>CM058045.1:48864436-51264436 GCA_030169165.1 Centaurea solstitialis | reverse complement strand
AGAACGTGGGAGATGGGTAGGTCGTGGAGGAGAACGAGAAAAATAAGTAATGCATCAGACTGTTGTACATGAAGCTTAAGCATGAGTACTGTGTAAACAGTTATTGTTGAACAAAGTAACCATAAATATGAGATATTCTCATTTATATGTAGTACAGATAGATATAGATTTTTCGGACAATAAATGTCCTAATATGTAGAAATTTTATAAAGATAACTTTTATATAAATAAGAAGAGTGATGATGGATCGATAAATTCAAATAGTGATATTGATTTAATAGCTTTTATATAAGTTTTCTAAATGTATCAAAACACAAAAGATACTGACCTCCTATCCTGTTGGCTCTCATCACTTCTATCATTGTATCAACTTTGTATATTGTGCAGAATTTGAATTTGAAGAGTACATCCAGACATTATCACACAATTGACCGACACTTATGAGAGTGTGTTTAAGTCCAGCCACATATGAGACTTGGTTCATCTTAACTTCTCCCTTAACAATCATCCCGAGTCATGTGTATAAGGTGAAAGAAGCTCTAAGGTGCCAGTCATCTGTCTCGAGCATCCTGAGTCAACTACCTAGGTAGACACATGTTGCTTCTTCTACAATCATACAACATTTGCTTTAGGTACCTATTTCCAGTTGGGTCCTTTCACTTTAGCTTGTTTTAGGTATGCCCCAGCACCCTTTGATTTGGTCTTATGTTTATTTGGAAGTGAATTGCCAAAGTGTCTATTGTTCATCCCATAGCTATTGTTTTTGGGGTGTGTGATTAGGCAGGATGAATGGTGAAGATGTTGTGACATGCATGATGTTAAAACAATTGCAGAAAAAAAACATTACATGAAATTTTCTTTAACTTCACATTAAATTTAACAAAGAAGGGTACAAAAGGTATGGGCTTCTTATTACAAAATTCCTCCACTAATCGAGGTTCTTTATTGAATTTTTTTAAACTTCTTCTGTTTTGATCCCACCTTTGATCTTCCTGCAATTACTAAGATAGAAGAAAAGTTAGTTTGTGAACATTTTTCCTTCTGTTACCATTTATACTTAGGTTTCTGAAGTTCAGAAGAATAACATTGAGAAGTACTTTGTCTTTCTTTTTCTTTTTCTCTTCTCTCAAGATCAACAGAGATCATGACATTTATGCACATATCCATAAAATCTAAGCAAATTCTTACCCTTGTTCTCTTATTAGTTAGAGCAATAGTGGTAATTGGTATATACCATTTCTTGTCCAACTGACTTATGTGCAACAATATCAGTTTCTACAACTTATGTAGGACTCCCTTCATTATCTGAAATAGACTCATTCTCAGAAGTATTTACATTTGAAAAATCATTACGAGTTTCATAAGAGGAAGAACTAGGCATTGATACCTTTGAACATGATTCAGATTTTGAGTCAGAGACATCCTCTTTTTCATAATCTGAAGTGAAAAGATCTCTATCAATTATGACAGAATTTGAAACATTTTGATTTATATTAGATGGTTCTTCATAAAAAGAATCATTATCAGAAAACTCTGTCAGGTTAGAGTTGATCGTTGCACCTTCTGTGAATTTTCTTGGCAAAAATTTAGAAGCTTCTGAAGATAATTTTCTCTCCAGAGGTCTAACAAATACATACAAAGGCACAGTCTTCCTGAGTTTCTGGTTCACCAAACCTAAAATGTAACACCCTAAAAATCAGAGTGAACAAAAACTTTCATTTAATAGAAAGTTGGTAATACAATGTACGCCAAGGCGTGAGCTCATCCCAAGAACAGGGGCATATGTAGTGTATAATTACAATGTTTGTAATTTAATAAAGAATTACAATAACCAACTAGTCTAGATCCTATTAGGAAGAAGACTACAAAAGGGTTATTGTTCTACGGTCAATCTCACGGTCATAGAAGACCGGTCTCTCCACGTCCCCCACGCTCACTCTACTCCCGAAGTCTACTTGGGAGCGGCATCCCTAGTACCTGAGAGACACATCGACACCAAACAAGTGTTAGGCTAAAGGAGCCTAGTGAGTTGTATAAATGACACAATGCATGTAAAGTATGTTAAAGCATGCAAGATGTACAAGATCATAGCAGCAACAAAATAACATGTTAAACCGGTTTATTATTATTATCTTCAGAAACAATGGGCGCGACCCATTTCCACCAACCAATATCCCGACATTATTTACTTCCAAACACCTCGATGTCCCGAATTTAGCATGGCGACATCATCAGAGGCCCGCGCACTTCAGAGCCACCCGAAAGCCGGCGACATAGGTACAAACCCGCGACTGTTCGGTGTGGACATATTGCGTTGGATCGTCCATGTTATTATCATACAAACAGCCTCGATACCGAATTTAGCATGGTACCATCATTTGAGGCATAAGTGTACTGTCTAGAAAGACTCATACCAACATACAAGAACCTCGATACTGAATTTAGCTGTAACAACTCGTCCCACATCGGCTGGTGAGGGGAAAGAAGCACTCCTTATAAGGTGTGTTGATACCTCACCTGGTGAGACGCGTTTTGGGTTGTGACCTGGACTGGGCAACTCCAAAGCAAAACCGTGAGGGAGTAGGGGTGACCGGTTAGGGCCCTGTGTCTCCAAAGCGGACAATATCGAACCACGGTCTCCTGGGCTGTTACAGATGGTATCAGAGCTAGGACCGGGCCGATGTGCACAACGGGGGCGTTGTGTCCGTAAGGGGGGGAGAGTGTAACAACTCGTCCCACATCGGCTGGTGAGGGGAACGAAGCACTCCTTATAAGGTGTGTTGATACCTCACCTGGTGAGACGCGTTTTGGGTTGTGACCTGGACTGGGCAACTCCAAAGCAAAACCGTGAGGGAGTAGGGGTGACCGGTTAGGGCCCTGTGTCTCCAAAGCGGACAATATCGAACCACGGTCTCCTGGGCTGTTACATTAGCATAGCATCATCGACGGAGGTATAACTCGAGGGTCTCAAGCCCTTCACATCATTCCATGTCATATTTCAATACAAGTATATATCATGCGTACGTTCATCACATAGCCATAAGAATATAACTCATGCAGGGTAGTACACAACAAACTATTTCATGTATACAATTATCCAAGAAAGTACATAATTCAATCAAGGTGATGCGCTCTCAGTTTTAACAAAAATGGTTTAGCAACTCACCTTGCTATTCTTCACGAGGAAATATGGATTAGATAGCTAGATACGTCACAAGATAGCACCTATACAATCATATCATGGTATGCATAAGTAAAACCCCCAAAAACGACTCTTACGGTTCACAACCGAAACACTAGTCTAGAGCTAGGCTAGACTATCTCAATGGCCCCCAAAATCTACCAAACATTATCTAATATAACCCTTAAGGAAAGCCCAAAGCCAAAACCCGAAAAGAATCGGAAACGAAAAATGTTCGTCGCGCGAACAGTGAGTTGTGCGACCTAGCCGTGCGACTTCAGGTCGCGGGCTTAGGTCGCGGGGTTTGCCTGACCTGCACTATCCCGCGGGCTGTTTTGCTAAATCATTCCAAAACTCATCCAAAACTCGATTTTGATTCCCAAAACACCCTATGAATGTTTATGCACGATCCTACGATGATATAACACGATAAACTAACAACCAAACTCGAAAAACACCGATAATCATCAAGATCCATGGTTTTTCCCCAATTATAAACCCTAGCTTTGAAGACTTTAAATCTAGCCTAAACCACGAAATTAACACGAAATAAACCATACCTTTTTTTAGGAACTCGATTCTAACGACAATGTACGGATTGATTTCACCTCCTAAGCTCGATTCTTTCTCCGGTTCTTGAATCTCCTTCCAAACCCTTCCTTTCTCTCTTTTCTCTTTTTTCTCTCTTCAAGCTACAAACACACATAATGAAATGAGAGGATGGCAAGGGTTTCAACTAGTTGGTGAACTAGTTACATACGACCCCCCCTTATTTCGGGTATTTACCCTTTCGCCCCAAAACTGATAAGTTACATTCTCGACTCGACCACTGAACTTAATTAAGAGCTAATGATTAACTTTGGGAAATGTTGCGTTATATTTCATCGTATCTCTATTATTCACTTTTATTAAACAAGTTCGAGTTTACAAAATTCCGGGTGTTACATAAAAAGTCCATCTGAGGTAACTATAAATTTCCTTGGAATGGAACTCTTTTTTTAGAAGGTAAGAAAGAATCAATGTAGTCGTCAAAGGCTACATTTGTCATTATTTACGGAGTACTTGAGTTTGAGTCAACCAACAGCTTTCTTATTTTAAAAGTAGACTTTGTATTTGGTATGTTGCTTATGAGTTTCTTCGAGGATCTAAGGGTATTTTGCAGAGTTTTGTTAGTTTTGAAGCTTGGTTTGTTGTCAAACTTTGAGAAACCCAATCCTCTTCTACCCGTGTTAACTCTAATCTTTTTAAAAACATTCTGAGCATCTTGAAATATTCTTATTTTGAGCTCTTTGTCAACAATATTTGGTGCAAAAACTCTCTTTCCTTTTGAAAGTATTCTTTGATAGAAACAACATTGCTCTTCTCATGCTCTAAATTCTTTAATTCATTTACCTTATCTTTTCGATCTCTTTCAATCTTGGCAATCTTTTCTTTTAAAAACTTTTCCAAATTTACAAAATTACTTTGTGCCTCTTTGAACATTTTGAAGAAACTGTTCTTTTCTTTTGTAAGAAGGGTGACCTCTTTCTCATAGAAGGAAAGTTTTTCTTTGATCTTATCATGTTCTATGTGGCTGGAATCAAGATTATCAATGATCTCATTGAATACATCAATTAACTTGGGAGAGCAAGAAGTTGATACCTGATGTACATGTGAGTCAGAAGGATCAGACTCTATGCTAGCCATTCCATAGGAGATCTCATCCTCTGTATCTGAGTCTTCTTCAAGAGCAAGAAAACCCTTCTATGCATCTTCATCTGAGGAGTCATCCGTGACCAGTTCACTTGTTTGAGCTAGTGAAGACTTCTATTGGTAGTAATCTGCCTTCCTTTTAAAGTAGGATGCATCTCTGGGACCCTTCTAAGGTACCTCTGGTCCCATAGAACAACACTCTACAGTGAAGTGGCCCAGTTTACGATACTTGAAGCATCCTTCTTTTGATTCTTCTTTTTTCTACTCGTGTATCCTCTGAGGGGTCTTCTGCTCATCTCTTTCCCTTCTCTCACTTCTTTTTCTTTTTCTATTCTCTCTATATTTCTTTGTTTCAGAACTTCTATAATCTCTCTTCTTTCCACCCTTTCTGTACTCTCTAGTGATAAATGTTAGAGTCTTCATCATTTCTTGCATCGAAACTTTATCCTCAGAGCTCTCATCGCTCTTTGCAATCAAAGCCTTTTTCTTTTTCTTCTTCTCCTTCCATTCCCTATGTAGCTGTATTCCCTTTACAGATCCAACCAATTCTAGAGGACCACCATAACCTTTCTTCATTTGGAGAACTTGTGGCTCTTAGGTTTTTGAGTGAGCCAAATAAGTCTGCCAGTGTCCACACTTCTAGATCAAGAGTGGCCTTCATAGATATTGTAAGGTTCATCCACTGAGTGCCAAGACTTTTCAGGAACAGAGAATTATTGTCCTATGTCGTTCTCATGAATCCTTTTTTCTTGTAGTTGATTATAAGAGTGTTGAATCTGGAATATGTATTTGATAGAGATTCACCCTCTCTATTTTGAAGCTGTGGTACTCATCGATACAAATTGCTTGATTGTTTTTGAGAGTTTTTCTTCCACCTTCTATCTGTTTCTCCAGTTCAGCCCATATGTCCATTGACAAATGGCAGTGATCAATATACTTGAAGATTTCATGAGGCATGGCCATGATTAATAGCCTCTTGCACCTACTCCCCAATTCAACCCTAACTTTATCTTCCTTACTCCAATTAGTGATGGATTTTGGTTCATAGTGCTCCGTTATCTCAGGTGTACCACCGGTAGTAGGAACTCTAGGGATCAAGTCCATTGGGACGTAGGGTGGGTTATATAGGAACTCACTGATTCTGGGGTGAATCCCTTCCAAGAAGTTGATCATTCTAACATTCCATTGGGGATATTCTTCCCTAATGAGTGTGGGTGGTTTGGGTTGAGTTCCAGCACTCAGAAACGAAGAATTTATGTTGTTGGCCATTTAAATTTGAAGAGATTCTAAACGAATAAGATGATTTTTATGAAAGAGTGATCGAAACAAAAAATCTATTGAAATTGTGTTCTTACAATTCTGATCAATACCAAAAAGATAATTAATTTAATAAGAATTCAATTCCTGTCTGATACCAAATGATGGATCGATAAATTCAATCAGTGATTTTGATCTAATACTCAGATTACTCTAATAACGTTTAGTAGCAGTGGAATACTTAGAGCAGAGTAAAAACAGAGTATGAATTAATCCAAGAACACCAAGAACACGCACTAAAAAGTGAAAGTGACGAAGCGAGGAAATGCTCTAGAAGTTATCAATTAATTTAATTGAACTTGACAATTACAATACCGGAAGCATAAAGATTACAAGGGAAAACTATCTATTTATACTAACCTTCAATTGCTTTGAAGATGCCTTTACACGTGGACCAATCATAGCCCTTTAAAGAAGGTCGGTGTAACCAACTCCACGTGCCAGACATGTGTGTTGGGTTTTTGTGGAACCCTCGTATCAAACTGACACGAGGTAACTATGAATCTCAAACCTAACTGGAATGAGATACATGATACAAAACTATGCAGATCAAACTGATCCTAAAGTTTATACTATCAAAACCTAACTGGTTTGATCAGCAGAAGCGATTATGTGACAAAACCCGTAAAAACACACATATATATTTTATTATCTACTTTAATTATACTATAGGGTTAAAACAGTACCTTGGTTGCTCGAGACTAGTCCACCCGTGATGAGACCCTACGAACTCCTTCTAGCCGGATAAAAACCCCGAGTTCACGAACAACCTGTTGCGTGAAAAACTTATCGAATAAACTTGAAACCGGAACTAGTTTCGGGTTTATTGTTGGGATCGATCAAGAGAGAGAGAAGAGAGAATTGGGAGGAATTTCAGGTTTCTTTTTGGTTTGAAAAATAACTTATGATTTCAGGTTAACCTTAACCATCTATTTATATGGAAAAAAGTTTTCATATTTTAGACAGTTTCCATAACCTTTATATTTTTTCTTTATGGAAATTAATATTCTTTTCTTATTCCAAAAGAAAGAATATTCCATTATATATTTACCATATATATGATAATTTCCAATTTATTTTTCTAGTTAAATGTTATACCAATGAATTAAATCTGTTATATATTTATTTAACTAATAAATATATAAACCCTTTTAATTAATTCTACAAACCTTCAACTTTGGGGTTTTTACAGAAAACACCCAACTGATTCATAATTAACTATTATGAATCCAAACTCTCTAGACTGGGGTTATTTTACTTGTTCGAATTACAGGACCTCATAGGTGTGACCCTCAAGTGTCTTACAACGTTGGATGTGCGATCACTGGTTTGTCAACTTCTGCACATAATTTCTAACAAACTCCCACTTGTGCAAGTTGACAATACCGGCTTGATGACACAGACCTGAGGAGGCCCCTAGACAGACACTTAGGGTAACCAGATTATAAGAACTCTTATACCCAGGTAGGTGATATAAACATCTCTTTTCAAGGAAACAACATTTATGAAACAACTGTTTATAAATCGGGTATAACTCGGTTTTTCCTTTTGCATCACGATATTTCATCTATGAGTATGAGCATGGATAAAGTCAACTCTGAATACTCAAGATTATGTTTCTCGACTATTCGACTTCTAACTGATAGATAAACGACAAGGAACAAATCAGTTCGTTTGGGCATGGCCATGCACTTCATTAGTTCTTTCAGTCAGTCAAGGGGACCAGAAATATCTCTCTTCGTAGAAGAGGTACAAAATACAAATCCCATCTTGCATATCTGAATTGACACAATGGCTTCCGCTGAATCTAGTTACACCTCGTATGACCACCGTGTTACGGCGTGATGTTAGGATGCACTAAGTATCCAGTAGTCCTCATAATGCCAAACCAAATACCTCAGGTACTAAGGACAACCTACTATGAGATACACTTATGACAGAATCCATGAAGTAATCTCAACCAGCGGATCACATCCGATATTTTCTACTCTATCGAATATCCGTGTAGTTTTTGGTCTACACCACTTGTAGCTGTTATTCAGCAACTAATCATAACTATCCCAAAACCACGATGACTTTAAAGCCCTATCAGGTTCCCACCTTGATAAGTTGTCATAGATAAGTTTCGAATAAAACTTAAACTCGTTTTATTCCTGAATCAAAAACATGCAAAACTATAAAAGAAACAGTGAAACTAATTTTGTATTGTGCATATTTCACTCTGTAATAATAACAAAATTAATAACATTTCAAAGTTACTTTTATGTTGTCTATCCAACGTGTACTTATACTGGTTTAAATGAAGTATCACCTTTCTTCAGTTTAAACCCTTTGATTAGTCGTTTACCATACTAATCAAAGAACAACCAAAAACAACGCAAGTTCAGTACAACACTTTTAACTTGGTTCTGCTAGTTTTTGTTTTGCAAACACCTTAAACAATTTGCAAAACAAAAACTAGACTTATCTTCACCATATTCCCTGAACTTGGAAACACTGGAATAACTCTTAGTTTCCTTGAATATGTAAAGTCAATTCCGCAACTTTCCTTAGTCGCTGTGTAGATAAATGATTTCTACCTGAAATCTAACAAAATTTCCATTTACCAAACTGGTAAATCCAGAAAATTGCTTCTAGTGTTTTACAACACTTGATGGTCTAAAAGATATTTAAATATCCTAATTATTTTAACACATGCAATTATTGATTTTCTTTAAGTCAGAACCTTTAATTTATGTTGTTTCAAAAGTTTGAAACTCTTGATCTTACTTTTATTACTTTAAAAGGTAGATCACGTTTCTCATGAATTCTCATCCAATTTGGATTATGAATTCCTAGAAATATAAATCAATAATGTATCTTTTATTCTTTATTAAGAATTAGATAGAGAATAAACTGGGCTCCAACTAACCTATATGAAAACTAACCATTACTTAAAATTAATGCTTTATTGACTTTAGTCAAAACTTAACTGCCTGGTAATTTTATTTTAAGTAATAAGTCTAAGTCTTTAGACTCTTTTACTAGAATTTAACATTTATAAAACTTAACTGGATTTCATCCTGATTCCAAAACTTGGAATTTCCTAGTTTTATAAATACTGATGTTTTCATAAAAGACATCCGAGACAACATCTTAAATTCTTTCCAAAAGCATTTTAGTAATTAAACTTGACTATAAAGTACTTTTATAATCACTTTACTCATAAATGTTTTATTCCAAAACACATTCCTATAAAATAGTACTTCGTGTGTTTTGATAGTTTTCATATATTACTTCAAATTATTCAAGGTTTTGAAGTAAATCTGTTAGCGCAATAGGCAATATCTAGGATCTAAATCTTGAATCAAGTCAATCTTGGGTTAACCAAATTCAAAACACATGCACATAGATATATTGTTAGAACATTAGTTTATAGAATAGTTGAGGGGCTTATCTTGTAATATTTCATTTCTTAGGGTTGAGGTATTTATACCTCAATGCCTTTGTTTTGTAGGGGGACGTTTTCTTTTGAATGAATGAATGATACATGATTTGTTCTCATCTTTCTCTCTCTACTTTCTCTCTCTATTTTTCTCTCACTACATTTATGTTAGATTCATCATGATTTGATTACATCATGATGAATTAGCTCATCTTTAGCATTAACAATTGGTATCAGAGCTGGATTACTGATTTGAAGAAGGATCAACAAGCTAAATCTTTGAAGATTTGAAGAAAAATGGAAGAAAGTTGAAGAATTTCAAAGTAAAGCAATTTGGAAGAGTTTATATGCGATATTTTCATGAAATCATGATTAGTTTCATGAAGTAGTCAAAGTTTAGGTGTTAGATTTCATATTAGATCATTTGATAGCAATCAGATTGAAGTTTTGAGGTTGAAAAAGATTTAAAAATGGTGGAATTCATATTTTTCGAGTGGTATTCTTATTCTTCGAGTCAAGAATATGCATGCATTCTAAGAGTTTGATAGAGTTCGAGCCTTTCAATGTGTAGTTCGAGACTAATTTGAGTTGTTCGAGCCTCATTTAGTGTTCAAGTCAAGGTTTCTAATTTTGGAAAGCAACAACGTCTCAAGAACTTACTTTTTCAAGCAACCACTGTATTGAATTGAATCTGACTCGAGAAAGTTTCTCGAGCCAAAATCATTCTTCGAGCCATTCTGTTCTTCGAGCTATATTGTAATGTGAAAACCGACAAAATTCAGCTCTTAGGTTAGCAGCCCGATAATCACTCATTAGTATAATTTTAGTGAATCTCCCTCTAAGATAACTATTTAGGAAGATTTAGATTGCCCTTGCGAAAATTTTGGAGAATAGCTTAGAAATCCCGAAAATCGCCCGGAAAAGTCCCGTTTTGGTCGGTATTCGTCCGAAGACCTTATATAATGCCAAATTAATCTGATTATAGTCTAATCTATAGAATTTATTAGATTTTAATTTAAAAGTATAAAATACTTCATTTTTATAGAATTAAACGTCAAAAAGTTACATTTAGCGAAGAAATCGTCGCAAACCGATAAACCGTTGCATCTTAAACTGGTTTGGGCTTGCATTTTAAATAAACACAATAAATTTTTCATGGGATTGGGGGCCCACAAGAGGGCTGGCCACCCCATAGCTCCCATATAAGAACTTTTTTTTTTTTTATCATTTTTGAATTCATTTGCAAACCTCCCAAAAATCATCCATTTTCTTTTCTCTCATTCTCTCACTCTCCAACCTTCAAAACTCCATCTTATTTCCAGAAAATCTAGCCATTTAAACATCATTTTTGAAGATCAAATGAGAAGATTAAAACATTCTACTTTGTTCTACAAGAGGGTAAGGGTTTGTTCTCACATTTTGTCTCCATTTCAAGCACTTTTTGTGCATTTCTTGCAAGTTTTAATACTTATATGTTGTTCAAGGTTAAGGATGTATTCTTGTTGCTCTAGAAGAGAGGATGAATGCCTTGGATAATCAAAATATTCATAACATGGCTAACTCCTATGAACATTCATGATGAACACAAGAACAAGGGTGAAAAACCCCCCAAAATTAGTCTTTTGTATTCACATGTGAATCTGGAAATTTGAAGCTTTGCATGCATAATCCATCTTGAGTTTTGGATGTATTTCTCTATTATTCATGGTATTTGATGTTGGATTATAGCTTCTTATCAAAGAAACTCTTGATTTGAAGGATTTGTTGTAGAAAAGCTAAGAAATCTTGAGTTTATAAAGAAAACAGAAGCTGAAAGATTGTATGTCCCAACTTTGGATGACCCAAAAGGGGTTCAAATGGAATTGTTTTTGGCTAAATTTTTAAGGGATCAATATTTTGTGAGTTGGGGTTCAAACACCACTGGAGTCACTCAAAAATACGAAGTATAGACCCCTCAACTCTTTCAAAACTTTTTGTTGTGCAACAACTACGGGTCAGATTTTTAATGTCAACTTGATGCATGCATAACTCCTAGATAAATTGTCAAAAATACATGCTTTTTTATTCTAGATTCAAGTTCAATGTGTTAGCTTTCCAAAGAACTTGGAAACACTTGATTTGGTGAATTTTTTAGCATGCAACCAATGAAAACAAAATCATGGTGTAAGCTGTCCAGAAAAGGCAGATTCACACATGTGAGTTTAAGAGGTCATAACTCACTCAAAAATCAACAAGTTGGTGTGAATATTGTTTTGTTAGATGGATATGCATGTTAGCTTGAAAACCCCTTTTGAAATTTAAGTTTTGGAGTTGTAACAAACTCTCTATGACCTAAACATTACAAACATGTATTTTCAAATGTGAGCTGTGCACACTGTTTTTATAAAAATTATTCATATATGCTAAACACATCAAAAATTTATGAAATTTGGTGGGAATGTTGCTAATACACCCAACTTCAGTAGATAAAAATTTGGGGACTTAAACCTTTTTGGAGTATAGCTTAAAAGTGACGTTTTTACCAAGTACACAAATCTGTCAGCATCTGAAAATTTACTAAAACTTGAATTTTTAGTTTCAAGATCTTGCATCCAATTAGGAGTTATAAAATTCCTATTAAAATTGTTTTATACTATGGTTGACTACTTAAACTAAGTACATGCATTATATAAGGATTTCGGATTGGGACTTAATTAGGATATTGAACCGATAATTTGGAACTTGCGTTATCCGTAGATTGTTTAGGGCACTCTTAGGCTCGGAGATCGGAACTTGAATTGTTGATCGAATCGTTAAGCTCATCGAGGTGAGTATTCACGGCCCCTATTTTACCGTTTTTACGCGTTTTGGGGTGAAAAACATGTTGCTTGATAAATGATTTATGAATTTTTGCTTGCGAGCGGTTGTTTATGCAATTAATGATATATTGAGTAAAAGTCCCATGTTGTATACACTACTATTAACTCGTTTCCAGCCAATGGTTATTGTGGATAGCACTATTTGGTAGAGTGGACCCACCCTTTGTTTACTGACGAGTATAGGGTGCACGTAATCATATGTGGTACTACACATGTGGGATTTAGTCCCACCGCTGAGGTAGGGCAGCGTCTACACATGTGGGGTCTTAGTCCCACCGCTGAGGTAGTTCGCGAAAGCGCTCTACACATGTGGTTCGCTACCACCTCTGAGGTAGATCGCTGGGGCAAATTGGTTTTAGGTTTAGTAGTGGCTCAAGAATATATCTTGCATAAATGTTATGTTTAACAGTTGAGGTTGAACATTGGTTTTACGATAATGATTTCTGCATATGAAAATGTTTTGTGCATATAAAACCCGTGAACTCACCAACTCTTGTAGTTGACACTTGTTTTAACATGCTTTTCAGGAAAGTAGAAGGTAGTCGGATTAGCCTAACGTTGCAAAAGACATCAACTTTCAAGCTTTTATATTTTGTTTCGTTGAATTGGTTATGTAAAATATGGTACTGTAAACCGTAAATTTTTAAATGAAATGTTTGATGTTGTTTATCTCCTATCGCAATGAAATCTTAGCTGTCACGCCTCGCGTTTCCGCTTTAGCGGGGTGTTACAGATTTGGTATCAGAGCTTTAGGTTATAGAGAACATCGGTTTTTCCTAAAACCAAGCACTATAACCAACATTTTACAAAAATTATTTAAATTTCTAATCAAAGATTTCAAAATATAGGAGAATTCTACTACCAGTATGATTAGGATAGGTGCTATTTTGATATATCATAGGTAGACAGAGCCTGATCACCTATGTCTAGCCATGATATAAGTAAAGTAGGACTTATGAATTAATTATACTCTCATCGGACTAATTTTAAAATGATCTAATTTCCTGAAAGATCTAAGTTAAGTGAGTTTACATGTAGTATGCATAACTTTTTATAGCATTTTCTATGTTATTAACCAAACTCTTTTGTCATAGTCATGTCTCACGAGACCGATCCTTCCGAGCACCCGTCCCAGAATTCATCCGAGCACGATCGGAGCCGTAGCGGTGCTCCTAGGTCCCCCACCATCGTCGAGGAGTCTGACGCCTCTAGCGACAGCGATGCCAGCTCTTATCGAGCTCCATCACAGTCCATTCCCCCGATTCACGCACGAGGACCTAGGGTCAGGGTCACAACACGGAAGAGTGTCCCGATGCCGACCCGATGGCACTTCCGCATCCCACCTAGGGATGAGGCCGAACCTTCCAGGATTAGGGACCCTTATGGATCATCCTCGTCATCGTCATGATCATCCCGAAGCCGACCACCACCAGTAGCCCTAGTCGTTCGATTGGTAGGAATGACTCCCGATGAACGTGCTGAGCTCTCTAGCGTGTCAAGGGACATGCGCATCCACTGGTCTATTATTGGCTGCCACGATCGGACACTGGACGAACTAGTAGACATGATGGGCGCCAGTAGCTAGACCATGGGTAGGGTTATAGACTCCCTTGGTCACACCATGGCAACTGTTCAACAGTTGTACCTGGTTGTTTACCTGCTGATAGCCCTAGTGATAGCGATGTTAGTCTGGGTGGTTTGGAGGATCTCGTATTAGAGAATCTGCGTAGCATGGTTTGGTTTAAAGAAACAAAAACTTTTTATTTTGTGGCGTGATGCCGTTGGTTGAAGAACAATGTGTCATGAACATCTTTTAATTTCTTTTGGGATTGTTGAATGGATGTTATGATATTATGCTTTAGATGAAATTTATGGTTTAAGTGTGTTTATTTACCACTGTTATGAATGCATGCATGATTGTTATACAATTGCTTGTATATTACATATTATGTTAGCTTGATAGCGCGTAACTGTATAACATTTGAGTTGTGAGGAACACCTAGTTGTGTCACAACACTTAGATCATAGAAGCTTGTCACTAAAACCTTTGTTATGGTCATGATTTAGAATTATGCCTTCAAGACGAGAAAACCCTGAACTAGCAAGGCTTGTATCAAAACAAGTATTGGCATCACTGCCAAATATAGTAAGTCAAGTGGCGGTAGGTTTAAATGCCAACCAAGGATTAGATAATGTTAGGAACCGTGAATGTATATACAAGTCATTCAGGTTGTGCAACCCCAAAGAATTTCATGGGACAGAAGGAGCGGTTGGACTATTAACCTGGATAGAAGGCATCGAGTCTGTACTCCACATCAACAAGTGTACGGAGAGTTAGCTAATGCAAGCAAAGTAGTCAAGAAATGCACTCTAAGTTTGGAAGGAAAAGAGTTCAACATAGATCTAATCCCGATTAAGATAGGGAGCTTTGATATAATTGTTGGCATGAATTGGATATCCAGCCACGGAGCGACAATATGCTGTGCTGAAAAGCTTGTCCTTATACCACTACCTGATGGAACTGTACCTAACGTACAAGGATAAGCTCAAACTATGCGAACACTCGCCGACGGACTGCAAAAATAGTCGAAACAGGGCATCAAGATAGAACCGGGCCATAACTAAGATTGACAAAATTTGGTACATCTCTTGGAGGAATGTACCATCAATGTTGTAGAGAATGCTATGACGACAAGAAGGACGGCTAGGAGAGTTGACTTGTGCTGACAAGTTGTGGTAATACTGTTGGCAAAGTTGATCTTTTCGATTGTAACTCTCATGAATTTGAAAGAATTTCAAAGTGTACTTTTGGTTGTCCCATTTAAACCTTAGCTTGGGTGAGTAAAATATTTTAAGGATGCATTAGCATCAAATTTTAACCCTTTCAAGATATGTAGTAAGTTTTTATGAAACTAATTTTTATTTAATCACAAAGATGTTCTTATCGATTTTATTTTAAATAAATTGTCATAAATAAAATACAAATATATTTTCGAACATTTATCAAAGACAACTTTTAATCAAACTTACATTTTACAAATGATTTAGAACCTTATTTTCCAGAAGAAACACACGTAGCTAGAAAGGGAACCGTAAGAATTAAGCGATCAACATTGCTCAACTGATAGCCCAACAAGTCCAGGAAGTCGTACCTACCATTGCTCAACTGATAGCCCAACATTGCTCAACTTATTACCAACCTTTTCACAAATAGAAGAAATGGAGGAGTCGTAGTGTCCATCGAATGGAAAGATGGTAATAAAAGAAAGTAGGGCACCAGTCACAGGAGACAACTCAAGGTCATTCAGATGAAAGCTGAAAAGTAGTCAGAAATTTTGGAGTAAAGACCCAGAAGTCAAGACAGTATATGGACTCTCATCCAAAATGTACTAGATAAAACTGCAACCACCTAGGAGCTTGTATTTTGGGTACCAAGACAACTTAGTGGGTTACACTACTAGATGCTATAGAAAGGAAAGGGAGGTCAGGAGGATCGGAAAGGGTGCTAAGAGTGCGGAGCCCCAACCCACCTTAGAGAAAGGTGTCCCATGTTGAATTAAGACTCGATCAACACCATGAGGAGAAACAAATCAACGTAAGCCAATCAAAAAAAAAATTAAGGATGCAAGGCTAAAGGAAGGGCATTCGCAATTGGAACTAGAGAGGTTCGCCAAGATCTAGTATAATGATAACCATAAAAATGCGGAGTCATTTAAGTAAAGAGTGCGTTGCATATTTAGCACATGTTGTCAATAAAGAGATAAAAGAGGAACAAGAGAAAGCGTTCCAGCTACTTAAGCATAAGACGTGTAACGCACCAATCTTGACATTACCCGAAGGAACGGATAATTTCATGGTATACTGCGATGTATCACATCAAGGCCTGGGATGTGTCTTAATGCAAAATGAGAAGGTCATCGCTTATGCATCTAGGCAATTAAAGATTCATGAGAAGAACTACACCACTCATGACCTCGAACTTGGAGCCGTGGTGTTTGCACTGAAGATCTGGAGACATTCCCTCTATGGTACAAAATGCACGATCTTGACAGATCACAAGAGCCTTCAGCACATTCTCAATCAGAAGATGTTGAACATGAGGCAAAGAAGGCGGGTCGAACTGCTCAATGACTATGATTGTGAGATAAAGTATCACCCAGGGAAGGCAAATGTGGTACCTGGTGCATTGAGCAGAAAGGAAAGGGTGAAGCCTTCAAAAGCACGAGCCATGGGAATGTTAGTGCAAACGAGTTTGAAAAGTCAAATACTCGAAGCCCAAGAAGAAGCATTAAAGGCAGAAAACCTGAAGGAGGAGACTCTGCATCAGCTGGAAAAAGATTTTGTGGTAAGATCAGACGAAGTGCGTTGTTTTAAGGATAGAGTATGGGTACCAAAGGTCGACCAGTTAAGAGCAACGATCATGGAGGAAGCTCGTCAGACGAAGTACTCTGTACATCCAGGAGCTGACAAGATGTATAAAGGGTTGAAGGAGCATTACTGGTGGCCTGGAATGAAAAAGGATATATCTCTGTATGTGAGTAAGTGCTTGACTTGTGCCAGAATCAAGGTAGAACATCAAAAGCCATCTGGACTACTACAACATCCAGAAGTTCCAGAATGGAAGTGGGAACAAATATCAATGGATTTTGTGACCAAATTACCCAAGACCAAGAAGGGTCACGACTCAATATGGGTAATTGTGGACCGACTTATGAAATCCGCGCACTTTTTGCCGATTCGAGAAAATTTCAGCATTGACAGACTTGCGCAACTATATGTAAATGAAATAGTTATGCGCCATGGGGTACCGATTTCGATCATCTCCGATAGAGATAGCCGATTCACTTCACGATTTTGGCAATCACTGCAGACGGCAATGGGAACTAGAATTGATTTGAGCACTGCTTACCATCCTCACACCGACGGGCAAACACAGAGAACCATACAAACACTGACGGATATGTTACGTGCTTGCGTGCTGAAATTTGGAGGTAGCTGGGATGATCACTTACCACTGGTCGAATTCTCCTACAACAACAGCTACCACACCAGCATCCAGTGTGCGCCTTACGAAGCCCTGTACGGACGTAAGTGCAGATCACCACTTAATTGGTTGGAAGTGGGAGAAAGACAAATTACTAGACCAGACATTGTACAAGAGACGACTGATAGGATCAAGGTGATCCAAGAAAAGCTAAAAACAACCAGGGATCACCAGAAAAGTTATGCTGATAACCGCATGAAACCATTAGAGTTTCAGGTAGGCGATAGAGTACTATTAAAGGTATCACCTTGGAAAGGGTTACTACGTTTCGGGAAAACGGAAAAACTAAGTCCCCAATTCATTGGACCATTCGAGATCCTAGAAAGGATTGGACCAGTCGCCTACAGGTTAGATCTACCTCCAGAACTCAGCGCTATTCATGACACATTTCATGTGTCCAATCTGAAGAAATGCCTATCTGAAGAGGAAGTGGTCCTACCTCTGAAGGAAGTTCAAGTTCACGAATAGCTACGCATCACAGAGGAACCAATTGAAATTCTAGACCGAGAAACCAAGCAATTAAGGCGTAGCAAAATACCAATTGTCAAGGTTCATTGGAACTCAAGACATGGACCGGAATACACCTGGGAACGAGAGGCCTTTATGAAGAGCAAGTACCCTCACCGACGGGCATTATGAAGAGCCTCCTGCATATGGCAAATAGTAAATTTCAAGACGAAATTTCTTTCAACAGGGGGTAAATGTGAAAACCGACAAAATTCAGCTCTCAGGTTAGCAGCCCGATAATCACTCATTAGTATAATTTTAGTGAATCTCCCTCTAAGATAACTATTTAGGAAGATTTAGATTGCCCTTGCGAAAATTTTGGAGAATAGCTTAGAAATCCCGAAAATCGCCCGGAAAAGTCCCGTTTTGGTCGGTATTCGTCTGAAGACCTTATATAATGCCAAATTAATCTGATTATAGTCTAATCTATAGAATTTATTAGATTTTAATTTAAAAGTATAAAATACTTCATTTTTATAGAATTAAACGTCAAAAAGTTACATTTAGCGAAGAAATCGTCGCAAACCGATAAACCGTTGCATCTTAAACTGGTTTGGGCTTGCATTTTAAATAAACACAATAAATTTTTCATGGGATTGGGGGCCCACAAGAGGGCTGGCCACCCCATAGCTCCCATATAAGAACTTTTTTTTAAATAACTTATAATTAGTTTTCATAGCATAAAACGGCAAAAAAATATTCAAAATATTAGAAACCGGGTGGTTTCGGAACCGGAACCGGCGGTTCTGGGACCGGTTCCCAAATATAAAGAACCGGTGCAACCGGTTCGGGTTCCAGTTCCTTCATCCTAGGAGCCGCCGGTTCCGGTTCAATGAATTTTAGCCGGGTACCCGCTTTTGCTCACCCCTAATAATTGCATCAAGTTCTTCGAGCCAGTTTGTTCTTCGAGTCTCAAATTCTTCGAGCCTCAAGTTCTTCGAGTCTTGAGATTTCTTTGAGTTTTAAGATTTGAATAGTTCTTTTAGTCAAATTGTTGATTATTCTTCATATATCAGTATCAAGATCCAGTTAAAGATGAGCTTGGTTAACAGAAGAGAAGATATGTCTATGGGATCAGAGACAAAAGCTCCTGTGCTGTTCAAAGATGAATATGAATTGTGGGTGTCACGATTCTAATTATATCTTAAACGAAAGAAAGATGGAGATGAGCTTCTTAAGTCAATACTGAATGGTCCACATCCCATTCCACTTGTAGCTGTTGGAGAAACCTTTGTACCAAAAGAATTTTCTGAAATGACTGATCAAGAAAGAGAAAAGTATATGATTGATGTTGAAGCTTAGAATTTTCTGATACAGGCTATTCCAAATGAAATATTCCATAAATTAGATAGTTATAATGGTTCAGCAAAGTGAATTTGGGATCAACTTGAGAAAATAATGATGGGCTCAAAAGTTGGAAATCAGATGAGAATAACCAATCTGATGGAAAAGTATGAAAACTTCAAGATGAAGGATGATGAGACCTTGGAAGAAACATATGATAGGTTTGTTGAATTGATGAATGATATGAAGAAAAACAATATAATCAGGTCAGAAATGGATTATATAGTCAAATTCATAAACAACTTATCATCAGATTGGAAACAATTTTCCAGTTTTGTAAAACAACACAAAGTAGTAAATGCACTTAAGGTGTATGAGGTGTATGAGAATTTGAAGCTATTTGAAGAAGAAGTAAATGAAGGGATTGCTGAGCGGAAAATGAAGGAAAAGAATGAAGCAGATACCTTAGCATTATTAGCTGAGAAAGAAAAGAGTAAAAATAAATTGAGAAAGAGTAAAGCTAAGGCATTTCAGGTGTATGAAGAAGAAGAAGAAGTAGAAAAAGTAGATAGTGAAGATGAAGAAAGAGATCTAATGTTTCAGAGTCTATTGAGTCTAACTGAGGCCTATAATAAAAAATACTAGAACAAACCAGGATCAAACAACAGAAGGTTTTCTACAAGGGGTGGTAGAGGATTTAATCGAAACTATACCCAAGGTCAGCAAGGATATCCACCAAGAGTTGAGAATCAGTATACAGACAAGTATGCAACAAAGAAAGAAGAGACTGTCAAGGAGAACTCTGAGAAAATGGTAGAAAAGAAAGTGGCAGAAGGGATCACTTGTCTGGTACTTGCTGAAAGAAGTTGGAACTTGCTGAAAAACAAGAAAAAGGGCTGCTACTATTGGCTGATGATGCTGAGTGGTTAGATTACTCTGATAATGAAGATCAAGCTCAAATGTGTCTGATGGGACTAATTGCTGAAGATTCAGAGTCTGAGGAAGAAATAGAGAGTGATGAGGATGTCCCCACGGTAAGCAATCTTTCACTTGATAAAGATAAGCAGAAATTGCTTGAGATGACTAATTTAATTCATAACAAAAATAGAGATCTTGAATTAGTCATCTCAAAGCAAAACAAAGAAATTATTGATTTGATGCAACAAAAGGAACAATTAACACAAAACAGTTGATGAATTTGAAAAAGTCAAGACTGAGCATAAGATTCAAAAGGCTGAAATTGATTTTTTTTACTTTAAGTTTGAATACTGAAAAGGACACTGTGCTCACTCTGAATAAGAAAATTTCTGATCTTGATTTCAAACTGCATAAAATAGGTCAATCTGCACATACAATTTTCTTAAACAAACAGCATGAGTTTCGAGATTATTACTCAACAGAAGGACTTGGTTTTACTAATCAAAATTATCTGAAAAAGGCACTTAAGGAAAAACATGCTTTTTATAATTACTTAGATATGGTCATGAGTATCAGGTGTCCTTTTTTAAAAGGTTCTGAGATGTCAGAAGAATAATCTGAAATGCAACAAATGAAAAAAACATGATCCTAAGTTTCTATCTGGTGCTCATAGAGTGAAATTTGTTTACAATAGCGACAATCTGAAAAGTAAATCCAAATCATCAACAGACTATCATGACAATTTTGTATATCCAGATTCTCAAAGTACTGTTTCCAAACCTTATGTTCCTACGTTGGAGTTGGAAAGAAAAATTTCAACTCATGAAAAACAATTTGAGGATCTGAAGGGAAAAGTCCAGAAAAACCCAACGAACTATTCCATTTTGAATAGTTAAGTCCTTAAACAATTTTTTTGAACAAAAAAACCATTAAACTTTCTCATTTTGAATGATTAAGTCACTAAACTATTCTTTTGAATGAAAAAACCATTAAACTTTTTCATTTTGAATGATTAAGTCCGTAAACATTTTTTCCAACAAAATAAATCATTGAATTTTTAAAACTTTGTTACTTATATTTGTTTAACCTAAACTAACATAGTTACATTTTACCTTTAAAACCTTCATAGTCGGTTACATTTAATTTTTTAATTTTTATTAAAAGGGGGTAAGTAACCAATTTTTGAAACGTTAATGGTTTATTTATCAAAAAGAAATTGTTCGAGGACTTAATCAATCAAAACGAAAAAGTTTAATGGTTTGTTCATTCAAAAGAATAGTTTAGTGACCTAATCATTCAAAATGAGAAAGTTTAATGGCTTTTTTATTTAAAAAAATTGTTTAGGGACTTAACCATTCAAAATAGAATAGTTTGTTGGGTTTTTTTAGACTTTTCCCGGATCTGAAAGTACAAAATACACAACTTCTGTCTAAATCAAAGAATTTTCTAACCTGCAATTCTACTGAAGGTGAATCTTAACCATTTTCATTGGTATCAGACATTTTAAATGACTTACTCATCAATGTTTCAACATCAGTAGAAACCAAACTTTCTGATCAAAAGAATTATGAATCTCAACAGAAGTTTGTTGAAGGTATGGATGATGAGCAAGAAGAGGTTCTTCGTGTAGTAAATAATAAAGGATATTTTGAATTTAAAGAACCATCTGCTATGTCATCTAAAGATGTTGAAAAAGCCATTTGTTTTTTAACCTATTGTGAAAGGACAAACTATCATTAGTGATTATTTGTCTAATCCTACACAGTCCTCTACAACATCTCAGTTGGACATTCAAAAAGATTCAATTTCACCTGTGTTGTCCCAATAATTAAGAAATGGAGGAGAAATGGATTGAAATCAACATTTAGTGATGAACACAAAGCTTCAAACAAGCATCAATGGTGGTATTTTGTACATAGCAATAAAGAGTAAAGAAACCAATGATTATGCATTCATCAATAAACCCTAAACCATCTCATTCCTTTTATAGGAATGAGGCAAAATACAGAAAAGTCATAAACGGCCCCCGAGGTTCCAAACCTCTAAACAAGGACAATACAAAAGATAAATTGTTCACAACTAAGGACTTAAAATAACAAAGCAGTAAATGATGGACCTTCTGACACTTCCCAACAAAGAGTTCTAACAATCTCCCCCTTTGGGAAGAAGTCAGAAGGGTGGCGATAGCTCTAATCCCGGTTCCCACTTGGACATCTGCAAGTACTCGTCCTAATCTCCTATAATCCTTGTCCTCATCTTCATCGCGGCTTCGACCCGGCGATACATCAGCCTCTCCTTCAGTTTGCGCTCGATCAGGTTCATCGCCTCCAAAATCTTTCCCTTCCCATCGGTGATCTTCCGCCCAGGAATCTGATCTGCCAGAAGTCTGCTTTGCTTGCCATTGTAGACGTAGAGTAGGGTGCCGTCGCAAAATTTGGCAAGCTCGCTATAACGCATAAACTTGCTTTCTTTCTTCTTCCTCGTTATGTAGACGACCCCGTGTTCCGGTATCTTGGATGGCATGTAAGGAAGGTAAGCATCAATACCGGGTACTTGCAAGTTTGGTCGGAGAAGGTTGACTTTAGGCTGACGGCTCTCTATGGCAAGTTGGTAGTCCGTCACGCATGCAAGAGTGACCGCATGACGAACATACTTCTTCAGGATCTCGATGCCATCTCGGTAGTAGTCGAATCGAAGGATTGGGCCTTCCAGATACTTGATGATCGTGAGGAGGTCTTCAAGGTGAACCCGGTCCAGATCTGCTTCAGTGAACGTCCAGTTCTGAAACTCTCCCGCAGGAATGCCGGTCCCGTACATGCGAACATCCCACTCGAGGAATAACTGATGTCCGTGTTTGTAAGGACGAACACCAGTTACCTTCGTGAAACGACGTCGGTTTCGTTGACGTCCGTGGGTCGCCCAGTTGCACTTCCTTTGGTGGACGTATGCAGTTCTTCTTCGCAGCTTCTTGATGTGGGAGATCCAGAAGAAGACCTTTCGAGACCATACATGTAGTTTCTCTTGCTGGAAGATCCGGGTGAAAGACTCCTCGAGGAACGGCCTGAAGATGACCGTATGATTCCAGTTCAACTGGATGATGGTAGGAGTGGAGGATTCAGGAGTTGTTGTGGAGATCGTTTGCGGAGCTTCTGGAGTGGGGAACTCAATCGTGGAAAAGAGGTTGTCGTAATCCGTGTCTCGGAGGATGTCGTCCCCCTTCTGAAAAATCCGGAGGCTTTGGGTTAGCGACCGAAGGATTCTCCGGGCTTCTTCCGGAATCTGGATCTCTGATAAGTCTGTCGGTGCTGCTTCCGGGGGAATGACATCAATGTCAGCTGTCTCGGTTAGATGAGGGAATTGAATTACCTCATCTAACGGGATTGACTCGTAATGCCAATCCGACACATCAAGAGTCTCCGTGTCTGAATCTACGTACGGAGTATCGGCGGCCGACTCTGATGGAGCGTTTGACGGAGTAGTGGATGAAGCTGGAGCGGATGACGAGCCGGAACCAGAAGCCTGCACCTCCCCCTCATGAGGACCCGGTGCCGAGTCATCAGGGTCGTCATGCCTCCGTTTGGAAGGTTGAGCCTGAGACCGACACATGGCCTCTAGTTCCCGAATACGCTGCTGGAGCATCTCTATCTGGGCGTCTCTCTCTCGAAGCTGAGCGGATAAGCGATCATTTTGCGTCATGTACGAGGAAATCAGGATCGCATGCTCCACTTCCGTGACATATCCAGGAATGTCAGGAAGGTTGCCCAAGGAAGGAGGTGGAAGTCTGACTACGTCTTCTGACCGTCGGGGAATCGGGGCTTCGGTAGTCGGGGCATCCACCACGTGTTTACCCTTCATCTGTCGTTTGAGCTCGAAAAGCTCCGCATCCCGGTCTTTTTGAAGCTTTTTGGAAGCCTCAAAGTCTGCCAACCTCTTCCTCTCTGTTTCGGCCAAGGCACGCTCCAGCGCCTCGACCCGAGCATCCCTAGCCTTGTTGGCTTCTTCCATCGCTAGCATTTGTGAGTGGACGACTTTTAGGATGTCGTCCAAATCCGTCGGACCTGAAAGTCCCGTTGGTACAGGGGTGGTTTTAGGGATTCCACCCGAATCCGTCAGGCCTAAACGCCCCGGTGTTGCGTGAGCGTCTTTAGAGACTTCGCTTGAGTCTGTCGGACCCTGTCCCGGTGGTACTAAACCCGGAGCTGCTTGAGCTCCGGTTGTCGAGAAGAGTCCTACTGAGGTGCTCTCTCGGCCTGATGTCACCGCTGGTGTAACGTTGACGGTGTCAGGGCTTCCGGCGGATCCTCGAAGGGCGTCTCCTGACGCACCAACTCTCCCCGTTCCGGCAGAGTCCCGTGGGATCTCCGCTTGTGTCACCGAATATCGTGGCCTAATGATAGAAGGGATCGTATATGTCCCGGGAAGTGGCTCTACGACTCTAGGTGCACTGAATGAAGTCGAGAGATGGGGCAGTTCCTCTCTTATCTCAACACCGGCAGACTCCGATTGAGTGGCCGGTGGAAGTTGTGCTATATCCCCGTGCGAAACTGAAACGACCATCTGTTGAGAGATGGTCGAGTGGCTAGTTGAGGTGTGCAAATGCGCTAGTTGGCTGCTAGCGTCTTGACCAGACACCGTAGGTGCCCGGTCTCGGTGTGGGTTGCCTCTCTGTTGGTTTGACTCTGGGTAGGGGGAACTTCCGTTTCTAACCTATGCGGCTCTTCTTCTCCGCCTCCTTCCTGAATTTGAGCCCACGGCTCGTCTAATTGGACCTCTACCTCTTCGGTCTCTTTTGCTAAACGCTCCCTCTCTTCCTCATCCTCACTATCTAACCTTCCCCAACCGGTAGCAACCTCGGCTTCTTCTTCTACCTCACGACCGACAGTCCGGTCATCTGATGCTAGATCCCCAGCCAGAACGGGATCCTCGGACATCCTGTCGTCGTTGAATGAGGAGGTAGCTTTATCAGCATCGATCATCTGGGCCTTTCCGCCCTTCGCCGGTTCCGTCTCTTGGAACTCTGAATCAGATCCGTAATCAAGCTTCTTGGATTCTGTAGCCTCGTCATCATCCTCATGTTGGTCAGATTGAGTGTGACTGGAGGATTCGTGACCATCAGAGTCATCTGAGGTATCGCCGGAGGGCTCGCTCGTTTGTTGGGGAGGAGCGATCGCTTGAGGTGGTAAAGGGACGTGTGCTTGTTCTTCTGGGGAAGCTTCCACGTCCTCACGCACCTCTTCTGTTTGGTGTTGCGGTGATGGTGTGCGGCCTTCCTCGAATGACGAGTGCACTGGTGATTGTTGGAGCGTTCCCGTGTACTGCTTGACCCGGTAGCCACGCATGATGTCACGTTCAACGGCAACGTGTGTCGTTTCTTCGACGTATGTGCGAGTGCGTGCACGGCACGCCCGGGCCTCAGTGGCTCTCAGATAGGCCTCGGCACCTTCGATGTGAGGAGTGGCAGACGTACGAACAATTCTACCCGCTTCTCCCCTTACGTCAACGCTCATAACTCCCGAGCCAGAAGCTCCCCCACTGGAGCTTTGGCCCCCCGTGCCGGTGGCACGGCTTCTACGAAGGACGTGTTGCGCGTCCGGGGAAGGGCTCCTCGGTTCTGAGGAGTCCGTGGACGCGACTTCTAAGCCTATGGACACACGGTATAATCTAACGCACTCAGCCCTACGGTCCGCCATACTCAACACAATTTCAGGGATAGGCATTTCTACCTGGCCGGGTCGCAGAGTCCTCCTGTTCATCCTTCCGATCTGTTGACTCTGGAATCGTGGGTGTCCGGATCTGCGCCTGACTATCTGATTGTGATCCATGTGATCACGGATGATGATGCTGAAAAACCGCATCCAAGGGAAGGAAGTGTGGCGGTTCCTAGCAGGGCCTGCCCGGACGTCATTGATGATGTCCAACCAGAGTTGTCGAGCAACATCAATTCGCCTTCCGTAGGCGACCGAGTGAATCACGTGCCACATGTTGGTAGTAGCCCTATCCACGCCATGAGTCTTCGAGGACAGTGTACGGTTCAGGATGTTGAAGACGGAGAACCAGATGGGAGGCAGCATCCCTTGAGTTACTTGGGAGATCCCGTTCAGTCTCTGATTGGGATTGACATGGACCTCGAGCGCGAGAATCTCGTTGAAGAGTTCGGGGCCGGAAACTAGTGGCTGGAACGGGGCCTCTGGAGTGGCGGCCGGCAGATGAAGGATTCGCCTTAGATCCTCCAGGGTGATAGTCAGCTCGGTGTGGTCTACACGTCCCACGATGGTCTATACTCCATCTCTGGTCTCTACACAAGACGTCTTCCAGAACTGCTGAAGGTACAGCAGTGGTATGTCGACAATGGTCTGCATCGCGTAAGCAAGGGGATGCGCCTTCAGGATCTCGAGTACCACCTCGTCTTGAACAATGAAGTGAGCTAGGTCGACATACTCGTTGTTCTGGTTGATCTGACGGATGTCGTCCGGTGAGATGAGCACTCGGTCAGCGGCGTTGTTGATCGGCGAGGGAGGAGCGTTTGGTTGACGAGCCATTTCTGTCAAGTCAAAACCATGAAACGACGTTAGTAAGTGCTTTGAAAGATGCTACGAGAAAAAGACTATACCCTCGACTAGGCGCGAGTCGGAAAACCTCGAAAACCTAAAAATGAGTATTTCGTATTTTCCGAGTCGAAAACGAGCTAACACACGAGGGGAGGTTTTCCGATTCGGAAAACATGGTTTTCCGATTCGGAAAACACTCAGCACTTAGGAAAAATTTAGGCCAATAACAAGATAAGTTTTCCGATTCGGAAAACAAGGTTTTCCGAATCGGGAAACACAATACTTAGGAAAAATAGAGGCACATAAACATTAAGGGTTTTCCGATTCGGAAAACATTGTTTTCCGAATCGGGAAACAAGATACTTAGAAAAATAAGGCAAGCTCAACCAGATGGGTTTTCCGATTCGGAAAACATTGTTTTCCGATTCGGAAAACAAAACACTTAGAAATATAAATGAGCAAAACTTTTCCTCACACGCGATTCGGAAAACCTCGGAAACCCATAAGGGTAATTCCATGTTTTCCGAATCGGAAAAGATTGACTTGAAAAACGAGGCACAAGTTGGATTCGGAAAACCTGATAATCCGAATCGGATTTATCTGGTTTTCCGAATCGGAAAACACTTTGAATACTCAACGTGGCTGAGTTCGGAAAACATGAATGTTCATGTTTTCCGATTCGGAAAACATGAACACTCATGTTTTCCGATTCGGAAAAACACGACTTTCCGTTTTCTGAACTCAAAAACCGCCCATAATACATCGATTTAACGCTCTAAACTAGTAACATGCATCCTAGATCAGTCAAAAACAAGTTTAGAAGCAACAATGGATCGATTTAACACCCCGAAAGCCCATTCCAAGAAGTTTGGGTTTCGGGTAAGTTTTGAAAAGTTTAGGCTTCGATCCAGACCTTAAAACGAATGATTTAAACGTTATAACTACGTAAGGGTTGATCGTTAACTTACCAGGAATCCAGAAACGTAATCGGTTCGATGAACGGAGCAAAAACGAGCGATTTCGGAATCGAGCGCGAAGTGGTTATCGGGTGAGAATTCAGAGAGAAAAAGATGAAGTTTTGAAATTGTGAATAGTAAATCTCTAAGTTCAGTATTTATATTTTTACCAAAAATTGTACTGTGTTTGGTTGAAAAATACTGTTTGGCTCTCCTGTTTGGCTCTCTTAACCCGACTTTCACCAATTGGCAAAAACCACCCATGGACTTGAAGTTTTAAAACTTACAAACAAGTCCCTGAACTTGTAGTTTTTAGAAATTTTCAAAACAGACCCTGGACTACAAGTTTCACATAAGTGCAAAACGAGTCCCTGAACCTAAGATTCAGAAAGTGGCAAAGTTAGTCCCAGAACTTGTAAGTTCAAGACATGTACTCGACCGCCCCCTAAACTTTCAAGTTCACAAAATTTACAAGTTCAGCCCCCGATCCTCGAGAAAAGAGACTTACCTGGTACATCTCAACGGGGTTTTGTGCGAGTTCTGATCTGAAGTAATCAGAAGTCGTCGTGAGGAACCACACCTACATAATAAAGTCTAGAAGGGTATCCATGGTAGTGTGGATCCAAGAACGTTAGAAAAACAAGCAGAAAAAGATATGACACCCCCCCCTCGATTCATGCAGACACTCAAAGACTCGCAAAGACTCCCCCTACACGCATGCATACATAAACTGAACTCCCGACTCCCCCTAGACCTCAGGTAGGGAGGTCTAGCATTCCCAACTTACTCAGGAGAAAGAAGTGACGCTTCTCGTCAAACGGCTTTGTGAACAAATCAGCAAGCTGATAGTCACTTTCAACAAAGTACAGTTCAATGTTACCTTTCTCGACGTGATCTTTATGAAGTGGTATCGGATGTCGATATGTTTCGTCCGAGAATGTTGAACCGGATTCGCCGTGATCTGAATCGCACTCTTGGAGTCGCAATAGATGGGAATCCTCTGCATAGTGTATCCGAAGTCGGCAAGTTGGGTTTTCATCCACAGAACTTGCGAGCAGCAGCAGGCGGCGGCAACATATTCTGCCTCCGCGGTGGATAAAGATACGCAATTCTGCTTCCAGGATGACCAACTCACTAGCTTATCTCCGAGGAACTGACAAGCACCAGATGTGCTTTTTCTGTTGAGCTTACAACCTGCATGGTCTGAGTCTGTATATGCAATTAGTTCAAAACCAGAATCCTGTGGGTACCAAAGGCCAAAATCCGGTGTGCCATTCAGATACCTAAGGATTCTTTTGACTGCAGACAAGTGAGAATCACGTGGATCACACTGAAACCGAGCACAGACACCCGTGGAGAAGACGATGTCTGGTCTACTAGCCGTGAGATACAAGAGGGAACCAATAATTGTCCGATAAGTCTTCTGGTCAACCGGTTTACCAGAAGAATCAGCGTTTAGTTGAAAATTCCTGGGCATTGGTGTTGCCGCAGAGTTTGAACCACCGAAATCAAAGCGTTTTAAAAGTTCTTGAACATATTTAGCTTGATTTAGAAAAATGCCATCAGGGCGTTGTCGAACTTGAAGTCCTAAAAAGAACGTCAACTCGCCCATCATGCTCATTTTAAATTGGGAGTTCATGGTGTTTTCAAACTCTTGGCACATCTCAGGCTTTGTAGATGCAAAGATAATATCATCCACGTATATCTGTACTATAATTAAGTCACTACCTGATCTCTTGAGAAACAAAGTGGGATCGATTGTACCTTTCTTGTAGCCAACTCCTAGCAAGTAATCAGTGAGAGTTTCGTACCATGCCCTAGGAGCTTGCTTGAGACCGTAAAAGCGCCTTGTCCAACACGTACACGTGGTTTGGATATCTGGGATTGACGAATCCTTCTGGTTGTTCGACGTACACCTCTTCTTGAAGAACTCCGTTCAAGAAGGCACACTTGACGTCCATTTGATATACCGTCATGTTCTTGTGTGCGGCATACGCAAGGAAGATTCGGATAGCCTCGATCTGAGCCACGGGCGCAAACGTCTCGTCGTAATCAATACCCTATTGCTGGCGATAACCTTTGGCAACCAATCGGGCTTTGTTCCGGATGATGAGATCGTTCTCGTCTTTCTTATTCCGGAATATCCACTTCAGCCCGATTATGGACTTTCCCCACGGTTTGGTTACCAAACGCCATACTTTGTTTCTCTCGAATTCCGCAAGCTCTTCTTGCATCGCTAAAACCCAATCAGGATCGGTAAGAGCTTGGGAAACATCCGAAGATCTTGTCTTGACAGGTTGTGAGGGACTCCCGATGATCTGGGAGGGGGGATGATCTCGTGTCCACTTTCGAGTGTGTGGAAGAGTGACATAAGCTTGTTGGTTGTTGGATGCGTCGTTCTCATCTTGCACGACCAAGACCTCTCGCTGGTTTCTACTCGATGATCCTGCTTCCAGATTAGTCTGCGATGCTGCCTCTAACCGGGGCTCACACACTACCTGAGCATAAGTTCTTTGAGCAGAACTTGGTGAGGGTAGCGAAGCTTCTTCCGGGATAGGTGCAAGAACAGGGTGTGGGGTCTGTTCTCGGACGGGTTCGGGTGAGGCAGCGGATGAGGTTGACTCTGGAGTCACTAAGCTCGTAGAAGTGCTTGAAGAAGGCTTAGTGATGAAGGCATCAGATGTCACGGAAGTAGAGGTTGAACCAGCATGAGCAGGAACTACAATCGGACCCGTGAGTGTGGGTAGATCATAATCTGCGAGGTCTAAGAAATCTAAAGTAGAAAAGTTAGTGGAAGAATCTGTGCTCGGTGGTGCGGTGAACAGTTCAGGAAAGGAGGCATCTACATTGCTTGGACTTGCAACAGAATAGGTTTCGGTTTCGGAAAAATCAACATTTGAGCTTTCCAGGATGGTTCGGGTCCGCTTGTTGAAAACCCTATAAGCCTTTGAGTTATGTGAGTATCCGATGAAGATAGACTCATCAGACTTGGGTTCAAACTTTCCCAAATCATCCCGGTCATTTAAAACATAGCATTTACATCCAAATACTCTAAAGTAGTCGATGTTAGGCTCAAGCTATTCGACCATCTCGTAGGCGGTTTTACCGGTCCGCTTAACGATCAAGGTCCTGTTCTGCGTGTAGCATGCTGTTGATACGGCTTGAGCCCAAAATGATTGAGGAACGCCAGAATGAGCCATCATGGATCTCGCTGCTTCAACTAACGTCCGGTTCTTCATTTCCACAACCCCATTTTGCTAAGGAGTGCGCACGGCGGAGAAGTTGTGAGAGATTCCCACGTCTTCAAGAAAGGATTGCAGCTTTGCGTTGTGAAACTCGGTTCCGTTGTCACTTCTTAACTTCTTCACCCGGCGACCCAAGAGAACTTGAATCCGCTTGATGAAGGCAATGATTCGATCGGCATCATCAGATTTGGCTCGGAGAAATTCAAGCCAGGTGAACCTAGAGAACTCATCAACGAGAACTAACATGTACTTCTTTCTGGCTAGGCTCTCGGTTCTTGTAGGTCCACACAGATCCATGTGTATCATGTCAAGGGGATTTTTGCTGTTTGAATCCATCTTTGGTCGATGGGAGCTTCTCTTCATCTTTCCTTGCTCACAAGCAGGACAGAGTGTATCCTTGGAAAGACGAGTCTCTGGTAATCCCTTGACGAGGCGTTTTGAAACCAACTTGTTCATGTCCTTGAAGTTCTGATGGAAAAGTCTTCGATGCCACAACCAACTGTCCTTCTTTGATGCCTTAGGGAACAAACAGATTGCATTCATCGGATTAGAAAGTGCTTCAAACTGAGGGTGTGTCTGAGGGATTGAACGGAAGATGGTGGAGTAAAGATTGCCGTTCCTCCGTGCACTAAGGACGACGTTGTTGTCTTCATCATTCACATCGCTTCCGTATTGAAATTGCTTCACCCAGTATCCGTTGTCGCAGAACTGACTGGAGCTAAACATGTTGTACCCTAAACCCTCTACATACCTTACATCTTTGATGATGTATCTCCCGTCTGTGATTTTTCCATAACCCACCATTGGCTTCGGTGTCTTGTCGGCAGTTTTAACATATCCCTCAAACCTTTCAACATAGTCGAAAAGGAAGGACCTCTGACCAGTCATGTGTCTATATACACGGGAATCGAAGTACCACACATGACTGACCTGCAAGATAGATTAAGCTTGTTTAGGGATCCATTGCCAAATGGGTTCCTTTGGGTTAGAGACAGATATATCAGTCGGTGTAGTCCCCTTTTCGGATTTCTCCTTAGGCGGAGGAGACTCCACTGACGAAGAGGATTTAGCTTTTCCTCTTTTTCTTCCCCTTCTCTTTCGGGATTTGACATTGGATTTAGGAGCATTGAAAGAGTTAGAAACACCATAGCGCAGGAAATTGTCAAACATAAAGCACATGTCATTGCGAAAAGTATTAAAGGCATCGTTTAAGTTGCGATTACAATTAACAGACATGTTCGAATTCATTCCTACACTAGGTGGAGCATAGCCTAAACCCGCACGGCCAGGACTATGCTTCTTAGGGAAAGCAGAAAAAGACTTGTTCCTTTCCAGATGATCCTTTCTCGGTGGCTTCCCATTCTTTCCACCATATTTCCTCCTCGCATCTGCATTCAAAGCACGGTGTGAGTTAGAGGACGGTTTATCAGGAAATGATTTCCCACCTTTTCCAGATGATATTTTTGAAAATTTAGGTTTAGTGGAACTGAAAGGTTGATTAGGTTTTACCCGAGAGGTCTCACCCACGACAAAAGTACTCGAATTAAAGTCAAGACCTTTGATGGGTTTGACTGAGGCACGAGCATCGGTAGACTTTGAATGCCTTTTCTGGAGTTCTTTGGGTGCGTGTGGCTTAACTGACTTTCCCTTGTCAGTACCAACACATTTTTCACCCTCAGGGTTACTTTTCTCAGAAATAGGAGCTCGTGATTCAGTAGGCTTCTCAGGTGATAAAACAATAGACTTTTCTTTCTTAGGGACCAAACCAGAAGGATCATCACCCTCATCTAAAAATACTTTCACATCATATACAACATTGGGATCTAGGTCTGGTTTGGGCTTTGGGTTAGGTAAACTATGGTTGAGAATCGGATAAGTCGTATCATCATCAGAATCCACAGAGTAAAAGTTTTCAAAATTCATAACTTTCCGTTTCAAAAGGGAATTAGACACACTTTGGTTAGTTAAAGATTGGCGATACATTATCCTTTCATCATGAAAAAGTTCTTTCGTTATGTCAAGTTGAATATGTTGGAGCATGTATCGCGTTTGAAGATCCGCAACCTTGATTTTGAAATCTGAAAAGGCCGAGGTTGCGGTCTCACACTTTGAAGAAAGCCTAATTCTCTCGGCGTTAGCCTCAATTAAGTCCTTTTCGAGGGTGTGAACCAATGTGTCTTTTTTCGAAACAATCGCTCTTAGATTCATAATCTGATGTTGACAGGCATCTAAGTCCATGGCTTTCAATCTAAGTTCAACACCTCCTTCTCTAGTTTGACTAGGTCGGGACTCTTAGTTGCGGAAACAGCCTCGGGTGGGATAACTAAGGTCTCGTCAGAAAGTTCCATTTCCCTAGTGTTGTAACTAGTGTTAAGGTCTGTGTAATTGATGGGAGGCATAGCTACACGAGGGGTTCTAGCCTTAATGCCTTCCCATGTAGGCTGGGTGTTGGTCAGATCACTAGCAGGAATGAATATTGATTTGTTTGGAGCAGGACTTATGGGTGGAGTGCCTGAGGTACTGTTTGACGGACTGGTGGTTCTAGTGATGGTCTCACCATTGATTACTTCAGTGTACGTGACAGTCTGTCTAACATATTCCTCAGTTACGTGACCTCCTACAAAGACAGGTTTGGGCTTGGAGGCGGCCATGTCCTCAAAGTTGTATAGATGTGAAGGTACCTTTTCTAAAACATGATTTTCGGAAAGTCCAAGGCCGGGTTTAGCTTTATATAAAGGATTCTTGTTGGCATGCTGAGTGAGAATACTCAGAGTCTGTTCAGATTGTCCTCTTTTGAAATTATTATCTTCAAGCTCTTGAATTTTAGAAAATAGTCTAGTTCTTTCTTCCGAAAGTAACTGGAATTTGATTGTGAGCTCCCCATGGTCACTGTTAAGTTCCTCGTGGGATTTTTGAAGACATAAAAGTTTGTTTGAAAGGTTGGACTCTCTAATACCAGACTCAAGTAACTCTCGGTTATAATCTATGGTCAAATCCTCGAGAGAACTTTTGTAAATGGCACTGTCAGTTCTAAATTTCGTGACGAGGTTCCTTTCCGATTGGAGACAACTCTCTAAGTCACAAATTTTAGCTTCTAACATTGCCATTGAATCAGTAATATCGGGAATAGTGGATACCTCAGATGGATCGATATCTAGGTAAGTGCTAGGACCAACAGCTTCTGGTCCCTCAAAGTCAGCCATCAAGCACAAACCCTTCACCATATGGTCATCCTCATCCGAGCTCTCTTCTTCACATACCCAGTTCTCTTCATCAACCAGCAAAGCAACCCCTTTTTCCTTCTTCCTCATCAAGGCGGCCTTCTTCTCAAAGTAGGCGGCATCCTTGTATTTAACTGAGCAATCTCTGGCGTAGTGTCCCAACTTACCACACTTGTAGCAAGTGGTAGTGGGACTGACAGCTTGTTGAGGAGCGGGGTTCTGGTTTATGGGAATCGGGGGTTGATTTGTCCTCTGACCACCTTGCTCAGCTGGAGCTTGTTGAACGTCTCTCGGGGCTTGCCTTGAACTGCTTCCCCTTTGATCTTCTCCATTGTAGCTTCCTTTGCCGCGATCCATTCTCTCATCAGTCCATCGATCCTTCCTTTCTTGCTCGAATCCATAACCCGGTCCTTGATCACGTCTTCCTCCATCATGTCTTCCTCCATATCCGGCTTCATACCCTTGACGGTCGATATACCCAGATTCAGGAGTGTATTGCCTTAAGCTTCTCCGATAGTTGTGCTCGGAGATCTGATCTCTCCAGTCTCCTTGATACCCCGGACCTCCTTGATAGTCTAGGTAAGTGTTATCTCTTCTGGGTTGATCTCTGAATCTCCCTTGGTCTTCCCTGTACCTTCCCTGCTCGTTGTGAAATCTTCCTTCATCATATCCCTGAAATCTTTCCCCTTGATGATAGTTTCCTCTGCCTTGGTTACCGAAATGAGATCTATCCATGTGATACTGTCCTCCCCTGCCTTGCCCCATTCTCCCTCCACTTGGAAATCTGGATCCCTGTGATCTGTTAAATCCACGGTTTGCGTTCAACTTTTGCACTTTGTGGGAAATGAGAGCAAGCGACTCATTCACATTGAAGAGTTCTTCATCAGAAATGGTAATGATCAAAGGATCATCGGGATGTTGCACACTCGATCCAAGGATCGGGTTGAACTCTTGGTAGTAATCCTCTTGATGATACTGGGGAGGGATATTGTTGTACTGTGAGGGTTGGATCGGAACTGAGTTTGGTCCTCCAAAGGGCACTGCCGCTAGTGCCAGAGGATCAACTGTTTTCTTGGCTCTTCCCCCGGTGATAAATTCCTCATGCTGGACCATCATGCTGAAGAGGTCGTAAAGACCCATAATGTGACAACCGTCAGTTTCGACCTTCAGGTTAGCTACTCGTAAAATTCACTCAGTAGCATTTCCGTAGGTGAAAAAGGTAGTATTTAAGTTGCCTAAATAATCGAGGTTAATTGCGTGAAAAATTTAGGCAAAAATCCTAAAAGTCCCGAAAAATGCCCGAAACAGCCCGTACCGACCCGGAAACGTCCGAAAATCCTATAATGCCAAAATTTGAAGACGAATTATATAAAATAAAGGACTTTGTTAAAAATATAAATAAACTGATCCATAGAGTCCAAAACTACTTTCGAAAAAGTCGGTTCCTACCGAAAACGCGCAAAACCAACACTGCGTTTGAAAAAGCTGCTTAATAAATCTATTAATTTCAAAAATAAAAATGAAAATGAAGTGAGAGGAGAGAGGTGGGACCCACAAGGGGCCGGCCACCCCCCCCTACCTCTTTCTCTTCTCCTCTTTTCCATAAAACTCATTATCACCACCATTCCCCATTTATTTCAAATCTCTCTCTCTCTAACCTCTTTTTCTCTCTTCCTTCTCTCTAGAACTTCAAATTTCAGCCACCATATCATCAAGAAATCTGAACTTTTCTTGAAGATTCAAGTACATTTTAAAGGTTTCGTTAGTGTTTATCAAAGGTAAGAGAGTTATATAAGTGTTTAGCTTCGTTTTTGGATCATTTTGAGCCTTTTTCTTATGTTTTCTTGAGGTTTAAACCCACATTTATGATTTGTTAATCCTCTTAATGTTTGGGAAGGAGATATAACCTTAGAAATGTGCTTAAACATTCTAAGAAGGTGAAAATCCGTGATTTCCCCCTAAGAACACAAGTTGGAAGCAAAAATCGTTTGGGTGATGTTTTTGACCATCATTTTGGGCTAAACTTCATTGATAGTTCATGCATGAATCTTGATGGTGTTAATACATATTTCATCTATTTTTCTTTGGTATAATCTGAGTTGTGGGTATATTAGCAAGAAAAACCCCAAAAGTCTATGATTTTATGTGTTTGATGAACAAAAAAAAAGAGTTATCTTAGTTGAAGTTTGCTGTCCGATTTTTCGATATTGTTTGGACGAGTCAAAGGTATGGTAAATGGATGTATTTTTCTACAAAAATTTGATAGATTGAAATTTAATGAGTTAGGAAGAAAATCCATTTTGAATCACTCAAAAATTCAGAGTAAAACCCCTCCAACCACTCAAAAACTTTTGTTGTTCATCAGCTACTGTTCTGAAAAATGTTATCACCTTCATGCATGCATAACTCTTTGACATCTTATCCAAAACGTAAACTTTTTAATTCTAAACTCAAGTACACTGAGTTAGCTTTCTAAAGAATCCAAAATCATGTCATTTGGTGGATTTTTAAGGGTTCAACCAATGAAAACAAGTTAGTGGTGTAGGCTGTCCCATGGTGGCAGATTTCACATGCACGACTTTAAGAGGCCATATCTCCCTCAAAAACCACCCAAATGATGTGAAACTTGTCTCATTAGCTTGGTATATGTGTTGGCTAGAAAATACCTTTTGAAATTCGTGATTTGGTGGTGTAATAAATTATTTATGAATTAAACTTCACTGAAAGGTATTTTTGAAAAATAAAGGGGTACCACTGATTTTGCAAAAATGTTTAAAAATAGTAAAACACCTCTAAAAATTGTGAAATTTGGTGAGATTGTTCCTAACATCCCCTAAATCAGAGGGTAAAAATTTGAGGATTTATCATTTGGTGGACCTAAGCTCAAAAGTGGCATTTTTACAACTTGATATTTCGGACAGATTCTGGAAATTGACAAAAATCCAATTTTATGAACTTTAAGCTTTCCAAAATAATTGGAAGTCTTCAAAATGCGCCAAAACAAACTTTTACTATATTGGACTATATAAACAACGTAACGGCATTATAATGGATATCGGTACGATTTATGACTTAGGGACCGTTGAACTTGGAACTTACGTTAAAAATTACGTATTTGTTAGGGCGAGTGTAGTTTCGGAGCCGGGATTTGGCCACGCACCATCATCTACCAAACCGCATTAATCACTCGAGGTGAGTATTCACAGCCCCTATCTTTACCGTTTTACGTATTTGGGGTGAAAAACATGTTGTTGATGAAAATTTTATGAATTATGCTTTCAAGTATAAGTAATGGAAAATATGATTAAATGTTGCTTTCTAGCAAGTGGTAATGCATTATGTTGATACATGTTGAGTAAATTCCCCTTTAATAAACACTACTATTAACTTCGTTAGGAGCCTATGACTGTCAACGCCGACAAGAGAGAGAGAGAGAGAGATTTGGGATTCTTGGTGAGAAAGTAATTATGAAATCAGTGTTGTAATTCTATTACCCTAACCCTATATTTATATAGGCAATTATGGTAATCATATTAAGAATCCCAATCCATAAATAACTCTCCACAATAACTTCCTTAATTAACTCAAACTTGTTAATCAAGTAATTATATTTATCTGATAAATAATAAATAAACAATTTATTATTTATTCCTTTCTCTCTATTAAATAATTAAACTTAATTAATTATTTCCACACGATAAATCCAATAGGTCTCGGGTTGGGTGTGTAGCAGTGTGACCCACTAGTGTCTTATAACATTGGACATAGTGATCCTAATTACTGTCTTGCACATAATCCTTTCACGTTTCTTCTCAACAACTATCCTGCAACTGTGCTTTTTGATTCCGGAGCAGATAGAAGTTATGTGTCGCTAGAATTCAGGCCTAAGATAAACAAGAAGTCTCAAAATTTAAAAGAGGAGCAAATAATCGAATATTCTAACGGAGAATTAGTTAAGGCTAATAAGGTAATCAGAAAATGCACTCTAGGCTTATCATGAAAGGAATTTAGCATAGATTTAATCCCAATCAAGATAGGGAGTTTTGACATAATAGTCGGTATGGATTGGATGTCTGACCACCGCGCGACGATATGTTGTGCTGAGAAGATAGTTATGCTAGCGCTACCCGGCGGAGGTATACTTGAAGTATACGGAGAAAAGCCAAGGAAAGACATTAAGATAGTGTCATTTATGAAAATGCGAAGCCATCTACGAAAGGAGTGTGTAGCATTCATGGCGCACGTGGTGGATAAGAAAGCAGAGGAGAGGCAAATCCAGGATATTCCGATTGTGCGAGATTTTCCTGAAGTATTCCCGGAGGAGTTACCTGGATTACCCCCGCAACGGCAGGTAGAGTTCCACATTGACTTAATTCCCGGAGCAGGCCCTGTAGCAAAGTCGCCTTATCGTCTAGCACCATCAGAGATGCAGGAGCTGTCAAACCAACTTCAGGAGCTGCTAGATAAGGGATTCATCCGACCCAGCTCTTCACCTTGGGGAGCCCCCGTGCTGTTCGTCAAAAAGAAAGATGGATCTTTTCGCATGTGTATCGATTATAGGGAGCTGAACAAGATCACCATCAAGAACCGTTATCCTCTTCCGCGCATCGACGATTTGTTTGATCAATTGCAAGGAGCAACTTACTTCTCCAAGATCGATCTTAGATCCGGATACCACCAGATGAGAGTTCGAGAAGAAGATATTGCCAAGACAGCGTTCAGAACTCGTTATGGTCATTACGAATTCTTGGTCATGCCTTTTGGTTTGACAAACACTCCAGCAGTCTTTATGGACCTGATGAACAGAGTATGTCGACCGTACTTAGATAGGTTTGTGATTGTCTTCGTAGACGATATCCTGATTTATTCACAGAGCAAGGAGGATCATGAGCAACACCTGAGGCTGATATTAGAACTACTTAAGGCTGAAAACCTTATGCCAAGTTTTCAAAGTGCGAATTCTGGATTCGAGAAGTACACTTTTTGGGTCATGTGGTGAATAAAGAAGGAATACATGTCGATCCAGCTAAGATTGAGGCTATAAAGAAATGGGAAGCCCCGAAGACGCCTACTGAAATTCGACAATTTCTCGGTTTGGCAGGCTACTACCGGCGATTCATTGCCAATTTCTCCAAGATTGCGCAGCCGCTGACAACCTTAACGCAAAAAGACAAGAAGTTTATCTGGGGAGAGAAACAGGAAGAAGCATTCCAATTGCTTAAGCATAAGTTATGCAATGCACCTATTCTGGCGTTACCCGAAGGAACGGATAACTTCGTGGTGTATTGCGATGCTTCACATCAAGGCTTGGGATGTGTCTTAATGCAGAACGAAAAAGTCATCGCTTATGCGTCCAGACAGCTAAAGGTTCACGAGAAGAATTACACCACTCATGATTTGGAGCTCGGAGCAGTGGTGTTTGCCCTTAAGATTTGGAGACATTATCTCTACGGCACCAAATGCACCATCTATACGGACCATAAGAGTCTCCAGCATATTCTCGATCAGAAAATGCTGAATATGAGACAGAGAAGATGGGTTGAGTTGCTCAGCGATTACGACTGCGAGATTAAGTATCATCCAGGGAAAGCGAACGTCGTAGCTGATGCGCTAAGCAGGAAGGAACGAGTGAAGCCTACCAGGACCCGAGCAATGGGAATGATAGTGCAGACCAGTCTGAAAAGTCAGATATTGGAAGCTCAGCAAGAAGCTCTGAAGGTTGACAATTTAAAGAAGGAGACACTTCACAAGATGGAGATAGAGTTTGAGGAGAAATCGGATGGAGTGCGTTATTTCAAGGATAGAATTTGGGTTCCGAAAGTCGATCAGTTAAGGATATTGATCATGGATGAAGCTCATCAATCAAAGTACTCGATACACCCAGGTGCTGACAAAATGTACAAAGGGCTGAAAGAACACTATTGGTGGCCTGGGATGAAGAAGGATATTGCAACCTATGTGAGCAAATGTCTGACTTGTGCAATAATAAAGGCAGAACACCAGAAACCGTCAGGACTATTACAGCAACCGGAAATCCCAGAATGGAAATGGGAGCGGATATCAATGGATTTCGTGACCAAGTTACCCAAGACTAAAAAGGGCCATGATTCGATTTGGGTAATCGTTGACCGACTCACGAAATCTGCACACTTCTTGCCAATAAAAGAAAGTTTTATCATTGATAGACTCGCGCAATTGTATGTCGATGAGATTGTCATGCGTCATGGAGTGCCGATCTCGATCATCTCCGACAGAGACAGCAGATTCACCTCATGATTTTGGCAGTCACTACAAGCAGCATTGGGTACCAGCGTGGATTTGAGCACGGCTTACCATCCTCAGACCGATGGACAGACTAAGAGAACCATACAAACGTTGGAGGATATGCTGCGAGCATGTGTGTTGGAATTTGGAGGTAGCTGGGATGATCACCTACCTTTAGTTGAGTTCTCCTACAATAAAAGTTACCATGCAAGTATTCAGTGTGCCCCGTATGAGGCACTGTATAGACGCAGGTGCAGATCCCCACTCAATTGGTTGGAAGTGGGAGAGAGTCGACTGATTAGACCCGACATCGTACAAGAGACCACTGATAAGATTAAGCTAGTGCAAGAGAAGCTTAAAGCAGCCAGGGATCGCCAGAAGAGCTATGCTGACAACCGACGAAAGCCGTTAGAATTCCAAGTTGGCGATAGAGTGCTGTTAAAGGTATCACCTTGGAAGGGGCTGATAAGATTTGGGAAGAAAGGGAAATTGAGCCCCCGTTAAGTGGGACCATTCAAGATCGTAGAAAGAATCGGACCAGTCGCTTACAGATTGGACTTACCCTCAGAGCTCAGCTCCATTCACGACACGTTTCATGTGTCTAATCTAAAGAAATGCCTGTCGGAAGAGACAGTGATTTTGCCTTTAGGGGAAATACAAGTTGATGAGCAACTGCGCGCCGCGGAGGAACCAATTGAGATCCTTGACCGAGAAATCAAGCAACTCCGGCGCAGCAAAATACCAATCGTCAAGGTGCGATGGAACTCCCGGCACGGACCTGAGTTCACTTGGGAGCGGGAGGCGTTCATGAAGGACAAATACCCGCATCTATTCACAAAGAACCCCTGTGGGAGCAGCAAGAATTAAATTTCGGGACGAAATTTCTTTCAACCAGGGGTAAATGTGACAACCGTCAGTTTCGACCTTCAGGTTAGCTACTCATAAAATTCACTCAGTAGCATTTCCGTAGGTGAAAAAGGTAGTATTTAAGTTGCCTAAATAATCGAGGTTAATTGCGTGAAAAATTTAGGCAAAAATCCTAAAAGTCCCGAAAAATGCCCGAAACAGCCCGTACCCACCCGGAAACGTCCGAAAATCCTATAATGCCAAAATTTGAAGACGAATTATATAAAATAAAGGACTTTGTTAAAAATATAAATAAACTGATCCATATAGTCCAAAACTACTTTCGAAAAAGTCGGTTCCTACCGAAAACGCGCAAAACCAACACTGCGTTTGAAAAAGCTGCTTAATAAATCTATTAATTTCAAAAAAAAATGAAAATGAAGTGAGAGGAGAGAGGTGGGACCCACAAGGGGCCGGCCACCCCCCCCCCCTACCTCTTTCTCTTCTCCTCTTTTCCATAAAACTCATTATCACCACCATTCCCCATTTATTTCAAATCTCTCTCTCTCTAACCTCTTTTTCTCTCTTCCTTCTCTCTAGAACTTCAAATTTCAGCCACCATATCATCAAGAAATCTGAACTTTTCTTGAAGATTCAAGTACATTTTAAAGGTTTCGTTAGTGTTTATCAAAGGTAAGAGAGTTATATAAGTGTTTAGCTTCGTTTTTGGATCATTTTGAGCCTTTTTCTTATGTTTTCTTGAGGTTTAAACCCACATTTATGATTTGTTAATCCTCTTAATGTTTGGGAAGGAGATATAACCTTAGAAATGTGCTTAAACCTTCTAAGAAGGTGAAAATCCGTGATTTCCCCATAAGAACACAAGTTGGAAGCAAAAATCGTTTGGGTGATGTTTTTGACCATCATTTTTGGGCTAAACTTCATTGATAGTTCATGCATGAATCTTGATGGTGTTAATACATATTTCATCTATTTTTCTTTGGTATAATCTGAGTTGTGGGTATATTAGCAAGAAAACCCCCAAAAGTCTATGATTTTATGTGTTTGATGAACAAAAAAAAAGAGTTATCTTAGTTGAAGTTTGCTGTCCGATTTTTCGATATTGTTTGGACGAGTCAAAGGTATGGTAAATGGATGTATTTTTCTACAAAAATTTGATAGATTGAAATTTAATGAGTTAGGAAGAAAATCCATTTTGAATCACTCAAAAATTCGGAGTAAAACCCCTCCAACCACTCAAAAACTTTTGTTGTTCATCAGCTACTGTTCTGAAAAATGTTATCACCTTCATGCATGCATAACTCTTTGACAACTTATCCAAAACGTAAACTTTTTAATTCTAAACTCAAGTACACTGAGTTAGCTTTCTAAAGAATCCAAAATCATGTCATTTGGTGGAATTTTAAGGGTTCAACCAATGAAAACAAGTTAGTGGTGTAGGCTGTCCCATGGTGGCAGATTTCACATGCACGACTTTAAGAGGCCATATCTCCCTCAAAAACCACCCAAATGATGTGAAACTTGTCTCATTAGCTTGGTATATGTGTTGGCTAGAAAATCCCATTTGAAATTCGTGATTTGGTGGTGTAATAAATTATTTACGAATTAAACTTCACTGAAAGGTATTTTTGAAAAATAAAGGGGTACCACTGATTTTGCAAAAATGTTTAAAAATAGTAAAACACCTCTAAAAATTGTGAAATTTGGTGAGATTGTTCCTAACATCCCCTAAATCAGAGGGTAAAAATTTGAGGATTTATCATTTGGTGGACCTAAGCTCAAAAGTGGCATTTTTACAACTTGATATTTCGGACAGATTCTGAAAATTGACAAAAATCCAATTTTATGAACTTTAAGCTTTCCAAAATAATTGGAAGTCTTCAAAATGTGCCAAAAAAAACTTTTACTATATTGGACTATATAAACAACGTAACGGCATTATAATGGATATCGGTACGATTTATGACTTAGGGACCGTTGAATTTGGAACTTACGTTAAAAATTACGTATTTGTTAGGGCGAGTGTAGTTTCGGAGCCGGGATTTGACCACGCACCATCATGTACCAAACCGCATTAATCACTCGAGGTGAGTATTCACATCTCCTATCTTTACCGTTTTACGTATTTGGGGTGAAAAGCATGTTGTTGATGAAAATTTTATGAATTATGCTTTCAAGTATAAGTAAAGGAAAATATGATTAAATGTTGCTTTCTAGCAAGTGGTAATGCATTATGTTGATACATGTTGAGTAAATTCCCCTTTAATAAAAACTACTATTAACTTCGTTAGGAGCCTATGACTTAGTGGATAGCGCTATTTGGTACCAATACCCACCTTACTGACTTACGAGTTGAGGGTGCACTAATTCAGAATTTACGACTACACATGTGGGGCAAATCCTCACCGCTGTGATACTCGTTGGGTTGCGTTCTACACATGTGGATTAGATTCCACCGCTGAGGTAGTTCGCGGGAACGCTCTGCCCATGTGGTCCGCTACCACCTCTGAGGTATTCGTTGGGGGTTAACGGTTTGTAGTGGCTCAACCTTACGTATCGTATGCATAATTGTAATTTTGACGTTAGTAAGCGTTCAAGATTTTATCTCATGACAAAAGTCTGCTTGTGAAACTTTTGTGTAAATAAAAATCTGTGAACTCACCAACTCTCGTAGTTGACGCTTGATTTTTAACATGCTTTTCAGGAAATCAGAAGGTGATCGATAATGTTTGATTTGGACATTCATAGTCATTAATCTAGACTTCGTATTTTGTTTTACTATGTCTGTAAACCTTAAATTTGGGTTGGTTGTAATAACTTTGTAAACTTTACATTTTGCTTTATGAATGAATGATGGTATTTATCTCCTATCGCTATGAAATCTGTACTGTTGCATCTCGCGATTCCGCTTTAGCGGGGTGTTACACATAACTCCCAGGTTTCTACTCAGCTGAATGTTGATGGCCAGGTTTTGCCATTCCGCAGTGAGATTCTTCAGAAACTTCACATTCACCTCGTACTTAGTCTTCTCAACCCCAAGCCTTCTTAGATCATTGACGAAGGAATTCAGTCTTTGATAGGATTCTGTGAGGGGTTCGTTCTCCGGGCCTTGAAACCTTCATAGGCATTTAGCGTGCTCTCTTTCTGGCTTTATAGAGTAGCGTCACCTCCCTGCATCTGTTGCTCAATCTCCAGCCAAACGTCTCGTGCGTTGGTCAGACTGTCGACTTGGAAGAGCCATGATTAGGAGGGTAAGTGCTCGTTTGTCGACGAGGTGACGTGCTCTCTGTTCCGGGTTGTACATCTCTACAGGCTTTTCAACAACATATGCCGGTAATTCTGGACATGTATCAGTTCTCGGGACTGCGGCTACGGTAACCGTAGGTCTGACTGGGCCTTCTCGGATGGATTTCATCAGGTTTTCGTCCAAAAGATCAAGGAAGTGTATCATCCGACGCTTCTATTGCTGATACTCGCCCATCACCAAGACGGGAGGGCGAGATTCGGATCCGATTCCGATGATTTCTTTCGACATCTCTCACTCTCTAAGAGGATCTCCTAGTATGACTCACTTGGCTTAAAGAAAGGTTTTTGAAAAACAGATATTTTGAGCGCCTCGGGACACGGATAGCTTTGAGATTTGAAATTTTTTGAAAAGTAGCTAAGTGTCAGATTCGAGGAACAATTTTGCAAGAGTTCTGGCTCGAAGAGGCGAAATCCGATCTGGAAACTGACGTTTTCCGAATCGCATTTGGCTAAAAAATACAGGGTTCGGAAAAGGCAGTTTTCCGATTCGGAAAAGAGTGTTTTCCGATTCGGAAAATGCTAAGTTTGGAAAAAAGGCAATATGGATTCGGAAAATGAGAATTCAAGGAGCAAAACCCCAAATCAGAAGACCGAATTTCGATTCGGAAAACAATGTTTTCCGATTCGGAAAAGGGATAAATTCCGATTCGGAGAAAGTACAACTTCCGATTCGGAAATTTTGAAGTGAAATTTCAGTCCTTATTTTCCGATTCGGAAAACGTGTATAGGAACTCCGAAAAATCACTCAAAAACCCTCAAAAACACTAAAACAAGCCAAGGAATCAACAAGGATCAACTCTGATACCAATTGTTGTCCCAATAATTAATAAATGGAGGAGAAATGGATTGAAATCAACATTTAGTGATGAACACAAAGCTTTAAACAAGCATCAATGGTGGTATTTTGTATATAGCAATAAAGAGTAAAGAAACCAATGATTATGCATTCATCAATAAACCCTAAACCATCTCATTCCTTTTATAGGAATGAGGCAAAATACAGAAAAGTCATAAACGGCCCCCGAGGTTCAAAACCTCTAAACAAGGGCAATACAAAAGATAGATTGTTCACAACTAAGGACTTAAAATAACAAAGCAGTAAATGATAGACCTTCTGACACTTCCCAACAAAGAGGTCTAACAACCTGTCTTCACAAATAGTTATTTTGAAATTGGTGAATCATCACAAGGATCATATATTACACCTTTGAAAATTTCAGAATCTTCTTCTGTCTTATCAAAATCAACAATTTATCATTTTCATGACGAAATTTCTTATTTAGAGAAGAAACATGAGCACAAAAAGAAATCTTTTCAGAACACTATCAATCAGTTAAAGACTGAACTTTCTCGTCAAATGTGTGATACAAAGTTTTGGAATAGCAAAATGGTACCTTAACAAATAATTATGATAGGTTAGTTGAAAGACTATCTATCTATGAAGAAGGTCATCATTATGCTGGCAAAAATCAGAAGATTGTACCCACTCGTGTCACTGATACATATATTAAAACTGTTCTGTTGGTCCCAAGTAGGTGACTTTCAAGTAAGGATAGTGTTTGGGATTATAGAAGGGGGGGGGGGGTTGAATATAATCACACAAATTTCTCACTTTTAAATTCTTGTTTTATAAACAATATGAATTTACAGATTGTTGCGGAAATAGAAAAGACAATTAGTCTAAACTAAACAATCTAAGTTCTTTCACTATGCACTAAGTGAGAAGAGAATAAAGAAAGAAGATAGAGGGGATAAGAGAGAAAGGACTTGAGTAGAATTAGGATGAAGAAGAAGTATGGAGAACATTTCTTCACATCCTATTTATACTCCATGCATTTAATGCATGCAGACCTACTATTGTGACGTGTCACAATGTGAATGGTCTGTTGTACTATTTACTATAAACAAATACTCTTTGCATGGTGTGCAAAAGAGGATGTTTGTAAACAGTTGCCTTATGGTCTGATAAGTACGGAGGGAACAGTAAAGTAACTGCCCTTATGTACTATTGTCAGAAAAGGCGTGTAATCCTTTTGTGCATTAGACTAAGACATTATTCTAATCCTTCAGGATCAGGATACTGATCAGTGACTAGAGTCCTGAAACTGGGGACGTTCAGGGTCACGTGTATCCTGATGAATCTTCAGGATGTCATACGATAGTGAACAGACTGCTATCACTGAGTTCCGTCTTCAGATCACGAGCATGCTGTTCCTGTCATCAGCTATTTCTTCGACGTCGCTGATGGTTCTTTTTGTATGATCTTAATGTCTTCAGGAGGAGGTCTTCACTTCAGTGGACAGGATCAGTAGACTGCAGAACAGACTCGTTAGTCTCCTGATCCTGATCCTGAAATCTATAAAGTTAAGTTACAGCATAAGTAACGTGGAATAACACTGAACAGACTCAGTGATAATTCCTCAAGCTATAACAGAAGTAAAAACCTATTCACTAAGTAAAGAATCAGGATCATTATCATTTCATCAGGTCTTAGGAGAGCTGGATCAACAATCTCCCCCTAAATGATAATGATAAGACAACAGAGTAATTGTCTTAATCTAGAGAGGTTAGAAATAAATCTAAGTCTAGAAATAAACAGTAGGAAATAGAACTCATAAAGGTACATGTCCCATTTACTGTTTTGAGGGATCTTTTTCAGTACTATGATGGAATGAAGTACAATGCACTGAATTGCATTCTCATTAATCTCATTAAATATTACAAGAGTAAGGAAAATACAAAAGTACATTACAGGAGTACTGAAAGAAAATTACAAGACAACTAGCTATCAGATTCTTCGCTAAAGTATTCAGTCTTGACGCTAACAGGAACAGGAGTTTCGCTGAAGGCAAGTCTGTGATCAAGTATAGCTCTGACATTGCGAATGATCTCTTTGTTGTCTGGATTTTTCTTATCCTGTTGTGCAGTGAAGAGAACTGTCAAAAGATGTTCATAAGGCGCTAAGTGTAGCTCACTGAAGCGTTGAAGGCGTAGGATTGAGTTATGGCTAACACAAATGCCATGAACAGGTTCTCTGATTACTTGTCCTTCATAAAGAGTAATTCCTTGAGGGAATGAAAGATCAAGCATCGAGAGGTCCAGAGGTTTAACAACCATTCTGGGAAGACAGGGAGTTGGTCTTCTTGTAGAGGTGCCTGCAGATCTTCGAACAGGCTGCTGAGTTGGGAGTGGAGAGTAATGGAGTAGGTCATCAGGTATTTCAGTTGTCCTTCTGATGCGAGCAATAAGTCCTTCAATGACTTCTTCTACTTCCGCCCGATAGTTCTTGTTGGCTTTGGGAAGCAGGGATCTGATTTCGTTCCACTCTGACAAGTTGTAGCGATCTAACTTGTCCAGAGTGTGCTCTACGTCCTTTACTCCACAGCGTTTGACTGTGATCCAGGTTTTGCCAGGATTATTCTTCTTGCCTCTTGATCGGCGAAGATGGATTCCTGAGATGGCAGCACCATGCTTTCGAAGGTGTAACCGATCTCTGCACCAGTCAAGCTCAGCATTTACTTCTCCAGTCTGTATCTCAGCGTTTTTGTTGAAGACCTTCAGAACAGCCTTCTGTGCAAGGATAGGATCCGCACTTATTTCAGCATCTTGATCTACAAAATCCGATGCAAGCCTTCGAGCGGCTTGAGCAGAGAGGAAGGCTTCCTTCTGCTTCTTATTGTGCTCTAGTTGAGCCTGTACAGCCTCGTTGTACTCCTCCTGCGAGAGATAGGCGAACTCAGAGTCACAAGAGGTACGAAGAGGAATTTTTACTCTTGTACTCTCGAGTCGCTCTATCACGGCGTCTAAGCGCCCATCCCAGAAGCATCAGGGTTCTCCCCCTGAAGTTGTGCTTGCCCTGGAATGGGCGCAGAGTCAGTGGAGATCTTCTCGATGAAGATGTCGTCAGCATCATCATCATCTTCATCATCATCATCGTCTTCATTATTCCCCCCGTCTTCAGTGGTTCTCCAGTTTGTGGAGGGGGAATAGGCTGAATGGTCTCGGGGCTGTCTCTCCCCCTCAGCAGGTGCCTGCACTAAGGCAGCTGTTGTAACACTCCTTTGGAGGAGAGAGGCCATGTCACCCAGAAGCTTGCGCTGGATGAAGGATGATGTGATCAGGGACTGCAACACGTCCCTGTCCGCCGTGGTGAAGGACGGAGGTGGCGCAGGAGCAGTGGTGAGGGCGTTGACAGCAGTGGAGAGCCCTTGCACCTGCTCCTGAAGGGCTCGGAGAGCAGCTTCCTGAGCATCCAACCTCTGAACCACCGTTGTTTGAAAGGTGGTGAGAGAGTTGGTGCTGTTGATGATGTCGGTGGAGAGCGCAGGGAGTGCCGTGGCCTTCAGGTCATCAATTGATGCCTGAAGATTGGTGGAGGAGGAGGCAACTTGAGACACCTTGTCATGGATATTATCCAGACAAGGGATGGAGAGGGTGACGGCCGTGGGTGGCGGAGTCGCGGCGACGGCGGCAGCAGTGGCACTGGCGGCGGCGGCTTCAGCAGCGGCTGCAGCAGCTTGGGCAGCAACAAGTTCCTGTTGTAGGGACTGGAGCTGTGCCGAGTGCTCGGCCTCCTTCTGCTGGAAGGCAGTGCGGGCCTCCTGCAGGGTCCTCTCAGCGGACTGCCTGCGAAGCTCAGCTGCGTTCAGCTGATGCTCGGTGTCCGTGAGGATGAAGTCGTTGAAGGGATCATCCTGTTGAAGATGCCCTTCAGAACCTGCTCCTAAAGAACCTGTAGACATAGTAACTAAGTGAGCACTAGAGGACTCATTAGTTTTCATAGAAGAAGGAATAGTAATATGTTGCATAGAAATATTACCTGAGGCTTGGAGGGTATCAGGATGATTACCCACCAGATTCTCTGAGGGTTCGAGTTGAACCACCTCAGGTTCTTGTGTAACAGGGGCAGATGTAGAAGTATCTGCAGTGGAAGAACGTTTAGATAAAGGGGAAGGTTTATTAAAGAGCTGGGGCAAGGTAATGTAATATTTCTTACCAGCCGCCTGCGTCTTTTTCTTTTGCGCCCTAGATTTGGCGCGTTTTGTTGGAGGAGGAGGAGTGACAGATGATGGTTGGGGGCGCTTCTGGAGCGCAGAAGATGTGGTTGCAGCTGGGGAAGTCAGTATGGGGTTAGCTACTGACATAGCATGCATAGAAGTAGAAGAATGTGGTTTGGAAGAGATGATAGAAAACATACCTGCAGTGGGAGCGGTGGATGGTTCAGCATCCTCCTGATCCTGAGCCTGAGCAGGTTCAGGAACGACCAGGACGTGGGAGAGGGGGACATCATCAGGATGATGAACAACTTGGTCCAGGAACCTGGGTCCTAGAGAGTAGTTGTTGGAGTTCCCAACCTTGGGGTAGTTTTCCCCCATGTGCAGCTCCAGGACGGCCGAGAAGAACCTTGTGAAGGCAACGTTGGCGACCCGATTCTTGCTTCGAACCTTCCTGACCATGTCGTCCCAGATGGAGCGAGCATAGTCGAACTCGCGATTCTTGATCGCAGAGTAGACCATCTGCTGGATGACCATTGGGAACTGCTCCGTGCTCCCTGTTTTGCCCGATAAGCACAGGCCAAACGTGTTCCATATGTAATAGAACACGGCGTTGAGTCCTGACTTATGGACAGTGGCACCGGTCTTGGGCAGCAGGACTCCTTCCTTGTTGACAGGCCATCTGTAGCCGATGGCGTCGAGGAACTCGATGATCTCGTCGGAGGTGGGGACAGGAGGGAAGCGCTTCTTCTTGGGAAAGTTCAGCACGTTCCTGAGTGTTCCGAAACCGAAGGAGATGAGGTTGTCCCTGATTTGGAACTTGATCACCTCGCGCAGGACGCCCTTGGTGTTCTTCTCCTTGGTAACCGTGGCTGTAGACCACAGTTGTTGAAGCATGGGCTTGTTCGGCTTGGGGTCCAAGGTGAAAGCCGTCTTCAGAGGGCTTCGTAGCATGAAGTCCTTGGCAGGAATTAGATATTCCTTGTTGTCAGGAATGTCAAACAGAGCAAGAACGTTGTTCTGTTTGAATTGAACATCATGCGCAGGGATGATGATCGGCAGGCTTTCAGATGTTTGTAGTGGAGTAGCCTCGGAGGATAGTTGAGCGTCCAGAGAAGAAGTAGTAGCAGCCATCCTGTTAAAAACATAAAAATAACATATATGGATGAATAAGAGTCCAAAATATGCATTTTTCTTCATTTTTCAATGAACACAAAGTATGTTCATAAAAATGGTGAAATCCTTTATACTTAGAATAGATTGGATACCAAAATTCACAAAAGGAATGTGTTTTGGTATTAAAAAGAACTTCCATTTTGATGAAAAGATATCAAAATGGGAGTTTATGACTGTTTCTTAAAAGAAATAAGAAAAATCATGTTAAACAGTTTTAACAGAAATCTTTGAAGATTTTGGGAAAACTAAGATCAAACGAGGTGATCTTAGGGTTTTTGGAAAAACGTTTATCAAAATAAGTTGTTTTTAGAGAAAGAATACCAACTTAGTTTGTGGAAAGAACAAAGAACAAGAGGATACTTACGTTGATCTTGTTAAGAGAAGTGGTAAGTGTGTGTTCTTGGTGTTCTTGAGGATGAAGATTCTTGCTTTTTCTTGCTTTGAATGCTTTGAGAGTATTATGTGAGCGTAAAGAGTGAAAAGGATTACGAATGAGGTTTTTATACCTCGCGGTAGGAGAGAGAGAAAAGGATGAGAGAGAAAAGAGCGGCTAAATTCAAACGTTATGATGAAAAAGAAGCTAGACGCGCGTTCACGCGCCTGACACACGTAGTGGGGAACAGGAAACGTCCCATTACGTGTCAGTGCAGATGAAAGGTTTGTTTTATTAGAAAAACTAAAAACCACCTTTTCAGGGGATGATTCCAATTTGGTGAAAGATATGTTTTATGGGAATCAGAGTACTTATCAGATAAGTACTGTTTTGGGAAAATCCTCTTATCACATTTAATGCGATAAGGTTTCAGTAGCAGAGGGAAGAAATACTTACCTGAGAATCATCAGTATTCGGATATTGAACAAAGATTTTGTAAGTACTGAATAGAGTCATCCTCTGAAGAAGAGTTATTCAGGAGTTGTTAATAAAAGAGGTCCTGAGATAGTATAAGGACTTTAACAACTGTTTGTCCTGAGAACTTCTATTCTTCAGGATTTAACATCCCAAGTTCACTGAGGAGCATATTAAAACGCGTCACATCCAGTGGTTTGGTAAAGAGGTCAGCAAGCTGATATTCAGTAGGGACAAAATGGAGTTCAATATCACCATTCATCACATGATCCCTGATGAAGTGATATCTCACTTCAATGTGCTTTGTCTTAGAGTGTAAGACAGGATTGTTAGCAATGGCTATTGCTGAAGTGTTGTCACAGTAGATAGGAATTTTGGAGAGTTGTATGTCATAGTCCTGAAGTTGATTTCTCAGCCACAGGACCTGAGCACAACATATTCCTGCTGCAACATATTCAGCTTCAGCAGTTGATGTGGACACAGAGTTCTGCTTCTTGCTAGTCCAACTCACCAACTTGCCACCTAATAGGTGACAGCCACCAGTAGTGCTTTTCCTGTCGATCTTACATCCTGCAAAGTCACTATCAGAATAAGCTGTTAGATCGAACCCTGAGTCCTTGGAGTACCAAAGACCCATGTTAGGAGTTCCCTTCAGGTATCTGAAGATCCGCTTTACAGCAGTCAGATGGGATTCTTTGGGTTCAGCCTGATAACGAGCACAGAGACATGTAGAATACATGATATCAGGACGACTCGCTGTAAGATACAGCAGTGAGCCAATCATTCCTCTATAGAGAGTCACATCAACAGGTTTCCCTTTGGAATCCTTGTCAAGAGACAGAGGAGGAGCCATTGGAGTCTTCATCGGTGTACAGGATGTGAGATCAAATTTCTTCAGCATCTCATGTACATATTTACCTTGATTGATGAAAATACCCTTTTCAGATTGCTTGATCTGAAGTCCTAAAAAGAATGTTAGTTCGCCCATCATAGACATTTTATATTCAGATTTCATGAGCAACTCAAACTTTTCGCAGAGTTTGGGATTTGTGGATCCAAAGATAATGTCATCGACATATATCTGGACAAGAAGGATATGCTTAGGATATTTCTTCAGAAATAAGGTGCTATCAATCTTTCCACGAACAAAACCTTTAGAGAGAAGAAAGGTTGAGAGGGTATCATACCAGGCACGAGGAGCCTGTTTTAACCCATAGAGAGCCTTGTTTAACTTGTAGACGTGATCAGGGAACTTAGGATCTACAAAGCCAGGAGGCTGAGCCACATAGACCTCTTCATTAAGTTTTCCATTCAGAAAGGCATTTTTAATGTCCATCTGATAAACTTTGAAGTTCATATGTGCTGCAAAAGCTAGGAAGAGTCGAATTGCTTCGAGCCTAGCAACAGGAGCAAAAGTTTCATCGTAATCAATGCCCTCTTCCTGCCTGTATCCCTGAGCCACAAGGCGAGCCTTGTTTCGAATGATAGTACCAATCTCATCAAGTTTATTTCGGAAAATCCACTTGGAACCAATGATTGTACGTTTTCGAGGCCTAGGGACGAGAAGCCAGACATTGTTTCTGATGAATTCTGCTAGCTCTTCCTGCATGGCTGAGACCCAGGCAGGATCACGCAAAGCATCATCTATTTCTTTAGGTTCATTTTCAGAGATAAAATTTACATAAAGACAGACGTTACCAGCTTGACGTCTAGTTTTCACACCAGAAGAAGGGTTTCCAAGAACTTGATCAATGGGATGATCTTTGGTCCATCGGAGAGCAGGTGGTTGATACACCTGTCCTGAAGTAGATGCTTCATTGGATGATGGATCAGGAAGAAGATTTGTAGGAGTGGGTTCACTAACAGTGGTTTGAGAGAAGTCTTCACTGTTAGTAGGTTGATCAGGTTCAGGTGGTGTGATTTGAGAGAGAGGGGTGGCATTTATGAGAGGTGGAGTGGTTATATCAGAAGGTGGTAATGGATTTTCTTCAAAACCATCAGGAAGGTCTTGAGGAGAGGGATCAGCAATAGGAGGTTCAGGGACTTGAAAGAAAGAGTCAGCCCACTGATTGATTTCAGTATTATCATTTGGGTGAGGAAAGGTAGGACCCGATTCATCAAACTTGACATGAATCGTTTCCTCAATGGTTTGTCTTCGTTTGTTGAACACACGGTAAGTTTTAGAAATGGATGAGTATCCGAGGAAAATTCCATCGTCAGATTTGGAATCAAACTTTCCAAGATTATCTTTGTTGTTCAAGATGTAGCAGACACAACCAAAGATATGGAGATGTTTGATTGATGGTTTCCTGTTACGAAAGAGTTCGTAAGCTGTTCTTCTGAAACGCTTGACAATCAGAGATCTGTTCTGAGTGTAACAAGCAGTGTTTACAGCTTCAGCCCAGAACTGAGTGGCAAGGTTGGCTTCACTCAGCATAGATCTAGCAGCTTCGATCAGCGTCCTGTTTCGTCTTTCAGCAACACCATTTTGCTGAGGAGTTCTCACAGAGGAGAAGTTTTGGGAGATACCTTTCTGTTCAAAGAAAGATTCCAGGGTACTGTTTTTGAACTCAGTCCCATGGTCACTTCTTATTGAACGAACAGTAAGGTTGTTAAGTTTTTCCATCTTCCTGACGAACAGGATGATTTCTTCAGGAGCATCACTCTTGGCACGTAGGAAGAAAACCCAAGTATATCTGGAATATTCATCTACGATCACCAGAGTATATTTCTTTCCACCAATGGATTGGACATTAACAGGTCCAAAGAGATCCATGTGGAGAAGTTGTAGAGGAGAGCTGATGGAGGAGATCTGCTTGGACTTGAAGCTAGCCCTGGTCTGTTTTCCTTTCTCACATGCTGAACAAAGAGATTCCTTTGTGTAGCGATAGTCAGGAAGACCAATGACCAGGTTGTTGATGCAGAGTTGATTTAGCGTCTTGAAGTTGAGATGAGAGAGACGCTTGTGCCAGAGCCAATTCATATCAGTAGAAGCACGTGATACGAAACAGAAGTTATCGGTGGAAGTATTCATATTGATGATGTAGATATCTGCATGTCTAACACCATTGAGAATGACTTCCTTCTTCCTGTTCTTGACTTTGCACTTTTTCTTAGAGAAAGAAACTTTGTGATTCTTATCACACAGTTGACTGATGCTCAGAAGATTATGCATCAGGCCTTCAACATAAGCAACTCTTTTGAAAGTAGTTACTCCGTTGGTCAGAGTGCCATACCCTCGGGTTTGGCCTCTACCGTTTCCGCCAAAGGTCACAGCAGGACCTCTTTCTTCACGGTAGTTAGTGAGGACAGATTTAGAACCAGTCATGTGTCGAGAGCATCCACTGTCCAAGTACCAGATGCCCTTATCCTGTAAAATACAGAGTTTAAGTTTTCTTTGGTACCCATAGAACTATGGATCCAGAAGTATCAGTAGGACTGGTTGAATCAGTGTCAGCCTTTACTGAAGTATCAGTACAGGAGGCTGGAGTCTTGACTGAAGGAACAGTCTTGACAACCTTCTTTCCTTTGACTGATTTCTCAGTCTTGGGAATCTTCTTTACCTTAGCTGATTTTTCAGCTTTGGTAGCATCAGGACACTTACTCGCAATATGGTCATTTAATCCACAGTGATAGCATTTGCGATATTGAAAGCGTTTAGTGTGGTCCAGAAAGTTTTTGAACTTTAGGTGAGCAGGACCTGCACCAAGTATGCCTTTAGCATTGGACATTGGAGGAATTGGTTTCTTCTCCTGAGTCTTTTGCTTCAGGTCAATCTTCAGTCTAGGAGCAGGACTCTGAGAAAGAGACTTAGTTCCAGAGACTGAAGGACCACCACCCAGAACTTTGTTCTTGGGTTTAGGACCCTTGGTCTTTGAAGGTGTTTCAGTTTTGGATTTATCCTTAACTGTGTTCTTTTTGCTCTTAGGAGCACCTTCAGGGTGAGTGTTAGAAGAAGAAGAAGGGGTGTTTTCAGAGGCATTAGGAAGAGGAATAGAAGAAACAAATTTTCCAAATTTGAGCATGGAACTATCAGACTTAGTTTCTTCTTTCTTGTAACCACGAAAGAATCCAAGACCTCTCTTGCTTTTATCAGGCCTCCCTGAAGCTAATATTTCATCAACTTTTTCAGAGGCATCACTCCATCCTTTGATGGTGACTTTTTCAGCATTTAATTGGGCAAGGGCCTTTTCTTTGGCAGCAAGAGCCATTTCTCTTTCAATACAAAGAGTTTTGTTTACAGTGACCTGATCCTTATAATTTTCTTCTACAATGGTAAGCTGTTTTAATTTTTCTTGACATTCTTTGAGTTGTCCTCTAAGGTCAATATTCATTTTTTCAGCAGAAGTTTTACCATTAAGGGCTTTGTAAAGGTCGAGAGTGACCAGGTCTAACTGTGTTAAGCTTTCAAGAGGGATGAGAGGAATCGGTACCTGACTGGAAGAATCAGTCGCAGAGGTGGAAGCTTCAGGAGTTGTGGAAGAAGAAGCTTCAGGATCCTGAGGAGAAATCTCTTCAGGAACCTCTTCTATCTTAGCCATGAGAGCTAAGGTAGGTTCCTCAATAATGGCCATGAGTGCCACTTGAGTATCTTCCTCATCAGACGAGTCATCAGAGGAGACATCATCCCAATCGCAGTCTTCTGCGATTAAACCTTTGCCTTTACGCTGAGTTTTCATCTTTTTGTACTTTTCCTTCAGGCGTTGGTATTTGGGGTTCTTGGAAGATGATTTTGCAGAGGAGGGAGCAAACTGACTTTTTCTGTACCTGCAATCATTAGCAAAGTGTCCTTTGCCCTGACAGTTGTAGCAGATAGCAGTAGCCTTGTCAATAGGATCTGACTTAGGCTTGTCAGTAATAGAAAGATGTTTCTTTTTATGGAAGTTTCCCTTTTTGGCAAACTTTTTGAAGGATCTAGTTAAAAGAGCAAGAGATTCATTGAATTCAGGATCTTCTGACATGTCAGAGTCAGAAGATTCTAATTCAGTAATAGTTACTGAAGAAGAAGAAGCAGCAACAGGAGGAACTGAATCAGAAACCAACGCAACAGATGTGCTTTTGGATTCTTTAGAATCTCTTATGAGATTCTTTTTCAGTTTCTTCTGTTGTTCACGGTTCAGAAGAATACCGTACAGCTCACTTAGAGTGAGTGTCTTTATGTCCTTTGACATAGTTAAGCAGGAGGTGTAGATTTCCCAATGTTCAGGAAGAGCTTCCATGAACTTGGTAACCACCTCAGAGTTAGAGTAGGTAGTACCGATGGTCTTCAGATCAATCAGAAGACAGTTGAATCTCTGATGTAGCTGGGAGAGAGTTTCATCCTTCTGATGAATAAAGCTTTCGTACTGACGAACCAAGAAAATCTTTCTTGATTCCATTAGTACGGCGGTACCTTCATATTGAACACAGAGAGTGTCCCATATCTCCTTAGCAGAGCGAAGGTGACAGACAGAATGAAAGACGTCATCAGGGAGAGACATGGCAATGAGAGACCTAGCCTTGGTGTCAATGTTGACCAGGCGTCTATCTTCATCATTCCAGTCAGTTACGGGCTTTACCAGCTGTCTTTCAGGAACAGCAGGTTGACCAGCAGCAGCAGCAATGGGGTGGACGGTTTGTGTAGGCACATGTGGTCCATTTTCCAGAAAATAAGGAATCTGGGGATCAAAACCAGAGAGGAAAAGTTCCATCCTGGTTTTCCAAAGAGAGAAGTTGTCTTTGTTAAACCGAGGAGGCTTTCCAGCAGAACCGGTATCAAAGTAGTTATCCTTAGCTTGAAGAGCCATAGAATAAAAAGAGAGAGGATCACAAGATTTTTCTAGAGAAGAAAATGAGAGCTTGTAACTGCTCTGATACCACTTGTTGGTCCCAAGTAGGTGACCTTCAAGTAAGGATAGTGTTTGGGATTATAGAAGGGGGGGTTGAATATAATCACACAAATTTCTCACTTTTAAATTCTTGTTTTATAAACAATATGAATTTACAGATTGTTGCGGAAATAGAAAAGACAATTAGTCTAAACTAAACAATCTAAGTTCTTTCACTATGCACTAAGTGAGAAGAGAATAAAGAAAGAAGATAGAGGGGATAAGAGAGAAAGGACTTGAGTAGAATTAGGATGAAGAAGAAGTATGGAGAACATTTCTTCACGTCCTATTTATACTCCATGCATTTAATGCATGCAGACCTACTATTGTGACGTGTCACAATGTGAATGGTCTGTTGTACTATTTACTATAAACAAATACTCTTTGCATGGTGTGCAAAAGAGGATGTTTGTAAACAGTTGCCTTATGGTCTGATAAGTACGGAGGGAACAGTAAAGTAACTGCCCTTATGTACTATTGTCAGAAAAGGCGTGTAATCCTTTTGTGCATTAGACTAAGACATTATTCTAATCCTTCAGGATCAGGATACTGATCAGTGACTAGAGTCCTGAAACTGGGGACGTTCAGGGTCACGTGTATCCTGATGAATCTTCAGGATGTCATACGATAGTGAACAGACTGCTATCACTGAGTTCCGTCTTCAGATCACGAGCATGCTGTTCCTGTCATCAGCTATTTCTTCGACGTCGCTGATGGTTCTTTTTGTATGATCTTAATGTCTTCAGGAGGAGGTCTTCACTTCAGTGGACAGGATCAGTAGACTGCAGAACAGACTCGTTAGTCTCCTGATCCTGATCCTGAAATCTATAAAGTTAAGTTACAGCATAAGTAACGTAGAATAACACTGAACAGACTCAGTGATAATTCCTCAAGCTATAACAGAAGTAAAAACCTATTCACTAAGTAAAGAATCAGGATCATTATCATTTCATCAGGTCTTAGGAGAGCTGGATCAACATGTTCAGTCTACTTAGGGAGTCAAATCTATGTTAAGAAAATTTTAGCGTCAAATTGATTTGAAAAAGCAAAATCCTAACATAGATTTCCGTGAAGAAACACTTGAACAAGATGCATCTACTTCGGTTAAGCTTAAACCTCTTGATATTTGTGCTAACACATCTACAGGAAAGTCTATGTGACAACTGCCAATTTTGACCATCCGGTTGTTGGGGTTTTTGCGATTCGGATAAAACAGATATAAACGTATAAACGAATAAACGCAGCGGATAAAACAAAACCCGAACAGAGATCCAACCGTAATTTAACAGATACAAATCTATCAAGGGGGTTTTCTCGCGTTTACCTTTAGCGATCCAAACTTTTCTCCGGAAGCTAGTGAGGGATACACCGCTACTGCACCACCGTGAGACTGGCTGCTAGACCGCCTAGGATTTGATCAGAAAACTCTTCCGATGTATGTGTGTGTGTCAACGCCGACAAGAGAGAGAGAGAGAGATTTGGGATTCTTGGTGAGAAAGTAATTATGAAATCAGTGTTGTAATTCTATTACCCTAACCCTATATTTATATAGGCAATTATGGTAATCATATTAAGAATCCCAATCCATAAATAACTCTCCACAATAACTTCCTTAATTAACTCAAACTTGTTAATCAAGTAATTATATTTATCTGATAAATAATAAATAAACAATTTATTATTTATTCCTTTCTCTCTATTAAATAATTAAACTTAATTAATTATTTCCACACGATAAATCCAATAGGTCTCGGGTTGGGTGTGTAGCAGTGTGACCCACTAGTGTCTTATAACATTGGACATAGTGATCCTAATTACTGTCTTGCACATAATCCTTTCAGACTCCCACTTGTGCCAGACAAGTAACTTAACTGTCACTATTAGCCTAAGGAGGTCCCTAGCCAGACACTTAGGTTGACCAGGTTATAAGATCTCTTATAGCCAGAGATACGATTCATATTTGAATTGTACACAGGTTCATTCCTTTTACACACGATATTTTAAAGTGAGTTTTGACATGGAGCTGAGATAGTTCAATCATAAACTCAAGTATTTCCTGACTCTGATCTCGATTGCCTGCAGTAACGGATCTTCCAAATAACCCACTGTTATTCTACCCGAGCGTGGCCACGCATTTCTGCCAATCTTAATCGTCAGGGGGCCCAGAAATATCGCTCCCATGTAGGAGGTGTAAATCCCATCTTGACTATCCGCATCTACAACCACGGCTTCCGCTGTATCTAGTCATACCCCTTATGACCACCCAGTTACGGTGCGGCGTTAGAGCATGCTAAGAATACAGTAGTCCTCATGATCATAGACCAGATATCTCAGGTCAAAGGACAACCTATCATCAAGTCAATGCTTATGACAAAGGCTCCATGAAGCAGACTTGAAACTGGTCACTTCCAATACCTATTCACTCTGATAAGTATCTATGAATGTCTAACTATATCAACTGTATATTAAACACTTCATAATAGCGTTATAACCCTACTGAGATTCCCATCTCAATAAGTTGCTACGGAGATTTAGATTTTTACGAACTCGTGAAAAATCATGGATAACCTTAAATATGCGAAAAGTAATTTTTCTTGAAACATCTTTAAAATAGTATCTCTTTATTTCCAACACACTGTGAAATAAACTTTCATAATGTTTCAAAAATTACATTGATAATCGATAACATAAACTAACTACTAGTATCCAGGTACTGCATTCCTATGGAACTAGTATGGCCCTCATGCTTTGCTCTAGCTAAAGGCTTTGTTAGCGGATCTGCAACGTTCTCATCCGTCGGAATCTTGCATATTCTCACATCTCCTCTTCCAATAATCTCTCGGATGAGGTGATATTTCCTGAGTACATGTCTTGACTTGTGATGTTCTCTGGGCTCTTTTGCTTGTGCTACTGCCCCAGAGTTATCACAGTAAATATCAATGGGTCTATAGATACTGGCTACAACTCTTAGATCCGTGATAAAACTCCTGAGACAGACAGCTTCCTTTGCCGCGTCGGATGCTGCAATGTACTCTGCCTCTGTAGTGGAATCCGCTATGGTATCTTGCTTCGAGCTCTTCCACGAGATCGCGCCTCCATTTAGGGTAAATACATATCCTGACTGTGATCTAAAATCATCTTTGTCGGTCTGAAAACTAGCGTCAGTGTAGCCTGTGACGCTAATCTCGTCTTCAGATCCTCCAAAGACCAAGAACATTTCTTTTGTGCGTCTCATGTACTTGAGAATGTTCTTGACAGCCACCCAATGGGCTTCACCTGGGTTCTGCTGGTATCTGCTCGTAACACTTATCGAGTAAGCAACATCGGGCCTTGTACATAACATGGCATACATAATTGATCCTATCGCTGAAGCATATGGGATCAATTTCATCTTGTCCTGATCTTCACTAGAAACAGGACACTGTGCTTTGCTTAGCACTATGCCATGCTGCATTGGGATAAATCCTTTCTTGGATTCGTCCATCCTGAATCGTTTCAGGATTTTGTCAATGTATGTACTTTGACTAAGCCCGATAAGCCGTCTAGATCTATTCCTATAGATCTTTATACCAAGTATATAGGCGGCTTCTCCAAGGTCTTTCATTTGGAAACACTTGCTTAACCAAGTCTTTACACTCTGTAAAGTTGGTACGTCATTTCCAATGAGTAGAATATCATCTACATATAAGACCAAGAAGGTTACTATGCTCCCACTGAACTTTGTGTAAACACATGGTTCAAACTCACTCTTGGCAAAACCAAATTCTTTGATTCGCTCATCAAAGTGTAAGTTCCAACTTCTAGATGCCTGTTTTAATCCATATATGGATTTCAACAATTTGCACACTTTATTAGGATTCTTTGGATCTATGAAACCTTCCGGCTGTTCCATATAGACGTCTTCTGTTAACTTCCCGTTCAGGAAGGCCGTCTTAACATCCATCTGCCAAATCTCGTAATTGAAGTACGCTGAAATGGCCATCAAGATCCTAATAGACTTTAACATTGCTACTGGTGAAAAAGTTTCATCATAGTCAATACCATGAGTTTGCGTGAAACCTTTTGCTACCAGTCTAGCTTTAAAGGTGTGTACATTACCGTCCATGTCAGTTTTCTTCTTGAAAACCCATTTACGTCCAACAGCCCTACAGTGTTGGGGTAAATCTGTCAACTCCCATACTTGGTTGTCGTACATGGACTGCATCTCAGCTTTCATGGCCTCCTGCCATTGTTCAGACTCACCGCCTGATACAGCTTCTCCATAGGAGGTCGGTTCATTCAAGTCTCCATCATCCTGAGAGACTAAGAACCCAAGATACCTATCTGGCTCTTGCCTTATCCTAGTGGATCTTCGAAGGTCCTGTGTTTGCACCTCCTCAATCGTTTCCGGTTGAGTCTCAACATATTCTTGTTGAGCAACTGGCTCAACTATCGGTAAAGTGTCATCTTCCTCTACCTCCTGTAGATCTACATCATTCCTGGTATCCTCTGTATTGAGGAACTTATCCTCCAGAAAATCACCTCCCCGAGCTACAAAAACTTTGTTCTCGGTAGGATTGTAGAAGTAGTATCCCACAGTAGTCTTGGGATATCCTACGAAGAAGCACTTATCTGATTTGGGTTTGAGTTTTTCAGAAGTTGGTCTTTTGACATATACTTCACAACCCCAAATCTTTAGAAAAGACAATTTTGGTTTCTTGCCTGTCCAAATTTCATATGGTGTCTTTTCCACCGATTTAGTTGGCACTTTGTTCAGTATGTGGGCCGCTGTTTCGAGCGCATGTCCCCAAAATGACACTGGTAGTGAGGAACGACACATCATTGATCTTACCATATCAAGTAAGGTACGGTTTCTCCTTTCTGACACACCATTCATCTGGGGTGTGTACGGAGGTGTGAGTTGTGAAACAATCCCACATTCTATCAAATGATTGTTAAATTCCTGACTCAGATATTCCCCACCTCGATCTGACCTTAGGAACTTGATCTTCTTGTCAAGTTGATTCTGTACTTCATTCTGAAATTCCTTAAATCTTTCAAAGGCTTCAGATTTATGTCTCATCAAGTAGACATAACCATATCTACTGAAATCGTCAGTAAAAGTGATGAAGTACCGGTATCCTCCTCTAGCTTCATGACTGAAAGGACCACACACATCTGTGTGTATAATTCCCAACAAATCATTTGCCCTTTCATTATCTTTGTTGAAGGGTTGCTTTGTCATCTTGCCGGATAAACAAGATTCGCAATTGTCAAACGGTTTAAAATCGAACGACCCAAGGAGTCCTCCTTTCTGGAGTTTCTCTATGCGTTTTGTAGAACCCAGGTGTTGAGAAGAGTCAGAATCAACTATCTTTTAAATGCTTTCTAGTTTAGTTTCCTTATTCCGTAAACAATCTTATTTTGTGTAAGCCCTTGTTTGAGGTTAGGAACCTCGAGGGCCTTTGTTGACAACTTTTGTAACTTCCTTTCTCCTATAAAAGGAAAAGGATGTTCTAGGGTTTTGTGTTGGAATCATTTCATACTAAATTTGGGCAAAAATACTCCATTGTTGTGTTATTCAAAAGCTTCATTGATTTCATCCCATTCTTTGAGGATTTCCATCCATTTCAATTGTATTTCATTGTTTTTAGGGACAACAATTGGTATCAGAGCCAATCTTGTTGATTCCTTGGCTTTGCTTGTGATTTTTGGTTGATTTTCAAAAGGTTTTGAGTTTTGAGTTTTTTCAAAATTTTCGGGTTTTTCAATCCAAAAGAAATGTCGAAGGAAATCCTGGGGATCGGTTCCGAAACTCGCCCTCCTGTACTGGTGATGGGCGAGTACCAGCAATGGAAGCGCCGGATGATACACTTCCTAGACATGCTCGACGGTAATCTCATGAAGTCAATCCGCGAAGGCCCAATCCGACCAACTGTCACGGTTGCTGCTGTTCCCAAAACAGATACATGTCCCGAACTACCTTCGTATGTAGTTGAAAAGCCAGTTGAAATGTTCAACCCTGAACAAAGAGCCCGGCACCTCGTCGACAAGCGTGCACTGACCCTTCTGATCATGGCTCTTCCCAATGATATGTACGCAAGGGTGGATAGTCTGACAAACGCACGAGACGTTTGGTTAGAAATAGAGCAGCAGATGCAAGGAGGTGACACCGCCCTCGAGAGTCAAAAGGAAAGTGCCTTAAACGCTTACGAAGGCTTCAAAGCCAGGGAAACCGAATCCCTCACCGAGTCCTATCAACGACTGAACACCTTCGTAAATGATCTACGAAGGCTCGGGATAGAGAAGTCAAAGTACGAGGTGAATGTTAAGTTCCTGAAGAACCTGACATCAGCATGGCAGAATCTGGCGATCAACTTGCAGCTGAGCCGAAATCTGGGGATCATGGGTCTACACGACCTTTTTAGCATGATGGTTCAGCATGAGGAATTCATCACGGGAGGCAAGTTCAAAAATGCTGTTGACCCACTGGCACTCGCAGCAGTACCATGTGGAGGATCAAACTCAGCTCCCTTCCAGCATCAACAGTACAACAACTCATCTCCTCAACAGTACAACCAGTCACCACCTCAGCACTATCAGGAGAACTACAACCAGGAGGTCAACGGGAGCTATGGTTCAAACTACCCAGAGTTCAACTCGAACTACAGTCCAGGCTATCAACATCCAGATGATCCGCTGATTATCTCAATCTCTGATGATGAACTCTTCCATGTGAATGAGTCTCTTGCCCTCATCTCTAATAGCGTACAGAAGCTGAATTCCAAACGTGGATACAGCAGACCCAGGGGATCTGGATATCCCAGTGGAGGAAGGATGGGGCAAGGCCGAGGTGGACACTACCAGCAAGAACGAGCTCAGTTTGGGAATCAAGGAAGAGGAGGATACCCGCAAGGGGACAGATATCAGAATCAGCATCCAGGAAGGTACCGTGGTGATCAAGGCCAGTATAGGGAAGCTCGAGGAAACTACAGAGATAACACGTACCTGGACTATCAGGGAGGCTCTGGAGATCAGGGAGACTGGAGAGGACAGGTTTCTCATATCAACTATCGCCAAAACCAGAGAAACTACACTCCAGAGTCGGGATACATTGACCGTCAAGGATACAGTAGAGGGTACGAAGGTGGTCAAGATGGAAGACGTGAAGATGGCAGATATGGAGGATTCGTAGGTGGTCAAAGTGGTCCGGGATATGGTCAAGAACAGGAGAGGAACTACAGGGAATATGATGGTCAGTCAGCTCATGGTAACAGAAACTATCAAGACGGGGATCATCAGAGTGGTTCATCTAGGCAAGCTCCGAGAGAAGGACATCAACAAGGTCCTGTTGAAATTGGTGATCAAAGGTTGAATGCTCCTCCAGCTCCAGTGAATAGTGGTGGTCCTAACCCAGCCCCTCAAAAGATTGCTAGTGCCACTACATCCTGTTTCAAATGTGGCAAGCTGGGTCACTATGCAAGCAACTGTCCTGTCAGGTTCAAGGACGCTGCATACTTTGAGAAGAAAGCAGCTTTGATGAGGAAGAAAGAGAAGGGAGTTGCTCTGCTAGTGGATGAGGAAAACTGGGTGTGTGAGGAAGAAAGCTCAGACGAGGAAGATCATCTTGTTGGGGGTCCGTGTTTGATGGCAGACTTCGAAGGACCTGAAGCTGTTGGCCCCAGCACATATCGAGACCTCGACGCTTCTGAGGTATCCACTATTCCTGACTTAACTGATGATGTGACAATGTTAGAATCTAGAATTTGTGAACTTGAGAGATGTCTCCAATCGGAACGATCTCTCGTCACGAAATTTAGAATCGACAGTGCCATATACAAAAGCTCTCTTGAGGACTTGACCATAGTGTACAACCGTGAGACTCTTGAGTCTAGCGTCAGAGAGTCCAATTTGTCTAACAAACTCAGTTGTCTTCAGAAAACCCATGAGGAACTTAACAGTGACCATGGTGAGCTCCAACTAAAATTTCAGTTGCTTTCAGAAGAAAGAACTAGACTGTTTTCAAAAATTCAAGAGCTTGAAGATAACAACTTTAAAAGAGGACAATCTGAGCAGACCTTGAGCATTCTCACGCAGCATGCCAACAAAAATCCTTTCTATAAAGCCAGACCCGGACTTGGACTGTCTGAGAACCATGTTTTAGAAAAAGCACCTTCTCATCTATACAACTTTGAGGAAATGGCCGCCTCCAAACCCAAACCTGCCTTTATAGGAGGACACGTGACCGAAGAATTTATTAGGCAGACCGTCACTTACACGGAAGTTATTAATGGTGAAACCATTACCAGAACCATAAGTCCGTCCAATAGTTCTTCGAGTAGTCCACCCTCAAGTCCCGCTCCCAATAAACCTATATTTGTCCCAGCCAGTGATCCTACAAATACTAAGTCCACATGGGAAGGTATCAAGGCTAGGACCCCTAGGGTAGCTATGCCTCCCATCAACTATTCAGACCTTAACACTAGTTATGACACTAGGGAGATGGATTTTTCAGAAGAGACCTTAGTTATCCCACCAGAGGATGTTTCCGCAACTAAGAGTCCCGACCTAGTCGAACTTGAGAAGGAAATGTTTGGACTTAGATTGAAAGCCATGGATCTGGACGCATGTCAACATCAGATACTGAATCTGAAAGTGATTATTTCTGAAAAAGACACCTTGGTTCACGCTTTGAAGAAAGACTTGATCGAGGCAAATGCCGAGAGACTTAGAATGTCTTCAGAGTGTGAGACCGCAGCCTCAACCTTTACTGATTTTCAACTCAAGGTTGCGGATCTTAAGGCACGATATGTTCTCCTAAATGTTCACTCAGAAATTGCAAGAGAACTTGATCATGATGAAAAGATCAATTATCGTGTGGCCTTAACCAACCAACGTGTGTCAAATTCCATCTTAAAAAGAAAAGTCATGTACTTTGAAAACCTTTCAGACTCAGTTGATGATAGGACTACTCCACTCCTCAACCAACCGATAGTTCACTCCCAAACCAAATCTGTTACGGAACTAGATGACTATTATACCCTACTGTCAGATGATGATGAACCCCTCAACTCACACCATAGGATAACCGAACCAAAGACTATCCATGATCCTAACGTTGAGTACGATCTGAAGGTGTTCTTAGATGAAGGTGATGATCCTTCAGGCTTTATCCCAAAAAGGCCAAAATCTGTTTTTGTAAAACCTGAGAAGTCTGTTGAGTCACGAGCTCCTGTTTCTGAGAACAGTAACCCTAAGGGTGGAAAATGTGTTGGTACTGACAAGGGGAAGTCAGTTAAGCCTCACGCACCCAAAGGACTCCAGAAAAAGCATTCAAAGTCTAACGATGCTCGAAACTCAGCTAAACCCATTAAAAGCCTTGACCTTAATTCAAGCAGCTTTGAAGTGGGTGAGACCTCTCGGTTAAAACCAAAGCAACCTTTCTCTTCCACAAAACCTAAATTTTCAAAAACATCTTCTGGAAAGGGTGGCAACTCTTCTCCTATTAAACCATCATCTAACTCACACCATGCTCGTAATGCAGATGGGAGGAAGAAGGATGGTGGACAGGAAGTGAAGCCACCGAGGAAGGATCACCGAGGAAGACCCAACTCTTTTCAAGCTTTCCCTAAGCAGCGTAGTCCTAACCATGCGGGTCTTGGCTATGCTCCACCTAGCGTAGGAATTAATTCAAACATGTCTGTAAAACGTAATCAACATTTAACTCATGCTTTTGACTCTTTGCGTAATGACATGTGCTTTATGTTTGACAATTTTCTACGCTATGGTGTTTATAATTCTTTTAATGCTGATGTGCCTAAAATCAAGTCTCGAAAGAGAAGAGGAAGAAAAAGAGGAAAGGGAAAACCATCCTCGTCAATGCAGTCCCCTAAGCCTAAGGAGAAATCCGAAAAGGAGACTGCATCGACCAATTCAACTATTTCTGACCCTAAGGAACCCATTTGGCAATGGGTCCCTAAACAAGCCTGATTGTTTTGCAGATCAGTCATGTGTGGTACTTTGACTCGGGGGCTCACACACACATGACTGGGCAGCGGTCCTTCATCTTCGACTACGTTGAGAAGTTTGAAGGATACATAAAGACTGCCGACAGAACGCCGTTGCCGATATTAGGGTCGGGAAAAATCACCAATGGAAAGTACATCATCAAGGGTGTACGTTATGTGGAGGGATTGGGGTACAACATGTTTGGCTCCAGCCAGTTCTGTGATAACGGATACTGGGTGAAGACCTTTCAGTACGGAAGTGACGTGAACGATGAAGACAACAATGCTATTCTCTCCGCCAGGCGAAATGGCAATCTCTACACAACCGTCTTCCGTTCAATCCCTCAAACTCACCCCCAGTTTGAAGCTAACCCGAAGAATGCGATCTGTCTGCTCTCAAAAGCATCAAAAGGGGACAGTTGGTTATGGCACCGCAGACTATGCCATCAGAACTTCAAAGATATGAACAAACTGGTTTCTAAGGGGTTAGTCAGGGGACTACCTGAGCTTCGCCTTTCCAAGGACACTCTCTGTCCTGCGTGCGAACAAGGAAAGATGACCAGAAGCTCTCATCCACCGAGAATGGATACAAATTGCCAAAGTCCCCTCGACTTGATACACATGGATCTTTGTGGACCTATGAGAGTAGAAAGTCTCGCCAGAAAGAAGTATATGCTGGTTCTCGTAGATGAATTCTCTAGGTTCACTTGGATTGAATTTCTTCGAGACAAATCAGAAGCTGCTGAACGAATCATAGCCTTCATCAGACGCACACAAGTTCTCTTGGGTCGTCGGGTGAGGAAAATACGTAGTGACAACGGTACTGAGTTCCGCAACGCAAAGCTGCAATCCTTTCTCGAAGAAGTGGGGATCACTCACAACTTCTCAGCAGTTCGCACACCTCAACAGAATGGGGTCGTTGAAAGGAAGAACCGTACGTTGGTCGAAGCAGCAAGATCCATGATGGCTCACTCTGGAGTTCCTCAACAGTTTTGGGCTGAAGCCGTTTCGACAGCATGTTACACGCAAAACCGGACTCTAATCGTAAAGCGGACTGGTAAAACCGCTTACGAGATGGTCGAACAGCGTAAGCCAAACATTGACTTCTTTAGAGTTTTTGGTTGTAAGTGCTATGTTCTTAATGACCGGGATAATTTGGGTAAGTTTGACCCTAAGTCTGATGAGTCTATCTTCATCGGATACTCACATAACTCTAAGGCTTACCGGGTTTTCAACAAACGGACCCGAACTATCCTGGAAAGCTCAAATGTTGATTTCTCTGAATCTGAAACCTATCTGAATGCTAGTTCTAGTAGTGTGTCTGCTTCTTTCCCTGAATTGTTCCCTTCACCACCGAGCACAGATCCGTCTTCTAACTTTTCTGCTTTAGACTTTTTAGATCTCGCGGAATACGATCTGCACACTCTAACGAGTCCAATCGTAGTTCCCGCTCCAACAGGTTCGACCACAACCACAGTGTCATCTGATGCCTTCGTCACGGAGCCATCCTCCAGCACTTCAACTCACTCCGTGACACCTGAGTCTGTGGCTCCCCCATCTGACGTTTCATCCGCAGCTTCACCGGCATCTGATCAAGAACAGACTCCGCACCCTGCTCTTGATCCAATTCCAGAAGAAGCTCCACTACCTTCCCCGAGCACAGCCCAACGATCATATGCTCAGGTAGTTAGAGAGCCCCGGTTAGAGGCTGCCCCACGGATCACCCAAGCTGAAGGCTCATCAAGTGGGAACCTAGAAGAGATCTTTGCCGTGCAAGATGAGAACGACGCCACAAACAACCGACAGGCTTATGTCACTCATCCTCACACTAGACGGTGGACAAAAGATCATCCCCCCTCCCAGATCATCGGGAGTCCCTCACAACCTGTAAACACTAGATCTGCAAAGCACACTGAAAATCTGATCCTTTTCGGTGGATTCTTGAGCGATTTTGAACCATCTGATGTGTGGCAAGCTCTCACCGATCCCGACTGGGTGATCGCCATGCAAGATGAGCTGGCCGAATTCGAGAGAAACAAGGTTTGGCGCTTGGTAGAACGACCATGGGGAAAGACAATCATTGGCCTCAAGTGGATACTCCGGAACAAAACCGACGAGAATAATCTCATCATCCGGAACAAAGCTCGCCTGGTCGCCAAGGGTTATCGCCAACAAGAGGGTATCGACTATGATGAGACGTACGCGCCAGTAGCCCGAATCGAAGCAATCCGAATCTTCCTTGCGTATGCTGCACACAAAAACATGACAGTCTATCAGATGGACGTCAAGTGTGCCTTCCTGAATGGAGTCCTTCAAGAAGAAGTGTACGTTGAGCAACCGGAAGGGTTCGTCGATTCTCGATTCCCAAATCATGTCTATGTTTTGGACAAGGCGCTGTATGGTCTAAAGCAAGCTCCGAGGGCATGGTATGAAACTCTCACTGACTACTTACTCGGAGTTGGCTACAAGAAAGGTACTATCGATCCCACTTTGTTTCTCAAGAAGTCAGGTAAAGATTTAATTATCGTTCAGATATACGTGGATGACATCATCTTTGCGTCTACTAAACCTGAGATGTGCCAAGAGTTTGAGAACACCATGAAATCACAATTCAAAATGAGCATGATGGGCGAGTTGACGTTCTTTTTAGGACTTCAGGTTCGACAACGCCCTGATGGCATTTTTATAAATCAAGCCAAATATGTTCAAGATCTTTTAAAACGATTTGATTTCGGTGGCTCAAACTCCGCGGCCACACCAATGCCCAAAAATTTTCAACTCTCTGCTGATACTTCTGGTAAACCGGTTGACCAGAAAACTTATCGGGCAATCATTGGTTCCCTCTTATATCTCACGTCTAGTAGACCCGATATCGTCTTTTCCACGGGTGTCTGCGCTCGTTTTCAGTGTGACCCACGGGATTCACATCTGTCTGCAGTCAAGAGAATCCTTAGGTATCTGAAGGGCACACCGGATTTTGGTCTTTGGTACCCAAAGGATTCTGGCTTTGAACTAATTGCATATACAGACTCAGACCATGCAGGTTGTAAGCTAAACAGGAAAAGCACTTCTGGTGCTTGTCAATTTCTCGGGGACAAGTTGGTCAGTTGGTCATCCCGGAAGCAGACTTGCGTCTCTCTATCCACCGCGGAGGCAGAATATGTAGCCGCCGCCTGTTGCTGCTCGCAAGTTCTGTGGATGAAAACCCAACTAGCTGACTTTGGATACACCATGCATCGAATTCCAATCTACTGCGACTCCAAAAGTGCAATACAGATCACGGCAAATCCGGTTCAACATTCTCGGACGAAGCATATCGACATTCGATATCATTTCATCAAAGATCACGTCGAGAAAGGTAACATTGAACTATACTTTGTTGAAAGTGACTATCAGCTTGCTGATTTGTTCACCAAGCCGTTTGACGAGAAGCGTCACTTTTTCCTCCTAAGCAAGTTGGGAATGCTAGACCTCCCTGCCTGAGGTCTAGGGGGAGTCGGGAGTTCTTCTTTTATATGCATGTGTGTAGGGGAGTCCGTAGGAATTTTATAGATGTTGCATGAATCGAGGGGGAGTACTAAGTCCTGTATATACTGTTTGGTGTGCTCACTAACGTTCTCGGATCCACATCACTTTGGATACCATTTTTATACTCTATTTTGTAGGTATGGACCCTCACAACGACTTCTGGTTACTTCAGACCAGGACTCGCGCAAAAACCCAGTGAGACGCACCAGGTAAGTCTCTTTTCTCGGAAGTCGAGGGCTGAACTTGTAACTTTTTGTGAACTTGAAAGTTCAGGGGCGGTAGAGTACATGTCTTGAACTTACAAGTTCGGGGACTAACTTTGCCACCTTCTGCTTCTTAATGTTCAGGGACTCGTTTTGCAAATCTTGTGAAACTTGTAGTCCAGGGTCTGTTTTGGAAATTTTCTGAAAATACAAGTTCAGGGACTTGTTTGTAAGTTTACTCAAACTTCAAGTCCAGGGGTGGTTTTTGCCAAATGGTGAAAGTCGGGTTAAGAGAGCCAAAAGGAGAGCCAAACACAGTGTTTTTGACCCAAAACACAGTGTAAGTCGGTAAAAATATAAATACCTGACTTCAAGGTATCTTTTTCACAATTTCAAAAATCTTCAAGTTTTCTCTGAAATTTCTCACCCGAACCACTTCGCGCTCGATTTCGAACATCGCTCGTTGTTGCTCCGATCGTCGATATCTTTACATATTCGGATTCCTGGTAAGTAAACGATCAACCCTTATATAGTTTTAACATCTAAATCATACGTTTTAATGTCTGGATCGAAGCCTAAAAGTTTTAAAACTTACCCGAAACCCAAACTTCTTGGAATGGGATTTCGGGACGTTAAAACGATCCTTTGTTGCTTATTATGTTGTTATAAACTGATTTAGGATGAATGTTGATAGTTTAGGGCCTTAGATCGACGGTTTTTGAGCGGTTTCTAAGTGGAAAATATGAACAGTCGCGGTTTTCCGACTCGGAAAACTTGAGTATTCAAGTTTTCCGAATCGGAAAACTTGAATGTTCAAGTTTTCCGCATCGGAAAACGATAAGTCTCCTTGTGTGTTTTCCGATTCGGAAAACATGGTTTTCCGAATCGGACTTGGTCTCGGTTTTCAAATGCTTCTTTTCCGACTCGGAAAACATGGAACTACCCTTATGGGTTTCCAAGGTTTTCCGACTCGTTCGAGAGACCAAGTTTTGCCAAAATTTTCTAAGTGTTGACATTTTCCGAATCGGAAAACCATGTTTTCCGACTCGGAAAACCTACTTGTTCTCTCTCTGAGTGTGGGAGTTTCCCGATTCGGAAAATACCCTTTTCCGAATCGGAAAACTTGTCAGTTTATCCTTGTGCTTTATTTACCAAGTGTTGAGTTATCCGACTCGGAAAACACTCTTTTCCGAATCGGAAAACTCCCCTCGTGTACTTTGCTCGTTTTCCGACTCGGAAAACCCGAAAAACTCATTATTGGGTTTTCGAGTTTTTCCGACTCGCGCTTAGTCGAGGGTATAGTCTTTTCACGTTGTATCATTTCTAACACTTGATGTTTTACAGAAATGGCTGATCAACAACCGATTGCTCCTACTTCACCCGTCGGCAACGCTGCGGACCTCGCACTGATCAACCCGGCAGACATCGTTGCGATCCACCAGAACAACCAGTTCGTTAACTTGGCGAACTTCACAGTCCAAGATGACGTTGTACTCGAGATTCTCCGAGCTCACCCCCTTGCATACGCGATGCAAGCCACTGCTGATGTCCCGATGATTTATATGCAGCAGTTCTGGCACACTTCCCGTGTTGAGAACCGGGACGGAGTTCAGGCCATCGTCGGCCGAGTGGACCAGACTGATCTGGTCCTCACGATGGAGGATCTTCGCAGAATCCTTCGTCTGCCGGCTGCTACTTCGGAGGCACCATTTGACCCTCTCGTGTCGGGATCTGAACTGTTCAGCGAAGTACTCGCTGTCGGAGTCCACTACACTGAGAACAACAGGCCTAGAGGAATCTCCCAGATCTCTCAGGGGATGCTGCCCCCAATCTGGTATTCATTCTTCAACATACTCAACCGGACGATCTCCTCAAAGACCCATGGCGTGGACAAAGCATCCACCCAGTTCTGGCATATCTTTCATGCGGTCGCCTACGGAAGGCGGATCGACTTTGCTCAGCAAATCTGGGCGGACATCATCGGTGATGTCAGAGCTGGGCCCGGACGCACAAAGCACACATCCATCCCGTGGATGCGCTTTTTCAGTCTGGTCATCCGAGATCACATGAACCAGAACCGAGCTGTCCGACGCAGAGCAAACCATCTCCGTTTTGAAAGCCAGCAGATCGGACGAGCCAACAAGAAGAATCTGAAGTCAGGACAGGTAGAGATGCCCATACCGGATAACGTGCTGAACTTGGCAGACCGTAGGTCTATGAGCGTTAGGATGTACCGAATCTCCGTAGGATTAGAAGACACGTCTACGGACTCCTCAGAACCGGGGAGCCCTGCCCAAGACGTGCGACCCGTCCTTACTAGAAGCCGTGCCTCTGGTACGGCGGGCCAGAGCTCCAGTGGGGGAGCTTCTGGCTCGGGTGGATGAGGGTCGACGTAAGGGGAGGAGAGGGTAGAATAGTCGGTACGTCTGCCACACCGCACACCTCCAGAGCCGGTGCATATCAAACCATGATCCAAACCGTGCCACTCGTGCTCGCACTCCTACAGTTGTAGAGGAGTCTACTGATGCCGTCCGCTTGCGCGAGTACACAAGCCACTTCAGAGTAAAGCAGTACATGGGCACCCTTCAGCAATCTCCGGTTCACTCGTCATCGGAAGGGCACCAATCACCGACGCCGCAGCAACAACCTACTGGGGAGGACGTGGAAGCTTCCCCACAAGAACAAGCACATGTTCCTCCACCACCTCACTCGGCGGCCGTCACTTCTCAGGGAGGCGAACCCTCAGGCGAACCATCAGGTGATGACTCCGACGGTCACGAGTCCTCAGAGCACACTCCTACCGACCGTCGTGAGCCCGATGACGAGGCAACAGAGTCAGAACGAGTAGACTACGGATCGGATTCCGAATTTCAGCTTTCAGAACCACCAAAGGGCGGGAAGGCCCAAGTGATCGATTTGGATGAAGCCACCTCTTCCTTCAACGACGACCGAATTTCAGGAGATCCCACTCTTATCGCGGATCTGGCGTCGGATGACCGTACTGTTGGTCAGGAGGAAGAAGGTGAGGCCGAGGTAGCTACCGGCTGGGGTAGAGAAGACAGCGAAGAGGAAGAAGAGAGAGAGAGGGGAGAAAAGGAGAGAGAGAGCAGAGAAAAAGAGACCGAAGACGTAGAGGTCCAGTTGAGCGAGCCTTGGGCTCAGTTAGAGGAGGCGGAAGTAGAAGAAGAGCCGCATAGGTTAGATTTGGATATCCCTTCTACCCAGAGTCAAACCCCCAAAGAGGCAACCCTCATTCAGACCGGTCACCTAGTGACGTCAGGTCAAGACGCTGGCAGCCAACCAGCGCATTTGCACGCCCAAACCAGCCACTCGGCCATCTCTCAACAGATGGTCGTTTCACATTCTCACGGGGAATTAGCTCAACTTCCACCGGCCACTCAATCGGAGTCTGCCGGTGTTGAAATGAGAGAGGCTCTGCCCCACCTCTCGACGTCTTTCAGAGCACCAGTAGTCCTAGAGCCACTCGTAGACACCTTCAGGGTTGTTCATTTGACTAGGACACTTGTGGATGCTTCATCTGCCCGCCCAAGTGGCGAGGCCGGAACGGGGAGAGTTGGTGCGTCACTGGACGCCCTTCGAGGATCCACCGGAAGCCCCGACACCGTCAGCATTATACCAGCGGTGACATCGGGCCGAGAGAGTACCTCTTTAGGACTCTTCTCGTCAACTGGAGCCCAAGTGGCACCGGGTTTAGTTCTTCCGGGACCGGGTCCGACAGACTCGAGCAAAGTCTATAAAGATGCTCACGCAACACCGGGGCTTTTGAGCCTGACGGATTCGGGCGGAATCCCTAAAACCGCCCCTGCAACACCGGGACTTATAGGTCCGACGGATTCGGACGACATCCTTAAAGTCGTCCAAAGCAGGTTATTAGCCGTGGAGCAAGCCAATCAGGCTAGGGACGCGCGGGTCGAGGCACTCGAGAAAGCCTTGGCCGAGACGGAGAGGAAGAGACAAGCCGATCTTGAGGCGTCGCGCAAGCTTCAAGAAGACCGGGATGCGGAGCTATACGAGCTCAAGAGGAGGATCAAGGGCAAGCATTCTGAGGCTGCCCCATCTGCTGAAGCTCCCATTCCTAGGCCAACTGAAGACGTCCTCAGGCTCGCTCCTCCGACTTCGGGCGACCTTCCACCGATTCCAGGCTACGTCACTGAGGTGGAGCACTTGATGATGGTCACCTCATACACCACTCAGAATGACCGCCTGTCCGCCCAAGTCCGAGAGCAAGCTGCCCAGATCGAGCTGCTACAACAAAGGATTAGAGAACTGGAGGCCGTGTGTCGGTCCCAGGCTCAGCCTTCGAAGAGGAGGCATGATGATCCTGATGACTCCGCACCAGGTCCTCATGAGGGGGAGGTACAAGCGGCAAAACGGCTTCGCACCGAACCCCAACCTGGTTCCGGCTCCGGTTCATCAGCTCCAGCCACAGGTTCCTCAGCCGCTCCCTCGAGCGCCCCCTCAGACTTAGATGCCGCCGAAGCTCCCTATGTCAACTCCGATACAGAAGACATTCCAGACATGGGGAGTTGGAGATACGAGAGGATTCCGGAAGGGGAGAAAGTTCAGTTTCCTCAGATGACGGACACGGCCCAGATTGATCCCGTTCTCCCAGAAGCAGCACCGACTGATCCTTCAGAGTTCCAGATTCCGGAAGCAGCCCGGAAGATCTTGCGGTCGCTCGCTCAGAGTCTAAGGGTCTATCACAAGGGAGACGACATCGTCAAGGATCCTGACTACGCCAACCTCCTCTCAGCGCTCAAGTTCCCAACTCCAGAAGCCCCACGGACAGTCCACTCTACCGATCCAGAAACCGATGCTCCTACTGTAATCCAGCTCAACTGGAACCACTCCATCATCTTCCGTCCGTTCCTAGAAGAAACGTTCACCCGCATCTACCAGCAAGAAACGCTGCACGCCTGGTCCCGAAAAGTCTACTTCGGGATCTCTCACATCAGCAACAAGAGACGAAGGACTGCGTACGTGCATCAGCGAATGTGCAACTGGGCCACTCATGGACGCCAGAGGATCAGACGTCGCTTCACCAAAGTAACTGCTATGCGCCCCTACAAACATGGCCATCAGTTGTTCCTGGAGTTTGATGTCCGCATGTACGGCACCGGTGTCCCTCGAGGTGAATTGCAGAACTGGACCTTCACAGAAGCTGACTTAGATCGGGTGCATGTAGAAGACCTTCTCACGATCATCAAGTACCTCCAAGGCCCGATCCTCCGACCAGAGTACTACAGAGATGGCACGGAGATTCTGAAGAAATATGTCCGTCATGCAATCTCTCTTGCGAGAGTGTCGGACTACCAGCTTGCCATAGAAAGCCGCCAGCCGAAGGTCAACCTGCTGAGACCAAACCTGCTCGTTCCTGGTATCGATGCCTACATTCCTTACATGCCAACCAGGATACCTGAGCATGGAGTCCTGTACCTGACTCGGAAGAAGAAGGAGCGCAGGTTCATGAGGTTTGGGGAGCTCTCCAGGTTCTGCGACGGGACCCTCCTTTATGTCTACAACGGCATGCAGAGCAGACTGCTGGCGGATCAGATACCTAGTCGGAAGTTCATAGATGGCAAAGGAAAGCTGCTGGAGGCAATGAGGTTGATCGAGAAGAAGCTAAAGAGAGCGGATGATGTACAGACGAGCTGAGGCTGCGATGCAGATGAGAGCACGGATCATAGGAGAGTGGGAAGAGTATCTGCAGATGTCCAAGTGGGAGCCTGCACTGGAGTTACCTCCACCATTCTGACTGCTTCTCAAAGGGGGAGATTGTAGAACCCAGGTGTTGAGAAGAGTCAGAATCAACTATCTTTTAAATGCTTTCTAGTTTAGTTTCCTTATTCCGTAAACAATCTTATTTTGTGTAAGCCCTTGTTTGAGGTTAGGAACCTCGAGGGCCTTTGTTGACAACTTTTGTAACTTCCTTTCTCCTATAAAAGGAAAAGGATGTTCTAGGGTTTTGTGTTGGAATCATTTCATACTAAATTTGGGCAAAAATACTCCATTGTTGTGTTATTCAAAAGCTTCATTGATTTCATCCCATTCTTTGAGGATTTCCATCCATTTCAATTGTATTTCATTGTTTTTAGGGACAACACGTTTCTTGTTTATGTGACCTAGACGACAATGCCAGAGGTAAGTCTGATCCTCAATATCCTTGGATCGTTTACTTATATGATAGACTTCTCTATTTTCTTGTAGATTTAACACATATAGACCATTAGAGGGAGTTGCTTTGAAATAAAAGATATCATTTTTAAAGCAAGAAATAAGTTTATAATCATATTTATAGTAAAACCCTTGGTCTACAAGTAAATCGAAAGAAATAACATTTTTGATCATCTTAGGAACATAATAACAATTTTCAAGTTCCAATACTAGACCCGAGGGTAAACTAAGACTATAAGACCCTTCAGCTACAAGCATCTGGCCTTCGCCGACTCTTAGGTTCGAACGGTCCTTCCCCAGCATCTCCCTTCTTTTGAATCCCTGTAAATGATTACAAATGTGATTACTGATAGGATTATGTGCGAGACAGTAACAAGGTTACCGTATCCAATGTTATAAGACACTAGTAGGTCACACCGCTGCACACTAAACAAGAGGATGTTTGGATTACTTGGTTGAGAGAAATAATTAATCGTTTATTAATTATAAAAGAAGAGAGAAAGAAATAAATAATTAGCTGAATTATTTATTTAAATTAATTAATCAGTTGAATTAATTAATAAAGAGATAAATATGGAATATATATTTAATTATCAGGTTGATAATTATAAGGGTATTTCATATGGTATCAAACACTGCCTTATTAGTTAATATAAATAAAGGCATAAGGTTTGATTGTATGATAACTAATTTTGATAATTCTCAAAAATCAATCTCTCTCTCTTTCTGCTCTCTACCGCCGGCGACTATAAGCAAAAAGGCGAGAACCGAAATTTTTCTCGTTTTGAATAGTAATCCTTGGTGGTCTAGCAACTGTTCCTCGAGACGTGTCAGTAGCGGTGTACCCCCTACAAGCCTTCTGGAAATTTATTCTCAAGAGGTAAATCGTCAAACCTCACTAAATTGTATCTGTTTATGGTTAGGATTGGATCCTCGATTGGGAATCGTTTTTTAGTTTCCGCTGTGCATGTTTTAGTCTGCGATTCCCAACAGTGGTATCAGAGCCACTTCCTAAATCTAACAGATCAGGTTTAATCGCTTGTTAGTTTGATTAGGTTTTATAAAAATCGTTGCTTTAATTTGTATTTGTGATAAAAATTTCGATTTTTTCGTAAACCTAACGCAACGACGATCGGCGGTGGAACGACGGCAGTTAGCCGGTCGGACCTCCAGGCCGATCGTCGGATAATCGCCCCACCTCAAACGATCGCCGCCGCACCACAGTTGGTGGTTGCGGTGGCAGTTGTTTCACATTCGCCGGCCACACCATCGATTGGTGATGGTGGCGTTAGGCTGTTTTGATGGTCGCCGACCACACCACCCGACGGTGGTGATGGCGATCGGCTATTCCAAAATCATCAGGCCACACCACCCGACTGGTGGTGGTGGCGTTCGATGGTGTCTTCAATCGCAAGCCACACCACCCGACGGTGGTGATGGTGATCGCGGTGGTTGCTTAGCGAAAACCGAACGGCGGCAGCGATGGCGGTATCTTACTGCTGTCGTAGTCGCAATCAAGACCAACAGCCACGGCGGCGGTCGACGGCTGCCAGACGGTGGCGTCGGCTGTTGCCGGTTGCTCTTGATCGGGCGACAGTCGTTGGACAAATCGAAAGCCACACCACCGATTGTGGTGGTGGCGATCGATTGTTTGCTGCCGTAGATCGATCACGGTGGCGACGGTGGCGATTAGCCGCTGTTGTCGCTGGTGATCGAGCGGCGGTGGTGGCGAGGCGGTGGTCGGTTGCTGCGATAAGGTGGCGCCGGCCGCGGCCGGTTCTAGTATCAGGTGGCGGTGGTGGCGTTCGCATCATCACTGTCACCAGCGGTCTTCGATCACCAATCGACGGCCACGTTTTGGCGGATCGGTGATCAATGACGTAGATTGTTTTTCAATTATTTTTCGATAACGGGTCCCGTGTGTGATTCGTTTTTGGATATGTCTGGAATCAAGAATTGTTTTTACCAGATAGGTTTAAAACAGTTCAGGATTGGTTTTAATTTAATGTTTCTTAAATTAATTAATTGGTTATATAATTATCTGATTAAGTTTATTTATTTAAGTCATAGCTGAACCCTTGAAACCCGTGGTTGTGCGTTTTATTCGTTTTATAAGGGAGGCCTGCGTGCCACTTACAACCCTTTTTTTTTTTTTTTTTGTAATTTTAAACTTTATTAGATTAGTTGGGAGGCCTGCGTGCCATTTATAACCCATCTGTAATAGCTAGTTTTCTTACATCGAGACGGAGACGAGACGGTGGCCATGGATCTCGGAGCCAGTGGGAGTGACGGGAGTTGAAGACTTTTTGTCACTTAGGGTTTTGGACCGTTGTTTTTGTGTTGGCTCACAAAACAACATTATTTTAAGGGTTTAAGCTATGACTATGCTGTTTATATTTAAATTGCGTGGTTGTTTAATTTACGTAATTATTAAATATAAAATTGCCCTTTTTGAACGGATTGTTTAGAAATTGTAAGGATACAAATACAGTTAGTGTTTGGATCCAGTTTTTTCAAAGTTTTTTGAAAAAGAAACTGGCAATTTAGACCCTTGTTAAAAATCGTAGATTAGTAAGTGCAACCCACTTTAGGGGCACTTCCGGTGTAAGGTACATAGGGCGTTGTAAGTGCACACACTATGAACGCCCGTGTTCAAACCGAAACTGGAAGGAGATAAAACTCTGCGAATTATCTCCGGGTGGTACCGGCCAGAGTTTGTCCAGGTCCCGGGTGGTGCAATCTATTTTGGTAATTATTTATTCACTGGGTGGTACCAGGCCAAAATGCACTAGAGGGACTAAATATGCACGGATTATTGATATCCGATGTCCCGACGATCTAGGAGTCGTTTTTCCAGATAGGGAATACGATTGGTATAGTGTTACCTACCATAGATCGCATGAGTCGGTATGACATGATCACATGCTTCCCGACACATGTGAAATATGGATTCTAGTCTAATAAATTTATTTTAAGGGTGATAATTTATTAGAATTATATAATTATAAACTAAAACTGGAATTTTATATTCTTCTGTAGATGTCTCAAATTAGTATTCCGTTTTATTCACCTGAAGAGTCACTTCGCCTTATTATGGGCAAGTGGAAGCTTACGGGCCATAACTTTCCAGTTTGGAAGTTACACTTGAGGAACGTTTTATGTGCCCAGGACAAGCTTTATGTGATCAACAAACCCGTATCACGACCTAAAAGCAGCAATGCCCCTGAAGAGGAATTTGCTGAGTATTTTAGATACTTGACAGATGAATCGGATGTAATGTCCATTCTGATTTTCTCTATGTCACCCGAGTTCACGGGAGATTTAAGAGTTAAATCATGTCACGAGGTTGTGAGAGATGTGGAGAACCAGTTAGGTCTCTACAAGCACACGGGGAAGCTATTGATCATGCAAGAGATTCTCTCCCTGAAGCTACAGAAGGGTCAGTCAGTTAAAAACCATCTTGTTGATATGAGAAGGCTTTTTAAGTGTTTATCACGTCTGGGGTACAAGATGACTCAGGAAGAGTTAGTGTATCTCATGTGGTTCTCCCTCACAAAGGAAGTTCAGGACACAGCTAGTGCCTACATGAAGGAACCAAAGAGCGACGTGGATAAAGTTCATGCAGATATCCTGGCCAGTCTAGAGCCAGTACCCGAACCTGCGAATCTCATGGACACTGACATAATAGATGAGCTGGGAGATCTGAGTTGCCCAGAATGCGGCAGCGAGGATATTTGCGAGCACTCGATGAACATCGACCAGATGGATATCGGTTTACCCGATACTCCAGGTATCTTTATGATAGATTGCTTAATCACTTCTTATGAATCATGGGTAATTGATACAGGCAGTGGTAACCACATTTGTAATCATTTACAGGGATTCACTAGAAGAAAGACTCTGAGGAAGGACCGTTCGAACCTACGAGTGGGCGAAGGCACTCCGTTGATTGCTGAAGCCGTGGGATCTTATAGTCTTAGTTTACCCTCGGGTCTAGTTTTGGAACTGAATAATTGTTATTATATTCCAAATATGATTAAGAATGTATTGTCTTTTGATTTGTTGGTAGACCAAGGCTTTTACTATAAATATTCTTATAAGATGATTTCGGTTTTTAAAGATAACATTTTCTATTTTAAAGCTACACCTGTAGATGGTCTATACACTGTAAATCTTAAAGACAACAATAGTGAAATCTATCATATAAGTAAGAGATCCAAGGATATTGAGGATCAGACTTACCTCTGGCATTGTCGTTTGGGCCATATAAACAAGAAACGCGTTGAACTACTCCTAAAAGGAGGTTTTCTTGGCAGTTTCGATTACAAACCTTTTGATAATTGCGAATCTTGTTTATCTGGTAAAATGACAAAGCAACCTTTCAACAGTGAGAATGAAAGGGCTACTGACTTGCTTGAAATAATTCACACAGATGTATGTGGACCTTTCAGTCATGTAGCAAGAGGAGGATACCGGTACTTCATTACCTTCACTGACGACTTCAGTAGGTATGGATATGTCTACTTGATGAGACATAAATCTGAAACCTTTGAGAAATTCAAGGAATATCAGAATGAAGTACAGAATCTACTTGACAAGAGGATCAAGTTCTTACGGTCAGATCGAGGTGGCGAATATCTCAGTGATGAGTTTGACAATCATCTGATGGAGTGTGGGATTGTATCCCAACTTACACCTCCGTATACACCTCAGATGAACGGTGTATCAGAAAGGAGAAATCGTACTTTGCTTGACATGGTACGAACGATGATGTGTCATTCTTCGCTGCCGGTATCATTCTGGGGACACGCGCTCGAAACAGCAGCACACATACTGAACAGAGCGCCAACAAAGTCGGTAGAAAAGACTCCATACGAATTATGGAAGGGTAAGAAACCCAACATATCTTTTCTGAAAATTTGGGGTTGTGAGGTTTACGTCAAACGACCTACCTCAGAAAAACTCAAACCCAAATCCGACAAGTGTTTCTTCGTTGGATATCCCAAGACCACCGTGGGATATTATTTCTACAACCCTGAAGAGAACAAAGTGTTTGTTGCTCGAAATGGAAAATTTCTGGAAGAAAAGTTTCTCAGTTTAGAGAACACCAGAAAGGATGTAGATCTACAGATAGTAGACAAAGAAGACACTACACCAGTTGTTGAGCCAGAAATTCAACATAACAATGTTGAACCTCAATCAGAGCCGATTGAGGAAGTGCAAACACAAGACCTTCGCAGATCCAGCAGGGTAAGACAAGAACCAGATAGGTATCTTGGGTTTCTAGTCTCTCAAGATAGCGGAGACTTAAATGAACCAACATCCTATGGAGAAGCTGTGTCAGGCAGTGAGTCTGAACAATGGCAGGAAGCCATGAAGGCCGAGATGCAATCCATGTACGACAACCAAGTTTGGGAGTTGACTGATTTGCCACAACACTGTAAGGCTGTTGGACGCAAATGGGTTTTCAAGAAGAAAACCGACATGGATGGAAATGTACACACCTTCAAGGCCCGACTGGTCGCAAAAGGATTCACACAAACTCATGGTATCGACTATGATGAAACCTTTTCACCAGTGGCCATGTTAAAGTCAATTAGGATTCTAATGGCCATCTCAGCGTACTTTAACTACGAGATTTGGCAAATGGACGTCAAGACAGCCTTTCTGAATGGAAAGTTAACAGAAGACGTCTATATGGAACAACCAGAGGGGTTCGAAGATCCTAAGAATCCTAATAAGGTGTGTAAACTGCTAAAATCTATTTATGGATTAAAGCAAGCATCTCGAAGCTGGAACTTACACTTTGATGAGCGAATCAAAGAGTTTGGCTTCGCTAAAAGTGAGTTCGAGCCATGTGTTTACACTAAGTTCAGTGGGAGCATAGTAACCTTCCTGGTCTTGTATGTAGACGACATACTACTCATAGGAAACGACGTACCAACTTTACAGAGTGTTAAAGAATGGTTAAGTAAATGTTTCCAGATGAAAGACCTTGGAGAAGCCGCTTATATACTAGGTATAAAGATCTACAGAAACAGATCTAAGCGGCTTATCGGACTTAGTCAGAGTACATACATTGACAAAGTACTGAAGAGATTCAGGATGGATGAATCCAAGAAAGGATTCATTCCAATGCAACATGGCATAGTGTTAAGCAAAACACAGTGTCCTGTTTCTAGTGAAGATCAGGACAGGATGAAATCGGTCCCATATGCTTCTGCAATTGGATCGATTATGTATGCCATGCTATGTACTAGGCCCGATGTTGCTTACTCAGTAAGTGTTACGAGCAGATACCAACAGAATCCAGGTGAGCCCCATTGGGTGGCTGTCAAGAACATTCTCAAATATCTGAGAAGAACGAAAGAAATGTTCTTGATCTTTGGAGGTTCTGAGGATGAAATTAGTGTCACAGGATACTCTGACGCTAGTTTCCAGACCGACAGAGATGACTTCAGGTCACAGTCAGGGTACGTCTTTACCCTAAACGGAGGTGCGATCTCGTGGAAGAGCTCGAAGCAGGACACGATTGCAGACTCAACTACAGAGGCAGAGTACATTGCAGCATGTGATGCGGCAAAGGAAGCTGTCTGGCTGAGGAATTTTCTATCGGATCTCAGAGTGGTTGCCAGTATCTCGAGACCGATAGATATATTCTGTGATAACTCAGGAGCCGTGGCGCAAGCGAAGGAACCTAGAGAGCATCACAAGTCGAGACACGTGCTCAGAAAGTATCACCTCATCCGAGAGATCATTGGAAGAGGAGATGTAAGAATATGCAAGATTCCAACAGAAGACAATGTCGCAGATCCGCTGACAAAGCCACTAGCAAGGGCAAAGCATGAGGCACATGCGAATTCCATTGGGATGCAGTACCTGGAAGCCAGTAGCTAGTACTTAGTTTATTAATTATTACTATAGTCTAATTTAGAAACAATGTAATCATGTAAAGTTTTATTTCACAGTGTGTTGGAAATAAATGGAGGTTTTAATTTCATGATTGTTCTAAATTAACTATTTTTCGCATATTTAACGTATCCTTGATTCTACAAAGTCTTGTATGAAATCTAAATTTCCGTAGCCACTTATTGAAATGGGAATTTCAATAGGGAGTTTAACGCTATTATAAATACTTGATGATTTATTCAAAGCAGAGAATAAAAGCACAAGTGATGTGACCAAGTATTTGTAGATACTCATCAGAGTGTTTGGGTATTGGAAGTGACCAGTAATCAAGTCTGCTTCATGGAGCCTTAGTCATAGGCACTGACTTGATAGGTTGTCCTTAGACCTGAGATACTTGGTTTGGGAACACGAGGACCACTGTACTCTTAGCACGTACTAACGCTGCACCGTAACTGGGTGGCTATACGGGACATGACTAGATGCAGCGGAAGCCGTGGATCCAAATGCAAGTAGTCAAGAAGGAATTTGCACCTCTTTCAAAAGAGAGATATTTCCGGGCCCCTTGACGATTAAGATTGGCAGAAAACGCGTGGCCACGCTCGGATAGAATAACAGGGGGTTATTTAGTAATATCCGTTACTGCAGGCAATCGAAATCAGAGTCAAGAAATACTTGATTTTAAGAAATGAATCCTCCACTCCATGTCTTAAATCACTTTAGAAATATCGTGTGCAAAAGGAATGAACCTGTGTACGAATTCAGTCGAGAATTGTATCTCTGGATGTAAGAGATCTTATAACCTGGTTAACCTAAGTGTCTGGCTAGGGACCTCCTTAGGCTAATGGTAACAGACATAGTTACATGTCTAGCACAAGTGGGAGTCTGATAGGATTATGTGCGAGACAGTAACAAGGTTACCGTATCCAATGTTATAAGACACTAGTAGGTCACACCGCTGCACACTAAACAAGAGGATGTTTGGATTACTTGGTTGAGAGAAATAATTAATCGTTTATTAATTATAAAAGAAGAGAGAAAGAAATAAATAATTAGCTGAATTATTTATTTAAATTAATTAATCAGTTGAATTAATTAATAAAGAGATAAATATGGAATATATATTTAATTATCAGGTTGATAATTATAAGGGTATTTCATATGGTATCAAACACTGCCTTATTAGTTAATATAAATAAAGGCATAAGGTTTGATTGTATGATAACTAATTTTGATAATTCTCAAAAATCAATCTCTCTCTCTTTCTGCTCTCTACCGCCGGCGACTATAAGCAAAAAGGCGAGAACCGAAATTTTTCTCGTTTTGAATAGTAATCCTTGGTGGTCTAGCAACTGTTCCTCGAGACGTGTCAGTAGCGGTGTACCCCCTACAAGCCTTCTGGAAATTTATTCTCAAGAGGTAAATCGTCAAACCTCACTAAATTGTATCTGTTTATGGTTAGGATTGGATCCTCGATTGGGAATCGTTTTTTAGTTTCCGCTGTGCATGTTTTAGTCTGCGATTCCCAACAATTACCACTGCCTGTATCAAGTACCCATGATTCATAAGAAGTGATCAAACAGTCTATCATAAAGATACCTGGTGCATCGGGTAAACCGATGTCTAGCTGGTCGATGTCCATCGAGTGAGCACAAATATCCTTGCTACCGCATTCTGGGCAACTCAGATCTCCCAGCTCGTCAATCCAATCCGTGTCCATGAGGTCAGCAGATGCTGAAGTTTTCGGCTCCAAACTGGCCAAAATATCCTCATGAAGCTTTGCCACGTCTCTCTTTGGTTCTCCAATGTACGCACTAACTGTGTTACGTATCTCATCAGTGAGGGAGAACCACATGAGATGCACAAGTTCCTCCTGGACTACTTTGTATCCCATGCGTGACAAACTTTTAAAGAGCTTCCTCATCTCTAGGAGATGCTCTTTAACAGATTGACCTTTTTCCAGTTTCAGAGAATAGATCTCTTTCATGATCAGATACTTCCCACTCTTCTTATAGAAACCCACCTGGTTCTCTATATTCTTCACGACCTCATGGCAATATCTAACCCTCAAATCAGTAGTAAACTCGGGTGAGGTAGAAAAGGACAGAATCGACATCACATCAGATTCGTCAGCCATGAATTTGAAGTATTCAGCAAAGTCCTTTTCAGGAGCATTGCAATCGGGTCGTGAAACGGGTTTCTCTATCACGTACCGCTTACCCTGTGCATCCAAGACGTTGTCAAGGTGCATTTTCCAGACTGGAAAATTTTGGCCTGTAAGCTTCCATTTCCCCATTATCAGGCGGAGAGATTCCTCAGGTGAATAAAAGATAATAGCAGACATCTACAGTCAAATATAAAATTCCGATTTAGTTATCTGATTGTATTTCTAATAAATTATTACCTTAGAACAATAATTATATTAGACTAGAATCCATATTTCACATGAATTGACAGGCGGTTTGCTCACGCAAGCCAATCCATGCTATTTCTGGTAGGTAACGCCTTATACCAATCGCATCTTTAAACGAAGATACGACTTCTAGATCGTCGGGACATCGGATACTTGAATCCGTGCATATTTAGTCCCTCTAGTGTGTTTTGGCCCGGTACCACCCGGTGAGTTGTAACAACTACCAAAATAGATCGCACCATTTTGAACTGGATGTACTCTGGTCGGTACCCCCCGATATCGCAGAGTCTTTTCACCCCCTTTAGCTTGGGGTTTGAACGTGGGTACCCAAGATTTTATCTTCGAGCCCCAACGTACCTTACGCCAAAGGTGTCCACAAATGGATCACACTAACTGATCTAAGATTTTCCTAAGGATTTAGCCAGTTTTTAGTTTTGAAAAAGACTGGTTCGAAAAACAAACTGTAATCGAACTCTTTAATGTGATTTCATAAAATTTTGTTTTTATCTAAGACTAAGCAATTATAATCAACCACGCAGATAAAAACAAGACAGTGTCATAGCTTTTGCCCAGATCTATTGTCAGTTTCGTGAGCCAACACGAGAACTGACGGTCCAAAATCCTATGTGACTAAACAACCACAAGGCATGAAATCTTGGTGCTCCCACTGGCTCCAACATCTCCGGTCGTGTCTCCGTGAAACTCCGTCTTCAGATTTAACGAAACTAATTTTAACTATTACATAAAAGGGTTGTAAATGGCACGCAGGCCTCCCTTACCTAAATAATTATATAAAGCAATAAAATAACACAATAAAGAACACAACCATAGGTCAAAGGGCTTGGCTATGACAACTAAGCAGTTTAAACTAAGACAAAACTGTTTTTGATAAGACTGGTTTTTGCAATAATCCAAACTGGATTATATTAAAGTTTTAAAATACTAATTAAAACTCATCCTAATTCGAAAAAAGTTCCTAATTCGAATTTGATAATTATCCCGAAAACAATTAAAGGATAATGATAATCCCAATCCCGAAAAATATGATCCGTTAAACTTTAGTGATTATCGTGTCTTGACCATCACGGTTTTACCGGAACCAAAAAATATCACCGATTATATCCGCCATCGACAACCGCCGCGACGTGGTCGGCCGTCGATTGCCCGGAACCGGCACACGACGGCGACGCCAAACGAACGCCACCGCCGCTGCCCCGTAACACCATCGTCGCGAACGGCGATGACGCAAAAACGCCACCACCGCCGCCTAATCGTCGCCGGCGTGCGACGATGACGCAAATGCCACCGCCGCCGCCCCGAAAACAATCAGAAACCGCCGCCACCACCACCGCGGCTGCCCTAGCCGACCGGTGGTGCGGCTCTGCGGTGTTCGGACGACCACCACCACCATCGCCGATCGCGGCTTTGGTGGCTGGTGGTGTCGAGACTGAGATCGACCACCGCCACCGAATTGGTGGTGGGTGGTTTACGGTTTTTGGCGAGGAACGACCACCACCGCCGTCGCCGATCGAGGCTTCGGCGGTGTGGTGGTTTGCGATGGACACAGCCACCACCACCGTCGCCAATCGTGGCTTCGGTGGTGGTTTGCGACGAGACCCAAAAAAAACAGCCACCACCACCGTTGCCAATCGCGGCTTCGGTGGTGGTTCACGGCTTCGCTTCCGGTGGTCCATCGGGGATTCGTCCGGCGATCGGTTCGGCGGTTCGGTCGGTTTATCACCACCGTTCCACCGCCGATTGCCACAAGTCTCGGGATTAATCCAAAAATCAAAATTTTTACCGAAAATTAGATTTTTTACCAAAAACCAACTTTTATCAAAAAACTAAAACAGATCTGATAAATATACGGAAGTGGCTCTGATACCACTGTTGGGGTTTTTGCGATTCGGATAAAACAGATATAAACGTATAAACGAATAAACGCAGCGGATAAAACAAAACCCGAACAGAGATCCAACCGTAATTTAACAGATACAAATCTATCAAGGGGGTTTTCTCGCGTTTACCTTTAGCGATCCAAACTTTTCTCCGGAAGCTAGTGAGGGATACACCGCTACTGCACCACCGTGAGACTGGCTGCTAGACCGCCTAGGATTTGATCGGAAAACTCTTCCGATGTATGTGTGTGTGTCAACGCCGACAAGAGAGAGAGAGAGAGAGAGAGATTTGGGATTCTTGGTGAGAAAGTAATTATGAAATCAGTGTTGTAATTCTATTACCCTAACCCTATATTTATATAGGCAATTATGGTAATCATATTAAGATAATAGCAGACATCTACAGTCAAATATAAAATTCCGATTTAGTTATCTGATTGTATTTCTAATAAATTATTACCTTAGAACAATAATTATATTAGACTAGAATCCATATTTCACATGAATTGACAGGCGGTTTGCTCACGCAAGCCAATCCATGCTATTTCTGGTAGGTAACGCCTTATACCAATCGCATCTTTAAACGAAGATACGACTTCTAGATCGTCGGGACATCGGATACTTGAATCTGTGCATATTTAGTCCCTCTAGTGTGTTTTGGCCCGGTACCACCCGGTGAGTTGTAACAACTACCAAAATAGATCGCACCATTTTGAACTGGATGTACTCTGGTCGGTACCCCCCCGATATCGCAGAGTCTTTTCACCCCCTTTAGCTTGGGGTTTGAACGTGGGTACCCAAGATTTTATCTTCGAGCCCCAACGTACCTTACGCCAAAGGTGTCCACAAATGGATCACACTAACTGATCTAAGATTTTCCTAAGGATTTAGCCAGTTTTTAGTTTTGAAAAAGACTGGTTCGAAAAACAAACTGTAATCGAACTCTTTAATGTGATTTCATAAAATTTTGTTTTTATCTAAGACTAAGCAATTATAATCAACCACGCAGATAAAAACAAGACAGTGTCATAGCTTTTGCCCAGATCTATTGTCAGTTTCGTGAGCCAACACGAGAACTGACGGTCCAAAATCCTATGTGACTAAACAACCACAAGGCATGAAATCTTGGTGCTCCCACTGGCTCCAACATCTCCGGTCGTGTCTCCGTGAAACTCCGTCTTCAGATTTAACGAAACTAATTTTAACTATTACATAAAAGGGTTGTAAATGGCACGCAGGCCTCCCTTACCTAAATAATTATATAAAGCAATAAAATAACACAATAAAGAACACAACCATAGGTCAAAGGGCTTGGCTATGACAACTAAGCAGTTTAAACTAAGACAAAACTGTTTTTGATAAGACTGGTTTTTGCAATAATCCAAACTGGATTATATTAAAGTTTTAAAATACTAATTAAAACTCATCCTAATTCGAAAAAAGTTCCTAATTCGAATTTGATAATTATCCCGAAAACAATTAAAGGATAATGATAATCCCAATCCCGAAAAATATGATCCGTTAAACTTTAGTGATTATCGTGTCTTGACCATCACGGTTTTACCGGAACCAAAAAATATCACCGATTATATCCGCCATCGACAACCGCCGCGACGTGGTCGACCGTCGATTGCCCGGAACCGGCACACGACGGCGACGCCAAACGAACGCCACCGCCGCTGCCCCGTAACACCATCGTCGCGAACGGCGATGACGCAAAAACGCCACCACCGCCGCCTAATCGTCGCCGGCGTGCGACGATGACGCAAATGCCACCGCCGCCGCCCCGAAAACAATCAGAAACCGCCGCCACCACCACCGCGGCTGCCCTAGCCGACCGGTGGTGCGGCTCTGCGGTGTTCGGACGACCACCACCACCATCGCCGATCGCGGCTTTGGTGGCTGGTGGTGTCGAGACTGAGATCGACCACCGCCACCGAATTGGTGGTGGGTGGTTTACGGTTTTTGGCGAGGAACGACCACCACCGCCGTCGCCGATCGAGGCTTCGGCGGTGTGGTGGTTTGCGATGGACACAGCCACCACCACCGTCGCCAATCGTGGCTTCGGTGGTGGTTTGCGACGAGACCCAAAAAAAACAGCCACCACCACCGTTGCCAATCGCGGCTTCGGTGGTGGTTCACGGCTTCGCTTCCGGTGGTCCATCGGGGATTCGTCCGGCGATCGGTTCGGCGGTTCGGTCGGTTTATCACCACCGTTCCACCGCCGATTGCCACAAGTCTCGGGATTAATCCAAAAATCAAAATTTTTACCGAAAATTAGATTTTTTACCAAAAACCAACTTTTATCAAAAAACTAAAACAGATCTGATAAATATACGGAAGTGGCTCTGATACCACTGTTGGGGTTTTTGCGATTCGGATAAAACAGATATAAACGTATAAACGAATAAACGCAGCGGATAAAACAAAACCCGAACAGAGATCCAACCGTAATTTAACAGATACAAATCTATCAAGGGGGTTTTCTCGCGTTTACCTTTAGCGATCCAAACTTTTCTCCGGAAGCTAGTGAGGGATACACCGCTACTGCACCACCGTGAGACTGGCTGCTAGACCGCCTAGGATTTGATCGGAAAACTCTTCCGATGTATGTGTGTGTGTCAACGCCGACAAGAGAGAGAGAGAGAGAGAGAGATTTGGGATTCTTGGTGAGAAAGTAATTATGAAATCAGTGTTGTAATTCTATTACCCTAACCCTATATTTATATAGGCAATTATGGTAATCATATTAAGAATCCCAATCCATAAATAACTCTCCACAATAACTTCCTTAATTAACTCAAACTTGTTAATCAAGTAATTATATTTATCTGATAAATAATAAATAAACAATTTATTATTTATTCCTTTCTCTCTATTAAATAATTAAACTTAATTAATTATTTCCACACGATAAATCCAATAGGTCTCGGGTTGGGTGTGTAGCAGTGTGACCCACTAGTGTCTTATAACATTGGACATAGTGATCCTAATTACTGTCTTGCACATAATCCTTTCACCGGTTAGTTACTTGTTTAATCACTCAGCAACGTTTCCGTAGGCAAAAATGTAGTATTTAAGTTGCCCAAATAATTTAGGTTAGTTTGCATGAAAAATTTAGGCGAAAACCTAAAAGTCCCGAAAATTACCCGAAAAAGCCCGTACCGGTCTGAAATCGTCCGAAAATCCTATAATGCCAAAATTTAAAGTCAAATTATATAAAACATAAGACTTTGTTAAAAATATAAGTAAAATGATCCAATTAATCCAAAAGTACTTTCGAAAAAGTCGGTTTCTACCGAAAACGCGCAAAACCGACACTGCGTTTGAAAAATGCAGTGTAACCAATTCAAATAAAAAAAAGAGAAAAGAGGAGAGAAGGTGGGACCCACAAGGGGGCCGGCCACCCCCCCCCCCTACACTCTCTCTTTCTCTCTTTTCCATCAAAACCATAATTTCCTTCCATTTCCCAACTCATTTTCAAATCACTCTCTCTCTAACATTTCTCTCTCTATTTTTTTTCTCTCTAAACTCTCTAAAAACCAGCCATTTTCTCCTCCAAAAACCTGAGTTTTTAGAAGATTCAAACAAAGATTCGAAGTCCTCATAGTCGTTTTATCAAAGGTAAAGTGGTGTGACATGTTCTAGCTTCGGTTTTTGCTCATTTTAGAGCTTTTTCTACTATTGTTTGAGGTTTAAATCCTCTTTGTTGGATAAACATCATCCTTGATGTTTGAGGAAGAGGTTGAGCCATGACAATGTGTTAGAACATTCGAAAGTGGCAAAAATCTATGACTCCTCCATATAAACACAAGGTTGATGTGAAAAATCACTAGTTTTTGGTGTTTTGATACTTGTTTTGGATGGAAAATCGTTTTGATGTTGCATGCATGTGTTTTATTGTTATTCAAAGTTTATTTCATCTAATTATTTGTTAAATGATAGGAGTTTATGGTTAATAGCAAGAAACCCCCAAGAAATCTTATGATTTTATGTGTTTGATGGATGAAAAGGGAGTTTTGATTCTGGACAGAATCTGTCTGATTTTGCATGTGTGTTTAGACGTCACAAAAGTATAGTAAACTGAGGTATTTTCTTACAAAAATTTGATAGATTGAAATTTGATGAGTTAGGAAGAAAATCCCTTTTGAATCACTTAAAAATTCGGAGTAAAACCCCTTCAACCATTTAAAAACGTTTTGATGCTCATCAGCTTTTGGTCAGAAAACTTGTATCATCTTCATGCATGCATATCTCTTGGACAAATTATCCAAAATGCACGATTTTTGATTTCAAACTCAAGTTCTCTGAGATAGCTTTCTAAAGAATCCAAAATCATGTGATTTGGTGGACTTTTGAGGCTTCAACCAATGAAAACAAGTTAGTGGTGTAGGCTGTCCCATGGTGGCAGATTGCACATGCACGACTTTAAGAGGCCATATCTCCCTCAAAAACCACCCAAATGATGTGAAACTTGTCTCATTAGCTTGGTATATGTGTCCTCTAGAAAATCCCTTTTGAAATTCGTGATTTGGTGGAGAATTGAATTCTTTATGAAGCAAACACCCCTGACATGTTTTTCTGAAAATAAAAGGTGCCTACTGATTTTATAAAACTTCTTAAAATATGAAGAACACTTCCAAAAATTATGAAAAATTGTGGGATTGTTGCTAACATCCCAAATTACAGTAGGTAAGATTCTTGAGATCTAACTCTCTTTGGAACTAAGTCATTTGGTGACACCTTTGCATTGGATCAAATCTGCCAGATTTGGAATTATTCAAAAATGTTATTTTACAAACATTCATAATTCCAATATGTTTGGATCATAATTTTAAATAACAAAAAGTCTTATTATATCAAGTTTGAACATAACAAATGTAGTAAAGGCATTATATAGGATATCGTTACGATTCATTAAATTATGGACCGTTAGATTTAGAACTTACGTTAAATACTTATGATTTAGGGCAATTCTAGATTCGGAGCCGAGACACGAAAACGCACTAACGTTTGTTTGAACGCTAATCACTCGAGGTGAGTATTCACAGCCCCACTTTTTACCGTTTTTACGCGTTTTGGGGTGAAAAACATGTTTATAAATGAATGTGAAAAATTGTGAAAAATATTGCGTAATGAAATGAAATGAAATGTATTGTGAGCTAAATTTGATATGTTTTGAGGCATGATATAGTGAGTCTGAAATGTTTAAGTCCCCAGTAACTACTATTAACCCATAACAATGGGCCTATAATACATGTGGATAGCGCTATTTGGATTGACATACCCACCTAGAACTGACGAGTGACAGGTGCACTGTATTGAATGAAAATTTTACACATGTGGGATTTAGTCCCACCGCTGTGATAAGATAGGGGCGTAGCATGTCATCAAATGGAGGGTTGTAGTAACTCACAGGATAAATATCATGCAATTAACAAATCACCCGGGAAAATTTACTCACATTTTGGTAGTGAATGAACGGATTCACTATAACTGGTTTATGAAAACTTAGTGGATGAATGGATTCACTATAATTGATTGTGAAACACTGAGTAAACGAAAGGGTTCACTAAAACTCTGTTGCTTTTAAACCGTTTTGTGCATATAAAAACCTGTGAACTCACCAACTCTCGTAGTTGACGCTTGTTTTAACATGGTTTTCAGGAAATCCGAAGGTATGATATGGCTTTTGTGGAAATTTTGTGATCACTAATCTAGTTTCGATATTATCTTATTTTGTAAAAGATTAGTAAACTTTATATTATGGTTGGGTTGTAAATTTGTAAACGCTATTTAAATTTGTTTATTATGAATGATTGGTATTATATATCTCCTATCGCTATGAAATCTAGACTGTCGCACCTCGTGTTTCCGCTTTAGCGAGGTGTTACAGATTTGGTATCAGAGCCATAGGTTATAGAGAACACCGGTTTTTCATAATAACCAAGTACTATAACCAACCTTTTTCGAAAAGAAGTTAAAACTTTTAATTAAAATATTTCGATGTATAGGAGAATTTAAACACTCGTGTGATTAGAATAGGTGCTGTCCTGGTATATCATAGAAATGCGGAGCCTGATCACCTACGCATAGCCATGGTATAAGTAGGATAAGATCTATGAACTAATCATACCGTTACAAATTAAAAGTTGGAACTTTCTAGGAATTTCCCGAAAAGTGTATTTTTGTGAGTTCGCATTGGTGTGCACAAATTTTCGAAATTGTTTCTTGTATATTAACTTAAATCTTTTTATCGCAGTTACCATGTCGCAGGAAACCGACCCGTCCGAGAACCAGTCCCTGGGGTCCCACGAGCCCTCTAGGAGTAGGAGTGTCGCTCCCCGTTCCCAGCCCATCGACCGGGAACGTGACCCTTACAGCGATGATGACGCCGACTCACATCGACCTGTCCCTGCTGTCCGGACCGGACTCCGGATCCGTACCACCGCTCGGAAGAGCGTGCCTCTGCCCATCCGGATGACTCTCCGCGCCCCCGCTGGGGACGGGGCGGGGTCATCCCGAGTAAGGGGCCAGGGCGGATCCTCATCCTCGTCGTCCTCGTCTTCATCGTCTGGATCTCCACCGCCCTACCGACCATCGTCTCCAGTGCCGCCTGCCGCCCGACCACCACCTGTTGCCCGACCATCACCGGTTCCCCGACCGCCACACATGGCTCGTACCCCTGTCCTTTGCCTGAGAGGCATGAACCCGACTGAGCGCCAGGAGGTCGCACGTCTCGCCCGAGGTCAGGGTATCCATGAGCATATGATCGACCACCACGATCATATGATCGATTCCCTGATCGATGTGGCCGGAGCTGATAGCCAGCAGCTCACTCGTGTGGTGACTCTTCTTGGCCACACCATGGACTCACTTCACCACTTGTACTTAGTGGTGTATGCGGTGGTGGCCTTGGTGGTCCTGCTGTTCGGGTGGGCTGTCTGGAGGGCGAAATTCTAGGAGATGGGATCTTTTAGTAGACCGTATTTGATGAACCTTCTATTTGAACTGTTATTTTGAGGCGTGATGCCTAATTGTCGAACTATTTATGATTCTATTTGGATGACTGTAAAACGGCTATGATATTTTGGGTACTTTTGCTTGATTATTTAGACCCGAATTTATGCTATGATTATCCACTGCTTATGTTTATGAATGCATGCTGAATATGGTTTGCCTGAAATGTTTAAAGAAAGTGTTACGTATATGTGATGGCATAGGATAGCATGGCACTTGAACTGTGAAAAGTAAGTAGAAACGTAACTACATTTAGGTTGCGTAGAAGTCACTAAAACGATTGAAAATGGTATTGTTTTAGAAAAATGCCTCCGAGAAGACAAGACCCTGAGCTTGCAAGACTTGTGTCAGAACAAGTAATGGCCTCGTTACCCAACATAGTCAGCCAAGTGGCAGCTGGGTTTAACGCTAACCAAAACAACAATCAAGGAGCAAGAGAAAGAGACTGTACGTACAAAACCTTCCGGAGCTGTAACCCTAAGGAATTCCACGGAACCGAGGGAGCAGTCGGTTTACTAGCATGGATCGAAGGCATGGAATATGTTCTTCATATCAGCAAGTGCCTTGAAAGGAACAAGGTCGAATATGCAGCATGTCTACTCCAAGGACGAGCTCTGACGTGGTGGAACACCCAAGTACAAGTCCGTGGCCGTGACGCAACCGGCCAGATTACCTGGGAAGACTTTAAAAAGATGCTCAAGGAGGAAATCTGCCCAAGAAGCGAGATCCAAAAGCTGGAAGCTGAATTATGGCACCATGAGATGAAAGGAAGCGACATCACCACGTACACTACTCGATTTCACGAGTTGGCCAAATTGGTACCGCACCTGGTGACACCGGAGCAGAATCGGGTTGATAGATATGTGTGGGGTTTATCTCTCGAAATCAGAGGAAATGTAACAGCAGCAGACCCAAAGAGTCTACAAGAAGCAGTCAATCTAGCAAACCGCCTCACCAATAATGCTGTCCGATCTGGAACGTTTTTAAGTGACAAGGCTAAAGGAAAGAGGAAGACGGAGGAATCTACCAAACCACAGTTCAAGGGAAGGTCAGACAAGGATAAAAGAGTGACCAGAAACTACGGAGTGCAGATTCAGGCAACCGAAAAAGAAAAGGGGACGTATCAGAGATGTGGCAAGTGCGGGAACCATCATGCTGGGAAATATGTCATATGTACTAGATGTGGCAGGGGAGGCCATACTGACAAGGATTGCAGGAAGAGTGCGTGTTATGAGTGTGGAAGCTTTAACCACTACCGGAATGTCTGTCCCAAGATGAATCAAAGGCCTTATGCGAATCAGGCGCAGCTGGCGAACCAAGGAAATCGTGGAGGATTGGCTAGGGGAAGAGCTTTTGTGATTGGAGCAGAAGAAGCAAGGCAAAACCCTGACGTGGTCACAGGTACGTTTCTTCTCAACAATTTTCCTGCTACTGTGCTTTTTGATTCCGGAGCCGATAGAAGTTATGTGTCGTTAGAATTTAGCCCTAAGATAAACAAGAAGTCACAGAATTTGAAAGAGGAGCATTTAATTGAGTATTCTAACGGAGAGATAGTAAAAGCCAGCAAGGTAGTCAGGAAGTGCACTCTAGGCTTAACAGAAAAGGACTTTAGTATAGACTTAATCCCGATCAAGATAGGGAGTTTTGACATAATAGTTGGTATGGATTGGATGTCCAACCACCAAGCAACAATATGCTGTGCCGAGAAGATAGTTAGGTTAGCATTGCCCGATGGAAGTGTACTCGAGGTGCACGGAGAGAAGCCAAAGAAAGATATTAAGTTAGTATCGTTTATGAAAATGCGTAGCCATTTGCGAAAGGAGTGTGTAGCATTTATGGCGCACGTGGTAGATAAGAAAGCAGAAGAGAAGTCAATCCAGGATATTCCAGTTGTGCGGGAATTTCCTGAGGTATTCCCGGAAGAGCTACCCGGATTACCTCCACCACGGCAAGTAGAATTCCACATCGACTTAATTCCTGGAGCAGGCCCCATAGCAAAGTCACCTTATCGACTAGCACCGTCCGAGATGCAGGAGCTTTCAAGCCAACTACAAGAGCTGCTAGACAAAGGATTCATTCGACCCAGCTCTTCGCCTTGGGGAGCCCCCGTGTTGTTCGTCAAGAAGAAGGATGGATCTTTTCGCATGTGCATCGATTATAGGGAGCTGAACAAGATCACCATCAAGAACCGATACCCTCTTCCACGCATCGATGATCTGTTCGATCAGTTGCAAGGAGCTACGTACTTCTCCAAGATCGATCTTCGATCCGGATACCATCAAATGCGAGTTCGTGAAGAAGATGTTGCCAAAACGGCGTTCAGAACTCGTTATGGTCATTATGAGTTCTTGGTCATGCCTTTTGGTTTGACGAACGCTCCAGCAGTGTTTATGGATCTGATGAATCGAGTATGCCGACCATACTTAGATAAGTTCGTAATTGTCTTCATAGACGACATTCTAATTTACTCGCAAAGCAAGGAGGACCACGAGCATCATTTGAGGCTGATACTGGAACTACTCAAAGCTGAAAAGCTTTATGCCAAATTCTCAAAGTGCGAATTTTGGATCCGAGAAGTTCACTTTTTAGGTCATGTGGTGAACAAAGAAGGAATACACGTCGACCCAGCCAAGATCGAGGCCATAAAGAAATGGGAAGCCCGGAAGACACCAACGGAAATTCGACAATTTCTCGGATTGGCAGGCTACTACCGGGGATTCATTGCAAATTTCTCCAAGATTGCGCAGCCGTTGACAACCTTAACGCAAAAGGACAAGAAGTTCATCTGGGGAGAGAAACAGGAGGAAGCATTCCAGATGCTCAAACATAAGCTATGCAATGCACCCATTCTAGCGTTGCCCGAGGGAACGGATAACTTTGTGGTGTATTGCGATGCTTCCCATCAAGGCTTGGGATGTGTTTTAATGCAGAACGAGAAAGTCATTGCCTATGCATCCAGACAACTGAAGGTCCACGAGAAGAACTACACAACTCACGACTTGGACCTCGGAGCAGTGGTGTTTGCCCTTAAGATTTGGAGACATTATCTTTACGGCACCAAATGCACCATCTTTACGGACCATAAGAGCCTCCAGCACATTCTCGATCAGAAAATGCTGAACATGAGGCAAAGAAGATGAGTGGAGTTGCTCAGTGATTACGACTGCGAGATCAAATATCACCCAGGGAAGGCGAATGTAGTAGCCGATGCGCTAAGTAGGAAGGAAAGGGTGAAGCCGACAAGATCAAGGGCCATGGGAGTGTTAGTTCAGACCAGTTTGAAAGGCCAAATATTGGATGCCCAGATGGAAGCCTTAAAGGCTGACAGTTTAAAGAAAGAAACCCTTCACAACATGGAGAAGGAATTTGAGGAGAGAACGGATGGAGTGCGTTATTTCAAGGATAGAATTTGGGTTCCGAAAGTCGATCAGTTAAGGAAATTGATCATGGATGAAGCCCATCAATCAAAGTACTCGATACACCCAGGTTCTGACAAAATGTACAAAGGGCTGAAGGAACACTATTGGTGGCCTGGAATGAAAAAGGATATCGCCACCTATGTGAGTAAATGTATGACTTGTGCAAGAATAAAGGCAGAACACCAGAAACCATCCGGACTGTTGCAGCAACCAGAAATCCCGGAGTGGAAATGGGAGCGCATATCAATGGATTTCGTGACCAAGTTGCCCAAAACTAAAAAGGGCCATGATTCGATTTGGGTAATCGTTGACCGACTCACGAAATCTGCGCACTTCTTGCCAATAAAAGAAACTTTTAGCATTGATAGACTCGCGCAATTGTATGTCGATGAGATAGTCATGCGTCATGGAGTGCCGATCTCGATCATCTCCGATAGAGACAGCAGATTCACCTCACGATTTTGGCAGTCACTACAGGCAGCATTAGGTACCAGCGTGGATTTGAGCACGACTTACCATCCCTCAGACCGACGGACAAACTGAGAGAACCATACAAACGTTGGAGGATATGCTGCGAGCATGCGTGTTGGAATTTGGAGGTAGCTGGGATGATCACCTACCTTTAGTTGAGTTCTCCTACAACAACAGTTATCATGCAAGTATTCAGTGTGCCCCGTACGAAGCACTGTATGGACGAAAGTGCAGATCCCCACTCAACTGGTTGGAAGTGGGAGAGAGTCGACTGCTTAGACCTGACATCGTACAGGAGACCACTGATAAGATTAAGCTAGTGCAGGAGAAGCTTAAAGCAGCCAGGGATCGCCAGAAAAGCTACGCTGATAATCGGCGAAAGCCGTTAGAATTCCAAGTTGGCGATAAAGTGTTACTAAAGGTATCACCCTGGAAAGGACTGATAAGATTTGGAAAGAGAGGGAAATTGAGCCCTCGTTTTGTTGGACCATTTAAGATTATGGAGAGAATCAGACCCGTCGCATACAGACTGGACTTACCCATAGAGCTCAGCTCTATTCATGACACGTTTCACGTGTCTAATCTAAAGAAATGCCTGTCGGAAGAGACAGTAGTCTTGCCTTTGGAGGGGATACAAATTGATGAACGACTGCGCACCACGGAGGAACCTATTGAGATTCTTGATCGAGAAATCAAGCAACTCCGGCGCAGTAAAATATCGATTGTCAAAGTGCGATGGAACTCCAGGCACGGACCTAAGTTCACCTGGGAGCGGGAGGCGTTCATGAAAGACAAGTACTCGCATCTCTTCACAACGAACCCCTGCGGTAGCTGCAAGAATTAAATTTCGGGACGAAATTTCTTTCAACCGGGGGTAACTGTGACAACTGCCAATTTTGACCATCCGGTTAGTTACTTGTTTAATCACTCAGCAACGTTTTCGTAGGCAGAAATGTAGTATTTAAGTTGCCCAAATAATTTAGGTTAGTTTGCATGAAAAATTTAGGCGAAAACCTAAAAGTCCCGAAAATTACCCGAAAAAGCCCGTACCGGTCCGAAATCGTCCGAAAATCCTATAATGCCAAAATTTAAAGTCAAATTATATAAAACATAAGACTTTGTTAAAAATATAAGTAAACTGATCCAACTAATCCAAAAGTACTTTCGAAGAAGTCGGTTTCTACCGAAAACGCGCAAAACCGACACTGCGTTTGAAAAATGCAGTGTAACCAATTCAAATAAAAAAAAAGAGAAAAGAGGAGAGAAGGTGGGACCCACAAGGGGGCCGGCCACCCCCCCTACACTCTCTCTTTCTCACTTTTCCATCAAAACCATAATTTCCTTCCATTTCCCAACTCATTTTCAAATCACTCTCTCTCTCTAACATTTCTCTCTCTATTTTTTTCTCTCTAAACTCTCTAAAAACCAGCCATTTTCTCCTCCAAAAACCTGAGTTTTTAGAAGATTCAAACAAAGATTCGAAGTCCTCATAGTCGTTTTATCAAAGGTAAAGTGGTGTGACATGTTCTAGCTTCGGTTTTTGCTCATTTTAGAGCTTTTTCTACTATTGTTTGAGGTTTAAATCCTCTTGGTTGGATAAACATCATCCTTGATGTTTGAGGAAGAGGTTGAGCCATGACAATGTGTTAGAACATTCGAAAGTGGCAAAAATCTATGACTCCTCCATATAAACACAAGGTTGATGTGAAAAATCACTAGTTTTTGGTGTTTTGATACTTGTTTTGGATGGAAAATCGTTTTGATGTTGCATGCATGTGTTTTATTGTTATTCAAAGTTTATTTCATCTAATTATTTGTTAAATGATAGGAGTTTATGGTTAATAGCAAGAAACCCCCAAGAAATCTTGTGATTTTATGTGTTTGATGGATGAAAAGGGAGTTTTGATTCTGGACAGAATCTGTCTGATTTTGCATGTGTGTTTAGACGTCACAAAAGTATAGTAAACTGAGGTATTTTCTTACAAAATTTGATAGATTGAAATTTGATGAGTTAGGAAGAAAATCCCTTTTGAATCACTTAAAAATTCGGAGTAAAACCCCTTCAACCATTTAAAAACGTTTTGATGCTCATCAGCTTTTGGTCAGAAAACTTGTATCATCTTCATGCATGCATATCTCTTGGACAAATTATCCAAAATGCACGATTTTTGATTTCAAACTCAAGTTCTCTGAGATAGCTTTCTAAAGAATCCAAAATCATGTGATTTGGTGGACTTTTGAGGCTTCAACCAATGAAAACAAGTTAGTGGTGTAGGCTGTCCCATGGTGGCAGATTGCACATGCACGACTTTAAGAGGCCATATCTCCCTCAAAAACCACCCAAATGATGTGAAACTTGTCTCATTAGCTTGGTATATGTGTCCTCTAGAAAATCCCTTTTGAAATTCGTGATTTGGTGGAGAATTGAATTCTTTATGAAGCAAACACCCCTGACATGTTTTTCTGAAAATAAAAGGTGCCTACTGATTTTATAAAACTTCTTAAAATATGAAGAACACTTCCAAAAATTATGAAAAATTGTGGGATTGTTGCTAACATCCCAAATTACAGTAGGTAAAATTCTTGAGATCTAACTCTCTTTGGAACTAAGTCATTTGGTGACACCTTTGCATTGGATCAAATCTGCCAGATTTGGAATTATTCAAAAATGTTATTTTACAAAGATTCCTAATTCCAATATGTTTGGATCATAATTTTAAATAACAAAAAGTCTTATTATATCAAGTTTGAACATAACAAATGTAGTAAAGACATTATATAGGATATCGTTATGATTTATTAAATTATGGACCGTTAGATTTAGAACTTACGTTAAATACTTATGATTTAGGGCAATTCTAGATTCGGAGCCGAGACACGAAAACGCACTAACGTTTGTTTGAACGCTAATCACTCGAGGTGAGTATTCACAGCCCCACTTTTTACCGTTTTTACGCGTTTTGGGGTGAAAAGCATGTTTATAAATGAATGTGAAAAATTGTGAAAAATATTGCGTAATGAAATGAAATGAAATGTATTGTGAGCTAAATTTGATATGTTTTGAGGCATGATATAGTGAGTCTGAAATGTTTAAGTCCCCAGTAACTACTATTAACCCATAACAATGGGCCTATACTACATGTGGATAGCGCTATTTGGATTGACATACCCACCCAGAACTGACGAGTGACAGGTGCACTGTATTGAATGAAAATTTTACACATGTGGGATTTAGTCCCACCGCTGTGATAAGATAGGGGCATAGCATGTCATGAAATGGAGGGTTGTAGTAACTCACAGGATAAATATCATGCGATTAACAAATCACCCGGGAAAATTTACTCACATTTTGGTAGTGAATGAACGGATTCACTATAACTGGTTTATGAAAACTTAGTGGATGAATGGATTCACTATAATTGATTGTGAAACACTGAGTGAACGAAAGGGTTCACTAAAACTCTGTTGCTTTTAAACCGTTTTGTGCATATAAAAACCTGTGAACTCACCAACTCTCGTAGTTGACGCTTGTTTTAACATGGTTTTCAGGAAATCCGAAGGTATGATATGGCTTTTGTGGAAATTTTGTGATCACCAATCTAGTTTCGATATTATCTTATTTTGTAAAAGATTAGTAAACTTTAAATTATGGTTGGGTTGTAAATTTGTAAACGCTATTTAAATTTCTTTATTATGAATGATTGGTATTATATATCTCATATCGCTATGAAATCTAGACTATCGCACCTCGTGTTTCCGCTTTAGCGGGGTGTTACAGTCTACGAGAATGAAGGTTGAGATGAAGAAAAAAAAGAAGTCAACGAAGAGGAATATTAAGAATTTAGATTCTAGTATGAGGTCTTCATCTAGAAAGTTTTTAGCTAAATCTAGTTTGGGAAACAAAACTGTTCCTAAAAATAATGTACCTTCCAATTTCAATTCAATGAATAAAAAGGTTACATCATTTTTTTCAGTTTCTCCTACTAGAACAAAGACTAAAGCTGACACTCATACTAAATCTAAAATCTATATTATTCTTCGTTCTTCAATTCCTGATTTTGTTCCATATCATGTGTTTAGTATGCTTAACGGGACCAAACAATTTTGTGATCCAATTTCATGTGCTTTTAAAAGTATTACCATCAAAGGACCCATTCTTAAATGGGTTCCTAATTCTACCTGATTTTATTATTGCAGGCCAGTCATAAATGGTACCTTGATTCCAGGTGCTCCAAACATATGACTTGAAGGAAAGAGATCTTGTCCAATTAGAAAGAAGAATATGGAGGATCCGTCAAGTTTGGTAACAATGAGTCAATGATCTAGCACTAGTAGTGGGTCAAGGAGACATTGTTTGCAAAGACATCACATTAAAAAATGTTGTACATGTCGAAGGTTTGAATCATAATATCTTCAGTATTGGCAAATTCTACGATAAAGATTTGGAAGTTAATTTTAAAAAGCGTAGATGTGTTGTCAGAACTGAAGAAGGTAGAGAATTATTAGTTGGCTCTTGAAAGACTAATCTCTACACTATCAATCTTCGACATCTACTTGTTTCTAATTCTCCCTGTCTTATCTCAAAAACTTCGGTGCAACAATCTTTACTGTGGCATCGAAGACTTTCTCATTTGAATTACAAATACATTGATAGATTGGTTAAACAACAATTAGTATCTGGCATTCCAATGATTAAGTTTGAGACAGAACAACTATGCTCAGGATGTGCTCAGGGCAAAATGAAGAGAGCATCTCATCCTCCCAAACCTGAACATGGTTCTAAATCTCCTTTGAGTCTTATTCGTATGGATTTGTGTGGCCCAATGAAAACTGTTAGTCTGGCTGGTAGAAAATATGTTTTAGTTATCGTTGATGATTTTTCCAGATATACTTGGACAATGTTTTTGAAAACAAAAGATGAAACTTCGCTTTTGATAATCAATTTTATCAAAGCTGTTCATGTTCAACTAAAATTACCGGTTCAGACTGTCCGAACAGATAATGGGACGGAGTTCAAGAATAAAGTGTTAAAAGGTTTTTATAATTTCTTAGGGATCACTCAAACATTTTCTGCTGCAAGAACTCCGTAACAGAATGGGGTAGTTGAAGGTCGAAATTGTACGCTAGTTGAAGCTGCACGTTCAATGCTTGCTCAAAGTCAACTACCTCAATATATGTGGACTAAAGCTGTGAATACAACTTGTTACACTCAAAACCGATGTATTCATCGCAGATTTGGAAAAACACCTTATCATCTTTTGTTTGGAAGAATTCCAAATTTTGATTATTTTAAAGTTTTTGGGTGTCCTTGTTATGTTCTTAATGAAACTGAAAACCGTGGGAAATTTGGATCATAGTCAGATGAGATGATTTTTGTTGGATACTCAGATTGCTCTGTAGCATATAGAGTTCTAAATAAAAGGACGAGAGTGGTGTCTGAAAGCATAAATGTTAAATTTGATCCTCTTACTAAGATATCTTCGAGTTCTGTATCTAATCATAGTGTGATTGCAGATGCATCATTGTTTGGTTCTTCATCAAATACTTCTACTGCAACTGCAATTGAGTTAGATCTACTATTTGAGTACTTTTATGATGATTTGTATGGCAATACTCACTCTTCTTCATCTGTTACAGGATTATCTTCTACTCCTTCGAGTTCCATTACTACTGCTTCTGAGGTGTCACCAGTATTGTCCTCTGCGAGTCCTGAACCGATTATATCTGACTCATCTCCTTCTTCTGCTCCTGACCTATCTCTTTCACGTGCTTCTATTATCAATGTTAGACCTCTTTGTTGGGAAGAGTCAGAAGCACTATCTTTACAGCTTTCCTTAGTTTAATTACTTTCAGTTTGTGAACAATTATCTTTTGTATGCCCTTGTTTAGAGGTTTGGAACCTCGGGGGCCGTTTATGACAATCTTGTATTTTCCCTCTTTCCTAATTAAGGAATGAGATGGTTAGGGTTTCAATGATGAATGCACAATTATCTTGGAAATTACTCTTTATTGCAATATCACCATTGATGCTTTGTCAAGCTTTGTGTTCATCACCTTATCATTGATTTCAATCCATTTCTCCTCTTTTCTTGTGTATTGGGACAAACAATTGGTATCAGAGCCAATCCTTGTTTGATTCCTTGGCTTGTTTTGATTTTAAAAAGTTTTTTTCAAAGTTTTTGTTCAAAACTTTTTGGGTGTTTTAATCCAAAAAGGGTCTTAAAAGAAGAGTTTATAAGTGTTAAGTGATTCCCCCTTGTTTTCCCACTGTTTTCTCACCAATTGGGGTCTTAACACTTAATTTTTAAGTGTTTTTGAGGGTTTTTGAGTTGATTTTCGGAGTTCCTGTACAGGTTTTCCGAATCGGAAAACAAGAGCTGATATTTCAGTTCAAAATTTCCGAATCGGAAATTGTACTATTCTCCGAATCGGAATTTATACCTTTTCCGAATCGAAAAACCTTGTTTTCCGAATCGGAATTTGGTCTTTCTGATTTGGGGTTTTGCTCCTTTAATCCTCGTTTTCCGAATTGAATTAGCCATTTTCCGAACTCACCATTTTCCGAATCGGAAAATACCATTTTCCGAATCGGAAAATAGCCTTTTCCGAACCCTTTCTTTTGAGCCAAATCCGATTCGGAAAACGTCAGTTTCCAGATCGGATTTCGCCACTTCGAGCCTGAACTCTTGAAAAATTGTTCCTCGAATCCGACACTTAGCTATTTTTCAAGTCTTTCAAAACTTGAAGCTAATTGTGTCCCGAGGCGCTCAAAAGTATCTGTTTTTTCAAAAATCTTTTTTCCTTAGCCAAGTGAATCATAGTAGGAGATCTGCTTTGAGAGTGAGAGATGTCGAAAGAAATCATCGGAATCGGATCCGAATCTCGCCCTCCCGTCTTGGTGATGGGTGAGTATCAGCAATGGAAGCGCCGGGTGATTCACTTCCTTGATCTTTTAGATGAGAACCTGATGAAGTCCATCCGAGAAGGCCCAGTCAGACCAACGGTTACCGTAGCCGCAGTCCCAAGAACTGACACTTGTCCATAATTACCATCATACGTTGTTGAAAAGCCTGTAGAGATGTACAACCCGGAACAGAGAGCACGTCACCTCGTCGACAAGCGAGCACTTACCCTCCTAATCATGGCTCTCCCAAACGACATGTACGCACGAGTCGATAGTCTAACGAACGCACGAGACGTCTGGATGGAGATTGAGCAACAGATGCAGGGTGGTGACACTGCTCTAGAGAGCCAGAAGGAGAGCGCGCTAAATGCCTATTAAGGTTTCAAAGCCCGGGAGAACGAATCCCTCACGGAATCCTATCAGAGACTGAATTCCTTCGTCAATGATCTAAGAAGACTTGGGGTTGAGAAGACCAAATACGAAGTCAACGTGAAGTTTCTGAAGAACCTCACTACGGAATGGCAAAACCTGGCCATTAACATTCAGCTAAGCAGAAACCGGGGAGTTATGGGTCTTCACGACCTCTTCAGCATGATGGTCCAGCACGAGGAGGTCATCACCGGGGGAAGAGCCAAGAAAACAGTTGATCCTCTGGCATTAGCGGAAGTGCCCTTTGGAGGACCAAACTCTGTTCCAATCCAACCCTCACAGTACAACAATGTCCCTCCCCAGTATTATCAAGAAGATTACAACCAAGAGTTCAACCCGAACTTTGGTCCGAGCACGCAAAATCCCGATGATCCTTTGATCATTACCATTTCTGATGAAGAACTCTTCAACGTGAATGAGTCGCTTGCTCTAATTTCCCACAACATGCAAAAGCTAAACGCTAACCGTGGATTCAACAGATCACGGGGATCTGGATTTCCAAGTGGAGGAAGAATGGGGCAAGGCAGGGGAGGACATTATCAGATGGATAGATCTCAGTTCGGTAACCAAGGCAGAGGCAACTATCATCAAGGGAAAGATTTCAGGCATATGATCAAGGATGATTTCGCAATGAGCAGGGAAGGTACAGGGAAGACCAAGGGAGATTCAGAGACAACTCCAGAAGAGACAACACGTTGTTAGACTATCAAGGAGGTCCTGGGTATCAAACAGACTGGAGAGATCAGATCTCCGAACACAACTATCGGAGAAGCTTAAGGCAATACACTCCTGAGTCTGGATATATCGACCGTCAAGGGTATGAAGGCGGATACAGAGGAAAATATGATGGAGGAAGACGTGATCAAGATCCGGGTTATGGATTCAAGCAAGAAAGGAATGATCGCTGGTCCGATGAGAGAATGGATCGCGGCAAAGGAAGCTACAATGGAGGTTATCAAAGGGGAAGCAGTTCAAGACAAGCCCGAGAGAAGTCCAACAAGTCCCAGCTGAGCAAGGTGGTAAAAGGTCAAATCAACCCCCGATTCCCATGTGCTAACACCAAAATTATACATGTTTTGGTTGAACGTAATTGTATGACTTTACCCCATTTCTCACCCATTTCTGATCATTTCATGCACTAAATGAGCCTATTATTGTTTATGAAGGATTTGGAGGCCGTGGAATGGAAAAGTACAAAAAAGGCGAGAAAACGTGAAAAATGCACAAAGTCAACACAGTAGCTATTTGGCGTTCGCGAGATTCCCAATCTGGCGCTGCCAGATTCGACTGAATTGAAGACCAGGGTTGACCTAAGTTTCTGGCGTCGCCAAACCAGCAGTGTGGCGATCGCCAGATGGCCCCTGGACGTTTTCTTTTAAATACCAGCCTCCTCCTTCAGTTCAGAACACACGTTTTGCACAATTTTTGGTACGGGATACGTGGAGGAACGAGAGTGAGAGTACGAAAGGTGCCGATACGCTGCGGGAATCGATCTTCGATCATCCGTCGTTGTACTGTCGGTATCATGTCAATGTCTACTTTTGTTTATATTTTCGTTATGATTAGTGAGTAGTTTTTAGTAGTAGTGCTTTTCATGGTCGACGAACCTTTGTGGATGATACTTTTGTGATTAATGTTTATTGGTTTGTTTTGATAAATTGAATGTTTGTTATGGTTCTTTTCTGATTAATAGTGTTTTGGCAATTTGAATTCATTTGGTTGGGTGTATTTGTGGACCAAAGCAGATAGACTCCGAAAGGATAATCAGCCTACCTTAGCCTGACCTTGGACCAAGATGTTGTGTTAAGGGGTTACTTGGACCAAGAGTGACCAGATAGTAGAGGAGCCATTGCAATATTAATTAGGACTGTTTTTACCGATTCTAGATTATGGACCAAACGATTTAGGATTGGGATTAGGAGGATCGTGTCCTAGTTTTTGACCATAATCTTGCATGTTAGGGTGTCCCAGACTTAAATTCCTACAATAGTCAAAACAACCAAACCTTTGACCTATTCATATCATCCATTTTGGGGATTCACTTTACCATGATAAGTACTGCTGTTTTTCCTTATTATAATCTTAAATCATTCTTTTAATTGTTTTCTTAGTTTTTACTTAGTTAATTGTCTTTTTAGTATTCAAACTTTTTTCATAAAGAAAACCCCCTTTAGGTTAATTAAACCGACTTAGACTTTAGTCTACGATAACTTGACCGTTCCCAGTGGTAGATACGATACCTGGACTTTCGTACACTATTTTACTCACGATCAGGTACGCTTGCCTGTATATGTGGTAAGACAGTGGCTAGGCATTAGAGGTTAAAACTTGTTACGCTTTTTATATACGTTAATTACCGCATCAAGTTTTTGGCGCCGTTGCCGGGGAACGGTAGTTCTTAGATTTTAGTCTTAATTAGTTTTGTTAATCGATCCTTGTGAGGGATTCTGTCCCTTGCAAGTTTTCTGTGTTGATCCAGCTTTCCTAAGACCTGATGAAATGATAATGATCCTGAATCTTTACTTAGTGAATAGGTTTTTGCTTCTGTTATAGCTTGAGGAATTATCACTGAGATTGTTCAGTGTTATTCCATGTTACTTATGCTGTAACTTATTTTTATAATTATCAGGATCAGGATCAGGATCAGGAGACGAACGAGTCTGTTCTGCAGTCTACTGATCCTGTCCACTGAAGTGAAGACCTCCTGAAGACATCAAGATCATACTCAAAGAACCATCAGCGACGTCGAAGAATTAGGTGATGACAGGAACAGCATGCTCGTGATCTGAAGACGGAACTCAGTTATAGCAGGCTGCTCAATATCGTATGACATCCTGAAGATTCATCAGGATACAAGTGACCCTGAACAGCATCAGTTTCAGGACTCTACTCACTGATCAGTATCCTGATCCTGAAGGATTAGTGTAATGTCTTAGTCTAATGCACAAAAGGATTATCCGCCTTTACTGACACAAAAGTACATAAAGGACAGTCTCTTTACTGTTCCCTCCGTACTTATCATACCTCAAGGCAACTGTTTACACACTTCCTCTTTTGTACACCATGCAAAGAGTATTTGTTTATAGTAAATAGTACAAAGGACCACTTACATTGTGACACGTACACAAAAGTGAGTCTGCATGCATTTAATGCATTGGGTATAAATAGGACTTGAAGAGATGTTCTCCATACTTCTTCTTCAACCTAAAAATACCCTAATCCTTTCTTTCTTATTCCCTCTATCTTCTTTCTTTTCTTCATCTTCTCACTTAAGTGCATAGTGAAAGAAAGCTTAGATTGTTTAGTTTAGACTTATTGTCTTTTCTATTTCCGCAACAATCTGTAAATTCATATCGTTAATATAACAAGAATTTAAAAGTGAGATTTTGTGTGATTATATTCAACTCCCCCCCCCCTTCTATAATCCCATACACTATCCTTACTTGAAGGTCACCTCATTGGGACCAACAAGTGGTATCAGAGCAGATACAAGCTCTCATTTTCTTCTCTTAGAAAAATCTTGTGATCCTCTCTCCTAATCCATGGCTCTTCAAGCTAAGGATAACTACTTTGATACCGGCTCTGCTGGAAAGCCTCCTAGGTTTAACAAAGACAACTTCTCTCTTTGGAAAACCAGGATGGAACTTTTCCTTTCTGGTTCTGATCCCCAGATTCCATACTTTCTGGAAAATGGACCACATGTGCCTACACAAACCGTCCATCCTATTCCTGCTGCAGGTGGCCAACCAGCTATACCTGAAAGGGAACTGGTAAAGCCTGTGACTGACTGGAATGACGAAGACAGACGCCTGGTCAATATTGACACTAAGGCTAGGTCTCTCATTGCCATGTCACTCCCTGACGATGTATTCCATTCTGTCTGTCACCTTCGCTCTGCTAAAGAGATATGGGACACCCTCTGTGTTCAATATGAAGGTACTGCTGTTCTCATGGAATCAAGGAAGATTTTCTTGGTTCGTCAGTATGAAAGCTTTATTCATCAGAAGGATGAAACTCTCTCCCAGCTACATCAGAGATTCAACTGTCTTCTGATTGATCTGAAGACTATCGGTACTACCTATCCTAACTCTGAGGTGGTTACCAAGTTCATGGAAGCTCTTCCTGAACATTGGGAAATCTACACCTCCTGCTTAACTATGTAAAAAGACATAAAGACACTCACACTAAGTGAGTTGTACGGTATTCTTCTTAACCGTGAACAACAGAAGAAACTGAAAAAGAATCTCATAAGAGATACCAAAAGTAACTCTGTTGCATTGGTCTCTGATTTAGTTCCTTCTGTTGCTACTCCTTCTTCAGTAACTATTACTGAATTAGAATCCTCTGACTCTGATATGTCAGAAGATCCTGAATTCAATGAATCTCTTGCTTTATTAACTAGATCCTTTAAGAAGTTTGCCAAAAAGGGAAACTTCCATAAAAAGAAACACCTTACTATTACTGACAAGCCTAAATCAGACCCTGTTGATAAGGCTACTGCTATCTGCTACAACTGTCAGGGAAAAGGACACTTTGCTAATGATTGCAGGTACAGAAAAAGTCAGTTTGCTCCCTCCTCTGCCAAATCTTCTTCTAAGAACCCCAAATACCAGCGCCTGAAAGAAAAATACAAAAAGATGAAAATTCAGCGCAAGGGTAAAGGTCTTATCGCAGAAGACTGCGATTGGGATGATGTCTCCTCTGATGACTCATCTGATGAGGAAGATACTCAAGTGGCACTGATGGCCATTATTGAGGAACCTACCTTAGCTCTCATGGCTAAGATAGAAGAGGTCCCTGAAGAGGTTCCTACTCAGGCTCCTGAAGCTTCTTCTTCCACAACTCCTGAAGCTTCCACCTCTGCAACTGATTCTCCCAGTCAGGTACCTATTCCTATTGTCCCTCTTGAAAGCTTAACTCAGCTGGACCTGGTTACTCTTGATCTCTACAAAGCCCTGAATGGTAAAACCTCTGCTGAGAAAATGAACATTGATCTTCGTGATCAACTCAGAGAATGCCAAGAAAAAATAAAACAACTTACCATTCTGGAAGAAAACTATAGAGACCAGGTCACTGTTAATAAAACTCTTTGTATTGAAAGAGAAACTGCTCTTGCTACCAAAGAAAGAGCTCTGGCTGAGTTAAATGCTGAAAAAGTCACCATCAAAGGATGGAGTGACGCCTCTGAAAAGGTAGATGAAATATTAGCCTCAGGAAGAAATGTTAAAAACAAAAGGGGTCTTGGATATACTAGTAGAGGAACTAGATCTGATTGTTCCATGCTCAAATTTGGAAAATTTGTTTCTTCTATCCCTGATCCTAATGCTCCTGAAAACATCCCTTCTTCTTCTAACACACACTCTGAAGGTGCTCCTAAGAGCAAAAAGAAAGCAGTCAAGGAAAAATCCAAAACTGTAACACATTCAAAGACCAAGAGTCCTAAACCCAAGAATAAAGTTCTGGGTGGTGGTCCTTCAGTCTCAGTGTAACACCTCGATACCCAAAATAACATAGCAAATAATTACGCAATATTAATAATAATAATAATAATAATAATAATTCCCAGTGATCTAATACGCATAAGTCTCAGAATTCTCAACACAAAAGTAAATGATTTAAGAGTGCATGCGGAACAACCCTCCACAGCTGAGATTCTAAATTTAGGATAAAGTACTAACTTCTACCGGTAGAGCTACGCTAGACGTCTACCTTCTCCTTCCCCCTCGCAACACGATCTTTTCCTGAAAAGGTTTTAGATTTTGAAAACGAGGGTTAGACCGAAAGGTCTAGTGAATTCCCTCAAAACAGTTAATCAACAATTCCGGCCTACTAGCCGAAAAATCACAATTTGATAATAATGGCAATGCAAATGTGTTACGGACAAAGAACTTCCACAAGGCACCGAGGCCACAATCACATCACTCCCAAGGGACGCTATCCCAAGGTACCCCCAAATGGTAGACCAGACCAAATGGTAAACACTCCCAAGGAACATACAGTTCCAAGGTACCCATTGTCCATACTTGCAACACATTTCAATCCGAAACATTTCAACATTTACATTTGAGCATGCATTAAACGTAATTGCACAGTTTTCCATATTTCCACAAAGCAGTTCATCATCAATAGCAAAACAGTTCGCAAATCGAATGGATATATATTTAAGAAAGCAGTGAAAACTATCCATTCATTTTCAGGCAAGGGAACTCACCTGAGCTTATCTCGCTGATTACTCTATCTCCTGGTATCTGTATAAATTCCTAAGGCATTAGTGATTCGCACTTAGAAAACCCACAACTAGGATACCGCTAACGACAAAACCTTCCAAAACTCGACTCGGAAAAGCATAAAATCCAATTCGGAAAAACACGCCGTTTTCCGATTCGGAAAACCTACCATTTTCCGATTCGGAAAACCCGACTCATAATCCGCATTCCAACAGTAGCGAGGTCAAAATAACGACTGAACTAGCCAATTTCCCGATTCGGAAAACGTAGGTTTCCAATCCGGGAAAGGCATGACGAAACAAAACACCTCCGAGAACACCACATATTTTCCGATTCGGAAAACATAAATTCCGATTCGGAAAATATGATTTTCCGATTCGGAAAACATAGATTCCGATTCGGAAAATATGAATTCCGATTCGGAAAACGAGGACAGTTCCGAAAACAGCCTAAAATCGATCAAAATCGATTCTAATCTGATCCAATTGTATCCAAACTAATCCCAAGGCAAATATACGACAATTAACAGTGATCTTACACTATTCGGGCATCGAGATCTTACCTTACGAAGCGAAAATCCCCTACTAAAGCTTGATGATGATACTTCCTTCCAAAACACACACTTCACACACTAACACTTCCAAAAATGGTTTAATTTTAGGGTTTAGGGTTTAAGTACCTAGGGTTTTGGGCCAAACCCATACCTAAAATGGTAAAAGCCCAAGCCATTAAACTTTTCAATAGTTACATAATTAACCCCTAAAATCATCATATTCTCACAAAAGGTCAATTGTCAGTAACTTAACTTATTTAACTCCATCTAGGATCTTGGTTATTACACTCAGGATCAAAATCTCTTTCCCAAAATCCTGTTCCCAGACTGAAGATTGACCTGAAGCAAAAGACTCTGGAGAAGAAACCAATTCCTCCTCTGTCCAATGCTAAAGGCATACTTGGTACTGGTCCTGCTCATCTGAAGTTCAAAGACTTCCTAGACTCCACTAAACGCTTTCAATATCGCAAATGTTATCACTGTGGATTAAATGACCATATTGCGAGTAAGTGTCCTGATGCTACCAAAGCTGAAAATCAGCTAAGGTAAAGAAAAATCCTAAGACTGATAACTCAGTCAAAGGAAAGAAGGTTGTCAAGACTGTCTCTTCAGTCAAGACTCCAGCCTCAAGAACAGATAAATCAGTTAAGGCTGCCACTGACTCCACCAGTCCTACTGATACTTCTGGATCCATAGTTCTATGGGTACCAAGAAAAACTTAAACTCTAAATTTTACAGGATAAGGGCATCTGGTATCTGGACAGTGGATGCTCTCGACATATGACTGGTTCTAAATCTGTCCTCTCTAACTACCGTGAAGAAAGAGGTCCTGCTGTGACCTTTGGTGGAAACGGTAAAGGCCAAACCCGAGGGTATGGCACACTGACCAACGGAGTAACTACGTTCAAAAGAGTTGCTTATGTTGAAGGCCTGATGCATAATCTCCTGAGCATCAGTCAACTGTGTGATAAGAATCACAAAGTCTCCTTCTCAAAGAAGTGCAAAGTCAAGAACAGACGTAAGGAAGTTATTCTCACTGGAGTGAGGCATGCTGATATCTACATCATCAACATGAATAGTTCCACTGACAACTTCTGCTTTGTATCTCGTGCTTCCTCTGATACAAATTGGCTTTGGCACAAGCGTCTTTCTCATCTGAACTTCAAGACGATAAATCAACTCTGCATCAACAACCTAGTTGTTGGTCTTCCTGACTTTCGCTATACAAAGGTATCCCTTTGTTCAGCATGTGAGAAAGGAAAACAGACCAGGGCTAGCTTCAAGTCCAAGCAGATTTCCTCCATCAGCTCTCCTCTACAACTTCTCCACATGGATCTCTTTGGACCAGTCAACGTCCAATCCATCGCTGGAAAGAAATATACTCAGGTAATCGTTGATGAATATTCCAGATATACTTGGGTGTTCTTTCTTCGATCCAAGAGTGATGCTCCTGAAGAAATCATTCTGTTCGTCAGGAAGATGGAAAGACTCAACAACCTTACTGTTCGATCAATCAGAAGTGACCACGGAACTGAATTAAAAAACAGTACCCTGGAAACCTTCTTCGATCAGAAAGGAATCTCTCAGAACTTCTCATCTGTGAGAACTCCTCAGCAAAATGGTGTTGCTGAAAGACGAAACAGAACCCTGATTGAAGCTGCACGATCTATGCTGAGTGAAGCCAACCTTGCCACTCAATTCTGGGCAGAAGCTGTTAACACAGCCTGCTATACTCAGAACAGATCCCTGATAGTAAAGCGCTTCAGAAGAACTCCTTACGAACTCTTTCGTAACAGGAAACCCTTAATCGAACATCTCCATATCTTTGGTTGTGTCTGCTACATCCTGAACAACAAAGATAACCTTGGGAAGTTCGATTCCAAGTCTGATGATGGAATTTTCCTTGGATACTCCTCTATCTCTAAAACCTACCGTGTAATCAACAAACGAAGACAAGCCATAGAAGAAACGATTCATGTCAAGTTTGATGAATCGGGTCCTACCTTTCCTCACCCTCATGAAAATTCTGAAATAAATTAGTGGGCTGACTCTTTCTTTCAAGTCCCTGAACCTCCCATTATTGATCCAACTCCTCAAGACCTTCCTGATGGTTTTGAAGAAGATCCTCCTATACCACCCACTGAAATACTTACTCCACCTCTGATAAATGCCACTCCAATTACCCAAATCACACCAACTGAACCTGATCAGTCCACTAACAGTGAAGACTTTTCTAAAACCACTGTTAGTGAGCCTACTCCTACTAATCTTCTCCCTGATCCATCAGTAAATGAAGCTTCCACTTCAGGACAGGTGTATCAGCCACCTGCTCTTCGATGGACCAAGGATCATCCTATTGATCAAATTCTTGGTAATCCCTCCTCTGGCAATAAAACTCGACGTCAATCTGGTAACGTCTGTCTTTATGTTAATTTCATCTCTGAAAATGAACCTAAAGAAATAGATGATGCCTTGCGTGATCCTGCCTGGGTCTCAGCCATGCAGGAAGAGCTAGCAGAGTTCATTAGAAACAATGTCTGGCTTCTCGACCCTAGGCCTCGAAAACGTACTATCATTGGTTCCAAGTGGATTTTTCGAAATAAACTTGATGAGATTGGTACGATTATTCGAAACAAGGCTCGCCTTGTGGCTCAGGGATACAGGCAGGAAGAGGGCATTGATTACGATGAAACCTTTGCTCCTGTGGCTAGGCTCGAAGCAATTCGACTTTTCCTAGCCTTCGTAGCACATATGAACTTCAAGGTTTATCAGATGGACATCAAAAATGCCTTTCTGAATGGAAAACTTAATGAAGAAGTCTATGTGGCTCAGCCTCCTGGCTTTGTAGATCCTAAGTTCCCTGATCACGTCTACAAGTTAAACAAGGCTCTCTATGGGTTAAAACAGGCTCCTCGTGCCTGGTATGATACCCTTTCAACCTTTCTTCTCTCTAAAGGTTTTGTTCGTGGTAAGATCGATAGCACTTTATTTCTAAAGAAATATCCTAAGCATATCCTTCTTGTCCAGATATATGTCGATGACATTATCGTTGGATCCACCAATCCCAAACTCTGCGAAAAGTTTGAGTTGCTCATGAAATCTGAATATAAAATGTCTATGATGGGTGAACTAACATTCTTTTTAGGACTTCAGATCAAGCAATCTGAAAAGGGAATCTTTATCAATCAAGGTAAATATGTACATGAGATGCTAAAGAAATTTGATCTCACATCATGTACACCGATGAAGACTCCAATGGCTCCTCCTCTGTCACTTGACAAGGATTCCAAAGGGAAACCTGTTGATGTGACACTCTACAGAGGAATGATCGGCTCTCTGCTGTATCTCACAGCTAGTCGCCCTGATATCATGTACTCTACATGTTTATGTGCTCGTTATCAGGCTGAACCCAAAGAATCCCATCTGACCGCTGTAAAGCGGATCTTCAAATATCTGAAGGGAACTCTTAATCTGGGTCTTTGGTACTCCAAGGACTCAGGGTTCGATCTAACAGCGTATTCTGATAGTGACTTTGCAGGATGTAAGATCGACAGGAAAAGCACCACTGGTGGGTGTCACCTACTTGGTGGCAAGTTGGTGAGTTGGACTAGCAAGAAACAGAACTCTGTGTCCACATCAACTGCTGAAGCTGAATATGTTGCAGCAGGAATCTGTTGTGCTCAAGTCCTGTGGCTGAGAAATCAACTTCAGGACTATGACATACAACTTTCTAAAATTCCTATCTACTGTGACAACACTTCAGCGATCGCCATCGCTAACAATCCTGTCTTACACTCCAAGACAAAGCACATTGAAGTGAGATATCACTTCATCAGGGATCATGTGATGAATGGTGATATTGAACTCCATTTTGTCCCTACTGAATATCAACTTGCTGACCTCTTTACCAAACCACTGGATGTAACGCGTTTTAATATGCTCATCAGTGAACTTGGGATGTTAAATCCTGATGATTGAAGTTTATCAGGACAAACAGTTGTTAAATCCTATAGAATAACTATTCTCAGGATTCTTTCTCAACAACTCCTGAACAAAACTCTCATCAGAAGATAACTCTATTCAGTACTTACAAAATCTTTGTTCAAAATCCGAATACTGATGATTCTCAGGTAAGTACCTCTGCTCCTGAAACCTTATCGCATTAAATGTGATAAGAGGATTTTTCCCAAAACAATACTTATCTGATAAGTACTCTAATTCCAAGAAAACAATTCTTTCATCAAATTGGAATTATCCCCTGAAAAGGTGGTTTTTAGCTTTTCAAATAAAGCAAACTTTTCATCTGCACTGACACGTAATGGGACGTTTCCTGTTCCCCACGACGTGTGTCAGGCGCGTGAACGCGCGTAGAACTTCCTTTTTCATCATTACGTTTGAATTTAGCCGCCCTTTTCTCTCTCATCCATTTTCTCTCTCACACCACGAGGTATAAAAACCTCACTCGTACTCCATTTTTCTCTTTACGCTTACAATTCTCTCTCAAAGAACTCAAGTAAGAAAAGCTATTACGCTCTAATCTGCATTCTGAAGAACACCAAGAACACACACTTACCACTTCCTTAACAAGATCAACGTAAGTTTCTTTATGTTCTTTGTTCTTTCCACAATCTAAGTTGGCATTCTTCTCTAAAAACAACTTATTTTGATAAACGTTTTTCCAAAAACCCTAAGATCATTTCGTTTGATCTTAGTTTTCCCAAAATCTTCTACGATTTTTGTTAAAACAGTTTATATGGTTTTTTCTTATTTCGTTTAAGAACAATCATAAACTCCTATTTTGATATATCTTCATCAAAATAGAAGTTCTCTTTAATACCAAAACACATTTCTTTTGTGTATTTTGGTATCTAATCCATTCCAAGTATAAAGGATTTCACCACTTTTATGAACATATTCTGTGTTCATTGAAAAGTGAAGAAAAATGCATATTTTGGATCCTTAATCGTCCACATATGTTATTTTTGTGTTTAACAGGATGGCTGCTACTACTTCCACATCTCTTGACGCTTAGCTCTCCTCTGAGGCAACCACTCTACTCACCGCATCTGGAAGCCTGCCCATCGTCATTCCTCAGCACGATCTTCAGTTTAAGGCCAACAACCTTATTGGCCTATTTGACATCGCTGCCAGCAAGGAATACCTGAAGCCAGCCAGGGACTTTCTTCTCAACAGTCCCCTGAAGACGGCTTTCACTCTCAACCCGGCGCCCAACAAACCTCTGCTCCTACAACTTTGGTCCACTGCTACCACTGCCCAAGAAAGAAACTCTAAGGGCAAAATGCACGAAGTGATCAAGTTCCAGATCAAGGACGACATCATTTCTTTCGGCATTGGAACCCTGCGGAATGTACTCAACTTCCCCAAAAAGGAGAAATTTCCTCCTGCTCCTTCCCCTGACAAAATCATCGAGTTCCTAGACGCCATAGGCTACAACTGGCCTGTGAGAGAAGGCCTTCCTCTGGTCAAGACTGCTGCCACTGTCCACAAGACGGGGCTAAACGCTACGTTCTATTACATATGGAACACGTTTGGTCTCTGTCTGACAGGGAAGACGGGGAGCACAGAGCAATTCCCCACGGCCATCCAAAACATGGTCTTTTGTGCGATCAAGAATCGCAAGTTCGACTATGTTCGCTGCATCTGGGACGACATGGTCAAGAAGATCAAGACCAGGACTCGGTGGTCAGCGTCCCCTACACCAGGTTCTTCTCTGCCATCCTGGCACTGCACATGGGTACCAACTACCCAACAGAGGGAAACATCAACAATTTCGCCTTAGGCGGAAAGTTCCTGGACCAGGTTTCTCCAAAACCTGATGACGTTCCTCTCTCTGACGTTCTGGTTGTTCCTGAACCACAACCAGACGCAGAAGAGCAACCCATCTCTCCTCCTGCTCAAGGTATGTCTATTCTTTTCTCATCCAAACCATCTTCTTCTCCTTCTATGCATGCTATGTCAGTAGCTAACCCTATACTGACTTCCCCAGCTGCACCTACTTATTCGGCGCCCCTGAAGCGCCCTCCTCCCTCTGGCTCCTCTCCTCCACCTCAGGCCAAACGCGCCAAATCTAAGGCGCAAAAGAAAAAGAAGGCTCCAGCTGGTAAGAAATATTATATTACCCTGCCTCAACTTTTTAATAAACCTTCCCCTTTATCTAAAACTTCTTCACCTGCAGATACTCCTGCTACTGCTCCTGTCCAACAAGAACCTGAGGTTGTTCATCTCGAACACTCAGAGAATGTGGAGGGTAATCGTTCTGATACCCTCCTAACCTCAGGTAATATTTTTAAGCAACTTATTTCCGTTTCTTCTTCTATGAAAGCTCTTGAGTCTTCTAGTGCTCACTTAGCTACTCATTTTACAGGTTCTTTAGGAGCAGCCGTTGAAGGGCATCCTCAACTACACCAGGATGACCCCTTTAACGATTTCGTCTTCACAGACTCCGAACGACAGCTGAGTGCAGCTGAACTTCGTCGTCAGTCCGCTGAACGACAACTACAGGAGGCACGCGCAGCACTCCAACAGCAGGAGGATGCGCACCAGGCTCGACTCCAGGCTTTGGAGCTAGAGCTTGCCTCGGCCAAAGCCGCTGCGACCGCCGCCGCCACTGCCACTGCTGCTGCTGCTGCCGCCACTCCGCCACCGACGGCCGTAACTCTCTCGATCCCTTGTCTGGATACCATCCACGACAAGGTTTCTCAAGTGGCCACCTCCTCCAACACCCTTCAGGCATCTAATGATGACCTGAAGGCCACTGCTCTGCCTGCTCTCTCCACCACCATCAACAACAGCACCAACTCTCTCACCACTTTCCAATCAACAGTGGTTCAGAGATTGGATGCCCAGGAAGCAGGCTTCCGCGCTCTCCAGGAGCAGGTGACTGGCCTCACCAGCGCTGTCAACGCCATCACCTCTGCTCCTCCACCTCCTCCGTCGTTCACCAGCGCAGACAGGGCTATTCTGCAATCCCTGATCTCCTCTTCCTTCATCTCTCGCAAGCTCCAAAATGACATGGCCTCTCTCCTTCAGAGGTATATTTCAACAGCCGCCTTGGCTCAGGCACCTGTTGAGGGGGAGAGACAGCCCCAGCGAGACCATTCCGTTTATTCCCCCTCCACCAACTGGAGAACCAATGAACAGGGGGGAACGAACGAGGATGAGGATGATGAAGATGATGATGATGATGATGAAGACGACACCTTCTTCGTTGAGAAGGTTCCTGCGTCAACCCCCACTCCAGGGCCTGCACACTCTCAGGGGGAGAACCCCGGTGCACCTGGTACGTTATTCCTACCATCCTCTCCCTCATCTTCTGATAACCAACCCATCTCCACTCTTCTTAAATCTAAACCTACACCCGAAACCATCACCCTCGACACCTCCTCTGAAGACTCACCAACAAACAACCTACAAATGGTTATCTACCAACCACCCAAACAACCTACGCCTGAACCAACACCTCAATCTACTCCTGAACCAACCCCTGAACCTAAAAACCAAACAGACTCTGAATTTCAGGATGTGAACTTTGGTTCTGTCACTGGTGAGATTGTTCGCCTAATGGAAAACAGTCCATCAGAACAAACATGAGCCGAACTAAGCAGAATGACATTCAGAGTAACTCCTCTAAACCCTGAATCCGTTCCTTCTAAACCAACCCGCTTTAATCCTGAAGCATCTTCCTCCAGAACCCCTGAAATCCGAGCCCCTCCTGAAACCATATGCCTTTCATCAGATGATGAATTCATCTCTGATGACTTCTCTACCCCTGCTTCTTCCCCCAGATCTCCTCCCTCTAATTCTCCTAGATCTGAAGGTGAAAATTACCCTGACACTTCTGCTATTATCGACAGGGATGGACGTTTAGACGCCGTGATAGAGCGACTCGAGAGTACAAGAGTAAAAATTCCTCTTCGTACCTCTTGGAACTCCGAGTTCGCCTATCTATCGCAGGAGGAGTACGACCTCGCTGTACAGGCTTAGGAGGAGCATAATAAAAAGCAGATGGAAGCATTCCTCTCTGCTCAAGCTGCAAAGAAGCTTGCTTTTGACTTCGTTGATGAAGACGAAGAAATAAGTGCAGATCCAATTCTTGCACAGAAGGCTGCTCTTAAGGTCTTCAACAAAAGGACAGAGGAAGAGACAGAGGTAGTAGAGAAGGAGCTTGACTGGTGCAGAGACCGACTTCATCTCAGGAAGCATGGTGCCAGGATAACAGGGATCCATCTTCGTCGAAACCGCGGCAAGAAAGGAGTTCCTGGCAAGAAAGGAGTGAAGGACGTCGAGCACACTCTGGACAAGTTGGATCGTTACAACTTGTCAGAGTGGAACGAAATAAGAAGCCTACTTCCAAAAGCCAACAAGAATTACAGGGCTGAAGTAGAAGAAGTCATTGATGGACTTATTGCTCGAATCAGAAGAACAACTGAAATACCTGATGTCCTGCTCCAGCCTTCCTCTGCTCTACCAAAACCTCCAGTTCGAAGATCTGCATGCACTTCAACAAGGAGACCAACTCCTTGCATGCCCAGAACTGTTATCAAGCCTTTGGACCTCTCGATGCTTGATCTTTCCTTCCCTACCGGAGTCTCTCTCTTTGAATGACAAGTTATCAGAGAACCTGTTCATGGTATTTGTGTGAGCGACAACTCCAAAATCTTACGCTTTCAGCATTTCAGCGAGCTACACAAAGCACCATATGAACACTTGGTATCAGTTCTCTTCATCGCTCAGAAGGACAAGAAAAACCAAGATAATAAAGAGATCATTCGCACTGTCAGAGCTATCCTCGATCATAGAATCGCCTTCAGTGATACTCCTGTTCCAATTCATGTCAAAACTGAAGTAGTTAGCGAAGACTCTGATAGCTAGAATTTTTGTAATTTCCTTTCAGTACTTCATTCATGTACTTATGTATTTTCTTTACTCTTGTAACCTTATTAAGATTAATGAAAATGCAATTCAGTGCATTGTACTTTATTCCATCATAGTACTGAAAAAGATCCCTCAAAACAGTAAATGGGACATGTACCTTTATGAGTTCTATTTCCTACTGTTTCATCTAGACTTAGAAAATTTTTCTTTCTAGACTTAGACAATTTCTCCATTGTCTTATCATTATCATTTAGGGGGAGATTGTTGATCCAGTCCTCCTAAGACCTGATGAAATGATAATGATCCTGAATCTTTACTTAGTGAATAGGTTTTTGCTTCTGTTATAGCTTGAGGAATTATCACTGAGATTGTTCAGTGTTATTCCATGTTACTTATGCTGTAACTTATTTTTATAATTATCAGGATCAGGATCAGGAGACGAACGAGTATGTTCTGCAGTCTACTGATCCTGTCCACTGAAGTGAAGACCTCTTGAAGACATCAAGATCATACTCAAAGAACCATCAACGACGTCGAAGAATTAGCTGATGACAGGAATAGCATGCTCGTGATCTGAAGACGGAACTCAGTGATAGCAGGCTGCTCAATATCGTATGAATGACATCCTAAAGATTCATCAGGATACAAGTGACCCTGAACAGCATCAGTTTCAGGACTCTACTCACTGATCAGTATCCTGATCCTGAAGGATTAGTGTAATGTCTTAGTCTAATGCACAACAGGATTATCCGCCTTTACTGACACAAAAGTACATAAGGACAGTCTCTTTACTGTTCCCTCCTTACTTATCAGACCTCAAGGCAACTGTTTACACACTTCCTCTTTTGTACACCATGCAAAGAGTATTTGTTTATAGTAAATAGTACAAAGGACCACTTACATTGTGACACGTACACAAAAGTGAGTCTGCATGCATTTAATGCATTGGGTATAAATAGGACTTGAAGAGATGTTCTCCATACTTCTTCTTCAACCTAAAAATACCCTAATCCTTTCTTTCTTATTCCCTCTATCTTCTTTCTTCTCTTCATCTTCTCACTTAAGTGCATAGTGAAAGAAAGCTTAGATTGTTTAGTTTAGACTTATTGTCTTTTCTATTTACGCAACAATCTATAAATTCATATTGTTAATATAACAAGAATTTAAAAGTGAGATTTTGTGTGATTATATTCAACCCCCCCCTTCTATAATCCCATACACTATCCTTACTTGAAGGTCACCTCATTGGGACCAACATTCTGCTTTTTAGTTTAGTTCGTTATTTTTATTTTGTTTTATCTCTTTGTTTCCCGCAAGTTGCCCGTAACCGTTTGTTGTGATTTCAGTCACGGCAGACTTGTTAGAGCCATTTGAGGAGCCAGAGAGAGAATTTAGAAAAAGAAACAAAAAGAAATCAAAAGCAAACAAAGTTCGCCCGAGAGCTTTGATTTTTGAGATGGGTGACGAGACACCGATGTGGACTGCTAGGAGCCGCTCCAACAGTGCCCACCAATCCGATCACGAAGCCGAACCTGAACAAAGAAATCCCGGGGAAGCTCCTACACATGATCAAGGACCTTACCTTCGACGGGAAAAACGATAGCAATCCTATCGTTCACATGGAAAACTTCGTGGATATTTGTGATCTGTTCAAAATAGAGGCAGACCGGGATGATGCAATTCGTCTTCGGGTCTTTCCTCTAACGCTTACTGGAGAAGCTAGGGCTTGGTTGCGATCCTTAGAGCCAAGTTCAATCACTACTTGGGAAGGACTTCGTTCAAAGTTCCTTTCCCGATTCTTTCCACCATCCAAAATCGACAAACAGAGAGCCGAGATCCGATCCTTCCAACAACAAGACGGGGAGACTATATCCGAAGCATGGGAACGTTTCAAGCACCTCTTAAACTCGTGCCCGAGTCACGAGTTGAATAAGATTGAACAGGTTCAAACTTTCTATAGTAGACTTGCTTATTCTTCACGAGCTACTTTGGATTCATCTGCAGGTGGTGTCTTTATGTACAAAGCGCCCACGGAAGGATATAAGCTTCTAGAAGACATGCTCATATAAAACATAGATTGGAGGACGGACAAGCGTTTGCTTATCCCGAGGATGGCCGGAAAAATCTCAACCGACTTCGATCCATCCGATGAATTAGCCGTAATGAAAAACCAACAGGTAAAGTTTGAACGAAAAATCGAAGAACTAATTAAATCTGTTCATGCTTTGCAGGTTGCATGCGAGGAGTGCAATGAGCCACATTTGACAAAAGATTGCCCGAATCGTCCAATGATGACACCCGAAGAGGTGAACTATGTTAACCGAGGCGATTACCAAGGGAGGTGGAACAACAATTGTAACTTCATTCGGAGACCTCCCGGTTTCTTTGCACCGACTCAACAGAACCAAAGACCGGATGGGGAGCCGCGTATTTCTATGGAAGACCGAATACTCCAATTCATGGATGCGCAAAAGAAGTTAAACGATGAGTTAAGTTCCTACTTACGTAATCACCAAAGCACCATCCAGAATTTGGAATTGCAGGTTGGACGTGTTTCGCAAATTCTAAGCGAAAGAACTCAAGGGGAGTTGCTGACGCAAACACAAGTCAATCCGAAGGTCGAGAATGCAAAACCGATGCTCATGATGACCGGAGAGCCATCAAAGAAGAAGTGGACGGACATCTACACAAAGAAGTACGTGGAAACTGATAGCGAGAGTGAGCCCGATTATGCCACGGATTACGATTCGGAGGGGTTCACCGTGTCATTTGAACATCTAAGACTCAAAGTACCCGAAGCTTCAAGTGATGATGATGAGGAGGAAGATGGAAAGCAAGGCGGATACGCGGAATTCGTGATCCCGAAGAAAGAAGATAAAGGCAAGGAGAAAGAGAAGGAGAAAGCACCGGAGGATGATCTCATCTACATTGCACCTATCAAGCATGGTCCAGGGAGTTATAACTTACCTATTTCTTGTCATAGATTTAAAGGTCTTGCTTTGGTAGATTCAGGTGCCGCTCTTAATATGATGCATGTTGGTTATTGCAGGAAAATGGGAGTTAAAAAGATCATACCAATAGACTATCAATACCGAGGCGTGAACGGTTACATGATAAAGCCGTTAGGAATAGCGGAAGGAGTCCCGATTCGCATTGGCAACTTTGTTTATTATACGGCATTCGTCATAGCTAACCTTCCACAGAATACGGAGATCCCGATAATCCTCGGGAGATCTTTCTTGCACACCGCTCAAGTAAATACCGATATGCGAAATCAAGTCACGAGTTTAGGCTATGGGGACAATCGGATTTTCTTTTATCCTAACGGAGAGCCGGTCAGACACCTCGATGAACCATATGAAGATCTTTCTCTGGCCTACAAAAAGAACACGAACCGCCCGTTACTACATCATGAGCATGGAAAGAAAACGGAGGACTATCCAAACCCGATGCATCAAAAGGATCAGAAAATCAATGAACCGAGATCCTCCAAGAAAGATCACCGAAAGAAGAAGGGCTCGTCAGCCCGACGTGCCAAGAAATGAGCCAAAAATGAGGTCGAGCTCTAGACCCCTCCAAAAACGAAGCGCTTCTTGGGAGGCAACCCGAGCTTTTTTCTTTTCCTTTCACTTTTATGATTTTCGTGTGTGTTTTTATTAATGTTTTTGTTTGATATTGCTTAGGTAACCATACGGAGGAGAAAAAAACTAAATTCGAGCGAATTCGGAGTGCGATGCAAATTTTAAGAAGTTGGAAACAGGGACCAACTCGCGATCGCAAGTTTCCAAATCTGGCGACGCGAACTTGGTGAGGTTGGTACCAGGTAAGAATATTCGAATGTCGCGACGCGAAGAGGACCATTTGGCGACGGGAAATGTTTAAAAACTAGGGTATTTTTGAAAACCGCCTGTTTGGCGACGCGAAACCCTGGGCTTCGCGACGCCAAGTCGGGCAGACGGGTTTTTAAACCCTCTTTTCTCACTTTTTCACAAACACACAACCCTAATTTCTCTTAGGTGCCGCGAAACCCTCTCACGTTCTTGCGAAATTCGACCTTCTTGAGCTTCATTTTCATCATTCAACATGAACAAGGTACGTTTCCTAACTTCAATTTGGTAAGAATAGCTTGAATTGGTAAGTGGAGATCTGTTGTCCCAAAACTCAAGAAAGAAGAGGAGAAATGGATTGAAATCTAACAAACATGATGAACACTAAGCTTTGAATAAGCATCAATGGAGGTATTTGATATATTGCAATAAAGGTAAACAACCAAGGATTAAGCATTCATACCAAAACCCTAAACATCTCTTTCCTTATATAGGAAAGAGGCAAAAACAAAGATGTTCACAAATGGCCCCCGAGGTTCCAAACCTCTAAACAAGGGCTTACAAAAAGTAATTGTTTAAACAAACTAACTGATGACTAACTGGAAAGCAAAAAAGATAGAGTTTTCTGACTCTTCACAACAAGGAGGTCCAACAATCTCCCCCTTTGTGAAGAAGTCAGAAAGGTGGTGGAAGCTCCAGCGCCGGCTCCCACTTTGACATCTGCAAGAATTCCTCCCATTCTCCAATGATCCCCGCTCTCATCTGCATCGCCCCTTCAACACGTCTGTACATCAGCCTCTCCTTGAGCTTTCTCTCGATCAAGTTCATGCCCTCCAGTATCTTTCCCTTCCCGTCAATGATCTTCCGTCCTGGTATCTGATCAGCCAAAAGTCTACTCTGCATCCCATTGTAGACATAGAGAAGGGTCCCGTCGCAAAACTTAGCGAGCTCGCCAAAACGCATAAACCTGCGTTCCTTCTTCTTCCTAGTCACATAGAGGACCCCATGATCCGGTATCCTGGTTGGCATATACGGAAGGTAAGCATCAATACCAGGTACGAACAGGTTCGGTCTGGGCAGGTTGACCTTCGGCTGGCGGCTCTCGCTCGCTAGCTGGTAGTCCGTCACCCTAGCAAGAGTGATCGCGTGACGAACGTACTTCTTTAGAATCTCAGTGCCGTCTCGGTAATGTTCGGGTCGGAGAATTGGGCCCTGGAGGTACTTGATGAGCGTCAGGAGGTCTTCTAAGTGCACCCGATCCAGATTTGCTTCTGTGAATGACCCGTTCTGCAACTCTCCTCGAGGAACGCCGGTCCCGTACATACGGACGTCGTACTCAAGGAATAACTGATGTCCATGTTTGTAAGGGCGCATTGCAGTTACCTTGATGAAACGATGTCGGATTCTTTGGCGTCCGTGGGTGGCCCAGTTGCACATCCTCTGGTGCACATAAGCAGTCCTTCTCCTCTTCGTCTTGATGTGAGAGATCCCGAAGTAGACCTTTCGGAACCAAACGTGTAGCCTCTCCTGCTGGAAGATGCGGGTGAAAGACTCCTCAAGGAACGGTCTGAAGATGACCGAATGGTTCCAGTTTAGCTGGATGACTGTTGGAGCGGACGAATCTGGAGTCGTCGTGTGGATGGTCCGCGGAGCTTCTGGAGTGGGAAACTCGAACGCTGAGAGGAAGCTGTTGTAGTCTGAATCCCGGACAATGTCGTCCCCCTTCTGAAAGATCCTAAGGCTCTGAGCAAGTGACCGAAGGATTTTCCGGGCTTCCTCCGGAATCTGGACATCTGAAAGATCTGTCGGTGCTGCTTCCGGGGGAACAACGTCAATCTGTGCTGTATCGGTTAGGTGAGGAAACTCTACTACCTCACCTTCCGGGATCGGCTCGTAGTGCCAACTCCCCATGTCAGGAATCTCCTCCGTGTCTGAATCAACATAGGGAGTGTCGGCGGCAACAGATTCTGATGGGGCACTCGCCGGGCAGCCATTGATGCTGGAGCGGATGTAGAACCAGAACCGAAGGCATAATGGAGGTCGGTGCGATGCCTTTTGGGTGAAGCTTGCACCTCCCCCTCATGAGGACCCGGTGCCGAGTCATCAGGGTCATCATGCCTTCGTTTGGAAGGCTGAGCCTGAGACCGACACATGGCCTCCAGTTCCCGTATGCGCTGCTGGAGAAGCTCGACCTGGGCGTCTCGATCGCGAAGCTGGGCGGACAGGCGGTCGTTCTGGGTGGTGTAGGAAGAGATCATCATCGAGTGTTCCGCCTCAGTAACGTACCCCGGAATGTCAGGCAGGTTGCCCGAGGTAGGAGGAGCAAGGCGGAGGACGTCCTCAGATGGACGAGGAATCGGTGCTTCGGTTGACGGGGCAGCTTCCGAGTGTTTGCCCTTCATTCGCCGTTTGAGCTCGTAAAGCTCCGCATCCCTGTCATCTTGAAGCTTTCGCGACGCCTCAAGATCCGCCAATCTCTTTCGCTCGGTCTCGGCCAAGGCTTTCTCCAACGCCTCGACCCGTGCATCTCTAGCCCGGTTGGCTTCCTCCATCGCAAGTAGTCGTGAGTGGACGACTTTTAGGATGTCGTCCGAATCCGTCGGACCTGAAAGTCCCGTTGGTACTGGGGTGGTTTTAGGGATTCCACCTGAATCTGTCAGGCCTAGAAGCCCCGGTGTTGCATGAGCGTCTTTAGAGACTTCGCTCGAGTCTGTCGGACCCGGTCCCGGTAGTGCTAAACCCGGTGCCACTTGGGCTCCAGTTGTCGAGTAGAGTCCTATTGAGGTGCTCTCTCGGCCTGACATAACCGCTGGTATGATGTTGACGGTGTCAGGGCTTCCGGCGGATCCTCGAAGGGTGTCACCTGACGCACCGACTCTCCCCTTTCCTGCGGAGTCCCGTGGGATCTCCGCTTGTGGTACCATAGATCGTGGCCTAATGATGGAAGGGACCATAAACGTCCTGGGAAGTGGCTCTACGACTCTACGTGCATCAAACGAAGTCGAGAGGTGGGGCAGATCCTCTCTTATCTCAACACCGGCAGACTCTGATTGAGTGGCCGGTGGAAGTTGTGCTACATCCCCGTGACTGACTGAAACGACCATCTGTTGAGAGATGGTCGAGTGGCTGGTTGAGGTGTGCAAGTGCGCTAGTTGGCTGCCAGCGTCTTGACCAGACACCATAAGGTGCCCGGTCTCGTTTTGGGTAGCCTCTGTGTTGGATGGACTCAAGGTAAGGGGAACTTCAGGTTCTAACCTATGCGGCTCTTCTTCTCCGCCTCCCTCCTGAATCTGAGCCCAAGGCTCGTCTAAATGGACCTCTACATCTTCGGTCTCCTTTTCTCTCCTCTCTCTCTCTCTTCTTCCTCGCTATCTTCTCTTCCCCAGCCGGTAGCAACTTCGGCCTCACCTTCTTCCTCATGACCGACGGTCCGGTCATCTGAAGCTAGATCACCTGCTAGTACGGCATCCCCGGAAATCCTGTCGTCGTTGAAGGAAGAGGTGGCTTCATCTATATCGATCACTTGGGCCTTTCCGCCCTTCGCCGGTTCTGACTCTTGGAACTCCGAGTCAGATCCATAATCTACCATCTCTGAATATGTCGCCTCGTCATCGGCCTCACGACGGTCCGAAGGAGTATGCTCGGAGGATTCGTGACCATCGGAGTCATCGCCGGAGGGATCGCCAGAGGGTTCGCCTTCTTGAGTAGCAACGGCCGCCGCGTGTGGTGGTGAAGGCAAGTGTGCTTGTTCTTGTGGGGAAGCTTCCACTTCCTCACCAGTCTGTTCGGGTTGTTGCGGCGGTGATGGCGATCGGCGTTCTTCCGAAGACGAGTGTACCGGGGATTGTTGGAGAATCCCGGTGTACTGCTTTACACGGTAGCCTCTCATGACGTCTTGTTCGGCAGACTCGTCGACGTAGGTTTGCGTTCGTGCTCTATGGGTTCAGTTCCGGACCATCATCTGGTAGGCCTCGGCTCGCGACATGTGCGGTGTGGCGGACGTTCCAACAACTCTACCCGCTTCGCCCCTTACGACCACACTCATCACTCCCGAGCCTGGAGCTCCCCCACTGGAGCTCTGGCATGCCGTGCCAGAGGCACGGCTCCTAGGAAGGACGGGTCGCGCGTCCGGGCTAGGGCTCATCGGTTCTGAGGAGTCCGTGGACACGTCTTCTAATCCTATGGACGCTCAGTACAATCTAACACTCTCCGCCCTACGGTCCGCCATACTAAGCACATTATCAGGGATAGGCATTTCTACCTGACCGGGTCGCAGATTTCTTCGGTTCATCCTGCCGATCTGTTGGCTGTCGAAGCGCTGGTGGCCGGATCTACGTCTGACGGCCGGATGGTGATCCATGTGATCACGGATGATCAAGCTGAAGAACCGCATCCAAGGGATGGATGTGTGATGAGTTCTTGCAGGCCCTTCCCTGACGTCGGTGACCATGTCCGCCCAAAGTTGTTGAGCAAAGTCGATTTGCCTTCCGTAGGCGACTGCATGAATGACGTGCCAGAATTGGGTAGAAGCACGGTCCACTCCGTGAGTCTTTGATGACAGCGTGCGGTTGAGGATGTTGAAGAAGGAGAACCAAATCGGAGGCAGCATCCCCTGAGTGATTTGGGAGATCCCATTCGGTCGCTGATTCCGAGTGAAGTGGACCCCAAGCGCGAGTATCTCGCTGAAAAGTTCTGGGCCGGTGACTAGTGGCTCGAACGGGGCCTCGGGAGTGGCAGCAGGCAGATGGAGGATTCGCCTTAGGTCCTCCACAATGATAGTAAGGTCAGTGTGGTCAACACGGCCCACAATGGTCTGCACGCCATCTCGAGTCTCCACGTGAGAGGTCCTCCAGAATTGCTGAAGGTAAAGAACGGGAATGTCGGCAGTGGACTGCATCGCATAAGCCAGTGGATGCGCCCGGAGGATCTCTAGTACCACCTCGTCTTGAACAGTGAAGTTAGTCAGGTCGACATACTCATTGTTCTGGTGGATCAGACGGATGTCAGTCGGATCAATGAGGGCTCGGTCAGCAGCGTTGTGGACTGGGGAAGGAGGAGCAGGAGCATTCGGTTGACGAGCCATTTCTGTCAAGTCACAATCATAAAATAACTTAAGTGTTTTGAAAGATGCTACATGAAAAAGACTATACCCTCGACTAGGCGCGAGTCGGAAAACCTCGAAAACCCATAAATGAGTATTTCGTATTTTCCGAGTCGAAAAACGAGCAAACACACGACGGGGGTTTTCCGATTCGGAAAAGGTGGTTTTCCGAATCGGAGAATACACAACACTTAGAAAAATTAAGCCACATTTAAAGACTAGTTTTCCGATTCGGAAAACATGGTTTCCGAATCGGAAAACTTCAACACTTAGAAAAATAACTCACGTATAACAGATGGGTTTTCCGATTCGGAAAACATTGTTTTCCGATTCGGAAAACACGAAACACTTAGAAAAATTTTGGCAAAACTTGGCCTCACACTCGATTCGGAAAACCTCGGAAACCCATAAGGGTAATTCCGTGTTTTCCGAATCGGAAAAGATACAAATGAAAAACGAGGCTCAGGTTGGATTCGGAAAACCTGATAATCCGAATCGGATTTATCTGGTTTTCCGAATCGGAAAACATTATGAATGCTTATCGTTTAAGGATGCGGAAAACATGAACATTCATGTTTTCCGAAAACATGAATGTTCATGTTTTCCGATTCGGAAAACGCAACTGTTCGACTTCCAAAATCAAAAACCGCTCACCAAACGTCGATTTAAGGTTCTAAACTAGTAACATGCATCCTAAATCAGTTAATAACAAGTTTTCAATCAACAAAGGATCGTTTTAACGTCCCAAAATCCCATTCCAACAAGTTTGGGTTTCGGGTAGGTTTTGAAAAGTTTAGGCTTCGATCCAGACCTTTAAACGAAAGATTTAAACGTTATAACTACGTAAGGGTTGATCGATTAGTTACCATGAATCCGAAAACGTAAACGGTTTGACGATCGGAGCAAAAACGAGCAGATTACGGAATCGAGGGCGAAGTGGTTATCGGGTGAGATTTCAGAGAGAAAAAGTGAAAATTTTGAAATTGTGAACAGTAATTCTTAAGAGTTGGTATTTATATTTTTACCAAGTTTACACTGTGTTTGGCTTGAAAATACTGTTTGGCTCTCCTGTTTGGCTCTCTTAACCTGACTTTCTCCTATTGGCAAAAACCACCCCTGGACTTGAAGTTTCAAGAAACTTACAAACAAGTCCCTGAACTTGTAGTTTTAGAAAGTTTCAAAACAGACCCTGGACTACAAGTTTCACAAAAGTGTAAAACGAGTCCCTGAACTTAAAAAATCAGAAAGTGGCAAAGTTAGTCCCCGAACTTGTAAGTTCAAGACATGTACTCTACCGCCCCCTGAACTTTCAAGTTCACAAAAATTTACAAGTTCAGCCCTCGACTTCCGAGAAAAGAGACTTACCTAGTACGTCTCAACGGGGTTTTGTGCGAGTTCTGATCTGAAGTAACCAGAAGTCGTCGTGGGGATCCACACCTACGAAATAAAGTATAAAATGGTATCCAAGGTGTTGTGGATCCGAGAACGTTAGCAAACACAACAATACTAAAAGGCAAGACTTAGTACTCCCCCTCAATACATGCAATCTCTCAAAGACTCCCCCTACATATATGCAATCTCTCAAAGACTCCCCCTACATATATGCATACATAAAATGAACTCCCGACTCCCCCTAGACCTCAGGCAGGGAGGTCTAGCATTCCTAACTTACTTAGGAGAAAGAAGTGACGTTTCTCGTCAAACGGCTTCGTGAACAAACCAGCAAGCTGATAGTCACTCTCAACAAAGTAAAGTTCAACATTACCTTTCTCGACGTGGTCCTTGATGAAATGATATCGGATATCGATATGCTTCGTCCGAGAATGTTGAACCGGATTTGCCGTGATCTGAATCGCACTCTTGGAGTCGCAATAGATGGGAATCCGTTGCATGGTGTATCCGAAGTCAGCGAGTTGGGTTTTCATCCACAGAACTTGCGAGCAGCAACAGGCGGCGGCAACATATTATGCCTCCGCGGTGGACAAGGATACGCAATTCTGCTTCCGGGATGACTAACTCACCAGCTTGTCTCCGAGAAACTGGCAAGCACCAGATGTGCTTTTCCTGTTGAGCTTACAACCTGCATGGTCTGAGTCTGTATATGCAATTACTTCAAAACCAGAATCCTTCGGGTACCAAAGGCCAAAATCCGGTGTGCCCTTCAGATACCTAAGGATTCTTTTGACTGCAGACAGGTGTGAATCACGTGGATCACACTGAAAACGAGCGCAGACACCCGTGGAGAAGACAATCTCGAGTCTACTAGCCGTGAGATACAAGAGAGAACCAATGATTGCCCGATAAGTTTTCTGGTCAACCAGTTTACCAGAAGTATCTGCATTTAGTTGAAAATTTCTAGGCATTGGTGTTGCCGCAGAGTTTGAACCACCAAAATCAAAGCGTTTTAAAAGATCTTGAACATATTTCGCTTGATTTATAGAAATGCCATCAGGGCGTTGTCGAACTTGAAGTCCTAAAAAGAACGTCAACTCGCCCATCATGCTCATTTTAAATTGGGATTTCATGGTGTTCTCAAACTCTTGGCACATCTCAGGCTTCGTAGATGCAAAGATGATATCATCCACGTATATCTGGACTATAATTATGTCTTTACATGATCTCTTAAGAAACAAAGTGGGATCGATTGTACCCTTCTTGTAGCCAGCTCCTAGCAAGTAATCAGTGAGAGTTTCGTACCATGCCCTAGGAGCTTGCTTGAGACCGTAAAGCACCTTGTCCAACACGTACACGTGTTCTGGAAATCTGGGATCGACGAATCCTTCCGGTTGTTCGACGTACACCTCTTCTTGAAGAACTCCGTTCAAGAAGGCACACTTGACGTCCATTTGATATACCGTCATGTTCTTGTGTGCGGCATACGCAAGGAAGATCCGAATTGCCTTGATCCGAGCTTCGGGCGCAAACGTCTCGTCGTAGTCAATACCCTCTTGCTGACGATAGCCTTTGGCAACCAATCGGGCTTTGTTCCGGATGATGAGGTCGTTCTCGTCCTTCTTGTTCCGGAATATCCACTTCAGCCCGATTATGGACTTTCCCCACGGTCTGGTTACCAAATGCCATACTTTGTTTCTCTAGAATTTCGCAAGCTCTTCTTGCATCGCTAAAACCCAATCAGGATCGGTGAGAGCTTGGGAAACATCCGAAGGCTCGAAATCACTAAGGAAACCTCCGAATAGAATCAGGTTTTCTACGTTCTTGGAAGATCTCGTCTGCAGAGGTTGTGAGGGATTCCCGATGATCTGGGAGGGGGGATGATCTCGTGTCCACTTTCGAGTGTGCGGAAGAGTGACATAAGATTGTTGGTTGTTGGTGGCGTCGTTCTCATCTTGCACGGCAAAGACCTCTAGCTGGTTTCTACTTGATGACCCGGCTTCCAGATTATTCTGCGGTGCTGCCTCCAACCGGGGCTCACGCACTACCTGAGCATAAGTTCTCTGAGCTCAACTGGGTGAGGGTAGCGGAGCTTCTTCCGGGATAGGTGCAAGAACAGGGTGTGGAGTCTGTTCTCGGACGGGTTCCGGTGAGGCAGCGGATGAGGTTTCAGGGGGGGAGACCGCCGATTCTGGTGTCACTGAGTTTGTAGATGTGCTTGAAGAAGGCTCGGTGACGAAGGCATCGGATGTCACTGAAGTAGAGGTTGAACCAGCATGAGCAGGTACTACAATCGGACCCGTGAGTGTGGGTAGATCATAATCTGCGGGGTCTAAGAAGTCTAAAGCAGAAAAGTTAGTGGAAGAATCTGTGCTCGGTGGTGCGGTGAACAGTTCAGGAAAAGAGGGATTTACATTACTTGGACTTGCAACATAATAGGTTTCGGTTTCAGAAAAATCAACATTTGAGCTTTCCAGAATGGTTCGGGTCCGTTTGTTGAAAACCCTATAAGCCTTTGAGTTATGTAAGTATCCGATGAAGATAGACTCATCAGACTTGGGTTCAAACTTTCCCAAATCATCCCGGTCTTTTAAAACATAGAATTTACATCCAAAAACTCTAAAGTAGTCGATGTTAGGCTTACGCTGTTCGACCATCTCGTAGGCGGTTTTACCGGTCCGCTTGACGATCAAGGTCCGATTTTGCGTGTAGCATGCTCTTGATACTGCTTCAGCCCAAAATGATTGAGGGACACCAGAATGAACCATCATGGATCTCGCTGCTTCGACCAACGTCCGGTTCTTCCTTTCCACTACCCCATTTTGTTGAGGAGTGCGCATGGCTGAGAAGTTGTGAGAGATTCCCACGTCTTCAAGAAAGGATTGCAGCTTTGTATTGCGAAACTCGGTCCCGTTGTCACTTCTCAACTTCTTCACTCGGCGACCCAAGAGAACTTGAATCCTCTTGATGAAGGCAATGATTCGATCGGCAGCGTCAGACTTGGCTCGTAGGAATTCAAGCCAGGTGAACCTAGAAAACTCATCAACGAGAACTAACATGTATTTCTTTCGGGCTAGGCTCTCGGTTCTAGTAGGTCCACAAAGATCCATGTGAATCATGTCAAGGGGACTCTTGCTATTCGTGTCCATCCTCGGTGGATGAGAGCTTCTCGTCATCTTTCCTTGTTCGCAAGCGGGACACAATGTATCCTTGGAAAGGCGAGTCTCCGATAGTCCCTTGACGAGATTTTTTGAAACCAGCTTGTTCATGTCTTTGAAATTCTGATGGCAGAGTCTTCGATGCCATAACCAACTGTCCTCCTTTGATGCCTTTGAGAGCAAACAGATTGCATTCCTCGGATCAGAAATTGCTTCAAACTGTGGGTGTGTCTGAGGGATTGAACGGAAGACGGTGGAGTAAAGATTGCCATTCCTCCGTGCACTAAGGATGACGTTGTTGTCTTCATCATTCACGTCGCTTCCGTATTGAAATTGCTTCACCCAGTATCCGTTGTCGCAGAACTGACTGGAGCTAAACATGTTGTATCCTAACCCCTCGACATATCTTACATCTTTGATGATGTATCTCCCATCCGTAATTTTCCCATAACCCACCATTGGCTTAGGTGTCTTGTCGGCTGTTTTAACATATCCCTCAAACCTTTCAACGTAGTCGAAAAGGAAGGATCTCTGACGAGTCATGTGTCTATATGCGCCGGAATCGAAGTACCACACATAACTGACCTTAGACAGATCAATGTCTTGATAAGTGCTTGGTCCAACGGCTTCTGATCCCTCGAAGTCAGCCATCAAGCATAGACCCTTCACCAAATGATCATCCTCGTCTGAGCTCTCCTCTTCACAAACCCAGTTCTCTTCATCAACCAACAAAGCAACCCCTTTTTCCTTCTTCCTCATCAACGCGGCCTTCCTCTCAAAGTACGCGGCATCCTTGTACTTGACGGAGCAATCTCTAGCATAGTGTCCCAACTTATCACACTTGTAGCAAGTGGTAGTGGGACTAGCGGCTTGTTGAGGAGCGGGGTTCTGGGTTATGGGAACCTGGGGATGATTTGACCGTTGAATTCCTTGTTTAGCTTGAATCTGTTGATCTTCCCTCTAAACTTGCCTGGAACTGTTTCCCCTGGAATCGCCTCCGTTGTAGTTACTTTTCCCGTGATCCATTCTCTCATTTGACCTTCGATCACCTTTATTCTGCTCATACCCATAGCCTGGTCCTTGATCTAGCCTTCCCCTCTCATGTCTTCCTCCATACCCGCTCTCATATCCCTAACGATCGATATACCCAGACTCAGGAGTATATTGCCTCAAGCTGCTTCGGTAGTTGATGTCTGAGACCTGACCTCTCCAATCTCCTTAACTCCCTGGGCCTCCTTGTTAGTCTAGGTATGTGTTGTCTCTTCTGGGCTGATCTCTGTATCTGCCTTGATCTTCCCTGTACCTCCCTTGGTTGTTGCGATAACTTCCCTGATCGTATGCCTGGATCCCCCCTTGCTCATAGCTTCCTCTTCCTGAATTTCCGTACTGAGCTCTATCCGGCTGATAATGACCCCCCTTCCTTGCCCCATTATTCCTCCACTAGGAAATCCTGATCCCCATGATCGGTTGTATCCACGGTTTGCATTCAGTCGTTGTACACTGTGTGAGATGAGGGCAAGGGACTCATTCACATGGAAGAGTTCTTCATCTGAAATGGAAATAATCACAGGTTCATCGGGATGTTGGATGCTTGTGCCATAGTTCGAGTTGAACTCTTGATTGTATTCCTCTTGATGATACTGGGGAGAAATATTGTTGTATGGCATTGGTTGGATAGGTGCTGAGCTTGGTGTAACACCCCGCTAAAGCGGAAACGCGAGGCGTGACAGCTAAGATTTCCATGCGATAGGAGATAAACAACATCAAACATTTCATCTCAAGTTCATTGTTTACAGTACCAAAAGTTACATAACCAACCATAATTACAAAGTTCAAATATTACAAAACAACATTACAAAAGAAAAGTTTAGGTTTGATGTCGATTGCAGCACAAACACTTTCTAATACCTTCTATTTTCTTGAAAAGCATGTTAAAAACAAGTGTCAACTACAAGAGTTGGTGAGTTCACAGGTTTTATATGCACAAAACATTTTCATATGTAGAAATATTTATCGTAAAACCAATGTTCAACCTCAACTGTTAAACATAACATTTATGCAAGATATATTCTCGAGCCACTACTAAACCTAAACCTTTGCCCCAACGATCTACCTCAGAGGTGGTAGCGAACCACATGGGTAGAGCGTTCTCGCGAACTACCTCAGCGGTGGGACTAAAACCCCACATGTGTAGACGCTGCACTACCTCAGCGGTGGGACTAAACCCCACATATGTAGTACCACATATGATTACGTGCACCCTATACTCGTCAGTAAACAAAGGGTGGGTCCACTCTACCAAATAGCGCTATCCACAATAACCATTGGCTCGAAACGAGTTAATAGTAGTGTATTCAACATGGGACTTTTACTCAATATATCATGCCTCATAACATATCAAATTTAGCTCACAACACATTTTATTTCGCAACATTATTCACAATTATTCACAATCATTTGTAAGCATGCTTTTCACCCCAAAACACGTAAAAACGGTAAAAAGTGGGGCTGTGAATACTCACCTTGAGTAGCTTTGCGTTTATGACAATCGGTGGTGCGTGAATAATCCCGACTCCAAGTCTACTTATGCCCTATCACATGCGTATTTGACGTAAGTCTTAATTCAACGGCCCATATCTTAGTCAAGTCAATACCGATATCCTATTATAATGCCTTTACTTAATTTTATTAAGTGCAACTTAGTATAAAATAGCTTTTGTTACTTTATAATAATATCCAAACATGTGGAAATTCTTGAAGTTCACAACACAATCATTTTGAAGAAATCAGATTCTGGCAGATTTGTTTTCTTGCAAAAATGTTACCTTTAAGCTTAATTCCAAAAGGAGATAAGTTACAAAAATTTTATCCATTAATATTAGGGGTATTAACAACAATCATACCAAATTTTATGATTTTAGGAGATGATTAACATATTTTAAAAATTATTGAAAAATCAGTGTGCATGCATCTATCTTGAAAAGACAAGTCTGTGGAGTTTGTGTCATAGAGTTCTCATTACTATTCCAAAATTTGAATTTCAAAAGGTATTTTAAAGTTAATTCAAGTATCTAACAAATGAAACTTGTTTCACACGATTTGGATGATTTTTGAATGAGATATGACCTCATGAACTCAAGCATGTGAATCTGCCATCATTGGGCAGATTGCACTCCGAATTTCATTTCATTGGTTGCATATTCAAAACTCCACCAAATCATGTGATTACAGATTCTTTAGAAAGCCATCTCACTGAACTTGAACTTAGAACCAAGAATCATGCATTTTAGTTAAGTTATCAAGAAGATATGCATGCATGAAGTTGATACAAATTTCTGACTAGAAGCTGATGAACAACAAAAAGTTTCAACATGTTTGAGGGCTCAAAACATGGAATTTTTGAGTGATTCCAGTGGGGTTTGAACCCTAACACATAAAATATTGTACCATAAAATTTCCAGAAGAGAATGAATCCAAAAACACCCTTTTTGGGTCGTACAAACAACATGCAACAATTCTGTCAGCAACATCCAGATTCCAAAACCCTTTTTATTCATCAAAAACACATAAAATCACCAAGATTTGGGGTTTTCTTTGATAATAAACTAAAAATCCCTTACTTATATCAAATGAGTAAATGAAATACATTTGGATATGTAGGACCTCTTGTGTTGTGAAGAATCAGAAAGACACTATCTTACTTGCTTTCTAGTTAATTTCCTTTATCTGTAAACATTTAACTCTGTTAGTGCCCCTGTTTGAGGTTTGGAACCTCGGGGGCCTTTGTTGACATTTTGTGTAACTTCCTCTTACCTATATAAGGTAAGGGATGATTAGGGTTTATGTGTTGAATCATACTTTTGCCTTTTTGGGAAAAACACCATTGTTAAGATATTGAAGCTTTCATATTAATCATCATCATCTTTATCTTGATTCAATCCATTTCTTCTCATTTTCTTTGATTTGTGGGACAACAATTGGTATCTGAGCCATACCTTGTTGATTCCTTGGCTTTCATTGTGTTTTTCAAAGATTTTAAAGGTTTTTAAAGTTTTGGGTTTTCAAAACTTTTTGGGTTTTCAATCCAAAAAGTGTTTTTAAAAGGGTGATATTAAGTGTTAAGTGATTCCCTTGTGTTTTATAAGCATTTTCCTACAAATTGGGGCTCTTAACACTTGTTTTTTAAGAGTTTTTAAGTGATTTTGAGTGGTTTTTCGGAGCTTCTGTGCAGGTTTTCCGAATCGGAATACGAGAGCTGAAATTTCAGCTCAAATTTTCCGACTCGGAATTTGTACTTTCTCCGAATCGGAGAATCCTCCTTTTCCGAATCGGAAAACGAGCCTCTGATTTGGGGTTTTGCTTCTGAGAAGTCTCTTTTCCGCATTCAAGCCATTTTCCGAACCCAAACTTTTCCGAATCGGAAAATTGTATTTTCCGAATCGGAAAAGCTGTTTTCCGCATCCAAGTATTTTGAGCCAAATCCGATTCGGAAAACTTCTGTTTCCAGATCGGATTTCGCCTCTTTGAGCCGTAACTCTTGAAAATTTATTTCTCAAATCTGACACTAAGCTTGCTTTTAAAACTTTTCAAATCTCAAAGCTTTTTGTGTCCCGAGGCACTCAAAATATCCGTTTTTAGAAAACCTTTTTTTTAAGCCAAGTGAGTCTTTCAAGGAGGTCTGTTTTAGTGAGAGAAATGTCGAAGGAAATCCTCGGAATCGGATCCGAGACTCGTCCTCCCGTCCTTGTGATGGGCGAGTACCAACAATGGAGACGCAGGATGATTCACTTCCTTGACCTGCTTGATGAAAACCTGATGAAGTCCATCCGAGAAGGGCCTATCCGACCGACCGTCACCGTTGCCGCCGTACCAAAGACCGATACTTGTCCCGAACTTCCGGCATACGTGGTCGAGAAGCCTGTTGAGATGTTCAACCCAGAACAAAGAGCCCGACATCTCATCGACAAGCGTGCCCTAACCCTACTGATCATGGCTCTCCCAAACGACATGTATGCAAGAGTGGACAGTCTAACCAACGCACGAGACGTTTGGTTGGAAATCGAACAACAGATGCAGGGAGGTGACTCAACTGTGGAGAGTCAGAAGGAAAGCGCACTCAATGCCTACGAAGGCTTCAAGGCTAGGGAAAACGAATCCCTCACTGAGTCTTATCAAAGACTGAATGCCTTCGTCAATGACTTGAGACGACTCGGGTTGAAAAATCAAAGTATGAAGTGAACGTGAAGTTCTTGAAAAATCTCACTCAGGAATGGCAAAACATGGCCATCAACATTCAGCTAAGCCGGAATCTGGGAGCTTTGGGTCTACATGACTTATTCAGCATGATGGTTCAACACGAAGAATTCATCACTGGTGGACGCACCAAGAAAGCAGTCGATCCTCTGGCATTGTCGGCCATGCCCTTCGGAGGACCAAGCCCTGCTCCCGTCCAACCAATGCCATTCAACAACGTCTCTCCCTAGTACTATCCAGAAGAATACAGTCAAGAGTTCAACCCGAACTATGGAACAAGCGTACAACATCCCGACGAACCGGTGATCATTTCTATCTCAGATGAAGAACTCTTCCATGTGAATGAGTCCCTTGCCCTCATCTCACACAGCGTACAACGATTGAACGCAAATCGTGGATACAACCGTGCACGAGGATCCGGTTTTCCTAGTGGAGGAAGAATGGGGCAAGGTAGAGGAGGCCACTATCAGCCGGAGAGAGGTCAGTACGGAAATCAAGGGAGAGGAAGCTATCAGCAAGGGGGAATACAGGCTTACGATCAAGGAGGTTATAGGAACAACCAGGGAAGGTTCAGAGACGATCAAGGCAGATACAGAGATCAGCCGAGAAGAGACAACACTTATCTCGACTATCAAGGAGGTCAAGGTAGTCAAGGAGATTGGAGAGGACAAGTCTCAGACATCAACTACCGGAACAGCTTGAGGCAATACACTCCTGAATCTGGGTATATAGATCGTCAGGGATATGAGATCGGTTATGGAGGAAGACATGAGAGTGGAAGGCTAGATCAAGGGCCAGGATACGGGTATGAGTAGAATAGAAGTGATCGAAGGCAAGATGAGAGAATGCATCACGGGAAAAGCAACTTCAATGGAGGTGAGTCCAGGGGAACCAGTTCCAGGCAAATTCAGAGGGATGATCAACAGACTCAAGCTGACCAAGGAATTCAACGGTCAAATCATCCTCAAGGTCCCATAACCCAGAACCCCACTCCTCAACAAACTGCAAGTCCCACTACCACTTGTTACAAGTGTGGTAAGTTGGGACACTACGCTCGAGATTGCTCCGTCAAGTATAAGGATGCCGCGTACTTTGAGAGGAAGGCCTCACTGATGAGGAAGAAAGAAAAAGGGGTTGCTTTGCTGGTAGATGAAGAGAACTGGGTCTGTGAAGAGGAGAGTTCAGACGAGGAGGAGCATATGGTGAAGGGTCTTTGCTTGATGGCTGACTTCGAGGGATCAGAAGCCGTTGGACCGAGCACTTATCAAGATATAGATCCGTCTGAGGTATCATCTCTTCCAGATATAACTGACACTGTGGCAATGTTGGAATCTAAAATTTGTGAATTAGAGAGATGTCTCCAATCGGAGAGGACTCTCGTCACGAAATTTAGAATCGACAGTGCAATTTATAAAGACTCTCTCGAGGATTTGACCATAGTCTATAACCGTGAAACACTTGAGTCTGGGATTAGAGAGTCCAATTTAGCAAACAAACTTAGTTGTCTTCAAAAAGCCCATGAGGAACTTAACAGTAACCATGGGGAGCTCAACATTAAATTCCAGTTACTTTCGGAAGAAAGAACTCGGTTGTTTTCAAAAATACAAGAGCTTGAGGACAACAATTTTAAAAGAGGACAATCTGAACAGACTTTAAGTATCCTCACTCAGCATGCCAAAAAGAATCCTTTTTACAAAGCCAAACTCGGCCTAGGTCTGTCTGAAAACCATGTTTTAGATAAAGCACCTTCTCATCTATACAACTTTGAGGATATGGCAGCCTCCAAGCCCAAACCTGCCATAGTAGGAGGACATGTGACCGAGGAATTTGTTAGGCAAACTGTCACATACACCGAAGTCATAAACGGTGAGACCATAACTAGAACCATCAGTCCAACGAACAGTACCTCTAGTAGTCCTCTCACTAGTCCCCCTCCGAATAGACCAATCTTTGTTCCGGCTAGTGATCCAACCAACTCTGAACCCACTTGGGAAGGCATCAAGGCCAGAACCCTAGAGTAGCAATGCCTCCCATCAACTACACAGACCTTAACTCAAGCTATGATACTAGGGAAATGGAACTTTCAGAGGAGACCTTAGTTATCCCACCCGAGGATACTTCCGCAACTAAGTGTCCCGACCTAGTCAGGCTAGAAAATGAGGTGTTTGCTCTTAGGTTAAAAGCCATGGATTTGGATGCATGTCAACATCAGATCCTGAATCTGAAAGTTATTGTTTTGGAAAAAGACACGTTGGTACGCAATCTGGAAAAAGACTTGCTCGAGGCCAACGCTGAGAGAATTAGGCTTTCTTCAGAGTGTGAGACCGCATCCTCAGCTTTCACTAATTTTCAAAACAAGGTTGCGAATCTTCAGGCTCGATACGTTATCCTAGATATCCACTTTGAACTTTTAAAAGAACTTGATCATGATGAAAGGATAATGTATCGCCAATCTTTAACAAACCAACGGGTGTCAAACTCCATTTTGAAGAGAAAAGTAATGAATCTTGAAAATATCTACTTTTCAGGCTCAGTTAATGATAAGACTGCTCCAATCCTTAACCATCCGATAGTCACTCCCCAACCCAAACCTGTTTTAGACACTGAGAACTATTATTCCATAATCTTCGATGATGATGAACCCCCTAACTCACACCATAGGATAGCCGAACCCAAGACTGTCCAAGATCCAAATGTTGAATATGATATGAAGGTGTTTTTAGTTGAGGATGATGATCCTTCAGGCTTTATTCCAAAGAAGTCAAAATCTGTTGTTGTCAAATCTGAGAAGTCTACTGAGTCACGAGCTCCTATTTCTGAGAAAAGCAACCCGGAGGGTGAAAAATGTGTATGTACTGACAAGGGCAAGTCAGTTAAGCCTCACGCACCCAAAGGACTCCAGAAAAAGCATTCAAAGTCTAACGATGCTCGTAACTCAGTCAAACCTATTAAAAGTCTTGACTTTCATTCAAGTTCCTTTGAAGTGGGTGAGACATCTCAGTTACAACCAAATCAACCTTTCAGTTCCACAAAACCTAAATTTTCTAAAAAGTCATCTGGAAAAGGTGGTAACTCCATTCCCACAAAACCGTCCTCTAACTCACACCGTGCTTTTCATGCAGATGCGAGGAGGAAAGATGGTGGACCGAATGTGAAGCCACCAAGAAAGGATCATCATGGGAGAAACAACTCTTTTTCTACTTTCCCTAAGAAACATAGTCCTAGCCGTGCGGGTTTAGGCTATGTTCCACCTAGTGTAGGAAAGAATTCGAACATGTCTGTTAATTCTAATCGCAACTTGAACGATGCTTTTAATACTTTTCGCAATGACATGTGCTTTATGTTTGATAATTTCTTGCGTTATGGTGTGTCTAACTCTTTCTATGCTCCTAATACTAATGTCAAATCCCGAAAGAGAAGGGGAAGAAAAAGACGAAAAGCAAAATCCTCTTCGTCAGTGAAGTCCCCTCTGCCTAAGGAGAAATCCGAAAAGGGGACTACACGGACTAATTTATCTGCTTCTAACCCACAGGAACCCATTTGGCAATGGGTCCCTAAACAAGCTTAGTTGTCTTGCAGGTCAGTCATGTGTGGTACTTCGATTCCGGCGCATATAGACACATGACTGGTCAGAGATCCTTCCTTTTCGACTACGTTGAAAGGTTCGAGGGATACGTTAAACAGCTGACAAGACGCCTAAGCCAATGGTGGGTTATGGGAAAATTACGGATGGTAAATACATCATCAAAGATGTAAGGTATGTTGAGGGGTTAGGATACAACATGTTCAGCTCAAGTCAGTTCTGTGACAACGGATACTGGGTGAAGCAATTTCAATACGAAAGCGACGTGAATGATGAAGACAACAACGTCATCCTAAGTGGACGAAGGAATGGCAATCTTTACTCCACCGTCTTCCGTTCAATCCCTCAGACACATCCACAGTTTGAAGCAATATCCAATCCAAGGAATGCAATCTGTCTGCTCTCAAAGGCTTCAAAGGAGGACAGTTGGTTATGGCATCGAAGACTCTGCCATCAGAATTTCAAAGACATGAACAAGCTGGTTTCGAAAAATCTCGTCAAGGGACTGCCAGAGACTCGCCTTTCCAAGGATACATTGTGTCCCGCCTGCGAACAAGGAAAGATGACGAGAAGCTCTCATCCATCGAGGATGGATACGAATAGCAAGAGTCCCCTTGACATGATTCATATGAATCTTTGTGGACCTACCAGAACCGAGAGCCTAGCCCGAAAGAAATACATGTTAGTTCTCGTTGATGAGTTCTCAAGGTTCACATGGCTTGAATTCCTACGAGCCAAGTCTGACGCTGCCGATCGAATCATTGCCTTCATCAAGCGGATTCAAGTTCTCTTGGGTCGCCGAGTGAAGAAGTTGAGAAGTGACAACGGAACCGAATTTCGCAATGCAAAACTGCAATCCTTTCTCGAAGACGTGGGAATCTCTCACAACTTCTCTGCCGTACGCACACCTCAACAAAATGGGGTAGTAGAAAGGAAGAACCGGACGTTGGTTGAAGCGGCAAGATCCATGATGGCTCATTCTGGAGTTCCTCAATCATTTTGGGCTGAAGCAGTATCAACAGCATGCTACACGCAGAATCGGACCCTGATCGTCAAGCGGACCGGTAAAACCGCCTACGAGATGGTCGAACAGCGTAAGCCTAACATCGATTACTTTCGAGTCTTTGGATGTAAATGCTATGTTTTAAATGACCGGGATGATTTGAGAAAGTTTGAACCCAAGTCTGACGAGTCTATCTTCATCGGATACTCACATAACTCGAAGGCTTATAGGGTTTTCAACAAACGGACCCGAACCATCCTGGAAAGCTCAAATGTTGATTTTTCAGAAACCGAAACCTATTCTGTGGCTAGTTCAAGTAATGTAAATGCAGCTTTTCCTGAACTGTTCACCGCACCACCGAGCACAGATTCTTCCACTAACTTTTCTGCTTTAGACTTCTTAGACCTCGCAGATTATGATCTACCCACTCTCACGGGTCCGATTGTAGTTCCTGCTCATGCTGGTTCAACTTCTACTTCTGTGACATCCGATGCTTTCGTCACTGAGCCATCTTCAAGTACATCTACAAACTCAGTGTCACCAGAATCAACTGCGGTCTCCCCCCCTGAAATCTCATCATCAGCCTCACCGGAACCTGTCCTAGAACAGACCCCACAACCTGTTCTAGCACCTATTCCAGAGGAAGCCCCACTACCTTCACCCAGTTCAGCTCAGAGAACGTACGCACAGGTAGTGCGTGAGCCCCGGTTGGAGGCATCACCGCAGAATAATCTGGCGGCCGGGTCGTCGAGTAGAAACCAGCAAGAGGTCTTGGCCGTGCAAGATGAGAACGACGCCACCAACAACCAACAAGCTTATGTCACTCACCCTCACACTCGCAAGTGGACAAAAGATCACCCCCCTCCTAGATCATCGGGAGTCCCTCACAACCTGTATCTACGAGATCCGCAAAGAATGTAGAAAACCTGATTCTATTCGGAGGATTCCTTAGTGATTTCGAACCTTCGGATGTTTCCCAAGCTCTCACTGATCCAGATTGGGTTTTAGCAATGCAAGAAGAGCTTGCGGAATTCGAGAGAAACAAAGTCTGGCGCCTGGTGACCAGACCGTGGGGAAAATCAATCATCGGCCTGAAGTGGATCTTCCGGAACAAGAAGGACGAGAACGATCTCATCATCCGGAACAAGGCTCGATTGGTCGCCAAAGGTTATCGTCAGCAAGAGGGTATCGACTACGATGAGACGTTTGCGCCCGTTGCTCGAATCGAGGCAATTCGGATCTTCCTTGCGTATGCCACATACAAAAACATGACGGTGTATCAAATGGACGTCAAGTGTGCCTTCTTAAACGGAGTTCTTTAGGAAGAGGTGTACGTTGAACAACCGGAAGGATTCGTCGATCCCCGATTTCTAGAACACGTCTACGTGTTGGATAAGGCGCTTTACGGTCTCAAGCAAGCTCCTAGGGCATGGTATGAAACACTCACTGATTACTTGCTAGGAGTTGGCTACAAGAAAGGTACAATCGATCCCACTTTGTTTCTCAAGAGGTCAGGTAAAGATTTAATTATAGTTCAGATATACGTGGATGATATTATCTTTGCATCTACGAAGCCTGAGATGTGCCAAGACTTTGAGAACACCATGAAATCCCAATTCAAAATGAGCATGATGGGCGAGTTGACGTTCTTTTTAGGACTTCAAGTTCGACAACGCCCTGATGGCATTTTCATAAATCAAGCCAAATATGTTCAAGATCTTTTAAAACGATTTGATTTCGATGGCTCAAACTCTGCGGCAACACCAATGCCCATAAATTTTCAACTAAATACAGATACTTCTGGTAAACCGGTTGACCAGAAAACTTACCGGGCAATCATTGGTTCTCTCTTGTGTCTCACGGCTAGTAGACCAGATATTGTTTTCTCCACGGGTGTCTGCGCTCGTTTTCAGTGCGATCCGCGTGATTCTCACCTGTCTGCAGTCAAAAGAATCCTTAGGTATCTGAAGGGCACACCGTATTTTGGCCTTTGGTACCCAAAGGATTCTAGTTTTGAACTAATTGCATATACAGACTCAGACCATGCAGGTTGTAAGCTCAACAGGAAAAGCACATCTGGTGCTTGTCAGTTCCTCGGAGATAAGCTCGTGAGTTGGTCATCTCGGAAACAGAATTGCGTGCCCATATCCACCGCAGAGGCAGAGTATGTTGCTGCCGCTTGCTGCTGCTCGCAAGTTCTGTGGATGAAAACCCAACTTGCCGACTTCGGATACAACATGCAACGGATTCCCATTTACTGTGACTCCAAAAGTGCGATTCAGATCACGGCAAATCCGGTTCAACATTCTCGGACGAAGCATATTGATATCCGATATCATTTCATCAAAGACCACATCGAGAAAGGTAATGTTGAACTTTACTTTGTTGAGAGTGACTATCAGCTTGCTGATTTGTTCACTAAGCCGTTTGACGAGAAACGTCACTTCTTTCTCCTAAGCAAGTTAGGAATGCTAGACCTCCCGGCCTGAGGTCTAGGGGGAGTCGGGAGTTCATGCTATGTATGCATGTGTGTAGGGGGAGTCTGTAAGAATTCTTGAGGGAGTGCATGAATTTAGGGGGAGCACTAAGTCTTGTCTTTAATGTTTGGTGTGCTCTCTGACGTTCTCGGATCCACAACACCTTGGATACCATTTTATATTCTCTTTTGTAGGTGTGGATCCTCACGACGACTTCTGGTTACTTCAGATCAGAACTCGCACAAAACCCTGTCGAGACGTACCAGGTAAGTCTCCTTTCTCGGGAGTCGAGCGCTGAACTTGTAAATTTTTGCGAACTTGAAAGTTCAGGGGGCGGTAGAGTACATGTCTTGAACTTACAAGTTCGGGGACTAACTTTGCTAATTTCTGATTCTTAAAGTTCAGGGACTCGTTTTGCTCTTTAGTGAAACTTGTAGTCCAGGGTCTATTTTGAAACTTCTTAAAACTACAAGTTCAGGGACTAGTCTGTAAGTTTCTTGAAACTTCAAGTCCAGGGGTGGTTTTTGCCAATTGGTGAAAGTCGGGTTAAGAGAGTCATCAGGAGAGCCTAACACAGTGTTTTTGACCCAAACACAGTGTAATTCGGTAAAAATATAAATACCGGTTTCAAGATTTACTTTTCACAAAAATTCAAATTTTCACTTTTTCTCTCTGAACTCTCACCCGGTAACCGCTCTCGCGCTCGATTCGATATCACTCGTTTTTGCTCCGTTCGTCGATCAGATTACGTTTTCGGATTCCTGGTAAGATTACGATCAATCCTTATATGGTTATAACATCTAAATCTGTTGTTTTAAGGTCCGGATCGAAGCCTAAACTTTTCAAAAGTTACCCGAAACCCAAACTTCTTGGAATGGGATTTCGGGGCTTTAAATCGATCCTCTGTTGATTAGAAACTTGTTATGAACTGATTTAGGATGCATGTTGATAGTTTAGGGCCTTAGATCGACGTTTGGTGAGCGGTTTTTTTATTGGAACTCGAACGGTCATCGTTTTCCGAATCGGAAAACTTGAACATTCAAGTTTTCCGAATCGGAAAACTTGAATGTTCAAGTTTTCCGAATCCATCTACGATGAATATTCATATACGTTTTCCGATTCGGAAAACCAGATAAATCCGAATCGGATTATCAGGTTTTCCGAATCCGACTTGTGTCTCGGTTTTTAAGCTAAGTTTTTCCGATTCGGAAAACATGGAATCACCCATACGGGTTTCCGAGGTTTTCCGAATCTCGTATGAGACCAAGTCTTGTCAATTTTTCTAAGTGTTGCACATTTTCCGAATCGGAAAACTATGTTTTCCGAATCGGAAAACCCACTTGTTCTTTATGCCTTATTTTTCTAAGTGTGGGAGTTTCCCGAATCGAAAAAGTACCTTTTCCGAATCGGAAAACTGTGTTTTATTGAACTGATTCTTCTCTAAGTGTTGGAGTTTCCCGATTCGGAAAATCACCTTTTCCGAATCGGAAAACACCCCCTCGTGTGTTTGCTCGTTTTTCGACTCGGAAAATACAAAATACTCATTTATGGGTTTTCGAGGTTTTCCGACTCGCGCCTAGTCGAGGGTATAGTCTTTTCAACGTAACATTTTTCTAAACACTAAGCTTATCCTCGTGTGACTTGACAGAAATGGCTCGTCAATCGAACACTCCTGCTCCTCCTTCTCCGGTCAACAACGCTGCTGAGCGGGCCCTCATTGCACCTGCTGACATTCGTCCCATCCACCAAAACAACGGGTACGTTGACCTGTCCAACTTCACTGCTCAGGACGAGGTGGTACTGGAGATCCTTCGTGCGCATCCACTGGCGTACGCGATGCAAGCCACTGCCAACGTTCCCATGATATACCTTCAGCAGTTCTTTGCTTCATCTACTGTGGAGACTCGAGATGGCGTGCAGACCATCGTGGGTCGTGTCGATCACACCGACCTCACTTTCACTGTGGAGGACTTGAGGCGCGTCCTCCATCTGCCAGCTGCCACTCCTGAGGCCCCGTTCGAACCACTGGTCTCCGGCTCCGAACTCTTTAGCGAAGTACTCGCTCTCGGGGTCCACTACACTGCAAACAACCGACCGAACGGGATTTCCCTGGTCACCCAGGGGATGCTGCCACCGATCTGGTTCTCCTTCTTCAACATCCTCAACAGGACCTTGTCTTCGAAGACCCATGGAGTGGACAAGGCCTCCACTCAGTTCTGGCATATCATACATGCGGTCGCCTACGGGAGGCGTATTGACTTCGCCTAACAACTTTGGGCCGACATGGTCACCGACATCCGTCAAGGGCCCGCTAGAACCCGTCACACATCCATTCCGTGGATGAGGTTCCTCAGTCTGATCATTCACGAGCACATGGAGCGACATCCGGCAGTCCGACGCAGATCCGGCCACCCTCGCTTCGAAAGCGTTCAGATCGGCAGGATGAACCGCAGGAGACTTCGATCAGGTCAGGTTGAAATGCCTATCCCTGATAACGTACTTGGCTTGGCAGACCGTAGGTCTGAGAGTGTTAGGATGTACCGTGCGTCGATAGGTTTAGAAGACGCGTCCACGGACTCCTCAGAACCGAGGAGCCCTACCCCGGACGCGCGACCCGTCCTTCCTAGGAGCCGTGCCTCTGGCACGGCGGGCCAGAGCTCCAGTGGGGGAGCTCAAGGCTCGGGAGTGATGAGAGTGGACGTTAGGGGTGAAGTGGGTAGAGTCGTTGGTACGTCCGCCACGCCACACATGTCTCGAGGAGAAGCCTATCAGATGATGCTCCGGAATCGCACCCGTCGAGCTCGTACACCTACAGTTGTCGAAGAAACAACCACAGTAGCCCGCGAACGTGAAATCACAAGTCACTTCCGGGTGAAGCAGTACACCGGGATTCTTCAACAATCCCCAGTTCATTCGTCATCGGAAGAGCGCCGATCGCCGACACCGCCCACAACAACCTCTACAGACTGGTGAGGACGTGGAAGCTTCTCCACAAGAACAAGTACACGTTCCTCCACCACCACATGCGGCGGCCGTTACTACTCAGGGAGGCGAACCGTCCGGCGAACCCTCAGGCGATGACTCCGACGGTCACGAGTCCCCCGAACACACTCCTTCGGACCGTCGTGAGCCCGATGATGAAGCCACCGATGAAGAGATGATAGATTACGGATCTGACTCTGAGTTCCAACTTTCAGAACCAGCGAAGGGCGGGAAGGCCCAGATTATTGATGTGGATGAAGCCACCTCTTCCTTCAACGACGACAGAATCTCCGGTGATCCTATACTTGCTGAGGATCTTGCATCAGACGACCGGACCGTCGGTCATGAGGAAGAAGGTGAGGCCGAGGTTGCTACCGGCTGGGGTAGAGAAGACAGTGAGGAAGAAGAGAGAGAGGGGGGAGAAAAGGAGAGAGAGAGAAGAGAAAAAGAGACCGAAGACGTTGAGGTCCAATTAGGCGAGCTTTAGGCTCAACTAGAGGATGCGGACGAAGAAGTAGAGCCGCACAGGTTAGAAACGGAAGTTTCCCTTACCTCGAGTCCATCCAACAAAGAGGCAACCCACACCAAGACCGGGCACCCTACGGTGTCTGGTCAAGACGCTAGCAACCAACTAGCGCATTTGCACGCCCCACCCAGCCACTCGACCATCTCTCAACAGATGGTCGTTTCAGTCTCTCACGGGGATCAAGCACAACTTCCACCGGCTACTCAATCGGAGTCTGCCGGTGTTGAAATAAGAGAGGAAACGCCCCGCCTCTCAACTTCTTTCCGTGCACCAGTTGTCCTAGAGCCACTTACCGAGACTTTTCAAGTCATTCACTTGGATAGGACACTACTTGGAGCATCATCAGCCCGCCCAAGTGGCGAGGCCGGAACGGGGAGAGTTGGTGCGTCGAGTGACGCCCTTCGAGGATCCACCGGAAGCCCTGACACCGTCAACATCATTCCAGCGGTGACATCAGGCCGAGAGAGCACCTCAGTAGGACTCTTCTCGTCAACTGGAGCCCAAGAGGCACCGGGTGTTGTACTACCGGGACAGGGTCCGACAGACTCGAGCAAAGTCTCTAAAGATGCTCACGCAACACCGGGGCATTTAGGCCTGACAGATTCGGGTGGAATCCCTAAAACCACCCTTGTACCAACGGGACTTTTAGGTCCGACGGATTCGGACGACATCCTAAAAGTCGTCCAAACCAGGTTACTTGCGGTGGAGGAAGCCAACCGGGCTCGGGATGCGCGGGTCGAGGCACTGGAGAAAGCCTTGGCCGAGACGGAGAGAAAGAGATTGGCAGATCTTGAGGCGTCTCGAAAGCTTCAAGAAGACCGGGATGCGGAGCTCTACGAGCTCAAACGGCGAATCAAGGGCAAACACTCTGAGGCAGCCCCATCATCCGAGACTCCGATCCCCCGTCAGACCGAAGACGTTCTCAGGCTCGCCCCTCCAACTTCGGGCGAACTACCTCCGATACCGGGCTACGTTACTGAGACGGAACATGCCTTCGTCATCTCATCCTACACGACTCAGAACGACCACCTCTCCGCCCAGGTTAGAGATCAGGAAGCCCAGATCGAGATCCTACAGTAGCGCGTCCGGGAACTAGAGGCCATGTGTCGGTCTCAGGCTCAGCCTTCCAAACGGAGGCATGATGACCCTGATGACTCGGCACCGGGTCCTCATGAGGGGGAGGTGCAGGCTTCATCCAAAAGGCCTCGCACCAACCTCCATTCTGCCTCTGGTTCCGGTTCTACTCCAGCTCCAGCTGTTGGGATTTTGTGAGATCCTTGTATCAAACTGACACGAGAATAACTGTGATCTCAACCTAACTGGTTTGAGATACACGACAAAACCATATGAAACAAACTGTTCCAAATAGGTTTAACAATCAAACCTAACTGGTTTGATTAAGCGGAAGCAATAACGATTAAAATCCCGAAAACATCACAGATCTTATTTGTTTATCTTATTACAATTAATATGTAGGTTTAGGGTTATTACCTGGATTGCTTGAGATAGATCCACCCGTAAACGACCAAACGGAATTCCCTCTAGCTGGATCTAACCCCGGAACACTTCACGAACAAACGGTACGCGAAGAACACTGAAAAACCGAAACTGGTTTTTGGATCTCTGATGAATTCGACAGAGAGAGAGAGAGTGTGGAGAGAGAGAGGTTTCTTGGTGAGAAGGCTACTAATCAGTTCAACGAATAATCGATGGCCTAGCACATTTATTTATATGGAAAAACTACCATATAGCTTTATTCTTTCTTTCTCTCTAAGAAAGAATAATTTCCATAATTATCTTATTCTTTCTTCCTTTCCAAGAAAGAATATTTACTATTATTATATTTCCATATAATAATTACTAGATAATTATAAACCAATTAATTAACCCTTTTATATATTTATTTAACTAATAAATATATAACTGTAATTAATTGTCAGAAACCTTTTACTTTGGGGTTTATACAGAAAACACCCAACAGTTTTATAATTCGCTATTATAAAACTAAACTCTCCAAACTGGGGTTATTATACTATCCGAATTATAGGTCCTCACAGGTGTGACCCTCAAGTGACTTATAACGTTGGATGTGCGATCAAACGGTTTGTCAACTTATGCACATAATGCTAACAGACTCCCACTTGTGCAAGTTGGCAATACCAGATTGATGACACGGACCTAAGGAGACCCCTAGACAGGCACTTAGGCTAACCAGGTTATAAGCACCCTTATACCCAGGTAGGTGATAAAACGTTCCTAAAAGGAAACAACATTTATGAACAAACTGTCCATAAATCGGGTATAACTAGGCTTTTCCTTTTGCATCACGATATTTCAATTTTGAGTATGAGCATGGATACAGTCAACTCTGAATACTCAAAGATTATGTTTCTCGACTATCCGACCTCTACTGATTGGTAAACGACAAAGAACAAATCAGTTCGTTTGGGCATGGCCATGCACTTCATCAGTCTTTTCAGTCAGTCAAGGGGCCCAGGAAATATCTCTCTTCGAAGAAGAGGTGCAAATCCCATCTTGCATATCTGCATTTGTCACCACGGCTTCCGCTGAATCTAGTTACGCCCCGTATGACCACCCTGTTACGGCGTGATGTTAGAACGTACTAAGTATCCAACAGTCCTCGCAATGCCAAACCAAATACCTCAGGTGCTAAGGACAACCTCTGGGAGTCTTACTCATGACTAAATCCATGGAGTAATCTCAACCGGCGGATCACATCCGATATTCGCTGCTCTATCGAATATCCGTGTAGTTTTTGGTCTACATCACTTGTAGCTGTTATTGAACGACTGATCATAACCACCCAAAAACTCCACGATGACTTTATAGCCCTACCAAGGTTTCCACCTTGATAAGTTGTCACGGATAATTTCAAATAAAAACTGAAACTAGTTTTTATTCCCGGATCAAAACATGCTAAGTGTAAAAGAGACAAAGAAACTAATTTCGTTTAGTCCTCCATATTCCACTCTGTAATAAGAACGAAATTTATAGCATTTCTAAGCTACTTTTATAGTGTCTACTCAACGTATACTAAATACTGATTTAAACGAAGTATCACCCTTCTTCAGTTTAAACCCTTTGATTAGCGTTTACCATACTAATCAAAGAAATAACCAAAATAGTACAAGCTTAATATCATTTGATACTTTCCACTTGACTATGCTAATTTTGTTCTTGCAAACACCCTTAAAACAAAATTAGACTTTTACCATATTTCCTGAACCTGGAGATACTGGAAAAAACTCCTGGTTTCCTTGAATATGAAACATCAAACTGCAACTTCCCTTAGTTGCTGTGTAGATACATGATTTCGACCTGAAATCTAACAAAATTTCCATTTACCAAGTCTGGTAAATCCAGGAAATTTACTCTAGTGTTTTTTAACACTTTGGAGTCAAAAAGATATTTGATATCTTTAATTAAACATTCCAACACACTTTAATCATTGATTATCTTAAAGTCAATTATGACTTTGTACTGATTCTATCCCTTTTAACTAAAAGGTAGATCTTATATCTTATGAATTTATATCCTACATGGATTATAATTCCGAGATATATTAAATCAATAATTAATACACACAGACATATATACTTATATATATCTTTTATTCTTTATCACGGAACTGGATATAGAATAAACTAGGCTCCCACTAACCTATATGAAAACTGACCATTACTTAAAATTAACTATTGACTTTAGTCAAAACTTGACTTCCTAGTCAATTTTATTTCAAGTAATACTAGAATTTAACATTTACAAAACTTAACTGGATTTTATTAAATCCCAATTCCAAAACTTGGAATTTTCTAGTTTTATAAATACTGATGTTATCAACGTCGTCTGAGATAACATCCTAAATTCTCTCTAAAACATGTGAGTAATATTTTATAATCCATTTACTCATGTATGTTTTATTTTCAAAAACACATTCCTAAAATAATAGTACTTCGTGTGTTTTTGACAGTTTTCATATAATTATTACTTCAAATCAATTATTGAAGTAATTCTGTTAGTGCAATATATGACATCTAGGATCTACTATTTGAAACAAGTCAATCTTGACTTTGAACAACATCATCATCCACAAGATATTAAATCAAGACAATAATTTTTAAAAACTTTTAAAACAATTTAATAAACCATAAATATCCAAAAGATCACAACCATTAAAATTGTTTTACAACCACAAATATAAATTTAAAATTGTCTTGATAAATATCTAATGATAAACTAGCACGTAGATCCTCGCAATCCTGGGCTCCTCACTTTTGACCACCTGCAATTAGAATATTTGCACTAGGTGTCAACATACTTGTAAACTAACAAGTGAAAGTGATAAACTAAAGCAATCACAAATACCTGAGGCGTTATTGCCTGCTTTGTGACGCTTAGGACAGTTCTGCCTCCAATGACCAAGTTCATGGCATATGAAACACGTATTCTCGGTCCTGGCTTTGTTAGGCTTCACTTTCTTGCCCTTGCCCTTGCGTTCGTCATTATTCTCGACCTTGGTCACACTCTGGCTTGCCTGAGACTGGCTTTTGCCCTTACTGGTGTTTCCATGCCTACGCTTCCTCTTTGATCCACCATCTCCGACCATGAGCACATCCTTGGTCTTGGTCCCGGTCCCCATACTCAACTCAGCAGTTTTCAACATGGAATGCAACTCAGCAATTGTCTTTTCCATGTTATTCATATTATAGTTAATTACAAACTGCCTGTAATCTTCAGACAGTGAGTTGAGTATCGTATCCGTTGCTAACTGCAACGGAACTGGGTGACCTAGCCTCTCTAAGTGATCAATGTGTTTCTTCATTTTCATGACGTGATCACTAACTGAGGTCCCCTTGGCCATCTTGCACGCGTTGAATGCCCTGGTGGCATCATAACGCTCTGTGCGTGCTTGCGTCTGGAACATGTCCCTCAACTGGCGGATCATGTCAAGGCATTCGTGTTTATGAGCCCTGTTTGCAGATCTGGGCTCATAGTCGCAAGCATGAGACAGCCAACGTCCAGCAAATCATCAGAATGCTTTCTATAAGCATTTCTTACATTGGCGGTTGCATTTGCTGGAGGGGCCTCACCTAGAGGCTCTTCCAGGACATACCACTTCCTCTCGTGCCTGAGCACAATCATCAGATTGCGCTCCCAGTCGAGGAAGTTAGCTCCAGTGAGCTTGTCCTTTTCAAGAATGGAGCAAAGAGACAGGTTATTAGTGTTGGTTACAGTGTGTTTTCCATCTACACATTTAAAACATTTGGCTTTAGTAACTGTGAATAGACTCCCAACAAATATCAATAAACCCTTAAATGATAAATATTGGGCTAGGATCCTTATTTCATACGTCCTGATGTACGGCTTGCTCACGTCACACCTGGCCCGTACTATTTCGGTAGGTAAGGACTTATACCAATCACATCTAACTGACATGACTCCTAGATCTTTTTCGGGACATCGGATAAAACCGTACATGTTTTAGTCCCTCAGTGCATTTTGGCCCGATACGACACGGTGAATTGTTACAAAACCAAAATAGATCACACCATTTGGGACTGGTGTACTTATCACACCCCTTTCAGCTTGGGGTTTGAACGCGGACGCCCAAGGCTTGCTCACTTCCAACGCCCGCGTACCTTACGCCGTTAGGTGTCCCAAGTGGGTTGCACTACTGATCTATGATTTTCTTGGGTTTTTAACTAAGTTTTGAAAAACCTTTTATATTCCAGTATTTTAGAAAACTTTGCAATTTTAAAACTGACTGTTTTAAAAGGCAACCAATGTTTAATAACTAACTGTTAATTAAACATAGACGTTATTTAAAACTAACTGTTTTAAAAGCACTTGCTAATTAAAACTAACTGTTTCAACAGCATGACTGCTAACCAAAAACTAACTGTTTTTGAAAGCCCTCTTGCTGACCAAAACTAACTGTTTTGTCAACATGCCTTTATAAGAAAAACAATCTTATAAACCTAAGGTTTTAAAATAAAATCTACCGTTTAAAAGGTTTGGAAAAACTGGTAAATTTAATTATAAAAACCTAACATATCTCACGATTAAATAGTTTTAAAACTCTCTCTAAATTTTAAAACGTTTGATAAAAGCTAAGCATGCAATAATTATCAACTAATCATGAGCAAACATATTCACGCAGTTTAAATATTAACAACTACGCAGTTAATGCGTCTAATTATAGATTTGCCAATTAATTCCTAAAGGACCAAAATGACCTAACTAATTTTTCAAAAAATTTTCTAGAAGCTCCCACTGGCCTTATCACCTCTCGGTGGAATTTTGAAAAAGAAAATATTATACTTAAGGTCATTCATAATATAATGGAGTTGTAAAATTATGCAGGCCCTTTCAAGAATAAAACAATGGACTAAGATGGCAAATTCTATTACAGACATAAATAATATACACAAACAGGTATAATATATAATTTTATGCATATACATAAAGCAAATAAGCAAGCAATATATAAAGCATAAAACAATCCTAGATCCGTTAAATAATATCTCGTTCGGTTTATCGTAAAACATGGTTTTAACTGATTTATAAAAACAAACTGTTTTATAAATCAAAACTAATATTTTAATCTGAAATCGGTTTCATAAAACACCTAAGATTTGCAAACTATAAATCTTATATATAAAACCAATTTTCTAAAATATTTGCTTTTATCCAAAACATATCAAACCGGACATTCCGAACCAACTGTTCGAAATTATAGACACTGGCCTAAAAACTGTGTCGTGGTTTGACCAACTGGTCAAACATGACACCTGGCCCATTTGACCAAAACTGAGTCAAATAACTGGTTTGATAAACACATGTTTAATAAAATCTTAAGATAATTTTATAAGATTAAATAAATTAATTTGGATAAAAACCTAAAACCATTAAACCCTTTTTGGGCCTCAAACTGGGTCCAAAATTTCTAGGTTTTTGGGCCTCGGTACAAGTTAGGCCCAATAGAACGAAAAACCCAAAAACACGATCTCGTGTTCGATCGACATCTCGTCGTTGATCACGTAATCACCGCCTTTGGTGATGGTAACAACAAACGGTCACTACCACCACCATGATTTTCGCAACACCATTCGCCGGCGACGACGGCAACCAAGAGACCGCCACCGCCGCCACCGGTGGTTTCGAAACAAACACCGTCGCCGTTAGGGCGACCAGTGGTTATCGAAACAAACGACCACGAGTCGGCCACCACCGCGCTGGTGGATTGACCTCGGCCTCGCCGTGGTTCGGTGATCAAACAACCACCATACGGCCATTGCCGCCTTTGCAATCGACGCCATAGCGTCGTCCCCGATCGACAATCGCTAGGCCACCACCAATCGGGTGGTTTGGCCTCGGCTTAGCCGCGGTACGGTCACAGCCGCGCGGCGACGTCAAACGGGTGTGCGCCACCACCGCCGGTGCGATCGGTGGTCAAAAACAACCCACGCCCATTGCCGCCTATGCGATCGGGAAACGCCGGCCACCACCAAATGGTGATGTGGCTTGCGATCGCCAAACAAAAACCAGCCATCGCCGCCGCCCGGCGAGGCCGCAAGGAAGCCGGCGGACGGCTTGGTGGTTCGTTGTTTGTCCGGCGACGACGGCCACAGCCGCCGCCACCACCACCGATGCACCACCGCTGCCGATTCGTGGCTTGCGGTGGTCGATTGATATCTTCGAAGCCATCACCGCCGTTCACGGCCACCACCAAACTGGTGGTTTGGCCACGGCTTGGTGCAGTACGAGTCCGACCACCGCTAGGGTGCGGTTCGCCCACCGCTTGGCGGTCCGGTTAGCCGCTGCTGCCGTTCCGCCGCGGATCTCGCTGTCGTGTGTGATTTCGTGTTTTTTTTAGCTTTTTAATGAGATAAACGATAAACAAAAACTGATAAAAAAATAAATTTTTATACAACTGATAACGATTAAACCTTTTTCTAACTGATAACGATTAAACCTTTTTCTAACTGATAAAGATTAAACCTTTATCTAACTGATAAAGTTTTAGTTTTTATTGAAAAACTGATAATTACTCAAAAATCTTTACCAAACTGATAAAGATAATCAAATCTTTACCAAACTGATAAAGATTAAACCAAATAAAATCAAATCTTTACCAAACTGATAAAGATTATGTTTTATTCAAAACTGATAATTATCAAACTGATTAAATCTTTACCAAACTGATAAAGATTAAATCCAAACTTTATTCACAAGAAACAATTTTAACGGATCTAATAACAATTAAACAAGTAAAACTGTGGCTCTGATACCACTGTTGGGATTTTGTGAGATCTTTGTATCAAACTGACACGAGAATAACTGTGATCTCAACCTAACTGGTTTGAGATACACGACAAAACCATATGAAACAAACTGTTCCAAATAGGTTTAACAATCAAACCTAACTGGTTTGATTAAGCGGAAGCAATAACGATTAAAATCCCGAAAACATCACAGATCTTATTTGTTTATCTTATTACAATTAATATGTAGGTTTAGGGTTATTACCTGGATTGCTTGAGATAGATCCACCCGTAAACGACCAAACGGAATTCCCTCTAGCTGGATCTAACCCCGGAACACTTCACGAACAAACGGTACGCGAAGAACACTGAAAAACCGAAACTGGTTTTTGGATCTCTGATGAATTCGACAGAGAGAGAGAGAGTGTGGAGAGAGAGAGGTTTCTTGGTGAGAAGGCTACTAATCAGTTCAACGAATAATCGATGGCCTAGCACATTTATTTATATGGAAAAACTACCATATAGCTTTATTCTTTCTTTCTCTCTAAGAAAGAATAATTTCCATAATTATCTTATTCTTTCTTCCTTTCCAAGAAAGAATATTTACTATTATTATATTTCCATATAATAATTACTGGATAATTATAAACCAATTAATTAACCCTTTTATATATTTATTTAACTAATAAATATATAACTGTAATTAATTGTCAGAAACCTTTTACTTTGGGGTTTATACAAAAAACACCCAACAGTTTTATAATTCGCTATTATAAAACTAAACTCTCCAAACTGGGGTTATTATACTATCCGAATTATAGGTCCTCACAGGTGTGACCCTCAAGTGACTTATAACGTTGGATGTGCGATCAAACGGTTTGTCAACTTATGCACATAATGCTAACACCAGCTTCCACGGCCGCCCCCTCCAGTGCTCCTTCAGAAGCTGCTGCCCCCGATGCTCCCTATGTCGAATCAGACACGGAGGATATTCCCGACATGGGGAGTTGGCGCTACGAGCGGATCCCAGAAGGTGAAGTAGTTCAGTTTCCCCAGATGACAGACACGGCTCAGATTGAAGTCATTCTTCCAGAAGCAGCACCGACGGATCCTTCAGGCTTTCAGATTCCGGAGGAAGCCCGGAAAATTTTGCGGTCGCTTGCTCAGAGTCTCAGGATATATCAGAAGGGGGACGACATTGTCCGGGATTCTAACTACACCAACCTCACCTCAGCATTCGTGTTTCCCACTCCAGACGCTCCACGGACTATTCATTCTACTTATCCAGAGACCGTCGCTCCAACTGTTATCCAGCTCAACTGGAATCATTCAGTCATCTTCCGTCCATTCCTTGAGGAATCCTTCTCCCGTATCTTCCAGCAGGAGAGACTGCACGTATGGTCCCGAAAAGTCTACTTCGGGATCTCGCACATCAAGACCAAGAGGAGAAGGACAGCTTACGTGCACCAGAGGATGTGCAACTGGGCCACCCATGGACGTCAAAGGATCCGACGTCGTTTCATCAAGGTAACTGCTATGCGCCCTTACAAACATGGTCATCAGTTATTTCTTGAGTACGACGTCCGCATGTACGGGACTGGCACTCCACGAGGTGAGCTACAGGACTGGTCGTTCACGGAAGCTGATTTGGATAAGGTACACTTGGAAGATCTTCTCACTCTCATCAAGTACCTCCAGGGTCCAATTCTCCGACCCCAATACTACAGAGACGGCACCGAGATACTGAAGAAGTACGTCCGCCACGCGATCACACTTGCGCGGGTGACGGACTACCAGCTCGCGATCAAGAGCCAACAGCCGAAGGTCAACCTGCTCAGACCGAACCTGCTTGTACTTGGTATTGATGCCTATCTTCCATACATGCCTACCAGGATACCTGAGCACGGGGTTCTCTACTCGACGAGGAAGAAGAGGGAGCGAAAGTTTATGAGATTTGGTGAACTTGCCAAATTCTGTGATGGTACTCTTCTCTACGTCTACAACGGAATGCAGAGTCGACTCTTGGCGGACCAGATACCGGGCCGGAAGATCATTGACGGGAAGGGAAAGATTCTGGAAGGTATGAGACTGATTGAGAGTAAGCTCAAGGAACGGTTGATGTACAGACGCGTCGAGGCGGCGATGCAGATGAGAGCGCGGATCATCGGAGATTGGGAAGAGGTTTTGCAGATGTCCAAGTGGGAGCCAGCACTAGAGCTTCCACCACCTTTCTGACTTCTTCACAAAGGGGGAGATTGTAGGACCTCTTGTGTTGTGAAGAATCAGAAAGACACTATCTTACTTGCTTTCTAGTTTAATTTCCTTTATCTGTAAACATTTAACTCTGTTAGTGCCCCTGTTTCAGGTTTGGAACCTTGGGGGCCTTTGTTGACATTTTGTGTAACTTCCTCTTACCTATATAAGGTAAGAGATGATTAGGGTTTATGTATTGAATCATACTTTTGCCTTTTTGGGAAAAACACCATTGTTAGGATATTGAAGCTTTCATATTAATCATCATCATCTTTATCTTGATTCAATCCATTTCTTCTCATTTTCTTTGATTTGTGGGACAACAGGATACCATCAAAATACATGCATGAACTATTAGAAAAGTTCAGCCCCAAAAAGAGAATCAAAAACATCAAAACATGAGATTTTTACTTCCAATCTTGTGTTCATAAGGAGGAGTCATGGGATTTCACCTTCTTTGAATGTTCTTACACATTTCTAAGGTTCATCCTCATCCCTAAACATCAAGAATGATAGTCATCACTAAAAAGAGGGTTTAATCCTCAAAAAGTACAAGAAAAGAGCTTCAAAAATGCTAAATCGAAGTTAAAATGTGTCTACAACACTTACCTTAATGAAACAACTATAAAAGCTTTTTAAAATCTTCCTCAAACCTTCAAAAATTTGATTTTGAATGATGAATATGGCTGGAAATTGAGAGAGTTTTAGAGAGAGAGATTGATAGAGAGAGAGTGAGATTTTTGAAAAATGAAATAATGAAGTGAGTTGGGAAGTGGTCAAATGATTAAATTTGTTGGAAAAAAAAAAGAGAAAGAGTTGATTGGGGGAGGGGGGTGGTGGCCGGCCAAATGGGCCAATCCCCATCCTTCTTCCTTTTTTTTTTAAATGTTCTCCTAATACTGTTAATTTATACGCAGTGTCGGGTTTTCGGTGATTTTTGGTAAAAACCGACTTTTTCGAAGGTGAATTTTGAATATTTGGAACAGATTACTTTTATTTTTAATAAAGTATCATATTTTACACAAGTTGACTTTAAATTTCGCATTATAGGATTTTCGGGTGACTTTGGGCCGGTACGGGCTTTTTCGGGCAGTTTTCGGGATTTTTAGGTTTTTGCCTAAATTTTTCACGCAAACTAACCTAATTTCTTTTAATAACTTAAATGACTAAATTTTAACCTACGGTAACGCTACTGAGTGATTTAACGAGTAGCTAACCTGAAGGTCAAAAATTGTCGGTTGTCACATTTACCCCCTATTGAAAGAAATTTCGTCCCGAAATTTAATATTTGCCATAACCAGGAGGCTCTTTCGAAAACTGGTGAGGGTACTTGTTCTCATAAACACTTCTCGTTCGCGGGTAAACTCTGGTCCATGCTTTGAGTTCCGACGGACCTTGACCATTGGTATCTTACTACGCCTTAACTGCTTGACTTCTTGGTCAAGAATTTCAATTGGTTCCTCCGTAATGCGTAGCTGCTCATTTATTTGAACTTCCTCTAATGGTAGAACCACTGTTTCCATGGACAAACTTTTCTTCAGATTCGAAGCATGGAAGGTACCATGGAGGGCACTGAGTTCCAAAGGTAAACCCAATTTGTATGCAACTAGTCCGACTCGCTCTTGTATCTCAAATGGTCCAATGAATTTAGGACTCAGTTTTCCTTTCTTTCCAAACCCTAGTAATCCTTTCCATGGTAATACTTTCAAAAGTACCTTGTCACCAACTTGAAATTCCAAGGGCTTCCTGCGATTATCAGCATAACTCTTCTAACGATCCCTGGCTGCTTTTCAGCCTTTGCTGAATTGTTTTAAATTTTGACCGTCGTTTCTTGAACGATATCGGGCCTAGTTAGTTGTCGTTCTCTAACCTCTAACAAATTAAGTTGTGATCTGCATTCACATCCATGAAGAGCTTCGTATGGAGCGCACTGAATGTTGGTATGGTAACTGTTGTTGTAGGAGAATTCAGTCAATGGTAGATGATTGTCCCAACTTCCTCCGAATTCCATCACGCAGGCACACAACATGTCCTTCAGCTTTTGTATGGTTCTCTCTGTTTGTCCATCCGTTTGAGGATGATATATGGTGCTTAGATCTAATCTTGTGCCCATCACTTTGTTTAATGATTGCCAGAAGCGTAAAATAAAGCGGCCATCTCTTGGCAGAAATAATTGAAACGGGTAATCCATGGCGCATATCGATTTTGTTCACGTAGAGTTGCGCAAGTCTGTCTATACTGAAGTCTTCTCGAATTGGTAAAAAGAACGCCGATTACGTAAGTCGGTCAATAATTACCCATATCGAGCCATGACCCTTCTTGGTTTTGGGCAATTTGATCACAAAATCCATTGATATCTGCTCCCACTTTCATTCTGGAATCTCCGGCTGTTGCAGGAGTCCGGATGGCTTCTGGCGTTCTGCCTTGATCCTGGCACAGGTCAAGCATTTACTCACATACAGAGCTATATCCTTTTTCATTCCATGCCACCAATAGTGCTCCTTTGGTCCTTTGTACATCTTGTCAGTTCCTGGGTGTACCGAAAAACCTTGTTTGGTGAGCTTCATCCATGATCGTTGTTCTCAACTGGTCGACCTTTGGTATCCATACTCTGTCTTTAAAATAACGCACTCCATCTGCTTTCACCTCGAACTCCTTTTCTAACTGGTGAAGAGTCTCCTTCTTTAAGTTGTCATCTTTCAAAGTTTCTCCTTGGGCTTCGAGTATTTGACTTTTCAAACTGGTTTGCACTAATACTCCCATGGATCGTGCTCTTATACGCTTCACCCTTTCTTTCCTGCTCAGCGCATCAGCTACCACGTTCGCCTTCCCTGAGTGATACTTTATCTCACAATCGTAATCACTGAGCAACTCAACCCATCTTCTCTGCCTCATGTTCAGCATTTTCTGATCGAGAATGTGCTAGAGGCTCTTATGGTCCGTAAAGATAGTTCATTTGGTGCCGTAAAGATAATGTCTCCAAATCTTAAGGGCAAACACCACAGCTCCGAGCTCCAAGTCATAAGTGGTGTAATTCTTCTCGTGGACCTTCAGCTGTCTGGATGCATAGGCGATGACTTTCTCGTTTTGCATCAAAACACATCCCAAGCCTTGATGTGAAGCATCGCAATACACCACGAAGTTATCCGTTCCTTCGGGTAATGCCAGAATGGGTGCATTGCACAACTTATGCTTGAGCAATTGAAACGCTTCTTCTTGTTTCTCTCCCCAAATAAACTTCTTGTCTTTTTGCGTCAAGGTTGTCAGCGGCTGCGCAATCTTGGAGAAATTTGCAATGAATCGTCGGTAATAGCCTGCCAGACCGAGAAATTGTCGAATTTCTGTCGGCGTCTTCGGGGCTTCCCATTTTTTTATAGCCTCAATCTTGGCTGGATCAACATGTATTCCTTCTTTATTTACCACATGACCTAAAAAGTGTACTTCTAGAATCCAAAATAAGCAACTTTGAAAACTTGGCATAAAGCTTTTCAGCCTTGAGTAAATCCAGTATCAACCTCAGATGTTGCTCATGGTTCTCCTTGCTCCGCGAATAGATCAGGATGTCATCTATGAAGACAATCACGAACTTATCCAAGTATGGTCGACATACTCGGTTCATCAGGTCCATGAAAACTGCTGGAGCGTTCGTCAAACCAAAAGGCATGACCAAGAATTCGTAATGACCATAACGAGTTCTGAACGCTGTCTTGGCAATATCTTCCTCTCGAACTCTCATCTGATGGTATCCAGATCTAAGATCGATCTTGGAGAAGTAAGTCGCTCCTTGCAACTGATCGAACAGATCGTCTATGCGCGGTAAAGGATATCGATTCTTGATTGTGATCTTGTTCAGCTCCCTATAATCTATACACATCCTAAAGGATCCGTCCTTCTTTTTGATGAACAAAACCGGGGGGTCCCCAGGGTGAAGAGCTGGGTCGGATGAATCCTTTATCAAGTAACTCTTGAAGTTGATTTGACAGTTCCTGCATTTCTGATGGCGCCAGACGATACGGTGACATTGCTACAGGGGCCGCTCCTAGGACTAGATCGATATGGAACTCTACCTGCCTATGCTGGAGTAATCCTGGTAACTCCTCCGGGAACACTTCGGGATAATCTCGTACAACTGGAAAGTCCTGAATTCGCTTTTCTTTTAATTCCTTATCCACAATGTGTGCTGAGTATGCAACGCATTCCTTCCGCAAATTGCTTTGCATTTTCATGCATGTCACTAAATTAGTTCTTGATGTGCCTCTTTAGCTCCAATCGCGAATGCCCTTCCTTGAGCTTCGCATCCTTAATTTCCTTGATTGGCTTACATTTCTTTGTTCCTCCTCTTGGTGATGATCGAGCCTCTATTTAACATGGGACCCCAATCTATAAAGTGGTTTGGGGTTCCGTACTCTTAGCACCCTTTCCGGTCCTTCTGACTTTCTTTTCCTTTCTATAGTATCGAGTAGTGTAACCCACTTGGTTGTCCTTGGTACCCAAAATACAAGCTCCTAGGTGATTGCAGTTGTATCTAGTATATTTTGGAGGACAGTCCATTTACCTTCCTGACTCTTGGGTCTTTGCTCAAAATTTCTGACTACTTTTCAACTTTTGATTAAATTAACACGAGTCGTTTCCTCTGACTGGTGCTCAAATTTTATTGTATTACCATCTTTCAATTGGATGGGTACTATGACTTCCTTATTTCTTCTATTTGCGACAAGGTCGGTAGTAACTTGAGTGACTCATGTGGGTACGACTTCCAGGACTTGTTGGGCTGTCAGTTGAGCAATGTTGATCGATTAATTCTCACGGCTCACTTTCTAGCTACGTGTGTTTCTTCTGGAAAATACGGTTCTAAATCATTTGTTAAATGTATGTTTGATTAAAAGTTGTCTCTAATGAATGTTCGAAAATATTTGTATTTTATTTATGATAATTTCTTTAAAATAAAATTGCTAAGAACGTCCTTGTGATTTAAAAAAAAATTATTTCATAAAAACTTAATATATATTTGAAAGGGTCAAAAATTTGATGCTATTACATCCTTAAAATATTTTACTCACCCAAGCTAAGGTTTAAATGGGATAACCAAAACTACACTTTGAAATTCTTTCAAATTCACGTGAGTTACAATCGAAAGGATCAACTTTTGCGAACAGTATTACCACAACTTGCCAGCACAAGTCAACTCTCCTAGTCGTCCTTCTTGCCATCATAACATTTTCTACAACGTTGGTGGTACCTTCTTCCAAGAGATGCACCAAATTTTGTCAACTAAATTATGGCCTGATTCTATCTTGATGCCCTGCTTCGACTATTTTGCAGTCCGCCGGCGAGTGTTCGCATAGTTCGAGCCTCTCCTTGTGCCATACTAATATTATGAGCGATCAATACCCCCGAAAGGATACGAAATGATCTTGCGTTACCCCAATGAGTTATTGCCAGTCCACTCCGAATGGTTGCTTCAACTTTCTTCTGAGTCGTCTCATATGAGGTGCTGGGAGGTTCGGGTTAGGCGTAGGAATAAATGGTGTAGGTTGAGATAAGATAGTTGTTGGGGGTAATCGGAGGTGGATCGCTTAAATATCCTTACTTGTTACTCTAGTGTCGGAATCATAATGCTTAGACGGGTCCTTCTCCGAAGTCTAAGTAATAGTGTTCGACATAGTGATTGTAGTGTCCGCAAAACTTATTAACACGCATTCAAAATACTAGTGACATCCTAGCGCTAACGCAGGAGTGTTCAACAGTGGCGTTACTTTACTTAAACGCGTAAGTGCTATAGTAAATATCAACATCATGATATACTTATGTGAACTCACACGGTTTATGCTTTTCAGGAGGTTTCTAGAAAGTTTCAAACTTCATTTTCTAACAGTATGATTAGTTCATAAGTCTTATCCTACTTATATCATGGCTAGGCGTAGGTGATCAGGCTCCGCCTATCTATGATATATCAGAATAGCAACTATCCTAATCATCCGAATGGTACAATTTCTCCTAACTTTTGAAATCTTTGATTTTGAAATGTTATATAATTTCTGTAAAAATGTTGGTTATAGTACTTGGTTTTTTTTAATGAAAAACCGATATTCTCTATAACCTATGGCTCTGATACCAAATCTGTAACACCCCGCTAAAGCGGAAACGCAAGGCATGACAGCTAAGATTTCAGTGCGATAGGAGATAAACAACATCAAACATTTACAGTACCAAAAGTTACATAACCAACCATAATTACAAAGTTCAAATATTACAAAACAACATTACAAAAGAAAAGTTTAGGTTTGATGTCGGTTGCAGCACAAACACTTTCTAATACCTTCTATTTTCCTGAAAAGCATGTTAAAAACAAGTGTCAACTACAAGAGTTGGTGAGTTCACAGGTTTTATATGCACAAAACATTTTCATATGCAGAAATCTTTATCGTAAAACCAATGTTCAACCTCAACTGTTAAACATAACATTTATGCAAGATATATTCTCGAGCCACTACTAAACCTAAACCTTTGCCCCAACGATCTACCTCAGAGGTGGTAGCGAACCTCATGGGTAGAGCGTTCTCGCGAACTACCTCAGCGGTGGGACTAAAACCCCACATGTGTAGACGCTGCACTACCTCAGTGGTGGGACTAAACCCCACATGTGTAGTACCACATATGATTACGTGCACCCTATACTCGTCAGTAAACAAAGGGTGGGTCCACTCTACCAAATAGCGCTATCCACAATAACCATTGGCTCGAAACGAGTTAATAGTAGTGTATTCAACATGGGACTTTTACTCAATATATCATGCCTCATAACATATCAAATTTAGCTCACAACACATTTTATTTCGCAACATTATTCACAATTATTCACAATCATTTGTAAGCATGCTTTTCACCCCAAAACACGTAAAAACGGTAAAAAGTGGGGCTGTGAATACTCACCTTGAGTAGCTTTGCGTTTATGACAATCAGTAGTGCGTGAATAATCCCGACTCCAAGTCTACTTATGCCCTATCACATACGTATTTGACGTAAGTCTTAATTCAACGGCCCATATCTTAGTCAAGTCAATACCGATATCCTATTATAATGCCTTTACTTAATTTTATTAAGTGCAACTTAGTATAAAATAGCTTTTTGTTACTTTATAATAATATCCAAACATGTGGAAATTCTTGAAGTTCACAACACAATCTTTTTGAAAAATCAGATTCTGTCAGATTTGTTTTCTTGCAAAAATGTTACCTTTAAGCTTAATTCCAAAAGGAGATAAGTTACCAAAATTTTATCCATTAATATTAGGGGTATTAACAACAATCCTACCAAATTTTATGATTTTAGGAGATGATTAACATATTTTAAAAATTATTGAAAAATCAGTGTGCATGCATCTATCTTGAAAAGACTAGTCTGTGGAGTTTGTGTCATAGAGTTCTCATTCCTATTCCAAAATTTGAATTTCAAAAGGGATTTTAAAGTTAATTCAAATATCTAACAAATGAAACTTGTTTCACACGATTTGGATGATTTTTGAATGAGATATGACCTCATGAACTCAAGCATGTGAATCTGCCATCATTGGGCAGATTGCACTCCGAATTTCATTTCATTGGTTGCACATTCAAAACTCCACCAAATCATGTGATTACAGATTCTTTAGAAAGCCATCTCACTGAACTTGAACTTAGAACCAAGAATCATGCATTTTAGTTAAGTTATCAAGAAGATATGCATGCATGAAGTTGATACAAATTTCTGACTAGAAGCTGATGAACAACAAAAAGTTTCAACATGTTTGAGGGATCAAAACATGGAATTTTTGAGTGATTCCAGTGGGGTTTGAACCCTAACACATAAAATATTGTACCATAAAATTTCCAGAAGAGAATGAATCCAAAAACACCCTTTTTGGGTCGTACAAACAACATGCAACAATTCTGTCAGCAACATCCAGATTCCAAAACCCTTTTTATTCATTAAAAACACATAAAATCACCAAGATTTGGGGTTTTCTTTGATAATAAACTAAAAATCCCTTACTTATATCAAATGAGTAAATAAAATACATTTGGATACCATCAAAATACATGCATGAACTATTAGAAAAGTTCAGCCCCAAAAAGAGAATCAAAAACATCAAAACATGAGATTTTTACTTCCAATCTTGTGTTCATAAGGAGGAGTCATGGGATTTCACCTTCTTTGAATGTTCTTACACATTTCTAAGGCTCATCCTCATCCCTAAACATCAAGAATGATAATCATCACTAAAAAGAGGGTTTAATCCTCAGAAAGTACAAGAAAAGAGCATCAAAAATGCTAAATCGAAGTTAAAATGTGTCTACAACACTTACCTTAATGAAACAACTATAAAAGCTTTTTAAAATCTTCCTCAAACCTTCAAAAATCTGATTTTGAATGATGAATATGGCTGGAAATTGAGAGAGTTTTAGAGAGAGAGATTGATAGAGAGAGAGTGAGATTTTTGAAAAATGAAATAATGAAGTGAGTTGGGAAGTGGTCAAATGATTAAATTTGTTGGAAAAAAAAAGAGAGAAAGAGTTGATAGGGGGAGGGGGGTGGTGGCCGGCCAAATGGGCCAATCCCCATCCTTCTTCCTTTTTTTTAAATGTTCTCCTAATACTGTTAATTTATACGCAGTGTCGGGTTTTCGGTGATTTTTGGTAAAAACCGACTTTTTCAAAGGTGAATTTTGAATATTTGGAACAGTTTACTTTATTTTTAATAAAGTATCATATTTTACACAAGTTGACTTTAAATTTGGCATTATAGGATTTTTGGGTGACTTTGGGCCGGTACAGGCTTTTTCGGGCAGTTTTCGGGATTTTTAGGTTTTTGCCTAAATTTTTCACGCAAACTAACCTAATTTCTTTTAATAACTTAAATGACTAAATTTTAACCTACGGTAACGCTACTGAGTGATTTAACGAGTAGCTAACCTGAAGGTCAAAAATTGTCGGTTGTCACACTTGGTCCTCCGAAGGGCACGGCCAACAGTGCCAGAGGATCGACTGCTTTCTTGGTTCATCCCCCGGTGATGAATTCTTCGTGTTGAACCATCATGCTGAATAAGTCATGCAGACCCATAATTCCCAGATTCCGGCTTAACTGAATGTTGATTGCCAAATTTTGCCATTCCGGCGTGAGATTCTTCAAAAACTTAACATTCACTTCGTATTTCGTTTTCTCAACTCCGAGCCGTCTCAGATCATTGACGAAGGCGTTCAGTGTTTGATAAGACTCTGTGAGGGATTCGTTTTCCCTGGCCTTGAAGCCTTCGTAGGCATTAAGCGCGCTTTCTTTCTGACTCTCCAAAGCTGTATCACCTCCTTGCATTTGTTGCTCAATTTCCAACCAGACATCTCGTGCGTTGGTTAGACTGTCAACTCTCGCGTACATGTCGTTTGGGAGAGCCATGATCAAAAGGGTGAGTGCACGCTTGTCGATGAGGTGTCGGGCTCTCTGTTCTGGGTTGTACATGTCGATAGGCTTCTCAACCATGTATGCCGGTAGTTCGGGACAAGTATCGGTTCTAGGGACTGCAGCAACAGTGACAGTCGGTCTGATAGGCCCTTCGCGAATGGACTTCATCAGATTTTCATCCAACAGATCGAGGAAGTGTATCATTCTGCGTTTCCACTGTTGATACTCGCCCATCACCGGGACGGGAGGGCAAGATTCGGATCCGATTCTGATGATCTCTTTCGACATTTCTCACTCACTTAGAGGATCTCGTCGTATGACTCACTTGGCTTAAAAGAAAGGTTTTTGAAAAACAGGTATTTTGAGCGCCTCGGGACACAAATAGCTTCGAGATTTAAAAGGTTTTGAAAAGTAGCTATGTGTCGAATTCGGGGAACAATTTTGCAAGAGTTCCGGCTCGAAGAGGCGAAATCCGATCTGGAAACTGACGTTTTCCGAATCGGATTTGGCTCAAAATTGGTGGATGCGGAAAAGCACGTTTTCCGATTCGGAAAATGGTATTTTCCGATTCGGAAAAAGCTGAAATCGGAAAAAGGCAACTAGGATTCGGAAAATGATATTTCAAGGAGCAAAACCCCAAATCAGAAGCCCGTTTTCCGATTCGGAAAACAATGTTTTCCGATTCGGAAAAGGGGTATTTTCCGATTCGGAGAAAGTACAATTTCCGATTCGGAAAATTTGAACTGAAAATTCAGTTTTCGTTTTCCGATTCAGAAACCTGCACAGAAACTCCGATAAATCACTCAAAAACACTTAAAAAATATGTGTTAAGACCCCCAATTTGTAGGAAAATAGTTAGAAAACAGTGGGGAATCACTTAACACTTATATACACCCTTTTAAAACCTCTATTTGGATTAAAAATCCAAAAAGTTTAGAAAACCCAACTTTTAAAATAACTTGAAAAACTCTTTTTAAACAATCAAAACAGCCAAGGAATCAACAAGGTAAAGCTCTGATACCAATTGTTGTCCCAAAACTCAAGAAAGAAGAGGAGAAATGGATTGAAATCTAACAAACATGATGAACACTAAGCTTTGAATAAGCATCAATGGAGGTATTTGATATATTGCAATAAAGGTAAACAACCAAGGATTAAGCATTCATACCAAAACCCTAAACATCTCTTTCCTTATATAGGAAAGAGGCAAAAACAAAGATGTTCACAAATGGCCCCCGAGGTTCCAAACCTCTAAACAAGGGCTTACAAAAAGTAATTGTTTAAACAAACTAACTGATGACTAACTGGAAAGCAATAAAGATAGAGTTTTCTGACTCTTCACAACAAGGAGGTCCAACAAGATCTTTTTTGGACCATCAATGGTGTGTGAATGCTTATATTGAATTTGACATCGTTCTTGTTACACCATTGATTGTTAGAGCTTATAGATTGATGCAGCTAATATTTTATGATTCAAACTTCACTTTAGCATGCTTTTTGATTGTTTAATCTAGTGATTGTGGTCAAATGATAAGTGTGAGGATTTTGAGAACATCAAAATCCCCCATTCTTTCTTGATAGCTAGATTAGTTGTAATTGTGGTTGGACTAAAAGTTCATGTGTGGGGATGTTCCACATCCCCTTTGTTCTTTGATCTTTGTAATTTTTCGTATATGATTTCGATACTTGAACTTGTTAGTCGTGGAAGTGTTTGTCTCGTTTGGTTTTGACGTGAATAAACCTTGTCTTGCATTCATTGGATAAAAATCATCTAAGACAATGGTATTTTGGTTTTGTAGAGAGAAAGAACCCGATCGTCAACTTCCACCGCAACCAATTTTCATGCACCGGATGGAAGTCACGTGTTCACCTACTTCATGAATGACCCAACGTTGAATGCCCCAAAACGGGAGGAGTACCAGGATACCGTGAACTGACTTCTTGCCCGTCAAGTGCTTATTCCAAGGAGAGTTGATTGGGATCTTCTTCGATCAATGAGTTTCGAAAACAACATCAAAGGGATACTCGAGAAGCATGCCTACGACGAGGATAGCACCGAGTATTATATTTGCCATGCATGGGAGCGACTCTTCGACATCGCCGAGACCCTTTATCGCGAGCTTATTGTGGAGTTCGTGGCCACATTCCTTTTTGATGCCATCAAGGCCCTTGAGGAGTTTCATCAATCGTGCATGACGTTTCGACTTGCTGGCATTTGGAGATCCCTATCTTTGATCGAGTTTGCCGTTGCTTTGGGGATATATACCCAAGAGAAGGTTGATGCTCCCGGATTCGCGGAGTACATGTGGGCGACCGCAAAGAGGCCGGATGGTTTTGATCCTCAATTGGCTTGGGCAATTCTTGGTGAAGGTGAATATGGTGCTAATCTCAAAGTTAAGGGTTTTCTTTCTTCTTCGGATAGACTTCTACACGGCATGCTCATTCAAGCGGTGAATGCTCGTTCTTCAAGTGAGTAGAAAGTTTCGGTTTATGATATGTGGCTTCTTGAACAACTCTCTACGGATGACAAATATCCGAATGCTCCGTATCTCATCGCCGTTCAACTTGCCAAGGCTAGTGGTTATCGAGAAGGTAGTCGAATAGTTGATGGCCAGTACGTGACACTCTTGGCCAAGCATTTCGGTATCCTTACCGCGGGTGCCATTGCCTCGATGATGAACCTTGAGGAGATGGGATTGATCGACATGGACCAACTCCGTGGAATGGGAGTAGCGAGGGTTGAGCACATGATCGGAAGGGATTACAATGCATGGATCCATAATCCTCAAGCTTACGGGACGGGGTGTCAACCAAGAGGTCAACCGAGAAGTCAAGCACCGAGGAGCACGCATGAGATTGGTGGAACAAGTGGGACGAGTGTGGGAGAATAACCGGCGGAATGGACAGCGTATTCGGGTTACCAAGACTTGAGTAACCGACTTTCGGAGATGTCACTTTCTTATGGCCGGCATCAACAACATATGGAGTACAACACCGTGGAGGCTCTTCACCAAGCCAACTGGCAAAGTGGAGTGATGAACCAGATGGCCTCTCATTTCGGTATTCAACCGAATACCACGTATGCTCCATCTCCATATTGGCCATACTCCGAGGATGCTCCGCCCGGTTACCCGACTTACGAGGATTGGCAAAACCAACCTCGTGGCCCTTATTGATCTTTATCTCTTTTATCTCTCTTATTCGATATGGTTGTTTGAGACAATTTTTTTTTTGCATGTTTGGTTTGGTTTGAACAATTTTATTTGTTTGGTTTGTTTAGGATTTTAAGTAGTTATTAATTAGTTTGGTTTGGTTTATTTTTATTAGTTCGTTTTTGCTTTTTCTTTTTCTTTGTTGGTAGATACAGCGACCTATGATCTATGATCGAGCACGATTTTTTTGGACCACTCTCAGATCAGAACAGATTTCGTCACATAACCCGGGAAGTTTCTCTTTTTCCCAATTACTCCATAATTGTTTTAATTGTTGCATTGAGGACACTGCAAATTTTAAGTGTGGGGAGGGGGTTATGTAGATTTATCTGTTTAAATGGGTTCACTTTTTGCTTATGGATTGTCGTTTTTCAAATTTTTGAAAGCTTTGAGATTTGACCCCAATTTTTTTCGAAATCTGAGATTGTTTTTAAGACTGAGTTGCTTGCATAGGAGAACACTGAATAGGATTAGTTGAGTAAAAGGATGCCTTGGAATACTGATTACCATGAGTGCCTCACCCGATTCCATTGAGAGATTGAGCCTTAATTGTTATTTATTTTGTGAGGAATGCTGACTTTGACCCAAGGTAGAACTTGTCATTTGAATGCTTGTCGATACCACATAAGAGGAGTATTTATCACCATTGCACTGATAGAGGCCTTCGTTTCTAACCCTTTTAGCCTTCGTCAGATAACCTCATCATAAGGTTATTTGATTTGTCTAGCCTTTGATTGAAAAGTGTTCACCTTTTAACACTTTATCCCTTGTAACCATTTTGAGCCTTAGCCTTTTCATTTCATTACCCACTATACACTTTATCATTGAGCCTAATTGTTTTATCTATCTTTTGGCCGTGACTTAAATTTGAATATTGAGATGTTTTGATCCAGTTTTTCATATCTGACAGTTTTATGGGATTGAGATTAAAAAGAGCCCAAAAGCAACATAGTTGCTGCTCTGAAAAAAAAGAGAGAGGAAAGAAAATATTTGAGACTCAGATAAGAAAAGAAATATCAAAAGAGTCAAGAATACAAAAAGAAAAGAATGTGAGCTGAAAAGATTGAAAAAGAATTTGTGCCCCAAATAAGCCATAGGCTTAGGCCGATTCTAAAAAGAAAAGAAAGAGTAAATGCTCATCCCAAGAGTTCATTGTTTAAAAGTCAGACTGTTTCACTGTTTGAATCATTACTGATTGAGTTTTCAAGTTTTTGTTGCAATAACTTTTGCCACTTATATATCCTTTATCCTACCCTTAACCCTTAGCCTAACATTACAACCCTAAAGTCCTCTTGACGGTTGACAACTTCTCAGTGGTGGAGATTAGATTTGATGACAAGGTTATGCATGAGGGAATTAGTCGAGTATTGGTGTGATCACTTACATATACACTTTTACCCCCGAGAGTTACACTTTATATTGTTATTCATATTATGTGAGGGTAAAAGGTTGGCCTTGGTATCCGATTGCTTGATGAGTCTTGCTTGTGTGTTCGATTATGTGAGTATACTTTGTTCTCTTAGATGATCTTGGATGGAGATAATTTTGGAGTTATCTTTCTTATCTTTCAGTCTTTTGATTGAGGACAATCAAAGCTTAAGTGTGGGGATTTTGATAACACCAAAATTATACATGTTTTGGTTGAACGTAATTGTATGACTTTACCCCATTTCTCCCCCATTTCTGATCATTTCATGCACTAAATGAGCTTATTATTGTTTATGAAGGATTTGGAGGCCGTGGAACGGAAAAGTACGAAAAAAGGCGAGAAAACGTGAAAAATGCACAAAGTCAACACAGTAGCTATTTGGCGTTCGCGAGATTCCCAATCTGGCGCCGCCAGATTCGACTGAATTGAAGACCAGGGTTGACCTAAGTGTCTGGCGTCGCCAAACCAGCAGTCTGGCGATCGCCAGATGGCCCCTGGATGTTTTCTTTTAAATACCAGCCTCCTCCTTCAGTTCAGAACACACGTTTTGCATAATTTTTGGTACGGGATACGAGGAGGAACGAGAGTGAGAGTACGAAAGGTGCCGATACGCTGCGGGAATCGATCTTCGATCATCCGTCGTTGTACTGTCAGTATCATGTCGATGTCTACTTTTGTTTATATTTTCGTTATGATTAGTGAGTAGTTTTTAGTAGTAGTGCTTGTCTTGGTCGATGAACCTTTGTGGATGATACTTTTGTAATTAATGTTTATTGGTTTGTTTTGATAAATTGAATGTTTGTTATGGTTCTTTTCTGATTAATAGTGTTTTGGCAATTTGAATTCATTTGGTTGGGTGTATTTGTGGACCAAAGCAGACAGACTCCGAAAGGATAATCAACCTACCTTAGCCTGACCTTGGACCAAGAGGTTGTGTTAAGGGGTTACTTGGACCAAGAGTGACCAGATAGTAGAAGAGCCATTGCAATATTAATTAGGACTGTTTTACCGGTTCTAGATTGTGGACCAAACGATTTAGGATTGGGATTAGGCGGATCGTGTCCTAGTTTTTGACCATAATCTTGCATGTTAGGGTGTCCCAGACTTAAATTCCTACAATAGTCAAAACAACCAAACCTTTGACCTATTCATATCATCCATTTTGGGGATTCACTTTACCATGATAAGTACTGTTGTTTTTCCTTAATATAATCTTAAATCAGTCTTTTAATTGTTTTCTTAGTTTTTACTTAGTTAATTGTCTTTTTAGTATTCAAACATTTTTCATAAAGAAAACCCCCCTTTAGGTTAATTAAACCGATTTAGACTTTAGTCTACGATAACTTGACCGTTCCCAGTGGTAGATACGATACCTGGACTTTCCTACACTATATTACTCACGATCAGGTACACTTGCCTGTATATGTGGTAAGACAGTGGCTAGGCATTAGAGGTTAAAACTTGTTAAGCTTTTTATATACGTTAATTACCGCATCACCATGAACCAAAACCCCGCTCGTCAACAAGCTGCCAGTCCCACTACCACTTGCTTCAAGTGTGGTAAGTTGGGACACTATGCCAGAGACTGCTCAGTAAAGTACAAGGATGCTGCCTACTTTGAGAAAAAGGCTGCTTTGATGAGGAAGAAGGAGAAAGGGTTGCCTTGCTGGTGGATGAAGAAAATTCGGTATGCGAGGAAGAGAGCTCGGATGAGGATGACCACATGGTGAAGGGTTTGTGCTTGATGGCTGATTTCGAGGGACCAGAAGCTGTTGGTCCTAGCACTTACCAAGACATCAATCCATCTGAGGTATCCACTATTCCCGATATAACTGATTCAATGGCAATGTTAGAAGCTAAAATTTGTGACTTAGAGAGTAGTCTCTAATCGGAAAGGAACCTCGTCACGAAATTTAGAACTGACAGTGCCATTTATAAAAGCTCTCTCGAGGATTTGACCATAGATTATAACTGAGAGATACTTGAGTCTGGTATTAGAGAGTCCAACCTTTCAAACAAACTTTTATGTCTTCAAAAATCCCATGAGGAACTTAACAGTGACCATGGAGAGCTCACAATCAAATTTCAGTTGCTTTCAGAAGAAAGAACTAGACTGTTTTCTAAAATTCAAGAGCTTGAAGATAACAATTTCAAAAGAGGACAATCTGAGCAGACTCTTAGTATTCTCACTCAGCATGCCAACAAGAATCCTTTTTATAAAGCTAAACCCGGCCTTGGACTTTCCGAAAATCATGTTTTAGAAAAGGCGCCTTCACATCTATACAACTTTGAGGACATGGCCGCCTCCAAGCCCAAACCTGTCTTTGTAGGAGGACACGTAACTGAGGAATATGTTAGACCGACTGTCACTTACACTGAAGTAATCAATGGTGAGACCATCACTAGAACCACCAGTCCGTCAAACAGTACCTCAGGCAGTCCACCCACAAGTCCTGCTCCGAACAAACCTATCTTTGTTCCTGCTAGTGATCCGAACAACACCCTGCCTACATGGGAAGGCATTAAGGCTAGAACCCCTCATGTAGCTATGCCTCCCATCAACTACACCGACCTGAACACTAGTTACAACACTAGGGAAATGGAACTTTCTGAAGAGACCTTAGTTATCCCACCCGAGGATATTTTCGTAACTAAGTGTCCCGACCTAGTCAAACTAGAGAAGGAGGTGTTCGAACCTAGATTGAAAGCCATGGACTTAGATGCATGTCAACATCAGATTCTGAATCTAAGAGCGATTGTTTCGGAAAAAGACACTTTGGTACACACTCTTGAAAAGGACTTATTTGTGGCTAACGCCGAGAGATTTAGGCTTTCTTCAGAGTGTGAGACCACAACCTCGGCCTTTTCAGATTTCAAAATCAAGGTTGCGGATCTTCAAACGCGATACATTCTCCAAGATATTCACCTTGACTTAACAAAAGAGCTTTTTCATGATGAAAGGATAATCTATTGCCAATCTTTAACCAACCAACGTGTGTCTAATTCCCTTTTGAGATGGAAAGTTATGGATTTTGAAAACCTTTACTCTTTGGATTCTGATGATGATACGACTTATCCGGTTCTCAACCATAGTTTAGCTAACCCAAAGCCCAAACCAGTCATGGATCCCAATGTTGAATATGATGTGAAAATATTTTTAGACGAGGGTGATGATCCTTCTGGTTTGATTCCAAAGAAAGAAAAGTCTGTTGTTTTAAAACCTGAGAAGCCTGCTGAGCCACGAGCTTCTGGTTCTAAGAAAATTAACCCCAAGGGTGCAAACCGTGTTGGTACTGACAGGGAAAAGTCAGTTAAGCCTCACACACCCAAGGGACTCCAGAACAAGAAATCCAACTCTAACGATGCTTGTGCCTCAGTAAAACCCATCAAAGGTCTTGACTTTAATTCGAGTACTTTTGCCGTGGGTGAGACCTATTGGGTAAAGCCTAATCAACCTTTCAATTCCACTAAACCTAAATTTTTAAAACCGTCATCTGGAAAAGGTGGCAAATCCATTTCTGATAAACCGTCCTCTAACTCACACCATGCGTTGAATGCAGGTGCGAGGAGGAAAGATGGTGGAAAGAATGTGAAGCCACCGAGAAAGGATCATCTGGAAAAGAACAAGTCTTTTTCTGCTGTCCCTAAGAAGCGTAGTCCTGGCCGTGCGGGTTTAGGCTATGCTCCACCTAGTGTAGGAATCAATTCGAACATGCCAGTTAATTGTAATCACAACTTAAACGATGCCTTTAATACTTTTCGCAATGACATGTGTTTTATGTTTGATAATTTCCTGCGCTATGGGGTGTCTAACTCTTTCAATGCTCATCAATCTAATATCAAATCCCGAAAGAGAAGGGGAAGAAAAAGAGGAAAAGCTAAATCCTCTTCGTCAGTGGAGTCCCCTCTGCCTAAGGAGAAATCCAAAAAGGGGACTGCACCGACTGATTTATCTGTCTCTAACCCAAAGGAACCCCTTTGGCAATGGGTCCCTAAACAAGCTTAATCTGTCTTGCAGGTGAGTCATGTGTGGTACTTCGATTCCGGCGCATATAGACACATGACTGGTCAGAGATCCTTCCTTTTCGACTATGTTGAAAGGTTTGAGGGATATGTTAAGACTGCCGACAAGACACCTAAGCCGATGGTGGGTTATGGGAAAATCACTGACGGAAAATACATCATCAAAGATGTAAGGTATGTCGAGGGGTTAGGGTACAACATGTTCAGCTCCAGTCAGTTCTGTGACAACGGATACTGGGTAAAGCAATTTCAATATGGAAGCGATGTGAATGATGAAGACAACAACGTCGTCCTTAGTGCACGGAGGAACGGCAATCTTTACTCCAACGTCTTCCGTTCAATCCCTTAGACACACCCTCAGTTTGAAGCACTTTGTAATCCGAGGAATGCAATCTGTTTGCTCGCTAAGGCATCAAAGGAGGATAGTTGGTTGTGGCATCGAAGACTTTGCCATCAGAATTTTAAAGACATGAACAAGCTGGTTTTAAAACGCCTCGTCAAGGGATTACCGGAGACTCGTCTTTCCAAGGATACACTTTCTCCTACTTGTGAGCAAGGAAAGATGAAGAGAAGCTCCCATCCACCGAAGATGGATTCAAACAGCAAAAATCCCCTTGACATGATACACATGGATCTATGTGGACCTACAAGAACTGAGAGCCTAGCCAGAAAGAAGTACATGTTGGTTCTCGTCGATGAGTTCTCAAGGTTTACCTGGCTTGAATTTCTTAGAGCCAAATCTGATGCTGCCGATCGAATCATTGCCTTCATCAAGCGGATTCAAGTTCTCTTGGGACGCCGGGTGAAGAAGTTAAGAAGTGACAACGGAACCGAGTTTCGCAATGCCAAGCTGCAATCCTTTCTTGAAGATGTGGGAATTTCTCACAACTTCTCTGCCGTGCGCACTCCTCAACAAAATGGAGTTGTGGAAAGGAAGAACCGGACGTTAGTCCAAGCAGCTCGATCCATGATGGCTCATTTAGGCATTCCTCAATCATTTTGGGCTGAAGCAGTCTCCACAGCATGCTACACGCAGAATCGTACATTGATCGTTAAGTGGATCGGTAAAACCGCCTACGAGATGGTCGAATACCGTAAGCCTAACATCGATTACTTTAGAGATTTTGGATGTAAACGCTATGTTTTAAATGACCGGGATGATTTGGGAATGTTTGAACCCAATTCTGATGAGTCTATCTTCATCGGATACTTACATAACTCAAAGGCTTATAGGGTTTTCAACAAACGGACCCGAACCATCCTGGAAAGCTCAAATGTTGATTTTTCCGAAACCGAAACCTATTCTGTTGCAAGTCCGAGTAATGTAGATGCCTCATTCCCTGAACTGTTCACCGCACCATCGAGCATAGATTCTTCCACTAACTCTTTTGCATTAGACTTTATAGACCTTGCAGATTACGATCTACCCACACTCACGGGCCCGACTGTAGTTCCTGCTCATGCTGGTTCAACCACTACTTCCGTGACATCCGATGCCATCATCACTAAGCCTTCTTCAAGCACTTCTACAAACTCAGTGACACCAGAGTCGGCGGTCTCTCCCCCTGAAACCTCATCCGCTGCCTCACCGGAACCCGTCCGAGAACAGACCCCACACCCTGTTCTTGCACCTATCCCGGAAGAAGCTCCGCTACCCTCACCTAGTTCAGCTCAAAGAACTTATGCTCAGGTAGTGCGTGAGCCCCGGTTAGAGGCAGCATCGCAGACGAATCTGGAAGCGGGTTCATCGAGTAGAAACCAGTGAGAGGTCTTTGCATTGCAAGATGAGAACGACGCATCCAACAACCAACAAGCTTATATCACTCTTCCTCACACTCGAAAGTGGACTCGAGATCATCCCCCCTCCCAAATCATCGGGAGTCTCTCACAACCTGTCCAGACGAGATCTTCAAAGAATGTAGAAAACCTGATTCTATTCGAAGGGTTCTTAAGTGAATTTGAACCTTCGGATGCTTCTCAAGCTCTTACCGATCCTGATTGGGTTTTAGCGATGCAAGAAGAGCTTGCGGAATTCGAGAGAAACAAAGTATGGTGTTTGGTAACCAGACCGTGGGGAAAGTCCATAATCGGGCTGAAGTGGATTTTCCGGAACAAGAAAGACGCGAACGATCTCATCATCCGGAACAAAGCTCGATTGGTTGCCAAAGGTTATCGCCAGCAAGAGGGTATTGATTACGATGAGACGTTCGCGCCCGTGGCTCGGATCGAGGCTATCCAGATCTTCCTTGCGTACGCCGCACACAAGAATATGACGGTATATCAAATGGACGTCAAGTGTGCCTTCTTGAACGGAGTTCTTCAAAAAGAGGTGTACGTCGAACAACCAGAAGGATTCGTCGATCCCAGATATCCAAACCACGTGTACGTGTTGGATAAAGCGCTTTACGGTCTCAAGCAAGCTCCTAGGGCATGGTACGAAACTCTCACTGATTACTTGATAGGAGTTGGCTACAAGAAAGGTACAATCGATCCCACTTTGTTTCTTAAGAGATCAGGTAGTGACTTAATCATAGTTCAGATATACGTGGATGATATTATCTTTGCATCTACGAAGCCTGAGATGTGCCAAGAGTTTGAAAACACCATGAAATCCCAATTCAAAATGAGCATGATGGGCGAGTTGACGTTCTTTTTAGGACTTCAAGTTCGACAACGCCCTGGTGGCATTTTTATAAATCAAGCTAAATATGTTCAAGATCTTTTAAAACGGTTTGATTTCGGTGGTTCAAACTCTGCGGCAACACCAATGCACAGGAATTTTCACTAAACGCTGATTCTTCTAGTAAACCGGTTGACCAGAAGACTTATCGGGCTATCATTGGTTCTCTCTTGTATCTCACGGCTAGTAGACCCGACATAGTCTTCTCCACGGGTGTCTGCGCTCGTTTCCAGTGTGATCCTCGTGATTCACACTTGTCTGCAGTCAAAAGAATCCTTAGGTATCTCAAAGGCACACCGGATTTTGGCCTTTGGTACCCACCCAAAGGATTCTGGTTTTGAACTAATCGCATATACAGACTCAGACCATGCAGGTTGTAAGCTAAACAGGAAAAGCACATCTGGTGCTTGCCAATTCCTTGGAGACAAGTTGGTGAGTTGGTCATCCAGGAAGCAGAATTGCGTATCTCTATCCACTGCGGAGGTTGAATATGTGGCCGCCGCCTGCTGCTGCTCGCAAGTTCTGTGGATGAAAACTCAACTTGCCGACTTTGGATACACAATGCAGAGGATTCCCATTTACTGCGACTCCAAAAGTGCGATTCAAATCACGGCGAATCCTGTTCAGCATTCACGAACGAAGCATATCGACATCCGATATCATTTCATCAAGGACCACGTCGAGAAAGGTAATCTTGAACTATAATTTGTTGAGAGTGACTATCAGCTTGCTGATTTATTCACAAAGCTGTTTGATGAGAAGCGTCACTTCTTTCTCCTGAGCAAATTGGGAATGCTAGACCTCCCTGCCTGAGGTCTAGGGGGAGTCGGGAATTCATTTTATGTATGCATGTGTGTAGGGGGAGTCTTTAGGAGTCTTTTGAAGTCCTTGAATATCTGCATGAATCGAGGGGGAGTGTCATATCTTTATCTGCTTGTTTCCCTAACGTTCTCGGATCCACACTACAACGGATACCTTTCTAGAGTTTATTTTGTAGGTGTGGAATCTCACGACGACTTCTGATTAATTCAGATCAGAACTCGCACATACCGTAGTTGAGACGTACCAGGTAAATCTCCTAATTCGTGGATCGGGAGCTGAACTTGTAAATTTTTGTGAACTTGAAAGTTCAGGGGGCGGTAGAGTACATGTTTTGAACTTCCAAGTTCGGGGACTAACTTTGCCACATTCTGAATTTTTTGTTCAGGGACTCGTTTTGCACTTTTGCGAAACTTGTAGTCCAGGGTCTGTTTTGAAATTTCTTTAAACTACAAGTTCAGGGACTTGTTTGTAAGTTTCTTGAAACTTCAAGTCCAGGGGTTATTTTTGCCATTTGGTGAAAGTCGGGTTAAGAGAGCCAAAAGGAGTGCCAAACATAGTGTTTTCAAGCCAAACGCAGTGTAAAACGGTAAAAATATAAATACCGGTTTTCAAGATTAACTTTTCACAATTTTCAAATTTTTCACTTTTCTCTCTGAATTCTCACCCGATAACTACTCTCGCGCTCGATCCCGAATCTGCTCGTTTTTTATCTGTTCGTCGATCCGAATACGTTTCTACAATCCTGGTAAGTTCACGAACAATCCTTACGTAGTTATAACGTTGAATCTAATCGTTTTAAGGTCTGGATCGAAGCCTAAAGTTTTAAAAACTTACCCGAAACCCAAACTTCTTGGAATGGGATTTCGGGACGTTAAATCGATCCCATTATGCTTCTAAACTTGCTTTTTACTGATTTAGGATGCATGTTACTAGTTTACAGCTTCAAATCGATGTTTTGGGGACGGTTTTTGGACTTGGAAACCGAACAGGCTTGGTTTTCCGAATTGGAAAACATGAACATTCATGTTTTCCGAATCGAAAAACATGAGTGTTCATGTTTTCCGAATCCAAAACCGTTGAGTATTCATAGTGTTTTCCGATTCGGAAAACCAGATAAATCCGATTCGGATTATTAGGTTTTCCGAATCCAACTTGAGCCTCGTTTTTCAAGTGTATCTTTTCCGATTCGGAAAACATGGAATTACCCTTTCGGGTTTCCGAGGTTTTCCGAATCGAGTGTGAGGACAAGTTTTGCTCGTTTTTTTTCTAAGTGTTATTGTTTTCCGAATCGGAAAACCCATCTGTTGAGCTTGCCTTATTTTTCTAAGTAATTTGTTTTCCGAATCGGAAAACAATGTTTTCCGAATCAGAAAACCCTACCTGTTTACGTGCCTTTAATTTTTCTAAGTATTGTGTTTCCCGATTCGGAAAACCATGTTTTCCGAATCGGAAAACTTATCTCTTTATTGGCCTAAATGTTTCAAGTGCTGAGCATTTCGATTTGGAAAACCCTCTTTTCCGAATCGGAAAATGCTCCCCTCGTGTGTTTGCTCGTTTTCGACTCGGAAAATACGAAACACTCATTTTTGGGTTTTCGAGGTTTTCCGACTCGCGCCTAGTCCAGGGTATAGTCTTTTTCACTTAGCATCTTTCAGAGCACTTACTAATGCCTTTTCTCGTCTTGACTTGACAGAAATGGCTCAACAACCGAACGCCCCTCCTTCGCCGATCAACAACGCCGCTGATCGCGCACTTATCTCCCCGAGCGACATACGTCCGATCAACCAGAACAACGAATATGTCGACCTGGCAAACTTCGTTGTTCAAGACGAGGTGGTACTCGAGATCCTAAAGGCGCATCCGTTGGCATACGCGATGCAGACTACTGCTGATGTCCCAGTGCTGTACCTTCAGCAATTCTGGAGGACGTCCCGAGTTGAAACCAGAGATGGTGTGCTTACCATTGTGGGCTGAGTTGATCACACCGAGCTGACTATCACCCTGGAGGATCTCCGGGGAATCCTTCATCTACCTGTCGCCACTCCCGAGGCCCCGTTCGAGCCTTTAGTTTCCGGAACCGAGCTTTTCAGTGAGGTTCTCGCGCTCGGGGTCCATGCTACTCCTAGTCAGAGACTGAACGGGATCTCTCATGTCACCCAGGGGATGCTGCCCCCTATCTGGTTCTCCGTCTTCAACATCCTGAACCGTACTCTATCCTCGAAGACTCATGGAGTGGACCGAGCATCCACCCATCTTTGGCACGTAATTCATGCTGTCGCCTACGGAAGGCGAATTGACTTTGCTCAACAACTCTGGTTGGACATTGTCAACGACATCAGGGCAGGCCCCGCAAGGAACCGTCACACTTCCATCCCTTGGATGCGGTTTCTCAGCATCATCATTCGTCATCATATGGACTGTCATCCGACGGTCCGACGCAGATCAGGCCACCAGCGCTTCCAGAGCCAGCAGATTGGAAGGATGAACAAGCGGACTCTGAAGCGCGGCCAGGTAGAAATGCCCATCCCTGAGAATGTGTTGAGTATGGCGGACCGTAGGGCAGAGAGTGTTAGGCGTTACTGTGTGTCTATAGGCTTAGAAGCCGCGTCCACGGTCTCCTCAGAATCGAGGAGCCCTTCCCCGGACGCGCAACTCGTCCCTCGTAGAAGCCGTGCCACCGGTACGGCGGGCCAAAGCTCCAGTGGGGGAGCTTCTGGCTCGGGAGTTATGAGCGTAGACGTGAGGGGAGAAGCGGGTAGAATTTTTACGAACGTCCGCCACTCCTCACATCGAGGGAGCCGAGGCCTATCTGAGAGCCATCGAGACTCGGGCTAGCCGTGCCCGCACACGCACATACGTTGAAGAAACGACGCAAGTTGCCATTGAACGTGATCTCATGCGCGGCTACCGGGTAAAGCAATGCACCGGGATAATCCAGCAATCCCCCGTTCACTCGTCATCCGAGGATCGCCGCACGTCGTCGCCGCCACAACAAGACGACCCTATGGAGGTGGAAGTGGAAGCTTCCCCACAAGAACAAGCATACTTCCCCTCCCCACCAGATACGAGCGCGGCCCCACAACCACAAGGAGAACCATCTGGAGATCCTTCCGGCGACGACTCCGACGGTCATGAGTCCTCTGATCACGCTCATTCTGACCGTCGTGAGGAAGATGACGACGCAACAGAATCCGAGAAGCTTGACTACGGATCTAATGAGGAGTTCCAAGAGACGTAACTAGCTAAGGGCGGGAAAGCCCTCGAGAGAGATGACGACGAGGTAACTTCCTCGTTCAATGATGATGGTGTTTCTGATGATCTTAACCCTGGCGGAGATCAGATGTCAGACGACCGAACTGTCGGTCGTGAGGAGGAAGAAGAAGCCGAAGTTGCTACCGACTGGGGAAGATTAGATAGTGAAGAGGAGGAAGAGAGAGAGAGATTAGAAAAAGAGACCGAAGAGGCAGAGGTCCAGTTGGATGAGCCGTGGGCTCAGATTCGGGAAGCGGTCGGAGAAGAAGAGTCGCATAGGTTAGAAATGGAAGTCCCCCCCAACCCTGAGTCAAACCAACAGAGAGGCAACCCACATCGAGACCGGGCACCCTATGGTGTCTGGTCAAGACGCTAGCAGCCAACTAGCGCATTTGGACACCTCAACCAGCCACTCGACCATCTCTCAACAGATGGTCGTTTCAGTTTCTCACGGGGATGTAGCACAACTTCCACCGGCCACTCACTCGGAGTCTGTCGGTGTTGAGATAAGAGAGGATCTGCCCCACCTCTCGACTTCATTCAGTGCACGTAGAGTCGTAGAGCCAATTCCTGGGACTTACACGCTCCCTTCGATTTTTAAGACACGCTCGTCGGCTACTCAAGCGGAGATCCCACGGGACTCCGCCGGAACGGGGAGAGTTGGTGCGTCAGAAGACGCCCTTCGAGGATCCACCGGAAGCCCTGACACCGTCAACATTATACCAGCGGTGACATCAGGCCGGGAGGAAGCCCCGTCAACCGAAGTTCCTATCCTGCGATAGTCCGAAGATACTCTCCGTCAACCACCCACCTCGGGCAACCTACCTGACATCCCTGGATATTTCACGGAGGCGGAGCACGCGATCATGATTTCCTCCTACACCACTCAGAATGATCGCCTCTCCGCCCAGCTTCGAGAGAGAGATGCCCAGATCGAGATGCTTCAGCAGCGCGTTCAAGAATTGGAGGCCATGTGTCGGTCTCAGGCTCAGCCTTCCAAACGGAGGCATGATGACCCTGATGACTCGGCACCGGGTCCTCATGAGGGGGAGGTTCAAGGCTCCAAAAGGCTTCGCATCGACCTCCAATCAGCCTCCGGTTCCGGCTCGTGCTCCGCTCCAGCTTCAACCACCGCTCCAAGTGCTCCATCAGAGTCTGCCGCCAACATTCCGTACGAAGATTCAGATACAGAGGCTCTTGATGTGTCAGATTGGCATTATTAGTCAATCCCGCTAGACGAGGTGATACAGTTCCCTCATTTAGTGGAGACAGCAGATGTGGATGTCGTTACCCCAGAAGCTGCACCGACCGACCTTTCAACTGATCAGATTCCGGAAGAAGCCCGGAGAATACTGCGGTCGCTAGCTTAGAGCCTTCGGATTTATCAGAAGGGGGATGACATCCTTCGTGACTCAGACTATGACAGCTTCCTCTCCACAATTGAGTTTCCCACTTCAGAAGCTCCTCAGTTGATCTCAACCACGACTCCCGAGTCCACTACTCCCACCGTCATCCAGTTAAACTGGAACCACTCGGTCATCTTCAGGCCGTTTCTCGAAGAATCCTTCTTCCGCGTCTTCCAGCAATAAAAGCTGCATGTTTGGTCCCGAAAAGTCTACTTCGGGATCTCTCACATCAAGAAGCTGCGAAGAAGAACTGCATACGTCCACCAGAGGATGTGTAACTGGGCAACCCACGGACGACAGAGGATCAGGCGTAGATTCACGAAGGTAACTAATGTTCGCCCCTACAAGCACGGACATCAGTTATTCCTCGAGTTCTATGTCCGAATGTACAGAACCGGCAAACCCACTGGAGAACTACAGGATTGGACGTTCACTGAAGCAGATCTAGATTGCATCCACCTCGAAGACCTCCTGACTCTCATAAAGTATCTTCAAGGCCCTATCCTCCGACCCGACTACTATCGTGATGGCCTTGAAGTTATGAAGAAGTATGTTCGTCATGCAATCACTCTGGCTCGTGTGACGGACTACCAGCTTGCTATTGAGAGCCGTCAACCCAAAGTCTGTTAGGAATTATGTGCAGAGTTGACAAACCAAGTGATTACACATCCAATGTTACAAGACACTTGAGGGTCACACCTGTGAGGACCTATAAGTCGAACAAGTTAGATGAAACCCAGAAATGGAGAGTTAGGATTTATAATAGTGTATTATAAATCAATTGGGTAATTACAGTCAGAATTACCAAAGTTGGAGGGTTATTAATTAATTAGGATATTATATATTTATTAGATAAATAAATATATAATAGTTAATTAATAAGTTTTTATATATTAGATAAATATATATATAATTATAATTATCATATGCAAATTCTTTTCCAGCTATTTAAAAAGGGAAAAGGGATTAGAGATAATTATAAAAGGAAACTGAATCTCATACAAACTGTATTTTTCCTCCATATAAATAAGGCTTATGGGTTAAGGAAAAATACTAAGCTTTTCAGCTAAGAAAATCAGTTTCAGTTTCCCTCCTCCTCCCTCTCTCCAACCGGCGCCGACCTCCTTCCCCGTCGGATTGCAGTTTTTGGTCGTTCGGGTTTCATTACGGTTCAACTAGAAGAACGTTCGTTGGTCGATCATCGGTGGACTATTCTCAAGCAATCCAGGTAAAACTGATCTAATCCAATCTATTAGGATTAAACTAGAACGATTAAAAGATCGATTGGCTTTAAGTGTTTTTAGCTTTTATCGCTTCCGCATGATTAGATCGTAAACAGCGTGTTTCTGATCGCATAAGGTTTTATCAGTTTGATTAACCTATATAATGATTTATCAAACCAAGCGAGGTTCGTTAGATCTGAGTTAATCCTCGAGTTAGTTTGATCCGAGGATACCCACAAAAACCCCAACAGTGGTATCAGAGCCATTGTTAACAAATCGTTTAGTTTTTATCTGTCTATCAGTTTATCAGTTTATATATGTGTGATCCGTTATCATTATTGTTTCTTGCGTTTCAAGTTCTTTAAAAATCTGATTTTTATTCACTTCTTAAGATCCGTCGAGATTCATATAAAAATTTGATTTTAATTGTTTCGTTATCGTCTTAATCATATAAACCCTAATCGACGATCGGCGGTATCCAAGCCACCAGGCCGATCGCCGGCGTTCATGAACAAACACACACCAGCCGCACCACAGCCTGTGGTGGCAGCGTCGGCTGTCGTAATCAACCACCACACCGCACCCCAGATCGGTGGTTGCGGTGTGGATGGTGGTGGCTAAATCGTCATGACTACGAGCGATGGAACAACCACCGAAGCCGCAAGGCGACGGTGGTGATCGTTGATGGACCAAACCACGGTGGCGGCGGCCGATTGCTGCTGCCGCCTGTGGTGACCGGTGATGGTGGCAACGTGTTTCGTTGCTACTGTTGCTGGTGGACGATGAAGGCGAGCGGTGGTGGCGACGGCTATGGCCGAAGCCGATCATCGCACCACAAAAACGGTGGTGGCGGTGTTATCAACCACCAAGGGCAATTACGACCAAGGTGGTAGTGGCGATGGTGGCGGCTGAAACACACAACTCGGCTGTGGCTGAATTCCAAACACCAGCCGAGATCGGATCACCGCAACCACCAGAGAACCGCAAACGCGGTGGTGGATGGCGGCTGAATCACCGCGGGACGCACCGCGTCTAGACGTTGGCGGTGGTGTTTCTTTAATCGCCGGCTGATGATACGACGTAGCCACCGAGTGGTGGTTGGACGAACGAATCACCATGGTTGCACCACCAGTTGGTGGTGGCGGCGCTTTGCGATGACCACGGCGGCGATGGGGAGCGATCCTCCCTGCTGCTGTTGCTGGAAACCGTGGCCGAAAACCACCGTGACGATAGTGACGGCGATCATGGTTGCCGACCGAGGCAAGGTGGTGGCGGTGGCATTCACGCATCGTCATCGCCAGTGGCGGTAAAATCAACGGCTGACCGCTGTTGATCACCCGGTGATGATGACGGTCGCCAATTGTGGCTGTCAACATCCACCAGATGTGGCCCTCGCGGCGCGAGCAGATCGGAGAAGAGACCCTCGCGACGCAAGCCATGCCTTCGGGACACAAACACGGCTGCCTAACCATCCACGGTTTCTCGTTTGGGCCAAGTTATGTAATCAGGCCCAAAGCCCAGTTCTTTGGACCAAGTTATGGCCCAAAAGAGCTCGTTTAGTTTTAAAGTTTTTTATCCGAAGTTATTTTCTGTTTAATTTTTATCTAAACCAATTAGACCAAGTTATCCAAATCTGATGAACAGTTTTATAAAATTAATTTTTAGGCCCAATATTTTACTGTTTCAACTCAAAGGCCAGTATTTTATAATTGGATTGATAAAACCTGTTTAATATAATTTTTGGATAAAAGGATTGTTTTTAGATAGAATGGTTTTATTTTTGAAAAGTAGGATTTATTGTTTATAAACCTCAGTTTTAAAAACCATTTTTCAACCTAAAAGGTTTTTGGTTCATAAAACAGTTTGTTTTTCCGAATCAGTTTAAAACCAAGTTTTGCAATAATTGAGACAAGATAATTTTAACGGATCCAGGTTTATTTATCGTAATTATAATATTGCTTTTGTTATATTGCATAATTGCGTGATTGCTTGTGTTATATATATACATCTCAGTTTGAGTTTGTATCTATTATAGTATTTGCCAACCTAGACCCTTGACATATTCACGGGGAGGCCTGCGTGCCATTTACAACCCCTTATGTAATAATGACCTTAGGATAGATATTTTATTCTTTCGGATGACGAGGCCAGTGGGAGCTACTAAAATTCTTCATCTTACCGGAGTACTAACAAACATGGCGAGGCCAGTGGGAGCTACGCAAGTTTTTGAAGTTTTTAGTAAAATAGGTTATTATTGGTCCCTAGGAAACAAACGTTGGCAAAAACTATAATTAGGTACTATGTGATTAATTATTGTTTAATTGCATGGTTGACTGATTATTTGTGATATCTTGCATATTAGTAGTTTTAAATAAAGCTGTTATTTTAAAACTAGATTGTATCACAAAAGGTATATAGGTTTTATTATTATCAGTTTCATCAAACTTTTCAAAACGATAGTTTTATTTTAAAACCTATAGATGATTGTTTTATATAAAAGGCAGAGTTGACAAAAACAGTTAGTTTTAATCAACTATGTGTGCTATTTAAACAATTAGTTTAATTAGCAAGTAATTTTAGAACAGTTAGTTTTTTAAAATTACATATATGTTTGAAACAGTTAGTTTAAAACGTAAGTAGCCTTTATAACAATCAGTTTTTCAAAAGCCTGAAAGAAAAGTTTTTTTCAAAACCCCGAAAATCATAGATCAGTAGTGCAACCCATCTAGGGACACCTTCGGCGTAAAGTACATAGGCGTTGTAAGTGATCACACATTCAACGTCTGTGTTCAAACTGAAGCTGAAGGGGTTACATAACTCTGCGAATTATCTCCGGGTGGTACCGGCCAGAGTATAGTGATCAGGTCCCCAAAATGGTGAGATCTGTTTTTGTACTATAATGTTCACCGGGTGGTACCGGGCCAAAAAGCACTAAGAGGGACTAAAACATGCACAGGTAGTTGCCATGGTCCCGAAAAGATCTAGGAGTCATGTCAGCTAGACATGATTGGTAAAAGTCCTTACCTACCGAAATAAATACGGGTCTGGTGGAGCAAGAACATTACGCACATCAGGACGTATAAAATAAGGATCCTAGTCCAATAAATTGATCATTTAAGGGTTTATTGATATTTTATTGGAAATTAATCTATTTACAGTTGCTAAGACCAAAAGTTTTATTTTGTGTAGATGGCAAGCACTGTTACCAGCACTAATAATCTTTCCCTCCGATCTATCCTAGAGAAGGATAAGCTGACCGGCTCTAACTTTCTCGACTGGGAGCGCAATCTGATGATTGTGCTCAGACATGAAAGAAAGTGGTATGTTCTAGAAGAGCCTCTTGGGGAGGCACCTCCGGCAAATGCTCCGGCTGCTGCCAGAAATGCCCACAAGAAGCACTCGGATGATCTTCTTGATGTCGCATGTCTGATGCTTGCAACTATGAGCCCAGAACTGCAAGCAGGGCTCATAAATACAAATGCTTATGACATGATCCGCCAGCTGAGGGACATGTTCCAGACCCAGGCTCGTACAGAACGCTACGATGCCACCAAAGCATTTAATGAATGCAAGATGGTAAAAGGGACATCAGTAAGTGACCATGTCATGAAAATGAAACGGCAGTTAGATCATCTGGAGAGGCTTGGTCATCCTGTTCCGTTGCAGCTAGCAACAGACACCATACTCAATTCACTGTCAGAAGACTACAGGCCCTTCGTAGTCAATTACAATATGAATAACATGGAGAAAACAATAGCAGAGTTGCACTCCATGCTTAAGACAGCTGAACTGAATATGGGGAACAAGAACAAGACCAAGGATGTCTTGATGGTGAAAGACGGAGGGGTTAAAAAGAAGAATGGGCAAGCTAGCACCAGTAAAGGAAAAGGACCAGTCCAGGCCATCCAGAGTGCACCCAAGAAAGGCAAAGGCAAGGGCAAGGGCAAGAAGGTTAAGCCAAACAAAGCTAGGACCGAAAACCGCTGCTTTATATGCAATGAGATCGGTCACTGGAGGCAAAACTGCCCTAAGCGTCATGAAGCAGGTATGAAAACCTCAGAAAATTTATGATTGCTTTGACTTGTCACTTCTTACTTGTTGATTTACAAGTATACTGATACCTAGAGCAAATGATTATTGCAGGAGGTCAGAAGTGAAATGCCCAGAGGTTGCTGAGGATCAAAGTACAAGATGATTTAAGTCAAGACATTTTGAATTTATAATTTTAAAACAGTTGTTTTTGGGGATTTATGTTTTTAAACAATGTTTGAATAAATATATTTTATAATTTGATGGTTTTATTTTCAAAAGTTATTGTCTTGACATAGAAATATCTGATTATGCCTGGTATTCTTAAATCTGTATGATCCTAGTTGTTGCCTGTTATAATTACTTTAATGAAATTAAAGTAATTTGTATAAAAACTATCAAAACACACGAGATTCTAAAGGAATGTGTTTTTGAGAATAAGACATTTATGAATAATTTTTTTGTGATCAAATTTCAAAAGGGAGAATTTAAGATATTAACTCAGATAGCGTTAATAACAGTATTTATAAAACTAGAAAGATTCCAAGTTCTGGAATAAGGATCTGACCAAATCCAATTAAGTTTTATAAAGAAATTCTCATAATTAACTAAACAAGTTTGATCAAGTCTTATTATTCAAATGTTCTAAAAGGGAATTCAGAATATTAACTCAGCTAGCGTTAATAACAGTGTTTATGAAACTAAGAAGATTCCAAGATCTGGAATTAGGATTTGACCAAATCCAGTTAAGTTTCATAAAGGGAAATTCTCAAAGTTCATTACTTGAAATTAGGATTGACTAATCAAAGTTTTGACTAAGTCAATAGTAAATTTTGAGTAATAGTTAGTTTTTATATGAGCAAGTGGGAGCCCAATTTATTCTCTATCTAGTCTGAGATAAAGAATAAAAGATGCAATTATTGATATATCTCGGAATTCATAATCCAGGTAGGATAAGAATTCATAAGATATAATTTACCTTTTTAGTCAAAAGGATAAAAGTTTCAAGATCCTTGAAACAAAGGTCATGACTGACTTTGAAATCAATAATTAAAGTGTTGGATTAAAATATAGGATTCCAATAGATTTGCTACTATTGGGCTCGAGTTGAATATCTCGAGTAAAGGGTAATTTGGCTCGAATTGAGTGACTCGAGTTGTATCTCGAGCAGAAAGAAAATGTTGGCTCGAATTAAGTAACTCGAGTCAAAGCTAAAGAGTAACTCGAGCGGTGTTCTCGAGCTGCATTTATACTCTCATCTCGAGCCGTATCTCGAGCTGCATCTATATTTTCATCTCGAGTCGTATCTCGAGCAGAAGTTGGTTTGCGACTCGAGCCAAGTGACTCGAGATAGTTTGTTGTATAACTCGAGCCAAGTCATTTTTTGCATCTCGAGTGGAGTTATAAAGTTGAAATTCTTCAAACATTCTCAAAACTGATATTTCTCATAAAATCAGTAACAAAGATCCGTTTTTAAAGATGAGTCTTGCAAATCGGAGAGATGATATGTCAATGGGATCAGAGACCAAAGCACCGGTGCTATTCAAAGATGAGTATGAATTGTGGGTCTCGCGATTCAAGCTATACATAAGGAGAAAGAAAGATGGAGATAAAATTCTTCATTCGATTTTACATGGACCTCATCCTATCCCAGTTACCACACTTGATGGAAGACAAGTGCCAAAAGAATATTCAGAGATGGATGTGGCTGAAAGAGAAAGGTTTATGATTGATGTTGAAGCTCAAAACTGTCTAATTCAAGCAATTCCGAATGAAATCTTTCGCAAGTTAGATAGTTATGATGAGTCAGCAAAATCTATTTGGGATCAGCTACAAAAGATAATGATGGGTTCTAAGGTCGGAAATCAAATGAGAGTAACTAATTTGATGGATAGGTATGAAAATTTCAGAATGAAGGAGGATGAAACACTAGAGGAGACTTATGACAGGTTTGTAGAACTGATGAATGATATGAAGAAGAATAATATCATTCGATCAGAAATGGATTACATTGTGAAGTTCATCAACAACTTGTCTTCAGACTGGAAGCAATTTTCAAGATTCGTGAAGCAACACAAAGTTTTAAATGAGTTGAAAGTTTATGAGGTGTATGAGAATCTGTTATTGTTCGAGGAAGAGGTGAACAAAATTGCTGCTGAACGAAAGAAGAAAGAAAAGTCTGAAGCTGATTCTATGGCTTTGCTTGCTGAAAAGGAGAAAGCAAAGAAGAAAGTAAAGAAAGGGAAAGCTAAAGTGTTGGAAGCATTTGAAGATGAGGAAGAAGAGGATGAGGATGAATATGATGAAGATGAAAGAGATCAAATGTTGCAAAGCTTATTGAGTCTAACTGAGGCTTATAAGAAGAAGTATTATAATAGGTCTGGGTCAAACAACAGAAGATTTTCTACAAGAGGTGGACGAGGCTATAACAGAAACTACATGCAAAGTTCACAAGGATATCCTCCTCGAGTTGAAAATCAGTATGTTGACAGATATGCTACAAAGAAAGAAGAGGTTGTCAAAGATACTCCAGAGAAAACAGAGGAAAGGAAAGGTCAAGCTGGTATTACATGCTATAAGTGTGGAAAGACAGGTCATATTGCTAAAGGGTGTACTACTAAGATGTCGAAAGTGGAACTACTGAGGAAGAAGTTGGAACTGGCAGAGAAGCAAGAACAAGGATTAGTGTTGATGGCTGATGATGAAGAATGGCTGGATTATTCTGACAATGATGATCAAGCACAGATGTGCTTTATGGGCTTAATGGAGGAAGAATCAGAATCTGATGAAGAAATAGAGAGTGAAGGAGAAACTTCAACGGTACGTTCTGTCTCTCTTGCTGATCATAATAGAAAAATGCTTGAAGTGACAACATTAATTCATGACAAAAATAAAGAACTCGAACTTGTCATTTTAAAACAAACTAACGAAATTACTGATTTGTTGCAACAAAAAGAACAATTAAGTTCTCAATGTGCACAATTGCAAAAATCAGTAAATGAGTTTGAGACAATTCGAGCTGAACATAAGTCACAAAAGCTGGAAATTGATTTTTTAACTATCAGCTTGAGTGTGGAAAAAGAAAATGTTTCTAAGCTAAATAAGATGATTTCAGATCTTGATTTTAAACTTCATAAAATAGGTCAAACTGAGCATACAATTTTCTTGAATAAACAAGTTGAGTTTAGAGATTATTACTCCAAAGAAGGTCTTGGGTACACAAATCCAAATTATTTGAAAAAGACCCTTGGAGTTAAAAATCCAAACCATTTGCAAAAGGCTCTTAAAGAAAATGCAGCATTTTATGATCTTACGAGCATGTTAATGAGTAAGAGGTTTCCTTCGTTAAAAGGTTTTCAAATGAAGGAAGAATTTTCAGAGATGCAACATATGAAATTACATGATCCTCTGTACCATGATTCTAAATATCATAGGGTCAAGTTTGTGTATAATGATGATACTCTGAAGATTAAATCCAATTCAATTAAGGATGATCCAGTATATTTTGTATACCCAGAATCATCAAACAGTATTGTGAAACCGTACATATCAACCAAGGAGTTGGAATGTAAAGTTTCAGAACTTGAGAAGCAAATTGAAGATTTGAAAATTCAGAACTCAAATCTTTTAACTAAGTCAAAGAATTTTCTTCATTGGAATACTACTGATGTTGATTCTGAACCAATTTCACTGGTTTCAGAAATTCTAAATGATTTAATTTGTAATGTGTCAACATCAGTAGAAACCAGAAACTCTTCTCAAGATAATTCTGGGTCAAACCAAAATCTGAAAGAGGGTGTTGATGATGAGCAGGAAAAAGTTGTTCGTGTTGTTAATAATAAAGGTTATTTTGAATACAAAGAACCCTCAGCAATGTCAACTGATGATGTTGAGGTTCCTTATGATTTCAACTCTGTTAATTCAAAGCAACCTATAATTGATGAAATATCTACTGCTCAGTCATCTTCAACAACACTGACTAATGGATTATCTTCCACTGATTTGTCAAAGAGTGATAGTGAATTGGGTGACTCTTCAAAGAAATCAAAGAAGCAATCTCTTGGAAATTCTGAACCTGTGTACTCAACAACAAGATCAAAAGTTTGTCATTTTCATGATGAAATCTCTTATTTAGAAAAGAAACATAACAAGGAAAAGCACAGTTTTCAAAACACAATTAAACAGTTAAAGACAGAACTTTCTCGTCAAAAGTGTGATACAATATTTTGGAACAGCAAATGTGTAACCTTAACCAAAAACTATGATAGACTAGTTGAAAGACTGTCTATATATGAAGAAGGTCATCACTATGCTGGGAAAAACCAAAAGATTGTTCATACTCCAGTTACTCATGCATACATCAACAATGTTCAGTTCTCTCAGGGAGTAAAATCTATGTTACGGAAATTCCAGCATCACATTGATTTGAAAAAGCAAAATCCGAACATGGTGATTCCTGAGGAAACTGAACAAGTCATTCCAACTGTTCAACCTAAGTTGAAACCTTTTGATATCTGTACTAATCCTTCTACAGGAAGTTCCAACAGTGTGAGCCTTGAGAAGTCAAGAAAGAAGAGGTCAACGAAGAGGAATGTTAAGAAATTAGATTTTAGTATGAAATATGCAAATAGCAAGTTTAGTGTGAGAAACAAATTGAATTCTAAAAATAATGTACCTTCCAAATTCAATTCTATGAATAAAAGGTCTACATCTGTTCCTTTAGTTTCTCATGCTTCACGGTCTTCACAGAATATACATCATACTAAATCTAATTTCTCTACGACTCTTCGTTCTTCTGTTCCTACATATGTTCCATTTCATGTTTTTAATATGCTTAGAGGAACAAAGTATTACTGGGATTCAATTGCCTGTACTTTTAAGAGTAATGCACGGAGTGGACCCATTTTAAAATGGGTTCCTAAATCCAACTGATTTCCTCATTGCAGGCCAGTCATAAATGGTACCTCGATTCTGGGTGTTCCAAACATATGACTGGGAGGAAAGAGCTGCTGTCTAATTACAGAGAAGAATATGGAGGCTCAGTCAAATTTGGTAATAATGAACTATCACCAGTTGTGGGTCATGGAGATATTGTGTGTAAGGATATTACAATTAATAATGTAGCACATGTCGAAGGTTTGAATCATAACCTGTTCAGTATTGGCAAATTTTGTGATAAAGATTTAGAGGTAAATTTTAATAAACGTCGATGTGCTGTCAGAACTAAATGGGGTAGAGAATTATTAGTTGGCACTCGGAAAACTAATCTCTATACGATCAAACTTCGACATATGCTTGCAAAGAAATCTCAGTGTCTCATCACTCAGAAGTCCTCTCATCAATCTTTACTTTGGCATCGTCGATTGTCTCATTTGAATTACAGATATCTTGACAGATTGGTCAAAGAAAGGTTAGTATCTGGCATTCCAATGATCAAGTTTGAACCCGATCAACTGTGCTCAGGTTGTGCTCAAGGAAAAATGAAAAGAGCATCTCATCCCCCAAAACCTGAACAAGGTTCCAAATCTCCGTTGAGTTTAATTCATATGGATCTGTGTGGCCCGATGAAAACTGTCAGTCTAGCGGGTAGAAAATATGTTTTAGTCATTGTTGATGATTATTCACGATATACTTGGACACGGTTTTTGAAAACAAAAGATGAAACTTCGAATTTAATAATAAATTTTATCAAAGCTGTTCAAGTACAACTTAAACTACCTGTTCAGACTGTCAGATCAGATAATGGGACGGAGTTCAAAAATCAAGTATTAAAAGGTTTTTATAATTCATTAGGAATTACTCAAACTTTTTCTGCCGCACGAACTCCTGAACAAAATGGTGTCGTTGAGCGTCGTAATCGTACGTTAGTTGAAGCAGCTCGGTCTATGTTGGCTCAAAGTCAATTACCTCAGTACCTATGGGCTGAAGCTGTGAATACTGCGTGCTACACACAAAATCGATCTATTATTCATCGGAGATTTGGAAAAACACCCTATCATGTTTTGTTTGGAAGAATTCCAAATATTGATTATTTCAAAGTGTTTGGGTGTCCTTGTTTTGTTCTTAATGAAACTGAGAATCGGGGAAAGTTTGGCCCTAAATCTGATGAGATGATTTTTGTTGGATATTCAGATTGTTCAATTGCTTATCGAGTTTTTAACAAAAAGTCGAGAGTTGTGTATGAAAGTGTAAATGTTAAATTTGACCCGTTTGTTGAGTTGTCTTCTTTTGCAGATGCATCTACATCCACATCTACCTCCAGTGATCCTCCAGCTACATCACCTGAGTTGGACAGTTTGTTTGAATACTTTTATGATGACTTGTATGGCTCTAATCAAACATCTTTGTCTAATGCAGATATCTTATATACTCCTTTGAGTTCGACTACTCCCTCATCTGAAGTTTCTCCCACATCATCTACACAATGTTCAGATCTTCCTAGTATTGTCTCCTCACCTTCATCATCTCCCATAGTTATGGATACTCTTCATCCAGATATTATCATAGATTCTCATGATCAGTCATCTCCTCATGAAGTTGTTCATAATGATTCTATTCCTGAAGGGCATGAACTGCTTACTATGCATCCTTCATCAACTGACAATATTTTGGAATCATCTTCCGTAAATAATCAAACCCCTTTACCACATAATGTCAAATGGACAAAGGATCATCCTATTGATCTCATCATTGGTGATCCTACTTCTGGTGTTCAAACACGAGCTGCTTCTGCAAATGAGTGCAACTTTTCTGTATTTTTGAGTAACATTGAACCAACACGTGTATCTGATGCTTTACAAGATTCTGATTGGGTTACTGCCATGCAAGAGGAACTTAATCAGTTTGAGGCTTTAAAAGTATGGCGGTTGGTCAAGTTACCTGAGTCTAAATCAGTTATTGATACGAAGTGGATATTCAAAAATAAGAAAGATGCGAATAACATAATTGTTCGTAACAAAGCTCGACTTGTGGCCAAAGGTTATCGTCAACAAGAGGGCATTGATTACGATGAAACTTTTGCACCTGTTGCTCGACTTGAAGCTATACGTATGTTTCTGGCATATGCTGCTTACAAAGATTTTACTGTTTTTCAAATGGATGTCAAAACAGCATTTCTATATGGTCATTTGAAAGAAGAAGTCTATGTCGCTCAACCAGAAGGATTTGTACATAAAGAACATCCAGATTATGTCTATGTTCTAGACAAGGCTTTATATGGCTTAAAGCAGGCACCACGTGCTTGGTATGAGGAGTTGTCTAAACATCTACTTTCCAAGGGTTTCAAGAAAGGTTCGGTGGATTCAACATTGTTCTTGATGAAGGAAGGCGAACATATTGTGGTCATTCAGATCTATGTTGATGACATTATTTTTGGATCAACTAGTCGGGAGTTGTGTAAAAAGTTTGAGAATGTCATGACTGAAGAATTTAAAATGAGTATGATGGGAGAGATTAATTTCTTTCTGGGTCTTCAAGTTCGACAGTTTTCAGATGGCATCTTCATAAATCAATCCAAGTATATCTTTGATTTACTGAAGAAGTATGATATGTCTGGATGTCATTCGATAGGAACTCCAATGGCTACGGGTAATTCCATTGGCCCAGATCATGAAGGAAAGGATGTAGATTTGAGGAATTATCGAAGTATGGTTGGTTCTTTAATGTATCTTACTGCCAGTAGACCTGATATCATGTTTGCAACATGTGTGTGTGCTAGATATCAAGCCAAACCAAAGGAGTCTCACTTAGCTGCAGTTAAGCGTATTTTTTGATACTTAAAAGGGACTCCCTACTATGGCATTTGGTATCCAAAAGGTCTTGGATTTGAGCTACAAGCGTATACTGATGCTGATTATGGAGGCTGCAATATGGACCGGAAGAGTACATCAGGTCATTTGCAATTTCTGGGAAATAAGTTGGTTTCATGGGCTTCTAAAAAGCAACAGTGTGTCTCTACCTCTACTGCGGAATCTGAATATGTTGCCGCAGCAAGTTGCTGTTCGCAAGTACTTTGGATGCAGTCGCAACTTCGTGATTATGGTCTTGAATACAAAAAGATTCCCATCTATTGTGATTCTAAAAGTGCAATTGCCATCTCTGCTAATCCGGTTCAACACTCGAAAACCAAACACATCGATATCAGGTATCATTTCTTAAAGGACAACGTGGAAAAAGAAAATATAGAGCTGTATTTTGTCAATACTGAATATCAACTTGCTGATCTGTTTACTAAGGCTCTAGATGAGAAACGTTTTAAATTTCTCATCTCTAGACTTGGTATGATTGACAAAAAGATCGTATAATCTGTATTTCTTCTTATACATAGCAGTATAATGGAATACTGAATTCAGTATGGTCATTGAACTTCTATGTATATTTTGAAATATAGTTTATTTGTTTCTTTTGTTGTTTTTTTTTTTCAAAGTTGATTAGTTTTGGTATTTCTCTTATTCTTTTTCATGTTGATTACTAATGTGTTTGTTTCTTCTGAGAATATGGTTTTGTCAAGGGGGAGCTTATCTGGTACAGGTTCGTACGTCTGTTGTGAATCTATCTGTTACAGGTAAATACAGGTATGCTTAGTTTTAAGGGGGAGTATTATGAATGCATTATGGTAGGGGGAGTAATTGACTCGAGCCATTTATTATCAGCACCTCTAACTCGAGTCATGATACTCGAATCATGTAACTCGAGTCACACACATCTCGAGTCAAACAACTCGAGCACACTCAACTCGAGTCACATACAATAAGAGTCAACCAACTCGAGCACTCACAACATACAACTCGAGTCAAACAACTCGAGTATTCACAACTCGAGCCACACACATCTCGAGCACACTCAACTCGAGTCACATACAACTCGAGTCAACCAACTCGAGCACTCACAACATACAACTCGAGCCATACAACTCGAGTCTTGCAACTTGATCATTCATCTCGAGTCACGTAACTCGAGTCATTCAACTCGAGTGTAAGGTAGTTATTTCTGTTACACATCATGAACTCGAGTCATGTATCTCGAGCCATACAACTCGAGTCTTGCAACTTGATCTATTCATCTCGAGTCATGTAACTCGAGTCATTCAACTCGAGTGTGAGGTAGTTATTTCTGTTACACATCATGACCTCGAGTCATGTATCTCGAGCCATACAACTCGAGTCTTGCAACTCGAGCCATTTCAGTTGAGTCACACTTATCGTGCACATTTTAATTCGAGTCATGCTACTCGAGTCATCACGAGCACATTTAACTCGAGTCATGTACTTATATCTCGAGTCATGAGCACATAACACTCGAGTCTTACTACTCGAGTCATGTAATTCGAGTTCGAGTCACACTACTCGAGCTTTTCTTATTGTCCATCTCGAGTCACACATCTCGAGTCACACATCTCGAGTCTTGTATCTCGAGTCTAACCATTTGAGTAGTGTAACTCGAGTTGACTGGGAGTTAGCTTTATCTCGAGTCATCTAACTCGAGACACATATCTAACTCGAGACACATATCTCGAGTCATCTAACTCGAGCCACATATCTCGTGTCAAACATCTCGAGTCTTTGGTTTTTCTTGCCTTATCACTTGTTACAAGTATTTCGAGTGATGACTCGAAACATTCGCTCGAGATGTATCTCGAGTCGGTTCAGATGTCTCGAGCGGGTTCTTTGAACACACTTTTTTATCGCTCGAGATATGAAAGGTCAAATCTCTGACTGACACGTGTCATTGTCATCATGACTAAGATATCAGTTTTTTCAATCTTTTCTATAAATACATTGCTTCGACTCAAAATTCCAATCTTTCTGGAATTTCAAACTCGTACGGATCTATTCAAGTCGCTGCTGCCAAGTTCAAGAACCTGCCTTGTATTTTTGTTGTGTCGTGTGTGTTTTGTATACGTATCCAAGGTTCTACGAAGCCTATAGGTATTCACTCGGTCATATACCGATTAGGCTAGTAGATTTAACATGTTTGTATCACCTTATCTTAAAACACGGGTTAACATCTCGGGATTGTATTCTTGAAATCTTGAACCTAAACGTGTGAATGATTCGTTGTTCCGGATCATAAGGACTTGAGACATTGGACTTCATATTTTTGACCTTAAGATTGACCTTCAATTCTACAATATAGTGAACTAAATTACAATACTATATAAGTCTTTTCATGCATTTAATGGCTAACATTGGTCTTATAAATTGTTAATAACGTTTGAAATATAAGACTAACATGTTTCAAAATTAAAAGACTTATATGTGTTAACACATTTCTAGTTCCTTATATTGATCAATGGTCATTCTTTTGATACAAATCTTCTCAAGTCCCACACTGTGTGAATTTCTTTTTCACACTCAAATACGTTTTTCATAAAACCTTAAACTTAAACGATAAACCTAATGTTTTTATGCATTACAGACATGGAGGACTATACTTTTCCAGACTCCGATGATATGGCGATTTCAGACATTATTTCAGTGCAATCATCTCCACGAAATCCGAATGCTGATCCGGATAGACAACTCCTTCGTCCATCGCTATATCAACCATCGATATCGAACAATGTTCCTTTCAACCCAAATGCATCTCTGAAGGCTCCGGTGATTACTGCAATTTTATGAAATCATCCACTGTACACTGTACTTACACGGACAGTTGAAGTTCCTTTGCTATATGTGCAACAAGTATGGCACACGCTGCAGTTTCATGCTGATCCGGGGAACCATCATTTTACGGCTAAGCTAGATCATTACAACATCAGTTTTGGAGTCAACAAATTTCGCCGTGTACTCGGCTTTCCGGAAGCAAATAGTCGTCCCAATGCAAATCAGTTTGAACCATTTGCATCATTGGAAGTTGCAATGGCCGGTGTTGAATCCGTTGGTCACCTGCAGGCGATCAATGCACCATCTCAGTTCAACAAATCCCACTTACCTCCGACATACAACACGTTGTTCACAATCCTAAGTCGATGTTTGACTGGAAAGCGGACGGCTCAAGACACGGCGACGCAATCATTTTTGGTTCTATTTTATGGAGTCTTATTCAACAAGCATTACGATTATGCTTCGTTGATTTTTTACGATCTAAAGGAGTTGTTAGCGAAAAAGCAAAAGCACCTGCCATACCCGAGGTTTCTCAGCACTATTATTGCAAGTGCAATGCGTCAGAATCAAGATATTCCGCGCCGGTCAGATGCGGAAAAGGTCAAGATCCATGACATGCTGTCTATTCGATATCCGAAGAAGACTTTTCCTCTGGAGGTTCCGTTATTTTCTGAGCTTTTAGATTATGCTGATCAGAATGTGGCGTGTGTGAGAGCGTATAGGGCTAGGTTTCCACCTATGGTCCAACCAGAGCCGGAGGGACCTACCCAAGGTGTCATAGTTCCTAGAAGTGAGGGTATAGTTCCTAGGGACCAACGATCACGGGATCTTGGTCAGGGTGTGTTGAGGGAAAATACCGAGAGGGGTGCCGGTGGGGTCCATTCTGATCAGTTAGCTCACTCATCCACTCTCAATGTAGCCGTTCAACTTGGACAAATCAGTTCAGCGGTTCAGATGGATGATGTGTTTGCTACTCTTGAAGATGAGCATGGAGCTACGTCTCCAATTTTACACACGAATGTGGAGGCTAATATGGATGATTTTGCTCTATCTCCGGTAAATGAGCATTTTGTGGGTGAATTTCCTGATATAGAGGAGGTTGCCGAGTCGTTACTTGAGTTGTCTCAACCGTTGGTGGATATATCAGATGCACAGTGCTACTCTCCAAATGAGTTGGCACAACGTCTTCAACGACTTATGGGATATGACTCCTCTTCTGAAGATAGTATTGGAGCAATTGCTGATGCTGCCCATGATGATGATGATGATGATAATGATGATCGTGATGATGATATGCCTGACAGAGGCTCGAGTCCTTTGTTGACTCAGGGTGACATAAGGGTGGCTGAGGGAGATTTAGTTGAAAAATCGGATGTGAGGTTGAGTGTTGGGGGAGATAAAAGAATTGATCAGAGTGAGATATGGGCTAGAAAAGAAGTACAAACCCCTTTCCAAGCCGAGTCTAGCTGGGTAGCCACATCATCTAGGGGTGAGCATATGTTGCCACCGCCTATTGAAAAAGACATGAGATCCCCACTCATGCAATGCACAACCCAACTCACCCACTCTACCGTTTCTCAACAAACGGTAGTTTCAACTTCTCACGGGGTCTTACCACAACTTGTACCCATTCCTCACTTGGAGGTTGGTGGTACCGACACAGTGAGGCAGCTGCCCCCGCCCACGACTTCACTTGTTCACTCATCGAGTCTAGAACCAATTGCTTCAAATGTAAATCTTTCTTTGACTAGGACACCGGTGCAAACCACCTTTGCAGGAGGCTTCAGTAGCCCTGCCGGAACCACCGTAGTAAGTTCTGCATTTGTTGCGGGCTTGCCAGGATCGGAGGGAAATCCCATTAGCGCTAACATCATGCCAACACTGAACATGGGTTCCTTGAGTTCTACTCTTGGATCAACGAGAAGTCTGAGTGACCTCGGCGTTAGTTTGCCCGCATCTTCTATTGTCACGGAGTTACGGCAACAATCTACTATCTTGGGTTCTTCCTCAACACCCATTGGTAGTATATTGTCAGATTCAGTCCCGGTTTCCACATCTTCCACATTTTCGGCTTCTTCTGCTTCGTCTGCACCATCTATTTCTGTACCTCCTCCGACTAGCATGGCTTCATCACCGGATGTTGATCTCTCGCGTCTTCCGGTTGTTGTTACTGCTAATCAACTTATTACCCGTTCTTTATTTCGAGCTAACAACGAACAGATGGCAACGGTTATTCAGCAGCAGACTGCTCGCATTTCTGCTTTGGAGAAGCAAGTAGCTTTGTTAGCTAAGGGTAAAGCTTCAATGTCTGATCCTCCTTCACAGCCTTCTCAATCAGCGGCTGATTCACTTACTATTCCAGAGTTGAAGGGGTTGCTGTTCTCTAGACTCTTAGAGTCGGGTTCAGCTGAAGATAGTGACCTTGTGGGCATTCTACAACAGCAGACTGCTTTACAACAACGTGCTATTCAAGAACAAAGGTCTCAGGCTCACTTGGTTACTCATACGGAATTTCAGCAATTTCAGGCCACTCTTGATGCCTCTCTCACCAAGACATTTACCGAGATCAACCAGATGTTCACTGATGGCTTATCACAGCTATCTGATCGGATTCGAGGTATTGAAGAGACATGTCAAACTGCTGCTAGACGGCCCACTAGACGGCATGATGATCATGATGATCATGATCGTCATGAGGGGGAGAGGAAAAGAAGGAGACTTGAAAGTGAGCCGTCTAGGGTACCAACCACGTCGAATGTACGGGTCGTTGACAGGTTTGAGGAAAGGCCTCCGAGAGAGAAAACAACCTGCAAGACATAGAGATTCAATTGTTCTAGCGGGAGGTGAAGAGATGGAATCAGAACCAGTCTTACAGTCTACTCTAGATTTTTTGGGGTCGGTGCAAGAAGAGATGCCAGAAGAAAGAACTGAAGAAAGAGGAGTGAAGTTTTCAGGGGCGTCTAGTTCTACATCTGAAATAGATAGAGTTCTAGCACTACTTGAGAATGTAGCTTCTGAAATTAGAGATTATCAAGTGCCGAATGAGGAGGTTCAAGAGGCAAGGTGTGAAGAAGACATTCGATTGAAAGATATGTTCGATGATGTAGAATTTGATTTTGAGAAAGAAAAGCCTGTGGATGATGTGGAAGGTCCGTTATTAGAAGAAGTGCTGCCTCAAGATGATTTGATGCCAGTTGATCCGAAGAAGGTGGAGTTATGGGAAAGAATGAAAGCTAGCTCAGGGAAATTCTTAAAGAGAACTGAATGGAACCGATTCACTAGAGCCATAGGGAAGTACTTGGAGGAAAGATACAAAAGCCGGTTTTGTTATCATGAGCGGAAGTTGAGTTATGTGAGGTTGTATGGTATAGAGAATCTGAGAAAAGAGTTGATAACAGAGTATGTGCACATGAGAAAGGTGAAAAAGCAAAGAAGAGAAGCGTTGGTGTCAGACTACAAATTTGTTGCAGTAAAGAGTTACAAGACCAACAGATTGAGTGCATATTGGTATCCAGTAATTACGTTCACTAGAGATGATGGGAAGGAATATGTGATTACAGAAGCTGATTTTCAAGATGTAAGCTTTGATGTGATCTTTGGGATTTTATATGATCTCAAAGGTAAAGCATTTAGAACAGAGGAGGAGGTAATTGCTCTAACGGCTATTGTTAGACATGTCAAGGCTTCGATATCATTGGCTCATTTGTATGACTTTCAACTAGGACTAGAGAATTGGTCATCAAAGTTATTCTGTCACAAACCACAAAGGAGTCTGGTTGGTGAAGAAAAGGACTTTGTCTTGTACACAGTGTTCTATGATGCAGATGAAACCAAGATCTCGTGTGTTTATCCAGATTCTCTAGGCAACAAGAAGAGGATGTACTCTCATGAAGTGATGTTATTTTGTGACGACACTTTAAAGATGGTGATGGATGGGTTGAATACAAGATTGCAAATGGATAGGCATAAAGTACATGATATCTCAGCTGCAAACAAGGTGTTGATCAAACATTTTGTAAAGGAGATAGAGAGAAGATTGAAGCTGAGAAATGATATTAGATTTGCAGAAGTCAAGTTCAAGTTGAGAAATCCTTCCGTGAAGCAATCTTAGTCAAGTAGTTGTTTGTTTCTTTTGTATGTCCCTCCTTCTTTTATAAAAGGGGGAGATTGTTAGTGTTAGATTTATTAAAGAAGTTGAGGGACCATTTGTGAACATTTTATCTTTTCTAGGAATGAGGTATAAATACCTCATTGCCTTGTATTGTACTCTAAGTCTTTCATTATCAATGACATATGAGTTTCACATTTTCTCTCTCTACTTTCTCTCTCTACTAGATCTATCATTTCTCATGCTAGATTGATTCATCTTGCACTTACATGTACAAGGGGTAAAGAGAAAACACCTTCATCAGAAGAAGATGTTGTGGAAGAAGAAATTTGAATGGTGTTTTTAGGAGAATGGCTTTCAACAGTTTTAGGAATAGAGGTTTCAACAGTTTTAGGAATAGGGGTTTCAGCTGGTTTAGAAATAGGGGCTTCAACATTAGGGGTTTCAAAAGGTTTAGACAAAATCTCAGGGAGAGGAGAAGAGATGATGACGTACCTTGGTTTTCTCCCCCTGAGATGTTGGCATCTTCAGCATTGAGGAGGAATTCTTCATCTCCTACAGCGTGCTCAAGGGGGCTGCTGCTTGGATCATCCCCCTCAGATTCAGCACCCTATGCTGAAGCTGACATGCAGCGAGTGAGGAGGGACGCCATATCGGTTTGCACCCTAGATCGACAGATCAGGGATGCATCCACTGATTCTAGCAGGCTACGATCCCTGTCTGTGAAGCTTGGTGCGGTAGGAGCAGGTGTAGGAGGGATTGCAGCGACCTCGTCCTTAAGATCCTTTAGCTGATCTTGTATGGCATTGATAGCCTGATCCTGTGCATCCAGGCGCCGACTGACCTCAGATTGAAAGGAGGGTAAAATATCGGGCCCCTTTTTCACTGAGACTTGAATCTCAGGGAGAAGGTGGTCCCTTAACTCGTCCATCGAGTTGGCCAAGACCCCAGAGGCCTTAGCGAGAATATCCATCTTCCCGTTGATGGATCCTAGGGCAGGGATGGAGAGGAACATCCCTAGGTCCGGGGAAGAAGAGGAGGTTTCCTTCAGTGACTTCGTCTCAGCTTTGGCTAAGGCAACAGAAGCCTTGGCATCAGCTTGAGCCTTTTTCACCTTCAGCACTTGATCATCGTGCTTCTGTTGAAACACTTCAGCCTTCTTCGCAGCCTCTGCTTCAAGAGCTGCCTTTTTATCAGCAATCTCTTTGAGTTCAGCCTCAGAGACGACCGGAGGGAGTGAAGTGTTCAAAGGAAGTGAAGTGCTCGAAGGAGGTTGAGAGTCGGAGCCTGTGAAGTAGAGACAAAGTAGGAGATACAAATAAGAATCTAAGAAGATTAAAAAGGTGTAAAAAAATTAGAGCAAAACATACCCATTGGTTTTTCTTTCAGTGGCTTGGGAGCCTGCTGAGAATCCACCTTGGCCTTTTTGGCCTTGGGAGGAGAGAAGGAAGAAGGGCACTTGAAATTTAGCTTCAGCGCGGGTCCCTTCTTGTTAGCTGATGCTGTTTTCTTCTGGGAGGGAGCAACAGGAATATCAGCAACAGGAATATTAGCAACATCTCTTGTAACCAAGACATCCTTTAGCGATACGCTGATATTGCTTGAGTCGTGGTCCAGGGCCTTTGTCTCGATGGTTGCGTGGGATAGTCCCTTTGTTGCAGCAGGATAGTGTTCACCCAGGTGAGAAGCGATGATCGCTGAGAAGAACCTAGGATAAGACAGATTCTTCTTCCTGGGTGTTTGCTTGAGGCGACCAACCATGTCATCCCATATGTATTTAACATAGTTGACAGGTTGTTTGGTGATAGCTCCCCAAACCATCACAATGGAGCTGAAGGAGGCTTGATCAAAACTGCCTACCTTGGCAGTGAGGCACTGAATGAAGTGCGTCCAGATGTAAGAGAAAATGGGGTTCAGGCACTTCTTCTTGACCTGAGAGGCATTCTTGATGGGTTCCCCGGCTTTATTCTTCTCCTAGTCAATGCCCAAGGTTTCAAGCCAGTCAGTGATGACTTTCTTGGAGGGCTCCTTGCAGTAGGTTGGTAGCACAGGAAGCTCTAGTACATCACGTAGCTTCCCGATGCCGAAGGTCAGCGACCCTGGTTCTTTGCCTTAAGGACTAATAGGAAGACTGCACTTGATGAATTCAGCCGTCCGTCCTTCGCGATTCTTCAGTGAAACCACCTCAGCTGTCTGCCATAGAGCGCTGAGAAGCTTTCGGCAGGGAGGATGGTTTATGGTGAAGGCCGTTTTCAGAGGGTAACTGAGCAAGAAATCTCTTGCATCAGTGAGGTACTCTTTGCCCTCAGGGAGATCTATCAGTGGAAGGAAGTTGTTTGAGTTCCACGTGATAGAGAGCATAGCATTCAGCCCGTTAGTTCCAGAGCTGTTATCCTCTTCCTCAATAGTATCTTCATTGGGGATGAGATCCTCGTTGGAGTTCTTGGAGGTGATGTTCTCTTGGATCACCACGTCGTCATCAGTAGTAGGGATGACATTTGTTGCAGAAGAGGGGTTTGGTTCCGTGACAGTGTTCCAGCCACTGGTATCGATGGAGATGGTGTTGAGATCAGAAGTAGAAACCATGGATTCTACATAGATAAAGAATTAGAGTTAAGTTTTCAGATATAAAAAGAGAAAACATTGAAAGATGAAAGACTTTCAAATTTAATGATAAGTATAAAGAATACTTGATTTTTCAGATTTAAGATCATCTGATAGGGTTTTAAGGAAGGGAATCCAAACCCTAGATTTTAAGTTTTAAGAAGAAGATGAAAAAATATAAACCATTTCGATTATGGAAAAATTTCCAGAATCAAGGGTTTTTGTAAGCATAAAAACTCTTGAAGATTGATAGATATAATGAGAAATCAAAATAGAACAAAATTATCCTACCAGTTGAAGAAAATGCACAAAGATTTTAAGAAAATCTTCGAAGGTTGTTCTTGTAACACCCAAATCCCATTTTTTTAAATTTTAACAAATAAGTTAGACAATAAAACCTTTGCATAAATTATTAAATAAAAATATTTATTTCAAAATTTCCAAGTCAAACAAAATAGCATCCCATGTGCAAATAAAATCATCGTGATAAAAGAATCAACATTCGGATCGGAACGCCGTCTAGCCGGAACCCTCAAGCCGGAGCTTTGCCCTTGTCAACACCCGAACTCGTACCTAAAAAGACATAAATAATGAGGGGTAAGCACAACAGCTTAGTGAGCACGTTTTACATACAACACATTACAATTAATACATATAATTACATCAATCACATCTTAACGGTTTCCCGTCCGTTGAATCATCCCGCAATCCGACCTTGGTGGTTTCCCACCATTCGGGTCATCCCGCAACCCGATCCATCACAACACATCATCATAGAACATATACATATCAATCATAATACATTGCACATAAAACCCACTCACCTGTCTCGAACAAATCACAACGGAATAACAACTCGAACCGTTCCCGCAACTCTGAAAATTATGAATATACCCTCTATAAGAATTTACCCGATAACACTAATTTACCTATCAAGGTCACACTAGACACCGACGCGGCGGCGCCCGATTTCAGATCGGTTGCGGTCTCGTACCACAGCCGAGCCCACAAATCAACAGCGGCGGCGACAGGTGCCGCCTCGCGGCGCGACCAGCCGCCTCGCGGCGCGACAGACTGACTCGCGGCGCGAGCCGCTTTGCACTTGCTCTCTTCGCGGCGCGAAAGCCGTCCAGATGCACCCTAAACAAATCAAAGCCGCAGCGGCGGCGTTAACACCACCGCAGCCCGGCCGACACTTGCCAACAGCGGCGAGGTGGACCACCACAGCCACCGGCCGATCAAACGGCGGCAGCAGCCGTGGTGTCCGACCACCACCGCCGGCCAAACATCAAAAGGAGGCAGCGGCGGCTGCCTTGGATCACTACCACCATCGACGGCTGTGGATTGCCACCACCATCGATGGTCGACGCACCACTGAACCACGGCAACGACGGCGGCCGTGGTTTACCACTACCACCGCCGGCCGGGACCGTATAACAACACAGCGGGCGGCGAGGTTTCCCACCGCCGTCGCCGACCAAGTAAACGGACAACAGTGGTGGCTGTGTTACCGCCACCACCATCGAATAGCAACAGCAACAGCAGCGGCTCGACTATCGCCTCGCGGCCACCGCTGCTGAAACACAACCGCGACCACCACTGGCCATCGCCGGCGTGGAGGTTTACCTAACGATTGGCAGATCACCGCCGGTCAAAGCCGGCGACCGCCGTACACGCTGCTGGCCCAAACAAAGTACACGATAAATCCTTAAAAAAAGACGGTACTCGATTACCTCACGAGAAGAACGACACAAAGCCAACTCCGGCGGTTTTCCTTCCCTTCCCGGCCCTCTCTCTCTCGCCGATCTCTCTCTCTCTCTCTCTGTCTCGCTTTCTCTACCTTAAGCCACAAGAAACACAATGGGGAGAGATTGCAACCCTAGGGCTTTTAAACAAGGTTAACGGGCCTCTCTCTCTCCCTTTACTTAACCCACAAGAAACAAACCCACCAACCTTAAAACCCTAACAATTAGTTTATTAATAATAATAACAATAATAATAATATCAACAATAATAATAATAATAATAATAATGATAATAATAATAATAATAATAACGGGACGTTACAACTCTCCCCCACTTACAAGGATTTCGTCCCCGAAATCAGTCTGAAAAGAGCTCCGGGTAATGCTCCCGCATCTCTGCCTCCGGCTCCCAGGTCCACTCGGAACCCTTCCGATGCTGCCATTGCACTTTCACGATTTTGATTTCTTTGCTCCGCAACCTTTTCACCTTCCGGTCTATCACCGCTACCGGCCTCTCGACGTAATTCAGGCTCTCGTCCACCTGAATATCGTCTAAAGGAATGTGCGCCGTCTCGTCGGCGAGACACTTGCGCAACTGCGAAATGTGAAACGTGCTGTGGATCTGACCTAACACCGCAGGCAGCTCCAGACGATAGGCCACCTTCCCAACACGTGCGAGAACCATGAACGGTCCAATGTAACGAGGCCCAAGCTTGCCTCTCTTTCGGAACCGGATTACGCCCTTCCAAGGAGAAACCTTGAGTAGTACTCGGTCTCCCACCTGAAACTCCAAATCCGACCTCCGCCGATCCGCATAGCTCTTTTGCCGACTCTGAGCTGTCCGCAACCGCTCCCGAATCCTCTGAATATCCTCGGTGGTCTTCTGAACCACCTCAATGCTACCAAGAACACGTTGTCCGACCTCACCCCAACAGATAGGGGTACGGCATCTTCTCCCATAAAGCATCTCAAAAGGCGGCATCCCAATGCTCGAATGGTAACTGTTGTTGTACGAGAATTCCGCCAAGGGCAGATACGTATCCCAGCTGCCTCCAAAGTTTAAAACACAAGCCCGAAGCATATCCTCCAAGGTCTGGATCGTACGCTCACTTTGACCGTCGGTCTGGGGGTGGTATGCGGTACTGAAGTGCAGCTTGGTGCCCAACTCGGAATGAAACCGCTCCCAGAAACGAGAAGTAAAGCGCACGTCTCTGTCCGATATAATCGATACTGGTACTCCATGCCTCGACACCACCTCCTTCACATAGATCTCCGCCAACTGCTCCGCGGTCGAACTCTCCCGAATAGCAAGGAAAATAGCGCTCTTGGTCAATCGATCCACTATGACCCAAATCGCATCAAACTTCTGAGGGGTTTTCGGAAGCTTGGTGATCAGATCCATAGTGATGTTTTCCCACTTCCACTCGGGAATCTCCAGAGGTTGCATCTTGCCATGAGGCTTCTGATGCTCCGCCTTGACCTTCAAGCAGGTCAAACATGACTCCACATACCGAGCGACGTCTCTCTTCATCCCCGGCCACCAGTAACCAGTCCGCAAATCCCGATATATCTTTGTAGCTCCCGGATGAATTGAGAATTTGGACTTATGTGCTTCCTCTAGCAAGGTCTGCCGTGCCGTACCCGCACGAGGAACCCATACTCGACCAAATCTAGTCAGCAACCCTCGACTGTCCCTGACCAACACTGCCATCTGACCCCGAATCCGCTCTCCGTTCTGGTTCTCCTCCCGACTTGCCTCCTCTTGTGCCATCTGACCATGTCCACAAAGGAGGTAGTCACCGCCATTTTCAGATGTGAGATTCGAAGCGGTGCGTGCTCCGTCTTCCTACTCAAAGCATCAACGACCACATTGGCCTTGCCTGGATGATAGAGAATCTCACAATCGTAGTCCTTGACTACATCAAGCCACCTCCGCTGTCGCATATTTAGATTCGGTTGCTCCAAGAAGTACCTCAAGCTCCGGTGGTCCGTAAAAATGGTGCACTTCACCCCGTACAGGTAGTGCCTCCACATTTTTAGGGCAAAGACCACCGCCGCAAGCTTATGGTCGTGCGTGGGGTAGTTAGCCTCGTGAGGCTTCAGCTGCCTCGAAGCGTAGGCTATCACTCGACCCCTCTTCATCAACACACACCCCAAACCCAGCCGAGATGCGTCGCAATAGACCGTCATATCTTCCACCCCTTTCGGTAGAGTCAGAACCGGTGCCTCACACAGCTTCTGCCTCAACGTGTCGAATGCCATCTGCTGTTCAGAACCCCAAACGTATGGCTCACTCTTCTTCGTCAAACGCGTCAATGGTACCGCAATCTTAGAGAAATCCTGGATGAACCGTCGGTAGTAGCCGGCCAAACCCAGGAAACTTCAGATATCGGTTGGTGCCTTCGGAACCTCCCAGTTCATAACTGCCTCGATCTTTGCCGGGTCCACCTTGATGCCCTCCCAGTTAATATTGTGGCCCAAGAACTGAACCTCTTCTAACCAGAAAGCGCATTTCGAGAATTTGGCGTAGAGACGTTCCCTCCTCAGAACCTCAAGCACCTCCCGCAGATGCACGACGTGCTCCTCCCTTGACTTCGAGTAGATCAAGATATCATCAATGAAAACAATCACGGACCGATCGAGCATAGGCCGACAAACCCGATTCATAAGGTCCATGAAAGCTGCTGGAGCGTTGGTAAGCCCGAACGGCATTACCAAAAACTCGAAGTGGCCGTAACGGGTTCGGAAAGCGGTCTTATGGATGTCCGCTTCCTTCACCTTTAGCTGGTGGTACCCTGGCCGGAGATCGATCTTAGAAAACCACGACGCTCCCTGAAGCTGGTCAAACAAGTCATCAATCCTAGGTAGAGGGTACCTATTTTTGATGGTTACCTTGTTGAGCCCCCGGTAATCGATGCACATCCGGTGACTCCCGTCTTTCTTCCTTACAAATAAGATCGATGCTCCCCACGGTGAGCTACTCGGACGACTAAACCCCTTCCCCGAGAGCTCCTACAATTGCTCAGACAACTCCTGAAGCTCCGGCGGAGCCAGACGATAAGGAGCTCGTGCAATCGGAGCCGCCCCAGGTACTAAGTCGATGCCGAACTCGATCTGTCTGTCAGGCGGGAGGCCAGGCAGATCCTCTGGGAATACATCTGGGTACTCGCTGACGACTGGTACCTCGGCTACCGACAACTTTCTCTTCTTCACTTGATCTGCCATAGCATAGACCAAGAAACCCGTACACCCCCGCTGGATGTACTTTCGAGCCTTCGCGACAGAATAGAAGGATGTAGACACCCTCCTCCCTTTGCCGTACACCACCAGCTCTCCCCCACTTGGATTCTGGATGCGTACCAGCTGCCCTACAATGTCCGTCGTCGCCCGGTTTGGAAACATCCAGTCGATCCCGACCACCACGTCCACTCCGTTCATGGGGATGGGGATGAGGTTAATCCTGAACCGAACTCCGAAGATGTCGATGCTACACCCCCGGTACACGTGCTCAACCACTTGCACTTCCTCCGCGGCTACATCGATTGTCAAAGGACTATCCAGATTGCCGAGCTCGATATGGAAATCCGTACAGAATCTATGCGACACATAGGACCACGTGGACCCCGTGTCGAAAAGTACTAAGGCCGGTTTCGAGTTGACAGGAAAAACGCCTAAAATGCACGATTTACAACAAATATACTATTCCCATTACAAACAACAAGGTAGACTACAATCGATAATTGTATAAAATGAAACGAGGAAAAACCTGTAATCACGTCAGGTGCCGTCTGTGCCTCCTCAGCAGTCATCTGAAAGGCTCGCCCACGAGTAGTAGTAGCTCCGCTCTTCCCTTTGGTGGTGCCGTCAGTAATCATAAGCGTCGCCGGTGCCGGAGCCAAAGCTGGTGCCTTCTTTAGCTAGGGGCAATCGGGTTTGATATGCCCGGGCTGGTAACAATGGAAGCAGATCTTCGCAGTCTCTTTGCAGTCTCGACTAAGATGACTTGCCTTGCCACACTTATAGCATGACAACTCCCGCGGCCTACACTCGCCCCGATGATATCGCCCGCACTTGGGACAACTCGAGGACCCACTCCTGTTATCACTCCTTTCCCCCTTAAACTTCTTTGTCGGCGCCGGCTGATCCTCTGCCTTCCTCTTTCCCTGCTGACGCTCCTCCAGAATTAGCTCCTGAGCCCTCGCTACCTCCTGCATGTCGCTGAAGGTTTTGCACCTTCCCGTAGCCACCGCTCCCTTAATCTCCGGCCTCAGTACCCCTAAATAGCGAGCCATCTTCAGCGACTCATCATTCGCGTAGCCCGGTACAAACAACAGCTTCTCCAGAAACTGTGTAGTAATCTCGTTCACTGACTCGGTCGTCTGGGTCAGTTTTAGGAACTCAGCTGCTATCTGTTCCTTCTCAATGCGAGGAGCAAACTCCTCGTCGAACATGGCCTGGAATTCCTCCCAGGTCAATGCGGTGATCTGCGCCTCCGTGTACTTCTTGAGAGTCAGGTCCCACCAGTCCTTTCCCGCTCCGCGAAGAAGGTTCACAGCGAACAGAACCTTTGATCCCTCCGGGCATCCATACGTGCGAAACGCCCCCTCGACCGCAGAGTACCAGCGGTAGCAAGCAACATGGTCCTTCTTCCCATCGAAGAATGGCGGTTGGCACGCCATAAAGTCCTTGAAAGTAATTCCGCGAGTCTGAGACTGACCCGTGCTTCCAGACCCCGTGCTACGGGCCGTAAGGGCCGCGTCGATACGCTGATCCACTGTCTGAATCAGCTCATCCCTCATTTGGTTAAATAGCCCCGACTGCCCGGCCTCACCATCATCAGTATGGCTCCTAGTTTGCACCATTCTGAAGGTTCAAGAAACATCTTAGATTACGACTATAACGAAGCAGTTCTATATACCACTAAGGTGCTCATACGCATCCCTACTACTAGTGCTCATGCCAACCCTAATGCTAGTCCTTACAGCGCATGCTAAATACGGACTAGTTCACATATACAGGCATTACACACAACAGTTAGCCACATATAGTCGTAATACCATAAGCATTCTCATCCCTAGCCGTCGTCAATGAGTTTAAGCCCCCAGAACTTAATCAAATCCAACACTACACAGGTGTTTATAGTAACACTATTATTGGCGCCGTATTACTATAACCAACCATTCATGATAGTCGGATCAAGATTACCGGGCAACAATCAGACAAGAACATGCCCGATAACCCATCCCCGACATAACAAGGTGTTTACGTTTGGTTTTGATACCGTCCTATTTAGACCTCAACCTATTGGCTAGACGGATACACACAAACACAGATACGACTCTAGACCCACACATAAATATGCAATTAAGCATGTAACAATTAAACAACTAAAGGTACATTAATGCTCACCTCCGTCTTGACGGTTCCGCTGGCCATTCCGATCTTAACCGATTTTCCCAAAATCGCCTAGTTTAAGTCCAACCACACACACACTCGCAAGTGTGCGTGCTGATTCTCTTAAACCTAGGCTCTGATACCAAGTTGTAACACCCAAATCCCATTTTTTTAAATTTTAACAAATAAGTTAGACAATAAACCCTTTGCGTAAATTATTAAATAAAAATATTTATTTCAAAATTCCCAAGTCAAACAAAATAGCATCCCATGTGCAAATAAAATCATCGTGATAAAAGAATCAACATTCGGATCGGAACGCCGTCTAGCCGGAACCCTCAAGCCGGAGCTTTGCCCTTGTCAACACCCGAACTCGTACCTAAAAAGAGATAAATAATGAGGGGTAAGCACAACAGCTTAGTGAGCACGTTTTACATACAACACATTACAATTAATACATATAGTTACATCAATCACATCTTAACGGTTTCCCGTCAATCGAATCATCCCGCAATCCGACCTTGGTGGTTTCCCACCATTCGGGTCATCCCGCAACCCGATCCATCACAACACATCATCATAGAACATATACATATCAATCATAATACATTGCACATAAAACCCACTCACCTGTCTCGAACAAATCACAACGGAATAACAACTCGAACCGTTCCCGCAACTCTGAAAATTATGAATATACCCTCTATAAGAATTTACCCAATAACACTAATTTACCTATCAAGGTCACACTAGACACCGACGCGGCGGCGCCCGATTTCAGATCGGTTGCCGTCTCGTACCACAGCCGAGCCCACAAATCAACAGCGGCGGCGACAGGTGCCGCCTCGCGGCGCGACCAGCCGCCTCGCGGCGCGACAGACTGACTCGCGGCGCGAGCCGCTTTACACTTGCTCTCTTCGCGGCGCGAAAGCCGTCTAGATGCACCCTAAACAAATCACAGCCGCAGCGGCGGCGTTAACACCACCGCAGCCCGGCCGACACTTGCCAACAGCGGCGAGGTGGACCACCACAGCCACCGGCCGATCAAACGGCGGCAGCAGCCGTGGTGTCCGACCACCACCGCCGGCCAAACATCAAAAGGAGGCAGCGGCGGCTGCCTTGGATCACTACCACCATCGACGGCTGTGAATTGCCACCACCATCGATGGTCGACGCACCACTGAACCACGACAACGACGGCGGCCGTGGTTTACCACTACCACCGCCGGCCAGGACCGTATAACAAGACAGCGGGCGGCGAGGTTTCCCACCGCCGTCGCCGACCAAGTAAACGGACAACAGTGGTGGCTGTGTTACTGCTACCACCATCGAATAGCAACAACAACAGCAGCGGCTCGGCTATCGCCTCGCGGCCACCGCTGCTGAAACACAACCGCGACCACCACCGGCCATCGCCGGCGTGGAGGTTTACCTGAAGTGTTGTCGCAGTAAATGAGAATCTTTGATAGCTGAAAACCATAGTCCAACAGTTGATTTCTCATCCATAAGACTTGTGCACAGCAGCTACCAGCAGCGACATATTAGGCTTTAGCGGTTGATGTGGACACTGAGTTTTTCTTTTTGCTTGTCTAGCTCACCAACTTACCACCAAGTAGCTGACAGCCACCAGTGATGCTCTATCGATCTATTTTACAGCCTGCAAAATCACCATCTGAAAAAGCAGTTAGATCGAACCCTGAGTCCCTGGGGTACCAGAGACCAAGGTTGGGAGTCCCCTTCAGGTATCTGAAGAAACGCTTAACAACTTTCATATGGGACTCCTTAGGATCAGCTTGATATCGTGCACAAAGACATGTAGCATATATGATATCAGGACGGCTTGCTGTAAGGTACAGCAGTGAGCCAATCATTCCTCTGTAGAGAGTAACTGATGCGGTAAATATTATATATAAAAAGCGAAACAAGTTTTAACCTCTAATGCCTAACCACAATTACCACATTCACAGGCAAGCGTACCTGATCGCGAGTAATATAGTGTAGGAAAGTCCAGGTATCGTTCTTACCACTGGGAACGGTCAAGTTATGTTGACGTAGTTTAATTAATCTAGAATTACCGGGGGTTTGTAGGAAAATGATTTGATTAACTAAAAGACAAAAAAAATAAACAACTAATTATCTAGAAAGCAAAAAGAAGATGATTTAAACTTTATAAGAGAAAACAGTAGTACTTATTATGGTAATAACGACTCCCCAATTGGATGATTTAACTTTGCCAAAAGTATGGTTGAATTGGTTATTGTAAGAATTTAAGTCGAGGACACCCTAACATGCGAATATTATGGTTGTCAACCAGGTTGGTCTTCCTAGCCCTAATACATAGACTGATTGTCAAGCAATCTAGTAAAAGTCACCCAATTCTATCGCTATTGTATGGAACTCTACTATCTAGTTGCTCTCGGTCCGAGCTAACCACCTAACACAACTCTCCGTGTTACCGAAGTGAAGGTCAAGAAAGGTTGATTATCCTAACGGAGTCTATCTATCTTGGTCAAACAGATACACCCAACCAACGAGTTCAAATAACCATACAATACACATCAAACTGGAACCATAAAATCACACTCAATAAACCAAGAACAAACCAATAATCAATTAATTCATAAAAACATCATCCACAAGGTTCATCTACCACAACAAATACCAGTAAATGAGACTACTCATTAGACATAATAAAAATAGCAAATAAACCATAAAAGACAGACATTATACCGACCGTACAGCAACAGATGATCGAGAACCGGAGAACAAACTCTGAGTAAGATCGTATCACTCGTATCGGCACAACTCTATCTCTCACTAATCAAACTAAGAAAATATGAAAAGATTAAACTGCTAGATGATTGGTGATGATTTCTGGAATGAAGGAGGAGGCTGGTATTTAAAAGGCATTCGGAGGCTCGTTTCGCGATCACGAGGCGGCAGCTTCGCGGCGCGAGACACGTAAATAACCCTATATTTCCTTTTTTAGCAAGTTCTGGAATCTTCCATCGAGGGTCTTTGCCTACTTCCCGGCGCGAAAATCTCCAGAGTCGACGCGAAGTCAGTGAAAAGCATGAATATTCTAGAAGTGGCTCTCTTCACGGCGCCAAGCTTAAAAACTCGCGGACGCGAAAAGCTCTTTGAGTTGACTTTTCTCAATTTCCACATTTTTCCGCATTTTTTCGTATTTTTCCGTTCCAAGGCCTCCAAAACCTACAAAAGTATGAATTAGCCCAAAATGTGAGTAATCGGATCATAAATGGGTGAGAAACGGGGTAAATTCTAGCAATTAAGTACGACCAAAACATGTATAATTTTGGAGTTATCAAAATCCCCACACTTAAGCTTTGATTGTCCTCAATCAAAAGACTGAAAGATAAGAAAAATAACGCCAAAATTATCTCCACCCAAGATCATCTAAGAGAACATAGAAGACTCACACAGTCGAACACAAAAACAAGATATATCAAGTAATCGAACACCAAGATCAACCTTTTACCCTCACAAAGCATGAATGATAAATTAAAGTGTATCTCTTGGGAGTAAAAGTGTATGTATAAGAAGTGATCACACCAATACTCAACTAATCCCCGCATACATAAGCTTGTCACCAAATCTAATCTCCAGCACTGAGAAGTTGTCAACCGTCAAGAGGACTTAAGGGTTGTAATGTTAGGCTAAGGGTAAAAGGTAGGATAAAGGATATATAAGTGACTAAGAATGCAACAAAAACTCAAGAAACTCAATTAGTAATGATCCAAACATTTTAAGAAAAAATATGACTTTCGGAATTATGCACTTTTTCGGGATGAGCTTTTTCTCTTTCTTTTTGAATCGGCCTAAGCATATTGCTTATTTGTGGCTCGAATTTCTTTTTCTTTTGCTCATTTTTCTTTTCTTTGACTCTTTTCTTTTTTTTGATGTTTCTTTTCTTTCTTCTTTCTTTGAGTCATCACTTTCTTTTCTTTTCTTTTTTTTTTCAAAATCAATCCTTCTTTATTTGTCAGATATGAAAAATACGGATCACAACATCTCAAGTTCTCAAATTTAAGTCACGGCCAAAAGATAGATAAAAAGATAGGCTAAAGGATATATGGTTATATGGGTAAAGAAATGAAAGGCTAAGGCTCAAAATGGTTTCAAAGGTTAAAGTGTTAAAGTTGAACACTTTCAAAGTTTCGGTTAGGAAAATTAAATAACCTTAAGATGGGGTTATCTAACGAAGGCTAAAAGGGTTTGAAACGAAGGCCTCTATCAGTGCAATGGTGATAAATACTTCTCTTATGTGGTCTCAACAAGCATTCAAAGCGACAAGTTCTACCTTGGTTCAAAGTCGGCATCCTCACGAAATGAATAAACAATTAAGCTCAAACTCTCAAAGGAATAGGGTGAGGCACTTATGGTAATTGGTATTCCAAGGTATCCTTTTACTCAAATAATCTCATTAGTGTTCTCCTACGTAAGCAACTAAGTTCCAAAAACAATCTCAAATTTCGAAAAAAATTGGGGTCAAGTCTCAAAGCTTTCAAAATTTTGAAAAACGACAATTCAAAAAGCAAAAAAGTGAACCCATTTAAATAGTTAAGTCTACATAACCCCCTCCCCACACTTAAAGTTTGCAGTGTCCTCAATGCAACAATTAAAACAGGTAAGGAGTAATTGGGGAAAAGAGAAACTTACCGGGTTATGTGACTTGATCTGATCTGAGAGAGAATATTCAGGAATCGTGCGCGGTTCAAGATCATAAACTGCTGTATCTATTACCAAAAAGAAAAAGAAAAAGTAAAAAGAACAAAATAAAAATAAAACAACTAAAGCAAACAATTAAAATTAACCTAAGCAATCCAAACAAAATAAAAGAAGTTCAAACAAACAAACCAAACAGTTTAAAGTTCAAAGTAAAGTACAACCCAATCGAATCAAATAAAACCAATCAGTTACGGTTTTCGAAGGCCCATTCATCATAAGATGAGTAACCAGCTGGAGCGTCGTCACCATCACGCCATAGAGGATGAGGAGCGAGAGGAGCCGAGGGAGCATGTCCCACGCTCTCGAAATACTCGTTCATTGACGCGGTGACCCATGACAATTCCCGGCGAACACCGTACATGTCATATGATAGCCGGTCGAGTCGCTCCATGATGTCATGATGTTCGTTGCCCAACTGTTCCGACAATTCTTGGATAGCTTCGCGAATAGACCCCGATCCTTGCGGTTCACTACACCCGCTTTGTTGACTTTCTTGATTTGACGGCGGCGGATGGCTCGATTGCCCCGGGTAGGTTGGTTGAGGTGGTGAAGTAGCCATACCGATCGGACCCTCGTGGGAGGCGGTATCCCCAATCCAAACGAAGGTGCCCTTTTGAGGCCCCGGTGCTAGTAGCTTCATCGAACGAAAAAGAACCTTATCGAGAATTCCCAAAGGAGATAACTTGGTGAGAGTCGCACAAACTTCCGGCCTAAGGGCTCCCAATTTCTCCGCTATGACCGTGATAAAATGTCCTCCACAAAGACCCGTTTCGGCCTTATCGTGCACCTCGGTGGTGTTTAAGAATATTTTTGCCATTACATAAGCAAGATTCGTTATGGCATCTCGATCGACTAACCGTCAAAGAAGCCAAAGATCACCCTCCGGTAGCTTCTCCTTGATAGCCTTTCGGTAGGCAAGCGAATGGACTAACATCCGGTGGAGAAGACGATGCTCGGGTAGGATGATAGAACTCTCCTTGGTGTTGGACTGTTGATAAGATCCCAATCCAATAGTTGACCAAAACTCCGCACCCGAGAATTCGGCACTAGACTCACAAGCACCGTTAAGGAAGTAGTGACAAAAGTAGTCCGACCTTGACTGAGCAGCGGTGAAGAGACCGAGCAAAACCCCAAATCGTGGAAGTGTAACGAAGTGCCATTCCCCAAGTATGCGGAAACTTACACACACACCATCGAATTTGTCTTCATTGAAAGCCTCCAAATCGAACTTAAATGTGGCCAAAAACTCCAATACGAGCTCAAAGTAAACTGGCTCGTGAGTTTTTAGGACTTTCTCCCAATCATTGCTTACGAAGCGAACAACGCCAAATCGATCGCGATACTCCCTTCTCAAAAGATCCAAAAGCCGATCTCCAAACCCAATCTCATCAACAAAGTTCAAATCCACTACCGAGCCGATTTCAATTTCTCGCTTATTTAAGCGTCCAAGCTCAATCATCAGGGATATCTTCTCGCTTTGTGGATGTTATCTGAATCGAAAGACAAGCATGGATGTTCCCGAGCATTGCAAGAAGAAGAGGAGGTTCTCTACAAAAGCAAAATCCATGTGTATCATTCAAAATAATGCTTATAATTTCCCTTCCCCACACTTGAGTTAAACCATATCATATAATCATAAAGCTAAAAACAACTCAAGTGTGTGCAATCAAATATTCATCTCTAAAGAATCGAAGAAACCTTAACCAAAGAATCCCCCTTTTTGGGTATTTCCACAATTTAGCAATCTAGGGTTTACAAGGATCTTCAAATTAGAGCATTAGAGAGAAATTACGTACCTTTGACGCCATGGAATCGTGAGGTGAGAAGAGAATTGCAGAGAAAACCGAAGGGAAGGGAGAAAAACTGAAAATAAGGTTTTAGGATTAGAAATTTAAACCTCCCGTTCCGAACTTCGCGTCGCGAAGTGAAAGATCTTGCGCCGCGAAATCGAGGGTACTGCACTATTTTCAGATTTTTGCCATTTCACGATCGCGAAACTTTACATTTAGCGATCGCGAAAATACCCTATCAAAAAGAACTTACCTTGCTCCGCAACTTAGCTCCGCGAAACTTATACTTCGCGTTCGCGAAAATGTCTCTGCATGCATCTCCCAAACTTTGATCGGGTTGTGATTTTCCTTTGACTAATACTGCAAAAATGATTAGAAAACAAACAAAAACAAAAATAACTAAGAAAAACACGGGTTGCCTCCCGAGAAGCGCTTGTTTTTGTAACGAGTCTCGAGCCTGACTCGGGAGAACAACTAGGTAATAGTCATTTCAGAAAGATGACAAACCTCGCCATTTCTGACGGTGTCATCTTTATGGTAAAGTTTTAGTCTATGGCCATTTACCTTGAATTGTCCTCTTTCGGTCATTAGATCCACATATCCGGAGGGATAAGCTTTCAAAACAACATATGGACCTATCCACCGTGACTTTAACTTACCGGGGGAGAATTTGAAACGAGTTTGATACATTAGTACCTTGTCTCCCTCTTTGAACACCTTTACCTCCTTTAGCACTGCATCGTGCCATTTCTTTCGCTGTTCCTTGTAGATCTTCGAGTTTTCATATGCAAGAGATCTGAGTTCCTCCAATTCACGCAAGTTTAGTAATCGCTCTCTCCCACTTGCGATGTCGTCCAAATGAACCTTTTTTAGCGCCCATAGTGCTTTGTACTCAAACTCGAATGTTAGATGACATGCTTTTCCGTAAAGCTTCCGATATGGGGTGCTTCCAATTGGTGTCTTGTAAGCCGTGCGATATGCCCATAGTGCGTCTTCGAGCTTTTGTGACCATATCTTTGGGTTGTTATCAACTGTCTTTTCCAAGATCGGTTTCAAGGCCCGATTGGTGTTTTCTGCTTGTCCGTTTGCTTGCGGATGATAAGCGGTTGAGAACCGATGATGTACCCCATATCGTTTGAGGGTTTTTTCCAAGAGGTAATATGCAAAGTGAGTTCCCCTATCGCTTATGATTGCTTTCGGGCATCCGTATCTACACACAAGAGATTTCACAAAATTAACGACTACCTTAGCATCATTTGTGGGTGAAGCCTTTGCTTCGGCCCATTTGGAAACATAGTCAACTGCCACAAGGATGTATTTGTTGCCTTTGGAATCGGGGAAGGGTCCCATGAAATCGATTCCCCAAACATCAAACATTTCGCTAACGGAGATGCTTTGTTGAGGCATTTCGTCTTTGTTTGTGATATTACCCGCTCTTTGACATGCGTCACAAGATTTTATCAGCGTGTGAGCATCCTTGAAAATCGTAGGCCAATAGAATCCCGATTCGAGGACTTTCCTGGCGGTGAGATTGGCCCCAAAATGGCCTCCCGTGGGACCTTTGTGACAAATTTTGAGAATGTCCCAAGCAGCAAAGCCTGAGACACATCGACGGGGCATCCTATCGGGTCCTATCCTAAACAAGTAGGGCTTGAACCAAAAGTAATGCTTTAGGTCCAAGAAAAACTTACCTCTTTGTTGATGAGTCATACCTTTAACGAGAATACCGGCGGCAAGATAGTTTGCGAAATCCGCATACCATGGTATAGTTTCTTCTCCTATGGTCTTAATCATGTTGAGGTCCTCATCGGGGAATTTATCCCTAATGACTTCTATGCCCCCGGAATCCATGTCTGGATTCTCCAGGCGAGATAGATGATCAGCAGCCAAATTTTCGGCATCTTTCTTATCTCTTACCTCTATATCAAACTCTTGTAACAGAAGTATCCATCGTATGAGTCTGGGCTTATCATCAGGCTTAGCAAAGAGGTACTTAAGGGCAGAATGATCGGTATACACTATGATTTTGGACAACACAAGATAAGATCGAAACTTCTCAATGGCGAAGACAACCGCTAGAAGCTCTTTTTCGGTCGTGGTGTAGTTTTCTTGGGCATCATTAAGAGTTCGGCTAGCATAGCAAATCGGTTGAAAATGATTGTTTATACACTGCCCAAGGACTGCACCAACGGCATAATCACTCGCATCGCACATAATCTCAAAAGGTTGGTCCCAATCAGGTGGAACCATAATAGGGGCGTTTGTCAGATGATGTTTTAAAGTTTCAAACGCGGATATGCAGCTCTCATCAAAAAAGAAAGGTGCATCCTTTTCAAGAAGTTTCGTTAGAGGTCGGGTTATTTTTGAAAAATCTTTAATAAATCGCCTATAAAACCCGGCATGACCTAAGAAACTTCGAACCCCTTTTATGTTTGTAGGTGGAGGAAGCTTCGATATGGTGTCTATCTTGGCTTTATCCACCTCCAAACCATCTTTTGAGATTTTGTGCCCAAGAACTATACCTTCTCTTACCATAAAGTGGCACTTCTCCCAGTTGAGAACCAAATGAGACTCCTCGCATCTAGCTAAGACCCTGTCTAAGCTGTTTAAACAATCATCAAAGGAGTTACCGAAAACAGAAAAATCATCCATAAAGACCTCCATACAATCCTCTATCATATCCTAAAAAATGGCAGTCATGCATCGCTGAAACGTAGCGGGTGCATTGCACAACCCAAAAGGCATGCGCCTATACGCAAATGTTCCGAAAAGACAAGTAAAGGTTGTCTTCTCTTGATCCTCGGGATCAATGGGAATTTGGAAATATCCCGAAAATCCATCCAGAAAGCAATAGTACTCATTTCCCACCAATCGCTCAAGCATTTGGTCTATGAAGGGTAGAGGGAAATGGTCCTTTCTAGTGGCATCATTCAGCTTCCTATAATCTATGCAAACTCTCCACCCGGTGACAGTACGGGTAGGAACCAACTCATTATTATCATTCGTGACAACGGTGAGTTCTCCCTTTTTGGGAACCACTTGAACAGGGCTCACCCACGGACTATCAGAAATAGGGTAGATGATCCCGGTGTCAAGTAGCTTGATAACCTCTTTTTTTACAACCTCTTGCATTTTCGGATTAAGCCTTCTTTGTTTTTGTACACACGGTTTAAAATTATCTTCCATTAAAGTTTTATGCGTACAAAAAGAAGGGCTTATTCCGGGAATGTCCGAGATTTTCCAAGCTAACGCCTTTTTGTGTTTTTTCAAAACCGCAATAAGCTTTTCTTTTTCATCGGCTGTTAGCAAGGCAGAAATAATTACGGGGAGAGAATTGTTACCTTCAAGAAATTGGTATTCGAGGTGCTCGGGAAGGTCTTTTAATTCCAATTTTGGCGGTTCTTCCAAAGAGGTCTTCACCCTAACTTTATCTTCTTGCTTTATCTCCTCGATTTACTCTTGTTCTCCCCCATGACTTCACCCTTTCCTACCTCAATGGAGAAGCTTTCTTCCGATTCACCTGGTTCAAAAAGATGATCATTGAGCTTTGTTTCAAAAGGTTCGGTGAAATCGTCTAGGTTATTTATAGATTCGTTACAGTCCAGGGTCCCATCGATGGAGAAGCTGATTCGGTCTTTGCCAATTCCTAAACTGAGTTCTCTTTCAGCGACATGGATAACGGCACTGGCCGTGTTGAGGAACGGACGGCCAACGATTAGAGGTACTTTGACCTCGTCCTTTATGTCCAAGATCACAAAGTCAGTAGGAAAAACAAACTTATCTACTTGCACTATGACATCCTCAGCTATTCCTACGGGGTATTTTATGGATCTATCGGCTAGTTGTATGGTCATTCGCGTGCTTTTTAAATCCCTTAATCCAAGTCTTTGGTAAAAAGACAAGGGCATTAGGTTTATACTAGCTGCTAGATCTGCTAAGGCTCTACACGAAACAATTTTACCAAAATAGCAAGGGATAGTGAAACTCCCTGAATCACCCTTTTTGGGGGTGTCGGAAAGTATGGCTAAGCATTCTGCGCTTAGAAATTCTATATCTTCTGCTCCCGTTTTTGCTTTGTTAGCCACCAACTCCTTGAGAAATTTCACATAATTCGGCATCCCTGCAATTAAGTCCACAAAAAGCACATTAATATCTACTTGTTTTATCAATTCAATGAACTTACGATACTGGGCCTCTTTCTTTTCTTTTCGCAATCGTGCGGGATATGGTACTAGTGTCAGCACATGTGGTGTTGCAGACTCCTTTGGCATGACTGTTTCCTCCCTGACTTCTTTCGTCGGGTGTGAAGGTGATCCGACCTCCGGTTCGACAACCTGCAAATTAGGAATTTGATCAGTTTTGGGCATAGGTGGTCCTACAACAACCTTACCTCCTCTCGTGGTAGTAAACACTTCAGCTTCTTCGTCTATTTCCACATGGGGAAATGCTCCCTTGACATCTCGGAGGAATTGGTCCGTGCTCTTATGTATTCCTGCATCGAAGTTTACGAACGCTTGGATTTGTTGTTCGATGTCCGTGTTCATCTCTCCTTGTTCTGATGAAAATTGACGAAACAGCTGTTCGATTATTCCGCCACTTGGCTCAGATCGCGAAAGAGGGGAAATTGGCTCCCACGTGCAGCGTTCCGTTGGATGAGCGTGCCCGCATTTTGTGCATTTGATTAGCGGCTCATCGGATGATGAAATCTCATTTAGCTGCGCCGATTTGCTCTCCTCCTGTGTGTCTTCCTCATCAGTGGACCAATTGTTTGGGTAAAAATCTACGAACGCACGACAGCTAGTTATAATCGTAAGACAATGATCAGAATAACAAGACTGTATTAAGATAAGGTCCTAAGATAGACTAATAAAAATCCTCGAACAAGGAACGATGATTATCGAATAAATCTATCATAGAAGTCGAACGACATCTATAATGTCGTACGACGATACTAACGAGTAAACATACGAAGTTCATATCTTTTAATGCAGGCAAGCTGATTATCATTGTCCACCTTTAAGGAAGTCTGAGATCGAGTACTATGCTATGATCGTTCGAGTTCATCATTATAACGGACATGTCTTAAGTAATAACTCGTTCGACAGAAACCGACATCATCAAGAGGTCGACCGTTATAAGCAAGATTCTCGCGGCAGTTACGATTTGGACATTAACACTCAACAGTACTGTTGGACAGTTACGATCTGAGCATTAATGATCAACAATACCGTTGGACGGTTATTCTCAAGCTACTATATAAGCAGAATCCAGCCATCATTTTGAAGTACGAAGTCTGCTCGAAGCTTACAAGTTCTATATTGGCTATTCTTTGTGATCAGTTGTATTTTACATTCGATTCCATTGTTATTTCTCTTCTAATCATACGATTAAAGCTGTAAACTTGAAGGACATTACCCCTGCTTGGTGATCATAGTGCATTGTCGACTTAACCTTTAGGTCGACCGCAAGTTTTTTCCTCTGCCGTGAGGTTTTTCCTGCGTCATCAAATTATCTGTCTTATTTTACTTTATCGCACTTCTTATCGATTGCAATTTCTTTCTCTCGACGGTTAAGCCTCACACATTTTCATACGACATTTGACTTGTGTAATTTTTTACATAAATAGTTTGGCGCCCACCGTGGGGCTCCGTTTTGAGGAAAATTTCGTTCGGTGAAAACTGCGTCTTCGTACTAATCTTTTCTTCGAGTTCACTTTGAACTATTTTTGCATGGTAATGGATAATGCATTCGTAACATGTCTACAACAACAATTGCAACAAGCTAACGAAGAAATCCAACGTCTTTGGGCTTCACAAGTTCCCTCGATGCCTATTCCTTCTCCTTATCTACCTCAACATCTGAGACCACCGCTTCGTCCTCAGTTTAACACCTCAATACCTTCACCACATAACCAACAGAACTACGTACGACCATCCGTGCCTCAAAGTCCACCTGGATTCACATTTGGTCCTTTCAACTACATTTCTCAACAAATCCCTATTCCTGGTCATATATCTACAACTACTAGTTCCACAGTTCATACAACAATCCCACCCAGCACCGGAATTTCTTCCAGATTCATCCCAACAATTCCAGTGACCACCGAAGATCCTTTGAACGCACGGTTGAAATCTTTGGAGGAACAGAACCAAAAGCTGTTCGCACTACTTATAAAATTACTTGGTGCAACAGTGCCCGTCAAAGTTGAGCCTAAGACTGGATTCCAAGCCTCTCCATTCATCGAAGAAATTGCTCTTGTTGACGTACAAAAGAAATACAGCATACCAGCATTCGCGACAAAATATTCAGGAATTACAGACCCTGTCGAACATGTCGCACAGTATAAGCAACTCATGTGGACGGTTCCTATACTAGCAGCATATCAGGAAGTATGTATGTGCAAGAGCTTTGGATCGACCTTAACAGGAGCAGCATTGCAGTGGCTTATCAATTTAAATCCAAAAAGTATTGGATCCTTCGCAGAATTGGTAAACCAATTCACTCGACAATTCGCCAGCAATCATAAGATGGAGAAGCAAACTAGCGACCTATATTACGTCGTATAAAAACCCGGAGAAACGATCCGCGACTACTTCAACAGGTTCAATGCAGCTATGATCGAAGTAAAGAACTGTGATGTGAAAACTGCAATCGAAGCATATAAATGTGGTTTGGACGACTCCTCTGGACTATTTTAGAATTAACTAAATACCCACCAGAAAACTTTGACGACGTACGAGCTAGAACGTTAGCTTTCGTGAGGATAGAAGATGATGCTCTCTTTCGACGGAAACACTCAGTCGAAAAAAATCTCTTAGTGCACAAAAGCATGATTTTAAGCACAAAAGAGTAAACAAGATTGGGAATCCTCGATACGAATCAAAAACCCGATCGAATAAAGGTACGTCCAAAATTAGATATCCAGATTTGTCTACTTACAATTTTGCAGGAACATCGAAGGAATTGGTGGATACCTTACGAAAGATTGATGCAAACGTACGATGGCCCAAGAAATCCGAAAATCCCAGCAAAGACAGGGATCAAAGCAAATGGTGCGACTTTCACGACGATCATGGCCATACAACAGACGAGTGCATCAGCCTTAAAAAGGAGGTCTCGTACTTGAAGTCCAAAGAACATCTTAAAGGCATCTTACCAGACGAACAAGAGCGACCAGCTTCTCCAACACATACCAAAGTCGTCAATTGCATCACAGAAGGATCGGAGGTCTGTGGTCTTACATATTCTGCAGCCAAAAGACATGCACGAGAAGGTTCCAGTGAATGCCCTATTTCGGAAGAAGCCCGATCGAATAATGAAAAAGAACTCGACGCAATGATGATTGTTCGACCAAGATGATACTCAGGGGGCTAATCAAAGGCGTCACGACGCACTAGTCATTCAGTTAACAATTGGGAACTGCTTGACTAAGAGAATTTTGATCAATGGAGGAAGTTCTGCAAACGTCATCTTTGCAGATACTCTTAAAGTAATGGGTATCGAACGAGCAGAAATCGTACGACGAAGCACTACCTTGATTGGATTCAATGGAGACCCGATGAACACGCTCGGAGAAATCATCCTACCTGTTTTCACCAAAGGAATCAACAAACAGACAATGTTCAACGTTATAGATTGTCAATCAGCTTATAACGTCATTCTAGGGAGACCTTGGATCCATGAAATGAAAGCGGTACCTTCGACGTACCATCAGAAGATTAAATTCCCTTCTCCTTGGGGAATTCAAGAAATCATTAGTGAAAAGAAGATCGCTCGAGAATGCTACAAGATCACAATGAAGACAAAGCCGCAGGACATCTAGCAATTACAGAGCCAGGATGGAAAGCGGTCGAACGATGACCTTCAATCAGAAGAAGTCGTGCACGATCCTGAACATCCTGATCGAAAAGTCTTCATAGGAGCCTCGCTCCCCCCCGACATAAAAAATACGATTATATCTTTTTTGCAGGAGCATTCAGACTGTTTTGCTTGGTCACACGAAGATATGGTTGGGATAGATCCTAACATTATATCGCACAAGTTAAATGTTGATCCTACTTTCAAACCGATAAAGCAAAAGCGACGTAAGTTTGCACCGGAACGCAACAAGGTAACCAACGACGAAGTTGATAACCTACGAAAGACAGGCAAGATCCGAGAAGTTAAATATCCGGACTGGTTGGCCAATGTGGTCGTCGTACAGAAGAAGAACGGAAAATGGCGAGTCTGCATCGACTTCACAGATCTAAACAAAGCTTGTCCAAAAGATCCTTTCCCGTTACCTCATATCGATGCTATGGTCGACGCAACAGCAGGTCATGAATTGTTGACATTCATGGACGCATATTCGGGATATAACCAAATCCTGATGCACACGGACGACCAAGAAAAAACCGCGTTCATTACAGACAAAGGCATATACTGTTACAAAGTCATGCCATTTGGTCTTAAGAATGCAGGTTCGACGTATCAAAGGCTGGTTAATATGATGTTTAAGAAACATCTAGGTCGAACGATGGAAGTTTATATCGACGACATGCTCGTGAAATCGGAACGTTCGATCGATCATGTAGCACATCTAAAGCAATCGTTCGACATCCTACGACAATACAAGATGAAGCTCAATCCAACAAAATGTTCCTTTGGAGTACGTGCAGGGAAGTTCCTAGGATACTTGGTGACACAACAAGGAATCGAAGCAAGTCCAGAACAAGTTAAAGCTATCACCGAGATACAATCTCCAAGGAATGTCAAAGAGGTACAGAAATTAACAGGACGCATGGCAACTTTAACCCGATTTATCTCGCGGTCATCGGATAAATGCCACTTGTTCTATAATGTCCTATGAAAGAATCAAGGCTTTCTTATGGACAGACGAACATGAGAAAGCTCTGCAGGAATTGAAGCAATATATGACCTCGCCACCCTTGTTGACGAAACCGGTCGAAAGAGAAAGTTTGCAACTATACTTGGCAGTAAGCAAAAATGCGACGAGTGCAGTACTCGTGCGAGAGGAAGATCAACAGCAACGACCAATTTATTATGTGAGCAAATCTTTCCTCGATGCAGAAACCAGGTACACGTCAATGGAGAAATTGCTATTTGGTCTCATGACTGCAGCAAAAAAGCTAAGGCATTACTTCGAGTCGCACCATATTATTGTTGTGACTAATTATCCACTTAAGACTATCCTACGGAAGCCAGAACTAACAGGACGTCTAGCCAAGTGGAGCATCTATCTCAGTGGGTTCGACATAGAATTCAAACCCAAGACGGCAATTAAATCACAAGCATTGGTGGATTTTGTAGCAGAGTTCTCTCCAGGACTAGAACCAACGACGTACGATGAAATCAATAATGTGATGATTTCAGACAACAAACCTTGGTTACTCCATGTTGATGGCTCTTCACGCATACGAGGATGTGGACTAGGTGTTGTCTTAAAATCATCACAGGGGGGAAACATAGTGTACTCCATACGATGCGAATTCAAAGCCACGAACAACGAAGCAGAATATGAAGCTCTGATCGCAGGATTCGATATCGCTCTTAGACTGGGGGCAAAACAGTTGCATGTTCGAAGCGATTCTCTATTGATAGTCAACCAAATAAATGGAGACTTTCAAGCAAAAGATTCAAAAATGATGAGCTATCTCAAAGTTGTTAAAGATCGAATCGCACGATTCGAATACTTTTTGATCGAACAAATACCACTACACACTTTATTAAGTTACTAAAATAACGGGAACCTATCAAAAATTTAAAAAGCAAAATTTTTTGACCAAATAGGTTCCCACACTTGGAACTTAATTCATCCCTTTACAAAATGTGAAAATTAAGCAAAAGGGATAATACCAAAAATTTCGGCAAGTTATGCAAAAATTGGCCAAAGAAACCATAACTTGTTTGAAACATTTTGATAAAGGTGCGATTATTCACTTAGTGTAAAAAGAAAACACATTTTAAGCACAATTCAAGATAAAACACACTTTCTCGAATCTTTGTCGACAAAAATAACTAAATCTTCCCACACTTAGTATTTGACCGTATTTTTCCAATTTTAGAAACAATGGGAACAACTTCCATCTAAATGGGTTCCCACACTTGGAATCTGGTACCATTTAGAGTTTTAAAAGTAAAACATGATACTGCGCCAAAAACTTAATTCTCGAAACAAAAGAATAGTCCAAAAATTATTTTACGGTCAAGACAGAAAAGTGGAACGATAAAGTTTTTCAAAAAGAACCAAGGCAAAAATTCAAGGACCAACGAACACTAACAACTAATTTTCAAAACAACGAGCACTTCCATAGTTGAAACCAAAAGATTTATGCTTTTCGCCAAAAATTTACATCTCCCCGTTTAATAGTTGACCATGACTTTTATAAAAGCTAAAGTGACGAGAACCGTTTCCAACTTATGTAAATTCAAACTATTTTGCAAAATTTGATTTCCACACTTAGAAATTTTACCATCTAGACTTTTGAAAACAAATTGTGCCAAAAACCTTGCTAGATGATCAAAATAAGTTTCAAGCATTCTCTTTTAAAAATTTGTTTTCTCATAAAGTTCCTTGATGCTTAAAAACTTGAAAATTCATCAATTGCCAACAAAGAAGACGATATCTTGAAAAAGTAAAACATGGCGAGAAATCATGAAATCAAGGGGCAACATTCAACAATTGAGCAAAAACCAAATTGGGGAAAAACACTAAGAAAGCTCCAACAATGGACTTCATCAACAACAACATTCCATGGAAAAGCAACAAAAATACATGCTATCAAGTTGAATAACCTATAACATGCATCAATCAAGCACAAAGATTGGTTCCCCCACCCATCACATAGTTCATTCAAGAAATCAACAATTGGGGAAAACCACCATGGAAACAACCTTCAATTGCAAAATTAGAGATGGAGAAGAGAAGATTTTACCTTTGGAGCCATGGAATTGCTAGGAAATCGAACTTAAGAGAGGAAGACATTGGTGTTCGGGGCTGGACAGAGCTTTCGCGGCACAAAGAGTGAAGTGAAATAAGAAAGAAAACCCTAGAATTCGCTATTTTAAAACTGGTCTGCACTATGCTCGCGGTGCGAGAACTTCACCTCGCGGCGCGAGGAGGTTGATTAGGGCACGGTCAGGTTGGCTAGGCTCGCTGCGCGAGACGTCGCCTTCGCGGCGCGAAGACTTTCAATCGAGGCTCGCAAATGTGAGAATGGGCCTTCGCGTCCGTGAAGGTGTGACTGTTTGGGTCTGGAATCAAAAGGCACAAGTTCGCGGCGCGAGAAACAGGGCTCGCGGCGCGAAGCTAAATTTCAAAAATTTCAATTTTGGTCCGTGATGTTTCTCGCGGCGCTATACTTGTCCTCACGAACGCGAAGGATTTCTGTCCAAGGTTCGAATTTTATTTTTTTCCTCAAAAACTGATTTGGTTAAGTACGTTTGACTCTAATGAATTAATCCTGACTAAAACTGAAAGAAAACCTGAAAAGGCGATAAAACACGGGTTGCCTCCCGAAAAGCGCTTGTTTTTGTCTCGAGTCTCGAGCCTGACTCCGGGTTTAAGCACCCTCGTTTGAAACAAGACACCCTTCACTTGCAATCAAGCTAGGGTGATAATAGTGGTACATACCTGGGCTAAAAGATTTACCATTGTGTGACCCGCCAGGTAGAGTAGCGTACCACTCATTACTCCGGTTCTTACCTTGCTTCTTTGCAACATGAGTATCGGTTTCGCAGGAACATGGCCTTAAATCCTTTAAATGTGTCATTAAGAGTGTTGTTACTTCCATTTGCTTTTGACAACTGGTTTCCCAAAAAGGATCTAGGGCCAATATTCCTTCATATTGAACTGCGCGTGGATTGACCTGCGAAAGCAAAAACTCATTGTTAGACTCATCATTATCAATCGATGGACGACTTACTTTTTGTTGAGGAGAAGCTTGTTCCAGTGAAGATTCTTCGGCTAGATCATCTTGCATCAAAACTCCGAGTCCATCTAGGCAGTCATCATCAAAGTATTCTTCTGTGTATTAACCTGCCATACAAATTCGTTGTTAGAATCATTGGAATCATTAGAATCAAGTCATGGGCTACCAATAACTTCCCACATGGATAGAAAGTAAAACTTGTTTAGCACCTTATAAGCCTCAAGTCATGGGCTACCAATAACTTCCACCATGGTTTTTAGATGGACTCGAAGTTATTGGGCTAGCCTATAGCTTTGGGCTTTGGGGTGTTACATAATGGTATCAGAGCCGATCCTTGTACCATTGGGATGGTGGGGCAAACCTCATCGGGTATGATGAGTCCTTGAGAGGGGGTGTTGGTAACATCTTAGGCAAATCCCACATCGCCGAGGACAAGGAGAAATGATTTTGGGTAGGCCTGACGAGGACATCAGGATTTCAAGTGGGGGAGTTTGTAACAACCCGTCCCACATGGATAAAAAGTAGAAGTTGTTTAGCACCTTATAAGCCTCAAGTCATGGGGTACCAATAACTTCCACCATGGTTTTTAGTTGGACTCGAAGTTATTGGGCTAGCCTATAGCTTTGGGCTTTGGGGTGTTACATGGAAGGTCTTCATCCTTGACAAATTTGTTAGCACAATCATCCGTTGAAACTTGTAGGCTAGACTCTTCTTCCACTAGTACAAATATGTTTTTTTGCCACAGTTTTAAAATTCATGTTAGTAACGGTTAGGTCTAGAACCGTGACTAAAAGTCATAAATAAAATTGGAGTATTATTTTAGCTACGAGGTAACTTAATAACCATGACAATTAGAAAACATGTTTAAACATAATGTCATGGTTTAAACAAAACCGTGACTAAATTGTTCGTATGGCCACAATTTTTTTGTCTTGGCAAGTAACAATTAAAAACCGTGGCCATAGACATATATATAGTCACAGTTTTTTTATGACAATTATTATTTGTGACTATAGATCGCATATGGCCTCATGAAGTCATTTTTCGGTGACCAAAAGAAAATACATATATAGCCATGAAAATTTGTAAAACGTAGCTAAAAGTCATGGGTATTTGTAGTCATGGTTTTATTATTTTTTGTGACAAGAAGATATCCAGTAGCCACGGTTTATCGTATGAAACGTGACAATATGTGACGATTTCGTCACATTTAATATGAAATGTGTGTAGCTATTAATATAGTTAAAACCGTGATTAAATAATTTATTGTCATTAAAAGCTAACCAATATGTCTTGAATTAGCCATTGTTTACTATGTGTGTGACCAAAAAGATACCTGTAGCCACATTTCTAAAAATTAAGTGTGACTATAAGTCATGAATTTGACCATGGTTTTTAATATTTAATGAGATACTTTTAACAAAAATCATTATTGTCCTGGTGGTTGGTCCATTCCTTATCAATGATGAGGTCTCAAGTTCGAGTCTTGGCCACGTTAAAAAAAATATGATTATAGAGCAATCATCGGCTACATTAAAAACAAATTATGTGGCTATAGGTGCTTTATTACCATGTTTTTTATAGATCATGTATAGGTAAAATGCTCTAATATCATAAAAATTGGATATGCCTATAGCTACGGTTTTTAAACTATGGGTATGGTTTTTAATTTGATATGGTAACACATTTTAAGCGTGACCAAAAGGGTATCAATCGTCACGCAAGAATAGGCTACGGTTTGATAAAAATGAAAAACTGTGACTAAAGGCTTATGCCACGGTTTTTAACCGTGGCAAATATGAGTTTTTGTACTAGTGTTCCTTTGGAGCTTGGTTTGATCATCTCCTTCTAAAGTAGATTCAATGTCATCCCCGAACCAAGTGTCTTTTACTTCCATCTTTGAATCCTGTCCAAGTAAAAGTTTTTCGTTAGTCTCACTGTTAACTTCAAAACTTGGACAACTTACCTTCGGCTGAACGGTGAACTGAGTTACTCTTTCCATTTTTCTCCCTCATCTTACGAATAGATTCTGCAAGCGATTTAAATTGCATGAGGAAGTCATCTATACTTGGTTTGGGTTCTCAAGAAGGTCGATCATCCGGCTCCTCCGGTGTTTGCCAAAAAATTGATTCAAATGATTCCCAACGCTTCGCAAACTTCCACAATGCATCTTTGAGTCGTGGATCCATATCTGCAAAAGAAACAAAACAAATACCCCGCGTAGTACAATAATATAAAATATAAATAAAAACTAAAAATTAAACTAGAAAGAAAATAACTTGATTGACAATAAATTCTCAACCAATGATCCATTAACCAACTAAACTTTAGTATCCAACTAAGCAACCGTTTCCCGACAGCGGCGCCAAAAACTTGATGCGGTAAAATATATATATAAAAACAGTACCAAGTTTAACCTCAAAATCACCTAACCACTATTACCACACTCACAGGCAAGCGTACCTGATCGTAAGCAATATAGTTTAGGAAAGTCTGGGTATCGTTGTTACCACTGGGAACGGTTAAGCTAGAAGTCTACCAAAATATTAATCAGTTAATCTAGGAAAAGGGGGTTTTGCATTTGGAAAAAGATTTTGAAAAATATTAACACACTAAATTACTAAACCTAACCAAGAAGTAGGAAAACTGATAAACAAACATACATCAGAGATAACGGTAATCATTATGGTTTACTTTTCATGAAATACAGATTAACAATTGTTGTCAGAAATTAAGCATATAGCACCCGAGCATGGATATCTAAGACTATCAACCAGGTTGGTCTCCCGGCCCAATTACAGGGACTGGTTGTCAAGCAGTCTAGTAAAAGTCATCCCAATTAATGCCAAGTCGTGGGACCCCACAGTTTAGTCTACTCTCGGTCCGAGTGAACTACTTACCACGTCTTTTCGCGTCACCAGAGTGAAAGGTAAGGGAGGTTGATTAACCTCACGGAGTCTACCTATTCGGAAAAACAAATACACCCAACCAACGAGTTCAAGTAGCCACAGTTAAGACATTAAATTAGGAGTCAAAGATAAACATTCAACAAACCATAAATCTATTAATTAATAAAAGATCAAAAGTAATCAAACCATAATAAAAACACCAAAAGGGTACTAGTACATAGACATACTAATAAGAAATACAAAAACAAGCCAAGTAAAGACCGGCAGATTTGTTGTAGCAACCCGTCGAATCATCTCCTCCGTAGTCGTCACATCGAGCCTCCGACTTCTTGAGTTGGAAACCCTTAGTGGTTCCCATCCTAAAAATTAACTAATTATTTTTGAGAGTATTTTCTAATTTTTGAATGAATAAAACTGATAAGCCAAGGTGTTTATTTATACAAAATTCGGCATGTGGACTTGGCGATCGTGAAACAGCACGTCGCGGCGCGAAATGGTAAATGAATCCTCCAGAATCTTCTATTTGATCATCTTTTACTTATCTGGTGAAGATCTTGCTTAGGGAAGAAGTCTTAGGTCTGATGGATAATTCTGGAACATTCCGGAATAATCTAGAGCCATTTTGGGAGGAAGTAATTAACTTGGAAGGAAAGAAAAACAGATAAATGGAAACTATTAAAGGATTTTTCCATTTCTGCACAAAGTATCCAATTTTGACGCTTTTTACCCTCTTTTTTCACTTTTTCGCACAACTGCCTCCAAAACCCGCAATATTACAAAACAAAGCCCTTTAAGTAGCAATCTTGTCCAGATTAGGCCCAAAATATAAACAAAAGTGAGGAATTAATGTGAGTGAAACATGTATAATTTTGGAGTTATCAGTAAACAAGTTCAAAATTCGGGGACCAACTTTGCCAAAATCTTTAAATTTTGGATTAAATGTTTCAACTCGTGACTCGGACAATTCCATATGTATCATGACGCAAAGTCCAACTCCAAAACTTAAATTCCCACTTCAATTTTGACGTTGAAATCCGATGGTGACTTCCCAAATCTGACCGAAATTAATTCCAGTTCCAAATTGATAAATTCGACTCCAATTTGAATTTGGAGTCAGGATTTGAAAAAAATATGGGTCGGGATTTGGTTCAAAATCCGGGTCGGATTTTGAAAATAATCCGAGCCGGACAACAGTGCAAAATCCGAGTCGTAATTTCAGATCTGAAGACACAGGAGACGACTTTCCAAACCCAAAATCCATTCTAGATCCAATAAAATAGATGAAAGAACTTGTAATATCCAAAAAAATTAAGCCTAAAGTTGCTTCAAATCTCAACCTATCCACCAATCTTCATCTTTCAGATCCAAGATTTTTGCTTTCTAAACAACTTCAAAACCCAAAAAATTAAATACCTCAAATTGAATGATTTCATAGGAACAAACAAATTTGATGATTTCTTTGGCTCTGATACCACTTGTTGGTCCCAAAACAACCAAACAATAGGAGGATTTATAGAAGAAATCGTTAAACAAAATAAGTGTTCTTGATTTATTAGAGAGCTCTCAAGAACAAGAAAACACACACAAACACCTTTAGTTGACTCTCATCTGAACGTTCTTCCTACTCTTTTACAAACCATAGACCCTTTATATATAGGGCTCATATACAAAAGGCCAAATCCCAAGCCCATACAACTAGCTTTAACTTCTAGGTAATTACAGATTATCATTTTCAAAGCTTTCTTTATAAAACTTTCTTTAATTAGGACAATTTGATCCTAACAGTATGAGTTAACAAGGAAGTATTTCTCAATGTGTACAATTTGTTACTTTTGTCTATAAAAACTTAGCTTATCACTATGAGCTAAGAAAACAATGATTTCTTAAAAGAATGAGAATAAGATTAGAAGAAATTGGATTCTTACGAAAAAGTCGTCCTAATTTTTGTGAGTAAAATGTACACATATTTATAATAAATCCCAAAGTCTATGAACATTCTTCAACAAGTTAATATAAGCTCCAAATAGTTGGAAAGAAATTATGTAACACCATAAATCCGAAACAGGTGAATTAAATGGAAATAGTTCACACCATCATTAATGTACTCATAAACAAAAACCAAGTTTTAAACGCTAAAATAGTTTAAACACATGTCAATCGATGCTATGCCAGAACTGTCATCGTCTGGAGCTCAAAGCGGGGCCTTGCCCTTATCCTTACCCGAACTGGTACCTGAGGAAAAAAGGGAAACAAACAACGGTAAGCGAAAGGCTTAGTGAGATAACACTACATGCAATTCACACTAACACATGCACGCATACTCATAATAGGTATCACATACATCATCCCTCATAACAGTATCAACTGCAACAAACAATCCAATTAACCGACATTCGACTCTGATGAGATCGGCAAACAAATCCTCGACACTTAGGACGCGAGGACGCCCCCTTAACTTCACTAAGGGCATGAGGTTGTCCCTCCTCAACTCTTATAGAGCATGAGGCTCCCTCCTCAACTCCACAAAGGGCAAGAGGCTGTCCCTTCCTTGACTCTTAGGACGCGAGGCTACCCCCTCACCAGGATTTCGTCTCCGAAATCAATCTGAGAAAAGTTCCGGGTACTTCTCTTGCATCTTGGCCTCTAGCTCCCACGTCCACTCGGAACCCTTCCAATGCTGCCATTGAACCTTCACAATTCCTATCTCTTTGTTTCGCAACCTCTTCATCTTTCGCTCTCATCCACCTGAATATCATCCAAAGCTATGTGTGTTGTCTCATTGGCTAGACACTTGTGCAACTGCGATACGTGAAAAGTGTTGTGGATTTGATCCAAGACCTCTGGTAGCTCCAACCGATATGCTGCCTTCCCAACACGTGCCAGAACCTTGAACGGTCCTATATAATGAGGCCCAAGCTTGCCTCTCTTCCAGAATCGAATCACCCCCTTCCAAGTTCAGACCTTCAGTAGAACACGGTCACCCACCTGGAACTCCAACTCTGATCTCCGTCTATCCGCGTAAGTCTTCTGTCTACTTTAAGTTATCTGTAGACGTTCCCGAATCCGTGGATGTTCTCCGTGGTCTTCTGTACCACCTCCGTGCTCTCCAGAACACGCTGTCCAACCTTACCCCAACAGATTGGGGTCCGACACCTCCTCCCATAAAGCATCTCGTACGGAGGCATCCCGAAGCTTGAGTGAAAACTGTTGTTATACGAAAACTCCACCAAAGGCAGGTACGTATCCAACTACCTCTAAAATCCAGAATGCATGCTCGGAGCATGTCCTCCAATGTCTGAATCGTACGCTCACTCTGTCCGTCCGTCTACGGATGGTAAGTTGTACTAAAGTGCAACCCAGTACCCAGGTCTGCATGGAATGCTCCCAAAACCTCTAGGTAAAATGGGTGTCTCGATCAAAAATGATCGACACGGGTACCCCGTGCCTCGTCACCACCTCCTTCATGTATAGATCCGCCAACTGCTCGGACGTGAAGCTCTCCCGAATGGGTAAGAAATGGGCGCTCTTAGTCAATCGGTCCACTATCATCTTGATCGTATCAAACTTCTGTGGGGTCTTTGGCAGTTTGGTGATCAAGTCCATGGTTATGTTCTCCCATTTCCACATCAGGATCTCCAATGGCTACATCTTACCGTGAGGCTTCTGGTGCTCAGCCTTGACTTTCAGACATGTCAAACACGACTCTACATAATGAGCCACGTCTCTCTTCATTCCCGGCCACCAGTAGTCGGCTCTCAAATACCTGTACATCTTCGTGGCCCTGGATGAATAGAGAACCTAGACTTGTGGGCTTCCTCTAACAGTGTCTGCCGAGCTCCACCTGCGAGAGGAACCCATACTCAATCATGTCTCAACAAAAGTCCCCTACTAACTCTAACCATCAATGGTAGCTGACCCCGAACCCGTTCCTTGTTCTGGTTCTGGCTCTGACTGGCTTCCTCTTGAGCTCGTCGAACCAGATCTAGAAACAAAGTGGTCACGACCATCTTCAGATGGGCTATCTGATGGGATACATTGTTCGACTTTCTACTCAGCGCGTCTGCTACCACATTCGTTTTACCCAGTTGGTAACGTATCTCGCAGTCATAATCTTTAACTACGTCGAGCCATCGCTGCTGCCGCATATTCAGGTTCGGCTGGTCCATAAAATATCTCAAGCTCCGGTGGTCGGTATAAATGGTGCACTTCACCCTGTACAAGTAGTGCATCCAAATATTCAACGCAAATACCACCGTCGCGAGCTCAAGGTCATGGGTCGGGTAGTTAGCCTCATGAGGCTTCAACTGCCTCGACGCGTAGGCTATCACATAACGCCTCTGCATCAGAACACACCCCAAGCCAAGGTGTGATGTGTCACAGTACACCTTCATGTCCTCTACGCCCTCAGGAAGCGCCAGAACCGATGCCTAATACAATTCCGCCTCAGTGTCTCAAACGCCATCTGCTGCTCCATACCCCAACCATACAACTCGTTCTTTTTCGTCAGCTTTGTCAATGACACCGCGATCCGGGAGAAGTCTTGGATAAACCGGCGATAGTATCCGGCCAAACCCAAGAAACTCCAGATCTCGGTTGGGGTCTTTGGGACCTCCCAGTTCATAACTGCCTCGATATTCGATGGGTCCACCTTAATGCCTTCCTGGTTAACAATATGGCCCAAAAATTGAACCTCTTGCAACCAGAAAGCACATTTCGAGAACTTAGCGTATAGTCATTCTCTTCTTAGTACCTCGAGCACTTCCCGCAAGTGAACCACATGCTCCTCCTTCATCTTCGAGTAAATCAAAATATCATCGATGAACAAAATCATCGACCTATCAAGCATCAGTCTACAGACCCGATTCATCAGATCCATAAATACAGCTGGGATATTGGTAAGACCGAAAGGCATCACTAGAAACTCAAAGTGCCTGTATCTAGTTCTGAAAGCGGTCTTATGAATGTCCGCCTCCTTCACCTTAAGATGATGATAACCCGAACGGAGATTGATCTTTTAAAACCAAGCCGCCCCCTGAACCTGATCGAATAAGTCATCAATCCTAGGTAAGGGATACCTATTCATGATAGTTACCTTGGTGAGCTCCCGATAATCAATGCACATCCGATGACTCCCGTCTTTATTCTTCACAAACAAGATTGGCACACCCTACGACAAGCTACTCGGACGGTATGGGGTCCTCGCGACTGGGGCTGATCCGGGTATCAGGTCAATCCCGAACTCAACCTGCCTGTCGGGTGGGATGCCCGGTAGGTCCTCTAGAAACACGTTGGGGAACTCACTAACCACCGGTACATCAGCAACCGACAACTTCCTTCCCTCTATCTCGTCGGTCACCACATAAGCCAGGTAACCCGTGCACCCATGCTGTAGATACTTCCTCTCTTTCGCGACAGAATAGAATGTTGGCCGCTTCTTTCTCCCTCACCGTACATGACGAGCTCTCCCCTACTAGGGTTCCGAATAAGGACCAGTTGTTCCCTGCAGTCCACCGTAGCTCGGTTCCGAAACATCTAATCCACTCCCACTACCACGTCGATCCCATTCATAGGGATAGGTATCAGATCGATACTGAAAGTTACCCCATGGATCACTATGACGCAGCCTCTATAGACATCCTCTACAACTCAAACCTCCTAAGCCGCTATATCTATCCCTTAAGGACTGGCTAGTTTGCCTCGATCTAGCCGGAAGTCCTTACAAAACGTACTTGACACAAAAGACCAGGTGGCTCCCGTATCAAAGAGATCCAACGCAGGCTTTGCGTTTACAGAGAAGACACCTAATTCACACAATAGATTTTACCCACATACACCGTATTAAACACAACAAATTTAACACAATATCGACATAAATTTGATTAACACAATAAGGAATACCTGTGACCACATCCGGGGCCGCTTGTGCCTCCTCGACTATCAGCAGAAAAGCTCTCCCGCGGCCGGTAGTAGATCCACCCTTCTTTCAGGTGGAGCCGTCGGTGATTCGAAGGGTGGTAGGGGTCGGCGCCTGAACCTACGCCTGAGCTGGTGCCTCCGCCATTTTCAGACAATTGGGCTTAATGTGCCTAGGCTGGAAGCAATGGAAACTGACCTTTGGGGTAGCCCCACAGTCTCGGCTTCGGTGGCCCGGTTTTCCACACTTATAACACACGAGCTCCCAGATCGGCACTCTCCCGGGTGATTTCGCCTGCTGCACACCGGAAATCCCTTCCTCCCATCACTCTTCTGCCCCTTGAACCTCTTCGACGGCACCTGAGTTAGCTCCATCTTCCTCTTCCTAGCCTGTTGCTCTTCCAAGTACAACTCTATAGCTGGCGCCACCTCAACCATCTGGTTGAAACTCGTACACATAGCTGTGGCCACAAATTCCCTAATATTCGGCTTAAGTACCCCCCTGTAACGGTACATCTTCATCTCCTCATTGTTCACATAAGCACGACAAAACAAGGATTTCTTTAGGAACTGACTAGTGATCTCTTTCACCGTCTCGGTCGTCTGAGTCGGTTTCATGAATTCCCCCGTGATCCTTTCCCTCTCTATCTGAGGAGGAAATTCATCCTCAAATAGTTCCTTGAACTGCTCCCATGTCATCTCCACGATCTGCACCTTGGTGCGACTCTTGAGAATCAAGCCCCACCAATCCTTGCCTGCCTTGCGAAGCAGGTTTAAGGCGAAAAATACCTTCGACCCTGGCGGACAGAAGCTCGTACAAAAATCTCCCTCTACCTCAGCTATCCATCTGGCGCATGTAATGGGATCCTTTTGTCCGTCATACTGCGGCGGCTGACATGCCGCAAAGTCTTTGTATGTGCAGGTCTGGCTTTGACCCTGACTGGAGCCTACAGACCCCGTACTCCGAGTGGTGAAAGCTGCCTCAGTCTTCTGATCAAAAGTTTGGGTCAGCTCGTCTTTCATTGGGCAAATAACCCTGGTAAGATCTGATGCAGGTTCTCCTTAATCTCAGAGGCAATGAGATCCCTCAAATTCGGATTCTCAGACTCACTACCCGAGTTTCTTCTAGTAATCACCATTCTGAACATTTAGGAAAACTATTTTAGACACAAGATATTAAGAGAAATTCCTATCATTCAAAGCCCAAAACCTAACTACACTCGCTACTCATATCTACAGCTCAACATGTGCCTAGTACTAGCCATTAGTGCTCATGCCATCCTATGGACTAGTTTATGCCCCTAAGCACATATGTTTTCAATAAACACATTCACCAATTCCCTAACCGTCGTCAATTTAATGAGGTTCCCAAGATTTAATCAAATCCAAACCCATACAAACGTCTATAGTAGTACTATTATTTGGGCCCGTACTAATCTAACCGTTCCAGAATGATAGTCGGGTTGGGATCACTCGGCAATAATCAAACAAGAACATGCCTAATGACCTCCCGCCGACGTATCAAAGTACAAGTTTGGTCGTGATACCATCCTTAAACAACACCATTTCCTTTACTAAGTAGGTAGTTAAATATAACACGATACCATAACCGAATTACACAAGAGGCTTATCATGATCCAGAGTCAGTCTTAAATATCTTCATGCAGTTCTATCATTTCTGTGAACACACTTCTCTATCAGAATAACAAAAGAACAACATGTAGTAAAATGCTCACCCCCGTCTTGAAGCTCCGACTCACAGTTCCGTTTCAATTCCATTTTACATTTTCCCAAAATCTCCCGGTTTAAGTCCAACCACACACACGCTTGTAGTCATGTGTGCTGATTCTCTTAAACCTGGGCTCTGATACCAAGTTGTAACACCATAAATCCAAAACACATATTTTTTAAAGAAAATTTCATTAAATGACAAAATCCCAAGTCAAGTAAATTAAATGGAAATAGTTCACACCATCATTAATGTACTCATAAACAAAACCAAGTTTTAAACATTAAAATAGTTTAAACATGTCAATGGATGCTATGCCGGAACTGTCATCGTCTCGAGCTCAAAGCGGGGCCTTGCCCTTATCCTTACCCGAACTGGTACCTGAGGAAAAAGGGAAACAAACAACGGTAAGCGAAACGCTTAGTAAGATAACACCACATGCAATTCATACTAACACATGCATGCATACACATAATAGGTATCACATACATCATCCCTCATAAGAGTATCAACTACAACAAACAATCCAATTAACCGACACTCGACTCTCATGATATCTACAAACGAATCCTCGACAATTAGGACGCGAGGCCGCCTCCTCAACTCCATTAAGGGCATGAGGCTGTCCCTACTCAACTCTTATGGGCATGAGGCTCCCTCCTCAACTTCACAAAAAGCATCAGGCCATCCCTTCCTTGACTCTTAGGACGCGAGGCTGCCCCCTCAAATCCACAAAGGGCATGAGGCTGTCCCTTACTATACGCTACTACATATACACACACATATGCTAGGCAAACTACACATAGTGAGAACTCACCTGGAGGAAGCGTAAGAAAATCCTCGGTATCCTCGAGATGGTATGCTAGTCCACCTAAACAATACAAGCATACAACACATCACACACCAATCAATTGACATCAAAAGTCTATACCGAAACGGGGGTCTTAGACCTAGCTAAACTAGTCCAAATGCCCTCAAATTTCATCCATCACTATTCTATAACATGCCTAACAGTAGCCCGAAGCCAGAACTTCAAAACGAGAAGTTTCAGAAATCAAAATTTGGCAGAGAGTTATGCCACCTATGTCCCGCGACCTCTAGTTGCGAGGCTAGTTGCGGGACTCACCTAACGCGACCAAAATCGCGACCTGCTTCGAAACTTAGCCCCAAACTCAATTTTCCGCCCACTGATAAACCCCAAATCGATACAATACCAACTAGGGTCGATTACTAACATTTACTAATGGTTAAATCGACCCACAATAACTAACGATCATAAATCAATCTCACCATCTATCCCTAACGGTATAAAACACAAAAACAAGAGAACGATCAATATACCTTTCACGTGTGACAATGAAACAACAACCACAACGAACCCTCGATCAACCCCCTTTCTTTCTCCTCTCTTTCTCGGTCTCCCTCTCGGTCTCTCTCTCGATCTCTCTCTTTCTCTCAAAGTCTGACAACTGATAATGAGGGAAGAAGAGGCTTCTAAAGGTTTAAAAGAGTTGGGCCAAGCCCATACTAACTCAAATTCGGGCCTAACCTTTCACTATAAGTCCAGCTAGCTCTTTAGCCCGATTTCTAACTAGCTAGACCCAAATATTAAGAAAAATAAATAAATAACTGGAAAAAAACAGGGCGTTACAAATTGATAGGGAAAAACATGAAATACACTTAAATTACCAAAGACACTCTCAGAACAATAATGAATATACAACTAATAACATGCAAGGAAATCATAGCAACGATTGACACTATAACAAACCCATTAACTAGTTAACGTGATTCATTTTCTTGAAATATCACATGAGTACTACCTGAGTAAGATTCCCATTCACTAGAAGTGTGTGGGTTTAATGGGACACTATAAGAATTAGTTTGCTCAACTTCAAGGATTGAAGTTGTAGCTTCTTCGTGTGTTTGTTGTTGAACCCTTCGATGAGTTGTGAACTTCCTCAATGCCTCTAGCTCCATCGCCACTTCTCTCATCGTAGGTCTATCATCACCTTCTATTTTAAGGCATCTCTTTACCAATTCACCTACTTTTTGTAACTGCTCTAGAGTGCCTTCACGTAGCACTCGTGGTTCAACAATTTCATGTAGGCGGTTTTCTTTCATCGCCTTGACAAAGTATGTAGCTAAATTCTTCTCTTGATTGGTTCTATTTGGACATAGGGGTTTTTGCCCGGTTATGAGTTCTGCAAGCACTACTCCGAAACTATAAACATCACTCTTGTCGGTCAATTGACTTGTGTTGAAGTATTGAGGATCTAGGTACCCTAGTGTGCCTTGAACGAGAGTGGTGACTTGATCGTCATCTAATGGGACCATCCTTGAAGCACCAAAATCAGAAATTTTTGTCGTGTAGTTATCATCTAATAATATATTAGTAGACTTAACATCTCTGTGTATGATAGGCATAGTAGCTTGTGAATGCAGGTATCCAAGTGCACTTGCAGCTTCAGCAGCAATTCTTAATCGGTTTTCCCATGATAACCAACTCATTCCACCCGATGTATGATGAATATGATAGAACAACGTGTTATTGGAGATGAACTCATACACTAGTATTGGGACTTCCTCTTCCAAACAACATCCTAAAAGCTTAACCACATTTCTATGTATGACTTGTGTGAGGATAAAAATTTCATTGACAAATTGATCAGTTTGGGTTCCATCAACTAGTTTAGACTTTTTTATTGCTACAACACGTTTATCAGGCAAAATTCCTTTATATACTACACCGTAACCACCTCGACCTATGATTTTCTCCTTAGAAAAGTTATTAGTCGCTTTCCGAAGTTGTTTAGAGGTAAAGATAGTCATTGCATTGCTTGTTCCAGGTGCCTTGAGTTTTTGTTTTAGAAATACACCCCCATTTTGCTCAAAAAAATTTTCTCGTAGCTTGATCAGTTTCCTTTTCCTTATGCCAAAGCAAATCCCAGTTGCTATACAAATTAATATTGCCAGCAAGCCAATAGACAAAGCTTCATGTGAAATAAATAAGAAATCTTCAGTTAGTAAAATATTCGAAAAGCAAAAGAACCTGTTTTTTAGGAGAGAAGTATTAAAACCATATCGTGTATGGAAATCTCTCTGTCTCCTTCCACTTTTACATAAGCCTTGGTTAAAATAAATGTAAACAACATTTAGATTATCTGTACTATATATAGCGTCATTCCTGATATTTTATAGGCCTTGGGTGAGATGTAAAATTGGGCCACTCGCTAAGTACAGAAATCCCTTTAATACATTGTCTTTATCGTAAAAAAAGGGTTAATTACATGGGTATGTATCGAACTTGTCACGTTTTATCATTGTATGTACTCAACTTATAAACTTACCATTGTATGTATCGAACATTCTAAAATTGCCATTGTATGTATCCAACTTTATCAAAACCTCAAGTTCGATACACTTTCATGACAAGTAGAAATACATTCAATGATAGGTTTTGATAAAGTTGGATAAATACAATGGCAATTTTAGAAAGTTCGATACATATAATTGTAAGTTTATAAGTTGAGTACATACAATGATAAAACGTGACAAGTTCGATACATACCTATGTAATTAACCCTAAAAAAATATATTCTTGAATTGAAGACACACTAGTAATTTGTATAAAACCATTATTCTAGTATTCTTGGACAAAAAATCAAATGCTTAACTATTTCTAAGTTAATATTATCTACTATATCGTTTTGACAAAATATTGTCAATTAGTTTTAGTATCATAAACAACGTATAAAGTATTTTTTAATGTATTAATTGAGATCATTTGAAGTACAATGTTGACAATTCAGAGAAACATTCATCATACTATACACTTTTAGAGATGAAGCTTTTGTTTTGCTCATATAAATTTGAGTCTTATACGAAACGTAGACATTTTAGGCGTTCTATAAAACTAATTTAGTACAAAATATGTCAAGGTAACCAAGTAGTTTTATACGTCAATACTAACTAAAAAAACCACATAAACAATAATTAATACTATATAGTGAACGGTCAATTAACTTTTTATATATTGTTTTTGGCAGTGTAGCTAATTAATACCCATTTTGCTCTTTAATATAATACTATTTTTTTAGGATCCTATTAGATGTTTCATTTTAATAGGTTAATATTTAATTTTTCATAGTATGAATGTTAAAAGTTGAAGAATTAGAGAGCACGTACTGGCTGGTATCAGAACTGAAAGCAGCGATTCCGGGACCGGTTTTCGAACACTAAAAACCGATGTAATCGGTTACAGTTCCGTCATTTCATTCGGTCGATTCTAGGACTAGTTCCAAATAGTTTAGCTCGGTATCCTCTTTCCTAGTTAAGTTATTGGTTTATTAATTAAATTAACCAGAATTTTAATGAAATTACTAGAGTAATCTTCTTGTAGTCGTGTTGTTTTAATTTCGAAAAAGTTGAGATAAAGCATTCAAATGAAAAGGCAATGAACGGTAGGGGAAGATGAGAATAAGCTTCCGAAGAAGATGATAATTACGAAAGATCGGTAAAGTGAAATAAAAGGTACATTACTTTGGAAAAGATTGTTTGATTCACGATAAACATCTCCTCAAGTCCTTAATATGATGAATCTAAATTAAATTCCTTATGGTTCAAGGGCTATTAAATTCTTTATATAACAAAATTGAGTTTATATATATATATATATATATATATATATATATATATATAGAGAGAGAGAGAGAGAGAGAGAGATAGAGAGACAGAGACAGAGAAAGGATCATGCGAGAATGACATCTTATTAATAGAATACATGAATGATTCCTAGCCACCATTTTTGTAATTCAAATACATAACTCACACCACCTTTATGGCTACCACTTCCCTCACCTCCACCACCACCTCCGCTGCCGCTGCCGGCACCACCATCGCCGCCACCACTGCCACCACCGCCACCGCCTCCGCCAGCAGCACCGCCTCTGCCACCACCAACAGCAGCAGCACCTCCACCCACATCACTTCCACCACCACCACCACAACCTCCACCACAACCTCCACCACCACACCACCACCACCATCACCACCACCACCACCACCACCACCACCACCACCACCACCACCACCACCACCGGCACCGCTGTCGGCACCACCGACACCGTCGCCGGTTCCTCCGAAACCACCACCGGTACCTCCGGCACTGCCATCGGTACCTCCGAAACCACCGCCGGTACCTCCGACACCATCGGCACCACCACCGGTAACTTTGAAACCATCGCCGGTACCACCGGCACCACCGCCGGTACCTCTGAAACCATCGTCGGTACCTATGTCACCATCGAAACCATTGCCGGTACCTCCGACACCACCAAAACCACCAGCGGTACCTCTGGCACCACCATCGCTACCTGAAACCACCACTAGTATAACCTTCACCGTCGGTAGCAGTAGCAGCACCACCTTCGCCACCACCATTATACATATGATTTTGCATTGAAATCATCTATGATTATGTCATGTGATCACACATGATTATGCATTGAAATCACAACTTAACCCATCAGCTTATATTAAATCACATATGATTTTGCATTGAAATTATATATGATTCTTCATTGAAATCACATATGATTTTACATTGAAACCACATGTTAACCACATTTGATACCACCATCTACACCACCACCACCCACACCATATTTGCCACTAACTACAATACCATCGCCACCACCTCTATCACCACTACAAACCCCACTCATCCACCTACACCACCTCTACCCCTACCGGCACCACTGCTACCAGCACCGCCACCACCAACGGCACCGCCACTAGCATCACCCCCGCCACCACCACCAACTATAGCAACACCTCCGCCACCACCACCAGCAAAGGTGGTCTTGCTGTACCAGTAGTGATTTCGAAGGTAACGATGGTGGCGCCGGATGTATCGGCTGTGGTTTCAATGGTGCCGGAGGTATCGGCAGGGGTTTCGGAGGTCTTGGTGGTGGTTTCGATGGTGCCGGAGGTACCGGTGGTGGTTTTGGAGGTACCGGCGGTGGTTTCAAAGGTACCGGCGATGGTGTCGAAGTTACCGGTGGTGGTGCCGGTGGTGTCGATGGTGTCGGAGGTACCAGCGGTGGTTTCGATGTTATCGATGGTGGTTTCGGAGGTACCGGCATAGTGTCGGTGGTGCCGACAGCGGTGCCAGTGATGGTGGTGGTGGCATAGGTGGTGGTGGTGGCGGTGGCAGCATAGGTGTTGGTTGTAGTGGTGGAGGTGGTGGTGGTGGAGGCAGAGATGGTGTGGGTGGTGGTGCTGCTGGTGGTGGATGCAGAGGCGATGACAGTGACCATGGTGGCGGTGGTGGACGTGCTATGGATGGTGGTGGTGGCTATAGAGGTGGCGTGGGTAGTGTATTTGAAAAGAAAAATTGGTGGCTAAAAATCATTCACGTATTATCCTAAATTGATGTCGTTCTCGTTTGAACCCGCCCCTATATATATTATGTTTGAAAGTATCTAAGTGACCAACTAAAAGGTTATACAAAATTTAAGTCTATATTATCAAATAATAAAATATTATATATAAAGATGTTTTAATAAAATTTAAGGTTATACATTGTTTAGTCCGGATTCGGGGATCGCAACGGTTTTTCTTTCTTTCTGTCGTGTATGGTGATAATCGGGGTACTGAAAGGAAGCGGTTGTGGTCAGGCCTTCGGAAATTTAAATCTATATTGGGGGATAAGCCGTGGACTGTTATGAGTGATTTTAACTGTTTGTTGTTTCCCCATGATGCTTTAGGGGGTATTTCACGACGTAATGGAGATATGGAGGACTTTGGACTTTGCTTGGAAGATATTGAGTTGTTTGTTGCACACTTCACCGGAATTCATTACACTTGGTGTCAGAAACCGAAAGCTGGAGCTGGTCTAAAACGCTAGCTTGATAGAATTCAAGTTAATACGGAATTCACCATGCTTTTTGCTGATGCTATGGCTCGATTCTTACCAAGAGGCCTTTTCAGATCATTCACCTGGATTCATTGGGTTTACGGGAGGTGTTAGACCGCGTACTAGTGGGTTCAAATTTGATAATTTTTTAGCTCATGATCCACTTTTTTAGTACGGTTAAGAGGTGTTGGGATGTGCAAGTTGATGGCACCTTCATGTATAGAGTCACCTCAAAGCTTAAATCGCTCAAAGCACCGCTTCGTAAATTACGTTCAGCCTATGGAAACTAGTCTTCTAGATCTTTAGCTTTGAAAGAGGAGTTGGACATGGCACAGTTAGTGGCTGATCTTAATCCAGGAAATGCTGATTTGGGACAGGATCTACAGAGAGCTAAGGTTCGTTGGCTGTCAGAGGGACATGCTAATACGCGTTATTTCATCGGGTGATAGAAGAAATGAGACATGCGCGTTACATGCACTCTGTATGTAATTTGGAAGGTGTGTATGTTTATGATGATCAGGTAGCAACAACTTTTATTGATCATTTTATGTCAATCATTGGCACGTTAGATGAACCGGTTGTTCCTGGTTTATCTGATTCGTTGTTTACCAGGCAATTTTTGATGGAACAGTCAAACCACATGATCAAGGTCATACAGGACTCGTAAATTAAAGATCCTTTGTTTAGCATTGGCAACGATAAAGCCCCGGGCTCGGATGGATTTTCCTCAAAAAATTTCAAGGCCGCATAGGATATTGTTGGACCAGATGTTCTCTTGGCTATCCATAATTTTTTCCTATAGGGGTAGATGTTGATCCAGCTCTCCTAAGACCTGATGAAATGATAATGATCCTGTATCTTTACTTAGTGAATAGGTTTTTACTTCTGTTATAGCTTGAGGAATTATCACTGAATCTGTTCAGTGTTATTCCATGTTACTTATGCTGTAACTTAATTTTATAGTAATCAGGATCAGGATCAGGAGACGAACGAGTCTGTTCTGCAGTCGACTGATCCTATCCACTGAAGTGAAGACCTCCTGAAGACATCAAGATCATACACAAAGAACCATCAGCGACGTCGAAGAAATAGCTGATGACAGGAACAGCATGCTCGTGATCTGAAGACGGAACTCAGTGATAGCAGGCTGCTCAATATCGTATGACATCCTGAAGGCTCAACAGGATACAAGTGACCCTGAACTTCATCAGTATCAGGACCCTAGTCACTGATCAGTATCCTGATCCTAAAAGATTAGAAAAGTGTCTTAGTCTAATGCACAAAAGGATTATCCGCCTTTACTGACACAAAAGTACATAAGGACAGTCTCTTTACTGTTCCCTCCGTACTTATCAGACCTCAAGGAAACTGTTTACAAACATACTCCTTTTGCACAACATGCAAAGAGTATTTGTTTATAGTAAATAGTACAACAGACCAACTACAACGTGACACGTCACAAAAGTAGGTCTGCATGCATTTAATGCATGGAGTATAAATTGGACGTGGAGAAGATTTTCTCCATACCTCTTCTGCATCCAAAAATACTCAAGTCCTTTCTTTCTTATTCCCCTCTATCTTTCTTTCTTACATCTTCTCACTTAGTGCATAGTGAAAGAACTTAGATTGTTTAGTTTAGACTATTTGTCTTTTCTATTTCCGCAACAATCTGTAAAATCATATTGTTAATATAACAAGAATTTAAAAGTGAAAAATTGTGTGATTATATTCAACCCCCCCCCCCTCTTCTATAATCCCAAACACTATCCTAGCTTGAAGGTCACCTACTTTGGACCAACAAGTGGTATCAGAGCAGATACAAGCTCTCATTTTCTTCTTAGAAAAATCTTGTGATCCTCTCTTCTTATTCTATGGCTCTTCAAGCTAAGGATAACTACTTTGATACCGGCTCTGCTGGAAAGCCTCCTCGGTTCAACAAAGACAACTTCTCTCTTTGGAAAACCAGGATGGAACTCTTTCTCTCTGGTTCTGATCCCCAGATTCCATACTTTCTGGAAAATGGACCACATGTGCCTACACAATCCTGTCTTACACTCCAAGACAAAGCACATTGAAGTGAGATATCACTTCATCAGGGATCATGTGATGAATGGTGATATTGAACTCCATTTTGTCCCTACTGAATATCAGCTTGCTGACCTCTTTACCAAACCACTGGATGTGACGCGTTTTAATATGCTCATCAGTGAACTTGGGATGTTAAATCCTGATGATTGAAGTTTATCAGGACAAACAGTTGTTAAATCCTATAGAATAGCTATTCTCAGAACTCTTTCTTTAACAACTCCTGAACTAACTCTCATCAGAGGATGACTCTATTCAGTACTTACAAAATCTTTGTTCAAAATCCGAATACTGATGATTCTCAGGTAAGTATTTCTTCCCTCTGCTACTGAAACCTTATCGCATTAAATGTGATAAGAGGATTTTCCCAAAACAGTACTTATCTGATAAGTACTCTGATTCCTATAAAACATATCTTTCACCAAAATGGAATCATCCCCTGAAAAGGCGGTTTTTATCTTTTCAAATAAAACAAACTTTTCATCTGCACTGACACGTAATGGGACGTTTCCTGTTCCCCACTACGTGTGTCAGGCGCGTGAATGCGCGTAGAACCTCCTTTATTCATCATTACGTTTGAATTTAGCCGCTCTTTTCTCTCTCATCCATTTTCTCTCTCCTACCACCAGGTATAAAAACCTCACTCGTAATCCTTCACACTCTTTACGCTCACAAAATTCTCTCTAAGCAATCTAGCAAGAAAAAGCAAGAACTGTTTTCTCTCAAGAACACCAAGAACACACTCACCACTTTTCTTAACAAGATCATCGTAAGTGTTTCTTTACTCTTGTTCTTTCCACATTTTAAGTTGGTATTCTTCATCTAAACAACTTATTTTGATAAACGTTCTTCCAAAAACCCTAAGATCACTTCATTTGATCTTAGTTCTTCCAAAATCTTCTAAGATTTTTGTTAAAACATTTTATGTGATTTTCTTATTTCTTTTAATAAAAATCATAAACTCTTATTTTGATATCTTCTCATCAAAATAAAAGTTTCTTTTTAATACCAAAACACATTCCTTTTGTGAATTTTGGTATCTAATCCATTCCAAGTATAAAGGATTTCACCATTTTTATGAACATATTCTGTGTTCATTGAAAAATGAAGAAAAATGCATATTTTGGATCTTTAATCATCCACATATGTTAATTTTGGGTTTAACAGGATGGCGGCTACTACTTCCTCCTTGGACGCCCAACTCTCGTCTGAAGCTACACCACTGCAAACCGCCACTGAAAGCCTGCCGATCGTCATTCCGCAGCACGACGTACAATTCAAACAGAACAACGTCGTTGGCCTGTTTGACATTCCAGAAGGCAAAGAATAGCTGCTGCCTGCTAAGAACTTCCTCCTAAGCAGCCCCCTGAAGACGGCTTTTACAATAGACCCGAAGCCGAACAAACCAATGCTGCAACAACTGTGGTCTACTGCCACTGTTGCCAAGGAAAGGAACGCCAAGGGTGTCCTAAGGGAGGTCATCAAGTTCCAGATCAAGGAAAATATAATTTCCTTTGGTTTCGGAACTCTGAGGAACGTGCTGAACTTCCCAAAGAAGAAACGCTTCCCTCCTGCTCCTACGTCCGACGAAATCATCGAGTTCTTGGACGCCATTGGCTACAGATGGCCTGTGAAGGATGGCGTCATGCTTCCCAAGACTGCTGCTACTGTCCATAAGACAGGCCTGAACGCTACATTCTATTATATATGGAATACGTTTGGCCTGTGCTTATCTGGCAAGACAGGAAGCACGGAGCAGTTCCCCACCGTGATTCAGCACATGGTTTTCTCAGCGATCAAAAATCGCGAGTTTGACTATGCTCGCTGCATATGGGAGGACATGGTCAAGAAGGTCAGGAACACGAAGCGGGTCGCCAACGTCGCCTTCACCAGATTCTTCTCGGCAGTCCTGGAACTGCACATGGGGCCAAACTACCCCAAAATCGGGAACTCCAACAACTACGCCCTCGGGCCTAACTTCCTGGATCAGGTGTCTCCAAAACCTGACGACGTCCCTCTCTCCACTGTTCTGGTTGTTCCTGAACCAGTTCAGGCGGATGAAGAGCACTCCACCTCTCCCACTGAAGGTATGTACTCTCTCTTCTCTTCCAAACCCCATTCTTCTATTTCTCTGCATGCTATGTCAGTAGCTAACCCCATACTGACTTCCCCAGCTGCAACCACTTCATCTGCGCTCCTGAAGCGCCCCCAACCTTCTTCTGCCACTCCTCCACCTCCTTCAAAACGCGCCAAGTCAAAGGCGCAGAAGAAAAAGAAACAGGCGGCCGGTAAGAAATACTATATTACCCTGCCTCAACTCTTTAATAAACCATCTCCTTTATCTAAAACTTCTTCACCTGCAGATGCTTCCATCTCTGCTCCTGTACAACAAGAACCTGAGGTTGTTCACCTCGAACACTCAGAGAACATGGGGGCTAATCGCTCTGATACCCTCCTAGCCTCAGGTAATACTTTTAAGCAAAATATTACTGTCTCTTCTTTTATGAAAGCTAATGAGTCTTCTAGTACTCACTTAGCTACTATGTCTACAGGTTCTTTAGGAGCAGCCACTGAAGGGCATCCCCAACTTCATCAGGATGACCCCTTCAATGACTTTGTCTTCACGGACGCCGAGCGTCAGCTGAACGCAGCTGAGCTACGTAGGCAGTCCGCTGAACGACAATTGCAGGAGGCACGCACAGCTCTCCAACAGAAGGAGGACGAGCACCAGACACGCCTCCAGGCGTTGGAACTGGAGCTTGCCGCTGCAAAGGCCGCTGCTAGTACCGCTGAAGCTGCCGCCGCCAATGCCACTGCCGCCGCCGTCGCCGCCACTCCGCCGCCTACGGCTGTTACCCTTACGATTCCTTGTCTGGATAACATCCATGACAAAGTCTCACAAGTGGCCACCTCCTCCAACAACCTTCAGGCATCTATTGATGACCTGAAGGCCTCTGCTCTGCCTGCACTCTCCAACACCATCAACAACAGCACCAACTCTCTCACCACTTTCCAATCAACAGTGGTTCAGAGGTTGGATGCTCAGGAAGCAGGCCTCCGGGCCCTCCAGGAGCAGGTGACTGGCCTCACCACTACTGTCAACGCCCTCACCTCTGCTCCTGCACCGCCTCCGTCCTTCACCACGGCTGACAGGGATGTTTTGCAATCCCTGATCTCATCTTCCTTCATCTCACGCAAAGTCCTTAGTGACATGGCCTCTCTCCTCCAGAGGAACTTATCAACAGCCGCCTTACTCCAGGCACCTGTTGAGGGGGAGAGACAGCCTAGAGACCAGTCCGTTTATTCCCCCTCCACCAACTGGAGAACCAACGAACAAGGGGAATGAACGAGGAAGATGAAGAAGATGAAGATGATGATGAAGACGACGATATCTTCGTCGAGAAGGCTGCAACCCCAACGCCCACTCCAGGGCCTGCACAATCTCAGGGGGAGAACCTCGGTGCACCTGGTACGTTACTATTACCATCCTCTCCCTCATCCTCTGATAACCAACCAATCTCTTCTCTCCTTAAACCTAAACCTACACCTGAAACCATAACCCTCGACACCTCCTCTGATGACTCTCTAATAAACAACCTACAAATGGTTGTCTACCAACCACCAAAACAACCTACCCCTGAACCAACACCCCATTCTTCTCCTAAACAAACCTCTGAGCCTGAAAACCAAGAAAACTCTGACTTTCAGGATGTGAACTTTGGCTCTGTCACTGGTGAGATTATTCGTCTCATGGAGAATAGTCCATCAGAACAGACAAGAGCTGAATTAAGCAGAATGACTTTCAGAGTAACACCCCTAAACCCTGAATCCATTCCCTCTAAACCAACCCGCTTTAATCCTGAAGCATCCTCTTCTAGAACCCCTGAAATCCGAGCCCCTCCTGAAACCATTTGCCTCTCATCAGATGATGAATTCATCTCTGATGACTTCTCTACCCCTGCCTCTTCTCCCAGATCTCCTCCCTCTAACTCTCCTAGATCTGAAGGTGAGAATTACCCTGACAACTCTGCTATTGTCAACAGGGATGGGCGTTTAAACGCCGTGATAGAGCGACTCGAGAGTACAAGAGTAAAAATTCCTCTTCGTACCTCTTGTGACTCCGAGTTCGCCTATCTTTCACAGGAGGAATACAACGCTGCTGTACAGGCTCAGGAGGAGCATAATAAGAAGCAGAAGGAAGCCTTCCTCTCTGCTCAAGCCGCTCGAAGGCTTGCATCAGATTTTGTGGATGAAGATGCTGAAATAAGTGCAGATCCTATTCTTGCACAGAAGGCTGCTCTGAAGGTCTTCAACAAAAATGCAGAGGAACAGACTGAAGAAGTAAACACTGAGCTTGACTGGTGCAGAGATCGTCTACACCTAAGAAAACATGGTGCTGCTATCTCTGGAATCCATCTCAGCCGAACTCGCGGCAAGAGAGCAAAAACATGGATCACCGTCAAACGCTCTGGAGTCAAGGACGTGCAACACACTCTGGACAAGTTAGATCGTTACAACTTGTCAGAGTGGAACGAAATCAGATCCCTACTTCCCAAAGCCAACAAAAACTATCGGGCTGAAGTAGAAGAAGTCATCGAAGGACTTATTGCACGCATCAGAAGGACAACGGAAATACCTGATGACCTGCTCCACTACTCTTCAGTCCTACCTCAGCAACCTATTCGAAGATCTGCAGGCACCTCAACAAGAAGACCAACTCCCTGCATGCCCAGGGTGGTGGTCAAGCCTCTGGATCTCTCGATGCTTGATCTTTCACTCCCTTTAGGAGTCTCTCTCTCTGAAGGACAAGTCATCAGAGAACCTGTTCATGGTATTTGTGTAAGCGACAACTCAAAGATCCTACGCTTTAAGCGTTTCAGCGAGCTACACAAAGCACCATATGAACACTTGGTTTCAGTCCTCTTCACTGCTCACAAGGATAAAGAAAACCAAGACAATAAAGAGATCATTCGCACTGTCAGAGCTATACTCAATCACAGACTCGCATTCGGTGATACTCCAGTTCCAATACAAGTAAAGACTGAATATGTTAGCGAAGACTCTGATAGTTAGAATATTTTGTAATCTTTTCTTTCAGTACTTTATTCATGTACTCGTGTATTTTTCTTACTCTTGTAACCTTTATTAAGATTAATGAAAATGCATTTCAGTGCATAGTACTTCACTCTATCATAGTACTGAAAAAGATCCCTCAAAACAGTAAATGGGACATGTACCTTTATGAGTTCTATTTCCTACTCTTTTATCTAGACTTAGAAATTTTTTTTTCTTTCTAGACTTAGACAATTTCTCTGTTGTCTTATCATTATCATTTAGGGGGAGATTGTTGATCCAGCTCTCCTAAGACCTGATGAAATGATAATGATCCTGAATCTTTACTTAGTGAATAGGTTTTTACTTCTGTTATAGCTTGAGGAATTATCACTGAATATGTTCAGTGTTATTCCATGTTACTTATGCTGTAACTTAATTTTATAGTAATCAGGATCAGGATCAGGAGACGAACGAGTCTGTTCTGCAGTCGACTGATCCTATCCACTGAAGTGAAGACCTCCTGAAGACATCAAGATCATACACAAAGAACCATCAGCGACGTCAAAGAAATAGCTGATGACAGGAACAGCATGCTCGTGATCTGAAGACGGAACTCAGTGATAGCAGGCTGCTCAATATCGTATGACATCCTGAAGGCTCAACAGGATACAAGTGACCCTGAACTTCATCAGTATCAGGACCCTAATCACTGATCAGTATCTTGATCCTAAAGGATTAGAAAAGTGTCTTAGTCTAATGCACAAAAGGATTATCCGCCTTTACTGACACAAAAGTACATAAGAACAGTCTCTTTACTGTTCCCTCCGTACTTATTAGACCTCAAGGCAACTGTTTACAAACATACTCCTTTTGCACAACATGCAAAGAGTATTTGTTTATAGTAAATAGTACAACAGACCAACTACAACGTGACACGTCACAAAAGTAGGTCTGCATGCATTTAATGCATGGAGTATAAATTGGACGTGGAGAAGATTTTCTCCATACCTCTTCTGCATCCAAAAATACTCAAGTCCTTTATTTCTTATTCCCCTCTATCTTTCTTTCTTACATCTTCTCACTTAGTGCATAGTGAAAGAACTTAGATTGTTTAGTTTAGACTATTTGTCTTTTCTATTTCCGCAACAATCTGTAAATTCATATTGTTAATATAACAAGAATTTAAAAGTGAAATAGAACTACTATCCTAGCTTGAAGGTCACCTACTTGGGACCAACAGTAGACTTGCAAAGGAGTTAAATCACACTTTGTTATGTCTTCTTCCAAAGTCTCCTAACGCCATGGTGGTCTCGGATTTTAGACCCATTGCATGCTGTTCAGTCCTTTATAAGTGTATATAGAAGGTAATTGTGAATCGTTTGAAACCGCACTTGGATCATATTGTGAGCAAAGCACAGTCGGCCTTTATTCCTGGCCTTAGAATTGGAGATAACATTATCATGGCTCATGAGCTTGTTATGGGATATCATTTGGAACGAGGTCCTCCTAGATATGCGTTTAAGATCGATCTCCAGAAGGCTTATGATATGCTAAGTTGGGACTATTTGTTTTGTATGCTAAAGGGTTTTCTTTTTCACCCTACTTTAGTCAAGTGGATCACCGAAATGGTTACCACACCAACTTACTCATTTGTGGTTAATGGTGAAGTAAAAGGATATTTCCCTGGCAAATGGGGTATAAGGCAAGGTGACCCTTTGTCGCCTTATCTTTTCACCATTGTTATGGAGGGTTTTTCTATGCTTTTTAGACAATGTATTGAGAAGGCTTCTGCTTTTGGTTATCATTATGGATGCGAGGATTTTGGTGTAACACATCTATGCTTTTCGGATGACTTGTTCGTGTTTACGAGAGGTGATGTGGCTTCGGTTGAGGTATTGAAAAAAACTCTTTCACTTTTTGCTACTTGTTCGGGTTTAGCACCAAATCTGCAAAAGAGTGATGTGTTTTTTGGTCACGTACCCACGGATGAGAGAACGGCAATTTCGCAATGTCTCCCGTTTAGGTCTGGTTCCTTTCCTATCCGTTATTTGGGAGTTCCTTTATCTGCAGTGGCGCTGAAGGCTGTTGATTATGGGGTGCTTATTATGAAAGTCAAGCAACAATTGCAGAATTGGAAGTCAAAGTTCCTTTCATTTGGGGGTCGCAAACAATTAATCACTTCGGTTCTCCAATCCTTGCAATTGTATCGGATGGCGATTTTTATTTTACCTTCTAGAGTGGTACATGAACTTGAAGGGTTATTTAGAGACTTCCTTTGGGCACAAGGAAAAAACTCCAAAGGTAAATGTAAAGTTGCTTGGTCCATGGTTTGTCGACCTAAAGAATGTGGTGGTCTTGGCTTTCGACATCTAGCGGTGTGGAATCGTGGTTTGATTACTAAAAATCTATGGGCAATTGTTTCTAATCGAGATTGCTTATGGGTCTCTTGGGTCCGTAACAACTCTTTACGAAACGCGTTGTTTTGGACTGCCAAGAGGAATGTTAGACGGTTTGTTAAGGTTCGTGTAGGAAATGGATTTTTGACAAATTATTGGGAAGACACTTGACTTCCTTGTGGATATTTGTCGGAGTTCATTCCATACCGGCTTATTCATGCGCATGGGTTTTCTTTGACCACGACCGTAAGTCAACTTATGGATACTTTTCATGATGGATGGCCGGAAGTGTGGCTTTTATGGTTTCCTGTTTTAGCTAACTCACCACTCCTTCAACTTCAGAATACGGCTCATTTTATGTGTTGGGATACGGACGATAATGGAAATGGAGATTTTTCGGTGCAAAGGGCTTATAAATCGTTTGAGGGTCAATTACGTATTGTGCCTTCGTGGAGATCGGTTTGGTTTAAATCGCACATCCCAAAGCATTCATTTTGCTTGTGGACGGCTTGCCTACTTGGTCTCCAAACGCAAGATCGTATTGCGGCTTGGAAAGAAGAACCACCTGATTTGAAGTGCAGTTTATGCGGCATTGTCCAGGATTCACATGATCATGTTTGGTTGCAGGTCATGGACAAGTCGAATTGGATTAATTTTCCTTGTCCGTGGAACGCGATTCTTGGTGCTATTTCAGATCCGGTTTCGGCTCCCAAGGGGTTGCAATGGCAACTTGCGCTAGTAGCTTCTGTCTATATGGTTTGGTGTGAGCGTAATCGCAGGATCTTTGTAGGGGAATCCAAACCAATCCCTCATATTGTTAATTCTATTATGGAGGCTGTTATGGATCGAATTGCTTGGAAGAATAAGAAGATTGCTATTATCAGGAATGGGGCCACGACATGATCAGTGGAGAGCTGTTCTTAGTTTGCGGAGCTGGTGGTTCTTTTGGTGGGGCCGCTGGAGTTGTATTTTCTTTTGTAGCTATTTTGAGTCTGTTTTCCTTTGTAGGTTTTGCTTGTTAGTTTGCTGGTTTGGTCTTATGTCGGATTTTCTTTGTTACCGACGCTGGTTTGTTTTGTAAACCTTGTTTCTTTTCTGTTTTTATAAAATTGCATGGTTTCCATTCAAAAAAAAGATGTTTTAATAAGTCTATTAAAACATTTTTGGGTGTCGTATAATGTTAATTTTTTTTATAAAAAATGTTGTATTTATAGAACATTGTTTGAATAATTATCTTATAAAAACAAATGATATATATGTTGATAGGACATTTCTTAAAAGTGTCCTATAAAACTAATAGTTATATGACATTTTTTTTCAAAGTGTTCTAAGAAACTTGTTAAGACGTCCACAAGCATCGTATAAAGTTTTTACATCATCCTAGATATAATGTTTTGTTGTTTGGTCTTATAGAGTTGGTCTCTATAGAGGTTATTTCTTGTACTGTGCAACACCTAGCAATTGTGAGCGAACTATAAATCCAATTTTGATGTAGTGTTTTCAAAAAGTTGCCTTCAACATGTTAAATCGTAAAGTGGATTGTAACATTGTAAACCTTGACCGATCAATAGAGATTGCTAGCTTTTAACATCTACACATGTTACCTTAACATAGAAGGCAACATTTAACACGTTAATTAACAATTATATATACAGATACTCGGATTCAAATAAGAACAATACATATTTGAAATATTACAAGAACCAGTAAAATCACATATGACTTTTTATTAACGGGTGAAATAAGTCATTTTTGGCGATTTTGGTCGATTTTGGTGGTGGGTTTAGGTCGTCATGGTTTTTATCGACCGTTAATGTAAAATCATATATGATTTTGTTAGTTTTTGTGTTAATTTAAATATACTGTTTACAGTTGGTCCTCCCCCCCTCACTCCCTGAGAGAGACTATCCATCTCAATTGTGAACCATTTTTTTAGTGTGAACTTGTTAAGGCAAGGTTTTATGACAAAGTTGAAGGACCATTCAAGTAACGTTCTATTTCTAGGTTAAGGGTATAAATAACCTTATGCCTTTTATTGTATGCTTTAACTCTTTTTTTCTAATACACATGACTTTAAATTCTCTCTATATACTTTCTCTCTCTACTCTCTAAATGCATATTTGACACTTGAGTGATATTGATATGGATTGAGTAGATTGTTTCATCTGATAGATTCACAATTGATATTAGAGTTGGATCTACATCAAATTGCTTCAAGTTTTGAACATTTTTTAAGATCTAGGGTTTCCTCACTTTTGATCTCTATTTTTCTACTAATTCTCCGATGTTTTTCACAAATTTAACCGCAGATTTGTGTTTAAAACATCAAAATTAGTGGAAAACCGAAGTTTGAAGAAGTTTTATCAAGTAAATTTTCAAAAAATTTCGATTTGATGAAGTTTTCATTTAGATTCTTACGTTATGGACAGGCGTCTGAGAGTATCTCCTTATGTTACAGAGTAATCTTCTTATCTTACAGACTAATCTTCTTATGTCTAAGAGTATCCACTTTTATGTTACAGACGTATGGAGCGTCTACAAGTGTCAGTGAGTATGTGGAGCTGTTAGATCGTGATTTGCGTGTCTAGCTAACGTGGAGAAAGGGGTACAAGATCCGTCACATCATCATACTGCTAATAGAAGATCCATACCACTATTCTTTCACGAACTTTCCAAGCTTGGAAAGTTAGAGTAACATAATAGGATCCGTGACATTGTACGTAACTTGATGTTGAAAGTGTACACATCATCTTAAAATTGGAGTAGTAATGGGGTCTTATCAGAAAGCTCCGGTCTTGTTTAAACATGAGTATAATTTGTGGGTTTGAAGATTCAAATTTTTTCTAGAAAAGGAAGAATGATGGGAATTTGATGCTGAAGTCTATAGAGAATGGACCTATACCAGTTCCAACCAAGTTAATAAATGGTGTTCTTTATCGGAAAGAAATACAAGAAATGGAATAGGCAGAAAGAATTCAGTATCTTGCTGACTTAGAAGCCCAAAACTATCTAATTCAGGCATTAACTAATAATATTTACAGAAAATTAGATAGTTACCATGACTCAGTAAAAGAGATTTGGGATCCATTGGAGAATATTATGTTGCGTTCCAAGATAGGAAATTAGTTCAGGATTATCACAATAACGGATAAGTATGAAAATTTTCAAGTTGAAAGAGGGAGAGTCTCTTGAAGATACTTATGATAGATTTGTCACTATGACGAATGAGATAAAGAAAAACAAGATATCAAGGATTGAAATACATCTAAATGTGAAGTTTATCAACAATTTGTCTATAGATTGGAAGCCTTTTACAAGATTTATCAAACAATACAAGGCTCTAAATGAGTTCAAGGTTTATGATATTTATGGAACTCTAAAACTCTATGAAGAAGAAGTTGAGAAATAAATGGTTGAAAAGAAAAGGAAAGGTAAAGCCGAGTTGGATACAATTGCCTTGTTGACTAAACTACTGAAAGGGAAAGAGAAAAGGAGCTAGAAAGGAAAAACAAAACTTGTGGTTTTAGATGAAGAAGATTATAATGAAGAGGGAGAATTATCTGATGATGATGATAATCAGACAAGTGAAATGTATCAATGTTTGTTGAGTCTAACTGATAACTTTAGAAGGAAATACATCAACAAGTCAGCATCCAACAATGGAAGATTTTCTACAAAACCAAAGGGATATACTCAGGCTATCAAGGAAGTTTCAAGAAGAACTATATTCCAAAGGGTGAAACTCAGTATACTGATAAATATGCAGAAAAGAAAGAGGAAGAAGTGAAAGTGATTCCTAAAAAGATCATGCAAATAAAAAAAACGTATGTGTGAGTTATCTGTCATTCATAAAAAAATGTTGTTAGAGTTGTCCAACCAAGATGCCAATAATTGAAGAGAGTTGAGGAAGAAGCTTGAACTTTCTAAGAAAAAAGAAAGTGGATTGGTGTTAATATTTGAAAATGAAGCTTGGTGTGATTATTCAGATGATGAGCGTACTGATCAAGCTCAAATGTGTTTTATGGGACTTCATGGTGAGGACTCAGAAGAAAGAGGACTCATAACCTGAGATGGTACCTGCTTTTGAACTCAAAGCTTTAGAATAAAATACGCTTAAAATGATGGATAAACTTTACACTCAAAACAAGAGAACATATATCCTACTTTCTAAGCAAAAGCAAGATCTTTACCCATTGCAACATCAACAAGATCGATTACATATTGATCTAGAACAGTTGCAACATTTTGTTAATGTTCTATAAAAACAAAAAGTTGAAACTGTTTCTCAAACAAACTGAGTTGAGTTTCTCATTTTGAGTCTCTAAACAGAAAAAGAAAATGTTTTTCTCTATAAAGTCATTTATGAACTAGATGACAAACTTTACAAAATAGGTCAAACTGAACAAGCTATTTTCTTAAATAAACCAAATGTGCTCAAAGATTATTTTTCTAATGAAGGTCTATGATATGAAAATCCAAATTTTCTTCAAAAGGCAATATTGGAAAGACTATCTTTATATGATCTTAAAGCACAAATAATGTGTAAAAGGTTTTTTAATTTAAAAATGGTAATTGTGTGAGTTGAATATTCTAGAATGCAAGAAATGAAGATGAATGATCCAAACTATAATGAGCCCACGTTTCATCAAGTGAGTTTTGTGTATACTCAATTAAACTCTGCTTCATTATCTACTAAAATAAAACATCTAAAGATTTAATTTTGATTGAGGCAGATTCAGGCCATAGACTCACAGTGGGTAAGTTTGCTTTGGGGTTTAAACCAACTTTCTAGCATTGCTTTTTCAGTGTGTGTTATTTTTGTTCTCTTTCTTCTTTGGCTTATTTGACCAAATGATGCTTAATGGTGTATTGAACTTAGGCCTGATTGGTAAAGGTTCACTTATTAGTATTAAATTAACTTCTGGTCATAATGAAAATGATAGCAATACTTTTTTCCTTTTTCTCCCCCCTCCCCCTCATTGCCTTTGTGTTATTCATACTCTACTTTTCTTCTTGTTTCTTTCTTTTCCTTGTGCTGGCTGCACTGCAGAGCAGAATTTACCTCTCCTTTCTCCCTTTGTTATTATCTGAATGTCTCTCCTGCTTACTGTTTTTCACTTGTGAAATATATGAATACAAATGGCTTTAAAACTAGAAACTTGCCAAGTTACTATGAGCTATGATGATGGAACTTCAAAAGGTAGCCGAAATTTGATTGGTCGATTTTTTTGGGAAAGGATGTTTGTCAGTGGAACACCTATGAGCAATGGTTGATCATGATATAGAATCACCTCAAGAATTAGCTGGAGACTGAATCTAAACCTTATGTTCCTACATTAGTTTTAGAAGAAAACATTTTGGAACATGAAAAACAAAAACAAGATTTAATTTTGAAAATAAAGAATCAATTTCAGGTTTTAAAATTTCATCAACATGTGTTACTGAAGAAATTGAAGCTGAATTAGTTGAATCTGATCATGGTTCATATATTTCATCTTCAAAGGTTTTTTGTTTCTAAAACACATGCAAAAAATAATTTCAATGATTCAAGTTCTTCATAATCACATAGTGTGATTCTTGTTCTTCAGTAAACAATGTCAAAGATGTCTCTGAAGATAAATATAAAGAAGGATTAGACGTTGATAATGAATAAGTTGTGAGAGTATTAGATTATGTTAGTTGTGTCAATTTGTATTTTGTATTGAGCATTGATAGTAGTTTGTAATATCCTTTTACTTGTATTCCTTTTACGTAATTTGGTGTGGCTTGCGCTCTTGTAATGGAGTCGATCCATTTATGCTTTTACAGCCTATGGCCCTTGAATATAAGGTGTATCCCTTGTGTTTCCAACCCTAAAGTGAATCATTTTTGGAAAGCGCAATCAATCATTGGGTAATCGTATTCTCTCTTTGTACTTTTCCAATCATTATGTGTTCATCATTTTGTACTGGATTCTTCTCCTTAGATCTTGTACTTTTATGTGAAATCATATATATCTAGGCTGATTTGGAACCAACAATTGCTATCATAGCGTAACACTTGCTCTTGATCCTCTTGTTTGGTTGATTCAGTGAGAAATTTGTTGAAAAAAAAAACATTACATATTCATCCATGAAGGTTTTGAGTTCTTCCTGTTTTTCACGATTTTATTCATATTTTGGAGTCTATATTGGGAATTTGAGAGTGTTTTTGGGTCTAGATTGTAGAGTTTCACTTACTGAATTCAATTCTCAATTATGATTTTCAAAAACCTCACTAAAATGGCCAAGAACTGAAAATTTTAAAGAAAAAGTTGTGTTGGTGTTCTTCATTTTCTTGATAAAACCCATCAAAATACAGTTTTTGATCTTTTTAACTTCCTGAGATGAGTCAAAAGTGTGTATGACAGATCTGAGTTAGTGCATCAATTAGTAAATATCGGATCCTTGTTTTCTAGAAGTCCTTTAGTGAAGCTTTCGATATTGCCCTAAACCGAGTATGCCATTGGTATTCTTCATTACTGAACCAGTGCATCAAACTCTAAGTTCAGCATCAAGGCAACACCCTTTTGGTATTCACCTTTACCGAATCCATATTCGATATCCACTATACCGAACACATTTTTGGTACACTCCTCTACCGAAACTATCCTTCGAGATTCCTCAATACCAAACCTACTTCGGTATCCTTTAATACCGAACCTAAGCTCCAACAGGCAAGATCTTTTTTTCCTAAGTTTCGGTACACCTCAATACAGAAACCCTACTAGCTTTACTCAATACCAAGCTCAACCGAATACCAACCCAATGCTATACCAAACTCCACATTTCTAACCCAAGACCGAACCTCTCAGGACTTACCCAATACCAAACCCTAATCCAGCTTTCGAATCATTTTCAGGATACCTCATTTGGTGAGATTTTTGAGTTCTTACCAAAGCAACCGCTGATCAAAGTTGGTAGCTCCAACCTTCTGTTCATGTAAAAGTAGAGATAAAAGAAGCTAGCTATCCTCAACAGAAAGTTCGCAGAAGATTAGAGAGGACTTTCGCAGATGATCAAATTCCTACAAGTCCAATCTGACAGAGCCTCAGTGAGTTGTGACAGAGGCTCTATTGATTCAGTCTCTGTGAATTTCCTACTTCTGATCTCAGCATGTGCGAATCACGTGACTACCTCAACTGACGTTCTTTCGATGTCAAGGATTGGACCACGTGTGATGATCTTAGAAAGTTAGTTAGGTTACTTTTTGTGTAGTATAAATAGCTAGGATTTCCAATAGAAAAGTAAGCTTGAGTGTGTGAAATATTGAGTGTTCTTGTTGAAGCTTTGTGAGCAAATATTTCAGATTGTAAGTATTCTTTTGATTAATGTAATCTTTGATTAATTCAATTGAAGATCATTCAAAACTTCGATCATTTTGCTTGCTTCCTGATCTATTCATGTTGATTACTTATAATCGATTAGTATATCATCTTCATCTTCATTTAAGCTTGAATTAGATTGAATTGTTAACTCTTCCGCTGTAATCTGGGATCAATCAATTGGTATTAGAGCAGATTTGAGTCACAGTATTCAAACGATCGTCATTGATATTGATCTGATTCATTTTCTTCACTCTTTTCTTTTTTCTGAGTTCTTCTAAGTCTGTGTTAATGGCCGTTGTTGGTCCCAATGAGGTGACCTTCAAGTAAGGATAGTATTTGGGATTATAGAAGGGGGGTTGAATATAATCACACAAATTTCACTTTTAAATTCTTTGTTATATTAACAATATGAATTTACAGATTGTTGTGGAAATAGAAGAGACAATAAGTCTAAACTAAACAATCTAAGCTTTCTTTCACTATGTGTTGAGTCTAATACTACTGCTCTCAGAAAGGTTAATACTGCTGGTTACCACTGCTGGTATTGGAAGGTTACTACTGCTGATGAAGATTGAAGTTTACCACTGCCAGTATGTGATGAATGCTTGAAGATCAATGTTACCACTGCCATTACAGATTACCACTGCTCTTGAAGATTACCATTGCTGATTTTGAAGTTAACACTGCTGGTGCAAAGTTAACCCTGCTTATGTTTTTACCACTGCTATCAGAAGACGATAAGGAAAGGATTGTGATGACTTGAAGATATAGATAATATACGATATGCTTGGAGATATTTTAGAGATTATCTTGTAAATCTAGTTTCCTTATTGTAATCTGTTATGTCGTATATATAGCTGATAGGTTGATCATTGTTAGATACGAGTTTTTGATAGCTTTTGTGTTAGAATTAAGAGCCTCAAGATTGTTCTTGAAATCCCTGCAATAGAGAAGTATTGCACGTCTGTTTTGAGCCTGTTCAAAACAGATTGGGGCTTGTAGTTGTAATCATTAAGCTGTTAAGATCAATATACACAGTTTGTTTGAATTCATTGTTCTGTTATTATAATCAAAGTGTTATTCTGCAAACTTCTTTGATTAAGTATTCTGTTCTTGATATTGAGATTCAGATCCTGTCAAGTGGTATCAGAGCCTGTGTTCAGAATACTATTTAATCAATGGATTCCCAGGATTCTGTTCTTGTGTCCAAAGTCCCCATGCTCAAACCCAATGAATTTGAGATGTGGAAAATCAGAATTAAGCAATACATGCTTCTTACTGATTATGCTTTATGGGAAGTTGTTGAACATGGACCCAGTGTCCCTGAACCCGCTGTTGCTGGAGCACCCCCAAAATCTGATGCAGACAAAAAGAGGAAGCAGACTGAGATGAAAGCCTTAAGCACTCTGCTGTTGGCCATTCCCAATGAATACCAACACCAGTTTTGTACCTGTCCTGATGCAAGATCACTGTGGATTGCACTGGAGAAGAGATTTTCTGGAACTAAAAGTTCTAAGAGAAATCAGAAAGCCCTATTGAAGCAACAATATGAAAACTTCACTTCTACAAAGAATGAGTCCATGACTCAAACTTTTGACAGGTTCAACAAACTAATTGGAGAACTTGCCAATGTAGATGTGAAGATGGAGAAGGATGAAGTCAATAGAAAATTCCTCAGATCTCTGAGTGAGGAATGGACTATGTACACTGTGTCATTCAGACAAGGAGATGACTTGGAGGATAAGGAGCTTGAAGATCTATACAATGATCTCAGGATTTTTGAAGCTGAAGTAGAGGCCAAAAGAAGACCAACTGGATACTCACATACTATTGCTCTCTATTCCTCTGAAAATCCTTCTTCTAATCTTAATACTGCTAGTACTGCTAATATTAACCCTGCTAATAATAACCATGACAGTACTAATGATAAATCATCTGTGTCACAGGATACTAATGGGGATGCAGTCTTGGAAGCATTCCTTGCCAATCATGTAAGATCTCCTCTGATCAATGATGATCTTGAACAAATCAATGCTGATGATTTGGAGGAGATGGACATCAAGTGGCAGATGGCCATGTTAACTATGAGAATGAAAAGATTTATAAGGAGGACTGGCAGGAACAACTTTGATGCCAAAAGAGGAGACCTTGCTGGGTTTGACAAATCAAAGGTGAGATGCTACAAGTGCAATGAGCCTGGCCACTTTGCCAGAGAGTGCAAAGGGAGTGGTACTCATCAACAAGCCAACAATGGAGGACAAGCACATGCTCCAAGACCCAACAGAGGCACAAATTCCAACTCTTCTCAAGCCTTGGTATCACAAGAAGGCATGGGATTTGACTGGAGTGATCAAGCTGAAGAAGCCATCCAGAATCATGCGTTGATGGCCAAAATCACTGAACCTGAACTTCCAGCAGAGGTATCCTCTAAATTATGTTCTGATTCTTGTATTTAAACTGTTAAGAAGTATAGGGATCACAATCAGACTATGAGTGATACCATCAAGACAATGGAAGTTGATAGAAGAGAGTATAGGATAGTCATTGAGAATCTGGAGGACCAAATCAAGTCCTATAAAGAGAATGAACTCCAGTTTGAGTATGACTACAATTACTGGAAGTGGGAGAAAAAGGAGTTTGAGAAGAAACTAGTAAAGTCTGGAGAGGAATTAGAATCTGTCAAGAAAGAATTAGAAAAAGCCAAGGAAGATCTTGATAAATTTTCTAAGTCCTCTAAAGCCTTGGAAGAAATTCTAAAGGCTCAAGTTCATGATGAACTCAAAAGAGGAATAGGATATCACAATACTCCTCCACCCCGCAATCACACCTACATTCCTCCTACCACAGATATCCTAGATAGACTGAACAGAGAGGAACTAAAAGAAGGAGTGTGTGATGTAGATCCCTCAAGTAGTGATGATGAGGAAGAACAAAAGGGAAAGACTGAAAGCAAAACCCAAGAGACTGTCCCTGAGGAAAATCAAATCCTCACCAATGAAAAGGGAGGTATGCCCTATGTGCCCAGTAAGATTGCTACAGTCTCTAGGAAAGGGAAGGAGAAAATAGTTGACCAGGAACCTGCAACTTCACAACCACGTGTCAAAGGTGGTAAACTCACTCATAAGAATGACAGTGATCCTGGTACTTCTAAACAGCCTCAAACAAGTGCCAAACCAAGAGGAAACAAAAGGAATTGGAACAACCAATGGGCTCAAACTCATGGTGTTGATCTGAATAAGATTAACAAACCAAAACCCTGCTTTATATGTTGTAAACTCAACCATCTGGCTAAGGACTGCTTCTATAACCCTTTTAATCAAAAGATGACTTATCAAAATCAAAGGGTTAATTTTCAGAATCAAAAGCAGTTCCAAACTAGAAGGACAGAGTATAACAGCAGAGGGTTTGTTCCAAAACCTATTGTTAAAAGACAATTGGTTCAGAAAAGTAAAAATCAACCTAAAAAGAAAGTCAGTGTGCAAAAGAAAAAGGTTGAAAAGAAGACTGTGAAGATAGTTACAAAATGGGTACCAAAAGCCTCACTATGCAATACTACTGCTTCCACAAGCAGTGGTAATGAAAGTGTTGCTTCTGAAAGCTGTGGTAACAACCAAAAAGATATAGAGATTAACACTGCTGCTAGCAATAGCAGCAGTGGTATCTCAAACACTGTTGCCGCTACAAGTTCTTCACTGAGACAACCCATTGTAACTAAGTACTCAAGTCATGAGATTCCTAACAAGGATTATCTTTTAAAGCTTAACAGATTGACAGAAGTCAATTATGTTAATGAAAAGGGAGAACCCAAGACCATATTGGCTTGGGTTCCCTCAAGACACTAACCTATTTCCCTTATGTGCAGGGCAACCCAGACAGGAATGAGAACTTATGGCATGTGGACAGTGGTTGCTCTAGGCACATGACAGGCAATAGATCCTTTCTTGAAGATTTCACTACATTCAATGGAGGATATGTTGCCTTTGGAGATAATCCAAGAGGAGGTAAGGTTTCAGGGAAAGGTAAGGTTACAGGAGGTAAGTCAACCTTAGAAGATGTATACTATGTGGATCAACTCAGATACAACCTGATGAGTGTGTCTCAGGTGTGTGATAAGAAACTTTTCACTCTGTTCAGTGAAACAGAGTGCATGATTCTTTCTCCTAAATTTGTAGTTGATGAGAGCTTTATTTTATTGAGAACACCTAGAAAAGATAATGTGTATTGTCTAGACTTAAATGGTATGCCATCAGAAGTTGTGAACTGTCTGTTTTCAAAAGCTTCAATGACTGAATCCTCTCTTTGGCATAGAAGGATGGGTCATATGAACATTAAGACCATGAACTTACTTGTCAAAAATCAATTGGTCAGAGGTCTTCCCCCAAAAGAGTTCACACTTGATGATCATTGTGTAGCCTGCCTCAAAGGCAAGCAACACAAGGCTTCTCACAAATCAAAGACAATAAACACTATCTCTGCACCTCTTCAATTATTGCACATGGATTTATTTGGACCTACAAATGTAATGAGTATAGGCAAGAAATCATACTGTCTTGTGATAATAGATGATTATTCTAGGTTTACTTGGGTTTTCTTTCTAAGAACAAAGGATGAGACAAGTGGACTGATCAAACCCTTTGTAAAGAGAGTTGAGAATCAGGTGAACCTTAGAGTGAAAGTCATTAGATCAGACAATGGAACTGAGTTCAAAAATGCTGATTTGAATTCCTTTTGTGAGGAAAAAGGTATTGAAAGACAATTCAGTGCTCCTAGAACTCCTCAACAAAATGGAGTTGCTGAGAGGAGAAATAGGACACTGATTGAGGCTGCAAGAACCATGTTAGCAGATTCTAAACTACCAATCACTTTTTGGGCAGAAGCAGTTAACACTGCCTGCTATGTGCAAAACAGGGTTCATGTAGTCAAGTCCAAGGGAAAAACACCTTATGAACTTTTCAAAAACAAAAAGCCTTTTATAGGATTCTTTGTACCTTTTGGGTGTCCTTGTTCTATCTTAAATACCAAAACTCATCTAGGGAAATTTGACAGTAAATCTGATGATGGTTTCTTTGTGGGATACTCAATACAGAGCAAAGCAGTTAGGGTTTTCAATACTGTCTCTAGAACAATTGAGGAAAGTGACAATGTCAAATTCAATGAACACACTCCCAATGTGCATGGGACTGGTCCAGACTGGTTATTTGACATTGATTCACTCACTAACTCTTTGAACATGAGCAATGCAGTTGATACAGGTCCTATCATCAAGGAAAAGGAAACAGACACACCTTTTGTTCTGTTTCCCCCATCCACCATCAGTTCAGAAGAGAAAGAATCAGAGATTGAAGTGCAAGAGGATGCTTCAGAGAATCAAGAAGGAGACAAGGAGACTGAAGAGACTCCACAGCTTGAAAGCAATATGGATAATGAGACTGGGGATATAAGTGAAATCACTCAACCAGATCCCTCAGAATCTGGTCCTGATGATTCAAATCTAGGGGAACTCCTATCTGAAGAACCCCTACACCTGACAAGAACTCAAAAGAATCACCCTGCCTCTCAAGTGATTGGAGATGTGGCATCTCCTATGATTACAAGGAAGCAAAGCAGAGAAGCTGGATATGTGAATACTCATTCTGGGATGTTGTCATGCTTTCTTTCCCAGAGTGAACCAAAGAAGGTGTTAGATGCAATGAAGGATCCAAGCTGGATAGAAGCTATGCAAGAGGAGTTACTGCAGTTTGTCCTACAACATGTTTGGGATTTGGTGGATCTCCCAAAAGGACACAGAGTAATTGGCACTAAATGGATATTCAGAAACAAGACAGATGAGAGAGGAATCGTGATCAAGAATAAGGCCAGACTAGTGGCACAGGGGTACACTCAGGAAGAAGGAATAGACTATGATGATGTATTTGCACCTATAGCTAGAATTGAAGCCATCAGGCTATTCTTGGCTTTTGCATCTTACAAGGGATTCAAAGTCTATCAGATGGATGTGAAAAGTGCATTTCTGTATGGCACTATTGATGAGGAAGTTTATGTCTGTCAACCACCAGGGTTTGAAGACCCTAAATATCCTGACAGAGTTTGGAAATTGAGGAAGGCACTGTATGGCCTTCATCAAGCACCTAGGGCTTGGTATGATACCTTGTCCTCCTATTTGTTGGAAAACAAATTTGAGAGGGGTGTCATTGATAAGACTTTATTCATCAAAAGAACAAAGACTGATATGCTGTTGGTGCAGATCTATGTAGATGATATCATCTTTGGTTCAACAAAGGAAGACATGTGCAAGGAGTTTGAAGAACTAATGCACAAAAAGTTTAAAATGAGTTCTATGGGAGAACTAACTTTCTTTCTTGGTTTGCAGGTCAAGCAGAAAAGAGATGGTATCTTCATCAATCAATCCAAATATGTCACCACAATGCTTCAAAAGTTTGGAATGAATGATGCAAAACCAGCAAGCACACCAATGGAAACTCACAAACACCTCACTGCTGATGTTGAGGGGGAGGAAGTTGATGTTCATCAATACAGATCCATGATTGGATCATTAATGTATCTTACAGCTTCTAGACCTGATATTATGTTTGCTGTTTGTGTGTGTGCTAGGTTTCAAGTTAGGCCAAAGGAGTCACATTTACATGCAGTTAAGAGGATATTCAAATATCTCAAGGGTCAACCTAAATTGGGACTTTGGTATCCTTATGACAATTCTTTTGACCTGGTGGCCTACACAGATAGTGATTATGGAGGAGCAAACCTGGATAGGAAGTCAACATCAGGAGGATGTCAGTTCTTAGGAGGAAGATTGGTCTCTTGGCAATGCAAGAAGCAGACCACTGTTTCACAATCAACAACTGAGGCTGAATACATAGCTGCTTCTCAATGCTGCTCACAAGTCCTATGGATTCAGAATCAGATGCAGGACTATCGTCTTTCTTTCCTACATACACCTATATACATTGACAACAACAGTGCTATTAGCATTGTGAATAACCCTGTCAAGCATTCCAAGACCAAGCATATAGAGATTAAGTACCATCTTATCAGAGATTGTAATGAAAAGAAGCTAATTCAAGTTCAAAAAGTCCACACTGATGATCAATATGCAGACCTTTTCACAAAAGCCTTTGATGTAGGCAGGTTCATATTCTTGGTCACAAGTGTTGGAATGATGAACTCTGAATAACCCTTCTTCTTGTTACAATTATTCTTGTACTATCTCTGTATATCTTTTCTTTCTTTTTATCTCTTGTAAATGATGATAAGTTCTTTGATGTGGCAGATGGAGTTTCAGAAAGTTTACAAGCAGTAAGATGGAGCCTTCATTATCAAGTTCAATACAGCAGTCCATGGAGTGAAATGCTTATTTTTGTTACAAAGTCATTAACACTGCTAGTCATTCGCCCATTAACACTGCTAGTCATTCGCACATTAACACTGCTAGTCATTCGCCCATTAACACTGCTAGTCATTCGCACATTAACACTGCTAGTCATTCGTCCATTAACACTGCTAGTCATTCGCCTATTAACACTGCTAGCACATCCGCTCATTAACACTGCTAGCACAATCACACATTACCACTGTTTATTACCCCTGCTCACACACACGCTTGTTAACACTGCTAGTTATTTGGAGGTATTACCACTGCTTTTAATTAAGCTGATGTGATTACCACTGCTTTTAATCTAATGCGTGTCATTACCACTGAGGGTATCTTTTACCACTGCTTTTAAGATAGTTTGACAAATACCACTGCTAGTGTTCAATACCACTGCTTATTTGACCTAGTTCAATGTGTGTTTGTTAACACTGCTAATGGTAGTTACCCCTGCTCCAAAGTGTAGTATATAAGCCCTAACTTGACCGCCTTTTTCATTAACGGCTATTCTACCCTTTTGCTCTCAAAAACGTTTGCAATTCTTCGATTGATTCTCTTTCAGTGTTCGAGCATTCGAGATTACGATCCGATTCCATCATCTGTTTAGGTTTTCTTAATCGATTGCTAATGGCTTCATTGACTTTTGTCAAGGATCATAACAAGGTTGGATATATTTCCAAGGGTGGAGATTCTGAAGGATTCGAAGATGTAGTTGATTTCTTGGCATCATTTCACATTGCGCACGCCGCGACAATCACTCCTACCATCTACATTCAGCATATGCAAGACTTCTGGATGAATGGAGTTGTCCAAGAAGAAAATGGGGTCAAACATATTCACACCACTATCTGTGGTCTGTCTCTCACCCTTACCCCTGCCAAGATCAGACATCATCTGCAACTAAATGATGAAGGAGGTATATCTATGCTCTCCACTCGAACCATCATGGAAAACCTTTTAAAAATGGGATATACAGGTTCTCAAACATCTTTGAAATATCTGAAGAGTCAATTTTGTCCTCAATGGAGATTCCTTGTGCATACTCTGTTGCACTGTTTTTCAAAGAAATCCACTAGTTTTGGTGAGTTTAGCAGCACTATTGCTTCTGCTTTGGTCTGTCTACCCACCAAACAGGTGTTCAATTTCTCACAAATGATTTTTGATAGTCTTGTGTACAATCTTGAGAACATTCCAAACTCTAAAGTCAAACAATTTTTCATGTTCCCAAGATTTGTCCAAGAAGTGATTACAAATGAATTGACGGCTGTACCTAAACTTGGAAACATCTATAAAAGCTCTGCTCTTGGTCATAAGTTGTTCTCCAATATGAAGAGACCTGCAGAAGGCTCCAATGACCACTTCACTCCATTGTTCTCTACAATGATGAGAGTGAACCACCCACAAGGTGAGGCATCAGGCTTGCAGCCTACACAACCAAGCATTCCCTCTGATGACCTACCCACACCTATCACAGATACAATCCCTCAGTCCTTTGACAAAACCCCCACCCCCACACTTCAAAAATATCAGAGAAAGAACAGAGGAGCTCCTTCCTCCTCTGGTTCTAAACCCCAAATGCCTATAAGCCAACAGTTGGAGCACTCTCCTTCTGCTTCTACCCAAAGGGATACCCCTGGAGTGCAGCCCCACTCAAGTATAAAGAAGGTGCCCTCTAAGGAGAAGGATGGGCATGTGGTTGGTGAGGCTCAAACTACTGATGTTGCACAAGGTGTGCATCAGGCCAGTTTGAACATAAGTAAGACCCCCACCACGGCAACTCCTAGTGAGAAATCACATGGAGGACCTAGGTGCCAAGAAACCAAGGGGGCTTCTAGTGCTTCAGCAAGGCTGAAGACTAAAGTCAAAAAGCTCAAAGATCCAGTAATGGAGGTTAATACTTCTAAACCTGGTGAGAGCAGATTTACTCATGAGGAATTGATGGAAAATTTTCGTACCATTGCCAAAGATTTGAAGGCCTTTGAAAAGAACTTCTTTGTTCATGATGAGAAACATGGATCTCATGCAGCCAGACTTGATACATTGGAGGAGTTGGCCACTGCACAGCATGATATGCTCAAGCTACATGAAGCACAGTTGATAAAGCAAGCAAGGGTCATTCAAGCTCAGGGTGCTTCCATTGCATCCATGAAGGGTACTATTCGAGCTCTAAGGAAGAAGTATCATACGTTGGTTCAATTCACAAAGGGGGAGAGATCTGGAGTTAAGGGGGAGTCTGTGCATGAAGAAGATGTTGTGAATGAACAAGGGGTTGAAATGGAGACTGAAGACAAAGGGGAGGAACAGAAAGAGACTGGAACAGTGGCTGAGATGATTTTGGAAGAAGATGCTGTGAATGAAGACACTCAGGTTGCAAATGAACCTGCAGTTATTAGTGCTGAACCTGAGATCAATGAGGATGATCTAACTATTGCTGAGTTGCTAGTAAAGTTGCCTGAAGTAGTCAAACCTACTAAAGGTGTAGTTATCAAAGAATCAGAGATTGTGAAAAAGAAGGATCTTCCTGTTGTTGATCCTAAAGATAAAGGAAAAGAGAAGATGGTTGAAGAAGCAGAGTTTGATTCTGATTCTGAAATTGATGAGGCAAAAAGGAAGATAATGGAATATGAAGCTTCAGAGGCTCTGGCCAGACAGTTAGGTCAAGAAGAACAAGAAAGAGTAAACAAGGAAATAGAAGAAAGAAAGAGAAAAGCTGAAAAGAAGAAGCCTGTGAAAAAGACTCAGAAGAAGTCAATTTCAAAGCAAGAAACTGAAAAAAGGAGGACTATGGTGAGATTTTTGTCTAATGCTCTTGGAAAGCCATTCCAATTCTTTTCCAGATGGACTCTGGATGAGACTGAGAAAAAGTACAATGTCACCAGAGAAGCCATGCATTTGGAAGCACTGGAGGATCAACAAGTTGAAACTGAAGAGGTGGCATTGGTTCAAAGAAAGAGGAAGAGAGATCAGATCAATGAACAGGTTACTACTGAAGGTAAGCCTGAACAGGATAAGGAACTTGTGGTGATTCCTGAGCAACAAAGTGTTCAAGAGATTGAGAAGAAGGAGGCACCTGTAAAGAAGGATGAGGTAGCTGAGAAAGATGTAGTGAAGGAGGTTGAGGTGTCTAATCAAAAAGAGACACAATCATCAAAAGCAATGAGGAAGAAATCTGTTGCTAAAAAGCCTAAGATGAGTAAAGAGATTGAAGAACCTTCAAATGTGTCCATGTGGATATACTTTGAGAATAAAGAGATGGATTACTTCAAGGTATTCAGAAGTGATGGAACCAATGAAGTGTTTGCTAATTACCTTGGGATCTTCAGAAAATTGTCAAGAGGTGATCTAAAGAAGATGTATGAGATAGCTTGTACTAAAGAAGTTGAAGATTTTGAGGAAGCTAAGATGCTGGTTGAAGACTTAAAGATAATGTTTGCATTCTCAAAAACCAAGGCTGAGCTAAAGAAGAATAGAAAAAGAGATCAAGATGACAGCATTGGTGAAGGAAAGGTTATTTCCTGGAACACCTATGAAAATAGGGTGTTTTCAGTAAACTTTGAGAAAGGAAGGATGAGTTTCTTTTTGATGGACAAGAGATATGATTTTGAGCCAATCATGATGGGTAGCATGTTGGAAGTGAAGAAGAAAGTTGAAAACTTGTCTGAGCTAGATAGAGAGTTGATTGACAGATTGAGAGAACAACTGCTGGATTTGAATCCAAGTTATTTTGATGAAGAAGTGATTGAGCTAAAACAGAAGAAAGTTATTGGATGGGGAGTTGTTCAAGATCTGAGGTATATAGTACAGTTTGATGATGGATCAGAATTTTGTGATGATGAATGGGAAAATGTCTTGGAAGTGTGTACTAGAGAAAATTTGAAGGAGATGTATGAACAAAGATGCACTGTGATCAAAGTGGCTGTGAATGACAGAGACAATCCTAATCAAGCCAAGAAGAGAAAATTTGTACTAGAATGTTTGTTTTGGTTATTTGAACCTTTCAGACTTCTAGGTATAAAGAATTCGAACTGTGAGGAGATAAAGGAATGGAGATGGTTTGAAAAATGTAGGGTATACAGCTTGAATGTCAATAGTCAAGAAATGGAGTATTATTTTGAAGAGTGTGAAACTGATGCACTTGATATTCAAAGGCTGCAGTGTATGATGAAAGTAAGTCTGAGTACAAAAGGTGAACCTACAAGAGCTGCAAGGTTGCTGGTGAAGAAGATTGAAACCTATTTGAAGAGAAGACTCAGAAACTTAGCTCCTCATGCTGAGAAGTTAAGTTTAGGGGGAGATTGTTGAGTCTAATACTACTGCTCTCAGAAAGGTTAATACTGTTGGTTACCACTGCTGGTATTGGAAGGTTACTACTGCTGATGAAGATTGAAGTTTACCACTGCCAGTATGTGATGAATGCTTGAAGATCAATGTTACCACTGCCATTACAGATTACCACTGCTCTTGAAGATTACCATTGCTGATTTTGAAGTTAACACTGCTGGTGCAAAGTTAACCCTGCTTATGTTTTTACCACTGCTATCAGAAGACGATAAGGAAAGGATTTTGATGACTTGAAGATATAGATAATATACGATATGCTTGGAGATATTTTAGAGATTATCTTGTAAATCTAGTTTCCTTATTGTAATCTGTTATGTCGTATATATAGCTGATAGGTTGATCATTGTTAGATACGAGTTTTTGATAGCTTTTGTGTTAGAATTAAGAGCCTCAAGATTGTTCTTGAAATCCCTGCAATAGAGAAGTATTGCACGTCTGTTTTGAGCCTGTTCAAAACAGATTGGGGCTTGTAGTTGTAATCATTAAGCTGTTAAGATCAATATACACAGTTTGTTTGAATTCATTGTTCTGTTATTATAATCAAAGTGTTATTCCGCAAACTTCTTTGATTAAGTATTCTGTTCTTGATATTGAGATTCAGATCCTGTCACTATGCACTAAAGTGAGAAGATAAGAGAAGAAAGAACATAGAGGAAATAAGAAAGATAGGATTAGGGTATTTTTAGGATGAAGAAGAAGTATGGAGAACATCTCTTCAAGTCCTATTTATACCGAATGCATTAAATGCATGCAGACTCACTTTTGTGTACGTGTCACATTATAAGTGGTCCTTTGTACTTTTTACTATAAACAAATACTCTTTGCATGGTGTGCAAAAGAGGATGTGAGTAAACAGTTGCCTTGAGGTCTGAAAAGTACGGAGGGAACAGTAAAGAGGCTGTCCTTATGTTCTTTTGTGTCAGTAAAGGCGGATAATCCTTTTGTGCATTAGATTAAGACATTACACTAATCCTTCAGGATCAGGATACTGATCAGTGAGTAGAGTCCTGATACTGATGTTGTTCAGGGTCACTTGTATCCTGATGAGTCTTCAGGAGGTCATACAAAATTGAGCAGCCTGCTATCACTGAGTTCCGTCTTCAGATCACGAGCATGTTGGTCCTGTCATCAGCTAATTCTTCGACGTCGCTGATGGTTCTTTGAGTATGATCTTGATATCTTCAGGAGGTCTTCACTTCGGTGGTCAGGATCAGTAGACTGCAGAACAAGCTCGTTCATCTCCTGATCCTGATCCTGATGATTATAAAAATAAGTTACAGCATAAGTAACATGGAATAACACAGAACAGATTCAGTGATAATTCCTCAAGCTATAACAGAAGTAAAAACCTATTCACTAAGTAAAGTAGCAGGATCTTTATCATTTCATCAGGTCTTAGGAGAGCTGGATCAACAATCTCCCCCTAAATGATAATGATAAGACAATGGAGAAATTGTCTAAGTCTAGAAAGAAAAAAAAATTTCTAAGTCTAGATGAAGCAGTAGGAAATAGAACTCATAAAGGTACATGTCCCATTTACTGTTTTGAGGGATCTTTTTCAGTACTATGATGGAGTAAAGTACAATGCACTGAATTGCATTTTCATTAATCTTAATAAAGGTTACAAGAGTAAAGAAAATACATAAGTACATAAATGAAGTACTGAAAGGAAAATTAGAAAAATTCCTAACTATCAGATTCTTCACTAACTACCTCAGTCTTGACTTGAATGGGAACGGGAGTTGCTCCGAAGGCAATTCTTTGATCGAGGAGAGCTCTAACAGTGCGAATGATTTCTTGATTGTCTTGGTTTTTCTTTTCTTTTTGAGCGATAAAGAGAACTGATACCAAGTGTTCATAGGGTGCTTTGTGTAGGTCGCTGAAACGCTGAAAGCGATGATTTTTAGAGTTGTCGCTTACACAAATACCATGAACAGGTTCTCTGATGACTTGACCTTCAGAGAGATATACTCCTGAGGGAAAAGAAAGATCGAGCATCGAGAGATCCAGTGGCTTGATAATAGTCCTGGGCATGCAAGGAGTGGGTCTCCTTATTGAAGTGCCTGCTGATCTTCGAACAGGAGGCTGAGGCAATGCTGAAGAAGGTTGGAGTAAGTCATCAGGAATTTCGGCTGTTCTTCTGATGCGTGCTATAAGTCCATTTATGACTTCTTCTACTTCAGCCCTGTAGTTTCTGTTGGCTTTTGGAAGTAGGCTTCTAATTTCGTTCCACTCTGACAAGTTGTATCTGTCCAGCTTGTCAAGAGTGTGTTGCACATCCTTAACTCCTGAGCGTTTGACGGTGATCCAGGTTTTTGCTTTCTTGCCGCTCGTTCGACTAAGATGGATTCCTGAGATAGCAGCACCATGTTTCCTGAGATGTAGACGATCTCGACACCAGTCAAGCTCTGAGTTCACTTCTTCAGCCTGTTCCTCTGCATTTCTGTTGAAGACCTTCAGCACGGCCTTCTGTGCTAGAACAGGATCAACACTTATTTTGTCGTCTTCATCAACAAAATCAGACGCGAGCCGTCTTGCGGCTTGAGCGGAAAGGAAAGCTTCCTTCTGCTTCTTATTGTGTTCCTCCTGAGCCTGTAAAGCGAGGTCGTACTCCTCCTGTGATAGATAGGCGAACTCGGAGTCCCAAGAGGTACGAAGAGGAATTTTTACTCTTGTACTCTCGAGTCGCTCTATCACGGCGTCTAAACGCCCATCCCTGTTCACAGTAGCAGAAGTGTCAGGGTAATTCTCTCCTTCAGAACGTGGAGAATTAGAGGGAGGAGATCTAGGGGAAGAAGCAGGGGTAGAGAGAATCATCAGAGATGAATTCATCAACTGACGATAGGCATATAGTCTCAAGAGGGGCTTGGATTTCAGGGTTTCTGGAGGAAGAAGCTTCAGAGTTAAAGCGGGTTGGGTTTGAAGGAATGGGTTCATGGTTTAGGGGAGTTACTCTGAATGTCATTCTGCTCAGTTCGGCTCGTGTCCTTTCTGATGGGCTATTCTCCATAAGGCGAACAATCTCACCAGTGACAGAACCAAAGTTAACATCCTGAAATTCAGAGCATGTTTGGTTTTTAGGTTCAGAGGTTGGTTCAGGAGTAGGTTGAGTTGTTGGTTCAGGGGTAGGTTGTTTGGGTGGTTGGTAGATAACTAGTTGTAGGTTCAGGGGTAGGTTGTTTGGAAAATGAGTCTTCAGAGGAGGTGTCAGTAATAGTAATGGTTTCAGGGGTAGGTTTAGATTTAAGAAGAGAGGATATGGGGAGGATATCAGAAGACGAGGGAGAGGATGGTGGAGGTAACATACCAGGTGCACCGGGGTTCTCCCCCTGAGACTGTGCAGGCCCTGGAGTGGGCGTTGGTGCAGGAATCTTCTGGACGATGAAGTCTTCGTCTTCCTCATCATCATCATCATCTTCATCATCATCCTCGTTCGTTCCCCCTTGTTCATTTGTTCTCCAGTTGGTGGAGGGGGAATAAACGGAATGATCTCGCTGAGGGTGTCTCTCCTCCTCAACAGGTGCCTGAGCCAGGGCGGCTGTTGAAATACACCTCTGAAGGAGAGAGGCCATGTCTGTTTGCAGTTTGCGGGTGATGAAGGAAGATGTGATCAGGGACTGTAGAATGTCCCTGTCAGCGCTTGTGAACGCTGGCGGTGGTGGAGGAGCAGTTGTGATGGCGTTGACGGCAGTGGTGAGTCCAGTCACCTGCTCCTGGAGAGCGCGGAGCCCTGCCTCTTGAGCATCCAACCTCTGAACCACTGTAGTTTGGAAAGTGGTGAGAGAGTTGGTGCTGTTGGTGACAGCCGTAGAGAGAGCAGGCAGGGCGGTGGCCGTCAGGTCGTCGATAGACGCCTGAAGGGAGTTGGAAGATGTGGCCACTTGAGAGACCTTGTCATGGATAGCATCCAGACAGGGAATCGTCAACGTGACAGCCGTTGGCGGCGGAGTGGCAGCGGCAGCAGCAGCAGTGGCAGTAGCGGCAGCGGCTTCAGCAGCAGTTGCAGTGGCCTTTGCCGAGGCAAGCTCCAGCCCCAAGGCCTGGAGACGGGCTTGATGGGCATCCTCCTGCTGTTGGAGTGCTGTGCGAGCCTCCTGGAGTTCTCGTTCAGCGGACTGACGACGGAGCTCGGCTGCATTCAGCTGTCGCTGGGAGTCCGTGAAGACGAACTCGTCGAAGCAATCATCCTGAAGCTGAGGATGATCCTGAGAAGTAGCTCCAAAAGAACCTGTAAAAGAAGTAGCTAAATGAGCACTAGAAGACTCAATAGCTTTCACAAAAGAAGAAATGGCAATAATTTGCTTAAAAGTATTACCTGAGGCTAGGAGGGTATCAGAGCGATTACCCTCCACATTCTCTGAGCGTTCGAGATGAACAACCTCAGGTTCTAATTGTTGAGGTGCAGGAGTATCTGCGGGTAGAGAAGATTTAGATAAACGAGAGGTTCTATTAAAAATTGCAGGGAGAGTGAGGTAATATTTCTTACCAGCAACCTGCTTCTTTTTCTTCTGCGCCTTAGATTTGGCACGTTTGGGTTGAGGAGGAGGAGTGGATCCAGACGGAGGTGGGCGCTTCAGGAGCGCAGAAGAAGTGTTTGCAGCTGGGAAAGTCAGTAATGGGTTAGCTACTGACATAGCATGCAGGGAAAGAGAAGAAGATGGTTTGGATGAGAATAGAGAAGACATACCTTGGGCAGGAGGAGAGGTCGGTTGCTCTTCTACTTCTGGTTGTGGTTCAGGAACAACCAGAACAGTAGAAAGAGGAACGTCATCAGGTTTAGGAGAAACCTGGTCCAAGAACTTCGTGCCTAAGGCATAGTTGTTGAACGTGCCTTCTGTTGGGTAGGCATGACCCATATGCATTGCCAGGATGGCGGAGGAGAACCTGGTGAAGGGAACGTTGACCACGCGGTTCTTGTTCTTGATCTTCTTCACCATATCGTCCCAGATATGGTGAGCGTAGTCGAACTTCCGGTTCTTCAGCGCAGAGAAGACCATTTGCTGAATGATGGTGGGGAACTGCTCAGTGCTTCCCGTCTTCCCTGTCAGACAGAGACCGAACGTGTTCCAGATATAGTAGAACGTAGCGTTCAACCCTGTTTTGTGCACAGTGGCAGCAGTCTTGGTCAGAGGGACGCCTTCTTTCATAGGCCAATTGTAGCCTATGGCGTCCAGAAGCTCGATGACTTATTCAGCAGATGGGGGAGGAGGATATTTCTTCTTCTTGGGCAGTTGCAGGACGTTGCGAAGAGTCTCGATACCAAAGGAGATGATGTCATCCTGTATCTGGAATTTAATCACCTCGTGCATCTTGCCCTTGGAGTTCCGTTCCTGGGCAGTGGTAGCAGTGGACCAGAGTTGGAGAAGAAAGGGTTTGTGCGGCTTCGGGTTGATGGTGAAAGCCGTCTTCAGGGGACATTTGAGGAGAAAGTCCCTGGCAGGTTTGAGGTATTCCTTGCCTTCAGGTAGATCGAACAGGCCGATCAAATTGTTTCCCTTGAATTGAAGATCGTGCTGGGGGATGACAACGGGAAGATTTCCAGTAGCAGTCATCAGTGTTGTTGCCTCAGAGGAGAGCTGGGCGTCAAGTGAAGTTGAAGTAGTAGCAGCCATCCTGTTGAAAAACAAAAATAACATATGTGGATGATTAAGAATCCAAAATATGCATTTTTCTTCACTTTTCAATGAACACAGAATATGTTCATAAAAGTGGTGAAATCCTTTATACTTGGAATAGATTGGATACCAAAATACACAAAAGGAATGTGTTTTGGTATTAAAGAGAACTTCTATTTTGATGAAATTATATCAAAATAGGAGTTGATGATTTTTCTTAAAAGAAATAAGAATAATCATTTAAACAGTTTTAACAAAAATCTAAGAAGATTTTGGGAAAAGCTAAGATCAAACGAAGTGATCTTAGGGTTTTTGTGAAAACGTTTATCAAAATAAGTTGTTTAGAGCAAGGATCAACTTAGTTTGTGAAAGAACAATAAAGGATGTAACACTTACGATTGATTCTTGAGGAGAAGTAGTGAGTGTGTGTTCTTGGTGAATTAGAAACTGTAAAAGTTTTCTTGCTTTTTCTTGCTTGAGTACGTAGAGAGAGTTTTGTAAGCGTAAAGAGTGAAATGGATTACGAGTGAGGTTTTTATACCTCATGGTAGGAGAGAGAAAATGGATGAGAGAGAAAAGAGCGGCTAATTTCAAACGTAATGATGAAAAAAGAAGTTCTACGCGCGTTCACGCGCCTGACACACGTCGTGGGGAACAGGAAACGTCCCATTACGTGTCATTGCAGATGAAAAGTATGTTTTATTCGAAAACTTAAAAACCACCTTTTCAGGGGATAATTCCATTTTGATGAAAGAAGAGTTTTCTTGGAATTTGAGTACTTATCAGATAAGTACTGTTTTGGGAAAATCCTCTTATCACATTTAATGCGATAAGGTTTCAGGAGCAGAGGTACTTACCTGAGAATCATCAGTATTCGGATTTTGAACAAAGATTTTGTAAGTACTGAATAGAGTTATCTCCTGATGAGAGTTTTATTCAGGAGTTGTTAAGAAAAGAGTCCTTAGAAAAGTTATTCTTTAGGATTTAACAACTGTTTGTCCTGATAAACATCAATCATCAGGATTTAACATCCCAAGTTCACTGATGAGCATATTAAAACGCGTTACATCCAGTGGTTTGGTAAAGAGGTCAGCGAGCTGATATTCAGTAGGGACAAAATGGAGTTCAATATCACCATTCATCACATGATCCCTGATGAAGTGATATCTCACTTCAATGTGCTTTGTCTTGGAGTGTAAGACAGGATTGTTAGCGATGGCGATCGCTGAAGTGTTGTCACAGTAGATAGGAATTTTAGAAAGTTGTATGTCATAGTCCTGAAGTTGATTTCTCAGCCACAGGACTTGAGCACAATAGATTCCTGCTGCAACATATTCAGCTTCAGCAGTTGATATGGACACAGAGTTCTGTTTCTTGCTAGTCCAACTTACCAACTTGCCACCTAGCAGGTGACACCCACCAGTGGTGCTTTTCCTGTCGATCTTACATCCTGCAAAGTCACTATCAGAATAAGCAGTTAGATCGAACCCTGAGTCCTTGGAGTACCAAAGACCCAGATTAGGAGTTCCCTTCAGATATCTGAAAATTCGCTTTACAGCGGTCAGATGGGATTCTTTGGGTTCAGCCTGATAACGAGCACATAAACATGTAGAATACATGATATCAGGGCGACTAGCTGTGAGATACAGCAGAGAACCGATCATTCTTCTATAGAGAGTTACATCAACAGGTTTCCCTTTGGAATCCTTGTCAAGTGATAGAGGAGGAGCCATTGGAGTCTTCATCGGTGTACAAGATGTGAGATCAAATTTCTTCAGCATCTCATGTACATATTTACCTTGATTGATAAAGATTCCCTTTTCAGATTGCTTGATCTGAAGTCCTAAAAAGAATGTTAGTTCACCCATCATAGACATTTTATATTCAGATTTCATGAGTAACTCAAACTTTTCGCAGAGTTTGGGATTGGTTGATCCAAATATAATGTCATCGACATATATCTGGACAAGAAGGATATGCTTAGGATATTTCTTAAGCAATAAAGTGATGTCGATCTTACCACGAACAAAACCTTTAGAGAGAAGAAAGGTTGACAGGGTATCATACCAGGCACGAGGAGCCTGTTTTAACCCATAGAGAGCCTTGTTTAACTTGTATACGTGATCAGGGAACTTAGGATCTACAAAGCCAGGAGGCTGAGCCACATAGACTTCTTCATTAAGTTTTCCATTCAGAAAGGCATTTTTGATGTCCATCTAAAAAACCTTGAAGTTCATATGTGCTGCAAAGGCTAGGAAAAGTCGAATTGCTTCGAGCCTAGCCACAGGAGCAAAGGTTTCATCGTAATCAATACCCTCTTCCTGCCTGTATCCCTGAGCCACAAGGCGAGCCTTGTTTCGATTAATCGTACCAATCTCATCAAGCTTATTTCGAAAAATCCACTTGGAACCAATGATAGTACGTTTTCGAGGCCTAGGGACGAGAAGCCAGACATTGTTTCTGATGAACTCTGCTAGCTCCTCCTGCATGGCTGAGACCCAGGCAGGATCACGCAAGGCATCATCTATTTCTTTAGGTTCATTTTCAGAAATGAAATTAACATAAAGACAGACGTTACCAGATTGACGTCGAGTTTTAATGCCAGAGGAGGGATTACCAAGAACTTGATCAATAGGATGATCCTTGGTCCATCGAAGAGCAGGTGGCTGATACACCTGTCCTGAAGTGGAGGCTTCATTTACTGATGGATCAGGGAGAAGATTAGTAGGAGCAGGCTCACTAACAGTGGTTTGAGAAAAGTCTTCACTGTTAGTAGGTTGATCAGGTTCAGTTGGTGTGATTTGGGTAATTGGAGTGGCATTTATCAGAGGTGGAGTGTGTATTTCAGTGGGTGGTAAGGGATTCTCTTCAAAACCATCAGGAAGGTCTTGAGGAGTCGGATCAATAATGGGAGTTTCAGGGACTTGAAAGAAAGAGTTAGCCCACTGATTTATTTCAGAATTTTCATGAGGGTGAGGAAAGGTAGGACCCGATTCATCAAATTTGACATGAATTGTTTCCTCTATTGTTTGTCTTCGTTTGTTAAACACACCGGTAGGTTTTAGAAATAGAGGAGTATCCAAGGAAGATTCCATCATCAGACTTGGAATCGAACTTTCCAAGATTATCCTTGTTGTTCAAGATGTAGCAGACACAACCAAAGATATGGAGATGTTCGATTGAGGGTTTCCTGTTACGAAAGAGTTCGTAAGGAGTTCTTCTGAAGCGCTTTACTATCAGAGATCTGTTCTGAGTATAGCAAGCTGTGTTGACAGCTTCAGCCCAGAATTGAGTGACAAGGTTGGCTTCACTCAACATAGATCGTGCAGCTTCAATCAGGGTTCTGTTTCGTCTTTCAGCAACACCATTTTGCTGAGGAGTTCTTACAGATGAGAAGTTCTGAGAGATACCTTTCTGATCTAAAAAGGTTTCCAGGGTACTATTTTTTAACTCAGTTCCATGGTCACTTCTGATTGATCGAACAGTAAGGTTGTTGAGTCTTTCTATTTTTCTGACGAACAGAATGATTTCTTCAGGAGCATCACTCTTGGATCGAAGAAAGAATACCTAAGTATATCTGGAATATTCATCAACGATTACCAGAGTATATTTCTTTCCAGCAATGGATTGGACATTGACAGGTCCAAAGAGATCCATGTGGAGAAGTTGTAGAGGAGAGCTGATGGAGGAAATCTGCTTGGACTTAAAGCTAGCCCTGGTCTGTTTTCCTTTCTCACATGCTGAACAAAGAGATACCTTTGTATAACGAAAGTCAGGAAGACCAACAACAAGATTGTTGATGCAGAGTTGATTAATCGTCTTGAAGTTGAGATGAGAAAGACGCTTGTGCCAAAGCCAATTTGTATCAGAGGAAGCACGAGATACAAAGCAGAAGTTGTCAGTGGAAGAATTCATGTTGATGATGTAGATATCAGCATGTCTCACTCCAGTGAGAATAACTTCCTTACGTCTGTTTTTGACTTTGCACTTTTTCTTGGAGAAGGAGACTTTGTGATGCTTATCACACAGTTGACTGATGCTCAGCAGATTATGCATCAGGCCTTCAAGATAAGCAACTCTTTTGAACGTAGTTACTCAGTTGGTCAGTGTGCCATACCCTCGGGTTTGGCCTTTACCGTTTCCACCAAAGGTCACAGCAGGACCTCTTTCTTCACGGTAGTTAGAGAGGAAAAATTTAGAACCAGTCATATGTCGAGAGCATCCACTGTCCAGTACCAGATGCCCTTATCCTGTAAAATTTAGAGCTTATGTTTTTCTTGGTACCCATAGGACCATGGATCCAGAATTATCAGTAGGACTGGTGGAGTTAGTGGCAGCCTTTACTGAATTACCAGTACTTGAGGCTGGAGTCTTGACTGAGGAGACAGTCTTGAGAACCTTCTTTCCTTTGACTGAGTTATCAGTCTTAGGATTTTTCTTTACCTTAGCTGATTTTTCAGCTTTGGTAGCATCAGGACACTTACTCGCAATATGGTCATTTAATCCACAGTGATAACATTTGAGATATTGAAAGCGTTTAGTGGGGTCTAGGAAGTCTTTGAACTTCAGATGAGCAGGACCAGTACCAAGTATGCCTTTAGCATTGGACAGAGGAGGAATTGGTTTCTTCTCCAGAGTCTTTTGCTTTAGGTCGATCTTCAGTCTGGGAACAGGATTTTGAGAAAAGGATTTTGATCCTGAGACTAAAGGACCACCACCCAGAACTTTGTTCTTGGGTTTAGGACTCTTGGTCTTTGAAGGTGTTACAGTTTTGGATTTTTCCTTGACTGTTTTCTTTTTGCTATTAGGAGCTCCTTCAGTGTGTGTGTTGGAAGGAGAAGGGATGTTTTCAGGAGCATTAGGATTAGGGATAGAAGAAACAAACATTCCAAATTTAAGCATGGAACAATCAGGTCTAGGACATCCACTAGTGAATCCAAGACCCTTTTTGTTTTTGACATTTCTCCCTGAAGCTAATATTTCATCAACTTTCTCAGAGGCGTCACTCCATCCTTTGATGGTGACTTTTTCAGCATTTAACTCAGCCAGGGCTCTTTCTTTGGCAGCAAGACCCGTTTCCCTTTCAATACAGAGGGTTTTATTAACAGTGACCTGGTCTTTATAGTTTTCTTCCAGAATAGTAAGTTGTTTTATTTTTTCTTGGCACTCTCTGAGTTGATCACGAAGATCAATATTCATCTTCTCAGCAGAGGTTTTACCATTCAGGGCTTTGTAGAGATCAAGAGTAACCAGGTCCAGCTGAGTCAAGCTTTCAAGAGGGACAAGAGGAATAGGTACCTGACTGGGAGAATCAGTCGCAGAGGTAGAAGCTTCAGGAGTCGTAGAGGAGGAAGCTTCAGGAGCTTGAGTAGGAACCTCTTCAGGGACCTCTTCTATCTTAGCCATGAGAGCTAAGGTAGGCTCCTCAATAATGGCCATCAGTGCCACTTGAGTATCTTCCTCATCAGATGAGTCATCAGAGGAGACATCATCCCAATCGCAGTCTTCTGCGATAAGACCTTTACCTTTGCGCTGGAATTTCATCTTTTTGTATTTTTCTTTCAGGCGCTGGTATTTGGGGTTCTTAGAGGAACATTTGGCAGAAGAGGGAGCAAACTGACTTTTCCTGTACCTGCAATCATTAGCAAAGTGTCATTTGCCCTGACAGTTGTAGCAGATAGCAGTAGCCTTATCAACAGGTTCTGATTTAGGCTTGTCAGTTATAGAAAGAGGTTTCTTTTTATGGAAGTTTCCCTTTTTGGCAAACTTTTTAAAGGATCTAGTTAATAAAGCAAGAGATTCATTGAATTCAGGATCTTCTGACATGTCAGAGTCAGAGGATTTTAATTCAGTAATAGTTACCGAAGAAGGAGTAGCAACAGTAGGAACTGAATCAGAGACCAGTGCAACAGAGTTACTTTTGGTATCTTTAGTATCTCTTATGAAATTCTTTTTCAGTTTCTTCTGTTGTTCACGGTTTAGAAGAATACCGTACAACTCACTTAGTGTGAGTGTCTTTATGTCTTTTGACATAGTTAAGCAGGATGTGTAGATTTCCCAATGTTCAGGAAGAGCTTCCATGAACTTGGTAACCACCTCAGAGTTAGGATAGGTAGTACCGATAGTCTTCAGGTCAATCAGGAGATAGTTGAATCTCTAATGTAGCTGGGAGAGAGTTTCATCCTTCTGATGAATGAAGCTTTCGTACTGACGAACCAAGAAAATCTTTCCTGATTCCATGAGAACAACAGTACCTTCATATTGAACACAGAGGGTGTCCCAAATCTCTTTAGCAGAGCGAAGGTGACAGACAGAGTGGAATACATCATCAGGGAGTGACATGGCAATGAGAGACCTAGCCTTAGTGTCAATGTTGACCAGGCGTCTGTCTTCATCATTCCAGTCAGTCACAGGTTTTACCAGTTCCCTTTCAGGTAAAGCTGGTTGGTTGCCTGCAGCAGGAATAACATGAACGGTTTGTGTGGGCACATGTGGTCCATGTTCCAGAAAGTAAGGAATTTGGGGATCAGAACCAGAAAGAAAGAGTTCCATCCTGGTTTTCCAAAGAGAGAAGTTATCTTTGTTAAACCTTGGAGGTTTTCCAGCAGAGCCGGTATCAAAGTAGTTATCCTTAGCTTGAAGAGCCATGGATTAAGAGAAGAGAGGATCACAAGATTTTTCTTAGAGAAGAAAATGAGAGCTTGTATCTGCTCTGATACCAATGGTTGGTCCCAATGAGGTGACCTTCAAGTAAGGATAGTATTTGGGATTATAGAAGGGGGGGGTGGTTGAATATAATCACACAAATTTCACTTTTAAATTCTTTGTTATATTAACAATATGAATTTACAGATTGTTGCGGAAATAGAAGAGACAATAAGTCTAAACTAAACAATCTAAGCTTTCTTTCACTATGCACTAAAGTGAGAAGATAAGAGAAGAAAGAAGATAGAGGAAATAAGAAAGAAAGGATTAGGGTATTTTTAGGATGAAGAAGAAGTATGGAGAACATCTCTTCAAGTCCTATTTATACCCAATGCATTAAATGCATGCAGACTCACTTTTGTGTACGTGTCACATTATAAGTGGTCCTTTGTACTATTTACTATAAACAAATACTCTTTGCATGGTGTGCAAAAGAGGATGTGAGTAAACAGTTGCCTTGAGGTCTGATAAGTACGGATGGAACAGTAAAGAGACTGTCCTTATGTACTTTTGTGTCAGTAAAGGCGGATAATCCTTTTGTGCATTAGATTAAGACATTACACTAATCCTTCAGGATCAGGATACTGATCAGTGAGTAGAGTCCTGATACTGATGTTGTTCAGGGTCACTTGTATCCTGATGAGTCTTCAGGAGGTCATACGAAATTGAGCAGCCTGCTATCACTGAGTTCCGTCTTCAGATCCTGAGCATGCTGGTCCTGTCATCAGCTAATTCTTCGACGTCGCTGATGGTTCTTTGAGTATGATCTTAATGTCTTCAGGAGGTCTTCACTTCGGTGGTCAGGATCAGTAGACTGCAGAACAAGCTCGTTCATCTCCTGATCCTGATCCTGATGATTATAAAAATATGTTACAGCATTAGTAACATGGAATAACATAGAACAGATTCAGTGATAATTCCTCAAGCTATAACAGAAGTAAAAACCTATTCACTAAGTAAAGTAGCAGGATCATTATCATTTCATCAGGTCTTAGGAGAGCTGGATCAACAGCCGTCAATTCTAATTCATCATTTATGAGCATTGGATCACAATCCAAACCCCCTACCCTAAACTAAGAGGAATTCCAGCAATGGAAGATTTGAATGAAAAACTTTCTCGAAGGAATCCATCCCAAACTCACCGAATACCTTCATAATCGACCTTACATTCCGGTTCAATTAATTCCCCGTGTTCCAACAACTTCTACAACCAATGAGATTCCAAAATACTATCAACACAAACTGCAGAAGGGTTGGGATTCCAAAATACTATCAACCCAAGAGCTTTTTGGCCTGCAAGAGGCAACTCATTATGGCTCCTCCAAACGACATCTTTGTGTCTCTAGGTCACTACAACACCTCTATGGAACTGTGGGGTGAACTGCTAAAACAGCTTGTGGGAGGTGTGAAGACCCTTAAAAACAACAGAACCATGTGTATTAACGAATACCATGAGTTCAAAGCTAAAGAGGGTGAGAGATTGAAAGACACTTATTCCCGATTTAACATACCTATTAGTAAGTGTAGACGCTCTGGAGTAGTTAGAACAAACGAGCGAGGACAACAACATGTTGCTCCTTAAGAGCTTGGGTACAGAATGGTTACATCTAACCATGTCTATGAGAACTACCCTGGATCTAGAGATGATATCATTAGCTGATTTGTTTGGTTCCCTGGCAAGCCAAGTATCTCAAGTCATGCAGATGAAGAGGAGCATAGGTGGTCCCTTGGCCTTCGTTGCAGAGGCAAGCAAAGGGAAAGAGAAAGAGCCAAAGACTAAGGAAAAGAAGAAAAAGAAAAAGGCTCTAGTGATAGAGAGTGGTGAAGAGGAGATGATTTCTGAGGAAGAGGTTTCTGCTTAGGAGATGAAGGAAGTTTTAGCTTCCATATCTGAGGATTATAAGAGAGGAACAGGAGGAAGAGGAAAAGGTAGAGAGTTTTCGTACCGAAGAGAGGGCGACAGAAGGGAACTTTATGTAAGAAGAGATGAGAGTGACAGAAGAGTTGACTATGAGAAAAAAGAAGATTATGATAGGAGAGGAGGCTCTTAGAGAAGAGAATTTGATATAAAAGAGTAGAGTGGGAAAGAGGATCAAAGATCCCTTTAGAGGACAGAAGAAACAAGAGGATATCTACAGAGGGATGTGGATGGATGATTTAGGTGTGGCAAGCATGGCCTCTACGCCGCAGAATGTTGGGCAACTAGACCAATGGCTCCACAGAAGCCATCTGAATCTTAGAGGCCGTCTCAGAAGCCTAAGCAGGATGCCACCTACTTTAAGAAGAAGGCGGACTAATACAACAAAAAGGTGCTATTGGCACAAATGAGTGACCTCATAACTGACGAATCCTCTAGGGGGGACGAGCCACAGAAGGGATTAGTGGCCTTTGAGGAATCCGAAAATGATGCAGAGTTCTGTGGTATGGCCAAGGGTGACTCTTACTCCTCCAGCAATTAATCTTCTAAGGTTTTTACTTCTGAAACCAACGAACTTTACAATGAGATTATTGAGAACCTTGACTCACGTCAAACAGAATTCAATAATCTCAAAGAAAAGTTATCTTTATTTGAAAAAGAAGTTACTACTTTGACAGAAGAAAGGAACTGATTTTTCAAAATGTTTGAAAAGGCAGAAGAAGAAAGAAATTCTCTAATCAAAAGAGCTAAAGAGAAGATAACTAAAGTAGAAAAGACTAAAAGAAAAGGAAAATGAGCTAAGGAGATTGAACAATGAAAGAAGCAATGCAATGTCCATTAAAGAGTTCTTTGAAAAGGAAAGAGAATTTTTACATCAAGACTTACTTGACGGAGAGCTCAAGATTTGAAAACTTCAGGATGCCTGAAATGTTTTTAACAAAATAAGGGTCAATATGGGCAGTAGAGGTCTAGGATACTCTGAGTTCAACAACAAACCTAGTTTCAACTCTATCAAAACACTTTTACATCTGCGAAAAATATCAGGAGCAATGTTTCTGATACCAAATCCATTTTTAAGAGAAGAATATTGTTGAATGGACCAAAATAAAAAAATCCTCTTATTTTTACAAATGTAGCCTTTGAAGACTATATTGACTCTTTCTCACCTTCTGTAGTGAGGGAATTCATTCCAAGAAAATTTTAGAGACAGAGTCAATTAGGAGTTTTTGAATTTGGTCATCCTGAAACTCAAGAAGATTGTGCTTTCTTTTGTGACATTAGACCTTTGGTAAAAAAATTATCTTTAGAAGAACCTGAATTTTTTCCTAGATATCTAATAGAGGACTCTGACTCCTTAGAGTCCTCTAACAGAGATGAACCTCTCTGTGAAGAAAGTCCAAATGAAATTCTTTCAAATCAGCTTACTCCGATTTTAGAAAATGATTTTGTTCAATCTAACACAGATCTTCTCATTTCAAACTCTAAAACATAATGTCATTCTGATCCAGAATCTGAATCATGTTTAGAAACTTTTACAAATAAGACCTCCACAAAAGCTTCAATTAATCAAACTTCTAAAAATGAGTCTCTGAAAGATCCTCAGAAAGTTTCCAAGCAGTTCATAGAGTCTGAGATTATTGCTCAATCGTCTGAGGATAGTGAGCTAGTGAATCATCCCATGAAAAAAATTGCTTTAAGAAGAAAATCAGGAGGATTCACTATTTGCCCAGATTTCATTGATCTATGTTATAATTTGAGTAGAAAATAAATGGAAAGATCTTTGAATAATTGCATCTCTTCATCTACAGCCTTTGAAGCTCTAAAACCTAAGTTTACCAGACAACAGACGGAAAAATGGTCTGCATCTAACCAATCTTCTATCACAGTAATTGCAGGAAGCTCAAAGAGAGGATTACAATAGATGAAGCCAATCCCAAAAGTTTTTAAAAATAAAGAGTCTAGAATAGTTAGGGAACTCTGTAAAAAGAAGCCCAAATCTAGGAAGGGCTCTAAACCAAAACCTTATGTACCTTTCTTTAAAGAGTTTAATGAAAAGTTTAAATCGTTGTCTTGTTTTCTGTGAATGTTTTAACATAATGCATGCTCTGTCTGATAACTTTGACCATTCTACCTGTGTGGTCAGAAGTAACAGAGGAACTTCCTATAGAGACAATCATAGACAATTTGGCCATTATGTTTCACAGAAGAATAAGTCCAAACCAAAGGATGCTATGGCATACCTAAAACACGCTAATTTGAAAGGATCCAACTAGCAGTGGGTACCTAAAACCTCTGTCATTTGATTGCAGAAGAAACAGCATGTGTCTACCTGGTATGTTGACTCAGGTTGCTCAACATACATGATTGGAACTTTAGAGCTTCTCTCATCCTACGTCACTAAAGAAGGAAGGTCTATGGCCTTTGGAGGAAATCAGAAGGAAAAGATCAAAGGGTATGGAATGATAGTGATAGGAGAAATCATTGTAAATCAAGTTTCTTATGTTGAGGGTCTGAAGCATAATCTAATCACTGTGAGTCAGTTGTGTGACAATGGGATGGATGTCATGTTCAAGATCAAGTATTGCATCATGTACAAAGCTGACACCCTCGTTGAAGTAATAAAGCCAACAGAAGAGGAGATCTATACCTTCTATGTTTTGAAACTCTTGAAGCTAAATATTTAATTTGTTTGGTATCCTCTGTGAGGAACGAAGAAGCATGGCTCTGGCACACCAGGTTCAGAGCATCTCCAACAGCATAGCTAAAATAGAAAAAATGGTGTTTTTTTCTTCTAAAATGCTCCAACAGCATTGCTAAATGGATTGCTAAAATAGAAAAAATTTGAGTTTTCTCCAAATTTAGAGATTTCTCTAAAATCTTTATATGAAGAGAGAGAAACTACTTTTTAATCCATTCCACCAATTGTTTAAAAGTTGATTAATTTTTTTTATTGAAATACTAAATATATTGAATATTTTAATAATAAAAATAATGATTAATTCTCTAAAATAGCAAAACTGTTGGAGATGATAGAATATGTTTTTAGAAATTTTAGCTTGTTTGCTCTATTTTAGAAATTTTTTTAGCAATGCTGTTGGAGATGCTCTCAGTAACTTAAACTTTCACACTCTTGACAAACTGGTTAAGCTTAAGTTAGTCAAAGGTCTCCCTGATATATGGTTTTAGAATGATCATCTATGTTCAGCTTGTGAAATGGGAAAACTCAGGAGGTCTTCTCATAAAACCAAGTCTGACCCTTCCTATGATAAGCCTCTACAAATGTTGCATGTGGACCTCTGTGGACCTATTGCAAAACAGAGTCTTAGAGGAAAGAAGTATATATTCTTGTACTTGTAGATGAGTTTTCACGTTATACCTGGGTTGAGTTCATTACAAAGAAATCACATGTGACTGTGCTACTAATCAATCTCTTAAAAGGATTGCAAGTTCTTCATGGTTTGCAGGTAAGAGTCATCAGAAGTGATAATGGTATTAAAATAAAAAACTCAACCATTTTAGACTATCTATCCTCTGTTGGCATCACACACAACTTCTCTGCATCAAGGACACCGCAACAGAATGGAGTGGTAGAAAGGAAAATGATAGAGCCTCTACTAGCAATGACTGGTATCAAGATTTCAAAGAAAATGATAGAGCCTCTGCTAGCAATATCAGTACCTCTGCCAAACTTCCTGAGAATTCATCTTCTGCTACCCTATCATAACCATCTCATACTGAACCCGTCCCTCATGTTCCTAACCCATCAACTGCCTCATTACCTACAGAGTCTTCTACACCAAGTATTCCAATAGATTCTACATCTGTTCCTTCTGCCATTCCCTTCGAACCAACATCTATAACACATGAGAACATCCATGAAGATCTCACTCAATCTCAATCTCTGCAAGAAATCACATCAAACATCAACCTGCCTCATGTTGTTAAATGGAGAAAGGATCTCCGTACATCTCAAGTTATTGGAGATCCGTAAGAAGGTGTCAACAACAGAGTAAATGTCAACTATTGTCTGATTTCGTGTTTGGTTAGCTAGATAGAACCAAATAAAGTGATAGAGGCTCTGACCGATCCATTCTGGGTAGAAGCCATGCAAGATGAACTTCTCCAATTCGAGAGGAACAATCTTTGGACTCTGACTCTTTAGCCAGATGGAAAAGTAGCTATTGGCACCAAGTGGGTCATCCACAACAAAAAGGATGACAATGCAGTGGTGATTAGAAACAAAACAAGGTTGGTTGCTCAAGGATATTGCCAAGAAGAAGGTATTGACTACCAGGAAACTTTTGCCCCTGTTGCAAGGCTTGAAGCTATAAGAATATTTCTTGCATATGCTGCCAACAGAGGATTGAAAGTTTACCAGATGGACGTGAAGTTAGCCTTCTTAAATGGGAAACTTAAGGAAGAAGTTTATGTCAAACAACCTCCAGGGTTTGAGAGTGAAAAGTATCCCAATCATGTCTATTTCTTAGACAAGGCTCTGAATGGACTTAAACAAGCCCCCAGAGCCTGATATGAACGTCTCTCAACTTTTCTTCTCTCACATAATTTCCACAAAGGTACAACTGAGATAACTTTGTTCTACAAGAAACTAAACGATGATAATCTACTAGTACAAACTTATGTTGATGATATCATCTTTGGTTCAACTAATACTTTCATGTGCAAAGAGTTTGAATCTTTAATGCAGAGTGAATTAGAGATGAGCATGATAGGAGAACTTACATTCTTTGTTGGACTTCAAGTCAAGCAATCTTCTGAAGCCAACTTCATCAATCAAGCCAAATATGTTCAAGACCTTCTAAAGAAATACAAGCTTAGTGAATTCTCTCCCATGAGGCCTTAAACTACACAAGGACTTGAGTGGAGTCTCCGTAGAGTGTAAACTTTATAGAGGCATGATCGGTACACTTTTTTATCTCACTGCTAGTAGACCTGATATCATGTTTGTAACGTGTTTATATGTCAGGTTTCATGCTAATCCCAAGGAATCACATTTGAGTGCAGTGAAGATGATCCTGCGATACTTGAAGAAAACCCCTACTCTAGGACTTCGGTATCCTTTCTTCTCAGGATTTAATTTTTTAGCATATACGGATTCAGATTACGGAGGATGTCAAGTTTATCGTAAGAGTGCTTCTAGGAGCTGTTAGTTTCTAGGAGGAAAGCTAGTAAGTTGGTCTTCCAAGAAGCAGAACTACGTGTCCACATCTACCGTAGAGGCAGAGTATGTTGCTGCTACAACCGCCTGCTCTCAAGCTTTGTGGATGCTGACCCAACTTGGAGACTATGGCTATACGTTTAACAAGATTCCAATCCTCTGTGATTCAAATAGTGCCATTGCTATCTCAACCAATTCAGTACAACACTCTAAGACAAAGCATACTGACATACGATACTATTTATTGAAGGATCATGTTGAAGAAGGTAATGTCGAAATGTACTTTGTTTCTACATAATATCAATTGGCAGATCTCTTTACAAAAGCACTAGATGAGAAAAGATTTAATGTCCTTGTTGAAAAGCTTGGCATGTCCTATCCATAATCATAAGCTTCATCCATGTTCTGTAAATATTTTTTATTGTTTTCTGTCCATATTTTATGTTTCTTGATTAAACCTCGCTTGTTTTTTTAGTCAGTTAGGTGAATCTTGGGAAGCAGGATTCTATGGGGAGTGCATGTGCTTAAAAGATAAAACTTCCTTAAGAAATCAAAACTTTTTGTACAGAGGTTAGGTTCACAGAACCTGTGTGAATGGATCCTCTGTCGATTTCTTTTAGATGATTTTCAAACCCTTCTTTATTCAAGGGGGAGTGTTTTAAGAGGACCTATGGAAGCTAGCTCTGGGAGTATCTGCTTTGCAAAAAGTTATAAAACCACTGAATGTGAAAACATTGTTTAGCAATGTTCACAGAGGTTATTTCTACAGAACCTCTGACGCTTCTAGCAGAGCTTCTGTGAAATTTTGCCTTTGTCAAAATTGCTCACCTCTCTGTGGATTTCCAAATGTTTAGGTAAAACAAAGGTGCAAGTTAATCCCAGCACATTCCACAGAGGCTCTGTGACCCTTTAACCTCGGTAGAATATGTCTTCTAAGTTTTTCTAAAATTGGTACGGTGTGCGTGGTTCTGAGGATAAGGGTAATATTTGTTCACGTGCATGTCAGACCTTTGGGGCGCACGTCTTCAATCGTGCGTCACCCAGATCACGTGGCAGATTTTTACTCGTTGTACAATAAAGGTGCTCACCACTATTCATAGAACGATCATCACGATAAAACCCCTCACATACAGATTATTGTTTCCCTCTCACTATAAAAACCCTTCATCCACAAACCTTTAAACCTTTATCACTCCTAAATACTCTCCGGCGAATCCCTTGTTTTCCAACGAACCTGCAATCAACTCCATTTCACCCTTTCCGATAGATTGCGTCTAACGCACCTGCTCACACCGCATGCAATTCCGGCTTGGCCAATGCTCAATCAGAATCTAACCCTAACAATCAGGTTGTGAACCAATCACAGTCCCTATCATCTCATACCTTGTTCTTCCCGCAACATCGATACAACAAGATAGTTCTTGTGAAGAAGCCGAATAACTATTATTTGGTCCCTGGTGAAGGTTTTCCTGGTTACACTATCTCTCTTATAGAAGTAGTTCGAAATCACTCTGTGTTCTACGCCCTAACCGCCACGAAAGAGGTACTGGAGACCTATTTGACGCAGTTCCTACTGAGTTCTTCTGTGTGCAACCTACAGGATGCAGGTACAATTATTGTCGGGTATGTTACCCATCCAAAGCGAAGATCAATGGTTCCTCTGCAGATGAACGTGAATGATCTTCGATTGGCCCTCCAACTTGAATTCAGACCTAACTATGATGTCGCCCCCACCGATGAAGATATTATGGAGTTTCTCAAGTTTCAATCATATACTCCTAACCCAAACAAGCCATTTACCAAAAAATTCCACTTCTCAAGGAATGGTTTGCCCCTATCTGGAATACCCTATTCTCTATAATCAACTTTTGTCTAACATGAAAGGTTGGCAGCCATGATCAGTCCTATACGGCTATGCTTGGCATTGTTTATGGGATTTAAAATGATTTGAAACTCGACTTTGCAACTCTGATTTTTGATAACATGATTGGCTTAATTTGGAAGAAGTGCGCTACACAGAGAAGTAAAAAAGGCTAGGTCAAAGATCAGAAGAAGAAAAAGGAAGACGTTAACCAACCCAATCTCATTCTACAGAGGTTATTTGGGCTCGTATTTACAGAGAAGATTGCAATAGAGTTTCCAACATAAAGCTTACCTCTGCACAGTTGTTTCTGCAGAACAAGTTCAAACCAGCTTTACATGTGAAAGGATACAAAAGCCCGCATCCTATGTCGAAGAAGATGCTTTAGTACTTATCAGAAACTGAAGCCCGTATCCTATGTAAGGAAAGGACACCAGAGCCGGTTCCTGAAACCCCCTACGCATACGAGCCAATCTAGGTAAGCATTTAGGATTTGAGAGAGATTAGGGTATACACGAGGTGACAAAAGAGCCAAGGGAGCAGAGTGAGGAAGTGGACTTAGCAATAGACAGAAGTCCCCCACCCCAGAAGGCAAAGAAGGCCAAGAAAAGTAAGAAAAGGCCAACAGAGAATATCATTCAACAAACCCCTGAACCTCATCAGAAGAAGTCTAAGAGATCCTCTAAGCACAAAACTCCATAAGTGGTCACAGAGAAAGCACCATAGGTTGAAACAGTTACAGAAAGATCTCCAGTTCAACCTCCTTTGTAAAGGAAAAAGAAGTCTACAAAGACTAAAACTCCAAAGGTAATCCCGAAAGTTGTGCCAGAAGTTGTCCCTGTAAATGTGCCAGAGGTACAAGTTGCAGAAGACGAATCCCCAATCCAACCTCTGAAGAAGAAGAAAAGAACCAAGAAGGTTGTTACCAAGGAGGCCTCACCAAGCAAGCTTGTTCAAGCAGAGGTTCAACCTTCACTTATAGGGGTAGTTGGGGATAACACCGCAGAGGCTCTTGTAACCGAGGTCATTCATACGACTGAACCAGACACCATAGCAGAAACAACACACGCATCATGGCCTAAGAAGAAGAAGCTGAAGAAGATTGTTACAGAGGTTGTAAATGTAACTGGCATGACACAGAGTCAAGTAGATGCCATGATAGAGATGGATGATATTCCAGATGTCATGCTTGAGAAGCAAAGTATTCTTTCAGCCAATCTTCTATGGGCAGGTTTGGATGAGAACATTCAAGCTAGATTAGGCACAAAGGTTATTCTTAGTGAAGAAGACGAGCAAGCGCTTCAAGGTTCTGGTCATGCGGCAGAGGATGATGTTGGGGTGGAGAGAGTAGATGTATTAGGTGGTAAGGAGAAAACTATAGAGGAAGAGGCAGAAGCCGTAGGTGAAAAAGATGCCCTTGGCACACATCCTAGCCCCCCTCCCAGTGCAACCCATATTACTAACCCTCGTGTTCTAGAGGATGAGATTATTGAAGAAAGCATGCACACGCAGGGCCCAACCCGATCCAACCTCCGAGAGGAAACTTCTATGTCCTCTATGGAAAACAATACCTGGGCACCCTGTAATGCCCCATTTCCCAAAGTTAGTGATTTAACTGACTTTGTTAATTTATAAGTTAACTGACTTTGAATAACTTCTTTGTCCTCTATGGAGATCAGACTTATAGTCTGATATGGGGATGATGTATTAATTAAAGTGTCACAATGGAAAGTAGTTATTCAACTTTGAGCGAGGAGAAGTTGAGTCCAAAGTTATGGATCAATTCAGCATAGTTACACGGATCGGATGGGTAACTCATCTCCTTGAGTTGCCATCAGAATTCAGGCGGATACGTAACACTCTTAATGTTTCTTGGTTGGAAAAAGCGTTCGATCGATGGGTCGTCTCATGGTCTTTCGCAATCTTAGAAAGGTAGACCAATCCTTAAGAACAAAAAGATTGGACTAGTGAAAGTGGACTTGGGAGTCGAAATCCGGGATGAGGGCGAATTACCCGGAGCTGTTTTAGCGTAATCGATTTCGGGGACGAAATCTTGTTTAGTGGGGGAGAGTTGTAACGCCCCATTTCCCAAAGTTAGTGATTTAACTGACTTTGTTAATTTATAAGTTAAGTGGGGTGGATTATGTAATTTTCAGGTGTAGGGACCCCTGTGTTATTTCTGATAGTCAAGGGTGTTGTGTCATGTGTATAGAAAAGGGGAAAAATCCCTAATCTCTTCTCATTTGTAGAAATCGGTTTTGGAGAGAAAGGGGATGAGTTTGGGAGTTTTTGAGAGATTGCAAGTGAGGGATCTCAATTTTCAGCCAAGAAAGGTGTTGATGTTTGATTATCGGTGTTGGAATTGTAAGGTAATCATCAATTTCGTCCTTGTTCATGTCTTTTTTCAAGTTTAGTTCAAGAGTTAGGGTTTTGGTTGATTGTGGATGAAATTGGTGATCTTTGGATCACCAATTGGATGTTATGATGTTCTTTAGTGTTAGAATGGTTGTGGAAATCTTTTAGATCTTGGAAATACGAAACCGTGGCTTTTTGAATCGGTCGAATCGGACTTAGGATGTGAAAGTTATGCCAAAAAGATGAAAACTCGATTTTTGGTTCGTGCTGAATTTTGCAGCACCTAGCGATCGCTAGGGGAAAGGCTAGCGATCGCTAGCTATGGGAAAAAGAGGCTCATGGTCGCTAGGGTGATAGTGAGCTCGGACAGAAGTAAGGGAACTGGTGCCTAGCGATCGCTAGCCTGATAGTTAGCGATCGCTAGCATCCTGTTTTGTGTTGAAAGCTTGTTTTGGCCATAACTTTTGCGTCTTAGCTCCGATTTTGATTCCGAAAGAACCGTTGGACTCGTAATTGAATTTCCTACCCTTTGAGACCATTAAATATAGAATTTTAGTTACAAATCTTAGAATGGATTGCCCCAACCTTTGAGTTGGTAGTTTAGAGAGCCATTGGCGTAGCTATGCTATACCACGGCTTAAGGATTTGGATACGATTTAGAATTCAAGTGTTAAGTGTTTATATGAATGTTATGTGAATGTTTAGGTGCTTAAACACCTGCATGTGCTCTCTGTCAAGTGTGTGTGATATCAGACTCTACGATAAGGTGAGTACATTAACCTGCGTTCAAGATTGTTATGCTTGTGATCATGATGTATATGTGGTTAATGTATGAACTGGCATGTAATTTTCACGATAGTACCTATGGTGGTATTACTACCCCTAGGGAAGTTGGGTTCAGAGGCCTGGTACGAGTGTCAGTATGATGCTCTTGGTGGATACACCTCGAGTAACGTTCATGATACATGTCCAGATATTTAGTTATATGATTATGATTATTTACATGCATGCATAGAACCTAGGTTTGTGCTCAGTAAGCTTTATGCTTAACCCATTGTGGTTCATGTGGTTCAGTGTCAGGTACCAAGTTGAAAGACAAGGAAGGCTCACGTTTGATGGCTCGGATCCATAATCAGTTCAGCAAAGTTTGGGACACGATACATTAACAACTTGTTTTGTTATTACAAATTGGTTTTTATAGATATGGATTTGAGTTGTAAAGTAATGGTTAATTGGGAAGTTTTGAAAGTTAGTACATTTTGGACCCGTTATTTTTTGAATTTTTCATGTTTATAAATTATAAATGCTTCCGCTAATCTTTGGTTACTAATTTCTGTTAATTTTTCGTTAAATTTATATCTTCTGGGAATGAGGTATTACAATTGGTATCAGAGCCAGGTTTGAGGGATTCGGGTGTTCACGGGTGGTGAATACTTGAACTCAAACTCAAGTGTTCGTGTTTCAAAACAATGTAACCAAAGAAAATATACTTTTGTTTTAAGAAAAAAAGGAGTTAGAGCTGAACTGAGATCCGAAGCATCAAGACGGGGGTGAGCACCCTAAACTCGAATGAGCAAGTGTTAAGTATAACATGTTGAATTATGTATGAACACCGTTAGGTGTTAAGTATGATTGATATGAATGCAATTGCTATGTGTTAAGTTATGATGCCCTAATGGGTAATGCTATTATGTTATGAGTTGTGATGATGTTCATGTCAATTGTTGGTTATACATGTAAGGTATGCTTATGAACGATATGAAAATACATGAAGTCTTATACTACAAGTATGTTGATGGCATGTGTATGTAAGAAAGTAAAGTAGCTAGAAATGCCTATGACACTATAGTTCGAAGTAGCCACTACTAAGAGTGCTAGTAGTAGAACATGTTATGTGTTATGTGATTGAGCCACGTTTGGGAAATGACTCTATCATGATGACGAAAAGGCTAAATATGTAGGGTGTAATTATAATGGTATAAGGGCCCATTCCGTTGCAATTACATTGTACCATTCGGGCTTGACCGAATCATGAGAACAGTTTATGAACCAAACGAGGTTGGGTTTGGAGGGATCATGAGCATGTTAATTTTATAGCTAAGTAAGAGGAGTTAGCATGGTTATGGACCAAAGGTGTCCTCGTTATGTTGCGAATTGATATGACTGTATAAGTAGATTATATATGTTCAGTCAGTAAACATAGTTGGCTAATCATTAAATCCGGATGCCTAGTGGTGAAGTGAGGATCAGTTATGTATCGTTTGATGGGAGTCTTGTGGAGAACTCTTTGGCATGTTCTCATTTGACTGTTGCCTAGGGGTTGAAGCACGATTCTCACATTGCCGATGCAAGTTTGGTTTCATAGAACCATGAGGAACCTTGAGATACTGATAGGGATTTTTGGAAGAAATTATCCCCAATCGCGTACGATGTATTATCTAGTGTCTAAGAAGTCATGTTATTTAATTAGTACGGTTAAGTTGGGTAGTGGAAAGAAAACCTTTATGGCTTTCCTTAGCGGTGAGTTGAAACTGCATAAAAGAATCCCTCTTAAGAGGTACTGCTACATGGGTTAGAGTGGTGACCGTGAGATGTCAAGGTGGTAGACTACATAGTAGAGAGAATTTAGAGACTTCCGATTTAAAGGAATTGGCGGCAGCTGAAATAGGGGAAGTTTCTCACAAGTCTCTTCCTAGTTCTTTTGAACAAATGAAATGGGAGTTAACCAGGCGGATAACAATAGTGTGGAAGCCACTATGGTTGTAGAGCCAATGCTGCGGGAAGTTTTAAATTAATCAAGATGGAGTATTTAGTTGTAAGGATTTTGACGTGAAATCATCAATAATGTTTGATGAGAAGAGACATGCGGTGACTAGTACTGGTAAATTTCTCTTATCGAGGGTGCTTACCGCACTAGTTTTTTAATGCAAAAGTGAATACAAGTGGTTGTGGACATGATTAAAAGATCCATGAAGCATCGGCAGAATTGAGTTGTTCATCAACTAAATGTGAGCAAGATAGAAGAAAGAAAGCAAACCATTAACTGGTGAATTGTTGGAATGTAGGTGGTTGACCATGACTGAGTGAATAGCCTTCATGTTGAAAGTTAAATCTATGTATTTTATTTTGTCTAAAACGAAATGTGTCGTCCTTTTTCATTGAAGTTATTAAATCTTATGGAAAGAGCTAGTATTTAGAAAAATGTGTTTTTAGAAAACCTATGTTGTCTCTTGAAGAGATTTTTCTTAGTGATTGTTAAAGTTGTTTCACCTCTTTTACGATCGAACGATTTTTGTTTTAATTGAAAAAAAATGGCGACACTTAGTTACAAAACTTTATAAGTGAAATTAAAAACAAACATGTTGCTATCCTACCAATGAGTGGAAGCGCAAATTAACTCATTTGGTGTAAGGGATCTTGTCTAGCGTTTTGCAACTGATGAATGTTTTATTTCGGTCACTTTATTTGCATTGGCATCAGTTGGCCGTGCAAGGTAGGGTAATGCCATGTGATGTGTATGGGTGCTTCCTGAAATCATCGTATGTGTGCCATTCATTTTTTTGGTGGTACCAAGTCATGCTTATCTAAGTTGTTTTCATGCTATGGTTCATACCGAAATTTTCAAAATTTCAAATATAAAAAAAATCATTTAAATCATTGTGTCTTTGTACGCGAAGCTATGAACTCACTAGGTCATGATGAGGATCGAGTGAAGCGTAGAATGAAGTTTTGAGAGTTAAGTGTAGCGGTATAACCGTAATGGTCGGTTTAGACCCCGTTGTTTATGTTAGAGAATTTGGTGCTCTTATGGGGTGGTTTACAAAACTCAGGAAGAAGGAGATTTCTTTGGGAAGACTTGTCTTACTTTGAAAGATGTCGTTAACGCATCCTCATGGTTAAACGACGGATAGTGAAACTAACGACTGATTTTAAAGATCCTTTTATGGAGACAAAAATTAGAGGAAAATTTTGGATTGACTAATTGGTCAAATATATGTAAAATGGTAAGAGATTGCATGGGGAGAAGTTTGTATCAAACCCGGTGACCCATGTAGGAATGAGGTGATTGAGGATAGTTGAAAGAAAATTGGGTATGGAGAACTATGGAGGTCGAGCCAATTATCCACATTGATCTTTGCTTGATTCTTGCGTTTCCTACACTAGTGGTTACACCTGTAGGCTTTGAGGGTCAAGGAGGGACTGTCTGATTTGGGTGTTTGGGGCCAAAAGAAATAATGTATGCAGTTTGTAATCAGATTGTTGTTGAAAAGAGTTGTCAATTTAAATGCGACAGACAAAAGAAGTGATATTTATATCAACCTCATACCATATTGCGATGAAAGAAGTTTGTGTAATAACTGTATTGGAGGACATAGTTGTTGACACGTTTATTTCGAGTGTGAAATTGTGAGAATAGTGGTTCGAACTCTAAGTGGGGGAGAACTGATTCAATAGAGTGAAAATCTTGAGTTTCACTATTCACATCCTGTAGGGAAGATGATGAATAGTGAATAGTGAATGGTGATTGGTAACTCCAGATGGATTGTAGATTTTCGGATTAACAGTGTGGTGAAATGTTAAAGAAAGTTCAGAGATGTGATGAGAATAATTGTATGAAACGTTCTCTAAAGGAGATGGTTGTATGTAAGACTGTTACTTTGTTAACTAGGGTGATCAAAAAGAGTTAAGACATAACAATCTAATGTGACGTAACCTATCACGGTTAGGTTGTGTTCTGATGTAACGTGAGAAAATGAATGGTTATTTGTTCCGTCAGATAAAGACATACGAAGTAAAATGATCGACTCATGATTTAGAGCTCTCAGTGATAGTTATGGTGTTTAAGATATGGCGACACTTCCTATATGAGGATAAGTGAACCCTTTTACACTAGTCATATGAGCCCTTGTTATTTCATGAGTCAATGGAAATTGAATTCGTAAAAGATTATGTTGTGGAATCTTCTCTTAGTTTAGTATGAGAACCTGTGGTGTTCTTCTTATTATACCACATGGACGTGGACAGTGACGACATCACTTGTTGATATGTTAAGACAGTCTTTAAGTGAAACGGTATAGTATTAGTGCAAGAGATGACTGAGAGTATTCAGATAATCAGAGATAGACTGGAAACTACTCAGAGTTGTTGGAAATGTAATGACATTAAGGTGAGATCAGACTTATAGTCTGATATGGGTATGATGTATTAATTAAAGTGTCACAATGGAAAGTAGTTATTCAACTTTGAGCGAGGAGAAGTTGAGTCCAAAGTTATGGATCAATTCAGCATAGTTACACGGATCGGATGGGTAACTCATCTCCTTGAGTTGCCATCAGAATTCAGGCGGATGCGTAACACTCTTAATGTTTCTTGGTTGGAAAAAGCGTTCGATCGATGGGTCGTCTCATGGTCTTTCGCAATCTTAGAAAGGTAGACCAATCCTTAGGAACAAAAAGATTGGACTAGTGAAAGTCCAATAGGAACATCGCAAGGGGTCAAAGTGGACTTGGCAGTCGAAATCCGGGATGAGGGCGAATTACCCGGAGTTGTTTTAGCGTAATCGATTTCGGGGACGAAATCTTGTTAAGTGGGGGAGAGTTGTAACGCCCCATTTCCCAAAGTTAGTGATTTAACTGACTTTGTTAACTTATAAGTTAAGTGGGGTGGATTATGTAATTTTCAGGTGTAGGGACCCCTTTGTTATTTCTGATAGTCAAGGGTGTTGTGTCATGTGTATAGGAAAGAGGAAAAATCCCTAATCTCTTCTCATTTGTAGAAATCGGTTTTGGAGAGAAAGGGGATGAGTTTGGGAGTTTTTGAGAGATTGCAAGTGAGGGATCTCAATTTTCAGCCAAGAAAGGTGTTGATGTTTGATTATCGGTCTTGGAATTGTAAGGTAATCATCAATTTCGTCCTTGTTCATGTCTTTTTTCAAGTTTAGTTCAAGAGTTAGGGTTTTGGTTGATTGTGGATGAAATTGGTGATCTTTGGATCACCAATTGGATGTTATGATGTTCTTTAGTGTTAGAATGGTTGTGGAAATCTTGTAGAGCCTAGAAATACGAAAATCGGTCGAATCGGACTTAGGATGTGAAAGTTATGCCAAAAAGATGAAAACTCGATTTTTGGTTCGTGCTGAATTTTGCAGCACCTAGCGATCGCTAGGGGAAAGGCTAGCGATCGCTAGCTATGGGAAAAAGAGGCTCATGGTTGCTAGGGTGATAGTGAGCTCGGACAGAAGTAAGGGAACTGGTGCCTAGCGATCGCTAGCTTGATAGTTAGCGATCGCTAGCATCCTGTTTTGTGTTGAAAGCTTGTTTTGGCCATAACTTTTGCGTCTTAGCTCCGATTTTGATTCCGAAAGAACCGTTGGACTCGTAATTGAATTTCCTACCCTTTGAGACCATTAAATATAGAATTTTAGTTACAAATCTTAGAATGGATTGCCCCAACCTTTGAGTTGGTAGTTTAGAGAGCCATTGGCGTAGCTATGCTATACCACGGCTTAAGGATTTGGATACGATTTAGAATTCAAGTGTTAAGTGTTTATATGAATGTTATGTGAATGTTTAGGTGCTTAAACACCTGCATGTTCTCTCTGTCAAGTGTGTGTGATATCAGACTCTACGATAAGGTGAGTACATTAACCTGCGTTCAAGATTGTTATGCTTGTGATCATGATGTATATGTGGTTAATGTATGAATTGGCATGTAATTTTCACGATAGTACCTATGGTGGTATTACTACCCCTAGGGAAGTTGGGTTCAGAGGCCTGGTACGAGTGTCAGTATGATGCTCTTGGTGGGACACCTCGAGTAACGTTCATGATACATGTCCAGATATTCAGTTATATGATTATGATTATTTACATGCATGCATAGAACCTAGGTTTGTGCTCACTAAGCTTTATGCTTAACCCATTGTGGTTCATGTGGTTCAGTGTTAGGTACCAAGTTGAAAGACAAGGAAGGCTCACGTTTGATGGCTCGGATCCATAATCAGTTCAGCAAAGTTTGGGACAAGATACATTAACAACTTGTTTTGTTATTACAAATTGGTTTTTATAGAAAGGGATTTGAGTTGTAAAGTAATTGTTAATTGGGAAGTTTTGAAAGTTAGTACATTTTGGACCCGTTATTTTTGGAATTTTTCATGTTTATAAATTATAAATGCTTCCACTAATCTTTGGTTACTATTTTCTGTTAATTTTTCGTTAAATTTATATCTTCTGGAAAGGAGGTATTACACACCCTCTCTGACTCCTTTATCCTCTCAACAGGATGATGGTTTTAATAATAGTGTCCCATCGCCCAAGGACACGACAGAACCACACGGGGATGCATATGTTGATCCCCCTCACATGAGTGAACAACCCAAATCAGTTTTAGAGACAGAAGTGAGGAACGCAGAAGCTGATTGTCTAGAACACCCCACTTCTACACGTGGTACCTCTCTAAAGGGAGTTTGAGGATCCTCTGGAAGTCCCCGAGAAGGCAATATCAACACACCTCCTGAGGATGCCTTACACTCTAAGGCTACTGGAGGTCCAGGTGTTGGACCTTCAGGTTCCACAAGGGACTATGTTACGAAAGCGGAGTTTCAATCTTTTGCAATAGAAGTCTTCAAGAGGCTCGACAAGTTAAAAAGCTCCAAGAGTTCGGTGATAGAAGCCCAACAAGTCTAAACAGTAGAAGCTTCAGATGCCAAAATTGCAGAGGCTCTAGAAGCCCACATAGATGCTCTGAAGGGAGTTACTTCTACGCTCACTGAGATGCGCTCTTCCTTTCAAACCCTTCAGAGCTCTATCCTCTATAAAGAAGATCTGGAGACTAAGTTAAACTATCTTTCTCTGAGTGATGACCCTATCAAATCCATCAAGTCATCTGCTACAATTCTCATTGCAGAGCTCGTCTCAGATCTTGTCTTTGCAGGTTACAGAGACTTCTCCAAGTTCAAGGATAAGATCAAAGAGATGGTCAATTCCGTGATCGCTTTTGGATTATCTCATGTAGAGGGCAACCCAAAATGTTTGGCAACCAGGGGTGATCTTTCCAACCTTGTTCGAGCACTGGGTGAGTCAATAAAAGCAAACAACAGCCAACTCATCAGCAATATTTGGGCCTCCAATACCTCTGTCATCTGCAAATTAGACCGACTTTCCCTCGAAGCCATAAAGGTTACCAGCTCCATTGAACACTGTGTAAATTCCAATTGTCTTAATGCCAACTTCCATGTCAACGAAATCGAAGATGCTGCGAACAAGGCTCTTAGAGTTGTCCACAGAGCCTCTCGTCAAGTTGTTCTTCATCTCAACGAAGTTATGGAAACCTCTTGCGCTGTTGAGGCTGTATAGAAGAAGCAAGATGGATAAGGATGAGGACGATCCTGATCATCCTGAGGGGAAGAAGGATGCCTGATCTCCACTGTAGAAGAAGTCCACAGGGTGACCATCGTCGAATCCGCAAGGGAAAAGGCAAGGAAAAAGTGTCAGAGGTCTTAACAGAAGAGGTCTTGGCAGATAAGGAGAAAGCTGATCTGGCCAGAACTTTGAAGATTTCCCGAGCATAGGCTTTGGCTAGCGCTGGTAGAACCAGCACCATACCAAAGGTTGGAGAGAACTCAAAAGTAGCACAAGAAACGTCCACGGGTACGTTTGACACGCTGTTGGGGACAATAAAGCCAATCATCACAGAGAGGTTTACCCAGATGCATATTCTTGAAGAAGAGATTACAAAAGGTAAGTCGCAGAACAATCGTGCAGTGGATATGATAAGGCAGATGGATCAAATTCCGATAGAGGAGACAAGGCACATTGGTGTGACTACTGCAAAGGAGATGCTTATCTAGAAGTTTTCTGAGCATGATAGTAAACCTCCATACGATCTAGAGTTGGTAGGAATGCCAAACATCAAAGGGAAGCTTAAGTTCACGAAGATGACCCAACCAAAGTCACATGTCTATTTTGACTCTCCCGTCGTAGAGCTAAACACGATAGCAGCAAGAACGTTAATGAATAAGTCAATCTTGTATTCATCGTATGTCATGAAGAGAAAAGAGGGTCACTTCTACGGGTACTGTGATGCAGATCTACACAACCTCTATGTATTTGATCTAATATTTCTCTACAAAATACTACAGAACTACGTGAAGAATAGGAAGACCGCAGAGAGCAGGAAGACGTACGCAAACTCCTTGAATATACTGAGAGAGGTTATGCAAGCTCAAGTGATACTCTGCAGCAAGATGGACTTCGATTTAGGATACTCGTTCAAGAAAGGATGTGCAATTCTCCACCTCGAAATCGTCCTATCTGGATTCTCAAAGTACATTCCAACACTATCATTCACAATCCAGTGTTTGGATATGTATATCTAGATCAGGATGAGATTCAGAGGTTCTACGATCCTGAAGAAAGGCACAAGTACTATGTAGAGATGCTGAATTGGATCTACAAGTCTTTAGCCACAAAAGTGAAGAAATGGAGAATTCACAGAGATGAAGCCTATCCTCTGTTTGAAGGAATTCAAGCTCAGTCCTCTTTTAGAAAGTTCATCTACAACATGTATCTGATTCTCAAGGCTGACGGCATCAATGACTTTCTAAACTCTGAAGTAGATTAGCTTTTGTAGTCTAGATGAAACTTCTGTAACTTGTAAATTTTAAGTAGTGTAATTTTTTAAAGAGGTTGAGAATATCTCACATTTTATTTTTCTAAATACTTGCTCACACTACCTTGCACTTCTCATGATCTTAGAAAGTTAGTTAAGTTACTTCTTGCTTCCGGATCTGTTCACGTTTATTACTTATAATCGATTAGTATATCATCTTCATCTTCATTTAAGCTTGAACTAGATTGAATTATTAAGTCTTCCACTGTTCTTACTTATTTTATTATTAATTCAATCTAATTAGATCAAAATCTGTAATATGGGATCTATCAAAACTAAGTGGTTTTAGATTCACAATCAGCCATGAATACCCGTGAAGCTCTTGCTATTGGGTCGGACACCCGTCCTCCGATTCTCTTCCGTGGAGATTTCTCTCAATGGAAATCTTATTTTCTCGACTTCATGGCAAAGCAACCCCTGGGCAAGCAAATCATGGTGTCCTTCCGACATGGACCCGTGAAGTACTATACCGAGATTCTGGCCATTCCCGATGGCAATCCACCTATCGTTGGTGGACTAGTTGAGAAGATTGAGTCAAACTTCACTCCTGAAGAAATGGAAAGAGTCAAGGGAGATCTACTACCCAAGTCATGCCTAATACAGATCTTGCCAAAATGAGATTTATCCAACATCGACTATAATGATACCAGGAAAGCCTTGTGGGAAGAGCTTTGCAGTCAGATGCACGAACCTGAGAAGAGAATCTAAATGAAGAAGACAAATATGGTGACCAAGTTTGCCACATTCAACGGACACGAGGGAGAATTGATTGAGGATAGTTATCATAGGTTTTGCAATATGATAAACAAGCTGATAAAGAATGGGTTGAAGAAGTCAAAGAAAGAAATCAACATACAGTTTGTCAATTCCCTCCGATCTGAAAATACTGGGAACTGAGAAGAAACTTGAGAAGTATTCTAATCCACTTGCTCTTGTTGCTGACAAAAAACACTACCATCAGAGAAGATCTTTCCAGATACGAAGATGAGTATGACATCCCTTTCGATGCTGGTGTAAACGAAAGTGGAACTAAAGATGATATGAGTGATATGAAGAAATCACTTGCCCTAATCACTAGATCCATGAATAAACAAGAGATATACTCAAAGGTCCATGTCTTCCAACAATCATTGTTAGTTGAGTGAAAAAAGATGTGAGGCTCGTGATAGATATGAGCCTAGAGACAGGAATAGAAGGTATTGGAGACCACCTGAGCCAAGAAAGTACGATTATGGGGGTAGAGCTAACTACCAAAGGCAACATGAGAAAGATAAACCAGAGAAAAAGGGAAAGGAAGTTAAGAAAGATGATATTGGACCAACATGCTAGTGTGGGAAGCTTGGACACTTTGCCAAAAATTGTACGGCTCATGTGTCTAAGTATGGCTACTACAAGAACAAGATGATGCTGCCAAAGATGCAGGATGATGCCAAAGCAGCGTTAGCCGAGAATGAGGCCTGGTTGAGGATGTCCAGCGGTGATGAAGAGGGTGGTCCAATTTACATGTTAGCTAAGGATGAGGCATGGCTGAACCTACCTAGTGATGAGGAAGTTGAGGAGCATATCTACATGATGGTGAATCATCAAGAAGAGGACTACTATTCAGAAGATGGAGATCATAGCTACAATGATCTTGACTCCGAGCATTCAGAGTCACGTTCTTCTGAGGTACTCCTAGAGCCATACCTATTATTAGAAGATCAGTTATAATGTCTAGCATCTAAAGTGTCTGAATATGAGATTAATAAAAAAAAGGAACATAACTTAGCTGCATCTTTAGAATCCAAATTAGCTACTGAATATGTAGTGAAATTCTCCACTGAATGTGCCCACTCAAAAGATATAATAAACATGCTAACTCTTGCAAACAAAGCCTTAGAAGATAAAGTTACGTGTCTGAATGCACGTATCACCGACTTGCAAAAGAAACTTCATGAGGCTGAAATTCTATGTTGAGAAAGTGTACAAAAATATGAAGTTATTTTTGCCTAATGAACAAATCTTTTTGTAAAAATCAATGATTTAGAGGACAAATTTCTTAAGAGAGGCCAGACTGATCAGACCATTCACATGAACCAACCCAAGGAGTTCAATTATTACAATCCAAAGAAAGGTATTGGATATAAAAGTCCATGACATCTTCAGCGTGCCATAGCCAAGATTTCTACCATGTATGATTTTTGGTACATGAGACTTGGCTACAAAATCACTTTCATGAAAGAAATAGATGATATTGAGCAAATTAATAAGATAGGGGAAAACAAAAATGCCAGAAAACACAAACAATCTGTTCCTTTAGATTCTACATCTCTTAATGCAAGATATGCCACGCAAAAAATACCTCTTTCTACTGATTATATGGGTAGCTATATTGATGCTGAGATGTCTCAAGAAGTCCCAGCCATCTATAAAATTCATGTAGATAACAAAAAGTTTTATGAAAAATAGATTGAGAAGCTTGAGAAAAAACTTTAGGATAAGAGACGCATAAGCCTTACTGAAAATGACCGTTTCTTGAGTAAAATCAAAGAATTGGAAACTGCTCTCAAACCTAAAAGCTCTCCTACAGACAATCACTCCACTTTTGGGACATGTTCAAAACCACATCATTCTCAAAATATTTTGAATGTTGATCCGCATGTTTTAGACCTTCAATTATTCCTTTCAATCAAACTCTTTGATACTAAGGTATCTTTCTGCACTTCTATTTCATATATGTTTGCTCCATCTATTGTGGCGCTAAAATCAACGGTACAAATTTCTAAAATTGTATCAGATGATTATTCCGATAGGGTTAAGAATAATGTTAGATCAACTGGCCCCTCCAAACAGGGAAATATCACTTCTGTCAAACCATCTCAAAAAGACAAAGGGAAGACAAAAATTTTCACCCCCGCGTCTGAAGTTGTTAGTTTATCCCAAACTAATGTGAATATCCCCTAGAAAAATAATCGTTTTCCAAGAAATGAGAATTCTTCCAAACTAAAGGGATACAAACACAACTTCCAGCAAAAGAACAACACATCTCTTACACACTCTCAACTTTTCAAAGGTACTAATCATACTTTTCAAAATGTGACAGATATTCATTTGAAAAAGGGTAGGCGTAGAGCAAAGAAAACTGGAACGAAAGATGGCGGTCGTCGTGAAAGGATTATGTGCAAGACAGTAACAAGGTTTACCGTGTCCAATGTTATAAGACACTAGTGGGTCACACTGCTACACACCCAATTAGAGACATCTTGGATCTACCAGTTGTGTGGGAATAATTAACTATATAAATAATTATTAAAGAGAGAAATAAATAATAATAATAATAGGTGTTTATTATATGGATATTTAACTAATAGTTAATTAATTAATTTAAAGGGTTATTATTTAATTAATAGTTTATTAACTAAATAAATGATTTTAGTTTAATTAAAAAGCTTGCGGGCATTATTAATTGAACAAGCTTTTTAGCTATTGGGTATTACCATAATTAGCTTTATAAATATCGTAAACCTAATAGGTTTGATTCATTCCATTCATTAGTCACTTACCTGAAAAGAAAAGCCAGAAAAAACCCTCTAATTCTCTCTCTCATCTTTTTCGATAAACACACATACACAAAGACAAAGTGGCGACTCTTCGTTGCTGTTGTTGTCGCCGGTGACGGCCGTGGTCATGGTGCGATTGCCGGCCGCTGGTGGCAGCGACGACGACCAGTTGTTGTTGTTGTAGTCACCGGCGGCTACAGTAGTTACACGGTTGTCGTCGCTGGTAACCCGTCGGACAACCGTGGGAAACGGAGATAAGGACTAGGATTGTAATCCTCGATAGGCTTCGCGGAGATAGGGCTTATTTTAACCAGATACGTTTAAATCCTGGATAAAATTAATTTTATTCTAATTTGGTGATAGTTAATTACCTTATAAAATTAAAATTGATTTTTGTGAAGATCCAATTGAGATTTTATGATTTTTATGAAATCCTTGTTTATCATAACTGTTAATTTTAGTTTAATTACTTTGAACTGTTCATTATGGTTGTTATAGCAAAGCCCAGACCCATGGTTGTGTTTTTATTCAATTTATGTTTTATTCTGTTTTTGGTAAGGGAACCTGCGTGCCAAATACAACCCTCTTGTACTTTTATTTTTTAAATAATTAAAGTCTTTAAAGACGGAGGAAATCTGAAGAAGGAGTTTGGAGACACAACCAAAGATGTCGGAAGCAGTGGGAGCACCTATTCTTCATGCCTTGTGTGTTGCTAGTCACATAGGTTTGAGACCGTCAGTTTTAGTGTTGGCTCACTAAACTGACATTAGTTCAGGGCGAAGCTATGACACAGTGTTTTATGTTTCATAATTGTGTGGTTTGATATAATTTCATGGTTGTGATAAAATGTAGTTTTTCCAAATCTAATAAATTGTTTTTCAAAAGACCTAAAGGTTCGATTATAGAGTGTTTTTCGAATCAGTTTAAAAGAGTTTTAAAAAAAAAATTAAAACTGGCTAAAACCCCTTAGGTTAAAAATCTTAGATCAAGTGAGTGCGACCCACTTAGTGACCTTTTTGGCGTAAGGTACGTAGGTGTTGGAAGTGAAAAAGCCTTGGGCATCCGCGTTCAAACCCCAAGTTGAAAGGGGTGTGATAAGTACACCGGTGCGATCTATTTTGGTTTTGTTACAATTCATCGGGTCGTACCGGGCCAAAGCGTACTTGTGGGACTAAATATGCACGAATTTAAATATTCGATGTCCCGACGATCTAGAAGTCGTGTTTTCGTTTTAAAATGCGATTAGTAAAAGTCATTACTTACCAGAAATAGCATGGGTCGGCTTGTGTGCCCAAACGGCTTGCCGACACATGTGAAATATGGATTCTAGTCTACTAAATTTATTTTTCTAAGGGTAATAATTTTATTAGAAGCTTTATGTTGGATGCAAAATCGGATTGTATCCGAGATCACATGTTGGTGCTCAAAGTGAAGACAAAGGCAAAGTCAAAGCTGTTAAAGAAAGTCAAAGTTTGCTTTTATTGTTTTAGTGCTTTATAGTTCTTTGTAATAGTTTTGTTTAATTTGGGTTTAAAGTGTAATTGTTGTAAAGTTGAGGGTGTAAGGGTGTTTGAGTATAAATACCCAAAGTTATGTCATTTGTACTTTGGAGAAAAGAGGTGAAAGTGAATCTAGGGGAACTTCAACGTGTATGGAGAGTGAATTGAGAGAGTTGAGAGCATAAATGTGTGTGTTCATGGTGTATTACTATGTGTAACCAAATACTTCATGATCAATGAATTTTTGCTTTCCAATTCCTTCTCCAATTCATTGTATTGTGATTAGAACTTGAATCTGGAACTACAAGTGGTATCAGAGCTGGAAATTCACTGAAGATTGAGCTAAAATTTGAAGATTTGTAGCTTTGGTGCAAAAATGGTGAAAATTAAAGATTTGAAGGTTTGAAGTTTTGGATCTAGTTTGAAGTTACATTGTTGTTATATGTTAGTTTTTATTGCTTAAAAGTGTAGAATTGATAGTTTTTGAGTCAATTTTGATGGATTTTCGAGGTGTTGTTCGAGCTCATCAACGGAGGTTCTCTAATGGAGGTTTTGGGTGAAGATTCATATGTCTCGAGTCTGGTCTTCTTATGTCTCGAGCCAAAAATGGATGTTTTTGGTCAGATCTGATGTCTAGAGTCCAAAAATGGTAATTTTGGGATAAAGTGTAAATGTCTCGAGCATAAAAAGACAAAAGTGGTTATGTCTCGAGCATATTTTTCCATTTTTTGAGCATTAAATAGTTGGTCAGCACCTAAAACCCTCGGTCAGAGCTCGAATTACAGGTTATAACTCGAAAATAGTGGGTCAGAGCTCGGTTAGAGCTCGAATCATTAGTCAGCACTCGAATTGGACCGGTCAGAGGTTCAGTCAGCGAGTGATTTCTCGGTCAGACCTTAACTTCCCGGTCAGAAGCTCGAGCAGACGCTCGGTCAGCGCCTCAAGACACTACTGACCGAAAATCTAAGGTGGCACTCCCACTATTCATCGCTGATGTGCCAGATCTTGGTTGGTCCACGTGGCTTTTCGAGCTGAGTTGGCAATTTTTAATTGGTCCATGTGTTATTTCGAGCTGCTTTGTCCGTTTTTGATTGGTCCAAGTGTTCTCTCGAGCAGAGTTGTCCATTTTTGGTGATTTTCAAGGTGATAGGGCTGATTTTAATTGGTTGAAAGCTTGTTTTTGACCAATTTACAAGATTTTTTTGATAATTTTTTTTAGGATCTCTTTGACATTTTACGGTTGATATTTTTTCCCGAAAATTCAAAGAGATAAAATTGTCTAAATCTTCAAAATTTAAGAAGTAGTCATCAAATTTTCAGTGAATTACGATCAGTTCAAGTTCTACAAGATGACAAGAGATATATTAAGCATGGGTTGAACGTCAAAACCTCCGGTTCTTCAAATTGGCGAATATCCGCAATGGCGTATAAGGATGATTCAGTTCCTCAAAAACATCGACAAGGCTCTCATGAAAAGTATTCAGGACGGTCCAATCAAGCCACTCATTGACATTCCCGGTACTCCTGAGACTGCTACTAGTCTCGCAATTAAACCAAGAAGAGTGTATAAACTCTTTCGGCATTACAATGAGCTTGAAAAGAGTAGAGCTGAAATTGATGGCAATGCTCTTACTTTCCTCACGATGGCAATTCCAAACGATTTGTTTAATCGTGCTGATAGTCAAAAGACAGCAAAAGAATTGTAGGATGAGTAGAGAAACAGTTTCAAGGGACAGAAAGATCAATTCAAGCAAAGCTAAACCAAACAATCGGTGCTTATGAAGGTTTTAAGGTTTTAGAGGGACAAACACTTGCTGATTCTTATAGTCGGTTCAACATCATTCTGAATGATCTACAACAAAATGGAATGAATCAATCTACTTCGGAGATAAACTTCAAGTTTATGAAAAATCTGAATCCGGAATGGGATCACTACTCTGTTAATCTTTAGATGAACAAGAACTTGGCCGAAGAAGACTTACATGATCTTTATTCAATTCTTAGTCAACATGAAGTGCAAGTCAAAGACATTGTGATGAAGCAGAAGAGTATTGCTGATTCTTTGGCTCTTTTAACTGAAAAGAGTAAGAGTGTTCTCTCAAGTACTTCAAAGAAGAAAAGTCATTCTAAGGCTCTTGCCACTGAGTTGTCTGATTCCGAATCTGAAACCGTTGAAGACGACAGTTCTGAATCTGTTGTTGATTTGAATAGGGTTGCAGATAAACTTGCTCTTTTGTCTACTTCCATACACAAAAGGTATGGGAAAAATAAGTTCTATTCCAAAACCCAAGTTTGAGAACTACAAAAGAGACAACTACAAGCCAAAAGAATATGAGAGAAGGCCGAAGAGGAAGTTTTATGAAAAAGGAAAGACAGATGAGAAAGACAACGTGTGCTACAACGGTGGCAAACCAGGTCATTTTGTCAAGGACCGTACTGTGAAGAAAGTCAGGGATTTTGACTATTACACCAAGAAGGCTCAACTTGCTAAACGCAAAAGTGAGGGTCAAGTTTTGATGGCTGAAAAGGAATGTTGGTATGATGATACATCTGATGATGAGGACTCCGCTCATTTCACACAAGTTCATTACAATCTGATGGCTAGTGTGGATGAAACCATCAACCATCACAAAGTGACCGAACCAACCAATGAGGTAAGTCAAACTCCTTCAGACTCTGATAATCTGTCTTATGATATGTCTGATAATGATGAATGCTCTTTAGAAGAACAGTTTTTAATTCTAAAAACTGAATTTGATGACTTGAAGGAAAAGATTAAGTTCGAAAGAGCTCGAGTCATTGAATTCAGTAATGAGTGTGAGTTGTATAAATGTTTAGCTAATGATCGAGAGCTTGAACATAGTGAGATTAGAAAGGAGAACGCCAAACTAGAATATCAAATTTCTGAGATGAAGAGTGCTTTAATAAATTTGGAGTCTGAAAAGCTGAATATATGATCAAGTATGAAGTTTGTTTTCAAGATAGATCTGAGGCTTATGCCAAGATAAAACAATTGGAGGATCTTAATTATAAAAGAGGTCAGACTCAACAGACACTTAAGCTTTTGACAAATCATCAAAAAGATACTAGATTTTACAATCCAAAAATGGGGCTAGGTTTACCTATGATTGATGTTTTAAAGAAAGGTCCTAAATGAGAAATTAAATGAGACCTTTGTGAAATCTGGTAGTTCATTGTCTGATTTTTCGGATAAAGGAAAACATAAATTAGTTGATGACTCAAGTGCTAGTTTTTCAGATTCAATAACAACAACAAAGAATAACTTTGATTACACATGTGGTTACCAATATGATGATTCAAATCAAAGTTATAGAACAAGAAAACCTGTGTTTTCTCATACTCGGTGTGTTTCTTTTTATTCTCAAGAAGAGAAGTCTATTTCTAATGAATCTGAATACTTTCCTAAACAAAAAGAGACTGAGTCAAAGACTACTGAATCTGCTCCTAAATCTGATGGAAAGACAAGTGACCTTGAACCGGAAGAGGATTGTGAAAATCTTTCTGAATTTATACAAGCTAATAATCTTTCGGAAAATAAAAGTGTTTCTGATTATGAGTTTGATTCTGATTCTGATGAGACCAAACCATGTTTTGATTCTGTTAATGATGATGACATCAGAGAGGGTTTTGAGAAGGACAAGATAAATTTTATTTCCAACCCCATGTTTGAGTCTCAAGATACTCCATATTGTTCTAATCATGGCAGTAAACCTGAAGTGACTGATTTGATAGCATATGTTGTTATTGATAAAAATGGTTATCTTGTGTATAAAAGTTTAGAGAGTATGGTTGAAGGAGATATCCTTAAATCAGAACTCAAACTACCAGATGTGGAACTTGGTACTGTTTTTGAAAAACCACTATCTGATACACAAGTTAAACCAAATGAAGTAAATGTTTCAAGTGATAGTGGTATTTCTAAAGATGTGAAATCTTCCTGTACTTTGACAAAGTCTGAAACTTGTTCAATTATTGAGGCAGGAAGTACTTCGTGTGTATCACTTGAAACATCTTCTAAAACCTCATCTGATGTATGTTCAGTTCCGAAGACACCTATTAACTCAAGTTCTTCTGATTCTACAGATTTAAAACGTTTTAATCGACATGGTCTAGGGTGGATGTGACAACTGACAGTTTTGACCTTCAGGTTAGCTACTCGTTAAGTCACTCCGTAGCGTTTCCGTAGGTTAAAAATTTAGTCATTTAAGTTTTTAGAAGAAACTAGGTTAGTTGCGTGAAAAATTTAGGCAAAAACCTAAAAATCCCGAAAACTGCCCGAAAAAGCCCGAACCGGCCCAAAGTCACCCGAAAATCCTATAATGCCAAATTTAAAGTCGATTTTAAAAAAAATGAGATATTTTATTTAAAATATAAGTAAACTGAATCAAACAATCCAAAATCACCTTCGAAAAAGTCGGTTTCTACCGAAAAACGTCAAACGTCAAATGCCCGGTACTGCGTTCGAATTAACAGTATTTTCTTAACTCTTTTAAAAAAAAAGGAATTATGAGAGGGTTGGGTGGGCCCCACATGGCCGGCCACCCCCCCCCCCTATGTCTCTCTCTCTCTCTTTTGTTCCCAATAAAATTAATCATACACTCTTTTCCCATTTGCATTATCATTTCATTTCAAATCTCACTCTCTCTCTCTTCGATTTCTCTCTCTATAACCAGCCACATTTCATCCAAAAATCTGAGTTTTGATGAAATTTAATCAAAGTTTTGAAGTTCTAGTAGTTGTTTGTTCAAAGGTAAGAGTAGATTATACGTTTTAGTTTCAATTTTAGCTCATTTTGGAGCTTTTTCATACTCTTTTTGAGGTTTAAAACCTCTTTGATGGTTGAATACCACTCTTGATGTTTGAGGACAAGAATGAGCCTTAGAAATGTGCAAGAACATTCGAAGAAGGCAAAATTCTATGAATCCTCCTTATGAACACAAGATTTGGAAGTGAAAATCTCTTGTTTTAATGTTTTTGATTCTCTTTTTGGGGCTGAACTTTTATAATAGTTCATGCATGTGTTTTCGATGGTATCTAAATGTATTCCATCTATTTATTTGATATATGATAGGGGTTTTAGTTTATTATTCAAGAAAACCCCAAACCTTGGTGATTTTATGTGTTTTTGGTGAATAAAAAAAAAGGGGTTTTGGAATCTGGATATTGCTGACAGAATTGTTGCATGTTATTTGTACGACCCAAAAAGGGTGTTTTTGGATTCATTCTCTTCCGCAAATTTTATGGTTCAATATTTTATGTGTTAGGGTTCAAACCTCACTGGAATCATTCAAAAATTCCATGTTTTGAGCCCTCAACCATGTTAAAACTTTTTAGTGTTCATCAGCCTCTAGTCAGAATTTTATATCAACTTCATCCATGCATATCTTCTTGATAACTTAACTAAAATGCATTATTCTTGATTCTAAGTTCAAGTTCAGTGAGTTAGATTTCCAAAGAAGCTGATATCACATAATTTGGTGGAGTTTTGAATGTTCAACCAATGAAAAGAAATTTGGAGTGTAATCTGCCCAATGATGGCAGATTCACATGCTTGAATTCATGAGGTCATATCTCATTCAAAAATCATCCAAATCGTGTGAAACAAGTTTCATTTGTTAGATATTTGAGTTAGCTTTAAAATCCCTTTTGAAATTCAAATTTTGGAGTAGTAATGAAATCTCTATGGTACAAACTCCACTGACTTGTATTTCCAAGATTGATACATGCACACTGATATTTCAAGAATTTTTAAAATATGTTAAACATCTCCTAAGATCATGAAATTTGGTAGGATTGTTGTTAATACCCCCAATATCAGTGGATAAAATTTTGGTAGCTTAACTCCTTTTAGAACTAAGCTTAATGGTAGCATTTTTGAAACAATACAAATCTGCCAGAATCAGATTTCTTCAAAAGGGTTGTTTTGCAAATATCAAGAAATCCCCATATGTTTGGACATTGAATAAAGTAACAAAAACATATTTTTGTATTAAATTGAACGTAATAAAATATAGTAAAGGCATTATATAGGATATCGGTATTGACTTACTAAATATGGACCGTTGAATTTAGAACTTACGTCAATTACGTATGTGATAGGGCATGTTTAGACTCGGAGCCGGGACTTAATCACGCACTAACGGTTGTTTAGAAACGCAAAAGCTACTCCAGGTGAGTATTCACATCCCCACTTTTTACCATTTTTACGTGTTTTGGGGTGAAAAGCATGTTTACAAATGATTGTGAATAATTGTGAAAATGTTGCGAAATGAAATGTGTTGTGAGCTAAATTTGATATGTTATGAGGCATGATATAGTGAGTCTGAATTGAATAAGTCCCGGTAACTACTATTAACTCATACCAATGGGCCTATAATACACGTGGATAGCGCTATTTGGTTGACATACCCACCTTAAACTGACGAGGAATAGGTGCACTGTATTGAATAAAATTTTTACACATGTGGGATTTAGTCCCACCGCTGATGTAGAATAGGGGCGTAGCATGTCATAAATGGCAGGATTAGAAGTGACTCAAAGAATAAATATCATGCGATTAACTTAACCCGGGAAATTTACTCACATTTGATACTAAGCTGGAAATGGAGTGAGCAAAAACGTTCACTAATGTTCAGGCTAGTATCGGTAGTGGACAGAAAGGTTCACTATAACTGGTTTATGAAAAATTGAGTGAATAAAAAGGTTCACTAAAAATCTGTTGCATTTAAACTGTTTTGTGCATATGAAAACCTGTGAACTCACCAACTCTCGTAGTTGACGCTTGTTTTAACATGCTTTTCAGGAAATCCGAAGGTTTGATAAGGCTTAATTTTGGGGTTTTGTAATAACCAATCAAGACTATGTCATTTTCCTTTTGCTAAAGTCTGTAACTTAAACTTATGGTTGGATTGTAATACTCTGTAAACTTTATTTATTTTTGGGTATGAATGATTGGTGTTATTTATCTCCTATCGCTATGAAATCTAGACTGTCACACCTTGCGGTTCCGCTTAAGCGGGGTGTTACAGATTTGGTATCAGAGCTGTTATTTTGAGGTGTGATGCCTAATTGTTGAACTATTTATGCTTTTATTTGGATGATTGTAAAACTGCTATGATATTTTGGGTATTTTTTTGGATGGTTATTAAACCCAAAATTTATGCTATGGTTATTTACTACTAATGGTTATGAATACATGCTTATTGTGGTGCTTGAAATGTCTAAAAGCACTATGTTAATTTGATAGCATAGTGTATGGCACTTGAATTGTGAAAAGTAAGTAGAAGCGTAACTACACTTAGATTACGTAAGAAGTCACTAAAACGATTGAATATGGTATTGTTTTAGAAACATGCCTCCAAGAAGAGAGGATCCGGAACTCTTAAGACTTGTGTCGGAACAAGTAATGGCTTCGTTACCCAACATAGTCAGCCAAGTGGCAGCCGGATTTAATACTAATCAAAACAATAATCAAGAAACGAGAGAAAGGGATTGTACGTACAAATCCTTCAGGAGTTGCAACCCCAAAGAATTTCACGGAACCGAGGGAGCAGTAGGTTTGTTAACTTGGATTGAAGGCATGGAGTATGTCCTTCACATTAGCAAGTGCCTTGAAAGAAACAAGGTCGAGTATGCCGCCTGTCTACTTCAAGGACGAGCTCTAACATGGTGGAACACCCAAGTTCAAACCCGTGGCCGTGACGCAACTTGCCAGATTACCTGGGAGGATTTCAAAAAGATGCTCAAGGAGGAATTATGCCCAAGGAGCGAGATCCAAAAGTTGGAAGCTGAGTTATGGCATCATGAGATGAAAGGAAACGACGTCACCACCTACACTACCCGATTCCACGAGTTGGCCAAATTGGTACCACACCTGGTGACACCGGAGCAGAACCGAGTTGATAGATATGTTTGGGGATTATCCCCAGAGATCAGAGGAAATGTAACCGCAGCAGACCCAAAGACTCTGCAGGAAGCAGTCAATCTAGCAAACCGCCTCACCAACAACGCTATCTGATCAGGAACATTTTCAAGTGACAAGACTAAGGGAAAGAGGAAGGTGGAGCAATCTACCAAACCACAGTTCAAGGGAAGGTCAGGCAAGGATAGAAGAGTGACCAGGAACTACAGAGTGCAGACTCAGGCAGCAGAAAAAGAGAAAGGGACATATCAGAAGTGTGGCAAGTGCGGGAATCATCATGCTGGAAGGTGTGTTATATGCCTTAGGTGCGGCAAGGGAGGCCATGTTGACAAAGGTTGCAGAGGGAAAGCTTGTTTTGAGTGCGGAAGCTTTAATCACTACCGGAATGCTTGTCCCAAGATGAATCAGAGGCCTTACGCGAACCAGGCGTAGCCAGCAAACCAAGGAAATCGTGAAGGATTAGCTCGAGGAAGAGCATTTGTGATTGGAGTAGAAGAAGCAAGGCAAAACCCTGATGTGGTCACAGGTACGTTTCTTCTCAACAACTATCCTACTACTGTGCTTTTTGATTCCGGAGCAGATAGGAGTTATGTGTCGTTAGAATTCAGGCCTAAGATAAACAAGAAGTCACAGAATTTGAAAGAAGAGCATATAATTGAATACTCTAATGGAGAGTTAGTCAAGGCTAACAAGGTAGTCAGAAAATGCACTCTAGGCTTATCAGGAAAGGAATTTAGCATAGACTTAATCCCGATCAAGATAGGGAGTTTTGACATAATAGTTGGTATGGACTGGATGTCCAACCACCGAGCGACAATATGTTGCGCTGAGAAGATAGTTATGTTAGCGCTACCCGATGGAGGTGTACTCGAAGTGCATGGAGAAAAGCCAAGGAGAGACATTAAGATAGTGTCATATATGAAAATGCGAAGTCATCTACGGAAGGAATGTGTAGCATTCATGGCTCATGTCATAGATAAGAAGGCCAAGGAGAAACAAATCCAGGATATTCCAGTCGTGCGGGAATTTCCTGAGGTATTCCCGGAAGAGCTACCTGGATTACCTCCACAACGACAAGTAGAGTTCCACATTGACTTAACAGGCCCCATAGCAAAGTCGCCATATCGTCTAGCACCGTCCGAGATGCAGGAGCTGTCAAGTCAACTTCAAGAGCTGTTAGATAAGGGATTCATCCGGCTCAGCTCTTCGCCTTGGGGAGCCCCCGTGTTGTTCGTCAAAAAGAAAGATGGATCTTTTCGCATGTGCATCGATTATAGGGAGCTGAACAAGATCACCATTAAGAACCGTTACCCTCTTCCATGCATCGACGATCTATTCGATCAATTGCAAGGAGCGACTTACTTCTCCAAGATCGATCTTAGATCCGGATACCACCATATGAGAGTTCGAGAGGAAGATATTGCCAAAACAGCGTTCAGAACTCGTTATGGTCACTACGAATTTCTGGTCATGCCTTTCGGTTTGACGAACGCTCCAGCAGTTTTTATGGACCTGATGAACCGAGTATGTCGACCGTACTTGGATAAGTTCGTGATTGTCTTCATAGACGACATCCTGATCTATTCGCAGATCAAGGAGGACCATGAGCAACATTTGAGGTTGATATTGGAATTACTCAAAGCTGAAAAGCTTTATGCCAAGTTCTCAAAGTGCGAATTTTGGATTCGAGAAGTACACTTTTTAGGACATGTGGTGAATAAAGAAGGAATACATGTTGATCCAGCCAAGATTGAGGCTATAAAGAAATGGGAAGCCCCGAAGACGCCGACAGAAATTCGACAATTTCTCGGTCTGGCAAGCTATTACCGGCGATTCATTGCAAATTTCTCCAAGATTGCGCAGCCGCTGACAACCTTGACGCAAAAAGACAAGAAGTTTGTTTGGGGAGAGAAACAAGAAGAAGCGTTTTAATTGCTCAAGCATAAGTTGTGCAATGCACCCATTCTGGCATTACCCGAAGGAACGGATAACTTCGTGGTGTATTGCGATGCTTCACATCAAGGCTTGGGATGTGTTTTGATGCAGAACGAGAAAGTCATCCCCTACGCATCCAGACAACTGAAGGTCCATGAGAAGAATTACACCACTCATGACTTGGAGCTCGGAGCTGTGGTGTTTGCCCTTAAGATTTGGAGACATTATCTTTACGGCACCAAATGCACTATCTTTACGGACCATAAGAGCCTCCAGCACATTCAAGGGTAGAGCTTGGATTCCAAAGGTCGATCAGTTGAGGACAATGATCATGGACGAAGCTCATCAATCAAGGTACTCGATACACCCAGGATCTGACAAGATGTACAAAGGACTGAAGGAACACTACTGGTGGCCTGGAATGAAGAAGGATATCGCCACCTATGTGAGCAAATGCCTAACTTGTGCAAGAGTTAAGGCGGAACATCAGAAACCATCCGGACTTTTACAGCAACCGGAAATCCCAGAATGGAAATGGGAACGGATATCGATGGATTTCGTGACCAAGTTACCCAAGACTAAAAAGGGCCATGATTCGATATGGGTAATCGTTGACCGACTCACGAAATCTGCGCACTTTTTGCCAATAAGAGAAAGCTTTAGCATTGATAGACTTGCGCAATTGTATGTCAATGAGATAGTTATGCGACATGGAGTGCCAATCTCGATCATCTCCGATAGAGACAGCAGATTCACTTCGCGATTTTGGCAGTCACTACAGGCAGCATTGGGTACCAGCGTAGATTTGAGCACAGCTTACCATCCTCAAACCGACGGACAGACTGAGAGAACCATACAGACGTTGGAGGATATGTTACGTGCTTGCGTGTTAGAATTTGGACGTAGTTGGGATGATCACCTACCCTTAGTCGAGTTCTCCTACAACAACAGATATCATGCCAGCATCCAGTGCGCTCCATATGAAGCCTTGTACGGACGCAAGTGCAGATCCCCACTTAATTGGTTGGAAGTGGGAGAAAGTCGACTAATTAGGCCTGACATCGTTCAAGAAACAACTGATAAGATCAAGATGGTTCAAGAGAAGCTTAAAGCGGCCAGAGATCGCCAGAAAAGTTACGCCGATAATCGACGGAAACCGGTGGAATTCCAGATTGGCGATAGAGTGCTACTAAAAGTATCGCCCTGGAAAGGATTAATAAGATTTGGAAAGAAGGGAAAGTTGAGCCCCCGATTTGTTGGACCATTTGAGATCTTGGAAAGAATCGGACCAGTCGCCTACAGATTGGACTTACCCCCAGAGCTCAGCACCATTCATGACACTTTCCACGTGTCCAATTTGAAGAAATGTCTGTCGGAAGAGACATTAGTCTTACCTCTGGAGGAAATCCAAATCGATGAACAACTGCGAACTACGGAGGAACCAATTGAAATCCTTGATCGAGAAATCAAGCAGCTTAGACGCAGTAAGATACCGATCGTCAAAGTTCGATGGAATTCAAGGCATGGGTCGGAGTTCACTTGGGAGCGGGAGGCTTTCATGAAGAGCAAATACCCGCATCTATTCCCAAAAGACCCCTATGGAAGCAGCAAGAATTAAATTTCGGGACGAAATTTCTTTCAACCGGGGGTAAATGTGACAACTGACAGTTTTGACCTTCAGGTTAGCTACTCGTTAAGTCACTCAGTAGCGTTTCCGTAGGTTAAAAATTTAGTCATTTAAGTTTTTAGAAGAAACTAGGTTAGTTGCGTGAAAAATTTAGGCAAAAACCTAAAAATCCCGAAAACTGCCCGAAAAAGCCCGAACCGGCCCAAAGTCACCCGAAAATCCTATAATGCCAAATTTAAAGTCGATTTATAAAAAACAATGAGATATTTTATTTAAAATATAAGTAAACTGAATCAAACAATCCAAAATCACCTTCGAAAAAGTCGGTTTCTACCGAAAAACGTCAAATGCCCGGTACTGCGTTCGAATTAACAGTATTTTCTTAACTCTTTTATAAAAAAAAAGAATTATGAGAGGGTTGGGTGGGCCCCACATGGCCGGCCACCCCCCCCCCCTAGGTCTCTCTCTCTCTTTTGTTCCCAATAAAATTAATCATACACTCTTTTCCCATTTTCATTATCATTTCATTTCAAATCTCACTCTGTCTCTCTTCGATTTCTCTCTCTAAAACCAGCCACATTTCATCCAAAAATCTGAGTTTTGAAGAAATTTAATCAAAGTTTTGAAGTTCTAGTAGTTGTTTGTTCAAAGGTAAGAGTAGATTATACGTTTTAGTTTCAATTTTAGCTCATGTTGGAGCTTTTTCATACTCTTTTTGAGGTTTAAAACCTCTTTGATGGTTGAATACCACTCTTGATGTTTGAGGACAAGAATGAGTCTTAGAAATGTGCAAGAACATTCAAAGAAGGCAAAATTCTATGAATCCTCCTTATGAACACAAGATTTGGAAGTGAAAATCTCTTGTTTTGATGTTTTTGATTCTCTTTTTGGGGCTGAACTTTTATAATAGTTCATGCATGTGTTTTTTATGGTATCTAAATGTATTCCATCTATTTATTTGATATATGATAGGGGTTTTAGTTTATTATTCAAGAAAACCCCAAACCTTGGTGATTTTATGTGTTTTTGGTGAATAAAAAAAAAGGGGTTTTGGAATGTGGATATTGTTGACAGAATTGTTGCATGTTGTTTGTACGACCCAAAAAGGGTGTTTTTGGATTCATTCTCTTCTGGAAATTTTATGGTTCAATATTTTATGTGTTAGGGTTCAAACCCCACTGGAATCATTCAAAAATTCCATGTTTTGAGCCCTCAAATATGTTAAAACGTTTTAGTGTTCAATTGCCTCTAGTCAGAATTTTATCAACTTCATGCATGCATATCTTCTTGATAACTTAACTAAAATGCATGATTCTTGATTCTAAATTCAAGTTCAGTGAGTTAGCTTTCCAAAGAAGCCGATATCACATAATTTGGTGGAGTTTTGAATGTTCAACCAATGAAACGAAATTCGGAGTGTAATCTGCCCAATGATGGCAGATTCACATGCTTGAATTCATGAGGTCATATCTGTGACAACTGCCAATCTTGACCATCAGGTGAACTACTTGTTTAGTCACCCAGTAACGTTTCCGTAGGCAAAAATGTAGTATTTAAGTTGCCCAAATAATCTAGGTTAGTTTGCGTGAAAAATTTAGGCAAAAACCTAGAAATTCCGAAAACTGCCCGAAAAGCCCGTACCGGTCCGAAATCGTCCGAAAATCCTATAATGCCAAAATTTTAAAATTCAACTTATGAAATAAAGACTTTGTTAAAAATATAAATAAACTGATCCAATTGATTCTAAACTACTTTCGAAAAAGTCGGTTTCTACCGAAAACACGCTAAAAACTGATACTGCGTTGAATTAAGCAGTATAATTTAAACAATTTAAAGTATTTAGCAAAAAAAAAAAAAAAAGAAAAATGGGGATTGGCCAAAGATGGCCGGCCACCCCCACCCTCCAATCATCATCTCTCTCTCTTTCTCATTTTCAAGACAAAATCATCACCACACCCTCTCATTTCTTCATTTTCAAAACACCTCTCCCTCTCTAAATTCTCTCAAATCCTCTCAAAATTCCAGCCAAGTTTCACCTTAGAAAATCAGATTTTAGAAGGTTTGAACACTATTTCAAAGATCAAAGTGGTATTATCTTCAAGGTAAGAATGATAGGAGTATGTTAGCTTCAATTTTAACCCTCTTATGGGTGTTTTTCTTGTGTTTCCTTGAGATTAAACCCTATTTTATAGTTTAGTAACAATCTTGATGTTTGAGGATGAGATTGAACCTTAGAAATGTGTTAAAACATTCAAAGGAGGTGAAAATCAATGAATCTTCCATAAAGAACACAAGACTTGAAGTAAAATCCTTTTTGTTTGATGTTTTGATTATCTTTTGGGGCTGAACTTTAATGATAGTTCATGCATGTTTATTGATGATGAAAATACATATTTCATCTATTTATTTGTTAAATGATATGAGTTTATGGTTTTATAGCAAGAAACCCCAAGAAATCTTGTGATTTTATGTGTTTTGATGGATGAAAGTGAGGTTTTGATTCTGGACAGAATCTGTCTGATTTTGCATGTGTGTTTGAACGTCTCAAAATTATAGTAAACTGAGGGATTTTTCTACAAAAATTTGATAGATTGAAATTTGATGAGTTAGGAAGAAAATCCCTTTTGAATCACTTAAAATTCGGAGTAAAACCCCTTCAACCATTTAAAAACTTTTTGATGCTCATCAGCTTTTGGTCAGAAAACTTGTATCATCTTCATACATGCATATCTCTTTGACAACTTATCCAAAATGCACGATTTTTGATTTCAAACTCAAGTTCTCTGAGATAGATTTCTAAAGAATCCAAAATCATGTGATTTGGTTGACTTTTGCGGGTTCAACCAATGAAAACAAGTTAGTGGTGTAGGCTGTCCCATGGTGGCAGATTGCACATGCACGACTTTAAGAGGCCATATCTCCCTCAAAAATCACCCAAATGATGTGAAATTTGTCTCATTAGCTTGGTATATGTGTTATCTAGAAAATCCCTCTTGAAATTCGTGATTTGGTAGAGAAATGAATTCTTTATGAAGCAAACATCCCTGACATGTAAATCTGAAAATAAAAGGTGTCCACTGTTTTTGCAAAAATTCTTAAAATATGAAAAACACTTCCAAAAATTATGAAAAAATGTGGGATTGTTGTTAATATCCCAAATTCCAGTAGGTAAAAATTTTGAGACCTAACTCCCTTTGGAACTAGGTTAAATGATGACACTTTTGCATTGGAACAGATCTGCCAGAATTGAAATTTTTCAAAAATAATATTTTATAAACTTTCAAAATTCTCATGTGTTGAATAATAATCTTATGTAACAAAAAGTCATTTTATATTAAAATGAACTTATTAAAATATAGTAAAGGCATTATATGGATATCGGAATTGATTTATTATTTATGGACCGTTGAATTTAGAACTTACGTCAAATACGTATATTATAGGGCAATTCTAGATTCGGAACCGGGACTTAACCTCGCACTAATCAATCGCTTAGAAACGCTTAACCACAAGGTGAGTGTTCACAGCCCCACTTTTTACCGTTTTTACGAGTTTTGGGGTGAAAAACATGTTTATAAATGAATGTGAAAAATTGTGAAAATATTGCGAAATGAAATGAAATGAAATGTATTGTGAGCTAAATTTGATATGTTTTGAGGCATGATATATATTGAGTAAAAGTCCCATGTTGAATACACTACTATTAACTCGTTTCGAGCCAATGGTTATTGTGGATAGCGCTATTTGGTAGAGTGGACCCACCCTTGTTTACTGACGAGTATAGGGTGCACGTAATCATATGTGGTACTACACATGTGGGGTTTAGTCCCACCGCTGAGGTAGTGCAGCGTCTACACATGTGGGGTTTTAGTCCCACCGTTGAATTAGTTCGCGAGAACTCTCTACCCATGTGGTTCGCAACCACCTCTGAGGTAGATCGTTGGGGCAAAGGTTTAGGTTTAGTAGTGGCTCGAGAATATATCTTGCATAAATGTTATGTTTAACAGTTGAGGTTGAACATTGGTTTTACGATAAAGATCTTCTGCATTGAAAATGTTTTGTGCATATAAAAACCTGTGAACTCACCAACTCTCGTAGTTGACGCTTGTTTTAACATGCTTTTCAGGAAAATAGAAGGTATTAGAAATTGTTTGTGCTGCAACCGACATCAAACCTAAACTTTTCTTTTGTAATGTTGTTTTGTAATATTTGAACCTTGTAACTATCGTTGGTTATGTAACTTTTGGTACTGTAACAATGAACTTGAAATGAAATGTTTGATGTTGTTTATCTCCTATCGCATTGAAATCTTAGCTGTCACGCCTCGCGTTTCCGCTTTAGCGGGGTGTTACAGATTTGGTATCAGAGCCATAGGTTATAGAGAACATCGGTTTTCTATAAAAGCAAGTACTATAACCAACATTTTTACAGAAATTATATAACTTTTCAAAATCAAAGATTTCAAAATTTAGGAGAATTTTACTGCTAAGATGATTAGGATAGTTGTTATTCTGATATATCATAGATATGCGGAGCCTGATCACCTACGCCTAGCCATGATATAAGTAGGATAAGACTTATGAACTAATCATACTGCTAGATTTTAAAAGTTGAAACTTTCTAGAGATTTCCTGAAAGACATAGACTGTGTGAGTTACATTTGGCATGCACAAAATGTATTTTGTTTGAGATATATATATATTCTATGTATGAATATGGATATTATGCGTTGGATGGTTTAAATGCAGAATGTTATGGATGTTGCTACTATTGCCAATGAATGCATGTTTGTCATATAATTGTTTAAATTCTAAGTAATGTGTTAATTCGATAGCTTAGAAGCGTATAACACTTGAGCTGTGAGAATTAACTAGTTGCGTAACCACACTTAGATTTTCCTGGGAAGTTGGCACTAAAACCCTGATTGTGGATATGATTTAGAATCATGCCTCCAAGACGAGAGGACCCTGAGCTTGCAAGGCTAGTGTCGGAACAAGTACTAGCGTCTTTACCCAATATAGTAAGCCAAGTAGCGGCAGGTTTAAACACCAACCAGGGAACGGATATCGCTAGGAACTGTGAGTGTACCTATAAGTCATTTAGGTCGTGCAATCCCAAAGAATTTCATGGGACCGAAGGAGCGGTTGGATTGTTAACTTGGATAGAGGGTATGGAATCCGTTCTCCACATCAGCAAATGTACGGAAAGGAACAAAGTAGAATACGCCGCGTGTCTGTTGCAAGGACGAGCACTAACATGGTGGAACACCCAAGTCCAAACGCGCGGTCGTGAAGCAACCGGTCAGATTTCTTGGGAAGATTTCAAACAGATGCTCAAGGAGGAGTTCTGCCCTAGGAGTGAAATACAGAAACTGGAAGCCGAGCTATGGCACCATGAGATGAAAGGAAGTGACGTCACCACTTACACCACCCGTTTCCATGAACTGGCCAAGCTAGTGCCACACCTAGTAACACCTGAGCATAATAGAGTGGATCGTTATGTCTGGGGATTATCTCCAGTTATCCGAGGGAATGTAACTGCAGCAGACCCAAAGACTCTGCAAGAAGCAGTCAACCTAGCAAACCGACTCACCAACAATGCTGTCCGATCAGGGACGCTTCCGAATGACAGTGTGAAAGGGAAGAGGAAGATGGAAGAGCCGGTGGAGGGTAAGTTCGGACAGAGGGTTAATAAAGACCGGAAAGTGGCAAGGAACTTTGGGATTCAGACGCCGACCCCGGAAAAAGGGAAAGGGCCACAACGTGTGTGTGATAGATGTCATCAGCAACACAAGGGGAGATGCATTACCTGCTTCAAGTGTAACCAGGCGGGGCATGTTGTTCGGGATTGTAAAACCGCACAAAGACGAGCCTGTTATGAATGTGGAAGCCCGGACCACTACCGGAACATGTGCCCCAAAAGAAACCAGAGGTCTGATGCAAACCCAACTCCACCAGCAAACCAAGGAAACAGAGGAGGTTTGGCTCGAGGAAGAGTGTTCGTGATAGGAGCAGAGGAGGCGAAGCAGAATCCCGATGTGGTGACAGGTACGTTCCTGCTGAATAACTATCCTGCATCTGTACTATTTGATTCTGGAGCAGATAAAAGATATGTGTCGTTAGAATTTAGACCTAAGACAAATAAGAAGTCACAAAATTTGAGAGAGGAGCACATAATTGAATACTCTAACGGAGAGTTAGTTAGGGCTAACAAGGTAGTTAGAAAATGCACCCTAGGCTTATCAGGAAAGGACTTTAGCATAGATTTAGTGCCGATCAAGATAGGGAGTCTTGACATAATCGTTGGTATGGATTGGATGTCTAACCACCGAGCGATGATATGTTGTGCCGAGAAGATAGTCGTGTTAGCACTACCCGAAGGAGGTGTACTCGAAGTGTACGGAGAAAAGCCAAAGAGAGACATCAAGATAGTGTCCTTTATGAAAATGCGAAGTCATCTACGAAAGGAATGCGTAGCATTCATGGCACACGTTGTAGATAAGTAGGCAAAGGAGAAGCAAATCCAGGATATCCCCGTAGTGCGAGAATTTCCCGAAGTATTCCCGGAAGAGTTACCTGGATTACCTCCACAACGACAAGTAGAGTTCCACATTGACTTAGTTCCAGGAGTGACCCGCATAGGAAAGTCACCATATCGCCTAGCACCGTCCGAGATGCAGGAGCTGTCAAATCAACTTCAAGAGTTACTTGATAAAGGATTCATCCGGCCCAGCTCATCACCCTAGGGAGCCCCAGTCTTGTTCGTCAAAGAGAAGGACGGATCCTTTAGGATATGTATAGACTATATGGAGCTGAACAAGATCACTATCAAGAACCGTTACCCTCTTCCACGCGTCGATGATCTGTTTGATCAATTGCAAGGAGCAACTTATTTTTCCAAGATCGATCTTCGATCCGGATACCATCAAATGAGAGTTCGTGAAGAGGATATTCCCAAGACAGCGTTCAGAACTCGTTATGGTCATTACGAATTCTTGGTCATGCCTTTTGGTTTGACGAACGCTCCAGCAGTTTTCATGGACCTGATAAACAGAGTATGTCGACCGCACCTGGATAAGTTGGTGATTGTCTTCATAGACGACATCCTGATTTACTCGCAAAGCAAGGAGGACCATGAGCAACACTTGAGGTCGATACTAGAATTACTCAAGGCTGAAAAGCTTTATGCCAAATTCTCAAAGTGCGAATTTTGGATTCGAGAAGTACACTTTTTAGGTCATGTGGCGAATAAAGAAGGAATACATTGTGATCCAACCAAGATTGAGGCTATGAAGAAGTGGGAAGCCCCGAAAACACCGACAGAAATTCGACAATTTCTCGGTTTGGCAGGCTATTACCGACGATTCATTGCAAATTTCTCTAAGATTGTGCAGCCGTTGACAACCTTAACGCAAAAAGATAAGAAGTTTATTTGGGGAGAGAAACGAGAAGAAGCGTTTCAATTACTCAAGCATAAGTTGTGCAATGCGCCCATACTGGCGTTACCCGAAGGAACGGGTGAAGCCTACAAGGACGCGAGTAATGGGAGTGATAATGCAGACCAGCCTGAAAAGTCAGATACTGGAAGCTCAGAGAGAAGCTCTGAAGGCTGATAACTTGAAGAAAGAAACTTTACACCAGATGGAGAAAGAGTTTGAGGAGAAAGCGGATGGAGTGCGTTATTTCAAGGATAGAATTTGGATTCCAAAGGCCGATCAGTTAAGGAAAATGATCATGGGTGAAGCTCATCAATCGAGGTACTCGATACACCCAGGTTCGAACAAGAGGTATAAAGGACTGAAGGAACACTACTGGTGGCCTGGAATGAAGAAGGATGTCGCCACTTATGTGGGCAAATGTCTAACCTGCGCAAGAATCAAGGCAGAACACCAGAAACCGTCTGGACTATTACAGCAACTGAAAATACCAGAATGGAAATGGGAGCGGATATCAATGGATTTCGTGACTAAGTTACCCAGGACTAAGAAGGGCCATGATTCGATTTGGGTAATCGTTGACCGACTCACGAAATCTGCGCACTTTTTGCCAATAAGGGAAATTTACAGCATTAATAGACTTGCGAAATTGTATGTCGATGAGATAGTTATGCGACATGGAGTGCCAATCTCGATCATCTCCGATAGAGACAGTAAATTCACTTCGCGATTTTGGCAATCGCTGCAGACAGCATTAGGTACTCGTGTAGATTTGAGCATGGCTTACCATCCTCAGACCGACGGACAGACTGAGAGAACCATACAAACGTTGGAGGATATGCTGCGTGCATGCGTGTTGGAATTTGGAGGTAGTTGGGACGATCATCTACCCTTAGTTGAGTTTTCTTACAACAACAGCTATCACACCAGTATCCAGTGCACTCCATATGAAGCCTTGTATGGACGCAAGTGCAGATCCCCACTTAATTGGTTGGAAGTGGGAGAGGGTCGACTGTTTAGACCTGACATCGTACAAGAGACGACTGATAAGATTAAGCTGGTTCAGGAAAAGCTTAAAGCAGCCAGGATCGCCAGAAAAGCTACGCTGATAATCGGCGAAAGCCGTTAGAATTCCAAGTTGGCGATAGAGTGCTACTAAAGGTATCACCTTGGAAAGGACTGATAAGATTTGGAAAGAAAGGCAAATTGAGCCCCCGTTTTGTTGGGCTGTTCAAAATCAAAGAAAGAATCGGACCAGTCGCTTACAGATTGGACTTAGCCTCAGAGCTCAGCTCTATTCACGACACGTTTCACGTGTCCAATCTAAAGAAATGCCTGTCGGAAGAGACAGTGATTTTGCCTTTAGGGGAAATACAAATTGATGAACAACTGCGCGCCGCGGAGGAACCAATTGAGATCCTTGGCCGAGAAATCAAGCAACTCCGGCGCAGTAAAATACCAATCGTGTTGGGTGCAAAATCGGATTGTATCCGAGATCACAAGTTGGTGCACGAAGTGAAGACAAAGGCAAAGTTTAATGTCAAAGTTAGTTGTTTGTTTACTTGCTTTAAATGTACTTTGTAATAGTTTTACTTTCTTAGGGTAGAATGTGTAAATGTTCTATAGTGTAAGGGTTGTAAGGGTTTGGGTATAAATACCCAAAGTGAGTTAGTTTGGTAATTAGAACATGCATAATTGTAAACGTGTAAATTGAGAGTGATTGAGAGAAGCCAAGTTCTTAAGTGTGTGTGTTCTTGGTGTGGTTAGTGTGTGTATTCAATTCTCCAAGAATCAATGACATATGGCTTTCAAATCATTCTCTACCTATTTGCATGTTGATTAGAGCTTGAATCTGGAACAACAAGTGGTATCAGAGCTGGAAATTCATTGAATTTGGTATGATTTCTTAAGCTTTTTGTGTTTTTTTTGAAAATGGAGGTTTGAGTTTTGATGTTCTTCATTTGATCATGATTTTACTCTAAATGTGATTGTTTGTGGTTAAAATGATGTTTTTACTGTGTTAGGAAGTGATTTAGAGTCAAAATTTGGTGATTTGAGCAGTAATTTTTGAGTTTTTTTTACCTTCTGCTCGGTTTTTTCTCGTTTTTCCGAATTCTGTTCATATTTTCCGAATTGGAATATTCAAAAATTCCGAATCGGAAAATATCAGTTTTCCGAATCGGATTTTTGAAATTTTCCGAATCGGAAAATTTTTTGGATTCGGAAATTGTGTTCGAAGTTAGTTATACTCATTTTCCGACTTGGTATTAGTCAATTTCCGATTCGGAAAACATCATTTTCTGATTCGGAAATTGCCCAAATACCAACTCGAAATTTTTCTCGGAACTCTATCAGGTTTATTTTTCCGATTCGGAAAATCATCTTTTCCGATTCGGAAAATTGAAAAATCCGAATCGGAATATAGTGTTTTCCGAATCGGATTAGTTTAAGCAAAAAAAAAAAAAAAAAAAAAAAAAAAAAAAAAAAAAAAAGAGTCTGGAAGCGTTTTTCGGGCGTTTTTTCACGTTAACTTTCTTAGACTTCTTATCTGATTTTACGGTGAAAAAGTTCAGTCATTTTTAAGAAGGTCATTTTTTCCCGAAAAATGCCGGTTTTTCCGAGATTTTGGTGATTTCCGAGACGTTGTATTTTTGGACTAAGATTTCAATTTCGCGGTCAAAATCAACTTTCAAATTTTTGAAAAATATTTTTTCTCGGGATTTCACTATTCACGGTTGACTTTTCTATTGACTTTTTGACTTTTGTCACTAACCTTTTCGTTGATCAAAAGAAGTGTTCAGATTAGCCACAGATTCTCAGATTTGTATACCTCCAGAAGTTCGGAAGAAATCTACCAGTTTCAGTGAATTATCGATCATTTTCAAGTTCTATTGTTGATTAGTCGAGATGACAGAGTCTGTTGACTATCATACGTTATGGAATAATTATATGACATACAGTCATCGTGTCTTTGAGCTAAACCAGGAAAATCTAAAGTTGAGTTCTGACAAATCTTTGTTAGAAATGAAGATTGTGGATTTAGAGAAGTTAATACAGAGTGAAAAAGGGCAAGAATCGGAGAATTCAGAATTGTTAAAACAGATAACTGAGCTTCAGCAAACTTTATCTATATCAAATGCTGAAAAGGCTGATATTCTTATTAAAGTTACTAATCTTGAAGAGTCACTTTCTAATGAAAGAAGTTTAATTACAAGTTTGAAAATTGATTTGCAAAATGAGCATGATGAAATGTTAAAACATCCTTTTGGAAATGCTCAAAACTTAAAACTTGTAACTTCTTTGAGGAAAGAAAATGAATGTTTGCAAAAGAAAGTTCATGAATTAGATGAAGATAAGAAAGTCTTTGAGAACAAACTTATATCTTCTCATTCGAGAGTGATAGAACTTTCAAACCAAGTAAATGATTTTGAGAAAATCGTGATCATCGAGAGGAGTAACTTTGAGAAAGAAAGACGAGCTTTTGAAGCAAAGATTAACGAACTTTCTTTGAAGATATCAGTTTTTGATGAGCAAAAAGAAAACAAGATTTTCAAAGAGTTTTCTGAATCAACATGTTATGTTAATTGTTGTTATGATGATGATGATTCCAACTCTTATGATGGAATGAATGTGTTTGATTCTCTTGAGTCTTGTACCGATTCTTGTACTAACAAGAAGAATGTTGTGGATAGTGAGTTGGTTAAGATTGAAAAGATGTTACAAGATGAAAGAAAGGTTTTTGAAGAAGAAAGAAAGGTTTTTGAGAAAGAAAGGAAATCTTTTGAGTTGAAAAGTGCTAAACTTTCAAAGAAGATTTCTGATTTAGAGAGACAGATTGTCAGTGAAAGGAAAGATTTTGAGAAAAAGAAGAGTGTTTTTGAAAGTAAGAAGAAGGATTTGAAGAAAAAGTCTCTCCGTGTTGAAAGAGATAAATGTGTTGAGTTTAATTTTGAGGAAGAGACTAAAGGTTTTGAAAAAGAAAGAAAAGCTTTTGAAGAAAAGAGTGTTCTGTTTAGGAAAAAGATTGCTAATTTAGAAGTGCAACTTTCGGATGAAAGAAGTGCTTTTAAAAGAAAAGAACTTCTTTTAAAGTGTGAGATAAAAGGTTTTGAGCAACTGATTGCTGAACTAAAGAAACCAACCTTTGAGAAAAATGATTTTGAAGAGGAAAAGAGGGTTTTTGAGACAGAAGTAAGGAAGCTTACATTAAGATTATCTGAATTGTCTTCTGATATAATGAAAGAACAGATTATAAGTTCTAATCTGAAAAAGAAACTTGATGAAACAGTTGAAGAAAAGAATCTTTTATCTGCAATGGTGAAAGATCTTGAAGATATTGTTTTTAAAGTTAATTTGAATGAACCAAAGAGTCCCGATGTTATAGTACAATCACCATATGTTGATTATGCTGACTCTGTGTGTTCATTCAAAACTGCTCCAAGTTCTCTTCATGCAGATGTTTCTTCAACAAAAAGTTTTACACCAACTAATCAGATTCGTCCTTCTAATCTTTTCTATAATCATCAGATTGATGGTTCAGGTAAGAATCATTCAAAGAAAGGTAAGTTTGTTTGGAAAGTTAAAGGGTCTACACCAAATGTAGCTAAGCCAAAGTTATTTGTTCCTAAACAAAATGTTCAAAAGAACAATGGTTTTAAAGCTAAATCTTTTGTTAAATCTGATCCAATTTACTCTGTAAATCATATGATCAGATTCTCTCAAAAGAAAATATGTTGTTCTTATTGTGGAACAAATAAGTTTGTTCGAAAAGAAAAGTCGGAAAGTTGGTATGGTACTTATAGTATTCCAAATTATAAACCAACTTCTTTTAACAAAAGAGGATCCACTTTCAAGTGGATACCAAAATCTGTATAATTTTGTTTTTGCAGGTCCCCATATCTTTAATGCATTATTCAAGGGGGAGTTTCTGCAAGCATGTGGCTCCTAATCAAACCAGTTTAGGACCCGATCTTCAATGTGCAAGTGGTTCTTGAATAAATAAGTTCAAGACCCGGGCTTAAATGGTCTTCAAGGTATTCTTCTAACTTTGAGGACGAGCTTTAAATAGAAATCATTGATTATCCATTTGAGGGGGAGTACTTAAATGCGATATCATTTTTTTTAAGGGAATGAACAGTTAAAAACATTTTTCATACCCTGTCTTCACTTGAAAGAGATATTCGTTTTAGGGGGAGAGTTCAAATAAGCTTTCATGCTTACATATTTGAAAGACGAACAACTTTCAGATATGCAAATTGTTTTTAAATGTTCAAACTCACTTCTCGATTCTCAAATGATTTTTTTTCGAATTAGAAGTGTGATTTTCCATGTTTTCATATCATGATGAGTTGACGGATATTTTCTAACCGTGTGTTTCCAAAGATTAATACTTGTGTATTATCTTTTCATATACTTTTCAAGTATTCGTACACACCGGTTTAGCTTCTTTTGTCTTGTTATTACCACGTCTCTATATGCTCATATTATTCGGTGGTAATACGCTCGCTTGCTATCTTCCTATTTGTTCTTCATCGTTTCTTTGATCAGATACGTTCTTCATTGCTATATCTATAACTTGATCGTATAGATAACAGTCATTCATTTTGAGTACACCATAGCTTTTCAAGAACATATCTCACATCATATGATGAATCAGTTTTCTCAAACAAGTTTTTATCTTTCATGTTATTCATTTCATATACTTGTTTGACGAAATTCTTATGCTCCTATATTGTTCATATATATGTGTTCGAGCATGCTTCCTATTGGCTCATTGATTCACTCGATGAATCATTGTACTATCATGTTTAGGAAACTTATTTCATGGGATGTGTGAGCTTAACAGAACTTCTATGGATTTCCAGAACCGGCAATCCTACCCAAGAAGTTATCCTTGAGAAATGAGTGAGGGGTCTCCATCAAAGAGTGGGGGAGATAACTCAGGTGGTCGAGTTATTCTCATAGTGATTGAGCGGAAAAATGTTATATGAGAGATTGGTTAGACGTGAGGTTTTTTAAAAAAAGAATTGGAGGGTGTGAGAACAGAGTTAAAAGAAAAATAAAACTCTGCACCAACCTTTTCTAAGCCGGGTAACCACATAATCTATTGGTTCACATTCTTTGGTGACCGATATTGAAACAAGGCAAAGCCCAATGCCGACTCTCGTTTTACCCCACTAGCTACTCATTTCCTTCTTAACAAGGAGATGTTTCATTTCATCACGGGGACGCCGCACATAATCTATCAGGTTTTCATTTGGAAAATCGATATTGAAACAGAAGGAAGCTGCCCTGCCTTCGAACTTCATTTCTACACATCGAGTCGTGAAATGTTTTCACATTTTGAGCCTTATGAAAGCACTTGATGTTATTTTCTTTCATCACAAATACACACAAGGAATTTGTTTCTTTGTCGGAACGTTCATAGGAATACTTTTAGTGTTTGCGATGATTGAACGGAAGCCCTGGGGAGTGATCATCACTAAAGCTCTTTATATAGTGCATTTGTTGTACTGAGTTGCTTTGTGCTTCTCACAGGCATTCCAACTGATTCATGTGTTGTTTCAGGATTTTCCCACTTAAATCTGAATTTGAAAAGATTCGGATTACTTTATGGAATTGACGGTATTTCTTTGGAGTTAAAAGGGGAATTCTGGAGTAACAAGGAGGAGATGGTTATGTGAGATGGTTTTTGATATCTATGGTGGTATTTTTACATGTTTGTATCTTTCCGAGCTGAGTTGATCTGATCATACATTTCTATTGTTTTGATGATTATTTCATATTTCATCAAAAAGGGGGAGATGGTTTAGAAATGTAAAGTTGAGGAATGTTTATGAAGATATTTTGGGGAGATGGTTCCGAAATGTCAAGTCAAAGAGAAGATTACGAGATATGACAAGAGATGATTGAGAGAGTTGTTTGAAGTTTGGTGATTATTTGAAGATATCTCGATTTGCTAAAGCTTCGTGTTCAAAGTTTGTTAAAGCTTCATGAAGATTGGATGATTCGTGAAGATTATTACGGAAGCTTATCGTTCAAGGAAGCTTATTGTTGATGTTTAAAGTGTTGATGCTTTCTTGAAGACGTTTGCCTAATTCTTTTTGTGATCTCGAATCCAAAGGGGGAGATTGTTGGGTGCAAAATCGGATTGTATCCGAGATCACAAGTTGGTGCACGAAGTGAAGACAAAGGCAAAGTTTAATGTCAAAGTTAGTTGTTTGTTTACTTGCTTTAAATGTACTTTGTAATAGTTTTACTTTCTTAGGGTAGAATGTGTAAATGTTCTATAGTGTAAGGGTTGTAAGGGTTTGGGTATAAATACCCAAAGTGAGTTAGTTTGGTAATTAGAACATGCATAATTGTAAACGTGTAAATTGAGAGTGATTGAGAGAAGCCAAGTTCTTAAGTGTGTGTGTTCTTGGTGTGGTTAGTGTGTGTATTCAATTCTCCAAGAATCAATGACATATGGCTTTCAAATCATTCTCTACCTATTTGCATGTTGATTAGAGCTTGAATCTGGAACAACAAATCGTCAAGGTGCGATGGAACTCCCGACACGGACCTGAGTTCACTTGGGAGCAAGAAACGTTCATGAGGAATAAATACCCTCACCTTTTCACAAAAGACCCCGGTGGTAGTAGCAAGAATTAAATTTCGGGACGAAATTTCTTTCAACCGGGGGTAAATGTGACAACTGCCAATCTTGACCATCAGGTGAACTATTTGTTTAGTCACTCAGTAACGTTTCCGTAGGCAAAAATGTAGTATTTAAGTTGCCCAAATAATCTAGGTTAGTTTGCGTGAAAAATTTAGGCAAAAACCTAGAAATTCCGAAAACTGCCCGAAAAGCCCGTACCGGTCCGAAATCGTCCGAAAATCCTATAATGCCAAAAATTTAAAAGTCAACTTATGAAATAAAAGACTTTGTTAAAAATATAAATAAACTGATCCAATTGATTCTAAACTACTTTCGAAAAAGTCGGTTTCTACCGAAAACACGCTAAAAACCGATACTGCGTTGGATTAAGCAGTATAATTTAAACAATTTAAAGTATTTAGCAAAAAAAAAATGGGGATTGGCCAAAGATGGCCGGCCACCCCCACCCTCCAATCATCATCTCTCTCTCTTTCTCATTTTCAAGACAAAATCATCACCACACCCTCTCATTTCTTCATTTTCAAAACACCTCTCTCTCTCTAACTTCTTTCTCTCTCTAAATTCTCTCAAATCCTCTCAAAATTCCAGCCAAGTTTCACCTTAGAAAATCAGATTTTAGAAGGTTTGAACACTATTTCAAAGGTCAAAGTGGTATTATCTTCATGGTAAGAATGATAGGAGTATGTTAGCTTCAATTTTAACCCTCTTATGGGTGTTTTTCTTGTGTTTCCTTGAGATTAAACCCTCTTTTATAGTTTAGTAACAATCTTGATGTTTGAGGATGAGATTGAACCTTAGAAATGTGTTAAAACATTCAAAGGAGGTGAAAATCAATGAATCTTCCATAAAGAACACAAGAGTTGAAGTAAAATCCTTTTTGTTTGATGTTTTGATTATCTTTTGGGGCTGAACTTTAATGATAGTTCATGCATGTTTATTGATGATGAAAATACATATTTCATCTATTTATTTGTTAAATGATATGAGTTTATGGTTTTATAGCAAGAAACCCCAAGAAATCTTGTGATTTTATGTGTTTTGATGGATGAAAGTGAGGTTTTGATTCTGGACAGAATCTGTCTGATTTTGCATGTGTGTTTGAACGTCTCAAAAGTATAGTAAACTGAGGTATTTTTCTACAAAAGTTTGATAGATTGAAATTTGATGAGATAGGAAGAAAATCCCTATTGAATCACTTAAAAATTCGTAGTAAAACCCCTTCAACCATTTAAAAACTTTTTGATGCTCATCAGCTTTTGGTCAGAAAACTTGTATCATCTTCATACATGCATATCTCTTTGACAACTTATCCAAAATGCACGATTTTTGATTTCAAACTCAAGTTCTCTGAGATAGATTTCTAAAGAATCCAAAATCATGTGATTTGGTGGACTTTTGAGGGTTCAACCAATGAAAACAAGTTAGTGGTGTAGGCTGTCCCATGGTGGCAGATTGCACATGCACGACTTTAAGAGGCCATATCTCCCTCAAAAATCACCCAAATGATGTGAAATTTGTCTCATTAGCTTGGTATATGTGTTATCTAGAAAATCCCTCTTGAAATTCGTGATTTGGTAGAGAAATGAATTCTTTATGAAGCAAACATCCCTGACATGTAAATCTGAAAATAAAAGGTGTCCACTGTTTTTGCAAAAATTCTTAAAATATGAAAAACACTTCCAAAAATTATGAAAAATTGTGGGATTGTTGTTAATATCCCAAATTCCAGTTGGTAAAAATTTTGAGACCTAACTCCCTTTGGAACTAGGTTAAATGGTGACACTTTTGCATTGGAACAGATCTGCCAGAATTGAAATTTTTCAAAAATAATATTTTATAAACTTTCAAAATTCTCATGTGTTGAATAATAATCTTATGTAACAAAAAGTCATTTTATATTAAAATGAACTTATTAAAATATAGTAAAGGCATTATATGGATATCGGAATTGATTTATTATTTATGGACCGTTGAATTTAGAACTTACGTCAAATACGTATATTATAGGGGAATTCTAGATTCGGAACCGGGACTCGTACACGCGTTAACAATTGTCTAAACGCTAAGATCTCTCGAGGTGAGTATTCACAGCCCCACTTTTTACCGTTTTTACGCGTTTTGGGGTGAAAAGCATGTTAGTTGATAAATGATTAATGAAATTTTGCTTGCGAACGATTGATTATGCAAATAATGATATATATATGAGTAAAAGTCCCATGTTGAATACACTACTATTAACTCGTTTCAAGCCAATGGTTATTGTGGATAGCGCTATTTGGTAGAGTGGACCCACCCTTTGTTTACTGACGAGTATAGGGTGCACGTAATCATATGTGGTACTACACATGTGGGGTTTAGTCCCACCGCTGAGGTAGTGCAGCGTCTACACATGTGGGGTTTTAGTCCCACCGTTGAGGTAGTTCGCGAGAACGCTCTACCCATGTGGTTCGCAACCACCTCTGAGGTAGATCGTTGGGGCAAAGGTTTAGGTTTAGTAGTGGCTCGAGAATATATCTTGCATAAATGTTATGTTTAACAGTTGAGGTTGAACATTGGTTTTACGATAAAGATCTTCTGCATTGAAAATGTTTTGTGCATATAAAAACCTGTGAACTCACCAACTCTCGTAGTTGATGCTTGTTTTAACATGCTTTTCAGGAAAATAGAAGGTATTAGAAAGTGTTTGTGCTGCAACCGACATCAAACCTAAACTTTTCTTTTGTAATGTTGTTTTGTAATATTTGAACCTTGTAACTATCGTTGGTTATGTAACTTTTGGTACTGTAACAATGAACTTGAAATGAAATGTTTGATGTTGTTTATCTCCTATCGCATTGAAATCTTAGTTGTCACGCCTCGCGTTTCCGCTTTAGCGGGGTGTTACAATATCTCATTCAAAAATCATCCAAATCGTGTGAAACAAGTTTCATTTGTTAGATATTTGAGTTAGCTTTATAATCTCTTTTGAAATTCAAATTTTGGAGTAGTAATGAAATCTCTATGGTACAAACTCCACTGACTTGTATTTCCAAGATTGATACATGCACACTGATTTTTCAAGAATTTTTAAAATATGTTAAACATCTCCTAAAATCATGAAATTTGGTAGGATTGTTGTTAATACCCCCAATATCAGTGGATAAATTTTTGGTAGCTTAACTCCTTTTAGAACTAAGCTTAATGGTAGCATTTTTGAAACAATAAAAATCTGCCAGAATCAGATTTCTTCAAAAGGGTTGTTTTGCAAATATCAAGAAATCCCCATATGTTTGGACATTGAATAAAGTAACAAAAACATATTTTTGTATTAAATTGAACCTAATAAAATATAGTAAAGGCATTATATAGGATATCGGTATTGACTTACTAAATATGGACCGTTGAATTTACAACTTACGTCAATTACGTATGTGATAGGGCATATTTAGACTCGGAGCTGGGACTTAATCACGCACTAACGGTTGTTTAGAAACGCAAAAGCTACTCCAGGTGAGTATTCACAGCCCCACTTTTTACCTTTTTTACGTGTTTTGGGGTGAAAAGCATGTTTACAAATGATTGTGAATAATTGTGAAAATGTTGCGAAATGAAATGTGTTTTGAGCTAAATTTGATATGTTATGAGGCATGATATAGTGAGTCTGAATTGAATAAGTCCCCGGTAACTACTATTAACTCATAACAATGGGCCTATAATACATGTGGATAGCGCTATTTGGTTGACATACCTACCTTAAACTGACGAGGAATAGGTGCACTGTATTGAATAAAAATTTTACACATGTCGGATTTAGTCCCACCGCTGAGGTAGAATAGGGGCGTAGCATGTCATAAATGGCAGGATTAGTAGTGACTCAAAGAATAAATATCATGCGATTAACTTAACCCGGAAAATTTACTCACACTTGATACTAAGCTAGAAATGGAGTGAGCAAAAACGTTCACTAATGTTCAGGCTAGTATCGGTAGTGGACAGAAAGGTTCACTATAACTGGTTTATGAAAAATTGAGTGAATAAAAAGGTTCACTAAAAATCTGTTGCATTTAAACTGTTTTGTGCATATGAAAACCTGTGAACTCACCAACTCTCGTAGTTGACGCTTGTTTTAACATGCTTTCCAGGAAATCCGAAGGTTTGATAAGGCTTAATTTTGGGGTTTTGTAATCACCAATCAAGACTATGTCATTTTCGTTTTGTTAAAGTCTGTAAACTTAAACTTATGGTTGGATTGTAATACTCTGTAAACTTTATTTATTTTTGGGTATGAATGATTGGTGTTATTTATCTCCTATCGCTATGAAATCTAGACTGTCACACCTTGCGGTTCCGCTTAAGCGGGGTGTTACAGTGGAGGAAGAAAGCTTCAAAGAAGAAAGAAAAGAGTTTTGCTACAAATGCAAGTTTTGTTAAAAAGTCGTCCTTTTCTGTTGGAAACAGATGTAATAAGAATGTTACTTCTAATAAGTGTCAAAAATCATTTGAGTCAGACTTGTTAGTTCTTGCTATGAATCATTTACATTGTACTCATTATGGTGATAACTCATTTTCTTTAAATTATAGACATGTTCAAAAGAAGAGATCTAGAGGGGGTTTCTCATGACAAATCTCATTCTCATTCATTTACTCATCATGCTAAAGTGTTTCGTGCTAAAAAGAAAAATATTTCAATATCAAAAGATAAATCTATTGGTGTGAAATTTGTGTGCAAATGGATTCCTAAAGCTTTATTCAAAGCACAAATTTCAAAATCTGGTATTAATTGTAAAATTTTAGGGTCATATTTTGATTTGTTGAAAATGTATGTGACCCACAAGAAAAGACCCATTTGGATATGGGTACCAAAGATGAACTGATGTGTTTCCACATGCCAGGAATATCTGGTATGTCGATTCCGGTTGTTCAAGACATATGACTGGCTACAAGGATCTGTTGCACAACTTTGTGGAACGTCCAGGTGGAACTGTTAGTTTTGAAAATAAGACGACAGGTGTCATCAAAGGTTATGGCATACTAACAAACGATAAGGTATCTATCAAAAAGGTACTCTATGTTTAGGGGTTAAGTCATAATCTGTTCAGTGCTAGTCAGTTTTGTGATGGTTATAATCTTGTTCTATTTTCCATCATTAACTGTCTAATCATTAATAGTGATGGTGTTGAGATTTTTGAAGGTCGACGTTTTTACATTCTCTATGTGGTTGACTTTCCGGTGATAGTGTTGGATGCAAAATCGGATTGTATCCGAGATCACAAGATTGTGCTAATGTTGAAGTCAAAGGCAAAGTCAAAGTTGTTAAAAGAAAGTCAAAGCTTTATTGTTTTAGTGCTTTAATTGTTAGTTTGTAATAGTTTTACTTTCTTAGGGTAGAATGTGTAAATGTTCTATAGTGTAAGGGTTGTTAGTGTTGGGGTATAAATACCCAAGTGATGTAGTTTGTTAGTAGGTGACATGCATACGTATCATTGTGAAAGTGAGAGTGATTGAGAGAGCTATTGTTCTTAAGTGTGTGTGTTCTTGGTGTGTTTAGTATGTGTAAACTTTGATCCAAGAATTAATGACATATGGCTTCCTGAATCATTCTCTACTTGTTGCATGTTGATTAGAACTTGAATCTGGAACAATAAGTGGTATCAGAGCTGGAAATTCATTGAATTTGGTATGATTTCTTAAGCTTTTTGTGTTTTTTTTTAAATGGAGGTTTGAGTTTTGATGTTCTTCATTTGATCATGATTTGGACCTGAATTTGATTGTTTGTGGTTAATATGATGTTTTTACTGTGTTTAAGAGTGATTTAGAGTCAAAATTTGGTGATTTGAGCAATAATTTTTGAGTTTTTTTACCTTCTGCTCGGTTTTCACTCGTTTTTTCCGAATTCTGTTCATATTTTCCGAATTGGAATATTCAAAAATTCCGAATCGGAAAATATCAGTTTTCCGAATCGGATTTTTGAAAATTTCCGAATCGGAAAATTTTTTGGACTTGTATTGTTGTTTAGATCTGATCTTACTCGTTTTCCGACTTGGTATTAGTCAAACTCCGATTCGGAAAACATCATTTTCCGATTCGGAATTTGCCCAAATACCAACTCGAAATTTTTCTCGGAACTCTATCAGGTTTATTTTTCCGATTCGGAAAACCATATTTTCCGATTCGGAAAATTGAAAAATCCGAATCGGAATATAGTGTTTTCCGAATCGCATTAGTTAAAAAAAAAAAAAAAAATCCGAATCGGAATCGGAATCGGAATATAGTGTTTGAAAAATCCGAATCGGAATATAGTGTTTTCTCGGGATTTCACTATTCACCAGTTGACTTTATGGTTGACTTTTTGACTTTTGTCACTAACCTTATCTTTGATCAAAAGAAGTGTTCCGATTTGCATACCTCCAACAGTTCAGAAGAAATCTATCAGTTTCAGTGAATTATCGATCATTTTCAAGTTCTATTGTTGATTAGTCGAGATGACAGAGCCTGTTGACTATCATACATTATGGAAGAATTATATGACATACAGTCAGCGTGTCTTTGAGCTAAACCAGGAAAATCTAAAGTTGAGTTCTGACAAATCTTTGTTAGAAATGAAGATTGTGGATTTAGAGAAGTTATTACAGAGTGAAAAAGGGCAAGAATCGGAGAATTCAGAATTGTCAAAACAGATAACTGAGCTTCAGCAAACTTTATCTATATCAAATGCTGAAAAGGCTGATCTTCTTATTAAAGTTACTGATCTTGAAGAGTCACTTTCTAATGAAAGAAGTTTAATTACAAGTTTGAAAATTAATTTGCAAAATGAGCATGATGAAATGTTAAAACATTCTTTTGGAAATGCTCAAAACTTAAAACTTGTAACTTCCTTGAGGAAAGAAAATGAATGTTTGCAAAAGAAAGTTCATGAATTAGATGAAGATAAGAAAGTCTTTGAAAACAAACTTATATCTTCTCATTCGAGAGTGATAGAACTTTCAAATCAAGTAAATGATTTTGAGAAAATCGTGATCATCGAGAGAAGTAACTTTGAGAAAGAAAGACGAGTTTTTGAAGCAAAGATTAACGAACTTTCTTTGAAGATATCAGTTTTTGATGAGCAAAAAGAAAACAAGATTTTCAAAGAGTTTTCTGAATCAACATGTTATGTTAATTGTTGTTATGATGATGATGATTCCAACTCTTATGATGGAATGAATGTTTTTGATTCTCTTGAGTCTTGTACCGATTCTTGTACCAACAAGAAGAATGTTGTGGATAGTGAGTTGGTTAAGATTGAAAAGATGTTACAAGATGAAAGAAAGGTTTTTGAAGAAGAAAGAAAGGTTTTTGAGAAAGAGAGAAAATCTTTTGAGTTGAAAAGTGATAAATTTTCGAAGAAGATTTCTGATTTAGAGAGACAGATTGTGAATGAACGAAAAGATTTTGAGAAAAAGAAGAATGTTTTTGAAAGTAAGAAGAAAGGTTTGAAGAAAAAGAATGTTTGTGTTGAAAGAGATAGATGTGTTGAGTTTGAGTTTGAGGAAGAGAGTAAAGGTTTTGAAAAAGAAAGAAAATCGTTTGAGGAAAAGAGTGTTCTGTTTAGGAAAAAGATTGCTAATTTAGAAGTGCAACTTTCGGATGAAAGAAGTGCTTTTAAAAGAAAAGAACACCTTTTAAAGTGTGAGATAAAAGGTTTTGAGCAACTGATTGCTGAACTAAAGAAACCAACCTTTGAGAAAAATGACTTTGAGGAGGAAAAGAGGGTTTTTGAGACAGAAGTAAGGAAGCTTACATTAAGATTATCTGAATTGTCTTCTGATATCATGAAAGAACAGATTATAAGTTCTAATCTGAAAAAGAAACTTGATGAAACAGTTGAAGAAAAGAATCTTTTATCTGCAATGGTGAAAGATCTTGAAGATATTGTTTTTAAAGTCAATTTGAATGAACCAAAGAGTCCTGATATTATAGTACAATCACCATATGTTGATTATGCTGATTCTGTTTGTTCATTCAAAACTGCTCCAAGTTCTCTTCATGCAGATGTTTCTTCAACAAAAAGTTTTACACCAACTAATCAGATTCGTCCTTCTAATCTTTTCTATGATCATCAGATTGATGGTTCAGGTAAAAATCATTCCAAGAAAGGCAAGTTTGTTTGGAAAGTTAAAGGGTCTACACCAAATGTAGATAAACCAAAGTTATTTGTTCCTAAACAAAATGTTCAAAAGAACAAGGTTTTTAAAGCTAAATCTTTTGTTAAATCTGATCCAATTTACTCTGTAAATCATATGATCAGATTATCTCAAAAGAAAATATGTTGTTCTTACTGTGGAACAAATAAGTTTGTTCGCAAAGAAAAGTCAGAAAGTTGGTATGGTACTTACAGTATTCCGAATTATAAACCAACTTCTTTTAACAAAAGAGGATCCGCTTTCAAGTGGATACCAAAATCTGTATGATTTTGTTTTTGCAGGTCCCCATATCTTTAATGCATTATTCAAGGGGGAGTTTCTGCAATTTAGTGGTTCCTAAATATATCAGTTTAGGACCCGTTCCTCAATGACAAGTGGCTTCTAAATATGCCAGTTTAGAACCCGACCTTCAATGTGCAAGTGGCTCTTGAATAAAACAGTTCAAGACCCGATCATCATTGTATACTTCAAGGTACTATTCTTACTTTGAGGGAGAGTTTTAAATAGAAATAATTGGTTATCCATTTGAGCGGGAGTACTTAAAAAGAGATATTATTTTTAGGGGGAGTGTTATGCTTTAATGCTTACACATTTGAAAGATGAACAACTTTCAGGTATGAAAAATCTTTTTAAATGTTCAAACTCACTTCTCGATTCTCAAATGATTTTTCGAATTAGAAGTGTGATTTTAAATGTTTTCATATCATGATTTTAAATAATTGACGGTATTACTTTATGGCTTCCTGAATCATTCTCTACTTGTTGCATGTTGATTAGAACTTGAATCTGGAACAACAGATAGATTCATCGAAACCAGTTTGTTTGTTCTCAAAAGCAACAAAAGGTGAAAGTTGGCTATGGCATAGAAGATTTTCTCATCAGAATTTCTTAGATATTAGCAAACTAGCTAGTGGTGGATTGGTGAAAGGACTTCCAAAGTTAACATTTGATAGAGATTCTTTATCTCCGGCTTGTCAAATGGGAAAGATGAAGAGAAGTTCTCACAAGTCAAAGACAGAATGTTCGTGTCAATCACCACTTGAAATGATCCACATGGATTTATGTGGACCGATGAGCATTCAATCAATCAATGGAAAGAAGTACATTATAGTTATGGTTGATGAATACTCACGGTACACGTGGCTAGAATTTCTGAGAATGAAGTCTAAAGCTCCCGAGTTGATCATAAAGTTTATCAAGAGGATCCAAGTTCTTTTGCAACTTCCAGTTCGAAAGATTAGGAGTGATAATGGCACTGAATTTAAAAATGCTACCTTAGATGCTTATCTAACATCTGTTGGTATTTCTCATAATTTTTCAGGTGCTTATATTCCACAACAAAATGGATTTGTCGAAAGAAGAAACCGAACCTTAGTTGAAGCGGCACGAACGATGCTCGCTTACTCCGGACTACCTCTTACCTTTTGGGCCGAAGCTGTTTCAAGAGCGTGTTTTACACAGAATCGAACCATCATCACTAAGAGCTTTAAGAAAACTCCTTATCATATTATCAACCATAGAGTTCCTAATGTCAAATTCTTTCATGTTTTTGGTTGTAGGTGCTACATTCTAAATAACCGTGACAATCTTGGTAAGTTCAACAAGAAAGCCGACGAGGGATACTTTCTTGGTTATTCGCTAATGTCGAAGACTTTCCAGGTCTACAACAAAAGAACCAAGATGGTTATGGAAACTGTTTATGTGACCTTTGATGAAACCGTGTCATTGACTTCTGAACATAGCAGTTCAGAACTCGGAATGAATAGTCAACCTTCTACTACGACTTCTGATTCTATTTCTAATCCAAATAGTTCAGAACTCGATTTACTGTTTCTGGATGCTTTTCTGGATATTTGTGCAAATAATGAAGAACTCATTCTTTCCAGAAATCCAAGAGTTGATATTCAAGATGCCCCAAAATCTTCAAGTGTAAATGATTCCGGACCATCGGAGAATATTTGTTCTTCCTCTAACTCTGATCAGACCATACATGTTCCAAGTGTTGAGCAATCACAGTTAACCCCCGATAATCAATTAGAGATTCCTGCAATCATTGATGAAAATGATAGTCAGAACAATCTAGATGATAATGCAATTCTTCCTGCTCAGTTGAAATGGACAAGAGAACATCCACTCTACAATGTGATTGGTGATGCCAATGATGGTGTTAAAACGCGATCCGCATCCGCAAATTACTGCTTATACAAGAGTTTTTAAAGTATACTTGAACCAAAGAATGTCTCTCAAGCATTAGAAGATTCTGATTGGCTATTAGCAATGCAAGAAGAGCTTCTACAGTTCAAAAGAAACAAAGTTTATCGCTTGGTTCCGAGACGGCAAGATAAATCAATCATTAAAACCAAGTGGATCTTCAGAAATAAGAAAGATGAATCCGGATTGATTGTCAGAAACAAGGCGCGATTGGTTGCTAAAGGTTATTCTCAACAAGAAGGTATTGATTACGATGAGACTTTTGCACCGGTAGCGAGGATCGAGGCAATTCAAATCTTTCTGGCCTATGCAGCTCACAAGAACATCAAGGTATTTCAAATGGAATGTCAAATATGCGTTCTTGAATGGCGACTTGCATGAAGAGGTCTATATAGAGCAACCTGAAGGGTTCGTCGATTCAGATTTTCCTGATCATGTATGCATCTTGGACAAAGCATTGTACGGTTTAAAACAAGCTCCAAGAGCATGGTATGAAACTCTGACTAATCATCTCTTATCCAAAGGATTCAAACGAGGTATGATCGATACAACTTTTTTCTGAAGAAAGAAGGTGATGACTTGCTTTTAGTTCAAATTTATGTTGACGACATTATCTTCGGTTCTACTAATCCTGACTTGTGTACACAATTTTATAAAATCATGGAGACAGAGTTTGAAATGAGCATGATGAGTGAATTGAATTTCTTTTTAGGAATTCAAGTCAAACAAAACCCTGATGGCATCTTAATAAATCAATCAAAATATATTAAAGATATGTTGAAAAAGTTTCAAATGACTGATTGTTCTCCAATTAAAACACCAAAGCCAACTGGAAATCTTTTGGGTCTTGATTTTGCCGGTAAATCTGTTGATCAAAAGGTTTACAGAAGCATGATTGGTTCTCTTTTGTACCTCACTGCAACTAGACCAGTCATTATGTTCGCACATGTTTTTGTGCTAGGTTTCAAGCTAATCCTAAAGAGTCACATCTTGCGGCAGTCAAAAGGATCTTACGGTATCTCAAAGGCACACCAGAGTTAGGCCTTTGGTATCTGAAAGATTCTAGTTTTGAGCTAATCTCTTTCACAGATGCAGATTATGGTGGTTGTAAACTGGATAGGAAAAGCACTTATGGATCATGTCAGTTTTTAGGTGATAAACTTGTTAGTTGGATTTCGAAACAGCAATATTGCGTCTCCACTTCTGCGGCCGAAGCAGAATATGTTGCCGCTGCAAGTTGTTGTTCGCAAGTGCTTTGGATGAAGACACATCTACTAGACTACGATTACAAGTTGAAGAGAGTTCCTATCTACTGTGATTCGGAAAGCGCCATAGCGATAACGTGAAATCTAGTTCAGCATTCCAAGACCAAACACATCGACATCCGTTATCATTTTATCAAAGATAATGTGGAGAAAGGTAATATCGAGATGTTCTTTGTTCAAACAGATTACCCACTTGCTGACCTTTTCACTAAACCTTTAGATGAGAAGTGTTTTAACTTTTTAGTTAGCAAGCTTGGCATGCTTAATCCTACATAAATCTGTTACACATCTTAATTTTAGGGGGAATTGTTTAATTATTCTGGATTGGATACTATCTGACTTACATCTAAGGATACATTTTCAATGAATACCAATTTCTATTTTGTTTTGCAGATTATCCATTTGAGGGGGAGTTCTTAAAAGTGATATTACTTTTAGGGGGAGAGTTCATATAAGCTTTAATGCTTACATACTTGAAGGATGAACATCTTTCTGGTATGAAATATGGTTTTAAATGTTCAAATTCACTTCTCGATTCTCAAATGATTTTTTGAATTAGAAGTGTGATTTTACATGTTTTCATATCATGATGAGTTGACGGATATTTTCTAACCGTGTGTTTCCAAAGATTAATACTTGCGTATTATCTTTTCATATACTTTTCGAGTATTCATACACACCGCTTTAGCTTCTTTTGAATTCGTTATTACTACGTCTCTATATGACCATATTTTTCGGTGGTAATACACTCGCTTGATATTTCCTAATTGTACTTGATCGTTTATTGGATCAGATTCGTTCTTCAATGTTATATCTATATCTTGTTCATATAGATAACATTAATTTTGTTGTGAACCACAGCTTTTCAAGAATATATCTCACATCATATGATGAATCAGTTTTCTCAAACAAGTTTACATCATTCATGTTCTTCATTTCATATACTTGTTTGAAGAAATTCTTATGTTTCATATTGGCTCATTGATTCATCCGATGAATCATTGTACTTTCATGTTTAGAAAACTTATTTCATGGGATGTGTGAGGTTAACAGAACTTCTATGGATTTCCAGAACCGGCAATCCTACCCAAGAAGTTATCCTTGAGAAATGAGTGAGGGGTCTCCATCATAGAGTGGGGGAGATAACTCAGGTGGGTGAGTTATTCTCATAGTGATTGAGCGAAAAAATGTAATATGAGTGTTTCGTTAGAAGTGAGGATGACTAAAAGAATTGGAGGGTGTGAGAACAGAGTTAAAAGAAAACTACAAATCTGCACCAACCATTTCTAAGCCGGGCAACCATATAATCTATTGGTTCACACTCTTTGGTGATCGATATTGAAACAAGGCAAAGCCCAATGACGACTCTCGTTTTACCCCACTAGCTACTCATTTCCTTCTTAACAAGGAGATGTTTCATTTCATCACGGGGACACAACACATAATCTATCAGAGTTTCATTTGGAAAATCGATATTGAAACAGAAGGAAGCTGTCCTGCCTTCGAACTTTATTTCTACACATTGAGTCGTGAACTGTTTTCACATTTTGAGCCTTATGAAAGCACATGATGCTATTTTCTTTCATCACACATACACACAAGGAATTTGTTTCTTTGTCGGAATGTTCATAGTAATACTCATAGTATTTGCGATCATTGAACGGAAGCCCTGGGAGTGATCATAACTAAAGCTCTTTATATAGTGCATTTGTTGTACTGAGTTGCTTTGTGCTTCTCACAGGCATTCCAACTGATTCATTTGTTGTTTTAGGATTTTCCCACTTAAATCTGAATTTGAAAAGATTTTGATTACTTTATGGAATTGACGGTTTTTCTTTGCAATAAAAATGGGAAAATTCTGGAGTCACAAGGTGAAGATTGTTATGAGAGATGGTTTTACACATACTTGGTGGTTTCTTCACATGTTATCTTTACGGGAAGTTGATCTGATCATACATTTCTAGAGTTTTGATGATTATTTTATATTTCATCAAAAAGGGGGAGATGGTTTGGAAATGTAAAGTCGAGAAATGTTTTTGAAGATACTTTGGGGAGATAGATCTGAAATGTAATGTCGAGAAATGATTCTTGAAGATACATTGAGGAAGTCGAAAGATACTTACGAGATGCTTCAAGATGCTCAGATTCCTGCAAGTATCAATGGTTGAAGAGTGTTTGAAGATACTTCGTTTGTTAAAGCTTCGTGTGTCAAAGTGGATGATTCTTCAAGATTATTACCGAAGCTTATTGTTCAAGAAAGCTTATCATAGGAGTTCAAAGTGTTGATTGCTTTCTCGAAGACGTTTGCCAAATTCTTTTCGTGATCTTGAATCCAAAGGGGGAGATTGTTGGATGCAAAATCGGATTGTATCCGAGATCACAAGTTGGTGCTCAAAGTGAAGACAAAGGCAAAGTCAAAGTTGTTAAAGAAAGTCAAAGTTTACTTTTATTGTTTTAGTGCTTTATAGTTCTTTGTAATAGTTTTGTTTAGTTTGGGATTAAAGTGTAACTGTTGTAAAGTTGAGGGTGTAAGGGTGTTTGAGTATAAATACCCATAGTGATGTCATTTGTACTTTGGGAGAAAAGAGGTGAAAGTGAATCTAGGGGAACTTCAACGTGCATGGAGAGTGAATTGAGAGAGTTGAGAGCTTAAATGTGTGTGTTCATGGTGTATTACTATGTGTAACCAAATACTTCATGATCAATGAATTTTAGCTTTCCAATTCCTTCTCCAATTGATTGTATTGTGATTAGAACTTGAATCTGGAACTACACTTTATAATCAAATAACTAAATCAGAATTTATTCTTTCTGTAGATGTCTTATACTGTTGTCCCTTTTTATTCACATGAGGAATCACTAAAGGGGGAGATTGTTGGATGCAAAATCGGATTGTATCCGAGATCACAAGTTGGTGCTCAAAGTGAAGACAAAGGCAAAGTCAAAGTTGTTAAAGAAAGTCAAAGTTTACTTTTATTGTTTTAGTGCTTTATAGTTCTTTGTAATAGTTTTGTTTAGTTTGGGATTAAAGTGTAACTGTTGTAAAGTTGAGGGTGTAAGGGTGTTTGAGTATAAATACCCATAGTGATGTCATTTGTACTTTGGGAGAAAAGAGGTGAAAGTGAATCTAGGGGAACTTCAACGTGCATGGAGAGTGAATTGAGAGAGTTGAGAGCTTAAATGTGTGTGTTCATGGTGTATTACTACGTGTAACCAAATACTTCATGATCAATGAATTTTAGCTTTCCAATTCCTTCTCCAATTGATTGTATTGTGATTAGAACTTGAATCTGGAACTACACTTTATAATCAAATAACTAAATCAGAATTTATTCTTTCTGTAGATGTCTTATACTGTTGTCCCTTTTTATTCACATGAGGAATCACTTCTCCTAATCATGGGCAAGTGCAAGCTTATAGGCCAAAATTTTCCTGCCTGGAAATTGCACCTTGACAATGTCTTGAGTGCACAAGGTAAGCTGTATGTGATCAATAAACCACTTTCACGACCAAAGAGTAATTCTCTTGAAAAGGAATTTGCTGAGTATTTTAAATTCATGGCTGATGAATCTGACGTCATGTCTATTCTGTATTTCTCTACTTCGTCCGAGTTTACGGTCAATCTCAGAGTTAAGTTCTGCCATGAGGTTATGAAAGATATAGAGGAGCAGGTTGGTTTCTATAAGAACTGTGGGAAGTATTTGATCATGAAAGATATATTTTCGCTAAAGCTGGAAATGGGTCAATCAGTTAAAGATCTTTTCCTAAAGATAAGGAGACTCTTTAAGTGTTTGTCACGACTGGGATAAAAGATGACTAAGGAGGAGCTGCTGTATCTGATGTGGTTCTCTCTCCCGAAAGAGATTCGTGTCACAACCAGTGATTACATGGGAGAGCCTAGGATGGACGTGGCAAAGGTTCATGAGGACATTTTGGACAGTTTGGAGCTGAAACCAGCAAGCGCTGAACTCATGGACACTGATTGGATTGATGAGTTGGGAAATCTAAGTTGCCCAAAATGCGGTAGCCAAGTTATCTGTGTCCACTCATTCAACGCTGGCCAGATGGACATCGGTCTACCCGATGCACCAGGTATCCTTATGATAGATTGTTTGATCACTTATTATGAATCATGGGTACTTGATACACGGAGTGGTAACCACATTTGTAATCATTTACAGAGATTCAATAGAAGGGTGACTTTGAGGATGGATCGTTCGAACCTACGAGTCGGTGAAGGCACGATGCTTATAGCTGAAGCCGTAGGATCTTACAGTCTTAGTTTACCCTTGGGTCTAGTTTTGGAACTTGAGAATTGTTACTATGTTCCTAGAATGATAAAAAATATTATTTCTTTCTAGTTATTGGTAGACCGTGGATTTTATTTTAAATATGATTATAAAATGATTTCTTGCTTTAAAAATGATGTCTTTTATTTCAAAGCAACTCCTTCAAATGGTCTATATATATATATTAAACCTACAAGAAAACAATAATGAAATCTATCATATAAGTAAACGATCCAAAGAAATCGAGGATCAAACTTACCTCTGGCATTGTCGGCTTGGACATATAAACAAGAAACGCATAGAACTACTCCAGAAAGGAGGACTTCTAGGGACTTTTGATTTAAAACCATTTAGTAATTACGAATCTTGTTTGTCCGGCAAAATGAGGAAGCAACCTTTCAACAAGGACAATGAAAGGGCCAATGACCTTATAGAGATCATACTGACATATGTATGTGGACCTTTTAGTCATGAGGCAAGAGGAGGATACCGGTACTTCATTACCTTTACTGACGACTTTAGTAGGTATGGATATGTCTACCTGATAAGACATAAGTATGAAGCTTTTGAGAAATTCAAAGAGTTTCAGAATGAAGTACATAATCCACTTGACAGGATGATCAAGTTTTTAAGGTCAGACCGTGGTGGAGAATATCTTAGCCAGGAATTTGACAGTCATTTAACAGAATGTGGGATTGTTTCACAACTCACACCTCAGTATACGCCACAGATGAATGATGTGTTAGAAAGGAGGAATCATACCTTACTTGACATGGTACGATCAATGATCTGTCGTTCCACTCTACCAGAATCATTATGGGGACACGCGATCGAAACAGCAGCACATATAATGAACAAAGTGCCAACTAAGTCGGTAGAAAAGACTCCGTATGAGATATGGACGGGCAAGAAGCCTAAGTTATCTTTTCTGGAGAATTGGGGCTGTGAGGTATACATCAAACGTACAACCTCGGAAAAACTCAAACCTAAATCAGATAAGTGTATCTTCGTAGGCTATCCCGAGAATACACTGGGATACTATTTCTACATTCCTAATGAGAACAAAGTATTTGTGGCTCTAAATGGAGAATTTCTAGAGGAAAAGTTTCTCAATCGTAAAAATACCAGAAATGATGTAGACCTACAGATAGTAGAGGAAGATATTGCTTTACCGATTATTGAGCTAGTCACTCAACAAGAAGATGTTGAGACTCAAACGGAAATGGTTGAGTAAGTGCAAACAGAGGGCCCTCGCAAATCCACTAGGGTAAGGCAAGAACCAGATAGGTATCTTGGTTTTCTAGTCTCTCAGGATGGTGGAGATTTGAATGAACCTACATCCTATGGAGAAGCTGTATCAGGCAGTGAGTCTGAGCAATGGCTGAAAGCCATCAAGGCAGAGATGCAGTCCATGTACGACAACCTAGTCTGGGAGTTGACAGATTTACCCCAACACTGTAAGATTGTTGGAGATAAATGGGTTTTCAAAAAGAAAACTGACATGGACGGTAATGTGCACACTTTTTAAGGCTAGACTAGTGGCAAAAGGTTTCATGCAAACTCATGGTATCGACTATGATGAAACTTTTTTGCCAGTAGCTATGTTAAAGTCCATTAGTATTCTGATGGCCATCTCAGTATATTTCAATTATGAGATTTGGTAGATGGATGTTAACACAGCCTTCCTTAACGGGAAGTTATAGAAGATGTCTATATGCAACAACCGGAAGGTTTTGTAGATCCTAAGAATCCTAACAAAGTGTGCAAATTGCTGAAATCCATATACGGATTAAAGCAGTCATCCAGAAGCTGGAACTTACACTTTGATGAAAGAAACAAAGAGTTTAGTTTTTCCAAAAGTGAGTTTGAGCCATGTGTTTACAGTAAGTTCAGTGGGAGAATAGTAACCTTCTTGGTCTTGTATGTAGATGACATTCTACTAATTGAAAATGACATGTCGACTTTACAGAGTGGGAAGCCAGGTTGAGCAAATGTTTCTTAATGAAAGACCTTGGAGAAGCCGCCTATATACTTGGAATAAAGATTTACAGAAATAGATGTAGACGGCTTATCGGACTTAGTCAAAGTACGTACATTGAGAAAATCTTGAAGCGATTCAGGATGGACGAATCTAAGAAAGGATTTATCCCGATGCAACATGGCGTAGTGCTAAGTAAAGCACAGTGTCCCATATCTAGTCAAGATAAGGACAGAATGAAATCGATTCCATATGCTTCTGCAACTGGATCAATCATGTATGCCATGTTATGTAGTATGTTGGTTACTCGGTAAGTGTTACGAGCAGATACCAGCAAAACCCAGGTGAAGCCCATTGGGTGTCTGTCAAGAACATTCTCAAATACTTGAGACGGACCAAAGAAATGTTCATGGTCTTTGGAGGTTCTGAGGATGAAATTAGTGTCACTGGTTATACTGACGCTAGTTTCCAGACCGACAGAGACGATTTCAAACACAGTCAGGGTACATTTTTACCTTAAACGGAGGCGCGATCTCGTGGAAGAGCTCAAAGCAGGATACAATAGCAGATTCTACTACAGAAGCGGAATACATTGCAGCTTTAAACGCATCAAAGGAAGCGCTCTGGCTCCGGAACTTTATCATGGATCTAAGAGTGGTAGCCAGTATCTCTAGACTCGTGGATATCTACTGTGATATCTCTAGAGCTATGGCGCAAGCTAAAGAACCCAGAGAACATCACAAGTCGAGACATGTACTCATAAAGTTTCACCTCATCTGAGAGATCATTAGAAGAGGAGATGTAAGAATATGTAAGATTCCGACGGACGACAATGTAGCAGATCCACTGACAAAGCCACTAGCTAGAGGAAAGCACGAGGTCCATGCTAATTCTATTGGGATGCATTACCTGGATACTAGTAGCTAGCTTTTGTTTTTGATTATTACTGTGGATTAGTTTTTGAGATTTTATATCATGTAAGTTGTATTATTTCACCGTGTGTTGGAAGTAAGGAGGATTATATTCATAATTGTCTCAAAATTACCCAGTTTTAGCATATTTATCTTATCTATGATTTTTTACAAAGTTTTGTGAGAGAAAAATCAAAAAGTTCCGTAGCTACTTGTTGTGGTGGGAACCACAATAGGGTTATAACACTATTATGGATGTTTGATGATTTATTCAACGTAAAGAATAAAAGCACAAGTGATGTGATCAAACATTCATAGATACTCATCAGAGTGTTTGGGTATTGGATGTGACCAGTTTCAAGTCTGCTCCATGGAGCCTATGTCATGAGCATTGACTTGATGAAAGGTTGTCCTTAGACCTGAGATATTTGGTCTGAAAATGTGAGGACTGTTGTACCCTTAGCACGTTCTGACGCTACGCCGTAACAGGGTGGCCATACGGGGCGTGACTAGATGCAGCGGAAGCCACGTTCTAACGCTACGCCGTAACACCTCTTTTTAAAGAGAGATATTTCTGGGCCCGTTGATGATTAAGATTGGAAGAAATGCGTGGCCACGCTCGGATAGAATAACATTTGTTATTTGGAAAGTTCCGTTACTATAGGCAATCGAAATCAGAGTCAAGAAATACCTAAGTTTAAGATTGAAGTCCTCCGCTCCATGTCTAAAACTCACTTTAGAAATATCGTGTGTAAAAGGAATGAACCTGTGTACAATTCTAGCGAGAATGGTATCTCTGGATATAAGAGATCTTATAACCTGGTTAACCTCAGTGTCTGGCTAGGTATCTCCTTAGGCTAATGGTAACAGTTTAGTTACTTGTCTGGCATTAGTGGGAGTCTGAAAGGAACAACACCTCTCTTACACACTCTCAACCTTTCAAAAGTACTAATCGTACTTTTCAAAATGTGACAGATATTCATTTGAAAAACGGTAGGCGTAGAGCAGAGAAAATTGAAACGAAAGATGGCGGTCGTCCAAAGCCATTTGTGAAAGGATTCTGTGCAAGACAGTAACCAGGTTTAACGTGTCTAATGTTATAAGACACTAGTGGGTCACACTGCTACACACCCAATTAGAGATATCTTGGATCTACCAGTTGTGTGGGAATAATTAATTAGTATAATTAATTATTAAAGAGAGAAATAAATAATAATAGTTGTTTATTATTTATGGATAATTAATTAATATATAAGGTTATTATTTAATTAATAGTTTATTAATTAAATAGATGATTTTAATTTAATTAAAAAGTTTGCTAGCTTTATTAATTGAATGGGATTTTTAGCTATTGGGTATTACCATAATTAGCTTTATAAATATGGTAAACCTAATAGGTTTGTTTCATTCCATTCATTAGTAACTTACCTGAAAAGAAATGCCATAAAAACTTTGATTCTCTCTCTCTCATCTTTTTCGATAAACACACATACACATACACAAATCAGATTGATTTGTGTATTAGGGTGATCCTATAGGCGGTGTAGCAGCTATCTCATGGTGGTGCAGTAGTGGTGTACTCCCCGTTAGCAGTCCAGACAATCGTTTCCGGAAAAGTCTAAAGGTATAATCTTTAACCCGCTGAAAATTGTATCTGTACTCGTTTAGGTTGGATCTAGTGTTTGGGAATTTGTTTTATCCGCTGTGCATGTTTTGTTCGACCCAAATTCCCAACATTTTGCACCTAAGACTAGATTTGAAAAAAACAGATTTCCCAATGTTAACGTATTTCGTAGAACTAATAGTCACATACCACATACTCCTTTTAATTTTTATGACTGTGAACATGTTGCTTATGGTTATCGGAGTGATTTTCATTGTCAAAATTGTTTTCAATTTGGTTATTTTGCAATTGCCTTAGTGAATGATCCTAACGCCAAGAAAAGTAAATCCAAGCCGAAGAAAAAGACTCCTAAAAAGAGCACAAGTGAACCAAAGCCTGATGTTTCTAATCTCAAAGGGCCCATTTCTGTGCAAGCCTTTGCAGATGGATGCTTCATGTGGACCTCTGTAATAACCTGAATTTTAGGTTAAATTAGCGGTTAACTTTAACTATGCCCTAGTTTGTGAAACCTGTTGTGAGGAGGGACTAATTGTGTTACTCTTGGGAAGTTGTTATGTTGGTTGCGCTTTTCCTTGAGTTGATGGGCTGGCCCTTGGTCCAGTATATTTAAGAGAGTAAATCTAGGGTTTTAGTCATTTTGGGATTTGAGGCAAGTGTGTGAAATGTGTGTTTTTGGGAGAGAAGCTGCCATCTTCATCTCACCATTTCTCCTCTCATCATCTGATCATCTACTTGCTTAAAGGTAACCATCAAACCTTCATTTTATGATTTCATATTTGATTCAAGTTTGATTTGGAATGAAATGTGTATAGATGAGTTGTTATTGCACTGTATGAGTGTTTTTGAGGGTTCTGCAACCAATCTCCTTGGTTCAGACCCAGAAAATGGGATTTCCCATATCCAGCATCCCTGGATTCGGCCTTTCTCCCTTATCTCTTGTTGGAATCGGCTTTTAGCCTTACACTCCTCTTAGAGTGTGTCAAAAATCTTTCATGTTAAAGTCCAAAACGCATATTGACAGAACCTCTGCAGCTTCTAGATGCTCTTCAATTTTGAGCTTTTGTACAGACATTTTCCTCTCTGTGGATTCTCAAATGTTTAGCTAAAAGGTGAAATCGAAGATGGCCTCGCACATATCACAAAGGCTCGGTAACCCTTAGGCCTCTGTAGAAACTTACTTCATAGTTTATCTGATATGTTGCAAGTGTTAAATAGATAAGAGTAAAAGTGACCCACGTGCCTGCCAGAAAGTTGGGGCGCACGTCATCAATCATGTAACCACGTGCTTACAAAGATACGTGGAAAATTCTAAGAGGCTGTGATTCAAATGACATTTCTTGAGTCCTGATTCCAATTAATGTAACCACTCATCACGTTTAAAGAAAAACCGTTTAGATTCAAATCCACTTTTCCATCCCATATAAATAACCCATCATCCCATACCTTAAACCTTTACACTCACAAATTCTCTCTAACAACTTCGGTGAACCTACAATTATGTCCAGCGAATCTTCATTCTCAAGCATCTCCATATCCATGGCTTCCCAATTTGGCTCAAACCAATTCAGCAATAGTGCGAACTCCGAAGAAGTTGTACAAACCCATGGCCTCTCAACCCATGATGCATCCTTCCTCCACCATAACTACGAAAACCTCTCAAGAAGAAACCTAATAACTATTTCTTCACTACAAACTACACTAGATTCCCCAAGATTGCAAAACCCCTACTAAAATCCCTTAAAAATCACCCTATTTACTACGCCCTAACAACACGAAAACCCATTCCATAGACCTATGCTTCACAGTTCATACTCAGTGCTCGAGTTATCAATCTAGCTAAAGGTGGCCACAACATTTCTGGGTATGCCACTCATTCTATTGCAAACCAATTTTTGAACATGAAGTTAAATGTTCACAAACTCAGAGAGGCTTTGAGGCTGCCATCTCTTAAAGATCAGGGATTGGCTATGTTCTCACCAGCCCTAGAAGAGCAATAGCTTCTAGCCTTCCTTCGCTTTCACAGTTATGCAGAGCCAATCCCAAAAAGGACTCAATTCCGAAGAAGTAGTCTTCCTCCTCTATCAAACACTCTATTTTCCATTTGCAACTCTTGTTTGACCGGAAAGGTTGGTAGTCTAGACCAAGCCTCTAATGCCATGCTGGGTATCGTCTACGGCATATACTTCGATCTTCCACTTGACTTTGTCAAGCTGATCTTCGACGACATTGTCATCCTAATAAAAAATAGGTATGCTACCTAGAGGAGTACAAAGAAGAAAACTGATGGTCATCTTAACCTCATTCTGCAGAAGTTCTTGGGACTTCTCTTTTCAGAGACTATCGCTGCTGGCCTTTCAATGGTAGACCCTTCTCCCAAAATTTACGACATGAAGGAGTTTGTCTCCACACTGCACAAGAATGATTACCAACATCTGCGTCCTCTATCATCAGAGCTTCTAGGATAACTTAGTGAAAATAGAAGAGAGGATCATATTCGCCGCAACAATACACCAGAGCCGGTGCCTATGACCGCCTCGCACGTAGTTTTCTAGGTAGGTGATATAGTCATTTTCCCTTGGATTGAGGGAGAAAGTGAGGAGCCAGCAAAAGCTAGTAAGCGAGTGAGAGAAATAGGCCTGAGGGTAGAAGTAGTGGTGAGAAACTCGAGAAAAAGAAAGAGAGAAGGCTAAGAAGACAGAGGATGCCATTCTGAAGGCTAAGAAAACCAAAAAGCCCAAGTCGGCTCGGATGGTTGCAGGTCCTCCCTTCTTCTATGGACCCAAACCGACGTCCACTCCTGGGTATCTTCTCCAAAGAAGGCCTCTCATGACAAGAAAAAGCATAAACTACGCAAGGCTACTAACGCAGAGGATGCTACTGCAGAGGAGACCACCATCTCTCCTATTGTCTAGAAGAAGGCCAAAACTAAAGAAGTGGCAGCATCTTCTCCACCAAAGATAGAGCAGATAAAAGAAAAGCTCTATACTGAGATCTTTGGTGTTTTTGACAAAGATGCTTCTGATGTGGAGGTTGTGAGTGGTGTTTCTTTGGATTCTAGGAATGAGAGAGGGAGTAAAAAATTTAGAGGGTGTGAGTGGTGAAAAAGATGCCGAAAGCATACAACCTAGCCAAACTCCTAGTGCTACCCACAAGTCGAAAACCCCTATTCAAAAGGGTACCTTTATTGAAGGAGTGCACACTCCAAACCCTAAACTTTCTAATATTTTAGAGGAAGCTTCTTCATCCTCTGAAGAACATGACCGGGTACCCTCTCTCACGCCATCCTCTCAAAAGGATGGAGATGATGTAATAGAAGTTCGTTTTCCCAAAAACTTGATACCTAACCGCAAAGAAGCATCCGTTGCTTCTCAACACCTGAGCAAACAAAGCCAAGATGCTTTAGAGGCATCTCTAAGGAACACAGAGACATTGAGTCTTGAACATTCAAAGTCTCCACTCAACCTCTCTGTTGGGGCTGGATCTGAGTCATCCCTACGCATGATGTTCACAAAACATCGGTAGGCTCTGCTTAAAAGCAAGTTCGAGGATCTGATGGAAGTCCCCGAGATGTTTACACAAAGGCAGCCTCTAAGGGTGCCTTACCCTCCAAGGAAAAATCTGAACCATGTGTTGGTTTAGATGCTCCCCAAAGTACTTTTATCATAGCAGTGCTCATAAAACTGGACGAGTTGAAAATCCCGACTAGTTCTCCCGCCGAGTCCACCTTCGCAGAAGCTCTTAAAGCAAACACAGAGGCTCTAAATGCACTCTTCACCACAACTGCTGACCTGCAAAAATAATTGGTGACCATTCAGACCTCTGTCATTACCAAAAAAGATCTTTCCAATTGATGGCCCTGAATGATGCTCAACTCCAATGACATAAGACCGCTTTGGCAGAGGTTGTTGGAAAATATGCCACTGATGTTTGTACAGCCGGGTGCCAGGATTATTCTGCCTACGAGGATGAGATCAAGGGCATGATCACTTATGCCATGGTCTTTGGTCTAGAATCCTTTTCATCCGGGAAAGAGTTGGATGCGTAGGTTGATGCTTTGGCCTCTATTGTCAAGGATAGCAACAGTTGCCCAGGTCCACCCATGCACTATAGCCCTTGTTGCAAAAGGTTATCTGATTCAATCTGCTCTCAGAAAGACAGCAAGTGGGTCAAGTTCAACTCCAAACTTAATGTGAACTCTGTAGTCTTCTCTACAGAAGAGGTTATTCAGAAGCTTGAAGAGCTCGCAAAACCAGATACTTCTATGGTTCTCCAAGGTTCCATCCAACTTATACGCCACAGAAGCCGATCAGCAGATGCATGATGATCAAGGAGGTGATGACCCTGATCACCATAAGGGGGAGAAGAAGACTCGAACCTACCAACCGTTGTCACATCTGCCAATTAACTATTTAGTTGGGGTAAATCTTCCAAAGAAGCTCCCTCTTCTATTAAGGACAAAGGCAAAGGAAAGCAGGCCAAAGAAGCCTCCCTCACCAAATGATTCTTCTAATGATAGTGATCCCAATGACGACAATCTGCAAGGAAAGTTGAAGCTCGGATGCTCCGCAAATCAAGATGAGGATCTACTGAAGGCATTGAAAGCCTTTGTCAAAGATCTAAAACACTTACAGAAGAAGCGAAAGGATGGAGAATGTTCTTCCTCAAAGCTTCCAGTCATTGTTGAAGAAGACACCTCTATAGGAATCTTCGACACCTTAGTTTGCAATATGAACCCGATCCTGACAGAGGGCAACCCACAAAAAATCCTCAAAGATGTAGATATTCAAGTCCATCTACACGAGGAAAAGGGCAGTGTTGAAATAATTTCAAGGATGAAGAAGGTTCCAATAGCAAAGGCTCCCAAAACTGATCCTCTGACCACTTTGGAAGAAGTTTGTTGCTACCTTTATCGTGAAAAAGACTTTAAGCCCATGTTTGACCCAGAGCTCATGGGTATGCCGAACGACAATGCCAACATGCAATTCATCTAGAAGAGCAAGGCTTTGGGAAACGTTTTCACTCCTCTGGAAATAACTAAAATTCATAGAATGAGTCTCTCTTTTATGCTGAATAGATCCTTGTACTACATGAAGTATGAAGTTGTTAGATATGATTACTTGGTTTGGAAATTCTTAGATGCCGACCTTCACAATTTGTGTGCCTACGATCTGCCATTTATACATGCTCTTCTAACCAAGAACTTGAAGAAGAATCTGTCTTTTATTCTCTCTCTCAGAAGAGTAATCGAGGTAATAAGGGCACATGTAATTGCAAATAGCAAGAAAGATTTTGAAATTGCTATAAGGCTGAGCGTATAAGGCTTCAGTCAATCTGCACCTGAGAACCGGCCTTCCTGGATTCTGAGTAGGCAAGCCAACACTTTGGTTCATACACCTCTACATGGATTTATCTATTTGGATCAGGATGGGATCTAGAGGTTCTACAATCATCTTGAAGCTCACAAATATTCAACATATACTCTTTTCAGAATATTCCAATCAATAGTGAAAGAAGTGAATCAAGGGCATCTCACAAAGCAAGAGACATCAGTCGTGAAAGAAAGCATTATGGGGCAGACTAGATATAGAGATCTCATATTTAGAATTCATGTAATTATGAAGAATGATTTTTATTTCAAGTGTAATGATTTTCCTAATTTTGTAATAGATTAGGAATGTTTGTAATCAGCTCCTTGAGCTCATCTTCTGCAAAGGTTTATCTTGTAAATCAACTATTGTAATTTCATTTTCTATCATTTAAGTCATTTAATCTTTTCACACTTACCACTTTTCGTTTTTCAATACTTAGGGGGAGATTGTTTACCTCCCAAGTATTTATTCTTAGAAAGTATAGACTTGACAGAAGCAAGTCTTCGCATTGACTTTTAGAGGAGTTCAACAGAATCCTACAGAAGACACAAGGCATTGCCTACATAGGCTTTGGGAAGCATCATAGAGACCCTGGGTCTCAAATTCTCAGAAGCCTAAAGACTTCACAGTTTTGCAAAGGAGTATTTCATATCACGTGCTCATCACGTGCATTCTTTTAACCAACTTCTTTTGTATGTGTGAGATGTTTCCACGTGTCATGATCTTAGAGAGTTAGTTAGTTATTTGAATGTATAAACAGGAACATTCCCTTTGTAATTTGTATGCTTTTTGATCATTCAATACATATATCATTTGAAGTGAATTCTCTCTATTGTTACACACATACTATGTGTTCTTGGTGTTCTTCATTTTCAGTAAGATTCATTTGAAGTGAATTCTCTCTATTGTTACCAACTCTAATTCATCTTTTATGAGCATTGGATCGTAATCGAAACCTCCAACTCTAAACCGAGAGTAATTCCAGCAATGGAAAATCCGAATGATAAATTTTCTCGAGGGTATTCATCCTAGAATCATTGAATATCTTCAAAACCCTCCTTATATTCCCATTCAGTTGGTTCCCCTTGTTCCAGCCACTACAACTACTGCTGAGATCCTGGAGTACTAGCAACCCAAACCTCAAAAGGATTGGGATGAAGAAGATAATGAGCTCTTTGGCCTTGCCCCAAAATGCAAAAGGTTACTCATCATGGCCCTCCCTAATGAGATCTTTGAATCTCTAGATCACTGTGGAACATCAATGGAGCTTTGGAGAGAACTCCAGAAACAATTAGAGGAAGGAGTGAATACTCTCAAAAATAACAGAACCATGTGTATAAATGAATACCATGAGTTCAAGGCAAAAGAGGGTCAAAGCTTGAAGGATACCAACTCAAGATTCAACATACTCATCAGCAAGTGTAGACGCTCTAGAGTGGTTAGGACTAATGAGGACAACAACATGTTGTTCTTGAAGAGCCTTGGTGTAGAATGGTTTCATCTAACTATGTCAATAAGAACCACTCTAGACTTGGAACTCATGTCTCTGGCTGATCTGTATGGCTCTCTAACTAGCCAGGAATCTCTGGTTATGCAAATCAAGAGTAGCATTGGTGGTCCTCTAGCTCTGGTGGCAGAAGGAAGAAAGCGTAAGGAGAAAGAGGTTAAGATAGAGGTGAAGAAGATAAAGAGAAAGATTTGCTGATAGAAAATGATGAGGAAGTAAGTTCTGAAGAAGAAGTTTCTATGAAGGAGAAGATAGAGACCTTGGCTCTAATCACTAAGGAATATCGTAGAGGACAAAGAGGAAGAGGAAAAGGAAGAGAGTATTCTTACAGAAGAGGACAATATGAGAGAAGAGGAGAAGTTGATAGAATAGGAGGAGAGTATGATAGAAGAGATGAATATCATAGGAGAGAGTATGAGAGAAGAGATTGTGACAGAAGAGACTGGATTAACAAAGAGGAGGCCAGAGGAGAACCATAGAACGCTGTGGATGGTTGTTTCAGATGTGGCAAGCCAGGCCATTACGCTGCAGAGTGTTGGTCAACAGGACAAGTGGCACCACAGAATCCATCCGCATCCTAGAGGACACCACAAAAAACTGTGAAAGATGCTGCCTACTTTAAGAAGAAGGCAAAATAATACAACAAGAAGGTCCTCTTGGCTGAAACAAGTGACCTTGTGACAGATGAGTCCTCTGAGAATGATGAGCCACAGAAGGGATTGGTGGCCATAGAGGACTCCAGAGATGAAGAAGAGTTATGTGGAATAGCCAAAGGGGACTCTGACACCTCGAGCATTTGGTCTTCTGAGGTATCTTCTTCTGAAAGTAATGAACTTTATATTGAGATCATTGAGAATCTTGACTCACATCAAACAGAGTTCAATGGTCTCAAAGAAAAGTTATCCTTTTGCGAAAAAGAAGTGAAGACTCTGACAGAGGAAAGGAAATGACTCTTTAAAATGTTTGAAAAGGCTGAGTAAGAAAGAATCTCTTTGATGAAAAGCCAAAAGAAAAATTAACCAAGCTTGAAAACATTCTCAAAGAAAAGGATGTTGAACTAAAGAAACTAAATAGTAAAAGAAGCAATGCTATGTCTATCAAAGATTTCTTTCAAAAAGAAAGAGAGTTTTTTATCAAGACATACTTAACAAAGAGATCAAGATTCGAAAATTTCAGGATGCTCAAAATGTTTTTACCAAAATAAGGGTTAATATGGGCAAAAGAGGTTTGGGATATTCTGAGTTTGAAAACAAATCAAGCTTTAAATCTAAAAAATCTTTACAAAGCATTTTCAGATCTGTAAAGAACATACGAAGTAACATCTTTGATTTTAGTCCATCTTTAAAAGAAGAAGACTTATGAATGCACCAAAATCAAGAACTCCTCTTGTTTTCACAAACGTAGCTTTTAATGACTACATTGATTGTTTTCACCTTCAGAAGAGAGGGATTCTATTCCAATGAGAGTTTTGAAACAGATTCAATAAGGAGTATTTGAGTTTGGTCATCCAGCGATTCAAGAAGATTGTGCCTTCTTCTGTGAAGTTAAACCCTTAATTAGAAAAGGAATTATCTTCTGTAGCACCTGAATTTTATCCAAGGCATCTGATAGAGGTCTCTGACATTTCGGAATCTTCTGACAGTGTTGAATCTCTCTGTGGGGAAAGTTTTGATGAAGTCATTTCAAATGAACCAATGATATTTTCAGACAAAGATTTTATTTCATCCAACAAAGATTTTTTCAGTTCAGACTCTAAAACAGAATGTAATTCTGATCCCGAATCCAAATCATGTTAAGAGATTTCTAAAAATGACATTTGCACAGAAGCTTTAATTAATCAAACCTCTGAGCATGAGTCTTCTAAAGACTCTGAGAAAGTTTGTAATCAGATCATAGAATCTGAGATAATTGCTCAACCGTCTGAGGATGGTGAGCTAGTGAATCACCCTATGAAAACAATTGATCTGTGCTTAAATTTAAGAAAAGAAAAGGAAAAATCTTTGAATGATTGCATTTCTTCATCAACTGTCTCTAAAGTTCGGAAGTCCAAACTTTCTTGGCAACAAAAAGGAAAATGGCCTCAATCTAACCAATATTCTATCACAGTAATTGCAGGACATTCAAAGAAAGGACCCATACAGAAGAAGCCTAGTTCAAAATATTTTAAAAATAAAGAGCCTAGATCAGTTGGGGAATCTTGTACAAAGAATCCTAAATCTAGGAAGGGCTCTAAACATAAAGCTTTTGTACCTTTCTTTGAAGAGTTCAATGAAAATTTTATGTCATAGAGGAAATTTAACATAGATCAATACCGATTTCTGTGAATGCTTCAACATCAAGCATGCTCTGTCTAATCATTTCAACCATTCAACCTGCCAAGTCACAAATCATAGAGAAAATTCCTCACGAGACAATCATAGACAATTTGGCAATTCTGTGCCACAGAAGAATAAACTGAAACCAAACGATATTGTGGCATGCCTAAAACAAGCTAATTTGAAATGACCCAACTGGAGGTGGGTACCTAAATTCTCTGTCGTCTGATTACAAAAGAAGCAACATGTGTCGACCTGGTATGTTTACTCAGGTTGCTCGAGACACATGACTGGAACTCTAGAGCTTCTCTCATCCCATGTCAATAAAGAAGGAAGTTATGTGTCTTTCGGAGGAAACCAAAACGGAAGAATAGAAGGGTACGGGATGATAGTGAAAGGAAAGATCACTGTGAATTAAGTTTCCTATGTTAATGGCCTGAAGCATAATTTGATAACTGTGAGTCAGTTGTGTGACAATGGGCTGGATGTCATGTTCAAAATCAAGAATTGCATGATGTACAAAGGTGACACCCTCATTGAAGTCATGAGAGCGAAAAGAAGAGGAGATCTATGCCTTCTATGTTTTGAAACACTTGTAGCTAAAGAAGAAATATGCTTGGTCTCCTCTGTGAAGAACGAAGAAGCATGGCTCTTGCACACCATCTTTTGTCATTTAAATTTTCATACTCTTCACAAGCTGGTAAAGCTTAAGTTAGTCAAAGGTCTTCCTGAGATAAAATTTGAGAAAGATCATCTATGTTCTGCTTGTGAAATGGGAAAACTAAAAAGGTCTTCTCACAAAACCAAGTCTAATCCTTCTTATGACAAGCCCTTACAAATGCTTCACGTGAACCTCTATGGACCTATTGCAGTACAAAGTCTTGGAGGAAAGAAGTATATTCTTGTACTCATAGATAAGTTCTCAAGTTTTACATGAATGGAGTTCTTAAGAAAGAAATCTCAAGTTCCTTTGCTTCTAATCAATCTCTTGAAGAGATTGAAAGTTTTTCATGGTGTGTAGATTAAAGTCATTTGAAGTGATAATGGCATTGAATTTAAGAATTCAACCACTGAAGACTATCTGACCTCTGTTGGCATAACACACAACTTCTCTGCACCAAGGACACCACAGCAGAATGAAGTAGTTGAGAGAAAGAACAGTACGCTTGTAGAGGCTGCAAGGACTATGTTAAATGCCTCTGGTTTACCTCTTATATTCTGGGCAGAAGCTGTATCGACTGCTTGCTACACACAGAATAGATCCTTGGTAGTGAAGCGCCATGAGAAGACTCCATATCAGCTTTTATATAACAAAAGGCCCAACATAAAAATCTTTCATGTTTTTGTTTGCAACTGCTATGTATTTAACGATAGAGAACCAATTGGAAAGTTTGATCCAAAAGGGGATGATACTATCTTTATTGGATATGCATCGGATTCTGTTGCTTACAGAGTCTATGTCCCCAGAACCAAAATTGTGGTTGTCAGTACTAATGTTAAATTTGATGATTCTTTCCAGGTTACTCAAGATAAGTTCAAAGAGGAACTTAAAATCCAAGCAGAAGCATCACTAAATGCAACCATAATAGAAGATCCTGAAAGATTGTTAAGTGATTGGTATGAAGATTTCGAAGATTCCAACAGAGCTTCTATCAATGCTGACAAATCTTCTACGAATGCTGACAGAGCCTCTAAGAATGCTAACAGAGCCTCCACAGATCTTTCCAAAAGTTCAGCTTCATTTAGTCTATCGGGACCATCCCAAACCACATCCATCTCTGATATTCCTTCTCTAGTAACAACTTTGTCACCCACAGAACCTCCAGAACCATCTACTCCAACAGATTCTACATCTGCTCCATCTATCATTCCTTCAGCACCATCTGAACCCATCACTGATGCAAAACCCATCCCCCAAATAAATGAACCAGAATCATCTCAGTCTCAAGCACAAAATCTCCAAGAAGTTAACTCTTCATTTAAACTGCTTCATGCTGTTAAGTGGTAAAAAGATCATCCTCGATCACAGATAACTGGAGATCCCTCTGAAGGTGTCAAGACCGAAGCAAATATCAACTAGTGCTTGTTCTCATGCTTTGTTAGCAAAATAGAACCCAAGCAAGTGACAAAAGCTTTGGCAAATCCATTTTGGGTTGAAGCATGCAAGAGGAACTTCTTCAGTTTAAGAGGAACCATGTTTGGACTTTAACACTTCTGCCAAGTGGGAAGATTGCCAGTGGCACCAAATGAGTCTTTAGAAATAAAAAAAAATGAAAATGGGGTTGTGATCAGAAATAAGGCCAGGTTGGTTGCACAAGGTTATAGCCAAGAGGAAGGCATTGACTATGAAGAAACCTTTTCCCCTGTTGCTAGGCTTGAGGCAATTAGAATATTCTAAGCCTATGTTGCTCATAGAGGGTTCGAAGTATATTAGATGGATGTCAAATCAACATTCTTGAACGGCAAGTTGAAAGAAGAAGTATATGTCAAGCAACCTCCAGGATTTGAGACTGAAAAGTACCCAAATCATATCTACTTCATAGACAGGGCTCTGTACGGTCTCTGTACGGTCTCAAACAAGCCCAGAGCCTGGTATGAACGATTATCAACTTCTCTTCCCTCACACAATTTCCACAGAGGTACAACTAACATCACGATATTTTACAAGAAAATCCATGATGATATCTTGCTTGTTTAAATTTATGTTGATGATATCATATTTGGTTCAACTGATGTTTAATTGTGCAAAGAGTTTGAATCACTAATGCAGAGTGAATTTGAGATGAGCATGATGGGAGAATTAACTTTCCTTCTTGGACTTCAAGTCAAGCAATATTCTGAAGGCATTTTTATCCATCAAGCCAAATATATTCAGGATCTTCCGAAGAAATACAAGCTTAGTGAAGTCTCTCCCATGAGAACACCCATGGCTACTAGCCTAAAGCATCACAACAAGTTGAGTATAGTTTCTGTAGAGTGTAAACTTTACAGAGGCATGATTGGTTCACTCATATATCTAACTGCCAGTAGGACCTGATATTATGTTTGCTACTTGTATTTGTGCTAGGTATCAAGCTAATCCCAAGGAATAACACTTGAGTGATGTAAAGAGAATTTTGAGATACCTAAAGAAGTCTCCAAGTCTTGGTTTGTGGTATTCGGATTATGGAGAATGTCAAGTGGATCGAAAGAGTACTTATGGAAGCTGTCAGATTCTAGGGGGAAAGTTAGTCAGTTGGTCCTCAAAGAAGAAGAACTGTGTTTCCACATCCACAAAAGAGGCAGAGTACGTTGCTGCTGTAAGTTGCTGTTCTCAGGCTCTATGGATGCAAACCCAACTCAGAGATTATGTTACAGTATCAACAAGTGCAATTGCTATCTCAGCCAATCCAGTGCAAGACTCCACGACAAAGCATATAGACATAAGGTACCATTTTCTTAAGTATCATGTTGAAGAAGTTAATGTCGAAATGTATTTTGTCAATACAAAATTTTAATTGGCCGATCTCTTTACAAAAACACTTAATGAGAAAAGATTTAATTTCATTGTTGAAAAGATTGGCATGACTGGTCCATTACCTCAGTAGTTCACATTATTGTTCTGTAAATATTTTTATTCTCAATTATTTTCTTGTTCTAGATTATTTTTTTCTCAGTTGCTCTTAAAGTTCACAGAACCTCTGTCATTACTCACAAAGGGTTTCTCAACAAATCTTCTTTCATTATTTCTTCTCAAATATATTCAAACCTTTCTTGGGTCGAGGGGGAGCTATGGAAGCTAGCTCTAGGAGTATCTACTTTGTAAAAGTTAAAAAACCACAGAATATGGAAACACCGTTTAGTAATTTTCATAGAGCTTATTTCAGCAGAACCTCTGTCGCTTCTAGGAGAGTTTATGTGAAATTTGCGTGTTAAAATTATTCACCTCTCTATGGATTCTCAAACGTTTAGGTAAAACAAAGGTGCAAGTGAATCTCGGCACATATTACAGAGGCTCTGTGACCCTTAGGCCACTATAGAAAATCTCTTCTATATTTTTCTAAAAATGGTATGGTGTACGTGGTTCTGAGGGTAAGGGTAATATTCGTCCACGTGCATGTTAGACTTTTGGGGCACACGTCTTCAATCGTGCGTCACCCAGATACACATGGCAGAATTTTACTGGTTTTACAATAGCGGTGCAGTTATCACGATAAAACCCTTCCAATTCAAATTCTAGTTTCCCTCTCACTATAAAAACACTTCGTCCGTAACCCTTAAACTTTTTATCACTCTCAAATACTCTCAAGCAAATCCCCTGTTTTCCGATGAACTTGCAATCACCTCCGATTACCCTTCAAATTCATCAATGGCGTCTAAAGCACCTGCTCAAGCAGCATCCAATACCGGTTCCTCCAATTCCCAATCAGAATATAACCCTAATGATCAGGTTGTGAACCAATCGCAAGCCTTGTCGTCTCCTGCTGTCTCTTTTCTCCAGAATAGCTACGACAAGGTAGTTCTAGTGAAGAAGCCGAACAACTATTACCTGGTCCCTGGTGATGGATTTCCCGATTACACCTTCGTTCTTATTGAATTTCTACGAAATCATCCCCTGTTCTATGCCCTAACCGCCAAGAAAGAAGTACCAGAAACCTATCTGAGGCAGTTGTTGCTCAGTTCTTATGTCTGCAACCTGGAGAATACAGGTCTGAGCATTGTGGGATATGTTACCTATCCTATGGTGAGATCAATGGTCCCTCTACAGATTAATGTAAATGACCTTCGATAAGCCCTTCAACTCGAAGTTTGAACCAATTATGATGCAACACCTTCTGATGATGATCTGATGGAATTCCTCAAATTCCATTCGTATACTCCAAACCCAAACGAAGCCATTCACCATATGATCTCACTTCACAAGACATGGTTAACCCCTAATCTGGAACTCCTTGTTCTCGATCGTTAACTGTTGCTTAACAGGGAAAGTTGGCAGCCACGATCAATCATCAAATGCCATGCTTGCAATAGTTTATGGGATCTACTTTGGTCCGAACTTGGATTATGCCTCTCTTATCTTTGAAGATATGCTCGGCTTAATTCGAAAGAAGTATGCTACACAGAGGGAGGAGAAATTCACGGTCAGAGAGCAGAAGAAACGCAAAGAGGATATCAACCAACCTACCCTCATTTTACAGACGTTCTTTGGGCTGGTCTTCGCAGCTAAAATCGCAGAAGAGTTTCCCTCTAAGAAGCTTACTATTGCCAAACTTTTTCCTATGAACAAGTTCAAACCAATGCTCTCTGTGAAAGGTTACAAAATTTCGCGACCTCTGTCGAAGAAAACGCTCCTCCTTCTGTCCAAGACCGATAGGGAGACATACAGACGTAGGTACAGAATGCCAGAGTGCCTGTGACCCCCCACGCATAGGAGCCAATCTAGCTGAGCGTGTAGAAAATGAGAGAGCTGAGGGTGTACAGGAGGTGGCAAAAGAGCCAAGGGAGGTGAGTGAGGGTATGGACTTAGAAGTAGACAGAAGTCCCCCACCACAACAGACTAAGAAGGCCAAAAAGAGTAAGAAAAGGTCTGCAGCGGTTGTTGTTCAACAGAGCCCTGAACCTCGTCAAAAGAAGACTAAAAGATCCACTAAGGTCCAAATCCTAGAAGTGGTTATAGAGAAAGCACTACAGGTTGAATCAGTCCAAGAGATATCTCAAGTTCAACCTCCTCCTCAAAAGAAAAAGAAATCTTGAACGGTTAAAACTCTAGAGGTAGTCCTAGTAAATGTGTTAGAGGTACAAATTGCAGAAGAAGAATCCCCGGTTCAGCCTCTAAAAAGAAGAAAAAGGGCAAAGCGGCTGTTACCATGGAGACGACAAAGAAGAGCGACCATGTTGTGAGGAAACCGAAGAAGCATTAAGAGGAATGCAAACTGGACGCACACATTGAAGAACAAATCTCTAGTGGTCGTCTTTTTTAAGACGATCAACCACCTCTCACAGAGGAAGTTGTGGATGACACCGCAGAGCCTCTTGTGACAGAGATTATACTTAAAACTCAGCCAAAAACCGTGGCAGAGAGAACAGAGGCTTCTAGGCCTAAAAAGAGGAAGCTCAAGAAGGTCATCACCACAGAAGTTGTTAACATCACTAGCATGACAAAAAGCCAAGAAGAAACTGTGGTTGAGGTATTTGATACTCTAGAATAACAGTTTGAGAAGCCTAGAGCTCCATCTGCCAGCCTCCGATATCCAGGCTGGCATGGGCAAAAAAGTGATTTTGTGTGATGAGGACGAGCCTGAACTTCAAGGATTTGGTCCAACAATAGAGGATGATGTTGTTGTTGAGAGAGTAAAGGGTTTAGGTGGCGAGGAGAATACTGCATAGGTAGAGGTAGACGTTGTAGGCGAACAAGATGCCATTGGCACACATCCCAGTCCCCCTTCCGGTGCAACCCATACTACTAGCCCTTCTGATATAGAGGAAGAGGCTATTGAAGAAAGCGTGCACACGCTGAGCTCAGCCCGATCCAACCTCCCAGAGGATACTTCTCTGTCTTTTGGGGAAATCAATACCTAGGAACCCTCTCTCACTTCTTCCTCCTCCAAATAGGATGATGGTTTTAAAAAAGAGACCTTTCGCCCAAGGACTCGACAGAACCTCATGGGGATGCATGTGTTGATCCCCCCTCACACCAGTAAACAACCCAAAGTGAGGAACACAGAGGTTGGTGGTCTAGAACGCCCTACTTCTCCACATGGTACCTCTCCAAAGACGGGCTCTGAACCCTCTACGGATGAAACCATCAGAATAGAGGTAGGCTCTCTAGATAAGGGTGTTCGAGGATCCTCTAGAAGTTACTGAGGAGGGAATATCACCACACCTCCTAAGGGCGCCTTAAACTCCAAGGCTACTGCAATCCATGTGTTGGAACTTCATGTTCCCAAGGGGACTACGTTATGAAACAGGAGTTTCAATCTTTCGCGATAGAGGTCCTCAAGAAACTCAACGAGTTGAAAAGCTTCAAGAGTCCAGCCATAGAAGCTCCCAACGTCCAAGTCACAGAAGCCTTGCGAGCTCACACAAAGGTTCTGATGGAAGTTACTTTTGCGATTTCTAAGATTTGCACTTCCGTTCAGACCCTTCAGAGCTTTGTCCTCTCCAAAGACGATGTGGCCAACAAGTTCAACTCTCTGTCTCTCAATGAAGATTCTGTCAAGTCTCTGAAGGATGCCTGCACAGTTCTCGCCATAGAGCTTATCTCTGATCTCATATCTGCAGGTTATACCCACTTCTCTCAGTTCAAGGATGAGACCAAAAACTTGGTGAATTCCGCGATCGTGTTTGGAGTGTCTCCATCCGAAGGTAACCCTAAATGTTTAGTAACCAGGGGTGATCTCTCCAATCTTATACGTGCATTGGGTGAATCAGTTGAAGAACACAACAGCAACCTGATAAGTAACGTTCATGCATCCAATGTGAAAATTGGACGGACTCTCCCTCGAAGCCCTAAAGGTGAGCAGTTCCATTCAATACTGTGTCAACTCCATCCGCCTCAATGCCAACCTCCATGACAATATCGTCGAAGATGCGGCAAAAAAGGCTCTTAAAGCTGTCCGTATAGCCTCTCGTCAAGTTATCCTTCACATGAACAGAGTATTATAAACCTCCTTCGCTGTTGAAGTTCCACAGAAGAAGCAGGATGATAAGGATGACCATGATCCTGTTCATCCTGAGGGGGAGAAGGATACCAGGCCACCACAGAAGAGGAAGTCCACAGGGGTCACCATCGTTGATTCCACAGTAACTCTTTTCACTAAGTTTTCTACCGCAGACGTTCTGGCAGAGAGAGAAAGCTGATCTGGCAATAGCTCTTAAGCTTTCTTGAGCAGAGGCTTTGGCTAGCGCAGGTAGAACAGGCACTATTCCAAAAGTTGGAGAGAGCTTGAATGCCGTCGAAGAAACGTCCATGGGTACGTTCGACACTCTTTTGGGGACAATAAAGTCAATCCTCGCAGAGAGGTCTACCCAGATACCAATCCTGGAAGGGGAAGTTGTAGAGGGAAGACCGCAGAACAGATCGCAGAGCCGCGTAGAAGAAATAATCAGGCAGATGGATCAAATCCTCATAGAGGAGATTAAGCATATCGGTGTGACTACCCCAGAAGAGATGATCATATGGAAGTATGCTGAAAGAGATAACAATCCTCCATACGATCCAGAGCTATCAGGAATGCCAAATCTAGAGGGGAAGCTCAAGTTCATCAAGATGACTTTGCCAATGTCACAAGTCTTCACCAATATTCCTAACACAGAGCTCAACACAATCGCGGCCAGAACTTTAATGAACAAGTCCATCGTGTACTCATCTTATATCGTGAAGAGAAATAACGGTAATCTCTATGGGTTTTGTGATGCAGATCAACACAATCTCTGTGTATTTGATCTCAGATACCTTTACAAGATTCTGCAAAACTACGTGAAGAACGGAAAGACTATAGAGAGCAAGAGAACGTATGCCAACTCCTTAAATAGATTGAGAGAGGTCATGTGAGCTCAAGTGATTCTTCATAGTAAGACATACTTTGACTTAGGATACTGGCATGCTCAAGAAAAGATGTGCATCTCTCCACCTCGAAATCGTCCTATCTGGATTCTCATAGTACATTCCAATATCGTTGTTTAGAATCCTATGTTTGGATATGTATATCTAGATCAGCATGAAATTCAGAGGTTCTTTGATCCTGAAGAAAGACACAAGTACTCTGCAGGGACGCTCAATTGAATCTACAGGTTTCTAGCAGTAGAAATGAAGAAAGGGAGAATCCATAAATATGAAACCTATCCTCTGTTTAAAGCAATTCAAGACCAAGCCTCTTTCAGATCATTCATGTAGAACATGTACTTAATACTCAAGGCTGATGGCATCAACGACTTCCCTAACTCTGAAGTAGATTAGTTTATGTAGTCTTTTTTAAATTTCTACAGTATATCTGTGACAACCGACAAAATTCGGCTCTCAGGTTAGCTACTCGTTAAATCACTCAGTAGCGTTTCCGTAGGTAAAAATTTAGTCACTTAAGTTATTAGAAGAAATTAGGTTAGTTTGCGTGAAAAATTTAGGCAAAAACCTAAAAATCCCGAAAACTGCCCGAAAAAGCCCGTACCGGCCCAAAGTCACCCGAAAACCTGATAATGCCAAATTTAAAGTCAATTTATATAAAATATGTTACTTTATTAAAAATAAAAGTAAACTGTTTCAAATAATCCAAATTCACCTTCGAAAAAGTCGGTTTTTACCGAAAAACACCGAAAACCCGACACTGCGTTTGAGCAAACATTATTAGAATTACTTATTTTTAAAAAAAAAAAGAGGGATGGGATTGGCCAATGTGGCAGGCCACCTCCCCCCCCCTACTCTCTCCCTCACTTCTTTTTCCCATAAAAACATTATTACTTCTCATCACCATCATTTTCATTTTCAAATTTCACTCTCTCTCTATCATTCTCTCTCTCTAAAACTCTCTCAAAAATTCCAGCCATATTCTTCATTCAAAATCTGATTTTTGAAGATTTGGATAAGATTTTAAAAAGCTCTTGTAGTTGTTTCATCAAGGTAAGTGTTGTAGGTGCATTGAACTTCGATTCTTAGCATTTTTGAAGCTCTTTCTTGTATTTCTTGAGGATTAAACACTCTTTTAGTGATGAATATCATTCTTGATGTTTGAGGATGAGAATGAACCTTAGAAATGTGTAAGAACATTCAAAGAAGGTGAAATTCCATGACTCCTCCTCATGAACACAAGATTTGAAGTAAAAAAAATCACATGTTTGATGTTTTTGTTACTCTTTTTGGGGCTGAACTTATCTATTAGTTCATGCATGTGTTTTGATGATATCCAAATGTATTTCATCTACTCATTTGATATAAAATAGGGTTTTTAGTTTATTATCAAAGAAACCCCCAAATCTTGGTGATTTTATGTGCTTTTGGTGAATAAAAATGAATATGGAATCTGGAATGTTGCTGACAGATTATTGCATGTTGTTTGGATGACCCAAAAAGGGTGTTTTTGGATTCATTTTTCTCTGAAATTTTTATGGTTCATTATTTTATGTGTTAGGGTTCAAATCCCACTGGAATCATTCAAAAATTCCATGTTTTGAGACCTTAACCATGTTAAAACGTTTTAGTGTTCATCAGCTTCTGGTCAGAATTTTATATCATCTTCATGCATGCATATCTCCATGATAACTTAACTAAAATGCATGATTCTTGATTCTAAGTTCAAGTTCAATGAGTTAGCTTTCCAAAGAATCTGAGATCTCATGATTTGGTGGACTCTTTGAGTGCTCAACCAATGAAAAGAAATTCGTGGTGCAATCTGTCCAAGGATGGCAGATTCACATGCATGGATTCATGAGGTCATATCTCATTCAAAAATCATCAAAATCGTATGAAACTTGTTTCATTAGTTAGATATTTGTTTTATCTTAAATATCCCTTTTGAAATTTGAATTTTGGTGTAGAAATGAATTCTCTATAGTACAAACATCACTGACTTGTATTTTCAAAAATGATTTATGCACACTGATTTTGCAAGAATTTCTAAAATATGTTAAACATCTTCAAAAATCATGAAATTTGGTGGGAATGTTGTTAACACCCCCAATATCAGTAGGTAAAATTTTGATAATCTATCTCTTTGTGGACCCAAGCTTAAAGGTAGAATTTTTGCAACTAAACAAATCTGCCAGAATCTGATTTCTCCAAAAAGGATTGTTTTGCAAACTTCAAGAAATCCCATGTGTTTGGACATTGTATAAAGTAACTAAAAGCTATTTTATACTAAGTTGAACTCAATAAAAATAAGTGAAGGCATTATATTAGGACATCGGTAATGACTTGACTAGATACGGACCGTTGAATTAAGACTTACGTCAATTACGTATGTTATAGGGCATAAGTACACTTGGAGTCGGGATTATTCACGCACTACCGATTGTCATAAACGCTAAACTACTCAAGGTGAGTATTCACAGCCCCTCTTTTACCGTTTTTACGAATTTGGGGTGAAAAGCATGTTCAAGGAAATGAATTGTTGATTTATTTTGAAATATAAATCTAGATATGAGAAAAATTTATACTGTTATGAGACATGATATAGTGAGTTTGAAAAAGTGAAGTCCCCGGATGTCTACTTTTAACTCATAACAATGGGCCTATAATACATGTGGATAGCGCTATTTGGTTGACATACCCACCTTAAACTGACGAGGAATAGGTGCACTGTATTGAATAAAAGTTCTACACATGTGGGATTTAGTCCCACCGCTGAGGTAGAACATGGCCGTAGCATGTCGTATATTCAGGCTTAGTAGTGACTCAAAGAATAAATATCATGTGATTAACGTTAACCCGGGAAATTTTCTCATATTTGTTACAAAGCTTTGAAATCGAGTGAGCAAAAACGTTCACTAAAGATAAGCCTTGTGATGGTAGTGGGCAAAAAGGTTCACTACAAAATGTTTTGTTACTAAGCTTTGAAATGGAGTGGGCAAAAACGTCCACTAAAGATAAGCTTCGTAATGGTAGTGAGCAAAAAGGTTCACTATAAAATGTTTATGAAAATGTGGGTGAATAAAAGATTCACTGTTTATGAAAATGTGGGTGAATAAAAGATTCACTGTTTATGAAAATGTGGGTGAGTAAAAGATTCACCAAAGATTCTGTATATAAAATGTTTTGTGCATATGAAAACCTGTGAACTCACCAACTCTCGTAGTTGACGCTTGTTTTAACATGCTTTTCAGGAAATCAGAAGGTTTATGAAAAAGCTTAGTTTGCGCGTTTGTTGGCATCATTCAAGACATTGTTTATTTTTGCTATGTTTGTAATGTTGAACTCAGTTGGTTGTAATACAATTTGTAAACTTTAAATGTTTCGGTATGGATGGTTGATGTTGTTTATCTCCTATCTCATTGAAATCTTAGCTGTCACACCCCGTGTTTCCGCTTTAGCGGGGTGTTACAGATTTGGTATCAGAGCCATAGGTTATAAAGAACATCAGTTTTCTACAAAAGCAAGTACTATAACCAACATTTTTACACAAATTATATAACTTTTCAAAATCAAAGATTTCAAAAGTTAGGAGAAATTGTACCATTCGGATGATTAGGATAGGTGCTATTCTGATATATCATAGATATGCGGAGCCTGATCACCTACGCCTAGCCATGATATAAGTAGGATAAGACTTACGAACTAATCATACTCTTAGAAAATGAAGTTTGAAACTTTCTAGAAACCTCCTGAAAAGCATAAACCGTGTGAGTTCACATAAGCATATCATGATGTTGATATTTACTATAGCACTTACGCATTTAAGTAAAGTAACGCCACTGTTGAACACTCATGCGTTAGCGCTAGAATGTCACTAGTATTTTGAATGCGTGTTAATAAGTTTTGTGGACACTACAATCACTATGTCGAACACTATTACTTAGACTTCGGAGAAAGACCCGTCTAAGAATTATGATTCCGACACTAGAGTAACAAGTGAGGATATTTAAGCGATCCACCTTCAATTACCCCAACAACTATCTTATCTCAACCTACACCATTTATTCCTACGCCTAACCCGAACCTCCCAGCACCTCATATGAGACAACTCAGAAGACAGTTGCGGCAACCTTTCGGAGTGGACTGGCAATAACTCATTGGGGTAATGCAAGATCATTTCGTATCCTTTCGGGGATATTGATCGCTCATAATATTAGTATGGCACAAGGAGAGGCTCGAACTATGCGAACACTCGCCGACGGACTACAAAATAGTCGAAGCAGGGCATCAAGATAGAATCAGGCCATAATTTAGTTGACAAACTTGGCGCATCTCTTGGAGGAATGTACCACCGATGTTGTAGAGAATGCTATGACGACAAGAAGGACGACTAGGTGAGTTGACTTGGGCGGACAAGTTGTGGTAATACTGTTGGCAAAGTTGATCCTTTCGTTTGTAACTCTCGTGAATTTGAAAGAATTTCAAAGTGTACTTTTGGTTATCCCATTTAAACCTTAGCTTGGGTGAGTAAAATATTTTAAGAATGCATTAGCATCAAATTTTGACCCTTTCAGATATATATTAAGTTTTTATGAAACTAATCTTTATTTAACCACAAAGACGTTCTTATCGATTTTACTGTAAAGAAATTCTCATAAATAAAATACAAATATTTTCGAACATTTATTAAAGACAACTTTTAATCAAACATACATTTTACAAATGATTTAGAACCGCATTTTCCAGAAGAAACACACTTAGCTAGAAAGTGAACCGTGAAAATTAATCGATCAACATTGCTCAACTGATAGCCCAACAAGTCCGGGAAGTTGTACCTACCATAGTCACTCAAGTTACTACCGACCTTGTCGCAAATAGAAGAAATAAGGAAGTTATAGGATCCATCGAATGGAAAGAATGTAATAAAATAAAGTAGAGCACCAGTCAGAAGAGACAACTCAAGGTCATTCAGATAAAAGTCGAAAAGAAGTCAGAAATTTTGGAGTAAAGACCCATGAGTCAAGACAGTATATGGACTATCATCCAAAATGTAATAGCTACAACTGCAATCACCCAGGAGCTTGTATTTTGGGTACCAAGGACAATCTAGTCGGTTACACTACTCGTTACTATAGAAAGGAAAGGAAGGTCAGAAGGACCGGAAAGGGTGCTAAGAGTACGGAACCCTAAACCACTCTAAAGATAGGTATTTCACGCTGAATAAAGGCTTGAGCAGCACCATGAGGACGAACAAAGCAACGCAAGCCAATCAAAGAGATTAAGGATGCAAGGCTCAAGGAAGGGCATTCGCAATTGGAACTAAAGAGGTTCACCAAGATCTAGCATAAATGATAGGCATAAAAACGCGGAGTCATTTAAGGAAGGAGAGCGTTGCATATTTAGCACCCATTGTAGATAAGGAAGTAAAAGAGAAACCAATTTCAGGACCTTCTAGTTGTAAGAGATTATCCCGAAGTATTCCCAGAGGAGTTACCCGGATTACCCCCGCATAGGCAAGTGGAGTTCCACATCGATCTTGTCCCAGGAGCGGCCCCTGTAGCAAAATCATTGTATCGTCTGGCGCCATCAGAAGTGCAGGAACTGCCAAATCAGCTTCAAGAGTTACTTGATAAAGGATTCATCCGACCCAACTCTTCACCCTGGGGAGCCCCGGTTATGTTCGTTAAAAAGAAGGACGGATCCTTTAGGATGTGTATAGACTATAGGAAGCTGAACAAGATTACTATCAAGAACCGTTACCCTCTTCCACGCATTGATGACCTGTTCGACCAGTTGCAAGGACCTACCTGTTTTTCCAAAAATCGACCCTCGGTCAGGTTACCATCAGATGAGAGTGCGAGAAGAAGATATCGTCAAGACAGCGTTCAGAACTCGGTATGGTCATTACGAGTTCTTGGTCATGCCATTTGGTTTGACTAACGCTCCAGCAGTGTTCATAGACCTGATGAACAGAATCTGTTGACCGTACCTGGGTAAGTTCGTAATTGTTTTCATCAACGACATCCTGATTTACTCACGAAGCAAGGAGGAGCATGAGCAGCATTTAAGATTGATACTGGAGTTGCTCAAAACCGAGGAACTTTACACAAAATTCTATAAGTAAGAACTTTGGATTCGTGAAGTGCACTTTTTGGGTCATGTAGTGAACAAGGAAGGAATCCATGTCGATCCAGCATAGATTGAGGCCATAAGAAAATGGGAAGCACCGAAGACGCCAACAGAAATTCGATAATTTCTTGGTTTGGCAGGCTATCATCGGCGATTCATCGCAAATTTTTCCAAGATTGCGCAACCACTATCGATGTTAACGCAGAAAGACAAGAAGTTTGTTTGGGGAGAAGAACAAGAGGAGGCGTTTCAGTTACTCAACCATAAGTTGTGCAATGCACCCATTTTGGCATTACCCGAAGGAACGGATAACTTCGTGGTGTATTGCGATGCTTCGCATCAAGGCTTGGGATGTGTTTTGATGCAAAACGAGAAAGTCATCGCTTACGCATCCAGCCAGCTGAGGATCCACGAGAAAAATTACACCACTCATGATATGGAACTTGGAGCCGTGGTGTTAGCACTCAAGGTCTGGACACATTACCTTTATGGTACAAAATGCACCATCTTTACGGACCACAAGAGCCTCCAGCAGATTCTCGATCAGAAAATGTTGAACATGAGGCAAAGAAGATAGGTCGAATTGCTCAATGATTATGGTTGTGAGATTAAGTATCACCCAGGAAAGGCGAATGTTGTAGCTGATGCACTGAGCAGGAAAGAAAAGGTGAAACCTTCAAGAGCACGAGCTACGGAAATGCTTGTTCAAACGAGTTTGAAAAATCAAATACTTGAAGCTCAAGAAGAAGCATTGAAAGTAGAAAACCTGAAGAAAGAAACTCTTCACCAGATGGAAAAGGAGTTTGAGGTGAAAGATGAGGGAGTACGTTATTTTAAGGATAGGGTATGGATACCAAAGGTCGATCAGTTGCGAACAACAATCATGAATGAAGCTCATCTGACGAAATACTCGATACACCCAGGATCTGACAAGATGTACAAAGGACAAAAAGAGCACTACTGGTGGCCTGGGATGAAAAAGGATATAGCTCCGTATGTTAGTAAATGCTTAACCTGTGCCACGATCAATGCAGAACACCAGAAGCCATACGGACTCCTGCAACAGCCGGAAATTCCAGAATGAAAATGGGAGCAGATATCAATGAATTTTGTGATCAAATTACCCAAAACCCAGAAGGGTCATGACTCAATATGGGTAATTGGGGATCGCCGTACGAAATCGACGCTCTATTTACCAATTCGAGAAGACTTCAGTATAGACAGACTTACGCAACTCCACGTGAATAAAAATCGTTATGCGCCATGGATTACCCGTTTCAATTATTTCCGACAGAGATAGTCCCTCTATTTCACGCTTCTGGCAATCATTAAACAAAGCAATGGGCACAAGGTTAGATCTAAGCACCTTATACCATCCTCAAACGGATGGGCAGACACAGGGAACCGTACAAACGCTGGAGGACATGTTGTATGCCTGCGTGATGGAATTCGGAGGAAGTTGAGACAATCATCTACCATTGACTGAATTCTCCTACAATAACAGTTACCATACCAACATTCAGTCCGCTCCATACGAAGCTCTTTATGGACGTAAATGCAGATCACAACTTAGTTTGTTAGAGATTGGAGAACGACAACCATCTAGGCCCGATATCGTTCAAGAAACGACGGATAAAATTTAAAACAATGCAGCAAAGGCTGAAAAGCAGCCAGGGATCGTTATAAGAGTTATGCTGATAATCGCAAGAAGCCTTTGGAATTTCAAGTTGGTGACAAGGTACTTTTGAAAGTAATACCATGGAAAGGATTACTAGGGTTTGGAAAGAAAGGAAAACTGAGTCCTAGATTCATTGGACCATTTGAGATACAAGAGCGAGTCGCACTAGTTGCATACAAATTGGGTTTACCTTTGGAACTCAGTGCCCTCCATGGTACCTTCCATGTTTCGAATCTGAAGAAAAGTTTGTCCATGGAAACAGTGGTTCTACCATTAGAGGAAGTTCAAATCAATGAGCAGCTACGCATTACAGAGGAACCAATTGAAATTCTTGACCAATAAGTCAAGCAGTTGAGGCGTAGTAAGATACCAATTGTCAAGGTCCGTTGGAACTCAAAGTATGGACCGGAGTTTACCTGAGAACGAGAAGCTCTTATGAAGAGCAAGTACCCTCACCTGTTTACAAAAGAGCCTCCTGGATATGGCAAATAGTAAATTTCGGGACGAAATTTCTTTCAACAGGGGGTAAATGTGACAACCGACAAAATTCGGCTCTCAGGTTAGCTACTCGTTAAATCACTCAGTAGCGTTTCCGTAGGTAAAAATTTAGTCACTTAAGTTATTAGAAGAAATTAGGTTAGTTTGCGTGAAAAATTTAGGCAAAAACCTAAAAATCCCGAGAACTGCCCGAAAACCAGATAATGCCAAATTTAAAGTCAATTTATATAAAATATGTTACTTTATTAAAAATAAAAGTAAACTGTTTCAAATAATCCAAATTCACCTTCGAAAAAGTCGGTTTTTACCGAAAAACACCGAAAACTCGACACTGCGTTTGAGCAAACAATATTAGAATTACTTGTTTAAAAAATAAAAAAAGAGGGATGTGATTGGCCAATGTGGCCGGCCACCTCCCCCCCCCCCCTACTCTCTCCCTCACTTCTTTTTCCCATAAAAACATTATTACTTCTCATCACCATCATTTTCATTTTCAAATTTCACTCTCTCTCTATCATTCTCTCTCTCTAAAACTCTCTAAAAAATTCCAGCCATATTCTTCATTCAAAATCTGATTTTTGAAGATTTGAATAAGATTTTAAAAAGCTCTTGTAGTTGTTTCATCAAGGTAAGTGTTGTAGGTGCATTGAACTTCGATTTTTAGCATTTTTGAAGCTCTTTCTTGTATTTCTTGAGGATTAAACCCTCTTTTAGTGATGAATATCATTCTTGATGTTTGAGGATGAGAATGAACCTTAGAAATATGTGAGAACATTCAAAGAAGGTGAAATTCCATGACTCCTCCTTATGAACACAAGATTTGAAGTAAAAAAATCACATGTTTGATGTTTTTGTTACTCTTTTTGGGGCTGAACTTATCTATTAGTTCATGCATGTGTTTTGATGATATCCAAATGTATTTCATCTACTCATTTGATATAAGATAGGGGTTTTTAGTTTATTATCAAAGAAACCCCCATATCTTGGTGATTTTATGTGCTTTTGGTGAATAAAAATGAATATGGAATTTGGAATGTTGCTGACAGATTATTGCATGTTGTTTGGACGACCCAAAAAGGGTGTTTTTGGATTCATTTTTCTCTGAAATTTTTATGGTTCAATATTTTATGTGGTAGGGTTCAAATCCCACTGGAATCATTCAAAAATTCCATGTTTTGAGCCCTTAACCATGTTAAAACTTTTTAGTCTTCATCAGCTTCTGGTCAGAATTTTATATCAACTTCATGCATGCATATCTTCATGATAACTTAACTAAAATGCATGATTCTTGATTCTAAGTTTAAGTTCAATGAGTTATCTTTCCAAAGAATCTGAGATCTCATGATTTGGTGGATTCGTGGTGCAATCTGTCCAAGGATGGCAGATTCACATGCATGGATTCATGAGGTCATATCTCAATCAAAAATCATCAAAATTGTATGAAACTTGTTTCATTAGTTAGATATTTGTTTTATCTTGAATATCCCTTTTGAAATTTGAATTTTGGTGTAGAAATGAATTCTCTATAGTACAAACATCACTGACTTGTATTTCCAAAAATGATTTATGCACACTGATTTTGCAAGAATTTCTAAAATATGTTAACCATCTTCAAAAATCATGAAATTTGATGGGAATGTTGTTAACACCCCCAATATCAGTAGGTAAAATTTTGATAATCTATCTCTTTGTGGACCCAAGCTTAAAGGTAGCATTTTTGCAACTAAATAAATCTGCCAGAATCTGATTTCTCCAAAAAGGATTGTTTTGCAAACTTCAAGAAATCCCATGTGTTTGGACATTGTATAAAGTAACTAAAAGCTATTTTATACTAAGTTGAACTTAATAAAACTAAGTGAAGGCATTATATTAGGATATCGGTAATGACTTGACTAGATACGGACCGTTGAATTAAGACTTACGTCAATTACGTATGTTATAGGGCATAAGTAGACTTGGAGTCGGGATTATTCACGCACTACCGATTGTCATAAACGCTAAACTACTCAAGGTGAGTATTCACAGCCCCTCTTCTACCGTTTTTACGAATTTGAGGTGAAAAGCATGTTCAAGGAAATGAATTGTTGATTTATTTTGAAATATAAATCTTGATATGAGAAAAATTTGTACTGTTATGAGACATGATATAGTGAGTTTGAAAAAGTGAAGTCCCCAGATGTCTACTATTAACTCATAACAATGGGCCTATAATACATGTGGATAGCACTATTTGGTTGACATACCCACCTTAAACTGACGAGGAATAGGTGCACTGTATTGAATAAAAGTTCTACACATGTGGGATTTAGTCCCACCGCTGAGGTAGAACATGGCCGTAGCATGTCGTATATTCAGGCTTAGTAGTGACTCAAAGAATAAATATCATGTGATTAACATTAACCCGGGAAATTTTCTCATATTTGTTACAAAGCTTTGAAATGGAGTGAGCAAAAACGTTCGCTAAAGATAAGCCTTGTGACGGTAGTGGGCAAAAAGGTTCACTACAAAATGTTTTGTTACTAAGCTTTGAAATGGAGTGGGCAAAAACGTCCACTAAAGATAAGCTTCGTAATGGTAGTGAGCAAAAAGGTTCACTATAAAATGTTTATGAAAATGTGGGTGAATAAAAGATTCACTGTTTATGAAAATGTGGGTGAATAAAAGATTCACCAAAGATTCTGCATATAAAATATTTTGTGCATATGAAAACCTGTGAACTCACCAACTCTCGTAGTTGACGCTTGTTTTAACATGCTTTTCAGGAAATCAGAAGGTTTGTGAAAAAGCTTAGTTTGCGCGTTTGTTGGCATCATTCAAGACATTATTTATTTTGCTTTGTTTGTAATGTTGAACTCAGTTGGTTGTAATACAATTTGTAAACTTTAAATGTTTCGATATGGATGGTTGATGTTGTTTATCTCCTATCGCATTGAAATCTTAGCTGTCACACCTCGTGTTTCCGCTTTAGCGGGGTGTTACAATATCAAGCTTATTCATATTTTAGTAATGTAATTTCCTTTACAGAGGTTGAGACACTCTCAACTCTTGTTTTTGAGTAAATATTCACACTACGTTGCACATTTCTTTTATTTGTACTTAGGGGAGATTGTTAGATCCATCCTTTTGTCTATCTAAAAGTAGAGACAAAAGAAGCAACGTCTCCCCAACAGAAAGTTTGCAAAAGAAAAAGTTCGTAGAAGATCTTTGAGGATTTTCACAGAAGATTCAAGTTCGTACAAGTCAAATCTGACAGAGCCTTTGTGAGTCTTGATAGAAGTTCTGCAGATTCAACCTCTGTGAAGTCCGACTTCTGACAAATGGTTATCTTAGCATGTGCAACTCACGTGACAACTTCAACCGACTTACTTTCAACGTCTAGGATTGGACCATGAGTCAAGATCTTAGAAAGTTACTTAGGTTACCTTTACAGTATTATAAATAGCTGAGACTTCATTAGAATAGTAAGCTTTGAGAACCAATTTTGTGTGTGAATTTTGTTGAGTGAATTGGTGAAGCTTTGAGAGCAAATCATTTCTCAACATTGTAAGTTTGTATTCCGTTCATGTAATCTTTGAATAATCCAAATGAAGATCATTCAAAACTACAATCATCATGCTTATTTCCTGATTTGTTAATCTTTAATACTCAAAATTATGTAGCACATTGTCTTCATCTTCATCTTCATTTGATTAGATTGAATTGATAAGTGTTCTGCTGTTCTTACCTATTTTTATCTCATTTCAATTTAATCTTGATCAATATCTGTAATCTGGGATCCAATAGTTTACCACTCTTTAGAGGACCAAAAGTTCACCAGAGTTCTACGTTCATCTACGTTGACTATAAGTTCACCAGAGCAATCAATCAATGGGTAATCGTATTCTCTCTTTCTACTTTTCCAATCATTGTGTGTTCATCATTTTGTACTTGATTCTTCTCGATAGATCTTGTACTTTTCTGTGAAATCATATAGGTCTAGGCTGGTTTGGAACCAACAGAGAGTGATTGGATTTGATGGATATGGTTCATTTAAAGAAGCTTCCGAGGGATTGGAAGGTGAAGTTATTAAAGCATATATTGTTAAACCTCTTGAAAAGGGAAAACCTATTTTATGTCATACTAGTGAGGATTAAAAAACAAGTGGTAATAACAACTCATCAGTCAATACTAAAGGGTCTTCTAATTGTACCTCAGATATATCAAATATCATTCTTGAGAATACTGAATTTCAAGTGGGTGAGTCTTCTCATGGGTCCTGGTCTTCCATTCAAAAGAATGATCTCTCTTATTATCAAACATTCCAAATTCAAAATTTTAATCTCATGAATTCAAAGAAATATCCTGACAATTATGTGTGTTTAGTTGATACATTAAGCCCTTCCTATTCATGATTAATTTTTATTTTTACAAAAGAAACACTGTCAAGCAAATGTGGTACTTACAACGGGTCCAATAAGTGTGATTCTATTTTTTGGAACTGCAAATGTGGTACTTCCATTAGAAACTATGATAGGTTGGTTGAAATATTGTCTATCTATGAAGAATGTCATTACTACTATGGCAAGAATAAGAAAGTAGGTCCAACACCGGTAGATGACACATATTTTGCTAAAGTCAAGTTTTCACAAGCTGTAAAATCGATCAATGCTTCTTAATCTAGAAAAACAACTTGATTTTAGAAGGAAAAAATATCAAGATTTATAGCATGAGAAAACAAATGATCGAGTTAAATCTTCTGCTAATGTTGAATTGTATTATGCTCATTCTATTGCTAATACAGGTATTTATGGAGAAGTATGGACAAAGAAGAGGATCACAAGAAAGAAGAAGAGGAAGAATAGTATGAATCTAGTCAATAGTTTGGAACAATCATCTATAGTTTTTCATTTTTCAAAATGAAGAAAAAAAGAGCAATTTTAAATCTTCTAAGCATGATGTACCTTTTTCAAAAAATTTAATAAACACCAAGGTTACATTGTCCACAATTAGTTCCTCTATCACACATCTAAACAACAAACAAAATTAAGATGTCAATGTTCTGAAGTATTCAATTTCTGATACTCTTCATTTTTTAGCTCCTTGTCCTGTGAAATTGTATACCTTTCATATGCATAAAGGCCCCAAAATCGTTTGCAATCTAAAATTTTATTCTTACAAGAAAGCTGACTTAACAGGACCCATTTTTAAATGGGTACCTAAAACTGCTTGACTCTTATTTATGAAGGCCAATCATAATATTCTGGGTGCTCTAGACATATGACTAGAAGAAGAGAGATTTTGACCAATTACAAAGAAGCATATGGTGGATCAGTAAAGTGTGGAAACAATAATCTTGCTCCAGTTGTTGGTGATGGTGGTTTTATTTGCGACGATGTTATCGTTAAAAATATTGCCCATGTTTAAGGTTTAAGTCATATAATCTTTAGTACTGGCAAATTTTGTGATAAAGATCTAGAAGTATGTTTTAGGAAAACAAGATGTCCCGTTAGAAATGAAGATAGGAAAGACCTCTTAGTGGGACATAGAAAATCAAATATATATACTATAAATCTTCTCTAACGAATTCTTTGGAATCATCTTCTCCTGTATGTTTGGTATCAAAATCTTCTCTAACGCATTCTTTATTGTTTCATAGAAGACTTTATCATTTGATTACAAATACATAGATAAAGTGGTAAAGAAACATCGTGTATCTCAAATTCGTCCAATTACATTTGCGAAAGAGGAGTTGTGTTCTGGATGTGAAAAAGGCAAAAATGAAGAAAGCATCTCATCCTCCTAAGCCTGAACATGGTTCCAAATCTCCTTTGAGTTTATTACACATGGATTTGTGTGGGCCCATGAAGACTTTAAGCTTGGGTGGCAGAAAATATGTTATTGTAATTGTAGATGATTATTCCAGATATACATGAACTACATTTCTTAGTCCCAAATCTTATACATCTGAAATTATCGTCTCTATCAATAAGTTCATTCAACTTCAGTTGAAACTCCTAGTTCAAACTATCAGATCAGATAATGAAACTGAATTCAAAAATAATACCCTCAAAACATATTGTAATTCTTTGGGAATTTTCCATACTTATTCTACACCACGAACTCCCAAACAAAAATGGAGTTGTATCGAGGAGAAACAAAACATTGGTTGAGGTAGCAAGATCAATGCTTGCTCAAAATCAATTACCTCAACATTTATATACTGAAGCTGTAAATACAGCTTGTTACACACAAAATTGTTTCGTAGTTCATAGAAGATATGGGAAAACTCCTTTTGAACTTCTGTTTGATAGAGTTCCTTCAGTCAAATACTTTAAAGTATTTGGGTGTAAGTGCTATGTTATGAATGAATTTGAAAACAAAGGTAAATTTAGAAGTAAGGTTGATGAGATGGTTTTTATTGGATATTCAAACATATCTATTGCTTATATAGTTTATAACAAACACACCAGGATACTAACTGAAAGCATAAATGTTCACTTTGATGATCATTCTATGTTAGAGTATGCAATTTTAGAATATGCACCCTAAATTTCTGGTGTAATTGTCTATAAGGGTGTTACAACTAAAGATGCTCGGTCTTCAAAGGATTCATCTTCTTCATATGTAATCTGATCTTGATTTTCTATTTGAATATTTTTATGATGAATATTTTGAAGCACCTAAGAAAAATCTGTCAATATTTTAGGGGGAGGAATTATACAAGATTAACGTGAATTATCAAACTCTGTATATGCTCCTCCATCTTCTTCTATGACTAATGATCAAGATTCTTCTAAACAACTTACAGTAGTTAATCAGGAAGAAGATTAACCTTAGTCTACTCAGGGTAACATTCCAGCTATTCCTGTTGTTACATCTGAAACAACTCAAAGTTAAAGTGTCCTCAGCCTCATTCATTAAATGATCAAACCTCTCTTCCTCATGTTATAAAGTGGACAAGAAGTCATCCATCAAATCTGATCATTGGTGATCCATCCTCTCCAGTTAAGACTAGAGCATCATCTGCAAATGAATGTAACTTCTCTGTTTTCTTGAGCAACATAGAGCCTACTAGAGTGCAAGAAGCATTGGAAGATTCAAACTGGCTTACAGCCACGCTAGAAGAGTTAAATCAGTTTATAGTTTTAAAGGTTTGGAGATTGGTGGAAATACCTAATTTGAAGACAATCATTGATACTGAATGGATATTTAATAATAAGAAGGATGAACGTGGAGTTGTTATAAAAAAGAAGGCTCGTCTTGTTGAAATAGGATGTTGAGTCTGATACTTTACCACTGCTGCTATTGAAGGTTAATACTGCTGATTACCACTGCTGGTTTTAGAGTGTTACTACTGCTGCTAAAGATTTGAAGTTACCACTGCCAGTATGTGATAAATGAATGAAGATCAAGATTAACACTGCTGTACCAGATTACCACTGCTCTTGAAGATTACCATTGCTGGTTCTGAGATTAGCACTGCTAGTATAAAGTTAACACTGCTTTTGTTTTTACCACTGCTATCAGAATAAGATAAGGAAAGGATTGCGATGACTTGAAGATATAGACAAGATACGATTTGCTTGGAGATATTTTAGAGATTATCTTGTAATCTAGTTTCCTTATTGTAATCTGTTACGTAGTATATATAGCTGATAGGTTGATCATTGTATGATACGAGTTTTTGATAGCTTTTGTGTTAGAATTAAGAGCCTCAAGATTGTTCTTGAAATCCCTGCAATAGAGAAGTATTGCACGTCTGTTTGAGCCTGTTCAAACAGATTGGGGCTTGTAGTTGTAATCATTAAGCTATTGAGATCAATATACACAGTTTATTTAAATTCATTGTTCTGTTTTATAATCAAAGTGTTATTCCGCAAACTTCTTTGATTAAGTATTCTGATCTTGATATTGATTTATAGATCCTGTCAAGTGGTATCAGAGCTTGTGTTCAGAATACTCTTTGATCAATGGATTCCCAGGATTCTGTTCTTGTGTCCAAAGTCCCCATGCTCAAACCCAATGAGTTTGAGATGTGGAAAATCAGAATTAAGCAATACATGCTTCTTACTGATTATGCCTTATGGGAGGTAGTTGAACATGGACCTAGTGTCCCTGAACCTGCTGTTGCTGGAGCACCCCCAAAGTCTGATGCAGACAAAAAGAGGAAGCAGACAGAGATGAAGGCCTTAAGCACCCTGCTATTGGCTATTCCCAATGAATACCAACACCAGTTTTGTACCTGTCCAGATGCTAAATCACTGTGGAATGCTCTGGAGAAAAGATTTTCTGGAACCAAAAGTTCCAAGAGAAATCAGAAAGCCATGTTGAAGCAGCAATATGAAAACTTCACTTCTACAAAGAATGAGTCCATGACTCAAACTTTTGACAGGTTCAACAAACTAATTGGAGAACTTGCCAATGTAGATGTGAAGATGGAGAAGGATGAAGTCAATAGAAAATTCCTCAGATCTCTGAGTGAGGAATGGACTATGTATACTGTGTCATTCAGACAAGGAGATGACTTGGAAGACAAGGAGCTTGAAGATCTGTACAATGATCTCAGGATTTTTGAAGCTGAAGTGGAGGCCAAAAGAAGACCAACTGGATATTCACATACTATTGCTCTCTATTCTTCAGAGAATCCTTCTTCAAATATTAATACTGCTAGTACTGCTAATATTAACCCTGCTAGTAATAATCATGATAATACTAATGATAAATCTTCTTTGTCACAGGATACTAATGGGGATGCAGTCTTGGAAGCATTCCTTGCCAATCATGTAAGATCTTCTCTGATTAATGATGATCTTGAACAAATCAATGCTGATGATTTGGAGGAGATGGACATCAAGTGGCAGATGGCCATGTTAACCATGAGGATGAAGAGGTTTATAAGGAGGACTGGCAGGAACAACTTTGATGCCAAAAGAGGAGACCTTGCTGGATTTGACAAATCAAAGGTGAGATGCTACAAGTGCAATGAGCCTGGCCAATTTGCCAGAGAATGCAAAGGGAGTGGCACTCATCAACAAGCCAACAATGGAGGACAAGCATATGCTCCAAGACCCAACAGAGGCACCAATTCCAACTCTTCTCAAGCCTTGGTATCACAAGAAGGCATGGGATTTGACTAGAGTGATCAAGCTGAAGAAGCCATCCAGAATCATGCTTTGATGGCCAAAATCACTGAACCTGAACTTCCAGCAGAGGGCAACCCAGACAGGAATGAGAACTTATGGCATGTGGACAGTGGTTGCTCTAGGCACATGACAGGCAATAGATCCTTTCTTGAAGATTTCAGTACATTCAATGGAGGATATGTTGCCTTTGGAGATAATCCAAGAGGAGGTAAGGTTTCAGGGTAAGGTAAGGTTACAGGAGGTAAGTTAACCTTAGAATATGTATACTATGTGGATCAACTCAGATACAACCTGATGAGTGTGTCTCAGGTGTGTGACAAGAAGCTTTTCACTCTGTTCAGTGAAACAGAGTGCATGATTCTTTCTCCAAAGTTTGTAGTTGATGAGAGCTTTATTTTATTGAGAACACCCAGAAAAGATAATGTTTATTGTCTGGACTTAAATGGTATGCCATCAGAAGTTGTGAACTGTCTGTTTTCAAAAGCTTCAATGACTGAATCCTCTCTCTGGCATAGAAGGATGGGTCATATGAACATTAAGACCATGAACTTACTTGTCAAAAATCAATTGGTCAGAGGTCTTCCCCCAAAAGAGTTCACACTTGATGATAATTGTGTAGCCTGCCTCAAAGGTAAGCAACACAAGGCTTCTCACAAATCAAAGACAATAAACACTATCTCTGCTCCTCTTCAACTGTTGCATATGGATTTATTTGGACCTACCAATGTAATGAGTATAGGCAAGAAATCATATTGTCTTGTGATAATAGATGATTATTCTAGGTTTACTTGGGTTTTATTTCTAAGAACAAAGGATGAGACAAGTGGACTGATCAAACCCTTTGTAAAGAGAGTTGAGAATCAGGTGAACCTTAGAGTGAAAGTCATTAGATCAGAAAATGGGACTGAGTTCAAAAATGCTGATTTGAATTCCTTTTGTGAGGAAAAAGGTATTGAAAGACAATTCAGTGCTCCTAGAACTCCTCAACAGAATGGAGTTGCTGAGAGGATAAATAGGACACTGATTGAGGCTGCAAGAACCATGTTAGCAGATTCTAAACTACCAATCACTTTTTGGGCAGAAGCAGTTAACACTGCCTGCTATGTGCAAAACAGGGTTCATGTAGTCAAGTCCAAGGGGAAAACACCTTATGAAATTTTCAAAAATAAAAAGCCTTTCATAGGTTTCTTTGTACCTTTTGGGTGTCCTTGTTCTATCTTAAATACTAAAACTCACCTAGGAAAATTTGACAGCAAAGCTGATGATGGTTTCTTTGTGGGATACTCAATACAGAGCAAAGCAGTTAGGGTATTTAATACTGTTTCTAGAACAATTGAGGAAAGTGACAATGTCAAATTCAATGAACACACTCCCAATGTGCATGGGACTGGTCCAGACTGGCTATTTGACATTGATTCACTCACTAACTCTTTGAACATGAGCAATGCAGTTGATTCAGGTCCTATTATCAAAGAGAAGGAGACAGACACACATTTTGTTCTGTTTCCTCCATCCACCATCAGTCCAGAAGAGAAAGAATCAGAGACTGAAGTACAAGAGGATGCTTCAGAGCACCAAGAAGGAGACAAGGAGACTGAAGAGACTCCACAGCTTGAAAGCAATGTGGAAAATGAGCCTGGAGATACAAGTGAAATCACTCAACCAGATCTCTCAGAATCTGATCCAGATGATTCAAATTTAGGGGAAAGCCTATCTGAAGAACCCCTACATCTGACAAGAACTCAAAAGAATCACCCTACTTCTCAAGTGATTGGAGATGTGACCTCTCCTATGATTACAAGGAAGCAAAGCAGAGAAGCTGGATATGTGAATACTCATTCTGGGATGTTGTCATGCTTTCTTTCCCAAAATGAACCAAAGAAGGTGTTAGATGCCATGAAGGATCCAAGCTGGATAGAAGCTATGCAAGAAGAATTACTACAGTTTGTCCTACAGCATGTTTGGGATTTTGTGGATCTCCCAAAAGGACACAGAGTAATTGGCACTAAATGGATCTTCAGAAACAAGACTGATGAGAGAGGAATTGTGATCAAGAACAAGGCCAGACTAGTGGCTCAGGGGTACACTCAGGAAGAAGGAATAGACTATGATGATGTATTTGCACCTGTAGCTAGAATTGAAGCCATCCAGCTATTCTTGGCTTTTGCATCTTACAAACGATTCAAAGTCTATCAGATGGATGTGAAAAGTGCATTTTTGTATGGCACTATTGATGAGGAAGTCTATGTCTGTCAACCACCAGGGTTTGAAGACCCTAAATATCCTGACAGGGTTTGCAAATTGAGGAAGGCACTGTATGGCCTTCATCAAGCACCTAGGGCTTGGTATTATACCTTGTCCTCCTATTTGTTGGAAAACAAATTTGAGAGGGGTGTCATTGATAAGTCTCTATTCATCAAAAGAACAAAGACTGATATGCTGTTGGTGCAGATCTATGTAGATGATATCATCTTTGGTTCTACAAAGGAAGACATGTGCAAGGAGTTTGAAGAACTAATGCACAAGAAGTTTAAAATGAGCTCAATGGGAGAACTAACTTTCTTTCTTGGTTTGCAGGTCAAGCAGAAGAGAGATGGTATATTTATCAATCAATCCAAATATGTAGCCACAATGCTTCAAAAGTTTGGAATGAATGATGGAAAACCAGCAAGCACACCAATGGAAACTCACAAACACCTCACTGCTGATGTTGAGGGGGAAGAAGTTGATGTTCATCAATACAGATCCATGATTGGATCATTAATATATGTAACAACTTCTAGACCTAATATTATGTTTGCTGTTTGTGTGTGTGCTAGGTTTCAGGTTAGGCCAAAGGAGTCACATTTACATGCAGTCAAGAGGATCTTCAAATATCTCAAGGGTCAACCTAAATTGGGACTTTGGTATCCAAATGACAATTCTTTTGACTTGGTGGCCTACACAGATAGTGACTATGGAGGAGCAAACCTGGATAGAAAATCAACATTAGGAGGATGTCAGTTCTAAGGAGGAAGATTGGTGTCTTGGCAATGCAAGAAACAGACCACTGTTTCACAGTCAACAACTGAGGCTGAATACATAGCTGCTTCTCAATGCTGCTCACAAGTCTTATGGATTCAGAATCAGATGCAGGACTATGGTCTTTCTTTCTTGCAGACACCTATATACATTGACAACAACAGTGCTATTAGCATTGTGAATAATCCTGTCAAACATTCCAAGACCAAGCATATAGAGATTAAGTACCATCTTATCAGAGATTGTAATGAAAAGAAGCTAATTCAAGTTCAAAAAGTCCACACTGATGATCAATATGCAGACCTTTTCACAAAAGCCTTTGATGTAGGCAGGTTCATATTCTTGGTCACAAGTGTTGGAATGATGAACTCTGAATAACCCTTCTTCTTGTTACAATTATTCTTGTACTATCTCTGTATATCTTTCCTTTCTTTTACTCTTTTGTAAATATTGATAAGTTTATGAATGTGGCAGATGGCATTTCAGAAAGCTCACAAGCAGTAGGATGGAGGTCTTATTATCAATTTCAGTGCAGCAGTCCCTGGAGTGCAATGCTTATTTTTACTAAGTCATTAACACTGCTTGCACATTCGACCATTAACACTGCTCGCACATTCGCCCATTAACACTGCTTGCACATTCGCCCATTAACACTGCTCGCACATTCGCCCATTAACACTGCTCGCACATTCGTCCATTAACACTGCTCGCACATTCGCCCATTAACACTGCTCGCACATTCGTCCATTAACACTGCTAGCACCATCGCACCATACCACTGCTAGCACAATCGCACACTACCACTGCTCTCACATTTGCATTTTACCACTGCTTATGCATTTGTGCTTTACCCCTGCTCACACACACGCTCGTTAACACTGCTAGTTGTTCTGAGAAATGCCTAAGGTTTACCACTGCTTTTAACTAAGCCGATGTAATTACCACTGCTTTTAACTAGCCTATGTGTTTACCACTGCTTTTAATCCAATTCGTGTCATTACCACTGCGGGTAACTGTTACCACTGCTTTTAAGTTAGTTTGACGAATACCACTGCTAGTGTTCATTACCACTGCTTATTTGACCTAGCCCGTGTGTTCATTAACACTGCTAATGGTAGTTACCCCTGCTCTAAAGTGTAGTATATAAGCCCTAACTTGACCGCCTTTTCTTTAACGGCTATTCTACACTTTTGCTCTCAAAAACGTTTGCGATTCTTCGTTGATTCTCTCTCAGTATTCTTGCATTCGTGATTTACGCACTGATTTCATCATCTGTTTAGGTTTTCTTCATCGATTGCTAATGGATTCATTGCGTTTTGTCAAAGATCATAAGAAGGTTGGATATCTTTCCAAAGGTGGGGAATCTGAAGGCTTCGAAGATATAGTCGATTTCTTGGCATCATCCTACATTGCGCACGCTGCGACAATCAATCCAACAGTCTACATTCAACATATGCAAGACTTCTGGATGAATGCAGTTGTACAGGAAGAAGACGGGGTCAAAAGCATTCAAACCACTATCTGTGGTCTATCACTCACTCTTACCCCTGCCAAGATCAGACATCATCTACAACTCAATGATGAAGGAGGTATCTCTATGCTCTCTACTCAAACCATCTTGGAAAATCTTTTAAAATGGGATATACAGGCTCTCAAACTTCTTTGAAATACCTTAAGACTCAGTTTTGCCCTCAATGGAGATTCTTTGTGCATACCCTGTTGCACTGTTTTTCAAAGAAATCCACTAAGTTTTGGTGAGTTTAGCAGCACTATGGCTTCTGCCTTGGTCTGTCTAGCTACAAAACAGGTGTTTAATTTTTCACAGATGATTTTTGATGGTCTTGTGTACAATCTTGAGAACATTCCAAACTCTAAAGTTAAAACATTTTTTATGTTCCCAAGATTTGTCCAAGAAGTGATAACCAAAGAATTGACGGCTGTACCAACTCATGGAAACACCTATAAGAGTTATGCTCTTGGTCATAAGGTGTTTTCCAATACGAAGAGACCTGCAGAAGGCTCCAATGAACAATTCACTCCATTGTTCTCTACAATGATGAGAGTGAACCACCCCCTAGGTGAGGCATCAAGCTTGCAGCCTTCACAACCAAGCATTCCCACTGATGACCTACCCACACCTATCACTACAACAATCCATCAGTCCATTGACAAAACCCCCACCCCCACACTTCAAAAATATCAAAGAAAGAACAAAGGAGCTCCTTCCTCCTCTGGTTCTAAACCTCAAAAGCCTATAAGCCAACAGTTGGAGCACTCTCCTTCTGATTCTACCCAAAGGGAAACCCATGGAGTGAAGCCCCACTCATGTGTAAAGAAGGTGCCCTCTAAGGAGAAGGATGGGCATGTGGTTGGTGAGGCTCAAACTACTGATGTTGCACAAGATGTGCATCAGGACAGTTTGAACATAAGTAAGACCCCCACCACGGCAACTCCTAGTGAGAAATCACAGGGAGGACCCAGGTGCCAAGAAACCAAGGGGGCTTCTAGTGCTTCAGCAAGGCTGAAGACTAAAGTCAAAAAGCTCAAAGATCCAGTAATGGAGGTTAACACTTCTAAACCTGCTGAGAGTAGATTTTTACACCAGGAATTGATGGAAAACTTTCGTACCATTGCCAAGGACTTGAAAGCTTTTGAGAAGAACTTCTTTGTCCATGATGAGAAACATGGCTCTCATGCAGCCAGACTTGATACATTGGAGGAGTTGGCAACTGCACAGCATGATATGCTCAAGCTACATAAACACAGTTGGTGAAGCAAGCCAAGGTCATTCAAGCTCAGGGTGCTTCTATTGCCTCCATGAAGGGTACTATTAGAGCTCTGAGGAAGAGATATAACACTTTGGTTACATTCACAAAGGGGGAGAGAAGATCTGGATTTAAGGGGGAGACAGTGCTAAATGAAGAAGTTGTGAATGAACCAGATGTTGAGATGGAAACTGAAGCCAAGGGGGAGGAACAGAAAGAGACTGGTACAGGGGCTGAGACTGTTTTGGAAGTGAATGAAGAAACTCAGGTTGCAGATGAACCTGTAGTTAAGATTGATGAACCAGAGATCAATGAAGATGATCTAACCATTGCTGAGCTGCTAGTGAAGATGCCTGAAGTAGTCAAACCTACCAAGGGTATAGTCTTCAAAGAATCAGAGGTTATGAAACAGATTGAGCTTCCTGTTGATTCTAAAAGCAAAGGAAAAGAGAAGGTGATTGAAGAAGCAGAGTCTGATTCTGATACTGAAATAGATGAGGCTAAGAAGAAGATTTTGGAATATGAAGCTTCAGAGGCTCTGGCTAGAAAGTTAAGCCTGGAGGAACAAGAAAGAGTTAACAAGGAAGTGGAAGAGAGAAAGAGGAAAGCTAATAAGAAGAAGCCTGTGAAAAAGACTCAGAAGAAGTCAATTTCAAAAGCAGAGGCAGAAAAGAGGAGGATAATGGTGAGATATTTATCTGCTGCTCTTGGAAAGCCATTTCAATTCTTTTCCAGGTGGACTCTGGAAGAAATTGAAAACAAGTATAATGTCACCAGAGAAGCCATGCATTTGGAAGCTTTGGAGGAACAACAAGTTGAAACTGAAGAAGTTGCTTTGATTCAGAGGAAGAGGAAGAGAGATCAGATAGAAGAACAGGTTACTACTGAAGGTAATCCTGATCTTGGTGTGCAAAAGACTAAGGAAATTGTGGATGTTTCTGAGCAGCAAAGTGTTCAAGTTATTCAGAAAAAGGAAGAACCAGTAAAGAAAGATGAGGTTGCTGTGAAAACTGTTGAGAAGGAGGTTGAAGTGCCTAAGCAGATAGAGGCACAATCATCAAGAGCTATAAGGAAGAAGACTGTGGCAAAAAGGCCAAAGATGAGTAAAGAGATGGAAAAACCTTCAAATATTTCTATGTGGATATACTTTGATAATAGTCAGATAGATTATTTCAAGATATTCAGGAGTGATGGAACTAATGAAGTGTTTGCAAGTGAGATTGGGATCTTCAGAAAGTTGTCCAAAGGTGATCTGAAGAAGATGTATGAGATACCTTGCACTAAAGATATTGAAGATTTTGAGGAAGCAAGGATGCTTGTAGAAGACTTGAAGATTATGTTTGCTTTCTCACAGACAAAAGCAGAGCTCAAGAAGAAAGGAAAAAGAGATCAGAATGATAGCATTGGTGAAGGAAAGGTTATTTCCTGGAACACCTATGAAAATAGGGTGTTTTCAGTGACTTTTGAGAAAGGAAGAATGAGTTTCTTTCTAATGGATAAAAGATATGATTTTGAACCAATCATGATGGGAAGTATGCTGGAAGTGAAAAAGAAAGCAGAGAATCTGTCTGAGTTTGATAAAGAGTTGATTGGAAGATTGAGAGAACAGTTGTTGGAGTTGAATGCCCATTATTTTGATGAAGAAGTTATTGAGCTAAAGCAGAAGAAAGTCACTGGTTGGGGAGTTGATCAAAATCTGAGATATGTTGTACAGTTTGATGATGGATCAGAACTTTGTGATGCTGAATGGGAAGATATCTTGGATGAGTGTACAAGGGAGAATTTGAAAGAGATGTATGAGCAAAGATGTACTGTGATCAAAGTGGCTGTGAATGACAGAGATAATCCTGATCAAGCCAAGAAGAGGAAGTTGCACTAGAATGTTTGTTTTGGTTGTTTGAAACATTCAAAGTTCTAGGTGTAAAGAATTCAACCTGTGAAAATGTGAAGGAATGGAGATGGTTTGAAAAGTGCAAGGTTTACAGTCTGAGCATCAATGATGAAGAAATGGAGTATTATTTTGAAGAGTGTGAAACTGATGCACTGGATGTTCAAAGGCTGCAGTGTATGATAAAGGTGAATCTGAGTACAAGAGGTGAACCTACAAGAGCTGCAAGATTGCTGGTGATGAAGATGAAGACTTATTTGAAGATCAGACTCACAAACTTAGCTCCTCATGCTGAGAAGTTAAGTTTAGGGGGAGATTGTTGAGTCTGATACTTTACCACTGCTGCTATTGAAGGTTAATACTGCTGATTACCACTGCTGGTTTTAGAGTGTTACTACTGCTGCTAAAGATTGGAAGTTACCACTGCCAGTATGTGATAAATGAATGAAGATCAAGATTAACACTGCTGTACCAGATTACCACTGCTCTTGAAGATTACCATTGCTGGTTCTGAGATTAGCACTGCTAGTATAAAGTTAACACTGCTTTTGTTTTTACCACTACTATGAGAAGAAGATAAGGAAAGGATTGCGATGACTTGAAGATATAGACAAGATACGATTTGCTTGGAGATATTTTAGAGATTATCTTGTAATCTAGTTTCCTTATTGTAATCTGTTACGTAGTATATATAGGTGATAGGTTGATCATTGTATGATACGAGTTTTTGATAGCTTTTGTGTTAGAATTAAGAGCCTCAAGATTGTTCTTGAAATCCCTGCAATAGAGAAGTATTGCACGTCTGTTTGAGCCTGTTCAAACAGATTGGGGCTTGTAGTTGTAATCATTAAGCTATTGAGATCAATATACACAGTTTATTCAAATTCATTGTTCTGTTTTATAATCAAAGTGTTATTCCGCAAACTTCTTTGATTAAGTATTATGATCTTGATATTGATTTATAGATCCTGTCATAGGATATAGACAGCAAGAAGGTTTGGATTATGATGAGACATTTGCACGGTAGCCAGATCGGAAGCAATTAGGATGTTCTTAGATTATGCTACATACAAGGATTTCATAGTGTATCAAATGGATGTTAAAACTGCTTTCTTATATGGGCATCTTAAAGAGGAAGTGTGTGTTTCTTAGCTGCATGGTTTTGTGGATCTTGAGAAACCTAGTCATGTTTATATCTTCGATAAGGCTTTATATGGTCTCTTAAAAGGTCTTAGAGCCTGGTATGAAGAATTGTCCAAGTATCTTCTCAAATCATGAATCAAGAAAGGGTTTGTGGATTCAACTTTGTTTATCAAGCATGAGCAAGGACATATTGTTTTGATACAGATATATGTAGATGATATTATTTTTTTAGTCGACTAGTCCGGATTTGTGCGAATATTTTTAAAATATCATGGCTATAAAGTTCAAAATGAGTATGTTGGGATATATTATTTTCTTTCTCAAATTACAATTCAATCATTTTTTAATGAAGTTTTTATAAATCAATGAAAGTATATATTTGATATACTAGAGAATTTTGGTTTGTCAAATTGTACTCCAACTTGAACCCTAATGGCTACAGGTAATAAGATTGGTCCTTATCATCATTCTGGTGAAGATACTGATCTTAATACTTATAGAGGAATGGTTGGGCTTTAATGTAATTAACGAGTAATCGTACGGATATAATGTTTGCTACACGTATTTGTACAAGATATGGTTGCACCGACTTTTTTTGGACATGGATTCGGTTGCACCGACTTTTTTTGGACGGCCAGGATTGGGCCACGTGTCAAGATCTCATCGTGGTGGTTATACACTAGTATAAATAGAAGATTCACCTTTTGTAATCTGTGTACTTTTTACATCTTTTGCTTCCAATATTATAAATGTCTAATTCAATCAATTGAATACACCTTGAAGCATTAGAATCATCTTCATCATCTTAACATAATATTGTGTGTTTATAGTGTTCACAAGCAATATACAGTTTATGCATTCATTATAAACTGTATTATTAAAGATCACTTACTCTATTTTACTCTATTTCACTCTATTTTTTTATTTCGCTGCAATTCACTGTTTTATTAGAGTTCAATTGAGTATGTCATAAATATCAAATCAAAGTCTTTCAAATTCAAGATATGACTTAAACAACAGAGATCTTCTCACTTCAGATTCTGAAACTGAATGCAGTTCAGATACAAAATCTAATTTATGCATGTTTAGAGATAGCCATGTCAAGTTCTTTTAACTATGACAATTTCATAGAAATTTTCAAACCTTGATATCTCTAAATATGTATCCGCTGGTGATTTTGAGGCAAGTTCAACTCAAGTAATAGAAACTGAAATAATTGCGCACAAGTTTGTTGCAGAGGAATTGGTTAATGTTCCTCTTACAACCATTGCCTTGACAAACAAAAGAACAGGTGTAATGATTTGTCTTGATTTCACGAACTTGTGCATCAATATCAAAACATCTCTTGATCTTGAAAGAAGAGAAAAGGATAAAGAAGCACAAAAGCAGTCTCAATGTTCTAATTTTGAAAGTCAAAGACCTAAAATCATATGCCAAAAGAAGCAGAAATAGCCACAAAATAACTTTGCTTCTGTCTCAGTAATTGTAGGAAAATCAAAGAGGGAATGACATCAAAGAAAGTTTAAAAATATCTTCAATAAAGAGCCTAGAATAGTGGAGAAATCTTGTAATGAAAAGCCCATATCTAGGAAGGGTTCTAAGAAATTAACAATCTGTACCCTTCTTTGATGAAATGAATGAGAAATTTAAGAACATCTTCACAACATCTTCACAATTCATCCTGTCGGTTCACAAATCCCATGAACACAGATTCTATGGATCAAGAAAGACAATTTGGCAACTCATTACCAAAGAAGCATAAGACCAAATCAACGAGTGTTGTGGCATACCATAAACAAGCTAATCTGTAAGGACCCAATTGGAAATGGGTACCTAAATCAATTGTTGTAAGATTGCAGAAGAGACAGTTTGTTCCTACCTGGGTAGTTGATTCTGGATGTTCTAGGCACATGACTGGAAGCATAGAACTTTTATACTCATACAATAAAGAAGAAGGAGGCTCTGTGGCTTTTTGTTGAAACCATAAGAGAAAGATCAAAGGATATGGGATGATTATGAAGGGTGAAGTTAGAATGAATCAAGTTAGAATGGACTCAAACACAATCTAACAAGTATGAGTCAGCTCTATGACAATGGCATGGACGTTCTGTTTAAAATCAAATTCTGCATCATGTACAAGGCAGATACCAAGATTGAAGTAATAAGAGCCAATAGAAGAGGAGATTTGCATCTCTTCTATTTTAATACATTGGAGGCCAAATAAGAAAGTTGCCTTCTCTCCTCTGTCAAAAAATGAAGAGGTCTGGCTCTGGCACACCAGGTTCTGTCATATTAACTTTCACACTCTTGACAAACTGGTTAGGGTTCTCAGAAGTGACAATGGCACATAATTCAAGAATTTTGTGATTGAAGAGTATCTAACCTCTCTGGGTATTACACACAACTTTTCTGCTCCTAGAACTCCACAACAAAATGGTGTGGTGGAAAGAAACAATAGAACATTAGTCGAAGCTGCCACAATTATGCTCAATGTTTCAGGACTCTCATTAACCTTCTGTGCAGAAGCTGTGTCCACTACATTCTACACACAGAATAGATCTCTTATGGTCAAAAGATTTGAAAAGACTCCTTACTAACATCGGCATGGCATAACACCCAATATTAAATTCTTTCATTCCTTTGGTTATAAATGCGATGTTTTAAATGATAGAGAACCCTTGGGTACCAATGGGACTGCTCTGCCTATAGAGCATTTGTAATTAAGACTCAAACAGTTGTTGTGTGTACCAATGTATCTTTTGAAGACTCTTTTCAGATCACTTCTGATAAATTTGCACAAAAACTAAAGACCCAAGTTGAGAGTACACCGGATGGCTCCATTTCAAAAGATCTGGAATAACTCATCATAGAATGGTATTATGATGATTAAGAAGATCTTCCCAGAAGCTCTGTCACATCTGATAGAACCAATGCAGCACATGATTAGAGTGATCATGCTAGCCCGTCCACAACCATAGTCTCCAGACCATCACCATCAATTCCACCAACATCTACTACTCTTCCAATAGTTTCACATCTACTAGAGCTGAATCAACAAAGGTCACTTAAGCCACCTCAACTTTAAAATTTTCAATTGTCTCTAAAACCGTGCACTCTCCAATAGAGTCAGAGGTTGTTCCCCCACTAAATGTAACTATTCATTCTCAAACCCAACAAGTGCCCACAATAGAGCCAAGCTCTCTTGAAGAAATAAGCTCAACCATCTATCTCCCACATGCCATAAATTGGACTAAGGATCATCCCCAATCTCAAATCATTGGTGATCCTTCTGAAGGTGTCAAAACTAGAGCAACAACAAACTTTTGTTTGTTCTCTTGTTTTGTTAATGAAATTGAGCCTAAAAATGTGGCAGACGCTCTGGTGGATGCCTTCTAGGTAGAAGCCATGCAAGATTAGATTCTTCAATTTGAGACAAATCATGTACGAACACCTACTGTTCTCCCAAGTGGTAAAATGCCATTGGAACAAAGTGGGTTTTTCGAAATAAGAAAGATGACAATAGAGTGGTGGTTAGAAACAAGGGATGATTATGAATAAACTTTCACTCCAATGGCTAGGCTTGAAGCAATACGCATATTTCTAGCCTATGCTACTCACAGTATTCCAAATGGATGTCAAGTATGCATTTCTTAATGGAAAAGTCAAAGAGGAAGTGTATGTTCAACAACCACCAGGGTTCGAGAGTGAAAAGTATCCAAACCATGTTTACTTTTTGGATAAAGCTCTTTATGGTCTAAAACAAGCTCTAAGAGCCCGGTATGAACGTCTCTCAATATTTCTAATTGAAAATGATTTTCACAAAGGTACCACTGACGTCACCTTATACTATAGGAAAAAGGATGATGGCATTTTACTTGTTCAAATCTATGTTGATGATATCATTTTTGGCTCTATTGATGATTCTATGTGTAAAGAGTTTGAACGTTTAATGGAGATTGAATTCGAGATGAGCATGATGGGAAAATTAACATTCTTCTTAGGATTGCAAGTTAAATAATCCATAGAAGGCATCTTCATAAAGCAATCCAAGTATATTAATGATCTACTCACCAAGTACCAGCTTGCAGATGCTTCTCCCATGAGAACATCAATGGCTACTGGCACAAGACTTCATGCACATCTAAATGGTCATTTTGTAGAGTGTAAACTCTACAGAGGTATTTGTGCTAGATAAAGTAGAAATGTACTTTGTTACTTTTTTACTTGTTGAGAAAGGTAATGTTGAAATGTACTTTGTTACTTCTGAACATCAATTGGCAGACTTTTTCACCAAAGCTCTTGATGAGAAGAAGTTTACCTATCTTGTCCAAAAATTAGCATGCTCTCTCTAGAGCATTGAGTAATTCTTTGTCTTAATGTACATATTTTTATCTTTATTCTTCTTGATTAACCTTCCCTTGTTTTCGTGGCTCTAAGGAAAGATTTGTAGAAAAAGAGCAAACTTGTGGGGGGAGTATATGTTTTTACAAGATAAAACCTTTTCCGGAATCCTAAAAATTTTCATCACAAATTCATCTTTCTAAATCATCTGTGATCTTCATTAGAGGCTCTTTGAAAATGATCTCCTGCGGATATCCTGATTCTTCTTAAGTTTTTCCAAATATACTTGTTTTGAGGGGGAGCTATGGAAGCTGGCTCATAGGGGAAGTGTGCTCTTTAAAAATTTCCAAAACCCACATAATGGGAGCTATGGATCCTGCTCCTGAAATCTATCTTCTTCAGCTTTTCCTCATCTCCTATGTTTGTAATCTGGATGATGTTGGCCTGAGCATAGTAGGGCATGCTACACACCCTACAGGAAAATCGTTCTCTACTCTCCACGTGAATGTGGTAAGTCTGCGAGATGATCTTCAATTACCAACCCTTGAAACTCTGAATCTAAAATCCTACTCACCATCCCCAAATGATGTTGAACTTCTTGAGTTCTTCTCCTTTCGCTCATAATTGTTATGATAGGAAGAAGCCCATTACAAAACGAACAGACTTCAAGAAAAAAAGTCTTCCCCTGATGTGGAATACTCTTTTCTCCATCATCAATTGCTGCTTAAAATGGAAGGTAGGCAGTCACGATCGAACCTCATAAGCAATGCTCTCAATAGTATACGGCCTATACTTTGCACAATTGATATTCAATGACATTGTGGGAAAAATAAGAAAGAAGTGTGCCAAACAACGCTCTGCAAAAGGCAAGGACACTCATCCCAATCTCATCCTGTAGAGATTTTTTGGTCTCTGTTTTGCAGATCAACTTGTAGATGAACTCCAACCTGCAGCACACTCCGCTAAGTATTATCCTCTCAAAGAGTTGAATCCAACAGAGCACGAACTTGGTTATGTCAATCCACGACCTCTATCAAAGGCAATGTTGCAGCACCTAGAGTGAAGTACTAGGAAAGCATATTCTCATGGAAATAGAAGGCCAGAGCCAGTCCTTGTAACCCCTCCATGCATAGGAGTCCCTATAGGTGAGCGAGTAGTATCTACTAAGAATGAGGGAGTTCACGTGAAGCCTACGGAGGCTACTGAGCAGTGAGACAAAAACATGCTAGAGAGAGTAGTTAGTAGTGAGGCTACCAAGACTAAAAACATAAAAGAGACATGCAGAAGACGAAGGTCCATCAGTTGAGAAAAAAAGAAGAAAGTAATCCAAGAAGCTCCAAGCTACAGAGGTCTCTGCGGTCGTTGAAAAGGAGATTCTTATTAGATCTCCTTCTCCTGCCCACACACTCTCCCCCATCCAAGAAGAAGCTCAACCCTCTCCACCTAAGACAAAACTAAAACGTCTTCGAAATGCTAAGGTTGCAGAGGCTTCTATTAACTGGGATTTCATAGGGCCCAAATCAACCCCACTTCTCCTCACAAACATCATATGCCAGAAGATCTTTTACAAAGGGTTTCACGGATCCATCTCTAGGACATCTGTGACCCCACTCTGTTAACATTGCTTGCGATATTCTTCAGTTAATCCTTTCCACAGAAACTGCAGCACGTACAGAAGCGTTGTTCTCAGTATATCATCCTCTCCTGGTCTATTCCCCGTTCAACTTTGAACTTGAAGATGACATTCTTAATAGAGAGGCGATTATCGAAGAAGAGGATGATATACTGAGGAGGTTCCTCTAGAGGGTTTAGGATAATAAGGAGAGAGAGAGTAGGAGAAAAATGTTAGGAATTATGTGCAGAGTTGACAAACCAAGTGATTATACAATCCAATGTTACAAGACACTTGAGGGTCACACCTGTGAGAACCTATAAGTTGAACAAGTTAGATGAGATCCCGAAATGGAGAGTTAATATTTATAATAGTGTATTATAAATCAGTATTATAAATCAGTTGGGTAATTTCAGTCAGATTTACCAAAGTTGGAGGGTTGTTAATTAATTAGGATATTATATATTTATTGGATAAATAAATATATAATAGTTAATTAATAAAGTTTATATATATTAAATAAATATATATAATCGTAATTATCGTATGCAAATTCTTTTCCAGCTAATTTAAAAAGGAAAGGATTTGAGATAATTATTATATGGAAGCTGAATCTCATACAAACTGTTGTATTTATCCATATAAATAAAGGTCTATGGGTTAAGAAACATTAAGCCTTTCAGTTGAGAAAATCAGTTTTCTGTCTCTCTCCTCCTCTCTCCCAAAACCGGCGCACACAAACTTCCCCCCCCCCCCCCGGGTCGTTTTTGTTGTTCGGGTTTCACGGTTCTGCTAGAGGAACGTTCGTTGGTTGATTACGGGTGGACTAAGTTTCAAGCAATCCAGGTAAATTAATTTAACCTAATCCTTTAGGTTTAGAGCTACAAACGATTAAGATCATTAGGCTTTAATGGGTTTTTAGCTTTTATCGCTTCCGCATATTTAGATCCGAAACAGCGAGTTTCTGATCACGTAGGTTTTAACAGTTTGTTTCAAACCTATGAGTTATATCAAACCAGCGAGGTTTGATAGATCTGAGATAATCCTCGAGTCAGTTTGATCCGAGGATACCCACGAAAACCCAACAGTGGTATCAGAGCCATTGTTTAAAATCGTTTAGTTTTTATCAGTTTGTCTGTATATGCGTGATCCGTTAAAATAAAATTGTTTCTTGCAAAAAATCTAATCTTTATTGAGTTTAATCTTTACATAAAATCTTATTTTTTGTATCAAATTGTTGTTCGTGCAAAACCCGGAAAAACACCGAGCCAAACCACCAGATTGGTGGTAGTAGCGTCGGCCGCTGCCACAAACCACCAAGCCGCACCACCAGATTGGTGGTGGCGGCGTTGACCGTCGAATGAAAACCACAGGACCGCAACCACCAGCGTGGTGGTAGCGCTGCCTATTGGCAACCACGGCGGCGAACGAGGCCGTTTGCCTCTTCTGAATGAAACGTGGTGGTGGCGGCGGCTATGGCCGTCGTTGCCGGACGAACCACGAACCACCAAGCCGTCTGCCGGCTCCCTTGCGGCCTCGCCGGGCGGCAGTAGTGGTTGTTTTTGTCACCGGCCAAACCGCAGTTAGCGGTGGCGGCAGACGCCTGGGCAAACCACCAAATTGATGGTGGCAGGCGGAAATTGATGGTAGCAGGCGGCAGTTGGTGGTGGCCACAACCGCACTTAGCGGCACCGACTGTCACCCAAACCACCAGGCCGCATCACACGGTGGTGATTGCGGCGAATAACGGTGGCCAGATTGAGACCGCACCACCAGGTTGGTGGTGACGGGTGCTTCACGATCACACATAACGGTGGCGGCGGCAGCACCGTTTTTGCTGCCGTTGTTGCCGACCAAGAGCGACGGTGGCCATGGTCGTGTGGTGGCGGTGTTGATTGGTTGTACGGACCACCGATCGAAAGCCACACCACCGTTTGTGGTGGTGGCAATCGGCGGATTTGATGGTGGCAGCGGTGTTCTCGACCACCGGAAACACTTTGGTGGTGGTGGTGCGTAGCGTTGTTGAAAGAAAACATCCAACCACCGCCGGCTGCCCTAAGGCCAAGCCAAGGCGGTGGCGTTAATCGCCGCCAGACCAACCACCACTGGCTGCCTCACGGCCACGCCTAGTGGTGGTGGTACCGCATTCAATCAAGACCCGCACCTCGGTCGGCCGTAGCCGGATCGCGGCTAGACCGCAGCTACACCACCAGCGTGGTGGTGGCGGCGTCTCACGATGACCAAAACCACCGTATTCGGTGGTGGTGAACATTGGTTATTGGTCATGGGTCAAACCTAGGGTTTTTCCGTCTTGGGCCAAATTTCCCTTATTAGGCCCAAAAGCCCAGTTTTTGGACCAAGTTATGGCCCAAAAGAACTCGTTTGGTTTTTAAGATATTTTATCCAAAATAAGTTTACTTAGAATTTTTATCAAGTAAATTTTGGTTTTTCCAAATTAATAAACTTTTATAAAATCAGTTCAAAACACTAAGGTCAGTATTATAAAGTTGGATCGTTAAAACCAGTTTAATATTTTTTGGGTAAGAGAATTAAATGGTTTTTAAGATTTATTATAAATCTCAGTTATAAGTTAAAACCATTCTTCAGTCTAAAGATTTTCTTTTAAGATTCATAAAACAGCTTGTTTTTCGAATCAGTTATAAAACCAAGTTTTTGCGATAATTTAATTTTAACGGATCCAGGTTCTTTTTCTCGTAATTATAATATTGCTTTTGTTGCATATATACACATAATTGCGTGATTGCTTGAGAATTATATATGAATTTCAGTTTGATTTTACATATATATATATATATATACGTTATAGTATTTGCCAACTTAGACCCTTGACATATTCATGGGGAGGCCTGCGTGCCGTTTACAACCCCTTATGTAATAATGACCCTAGGATAGATTTTTTCTTTCTATTGGGATGACGAGGCCAGTGGGAGCTATTCTTCATCTTACCGGAATACTAACAAGCATGGCGAAGCCAGTGGGAGCTACGCAAAGTTTTGAAGTTGTAGAAAAACTAGGTCATTATTGGTCCGTAGGAACAAAATTGGCAAATCCTATAATTATCTGTTTTACAATTGCGTAGTTGTTATAATTATCTGTGTGCATGATTAACTGCGTAGTTGATACTAATAACTGTTAGTTTATTAGATATGTTTTAAAAAAAAATTTTAAAACAAGAAGGAATTAGGTTTTATTAACTTTTCAATCGAAAACCTTTAAAGTGAAGCTTTTTAATAAAACCTAGTGTATTGTTATAAAAGAGCAAACTTGACAGAACAGTTAGCTTTTGTCAAGACAGAAAAGGTTATTGAAACAGGTAGTTTCAATCAACCAGTACACTTTAAACTCAGTTGATTTCAATTAAGCCGATATTTTAAAACAGTTGTTTTAAAATAACCTCTAAAACAGTAAGTTTAGAATATCATTTGCTCTTTATAACAATCAGTGGATGATTATTTCATAAAAAGGCAAAGTTGACAAAAACAGTTAGTTTTAATCAACTAGGTATGCTATTAAAACAGTTAGTTTTAATTAGCGAGTAATTTTTAGAACAGTTAGTTTTAAAATTACATGTATGTTTCAAACAGTTAGTTTAAAACATAAGTAGCCTTTATAAACAATCGGTTTTTCAAAATCCTGGAAAATAAAGTTTTCAAAACCCCGAAAATCATAGATCAGTAGTGCAACCCATCTAGGGGCACCTTCGGCGTAAAGTACATAGGCGTTGTAAGTGATCACACATTCAACGTCTGTGTTCAAACTGAAGCTGAAGGGGTTACATAACTCTGCGAATTATCTCCGGGTGGTACCGGCCAGAGTAGAGTAATCAGGTCCCCAAAATGGTAAGATCTGTTTTGGTTCTATAATGTTCACCGGGTGGTACCGGGCCAAAAAGCACTAAGAGGGACTAAAACATGCACAGGTAGTTGCCATGGTCCCGAAAAGATCTAGGAGTCATGTCAGTTAGATATGATTGGTAAAAGTCCTTACCTACCGAAATAAATACGGGTCTGGTGGAGCAAGAACATTACGCACATCACGACGTATGAAATAAGGATCCTAGTCCAATAAATTGATCATTTAAGGGTTTATTGATATTTTATTGGAAATTAGTCTATTTACAGTTGCTAAGACCAAAAATTTTATTTTGTGTAGATGGCAAGCACTGTTACCAGCACTAACAATCTTTCCCTCCGCTCTATCCTAGAAAAGGATAAGTTGACCGGCCCTAACTTTCTTGACTGGGAGCGCAATCTGATGATTGTGCTCAGACATGAAAGAAAGTGGTATGTGCTTGAAGAGCCACTTGGGGAGGCACCTCCGGCAAACGCTCCGGCCGCTGCCAGAAATGCCCACAAAAAGCACTCAGATGATCTCCTTGATGTTGCCTGTCTGATGTTAGCAACTATGAGCCCAGATCTGCAAACAGGGCTCATAAATACAAATGCTTACGACATGATCCGCCAGCTGAGGGACATGTTTCAGACTCAGGCTCGTACAGAGCGCTACGATGCCACCAAAGCATTCAATGAGTGCAAAATGGTAAAAGGAACATCAGTAAGTGACCATGTCATGAAAATGAAGCGGCACTTAGATCATCTGGAGAGGCTGGGTCATCCTGTTCCGTTGCAGCTAGCAACTGACACCATACTTAATTCACTGTCAGAAGACTACAGGCCCTTTGTAGTCAACTACAACATGAACAACATGGAGAAAACAATAGCAGAATTGCACTCCATGCTTAAGACAGCTGAATTAAATATGGGGAACAAGAACAAGACAAAGGATGTCTTGATGGTAAAAGACGGAGGGGTTAAAAAGAAAAATGGGCATGCTAGCACCAGCAAGGGAAAAGGACCAGTTCAGGCCATCCAGAGTGCACCCAAGAAAGGCAAGGGCAAGGGCAAGGGCAAGAAGGTTAAGCCAAACAAAGCTAGGACCGAGAATCGCTGCTTCATATGCAATGAGATCGGTCATTGGAGGCAAAACTGCCCTAAGCGTCATGAAGCAGGTATGTAAACCTCAGAAAATTTATGATTGCTTTGATTTGACACTTCTTACTTGTTAGCTTACAAGTATACTGATACCTATAGCAAATGATCATTGCAGGAAGTCAGAAATGAAGTGAAGTGCCCAGGAGTTGCCGAGGATCTTAAGTACGAGATGATTTAAAGTCAAGACATTTTTGAATTTATAGTTTTAAAACAGTTATTTTGGGGGTTTATGTTTTAAACAGTTCTTGGATAATTATGATTTATAATTTCATGGTTTTATTTTTCAAAAGTTATTGTCTTGACATAGAAATATCTGTTTGTGCTTGATATTCTTATATCTGATCCTAGTTGATGCCTATTATAATTACTTTAATGAAATTGAAGTAATTTGTATAAAAACTATCAAAAACACACGAGATTCTATAGGAATGTGTTTTGAGAATAAAACATTTATGAATAATAAGTTTTGTGATCCGAAAATAGAGAATTTAAGATATTAACTCAGATAGCGTTAATAACAGCATTTATAAAACTAGAAAGATTCCAAGTTCTGGAATTAGGATTTGAACAAATCCAGTTAAGTTTTATAAAAAGAAATTCTCAGAATTAACTAATCAAGTTTGATCAAGTTTTATTCAAATGTTTTAAAAGGAGAATTTAGGATATTAACTCAGATAGCGTTAATAACAGTATTTATGAAACTAGAAGGATTCCAAGGTTTGGAATTAGGATTTGACCAAATCCAGTTGAGTTTCATAAAAGGGAAAATTCTCAAAGTCCATTACTTGAAATTAGGATTGACTAAATCAAAGTTTTGACTAAGTCAATAGTAAATTTTGAGTAATAGTTAGTTTTTATGCAAGTAAGTGGGAGCCCAATTCATTCTCTATCTAATCTGAGATAAAAGAATAACAGATATAATTATTGATATATCCCGGAATTCATAAATCCAGGTAGGATAAGAATTCATAAGATATAATTTACCCTTTTTAGTTAAAAGGATAAAAGTTTCAAGACCCATGAAACAAAGGTCGTAACTGACTTAAAAATCAATAATTATAGTGTTGGATTAAAATATATAGCATTCCAGTAGATTTGCCAGGATTGCAAATGGAATCGGATTTCAGGTAGAAATCGTTCATCTACACAGCAACTAAGGAAGGTTGCAGTCTTACATATTCAGGAACTGGAAGTTAGTCCAGGTCTCCAAGTTCATGGAATATGTTAAAAGTCTAATTATTGTTTTTAAGAGGTGTTTGCAAAACAATAATTAGTAGATACAAGTAAACAGACTTGTGTTTTTGGTTATCACTTTGATTAAAATGGTAAACTTTAATCAAAGGGTTTAAAATTGAAGGTAGGTGATACTTCATTTTAGACCAGTATTTAACAAATGTTAAATAGATAAAATGAAAGTTGTTAAAAGAAAAAGACATTCAATCTTGTTATTATTACAGCGTGTAATATGGACTATACAAGATTGATTTCTTTATCACTTTCACATTTTGCATGTTTTAATTAATCCAGGAATGAAATCAGTCTCCGATTTTTCATTCAAAATCTGTCCGTGACGACTTATCATTGTGGGAGCATGATAAGGTATTAAAGTCATTGTGAACTTTTAGGTAGTTATGATCAGTTACTGAATAACAGCTACAAGTGTTGTAGACTAAAAGTTGCACAGATATTTGATAGAGTAGCAAATATCGGACGTGATCCGCGGTTGAGATTACTTCTTGGAATAAAGTCATAAGTAAATCTCACAGTGGTTATCCCTATCACCTGAGGTATCTGATTTGATATCATGAGGACTACTGAATTCTTAGTGCACTCAACCGCTACACCGTAATAGGGTGGCTATAAAGGGTGTAACTAGATTCAGCGGAAGCCGTGGTGTCAAAGGCAGATATGCAAGATGGGATTTGCACCTCTTCTCAGAAGAGAGATATTTCTGGGCCCATCTTGACTGACTAAGTATACTGATGAAGTGCATGGCCATGCCCAAACGAACTGATTAGTTCTTTGTCGTTTACCTATCAGTGAAAGTCAGATAATCAAGAGACAGAATCTTGAGTATTTAGAGTTGACACCTTCCAAGCTCATACTCATAGATGAAATATCGTGATGCAAAGGGAAAAGCCAAGATATACCCAATCAATGAACAGTAGTTTCATAGATACCAATTCCTCACGGAATATTTATATCACCAAATCTGGGTATAAGAGTTCTTGTAACCTGGTCACCCTAAGTGCCTGTCTAGGGGCCTCCTTAGGTCCGTATAATCAAAGGTGGTATTGCCAACTTGCACAAGTGGGAGTCTGTTAGGAATTATGTGCAGAGTTGACAAACCAAGTGATTATACAATCCAATGTTACAAGACACTTGAGGGTCACACCTGTGAGAACCTATAAGTCGAACAAGTTAGATGAGATCCCGAAATGGAGAGTTAATATTTATAATAGTGTATTATAAATCAGTTGGGTAATTTCAGTCAGATTTACCAAAGTTGGAGGGTTGTTAATTAATTAGGATATTATATATTTATTGGATAAATAAATATATAATAGTTAATTAATAAAGTTTATATATATTAGATAAATATATATAATCGTAATTATCGTATGCAAATTCTTTTCCAGCTAATTTAAAAAGGAAAGGATTTGAGATAATTATTATATGGAAGCTGAATCTCATACAAACTGTTGTATTTATCCATATAAATAAAGGTCTATGGGTTAAGAAACATTAAGCCTTTCAGTTGAGAAAATCAGTTTTCTGTCTCTCTCCTCCTCTCTCCCAAAACCGGCGCACACAAACTTCCCCCCCCCCCCCCCGGGTCGTTTTTGTTGTTCGGGTTTCACGGTTCTGCTAGAGGAACGTTCGTTGGTTGATTACGGGTGGACTAAGTTTCAAGCAATCCAGGTAAATTAATCTAACCTAATCCTTTAGGTTTAGAGCTACAAACGATTAAGATCATTAGGCTTTAATGGGTTTTTAGCTTTTATCGCTTCCGCATATTTAGATCCGAAACAGCGAGTTTCTGATCACGTAGGTTTTAACAGTTTGTTTCAAACCTATGAGTTATATCAAACCAGCGAGGTTTGATAGATCTGAGATAATCCTCGAGTCAGTTTGATCCGAGGATACCCACGAAAACCCAACAAAAAAGATGCCCATGGCACACATCCAACGCCAAATCCCAGTGCAACCCAAATTACTGAGGGACCTGTTCTAGAGGGAACCCCCATTGAAGAAGGGGTGCACACTTCGTACCTAACCCCTTTTAGCTCGGTAGAGGATATTCTTCCATCCTCTACTCAAAAAACAATCTGGGAACCTCCTGTCGATTTTATTATAAATACAGCCCTTGGCCATTCTGTTTTCATGCACCATTCTACCGCTCTCTTAATAGATTAGAGTTAGGTCAGTAATATGGGAGCCACTTAGGGTTTCCATCAAATACGAAGGAGGCTTAAGACAACAACACATGAGGAAATGATTCTGGAGGATTCTACGTCAAATATGCAGGTCTATATCTTGGTTTGTCTTAGTTCTATGACTAGTATGTCTATGTACTAGTTTCTCATGTGTTTACTCACAATGATTGTTAATTCTTAATTTTTTTAGTCTATTCATTTAACATTCGCTACTTGAAATTGTTGGTTGAGTTTGTCTATTATCTCAATTAGTAGACTTACTCCCATCGTTTTAAAAAGCTCGCTTACCTTTCACCGTGGTGACGTGGTAAGCGATCTCTTCGAATTAAAGTAGATTGGAAAGTAGGGTCCGATAACCTGGTTATGATTGGCTAATTCACCTGGATAAAATCATTGAACGAAACTTAGGGAATCCGATATCATTGTGTTAAAGGATTTAATTCAACCAATATGAGGTCATTCTTAAGTTATTCATTGTGAATACAAAATTATCTCTGATGTATGGTTGTTTATCAATTTTCCACTTCTTGATTCGTTTATTTATCAGTTAATTCGTTTATCAATCAAAACCCCAAAGAAGCAATGTTATCTCAGAATAATAAATTATAACCTTAGTAAGTCTTCTAGCTTAACTATTCATAGTGGTAAGAACGATATCTGGACTTATCTGTACTATACTATTACCTATCAGTTACGCTTGCCTGTGTGTGCTAGTTTAGTTAGGGTAAATAAAAAGGGTAACACTTGGTAATATTTATATATATATATATATATTACCACATCATCATTTCTGCATCGTTGCTGGGAACAGTTGAGTAGTTGAATACAAAAGTTTTGTTGATTAATCGATCCTTGATTAGGAATTTATTCTCAATTAAGTTACTTGCTTTCTAGTTTAGATTATTTTATTCGTTATTATATTCTTGTGCTCTTTCATGTATTTTCTTTGTTTGTGTTGCAAATATGGGTATTAGAAAAAATCTATCCGGTAGTTACCAGAGAAGAACAGAAAAAAAAAACATCCTGGTGATGATATACCAATGTGGCAAACTAGAAATTACCAACAAGGGTTCGCTATAGGATCTGATAGCACTACCATCCATCCGCAAGCCAAACAGAAATCCAGTACAAAAGATCTTTTGAAGGAGTGTTAGATGATGCAAGAGTCAAAATCACTTCAACGAATAATATAGGAATTTGAAATACTTATGCAGTCTAATGATTTGTCTCCTAAGGAACCTAAGGTAAGCAATACACTTGCAAACTCTGAGGATTCTAACGAAGATTCCTTGTTATAGGATAAATCATACCCACGGATGAAGGAGATGGTAGGTGTAGAATCTGATGATTGATCTTTAGATGATCTTGAACATGCTTTGAAAAATGAAGGGGGAAGTCTAAAAGATAAACAACCGATCGATAAGCCTTCTACAATAAAGATGTATTCAATACACCAATCCCTTCTTCAACCAGAGGTAAATCTTCCATTTATTGATTTTGATGACTTTGATGATGAGTTCGTATGGCAGGAAAACACGATGGAAGAGTACTTCGATTATGATTGCCTCGATGGACTTCGAATTTTAATGCAAGAAGATCCATTCGAAGAATCCTCAATGGATCAATCCTCTCCTCAACAAAAGGTAAGTTGTCCATATCTTAAGTCTGATGATTCTAACAGTGCTTTAATATTACAGAATGAGGTGACAAATGAATAATCAGATGATGAAATCTAGGAAGATTTTGAGCGTATCTTGCAAGAGGGATACGAGGAATAATCTCCAAAATACAACCAATACGGTATTCAAGAAGATGTAAATCTTCCATTATCTGGTTGTGATAAGTCTAACGATGAATTTTTGTTTTGGCAGCATGATCCACATATGTCTATATGAGGAATTGGTGCCCGAGTACAAGGTGTCAGAAATACTATATCTTGTTTGGGAAGCCAGTTGTCGAAAGAACTTGACGGCAAACCATGACACATAATGAATTATTTAAACGATCTAATTTATAATCAAAGAGGCTTGGAGACGTGCATATTACTACCTAGAAATTTACTCAAAGGCGAATTAAAATGCCCAGGTACTTAGCACTACTATCACCCACACATAATTGCAAGTGTAGGGTGTTTCGTTCCAAACAAAGATGCTAAAAGTCAGAGTTAGGCTCGAGACTCGAACAAAAACAAGCGCTTCTTGGGAGGCAAGCCGTGAAAAAGTCGTTTTTAAGGTTTTTTTAAGTTTTAGCTTAGGATTGAGTCATTGGTGTTACGGTACTTAACGAAATTGATTTAGTTAAAAAAATATCGAACCTTGAGACATAAAGTTTTCGCGTTCGAGAAGGGTAAGTTTCGTGTCACGAAAAAGTGCAGGGGAAAAAAGGGCAATTTTGCAAAAGGTAGTGTTAGGACCAAAGTGTCCTAATTAGTGAAAGTTTTATAAAGTAAGCTTTGAGAAGGTTTATTTTGTATTTAGCTAGTTAGTTTAGCTAATGGGATTGGGCTTGGGCTATTGTAATTAGGCCCTATATAGAAAGGGTTTATGCTTGGGAAGATAGAGTGAGAGAAGTCATTCTCAATGAGAGTCTTGTAAGGTGAAAAGTGTGTGTGTTTTTCTTGTTCTTTGAAAGCTCTCTAATAAAAACAAGAACTTCAATTTCTTTGTCAATCAATTTCTTCTCTTAAATCCTCTTATTGTTTGATTGTTTGGGACCAACAAATGGTATCAGAGCCAAACAAATCATCAGATTTGTTTGTTCCTATGGAATCATTCAAAGAGGATTTTTTTTTTTGGGTTTTGAAGCTTTGTTGTTGAGAAAGTTTGAATTTGAGTTTTTTTGGGGTTTGGATCTTGATGGAGATGATAAAGATTGGTGTTTGGGTTGTGATTATATCCCGACTCGGGTATTCTAGGTTTCCCGACTCGTTCTCAAGTGGAACCTTTGATTTTTCAAATATCCCGACTCGGGAAACGTGAATATCCCGACTCGGGTTTTCGAGTTTCCCGACTCGCTCTTAAGTGGAGCCTTTGATTTTTCATGTTTCCCATTTCCAAATTTTTTCTGGTTTCCCGACTCCATTCAGATCTGAAATCCGACTCTTATTATTTTGGAGTCGGGTTTTAAAATTGATTTTTGGACTCGGCCTTTGCATTACCGATTTGCAGTCCGAGTTGAAAAAAAACAAATGGGTTTATAGTCCAAGTCACATGCTTATTTGGAGTCGGATTTCTGCAATCGATTTTATGGAAGTGAAAATTTGAATAGTCCGAATCACATGCTCTAGTCCGAGTCACGTGATTCGTTTTGGAATTATTATCTATTTTGTTTCCAATCACGTGCAACAATTAGAATTCATTTTCTTTGGTAATCCGACTCACGTGTGCATCATGAAACATGGATTTGATTAATGTTTGATGGATTTGCCATATTTGGTCCTTGAAGTTTAAAAGGTTGTTTTAGTTCAAAGGGTGAAGTTACACAAGTTGACGCTGCCAGCCCTTGATCTTTTAAGACTTTTTTGTTTAACAACTTTGGACGATTTGTTCACATTCAATCCTTGGAGTTCATTCATGATTAATTTTGCAAATTTTGCAATATTGATCCCTGGAGTTTGAGATTTTCACATCTTTTTCAGAAAATTCTATTTTGCTGATTTGGGACATCCAGAGTTCGGGGTTTGGGACCATTTGACGAAATTTTTTCCCGAGGATGCTAAATTGCTCAAATTCAGTTCGGGATTTATCTTCAGATGCTCTTTCAAGTTTTTCAAGATTATACGATCAATCGAGCTTTCGAGATTTATTCTTTTTGGGCCACAATTTCTTAATGGGCATTGATGTTAATTTGGCCCAAATGATTGATCACTTTCTGCTACGCTCCAGATCCACCCAAATTCAAATACATGTGTCTCTTTAAAATCCTTGCGCTTAAATAGCCACCTTTCTTTCCCAATTCAGTTTTCAATCGTGAAAATTGAATTTCTCTCATTTCCCAACCGCTTCAGATTCTTTGAAGACATGTCAGATTTGTAACGATTTCAGAACGACGGTGATCAAATTCTGCATTTGGTTAGATTACTCAGAAGGCTGACTCTCTGCAACCATTATTCTAGAGTTTTCCTCGATGGAATTATTCCTCTTGTCAGGTGGAGTTGAGTTTTTCCTTTGGATGTCAGCTTCGGTGATTGGTACTATTGTTATGTGCTCAATTCCTAACCATCTCACTGTCGTGGAGGTTCAGTTACGATCTAGAATTTTAAGTGACGGTCGTTATCCATCTGACTAAGAAGACTAGACCTGGATCTGATTGCCTGATATTTTGGAAGATTTCAGGAAGTCGACTATTTTCTGAGCAGCAGAGAGATCAAAGCTGAGTATCTCGTTCAGCATCTACTCCCAGTTTTTCATTCCATATGGTGTTTTAGTGATCCAAGCTTCAGTATTTCCCTGTTGTGAGCTTATCATATTTAGATCTCTGATGCTGAATTCCTATTCAACACGCGGTCAAAGACAGATTCATTATTTTTCTTACTGATCTGCACGGTAACTCACACATGCATCTATCCCTTTGTTTTTGTTGGCGGGAGATCAACATAGTTGGATGAATCAACATGCTCTGGTGCAAGCTGTTGTATTATGCGGTTATCAGACGTGTCGAGTTATCTACAGGTTGAGTTGTATTTTGTGTAATCACTCGCAGTTATTATACATCGGATCTAGTCTTTCAGTTGAAACTGAAGATAAAGAGCTATAATCGAGGGGGAGCTTGGAGATCAAAATGTAGCCGAACGCCACTAAAGTTTTCTGACGAAAGCAATGGGGAGAAGATCAGAGAAGCTTCCTTTGTAAAACTTTAGGGGGAGATTGTTAGGACCAAATTGTTCTAATTATTGAACGTTTTATAAAGTATGCTTTGAGAAGGTTTATTTTGTATTTAGCTAGTTAGTTTAGCTAATGGGCTTGGGCTTGGGCTTTTGTAATTAGGCCCTATATATAAAGGGTTTATGCTTCGGAAGAGAGAGTGAGAGAATTCATTTTCAATGAGAGTCTTGTAAGCTGAAAAGTGTGTGTGTTTTTCTTGTTCTTTAAGAGGTCTCTAATAAAAACAAGAACTTCATCTTTTTGTCTATCAATTTCTTCGCTTAAATCCTCTTATTATTTGATTGTTTGGGACCAACAGGTAGGCTTCGCGCCGCGAAGACCCATATTCGCTCTGCGAAACTCAGTTTTTCGATAGTTAGACCCTGACAGAAAGTTTTTGCTAACCAAAGTGTCAAAGTCGCGTTGCGAAGGCGTCGATTGAATTTAGGGTTCATTCGACTTCGCGAATAGCTTGTGTCGTGCCGCGAGAACATTGATCCACATTTTTTTCCGTATCCAACCACTTCGCGTCGCAAAGTAATTTTTTGTGCCACGAAGCACCATCAGTGAGCCTGTTTTAAAAATCAATTTTGGTCTTTTTTGCTTGCTTTCTATAAACCATATCGTCGCGAGATCACTACCATACCCTTGAAAATCAGTCTCCTAGCACCTCTAGGTCTGAATTTCATCGAATTCCGTGGCACCAAAGGTTTGAGCTACTCTTCTCCATCTTTAATCATATAAAAGTAAGTTGTTTCCATGGTGGTTTCCCCCAATTTGTAATTTGAATATGAAATTTGTGATGGTTGGGGAAACCGAAGTTTGTGCTTAATTGATGAAAGATATGGCTTAGTTGAATCTATATCATGCTTAAATTTTTGTTTTTTCAGGAATTTCTTTGTTTCTTGTTAACGGATTTCATGGTGGTTTGCCCCTATTTGGGTTATTTGTGAAATCATTGTTGAGGGAAACTAAGTTTTGTACTTGAATGTTAAAAAGTATGACTTGAGAAACCTAATGTCATGATTAATCTCTTGTTTTTACCATGGATGATCTGATGAGCTATATTGTTGAGTTTCATGGTGTTTTTCCCCTTGGTGGTTACATTGTGAAATTTTTTATGGGTTGATGGGGAAATTTCAATTTGTATATATGCTTCTGATAGATGGATTTTGTTTCTAGCTTGAATAAATTCATGTTCTTGCCATGCTTTGTTTCTAAGAAACAACGTTTTCTTCACCTAGAGTGTTTGGCCACAATTTTGAAATTTCAAGAATTATAAGTTTTTTTACATAAAGATACTTGAAGTGTGTCATGCCATCTAGCAAGTTTTGGTTACAAATTCTTTTTGACAACTAGATGATACAATATTTTAAGTGGAGGAACCCACTTTGGTGAAATTGTTCTAACAAATAAATAAACGGGTTCCCATTACTTTGGTTTTCAATTGAATAAACGTAGCAAAACATTAAGTGTGGGAAGGTGTAGTTCAGATTTTGTTGGCAAAAACAAGAAACTGTCAAAAAGTTTTTTTTCACCCTATGTGATGTACCTAAGCCTTTATCAAAAAATTTTAGATGAGTTATGTTTACATGATCATTTTTTCATAACTTGCTAGAACTTTTGGTACTTACTTTGTCCTTCATGCTTAAATGTTTATTTGGTAAATGTATAAGTTAAGTTTTAAGTGTGGGAACCTATTTTGTCAAAAAATTTGGCACCTTAAATTTTTGATAGGTTCCTATCATCTTAGTAACTTAATAAAACATGTGGTTAAACATTAAATGTCGGAAGGACACCTTCCTTTTATCATGTTTTTTATGTAAAGACAAGGAATTGGATTTGGTTAGTTAAGTTAAATTAAGGTTTATGTACCAAGTTTGGGAGAGTTTTGAGGGAGGAGGGGTAAATTGTGTCAAACCCTCAAATTATTAATGATGATGGGTTTTCCAAATAAGGTATGGGCTTGGCCCTTAATCTAGCTATTTAAGGAGAAATTTTAGGGTTTTATCCATTTTTGGCAAAAGAATAGGTGTGTGAGTGTGTGTTTATTGAAAGAAAGAAGGAAGGTTGTGATATGGGCAAAATCTCCATCAAACAAGTAAGTTTTCTCTAATCTCTTGTTGTTAATCATTGTAGTTCGATCCTTTTATTGATTATGAGTGATCAGGGATTTTAATTAGGCTTTTAGATGCTAAAAATCGAAGTTTTTTGGTAGTTCGTGGTTGCTGTGTTCGATATCCCGACACCCAGGTTGCAGAATCCCGACTCGGACTTTCCCGAGTCCGACTCGGTATATTCTGTTTTCCCGACTCGGGATAGTGTAGATGTCAAACTCAGGATTTTTATGTTTCCCGACTCGGGATAGTGTAGGAGTCCGACTCGGGATTTTATAATTCCCGACTCGGGGTTGTCAAAAGTCCGACTCGGGCTAGTAAGTTTCCCGACTCGGGATTTTTATATATCCCGACTCGCGATATTTGATTCCCGGGTCGGATTTTGGGGATTTCGACTTTCGGGTTACTTTTTGGATAGGAATTTCCATAGCGGAACCTCCGTGCTAGGTCTGCCTCAGGGTGTCATGGTTAGTGGGTTTTATTAAGGGTGAATCATTAATGCCTTAAAATATTTATAGATTAACTAGGCGGAGTACCTGGGTGAGTTCCCTTACACAAGAATTTTTACGAACTAAACTGAACTAAATGTTTTGCTTATGCTTGATGAGAACTGATATTGTGAAATATAGCTGCGATACTGATGTTCATCTTTATTATGCATGCTTGTTGAAATGTTTTGGGGTTGTACTGTGAGCCATGGGTACCATGGGACCGTACATCCCTTGGGAGTGAGCGTGGTGTAGAGGCACGAACTCTGTTCGTCACTCCCTTAATTGAGCATTCAGGGGAGCCTGCCACTCGGGTTACTCTCAAGACCTGGGAGGTTTCGGGTAGCCTAGTTAGTCACGGGGTGACATGTACTTTGCTCATAGTGAAACTCAAATTCATCGGTTGAGAATGATTTTTGTTTGGCCAGCGGGCCGTTAACTATGTTTAAACTGTTCTTGAGGGAATTCACTAGACCTTACGGTCTAACCCTCATTTTCAAATTCTAAAATGTTTTTCAGGCAAGGATCATGCTGTTAAGTTAAAAGAGAAGGTGAACGTCTAGTATAGTGACATTAGGTATGTTTATAGTACATGAACTTTAGAATCTCAGCTGTGGAGGGATGGTTCCTCATGCACTTAACTACTTTATTTTGCTTTAGAACTTTATGTTATCCGCGACTTTAGATCACTAGCAGTATTATATTGTTTTATTTCTGATAACAATTGAGTTACCAACAATCCTTGAGGTATGTGAATGAAAAGGATGAAAATAGAGGGATTATTGAAATGAATATGCAGAAATTAAAGGATGATTAACAATGAAGAAAGTCGACTCTCATATATTTAAATTTCAGATACAAGATAACAAGTGATACCAGCAAAATCAATCACATCCAAAGTACAAGATGACGTCCTATTTATACAAGGAAGTTAACCTAATCTAAGCCCAAACCCATTGCATTTTAAAATAACACCAGCCCAGACGCTACATGATAAACATAAAATCCAAAAGGGCTATCATTTATAAAACTTGAAATTATCAGCATATAAATTGCTAACGGTCTCCCCCTACGTTTTATAAATGAAGCAAATCTTGGTTTTCTCTTCTTTGCTTTCTTCAGAAGACTTTAGCAATGTTCTATGAAGACTTCATCCAACGAAGCTTGTATCACAGATCCTCTGAGAAGTGTTACAGAGGCTCTATGATTTTTGACTTGTATGAATCTTCAACCTCTGTTGATCCTCTATTAGTGAAACAAACTCCCCCTTGATTGAAGCTCTATGATATTCAACTTGTCAAAGAATATCAGAGCCAGTAAATGATAACCCCAACTGGCTTGCACATAAAACAACCCAATCTGTAGATAACTTGACACATCTTGATAACCGCAGAATGCAACATCCAGCCTAGAGCTCTGTTGATTCATCCATCTTCTGTAGATCACAAAGAAATACCGAGGGATTGATTCATGTGTAGGTTGTTGTGTAGACCAGCAAGAATGATGAAGGCTCTCTTGCCTGTTGAGTTGAATTTCACCAAAGAAGCAAGTCTTGGATCACTGAGGCATTTCATCGACTAATGTATTGAAGAGAAAGTTCCTCTGCCCAGTCCCATAATCGTTGTAGTCCATCCAGTGAACTCTTCAGATTCTCTCTCCATATCCCATCGGTAAAATTAATCGGCACGGAAAGTGGTGTAGTTCATGCTGGATTGATTAGGGAACTTTTAACATCCTTCAAGGAATCAACTTGGCATAAGCCACACAGAATTATATTTTATAGAGATGGGTTCAGAGAAGGTGGACATCGTAGTATGTAATCAGAAGGGTTCTTGTCAGATTTAGCATAGGGAAATTCAGAGTATAAGTTGATCTGAAGCTGTGAATGTTTGAGTAGGTTCTGGAACACTCAGGTTGCAGAGGTTCTGTGAGCTTTCTGTGAGAAGATTTAGTCTCTGTGACGAGATGAATGATTGAAGCTCTGTGATGCCTGGCAGATGTAGACATGAAATCTTCAGAGTCTCTATAAGAAATGGCAGTAGTGCTTCCTCTGCAAAGCTTTTCAACCAGTGCACACAGTGAGCAAATAATTGGTGAAACTATGCATCGAACAAATTGATCAAAAGAGCAGAAGAATCGTCTTAAAACTTTAAGAATGGCATAGGCTCTGAGGTGTTTCACAGAGGTTCTGTGAGGTCCGACAGAGGTTCTGAGGAGATTCCCAGAGGTTCTGTCAGGAAATGACAACGCTAGTCTTACAGAGGCTCTGTGACTTTAATCCACTGTGGTGGTACTCCTACTGTGATTTCCGTCTTCTTTCTACGTTGACTCCTAGAAGGTACACCTCTGTAACGGTACACCTTTTCCAAAATACGAAGACCAAACTTAGAAGAACCTCTGAGGGAATGAACACCTTAACAATTTCTGCAGAAGCTTCACATAGGCTCTAATATCACCAAATCCTCAAACAGTTCGATTTGATGAATCCTTCAAAACGAATAACTCGACCACAAAAAGACCTTACAAACTCCAGAAATTTAATGGTAAAAACGATTGAAATTACCACCAAGACACTTACAAAAAAAATACGTTTCAACGTCAATTTCAGCAACAAGAAGAATCCAAATCCAGAGAAAAAATATGTGGTTCGAAAACCAACAGATCTAAAACCTAAACAGTCTGACGAACAAATTCAGATCTAAAACGTTTAAAAACGATACACCGAAATTCCAGATAGATTACCTCTAGAAGAATTGATTTCTATGGATCGAAACGAGTACTAGAGACTCGTTCCTACTCTGATAACAATTGAGAACCAACAATCCTTGAGGATGATTAACAATGAAGAAAGTCGACTTTCATATATTCAAATTTCAGATACAAGATAACAAGTGATATCAGCAAAATCAATCACATCCAAAGTACAAGATGACCTCCTATTTATACAAGGAAGTTAACCAAATCTAACCCTAAGCCCATTACATTTTAAAATAACCCAAGCCTAGAAGCTAGATGATAAACATTAAATCCAAAAGGGCTATCATTTATAAAACTTGAAATTATCAGCATATAAATTGCTAACAATTTCTGTATGGATTTTTGGGTTGTTACATTTGATGCCACTTCTAACTTATTGCTTGTTCTTATAGCGTACCCGTACGGCTCTTAGGACCGCACCGGGAGGCCACGAGTTCTTGGAATTCGAGTCACATATGCAGTATGATGAAGTGGACTTAATGAGATCAAGAGGCGTCATATTGAGAGTGGTCGAACTTTAGACTAGGTATTCCGCAAGTTCTTCATGTGTATGGTAACATTCAAAACTACTTTAGAAGAGACTTGCATGATATTGAGGGTAACTCGTTATTTACTTGCATGGCTTGGGAGGCCACTTTAGACCTCTGAGAGCCTATCTATCGAGAGTTGACCCTAGAGTTCATCACGACCTACACTTTTGATAAGGAGATAGGACAAACGAGGGTCTGATGCCCTTGTGTTAGTTATGGTTTATGTGGGCATTGGTATAGACAGTCTCTGGCTAGATTCACATTATCCCTTAGACTTTATAAGCTGAGTTGATAGCATGTCCCAATTTTGATTAGTATATGGCTTTGTGTGATTGTGCTCCCCCTGAGGGTACGAACTTTAGTGAGATTTGGAGCCAGCTTGGTCGAGGACAGTACCGAAGGTCCAACACCAAGTCTGGTAATTTAATGAACCCTGAGCGCCATATTTTACACCGTATGATAGCATATACCGTGAACTAGCAATAAATCTAGCTAGGATAAGATAGGAGACTTTGAGTATGGTTACTTTATCATCTTTTGAGCCGAGATCATTGCACCAACATCCCTACATCATAGCAGATTTCTTTACCGAACCTAATGGCTGTAAGACATCGAGTGGAGTTTTGGGAGGCCATTACATTACCCGCCTAGCTGACTCACATGATTTATTGACACCGCATGTAGTGACCTCCTTGACTCATTTGGGTAAGTTGGGCCGTATAGACTTTCACCAGCTTAAGGGGATGGAGGTTATAAAGAAAGGAGCTGGTAGGAACACTTTGGTTTCGATAGGAAACATAGTAGAGCCAGACGTTTAGGAGATGCCTGAACCACAGCCGGAACAGCATGATAAGGTACGAGCCTTGGAGTCATATTAGGTACCACCGGATTGGAACAGACTATGTTTGATTTCTTTCTTCTCATGTCACCCCAGTTCCAACCTTCTTAGTTACCGCCACCTCCTTCTGTCTGGCCACCACAGGACCCGAGTCCACCAGGTTATTTGAGTTATGATCAGTGGAGGAACCAATTCTTTGGTCACCATTGATTATTTGGTTCGCTATTTGACATTGAATATTCGATGTTCAATTTGGTTGTATCGTACTATTATTATTTTTCTTATTTGGTATGTGAACTATTTTAGATGTAGTTTTTATTTTTATTTTTCCCTTTTAGTTTGTTTGTTTTGTTTTTAGTTTTTCATATTAGGTGTTGATGAACCTCGAATCGTTTGTACGGAATTGATTTCAGTTGTTCTTCGAGCTTTAGTTTCCTTAACCGATGGAGTATTATTTCTTTATCTTGGTCGTGACTTATATTTATAGACTTTCAGTTTTGATTTATTCAAAGAATCTGACAAAAAGAAAGGGACTTAGAAAAACCATAAAAAAGAAAAAAAAAAGAAAAAAAAAAACAAAAGAAAAGAAAGAAAAAAAAAAGACCGACTGAAAAGAAAGAAACATCAAAAGATTCGGAAAAGTGAAAAAAAAAACACCCGGCAAATAAAAAGAAATAAACATCTAAAGTCAAAATTTTAGAAATGATCGTTGTGCTTAAAAGAAGAAATCAAAAGTCCTTTTGTTAAAAGAAAGTCCAAAACGTCAGTACAAATTTATGTGATCTAAATCTGATAAGTCTTAAGTTTTTGCCACAACCTTTAGTCACTTTATATAAATCCTTTTCCCTGCCTTTACCCAAAGTCTAACATTACAACCCCATAGTCCTCTTGACAGTTGACAACTTTTCAGTGGTGGAGATAAGATTTGGTGACAAGCCTCTGCATTTGGTGAAAGGCCAAGTATCAGAGTGATAACTATATAACATATTACCCTTTGAGCGATATACATATTGTTACAAGTGAGAGTAAGAGGTTAAGCATGACTTGGATAATTTGTGATACTTTGTTGTGTGTCTGAATTACGCTTGGTTTCTTCCGGTTTCCCTTGATTCTTTCATGCATGATCATTGATGAAGGATAATTTTGTCTATATTTTTCTTATTTTTCCAAATATTTTCTTGAGGGCATGCAAAGCTTAAGTGTGAGAATTTGATATGGCCAAAATTATACATGTTTTTAGTATGATATTTCCCCACTTTTTTAGGCCTAACTTGGACATAATTGCTACTAAAAGGGTGTATTTCCGATTTAAAGTAATTTTGGGAGAAAAATAAAAAAAAAAGGGTAAAAAGCGTCAAAATTGAGACTTTAGTAAAAATATGGCAATTACTTAGTCTCCAAAGCTGTTATCTTTCTCTCGAAGTTAGTCAACTTGCTCCCAAAGAAACGATCTGAGCAGATAAGGAAGGAAGATCAGATAAATATTTGTTTGCCTTATCTGATACAACCTCGCATCACGAAGTAGAGGTTTGCGATTGCGAGATCCTCCTGTCGATTTTATTATAAATATATCCCTTGGCCATTCAGTTTTCATCTACCATTCTACCATTCTCTTAATATATTAGAGTTAGGTCAGTAATATGGGAGCCACTTAGGGTTTCCACCCAAGAAGAAAAAGGCTCAAGACAACAACACACGAGGTGATAATTCGAGAGGATTCTATGTCAAATATGCCAGTCTATAGCTTGGTTTGTCTTATATCTATGACTAGTATGTCTTGTACTAGTTACACTTTGGATTGATGACCTTATTGTTGGTTTGATTTTTATTCATAATGATTGTTGATTCTTAATTGTTTCAGTCTATTCATTTAACTTTCCCTACTTGAAATCGTTGTTTGAGTTTGTCTATTATCTCAATTAGTAGACTTACTCCTATTGGTGACGTGGTAAGCGATCTCTTCGAATTGAAGTAGATTAGAATGTAGGGTCCGATAACCTGGTTATGATTGACTAATTCACCTGGATAAATTCATTGAATGAATCTTAGGAAATATCATGTCATTGTGTTAAAAGATTTAATTTAACCAATATGAAGTCATTCTTAATTTATTCATTGTGAATATAATTATCTCTGATGTGTGGTTGTTTATCAATTTTTCGCTTCCTGGTTAGTTTATTTATCAGTTATTTCTTTTATCAACCAAAACCCCAAAAAGCAATGTGTTCTTTGATTAATTAATTACAACCTTAGTAGCTCTTCTTGCTTAACTATTCCTAGTGGTAAGAACGACACCTCGACTTATCTATACTATACTATTACCGATCAAGTACGCTTGCCTGTGTGTGTGGTAGTTTAGTTAGGGTAAATAAAAAGGGTAAAACTTGGTAATATATATAGATATATGTATATATATTACCAAATCAACTTCTCACATGGAATTAGCACAACTTGTACCCAGGACTCACTTGGAGTGTGGTGGTACCGACATAATCAAGCAACAGCCCTAGTCAACGACTTCACTTCAGTGCACATTGATTCTAGAGCCACTTGTACATAATGTAGATACAAATTCTTTGTCTAGGACATAGTTGCAGACCACTTTTACAGGAAGTTTTAGTAGCCTTGCCTGAACTTCCCGAGTGCATACATCATTTGTTGGTGGTTCGCGATGACGGGAAGGATATCCCATCAATGCTAACATCATGCCAACTTTGAACATGGGTACCTTGAGTTCTCAATCTCTTGGTTTAATAGGTAACCTAAGTGGTACTGGTGTTAGTTTACTCGGTTGTTTCATGACATCTATTTTGAGTTCTTCCACACTGTTATCATCCTCTATTATAATAGTTTCCTCATCTGGTTCTGCTGCAGCTTTCACTATTCTTTCCACTAGTTCAAGTTCAGCTTCTGCCACAGTTTCTGGTAGTTCTTCTCAGGCTTATAGTGATTTGTCTCAGTACTTTGTCACTGTCAATACTAATAACTTAATTACCAGAACTATCTAAAAAAACAACAATTGCTTAGGCTGAGAAAATCAAGGAGCATTAACAAGAGATTCTTGCTTTAATGTCTCAAGTTGCTGTATTAACCAAAGGCAAGTCTTTTATCATTTCTACTCTATCACAACCTCAACCCCAACCTACTACTACTCCAGAAATGTCATTTGCAGAGCTAAAGTCACTATTGATGGTTCAGAGGATGAGGCTGATTTGGTCAAAGCTTTGAAAAGAAAAACTGATATTCAACATCTAGCTTTGGAAGACCAGAGAGGACAGAATAATTTGGTCACCAAGTTTGATTTTGTCATGCTTCAGAACTACATTGAATCCTCTATAGGAAGTATGATGAATACTTTTATGGATGCTCAAAGTACTATTTCTGATAGAGTAAGTAAAGTGGAGGAAAGTTGTCAAGTTGTTGTTAACCCTTAGAGGCGCAAGAAGAGATCAAGGGTTGCAAATGATCAAAAAGATATCAAGAATACATGATGATCATGATCCTGATCATCATGATGGAGGAGATGAAGAAATCAAGGGTTACAGAGCTTAGAGGCGCAGGAAGGGGTATAAATAGTGGTATGGTGAGGATTGTAGACAATTTTGATGATAGGCGAGCTACTAAAAGAGGCTCAGGGTTAAGTTGCATCTAGTTGGTGGTGACGATGATAATGGATGCAGTCAACTTTTGAATTTTTGGGGTCTGTTCAAAAAGATGTACCTGGCTCTTCAATGCATCATGATGTTGGTCCAAGTGAAATTCCTGTGGCTAAGACTGAATTTGACAAAGTGTTGGATATACTAAAAAATATTGCAGATGAATTTCAGGGATATGATGTTAACATTGAACAATCAGAGGATGCAAGAAAGAAAGAAGAAATGCAAGACTTTAAAGGGTATTTGTGCTAACATAGTATTTGATTTTGAGAAAAATGAAGAAGATGATGTGGAAGAATGATCTAACGCCCTTGGATCACAAAAGTATTAACAAATGGGAGAAGATGAAGGAAAGCTGTGGTAATTTTCTAAAGAAGACTGAATGGGATATATACACAAGAGCTACGGACCCTTACTTGGAAGAAAAACACAACAATAGATTTGCAATGCATGAGAGGCACCTCAGTTTGGAAAAGATGTATGGAATAGAAAATCTTAGATTTGATATAATGATAGAGAATCGAAAAGATAGAAGAAATTACTAGAATCTATGCTTTTATTGAAATTGAAATAAGAAAATAATAAATTACAAGACACTAAAGAAAGAAACGATAATAACCAGGGACAAATCCCTATCTCCAAGCAACAGCTAAGAGCCCTAATTGACTTAAGAATAGCAAAACTGAATACCCATCTATCAAAACCTTATCCCCTATTTATTAGATAAAATACGTAAATTAAACCCTGACCCTAAAATGGGCTCAATCACTAATTCCCTTTCGCTTATTGGGCCTTGGATCATGATTCGTAACAATACTCCCTCCTGCAAATGAAGTCTTGTCCTCAAGACTTGTATCAGAAACCCGAATCTTGGACGTCTCTGCCTCCTCCCAAGCATCCATTGCTCGAATTGCTCCTTCCGCATCAAGATGGTCATCATCAGCCAATAATAAAATACGCATTGCACCTTCTGGACATTTATGTGCGGGTCCAAAGATCTAACCGCATCGAAAGCATAGACCCTTTCTGCGTCGCTCCTCCCATTCAGAACGACACAATGAACGAAATCCTCGATTGCGACCTCCCACCGATGATGAGTCGACGGACGTGAGCGACGGTGAGCGATTGGACTCCAAACGAGGCGATGTACCTTTATCGACAGAAATCGAGCCGGGAGGGTCTGTGAACTCAGAACGGCTCATCCAGATAGGCCGAACATCAGATAGAAATCCCGGTCTACCACTCCCCCCTCCCTGATAGCGAAACCGAGACTGAGATACGCTGATCGATGATGGACGTAACATATCCTCCACGTCCTTGGCCAAATACATAGCGTCCAGACGAGATTTCGGTCGATGAAGACGTACCCACCGTTTGACATCATCACGCAATCCAGCAACGAAATAACCCAAAGCTTGGGATTCGGGTAACCGAGGGACCAACGATACAAGATACTCAAAATCATCTATATAATCGTAAACTGAACTGACTTGGTTAATAGTGGCCAACTGTTCATAGGGATTTTGGATTTCTAACCCACTAAATCGTTGGAGGAGTTCTCTGGTAAGTAGGTCCCATGTTAATTGATCATAAATTTGTTTCACAATGGTGAACCAATATTGCGCAACCCCAACCATGCTCAATTGAGCTAAACGAATCTGGTATTTGGGAGCAACCCCATGGATTTCGAAATAGATCTTGGCCTTTTTAATCCATCCTTGAGGGTCAAATCCAGAAAACTCGGGTAGCTTGATCTTCTTAGTCGCCCATGGAAGAAGATCCCCAACATTCTGATCAGGCTCATTTACGAGAGGAGAGTTGAACTTGGGAATTCGAGACAAACCTGAATCGCCTTCCTTTTCTAAGAGACCACATCCATTTGCGTCGTCATCTACCACCCTCTTCTCCTGTTGTTTAACCCAGTTCATGATGAATGTGCGAAATTCTTCTTGCTATCCTTGATCGGATTGAATCGATTTGATGGGGGCCTTGAACGGGTGGTCGCAGGCATCGTGAAATCCGGCAATCGACGGCGGGTCGGACCAATGATAGAGAATCGAAAAGATAGAAGAAATTACCAGTAAAATCAATTACTAGAATCTATGCTTTTATTGAAATTGATATAAGAAAATAATAAATTACAAGACACTAAAGAAAGAAACGATAATAACCAGGGACAAATCCCTCTCTCCAAGCAACAGCTAAGAGCCCTAATCGACCTAAGAATAGCAAAACTGAATACCCATCTATCAAAACCCTATCCCCTATTTATTAGACAAAATACGTAAATTAAGCCCTAACCCTAAAATGGGCCCAATCACTAATTCCCTTTCACTTATTGGGCCTTGGATCATGATTCGTAACATATAATAACTGAGTACATTCATATAAGGATGGTAAAGATGCAACCAATAGAGATGTTGAAGACTGGGTTGAAGTTCTTGCATGTGAAGAGTTACAAATGAAACAATTTGAATTTGTACAAATATCTTGTGATCATAATTGTTTAAGAGGATAAAAGAGATTGGGTAATTACAAATGCTGATTTTTAGAATGTTGAACTTAATGTATTTCTCCAGATAATTTACTCAAGAGCAAACCATTCAGGACAGAAGAAGAGGTGATTGCTTTAGTTGTTGTTATCAGACATTTGAAAGCTTTCATTACTTTGGCTTATTTATATGATTTCCAACTTGGTCTTGAAAGTTGGACTTCATAGTTGTTTTGCACAAGACAAAGAGGAATCTGATTAGAAAAGAAAAAAATCTTGCATTCTACAATTTTTTTTTGTGTTGGAGAAAAGAAGATAATTTGTGTATATCCAGATTATAAAGTTAATTTGTTTGCTAATGTAACTTTGAAGATTGTTCTAAATAAGCTTTAGAAGAGACTTCAGTTGAATAAAATGACTTATAATATGATTGAAGTAACAGAAAGACATCTGATAGAATATTTTGTCAAAGAGATTGATGACAGATGAACAAGAAATGATCTTACAATTGCTGAAATAAAGTTCATGCTGAAAAGGAAGTTTCCAAATTAGTTGTTTGTTTTTTTGTTTTGTTTTGGTTACTCCTTTGTCACGAAAGGGGGAGATCGTATTGCAAGGTTTTATGACAAAGTTGAGAAGTTGAGGGAATAACTTTTTATTTCTAGGGCAAGGTATAAATACCCTTATGCCTTGTATTGTATGGTTTAACTCTTTCATTTCTAATACACATATGACTTTAGATTCTCTCAAGATACTTTCTCTCTCTACTATCTATATGCATATTTGATATGTTCTTGAGTGATATTCCTATGGATTGAGTAGATTGATTTATCTTTTACATTAACAGAACTTGTTAACCAGATCCTAGCCGTCCATATGGAAGATCGATTGCAAGATTTAATCCGTAGTTTCTTCGAAAATAACTACCATATATAAAAGAAACTACCCATTTAATCTTGACCAATCATCTAGCATATGGACAACTAGGATCTTTTTCACACTAAGAACATGGTTCAGAAATGAAACTCCCTCTACCTTTCTCTATCTCTCTCTCTCTATCTCTCTCTATCTCTCTCTATATATATATAGAGAGAGAGGGGGGGGGAGAGGAAAGTTCAAATGTAAACCACTTTTTCATTGTGAACGTGAGAACACCCGAGAGCTCGCCACGTGGCAATTTGCAAAACACGTGACTAAACTTTATGCATAAATTTTGATCGAACTCTGACGCGAGCGACTTAATGCGCGGGTTAGCTTTATTCAAGCTTTATTCAGTTTGCATAATAGCTTTATGCAGTATGAATGAAACTTACCCGCGGGATTTATGCAGACTGAATAAAGCTAAGCCGCAGAAGTCAGATTACCACACGGCGCGCTCTCGACTTAACGCGCGATTGCCACGTGAACCACTTTTTGGTTGTGAACGTGAGGACAACCGAGAGCGCGACACGTTGTGGAAGACTTGGCGCCACGTCAGGTCCACGGTAAATGACTAGGCGCGATTTGTGGAGGGCATTCAATTAAAGGGGGACCACACTCAAAGCCGCCTTTATTGACTAATCTCTGCCACATGTCGCGCTTTCGGCTGTCCTCACATTCACAACCAAAAAGTGGTTCATATTTGAACTCTCCTATATATATATGAGATGTGTTAATTACAAATCATTATATTATGAAATTATTATGTCATTTATGGACAATTATCATGGTTTATAATTAGACTTATAGGGGAATCATCAAATACAAACTATGAAATTCTTATAAACCCTACAAACCTAATCTTGACCATTGATTTTGTTTATCTCTTAATTTTTAGGTGGTTATGAAATGTCGTTGAGAGAAAATTTAGGAATCGGATTAGTCCATATCGTTGATCATCTACATATAAAGTTGAGACTGGTTTGTTTAGTTTATAACAATCTCATGGTTTGTAGCGGATACTATCCCTAAAGACTAGTTTAGGAACCGAATTAGTCCATATCATTTATAAGAATCTACATATATGTATGTATATGTATGTAGAGGGAGGTTCATACAATAACAACCCAACTTGCAAGAACAAATGAACCAAGGAAAATCACATGTGATTTTGTGCTGCGATGGAAAAAGTGTGTTTCATGATACAATTGTTTCATTTATTTGTGGTTTTTACGTAAAAATGAAAATATTTTATTCAAATAAGTAAAATATATAAAACAATTTCATCAAAAAGAAAAAAGTACATCTGTTATTATCTAGACTCTTAATGAATATGTATTCATATCAATTAATTGGTAAAATAGAGACTCATACAAATTAATCATGTGTCAGGAATCAGATTTGAACTAGTAACACGAGGATTTTCACATAAATAAACCAAATTATGAAACTATTATATATAACATAATTAACTAGTCATACTTTACAGTTTTATTAACATACCGATGAAATAAAAGGTTTGTATTATCTTAATTTTAAGAGTGGTTTTTATTAATTTAATGGTTTGGGAGCATGTATATCACGACTAGTCATACATAATTAACTAGTCATGTATTTGTTTAAAAAATTACCTAGAAGTAATATCACGACTGGAAATTTTGGTTCTTTATCATTGCAAGGGCTGTTATCCTTGCACTCGTTGATCTCTAGCAAAGATCAATATCCACAAATTAAAACAAAAGCCAAAAAAATATTCAAAAACTATAACAATGAGTCAAGAAAAATATTAGTATAGATCATAGTATAGATATATTATCATTGCATATAAAAAAATACTAAGAATTTCATTGTTAAAAAGAATTTGTTTTAAAACGGAAACTTACCTTGGCAACCAGGATCAAGATAAGGATTTCCCTCATAGCCTTCTTTGCAGATGCAGTGATACCCACCAATCTCTGCATCCTTGCAAAAGCTATTACCCTTGCACTCTGTAGCCTCTCTACAAGTTCGGTTACCTCCAATCACCCAATCGAGCACTATCGGGACACTGGATAGTGTCCTATTAAGAAACTCGGTATAATTAATTAAATCAGTTACTCCAAGGAACTTAAAACTTCCTTCCTCACCAAGAAACATCATGCCACAGGGATTGAAGTAATAAATTCCACTATGGTTTCTACCAGAGGAAAGATTAACATTGTATCGTTTGAGACCTTTGGTTATAGATATCTGAGCACATCCCCCTATTCCTGAGCAATGCCCATAACTAACTTCAAGCTCATTGCTACACGTTCCCCAACATAAACCTGAGAAGTTAGTCCCATTGATGCTGCCGTAATCATCGCACCCGATGACTGTAAACTTGTTCTTTTGTGAAAAGGTGAAAGGCTCGGTGGTTTGAAGGATAGTCATCGCCTCATTTTCTTGAGTTACATTCCCTTGTTCATTGTAGCATATGTAACCAATTGAATTGGCTACCCTGGCCTCAAAATTTGAAATATTGTATATTTTGATGTTTGATGATCTGTGGAAAAGCTTTTCGTTGGACCTGCAGTTTAGATCAAATGACACATCTAAAGAACAACCTTTCCCTAACCCGATGCCAAACGGGTATGGAACTATCACGTTTCCACATTGTGTTTGGCAGCCTTGCTTTCCTATGCTGCCGCCAGCAATAGCCATGGCAGTTTGAAGCGTATCATTAGGAGAGGGCAATGACGAAACCGTTGTTGAAGGTAGAGTAACTAGAATAAGGGTGTAAAGAAGAAGCATGCTTCTACTTGTTTTTTTATGTGACTAAGAAATTATTGGATGCGTGTTGAATGCTTCCACCACTTGAAAATGAGACTAGATCTTGATATTGTAGAACACTTTAATGAAATTAAATATTGCGATAACACTCTGAAATCCTCCAACTAAGTGGCGGTGAGAAGTTAAGATGAGAGAGAAAAGGGATGAAGTAGTCCTCCAAAATGCCAAGAGAGAGATTGTGGCCTGGTGACCCTGCCATAATGGCATAGTCGCCGTCATTCACGCGACCTAACCTCAAGTTCTGAGTTTTGCAGCTCCGACAACAACACCTATGAACGATAATTATGCATGTTTATGTGTTCAAATATCAAAATATATTTAATTTAGAGATTATTTATATAGTAACGTATATTTAAATTTATTCACTATATATGAACCGAGTGTAAATAAAAGTTATTATTTACTTACTTATATATAAAAAAGAGGGAGAGAAAGAAGAATGCTTAGGTGTGTAAATGCATTTTTGTATATATAAACTAGGAACTTTTAAGTTCGTGTTAAGCACGATCTACGATGGGCCGATAGTACGAGAAATGAAGGTAAAATGTTATATTTTGATGGATTATTCAAAGTACGTTTTCAAATACGCAAGTACACATAAGAAAACATGATATTTATACATTATTAACTTTAACGGGTTGACAGGTTGACGTTACTTAACGGGTTAACGGGTTGACTCATAACACATATACCAACCATAACACGACCCACGGGTTGGTGCGACAGAAAACTTAACCCAAACCCATTTATGTCATGTCAAGTGTTATATTTCGTGTTGTGTCAATAATTGTCACCATACATGTGATTTTGTACATTGTCGAAGTTTCTTGCTTTTTCATAAATACTTAGGGTTCTTGTGAGTATCGGACACTCTCTTTCTTTATATAGTTAGGGTTCTATGTATGTGCGTAAGTACGTATGCTTAAATAAATAAAAAATTATAATATGTTGATAAAATTATTGTCAAAAATTAATCCTAAAAAGTTAAAAATAAAAAAAAACTAAGAAAATTTGAGGAAAAGAATCTAAGTGGGTTTTAGATATAATATATTGACTACACATTTTTTAAAATATATTTGTTTGGTACTATAAAAAATTGTGTTAGATTTTTTTACCACAATAAATAATATATTATTATTATCTAAAATTAAATGTAAAATACTTAAAGAAAGGAAATTGAAGAAAAATTGATAAAATTTATTGAAAAAGTTTAAATAGGAAGGTGTATATATTATTGTACCTAGAGCCACGTGCCTACATATGTAAAGAGATAAGCTACGAAGGTATGCACATGTGTGCCATGTGGTAGGAAGGTATGCACATGTGAGGTATACATCCACGTAGCCTCAACGGTAAGTATCCATGCTTTATTGAAAACATACAAAGTTGAAAATATTTTTACTTTTCAAGGAAGCCGTGACTTCATGCTGGGTCTTAAAAGCATTTTCAACACCTATATTAAAATAGAAAAAGGAAGAATTTTAGTATATTTGTTGCTGCTACAATTATTCTATCCTCTATGTTAAAATAGAAAACTAAGGAGAGTGGTTGTAAAAATCTCTAAATTTAGAGAAATCTCTAAATGGACAGAGATTAATGTTTTAACCAATGAGATTAATTGAAGATAAATGTTTAAGAGAGAGATATGATTATTTTATTACTTTAACCAATAGGAACAATGTGAGAGTTGATATAATAGAATAGTTGTTTGTAACGCCCCATTTCCCAAAGTTAGTTTTAACCGGGTCCGTTAAGTTTTTTAAGCTGTTTTGAGGCTAACTGTGTAACTTTCAGGTGTAGGGGACCGTGTGTCAGTCTTGGAAGTAAAGGGTGGTGTATGTCACGTATATAAGGAGCTTGGAAGCCCAGATCCCCTTCATTCTTTTCCATGAAACGATTTTGAGATAGAAGGAGAAGTTAGGAAGGGATTTTAGTTCAATTAGTGTGCAATTGATCGTGTGGGGTGCAATTGATCATCGGGATATCTTTGTTATCGCATTCCTATCCTAAGGTGTGTGATAAACAATTGTATGGTGAATTGACACTGATTTTTGGTCGTGGTCTCTCATGGTCAATTCTCCCTTTTGGACATCTATCAGGGTTCTGCCAGTAGCTAAGAAATTTCTACCTAGAAGGAAGGGAACATCATTGTCTGCCTCAAATTCTAAGATAATAAAATCAGCTGGAAAGATGAACTTATCAACCTGGACTAAGACATCCTCAATTTTTCTTTCAGGATAGGTTATGGTTTTATCAGCTAAAGATAGAGTCACAGTAGTAGGTCTAGCTTTACTTATGCCTAAGGATTTAAAAATGGATAATAGCATTAGGTTTATACTAGCACCTAGGTCACATAAGGCTTTCCCTACATTCTTTCCACCTATCATACAGGGTATGGTAAAACATCCCGGATCTTTCATCTTTGGTGGGATTTTGTTGGTCAACAAGGCACTACATTCCTTAGTCAGAGCTTACTGTTTCATATTCAGTCAGCTTTTTCTTTTTATTCAAGTTGTCTTTAAGAAACTTAGCATAAATTGGCATTTGCTCAATAGCCTCAACCAATTGTATGTTTATGTGAAGTGGCTTGAAAACATCCAGAAATTTCTTAAACTATATTTCTTCTTTTTGATTCCTTAATCTTTGAGGATAAGGAATATAACGACTGATTGAATATGGAATAGTAGTCTTTTCAGGAACTGGGTCTGGTAATGGTGGTGGAGTAGGCAGGACATCATACTCTACTACTTGTTGTATTACAGGTTCTGCCTCAGGGATTGTCTCTAGACTGCTTGGTGAACTATGAATCTTAGGACTGCCACTAGATTGTGACACATCACTAACAGGGGTTTTGTCTCTCTTTCGGATTTTCTTTGATTCACTTGGGAATAACAGTGGAAGATTTGACCTTTTAGGAAGTGGTGCATGAGTTAGAGGTCTCTTGTTGTTTTCTCTCGAAAGCTGTGGAATATCAAAATAAGTTGATGAAGCATAGTATTTTTCTTTTTCTACCTTTGTTGATCCAGTCTTCCTAAGACTTAATGAAATATCAATGATCCTTTATCTTACATCTTAGAATACTTAGCAAAATAAGGATGCTTAGGAAACTACAACGAGTCTGTTTGCTGATGGTTCATACTGCTAAGCATAGCTCATAAATGATATCAGCGATAGCTTGTCACTGACTCCTTTCAGTGACAGCGATAGCTGATAACTACTAAGCATTCTCTGAAGACAAATAGTCATGTCTCTAGGAAAACCATCAGCACCATCTATTGATGTAAGCTGATGATAGAGTCAGCGATGCTAACGATCTGAAGTTGAAATCAGTGACAGCTAGCTGACTACTCTTACATGACGTTCGATACAGAACAAGTCACAGTGCCTCCCTAATTCTTCCCAAGGATCAGCGATTCTAAGGCCTGATCAGTGACTTGTACTTTAAGAATACTAAATTTGTCTTCTTGTCCTATATGGACAAAAAAGGATTTGAATTGCCTTTCTGACAAAAGTACAAAAGGGATGTCTCTTTACTGTTTCCTCCTTACTTGTCACTCATAAGGCAACTATTTAACATAGGCCATGACCCTACCAAGCATGGGCATTATTTTATGGTACAATAGTACACCAAACCCAATCTTTACCTGACAGTGTAATGTTGGGGATGGCATGCATTTAATGCATGGGGTATAAATATGAACATAGTGTGTTCTTTAAACACGAACCTTTGGTCCATCTTCTATACACCAATCCTTTATTCTTTCTATCTTCTAATTATTTCCATCTCTTCTAATTATTGCTTTGTGCATAAGCAAAAGCTGTGTGTCTAAATACTTAAAAAGATTGTTTGGATCTTGACAAAATCTTGATCCTTTTCAACAAACAATCTATGTCAGTTCACACAAAGGCTCCATAGGAGTCGTGGACTGAATTAAGTGGAAGAAACATTGTTGATTGTGTTCAACCCCCCCTTCTACAATACAATTTATCTTATTGGCCATCAATAGAGGACCAACAAGTGGTATCAGAGCAGTTAGAAACCTCTTTCTCTTCTTAACCGTTCACAAAAGAAACATAGTTTCTAAATCCACCGTATGGCCAATCCTCCAAAAGACACATATTTCGAATCTGGATCTCTGGCAAAGCCACCCAGATTCAATGCTGATGCGGTAATTATCGTATATAAAAAGCGTAACAAGTTTTAACCTCTAATGCCTAGCCACTATCTTACCACATATACAGGCAAGCGTACCTGATCGTGAGTAATATAGTGTAGGAAAGTCCAGGTATCGTATCTACCACTGGGAACGGTCAAGTTATCGTAGACTAAAGTCTAAATCGGTTTAATTAACCTAAAGGGGGGGGTTTTCTTTATGAAAAAGGTTTGAATACTAAAAAGACAATTAACAAAGTAAAAACTAAGAAAGCAATTAAAATACTCATTTAAGATTATATTGAGGAAAAACAGCAGTACTTATCATGGTAAAGTGAATCCCCAAAATGGATGATATGAATAGGTCAAATGTTTGGTTGTTTTGACTATTGTAGGAATTTAAGTCTGGGACACCCTAACATGTGAAGATTATGGTCAATAACTAGGACACGATCCTCCTAATCCCAATCCTAAATCGTTTTGTGCACAATCTAGAATCGGTAAAACAGTCCTAATTAATATTGCAATGGCTCTTCTACTATCTGGTCACTCTTGGTCCAAGTAACCCCTTAACACAACCTCTTGGTCCAAGGTCAGGCTAAGGTAGGTTGATTATCCTTTCGGAGTCTATCTGCTTTGGTCCACAAATACACCCAACCAAATGAATTCAAATTGCCAAAACACTATTAATCAGAAAAGAACCATAACAAACATTCAATTAATCAAACAAACCAATAAACATTAATCACAAAAGTATCATCCACAAAGGTTCATCGACCATGACAAGCACTACTACTAAAAACTACTCACTAATCATAACGAAAATATAAACAAAAGTAGACATCGACATGATACCGACAGTACAACGACGGATGATCGAAGATTGATTCCCGCAGCGTATCGGCACCTTTCGTACTCTCACTCTCGTTCCTCCTCGTATCCCGTACCAAAAATTATGCAAAACGTGTGTTCTGAATTGAAGGAGGAGGCTAGTATTTAAAAGAAAACGTCCAGGGGCCATCTGGCGATCGTCAGACTGCTGGTTTGGCGACGCCAGACACTTAGGTCAACCCTGGTCTTCAATTCAGTCGAATCTGGCGGCACCAGAATGGGAATCTCGCGAACGCCAGATAGCTACTGTGTTGACTTTGTGCATTTTTCACGTTTTCTCGCCTTTTTTCGTAATTTTCCGTTCCACGACCTCCAAATCCTTCATAAACAATAATAAGCTCATTTAGTGCATGAAATGATCAGAAATGGGTGAGAAATGGGGTAAAGTCATAAAATTACGTTCAACCAAAACATGTATAATTTTGGTGTTATCAAAATCCCCACACTTAAGCTTTGATTGTCCTCAATCAAAAGACTGAAAGATAAGAAAGATAACTCCAAAATTATCTCCATCCAAGATCATCTAAGAGAACAAAGTATACTCACATAATCGAATACACAAGCAAGACTCATCAAGCAATCGGATACCAAGGCCAACCTTTTACCCTCACATAATATGAATAACAATATAAAGTGCATCTCTCGGGGTAAAAGTGTATATGTAAGTGATCACACCAATACTCGACTAATTCCCTTATGCATAAGCTTGTCATCAAATCTAATCTTCACCACTGAGAAGTTGTCAACCGTCAAGAGGACTTTAGGGTTGTAATGTTAGGCTAAGGGTTAAAGGTAGGATAAAGGATATATAAGTGACTAAGGTTATTGCAACAAAAACTTGAAAACTCAATCAGTAATGATCCAAACAGTGAAACAGTCTGACTTTTAAACAATGAACTCTTGGGATGAGCATTTACTCTTTCTTTTCTTTTTAGAATCGGCCTAAGCCTATGGCTTATTTGGGGCACAAATTCTTTTTCAATCTTTTCATCTCACATTCTTTTCTTTTTGTATTCTTGACTCTTTTGATATTTCTTTTCTTTTCTGAGTCTCGAATATTTTCTTTCCTCTCTCTTTTTTCAGAGCAGCAACTATGTTGCTTTTGGGCTCTTTTTAATCTCAATCCCATAAAACTGTCAGATATGAAAAACTGGATCAAAACATCTCAAGATTCAAATTTAAGTCACGGCCAAAAGATAGATAAAACAATTAGGCTCAAGGATAAAGTGTATAGTGGGTAATGAAATGAAAAGGCTAAGGCTCAAAATGGTTACAAGGGATAAAGTGTTAAAAGGTGAACACTTTTCAATCAAAGGCTAGGCAAATCAAATAACCTTATGATGAGGTTATCTGACGAAGGCTAAAAGGGTTAGAAACGAAGGCCTCTATCAGTGCAATGGTGATAAATACTCCTCTTATGTGGTCTCGACAAGCATTCAAATGACAAGTTCTACCTTGGGTCAAAGTCGGCATTCCTCACAAAAATAAATAACAATTAAGGCTCAATCTCTCAATGGAATCGGGTGAGGCACTCATGGTAATCAGTATTCCAAGGCATCCTTTTACTCAACTAATCCTATTCAGTGTTATCCTATGCAAGCAACTCAGTTTTAAAAACAATCTCAGATTTCGAAAAAAAATTGGGGTCAAATCTCAAAGCTTTCAAAAATTTGAAAAACGAAAATCCATAAGCAAAAAGTGAACCCATTTAAACAGATAAGTCTACATAACCCCCTCCCCACAGTTAAAATTTGCAGTGTCCTCAATGCAACAATTAAAACAATTATGGAGTAATTGGGAAAAAGAGAAACTTCCCGGGTTATGTGACGAAATATGTTCTGATCTGAGAGTGGTCCAAAAAAATTGTGCTCGATCATAGATCATAGGTCGCTGTATCTACCAACAAAAGAAAAAGAAAAAGTAAAAACGAACTAGCAAAAATAAACCAAACTAAACCAATTAATAACTACTTAAGATCCTAAACAAACCAACAGAAATTAAAATTGTTCAAACCAAGCAAAACACAACCACGCAGTTCAAAGTTCAAAGTAGAGTACAACCCAATCGAATCAAATAAAACCGCTTAGTTACGGTTTTCAAAAGCCCATTCATCGTAGGTGGAATAACCAGCAGGACCGTCATCACTGTCACGCCACACGGGATGAGGTTCGAGAGGAGCCGAGGGAGCATGTCCCACGCTTTCGAAGTACTCGCTCATCGACGCTGCGACCCAAGACAACTCCCGCCGAACACCATACATGTCATATGAAACCCGGTCCAATCTTTCCATCATCTCGTGATGCTCTGCTCCCATCTGTTCTGATAGTCCTTGAATAACTTCATGAATAGATCCCGATCCTTGTTGGTTAGCCGGTGGAGGGTTGCTCGATTGCCCTGGAAAGGTGGGTTGAGGTGGTGAAGTAGCCATACCAACCGGCTCTTCATTGGGGGTGGCATCCCAATCCACACAAAAGTACCCCTCCGAGGTCCCGGTGCAAGCAACTTCATAGAACGAAAGAGGACCTTATCGAGAAATCCCATAGGAGACAACTTGGTGGAGTTTCACAAACGTCCGGTGTAAGAGTTCCCAACTTCTCTGCTATAACTGTAATGAAATGTCCCCCACAAAGGCCCGTTCCGACCTTATCATGCACCTTTCCGGCGTTTTGGAACATCTTAGCCATCACATAAGAAAGATTGGTTATTGCATTCCGATTAACCAATCGCGAAAGAAGCCAAAGATCCCCTTCCGGAACCTTTTCCTTAACAACTCTCCGGTAAGCAAAAGAGTGAACAAGCATCCGATGAAGAAGGCGATGCTCAGATAGAGTGATAGAACTTTCCTTGGTGTTGGACTGTAGATACGGTCCCGATCCAATGGTAGCCCAAAAATCTGCGCCCACAAACTCGGCACTAGGCTCACAAGCACCGGTTAAGAAGTAGTGAGAAAAGTACTCGGATCTCGACTGAGCCGCCGTGAAAAATCGAAGCAACACTCCATAGCGTGGTAGTGGGATCCCATACCATTCTCCAAGCAAACGGAATCGAATACAAGGGCCCTCAAATCTATCTTCCTCATATGCCTCCACATCAAAACTGAATGTAGCCAAAAACTCCAACACAAGCTCATAGTAGATCGGCTCGTGGGTTTTTAGTGCTTTCTCCCAATCGTTGCTCACAAAACGAAGAACACCAAAGTGATCGCGGTACTCTCTCCTCAAGAGGCTTGAAAGCCTATCCCCAAATCCAATCTCCTCGACAAAGTGCAAATCAACAGTCGAACCAATTTCAACCTCCCGCTTTTTCAAGCGATCAAGTTCAATCATCAATGACATCTTTTCGCTACGCAAGATGTTATCAGAATCAAAAGACAAGCATGGGTGGTTTTGTACATTGCGAGAAGATGAAGCACTCTACAAACAAAACATATACATCAATCACCACAAAAATCATAACCTCTCTTCCCCACACTTGAGTTGAAACATATCACAACATTTATAGAAATAAACTCAAGTGTGTAAATCTAAGCAGATCAAAGCAATAAACATCCCCCCTCCTAACATTAAAGACTTTCCTACCCACGAAAACCCCTTTTTAAGGATCATACACAAGTTTAAACAACTAGGGCTTGTAGGAATCTTTCAAATTAGAGCAAATAGAGGGGAAATACATACCTTTGATGCCATGGATTTGCAGGATGGGAAGAGAATTGCAGAGAAAAACAAAAGTGAAGAGGAGGAGTATTGAAAATAGGGTTTTAGAAAATAGTTTAAACCCTCTGGTCTCGAACTTCACGTCGCGAAGTCGTAACATGCTTACTATTTTCAAAATTCTCCTATCGAACTTACCTGGCCCACTCACTTCGCGGCGCGAAATTTGAAATTTCACGATCGCGAAATGGCTACTGTTTGGCTGCTTTTAAAATTTGATCGGGTTGCAATTTCCTTTGGCTAACGCTGCAAAATTGATTAGATCATAAACAAAAACAAAAATAACTAAGAAAAACACGGGTTGCCACCCGAGAAGCGCTTGTTTTTGTAACGAGTCGCGAGCCTGACTCGGGGGACCAACTAAGTAATTGGCTCTTCGGAAAGAAAACAGACCTCACCATTTCTGACATGGTCGTTCTCATTGTAAAGCTTCAGTCTATGGCCATTTACCTTAAATGATCCTCTCTCGGTCATTAGGTCCACATATCCCGAGGGATAAGCTTTTAGGATGACATATGGACCTATCCAACGTGATTTTAACTTACCTGGGGAAAATTTAAAGCGAGTTTGATACATTAATACCTTGTCCCCCTCTTTGAACACCTTCACTTCCTTTAGATGCGCATCATGCCATTTCTTTCGCTGCTCCTTGTAAATCTTAAAGTTCTCATAAGCGAGAGATCTAAGCTCTTCCAATTCGTGCAAGCTTATCAATCTTTCTCTTCCACTCGCGATGTCATCCAAGTGAACTTTCTTTAGTGCCCACAGTGCTTTGTACTCGAACTCGAATGGAAGGTGACACGCTTTCCCATAAAGCATTCGATAAGGAGTGCTTCCAATCGGTGTTTTGTAGGCTGTACGATATGCCCATAGTGCATCTTCAAGCTTTTGCGACCATATCTTCGGGTTATTATCGACCGTCTTTTCCAAGATTCGTTTGAACGCCCTGTTGGTGTTTTCCGCTTGTCCATTGGCTTGCGGATGGTAGGCGGTCGAGAATCGATGATGCACTCCATACCTTTTTAAGGTCTTCTCCAAAAGATAGTTTGCAAAATGAGTTCCTCTATCACTAATGATCGCCTTTGGACATCCGTACCTACACACAAGAGATTTCACGAAGTCAACAACCACTTTAGCATCATTCGTGGGCGAAGCCTTTGCTTCGGCCCATTTGGAAACATAATCAACCGCCACAAGGATGTATTTGTTTCCTCTGGAGTCGGGAAAAGGTCCCATGAAATCGATTCCCCAAACATCAAACACTTCACTAACGGAGATGCTCTGTTGGGGCATCTCATCTTTCTTTGTGATGTTGCCTGTCCTTTGACAAGCGTCACAAGATTTTATTAAAGTGTGAGCATCCTTAAAAATCGTAGGCCAATAAAATCCGGACTCGAGGACTTTTCTAGCAGTCAAATTGGCTCCAAAATGGCCTCCCGTGGGGCCTTTGTGACAGTTAGTGAGAATGTCCCAAGCAGCAGGGCCGGAGACACATCGACGGTGAATCCTATCAGGTCCTATTCTGAACAGATAAGGTTTAGACCAAAAATAATACTTTATGTCCGGGAAAAACTTACCTTTTTGTTGATAAGTCATACATTTTACAAGAACACCAGCGGCCAGATAGTTTGCAAAATCTGCATACCAAGGTATAGGGTCCTCTCCTATGGTCTTAATCATATTGAGGCTCTCATCGGGGAATTTATCCCTGACGACTTCAATGCCCTCGGAATCCATGTATGGATTTTCCAGGCGAGATAAATGATCGGCAGCTAAATTCTCAGCGCCTCTCTTATCTCTTATCTCTATATCAAACTCTTGCAACAGAAGTATCCATCGTATGAGTCTGGGCTTAGCATCGGGCTTAGCAAAGAGATATTTAAGGGCAGAGTGATCCGTGTATACTATGATTTTGGACAACACAAGATAAGACCTAAACTTTTCAATGGCAAAAACTACCGCTAAAAGCTATTTTTCAGTCGTGGTGTAGTTTTCTTGGGCGTCGTTAAGAGTTCGACTTGCATAGCAAACCGGTTGAAAATGATTATTTTTACGTTGCCCAAGAACTGCACCGACGGCATAATCGCTCGCATCACACATAATCTCAAAAGGTTGATCCCAATCAGGTGGAACCATAATAGGGGCATTGGTCAAATGCCGTTTCAAAGTTTCAAACGCAGAGATGCACTTCTCATCAAGAATGAAAGGTGCATCTTTTTCAAGAAGTTTGGTTAGAGGTCGAGATATTTTCGAAAAATCTTGTATAAATCTCCTATAAAACCCGGCATGACCTAAGAAACTTCTGACCCCTTTTATGTTTGTAGGTGGAGGAAGCTTCGATATGGTGTCTATCTTAGCTTTATCCACTTCCAAACTATCTTTTGAGATTTTGTGTCCAAGAACTATACCTTCCCTTACCATAAAGTGACACTTTTCCCAGTTGAGAACCAGATGAGATTCCTCGCATCGAGCTAAAACCTTGTACCGAAAACAGAGAAATCATCCATAAAGACCTCCATACAATTCTCTATCATGTCCTGAAAAATGGCTGTCATGCATCGCTGAAAAGTAGCGGGTGCATTGCACAACCCAAAAGGCATACGCCTACAGGCAAATGTGAAAGGATTATGTGCAAGACAGTAACAGGTTTACCGTGTTCAATGTTATAAGGCACTAGTGGGTCACACTGCTACACACCCGAATAGAGATCAATTGGATTTACCAGTTGTGTGGAATTAATTAATTAGTATAAATTAATTAAGAGAGAAAAATAAATAATAGATAAAGTCTATTTATTTATGGATATATATTAATAGTAAATTAATATATGGAAAGGTTTAATTAAAGCCTATCGGGCTTAATAATTAAACGGGCTTTTCTATTAGGACATTACCATATTTACTAATATAAATATATGGTAAACCTAATAGGTTTTCTCAATTGCAATCTCATTAGTAACTTAGAGGAAAAGAAAAAGCCAAACCTTTTCTCTCTCTCCCTAAATCGTCCCACACACACACACACTCAACCAGTTTTCGGTTTTCGAGTTTTTGGGTAATCCTAAGGCGGTCTAGCAGCGGTTCTCGTGGTGGTGCAGTAGCGGTGTATTCCCGTTAGCTTTCCGGAAACCGTTTTTGAATCCTATAAGGTATTATTCTAAACCCCCTTGAAATTGTATCTAAACCTGTTTGGGATGGATCTTCTGGATTGGGAATTCTGTTTTATTCCGCTGTGCATATTTAGTTTTGTCTGCAATTCCCAACAGTGGTATCAGAGCCACTTCCTAAACGTTTAGATCAGGATTGTTTACTTGTGATAAACTGTTTATCGTAATTTGGATTAAGCTTTGTTAAAAATCCGTTTTTTTATCTGTTTGTTTTCAAATTGGATTTTTATCGTTATTCACACGAACCACGATCGTCGATGGTGGAATCGCGGCCGTTTGCCGATCGAAACCACCATCCGAACGCCGGCCACCACGAACGGTGGCAGCGGCGTTGGAACCGATCGAGAGCGGGCGGCGGTTGCGGTGGCGCTAGCCATCGTGGCCGTTCGCTGGGCTGTATGCGGTGGTGGCGGCGGCTATCACCGTCGTCGCCAGATGAACCGCGCACCACCAACCGCCGGCTGCCTTGTGGCCTCGCCGGACGGTGGCGGTGGTTGTTTTTGTTTATCGCCGCACCACCGAGAATGGTGGTGATGGCGTTGCTGTTGATTAACGGCGGCGACCGAGGGGAGGGGGTGGCGGCGGCTATGGCCGTCGTCGCCGGACCAGCCGTGAACCACCAGGCCACCCGCCGGCTGCCCTAAGGCCAAGCCAAGGCGGGGGCGGTGGCTGTTTGCTTCCACGATCGCAAGCCACACCACCGAACGGTGGTGGTGGCGTTTGTTGTTGTTGCCAAGACCGCCGGCCACGGCGGCAATGGCAGCCGTTGCTGCTGTTGTCGTCGGTTGGTCTAACGGCGGCGGCGGTGGTGACCTTGGTTACCGCTGTCGTCGCCGGTGATGGTTTCGAGTAAATCGCCGACGATCGGTGACAACGGTGACTTCGGCTTCGTTGTCATCGATAACCGGTAGTAACGATTAGAGACCGTTCGTTACTATTGTTACTATCGGTATTGGTAACGGATAGGTTTTTTCGTGTGGATAGGGTTGTTTTAACCAGATAGGCTAAAACTCCGGATAAGATTAATTTTACGTTTTTTAAAATTAATTTTAGATAATTATAAAACCAATTGAGTTTTGTAATTTGGTTAAATCATGTTTGTCGTAACTGCTTTAGTTTATTTAAATTATTAGTTGCGAGTGTCATAGCCAAGCCCCAGACCTATGGTTGTGTTTTATTTTATTTTATTTTCTGTTTTGGTAAGGGAGGCCTACGTGCCATTTGCAACCCTCTTATTGTAATTTTTATTTTATATATATTTTAAAATTGCACCGAAGACGGAGAAAACCATAGAGACGAACTTTGGAGACACAACCGAGGATGTCTTGTGCGTTGTGCGTTGCTTGTCACTTAGGTTAAAGACCGTCAGTTTAGTGTTGGCTCACTTAACTGACAATAGTTTAGGGGCAAAAGCTATGACACAATGTTTTACGTTTTTTATATAATTGCGTGGTTTGATTTAATTGCGTGGTTGTGATAAAACGTAGTTTCTAAAATCTAATGAGATTGTTTTACAAAAACCTAGAGGTTCGATTACAGAGTGTTTTTCGAATCAGTTTTAAAATTAAGGTTTTTGAAAAACTGGCTAAAAACCCCTTAGGTTTAAAAATCTTAGATCACGTGAGTGCGACCCACTTTGAGACCTTTTTGGCGTAAGGTACGCGGGTGTTGGAAGTGAGCAAGCCTTGGACATCCGCGTTCAAACCCCAAGTTGAAAGGGGTGTGACAAGTACACCCAGTCTCAAGTGGTGCGATCTATTTTGGTTTTTGTAACAATTTACCGTGTCGTATCGGGCCAAAGCGCACTAGAGGGACTAAATATGCACGAATGTAATATTCGATGTCCCGACGTTTTAGAAGTCGTATTTTCGTTTAAAATGCGATTGGTATAAGTGGTTACCTACCAGAAATAGCATGGGTCGGTTTGTGTGATCAAGCCGCTTACCGACACATGTGAAATATGGGTTCTAGTCTAATAAACTTATTTTTCTAAGGGTAAATAAATTTATTAGAAGTTTTATAATCAATAAACTAAATCGGAATTTATTCTTTATGTAGATGTCTTATACTACCGTTCCGTTTTATTCACCTGAGGAATCACTTCGCCTAATTATGGGCAAGTGGAAGCTTACGGGCCAAAACTATCCAGTTTGGAAGTTGCATTTTGATAATGTCTTGCGCGGCCAGGATAAGCTTTATGTGATCAATAAACTACTATCACGACCTAAGAGCAATGCCCCTGAAGAGGAATTTGCTGAGTACTTTAGATTTATGGCTGATGAATCTGACGTGATGTCTATTCTATCTTTCTCTGCTTCGCCCGAGTTCACGGTCGATCTCAGAGTTAAGTTCTGCCATGAGGTCGTAAAGGGTATAGAAAACCAGATTGGTTTCTATAAGAATTGTGGCAAGTATTTGATCATGAAAGAAATCTTTTCACTGAAGCTGAAAAGAGGCCAATCAGTTAAAGATCATCTCCTGGAGATAAGGAGACTCTTTAAGTGTTTGTCACGACTTGGATACAAGATGAATCAGGAGGAGCTTGTGTATCTGATGTGGTTCTCACTCCCGAAGGAGATTCGTGTCACAGCTAGTGGATACATGGGAGAGCCCAGGATGGACGTGGCAAAGGTTCATGAGGATATTTTGGACAGTTTGGAGCCAAAGGAAGCAAGTGCTGATCTCGTGGACAGTACTGATTGGATTGATGAGCTGGGAGATCTAAGTTGCCCAGAATGTGGTAGCCAAGATATCTGTGTCCACTCATTCAATTTTGACCAGATGGACATCGGTCTATCCGATGCGCCAGGTATCTTTATGATAGATTGTTTGATCACTTCTTATGAATCATGGGTACTTGATACAGGAAGTGGTAACCACATTTGTAATCATTTACAGGGATTCACTAGAAGGGAGACCTTGAGGAAGGATCGTTCGAACCTACGAGTCGGTGAAGGCACGATGCTTGTAGCTGAAGCCGTAGGGTCTTACACTCTTAGTTTGCCCTCGGGTCTAGTTTTGGAACTCGATACTTGTTATTATGTTCCTAAGATGATCAAAAATGTTCTTTCTTTTGATTTGTTGGTAGACCAAGGGTTTTATTATAAATATGATTATAAAATGATTTCTTGCTTTAAAAATGACATGTTTTATTTCAAAGCAACTCCTTCGAATGGTCTATACATATTGAATCTCCAAGAAAGTAATAACGAAATCTATCATATAAGTAAAAGATCCAAAGACATCGAGGATCAAACTTACCTCTGGCATTGTCGGCTTGGACATATAAACAAGAAACGCGTAGAATTACTCCAGAAAGGAGGACTTCTAGGGACTTTCGATTTTAAGCCCTTTAGTAATTGCGAATCTTGTTTGTCGGGCAAGATGACAAAGCATCCTTTCAACAAAGACAATGAAAGGGCCAATGACTTGTTGGAGATCATACACACTGATGTGTGTGGACCTTTTAGTCATGAGGCGAGAGGAGGATACCGGTACTTCATTACCTTTACTGACGATTTCAGTAGGTATGGGTATGTCTACCTGATACGACATAAGTCTGAAGCTTTCGAGAAATTCAAAGAGTTTCAGAGTGAAGTACAGAATCAACTTGACAGGAAGATCAAGTTCTTGAGGTCAGACCGTGGTGGAGAATATCTTAGCCTGGAATTTGACAGTCATTTGAGAGAGTGTGGGATTGTTTCACAACTCACCCCTCCGTATACACCACAGATGAATGGTGTGTCAGAAAGGAGGAATCGTACCCTGCTTGACATGGTACGATCAATGATGTGTCGTTCCACGTTACCAGTATCATTCTGGGGACACGCGCTCGAAACAGCAGCAAACATACTGAACAAAGTGCCAACTAAATCGGTAGAAAAGACTCCATACGAACTATGGACAGGCAAGAAGCCTAAGTTGTCTTTTCTGAAGATTTGGGGTTGCGAGGTATACGTTAAGCGTACAACCTCGGAGAAACTCAAACCCAAATCAGATAAGTGTTTCTTCGTAGGTTATCCCAAGAACACACTGGGATACTACTTCTATTATCCTAGCGAGAACAAAGTATTTGTGGCTCGCAATGGAGAGTTTCTGGAAGAGAAGTTTCTCAATCAAGAGAATACCAGAAATAATATAGACCTACAGATAGTAGAGGAAGAAACACCTGAACCGATTGTTGAGCCAGTCACTCAACAAGATAATGTTGAGACTTAACCGGAAACGGTTGAGGAAGTGCAAACACAGGACCTTCGCAGATCCACTAGGATAAGGCAAGAACCAGATAGGTCTCTTGGATTTCTAGTCTCCCAGGACGGTGGAGACCTGAATGAGCCTACATCCTATGGAGAAGCTGTATCAGGCAATGAGTCTGAACAATGGCAGGAAGCCATGAAGGCAGAGATGCAGTCCATGTACGACAACCAAGTTTGGGAGTTGACAGATTTACCCCAGCACTGTAGGGCTGTTGGGCGTAAATGGGTTTTCAAGAAGAAAACAGACATGGACGGAAATGTGCACACTTTTAAGGCTAGACTGGTCGCGAAAGGTTTCACGCAGACTCGTGGTATCGACTATGATGAAACTTTCTCGCCAGTAGCTATGTTAAAGTCCATTAGGATTCTGATGGCCATCTCAGCATATTTTAACTATGAGATTTGGCAGATGGATGTTAAGACAGCCTTCCTGAATGGGAAGTTAACAGAGGATGTCTACATGCAACAACCGGAAGGTTTTGTAGATCCAAAGAATCCTAATAAAGTGTGCAAGTTGCTAAAATCCATATATGGATTAAAGCAAGCATCCAGGAGCTGGAACTTACATTTCGATGACCGAATCAAGGAATTTGGATTTGCCAAAAGTGAGTTTGAGCCATGTGTTTACATAAAGTTCAGTGGGAGCATAGTAACCTTCTTGGTCTTATATGTAGATGATATTCTACTCATTGGAAATGACGTACCAACTTTACAGAGTGTTAAAGCTTGGTTGAGCAAATGTTTCCAAATGAAAGACCTTGGAGAAGCCGCATATATACTTGGTATAAAGATCTACAGAAATAGATCTAGGCGGCTTATCGGGCTCAGTCAGGGTACATACATTGATAAAGTCCTGAAACGATTCAGGATGGATGAATCCAAGAAGGGATTTATCACAATGCAGCATGGTATAGTGCTAAGTAAAGCACAGTGTCCTGAATCTAGTCAAGATAAGGACAAAATGAAATCGATACCATATGCTTCACCAATTGGGTCGATCATGTATGCCATGTTATGTACCAGGCCCGATGTTGCTTACTCAGTAAGTGTTACGAGCAGATACCAGCAAAACCCAGGTGAAGCCCATTGGGTGGCTGTCAAGAACATTCTGAAATACCTAAGGCGTACAAAGGAAATGTTCTTGGTCTTTGGAGGTTCTGAGGATGAGATTAGTGTCACTGGTTATTCAGACGCTAGTTTCCACACCGACAGAGATGATTACAGATCACAGTCAGGGTATGTTTTTACCCTAAACGGAGGTGCGATTTCGTGGAAGAGCTCGAAGCAAGACACGATAGCAGACTCTACCACCGAAGCCGAGTACATTGCAGCTTCAGACGCAGCAAAGGAAGCGGTCTGGCTCAGGAACTTTATCACGGATCTAAGAGTTGTAGCCAGTATCTCTAGACCAGTGGATATTTATTGTGATAACTCTGGGGCTGTGGCGCAAGCTAACGAGCCTAGAGAGCATCATAAGTCGAGACATGTACTTCGGAAGTTTCACCTCATCCGAGAGATCATCGAAAGAGGAGACGTGAGAATATGCAAGATTCCGACGGATGAGAATGTAGCAGATCCACTGACAAAGCCGCTAGCTAGAGTAAAGCATGAGACACATGCTAATTCCATTGGGATGCAGTACCTGGATACTAGTAGCTAGTTTTAGTTTTTGATTATTACCATGGATTAATTTTTGAGACTAAATATCATGTACGTTTTATTATTTTCACTGTGTGATGGAAATAAGGAGGATTTTTCATGATTGTCTCAAATTAACCAGTTTTAGCATATTTAGTTATCCCTGATTTTATATACAAGTCTTGTAAGTAAAATCTAAAAGTTCCGTAGCTACTTGTTAAGGTGGGAACCTTAGCAGGACTGTAACGCTATTATGGGTGTTTGGTGATTTATTCAACGTAACGAATAAAAGCACAAGTGATGTGGCCAAACATTCATAGATACTCATCAGAGTGTTTGAGTATTGGAAGTGACCAGTTTCAAGTCTGCTCCATGGAGCCTATGTCATGAGCATTGACTTGATGATAGGTTGTCCTTAGACCTGAGATATTTGGTCTGGAAACATGAGGACTGTTGTACTCTTAGCACGTTCTAACGCTACGCCGTAACAGGGTGGCTATACGGGGCGTGACTAGATGCAGCGGAAGCCATGTGACCAGATGCAGATAGTCAAGAAGGGATTTACACCTCTGTAAAAGGAGAGATATTTCCGGGCCCCTTGACGGTTGACATTGGCAGAAATGCGTGGCCACGCTCGGATAGAATAACAGTTGTTATTTGGAAAGTTCCGTTACTGCAAGCAATCGAGATCAGAGTCAAGAAAACTTGAGTTTAAGATTGAAGTCCTCCGCTCCATGTCTAAAACTCACTTTAGAGATATCGCGTGTAAAGGGAATGAACCTGTGTACAATTCTAGCGAGAATTGTTTCTCTGGATATAAGAGATCTTATAACCTGGTTAACCTAAGTGTCTGGCTAGGGACCTCCTTAGGCTAATGGTAACAGTAGAGTTACTTGTCTGGCACAAGTGGGAGTCTGAAAGGATTATGTGCAAGACAGTAACAGGTTTACCGTGTCCAATGTTATAAGGCACTAGTGGGTCACACTGCTACACACCCGAATATAGATCAATTGGATTTACCAGTTGTGTGGAATTAATTAATTAGTATAAATTAATTAAGAGAGAAAAATAAATAATAGATAAAGTCTATTTATTTATGGATATATATTAATAGTAAATTAATATATGGAAAGGTTTAATTAAAGCCTATCGGGCTTATTAATTAAACGGGCTTTTCTATTAGGACATTACCATATTTACTAATATAAATATATGGTAAACCTAATAGGTTTTCTCAATTGCAATCTCATTAGTAACTTAGAGGAAAAGAAAAAGCCAAACCTTTTCTTTCTCTCTCTCTCCCTAAATCATCCCACACACACACACTCAACCAGTTTTCGGTTTTCGAGTTTTTGGGTAATCCTAAGGCGGTCTAGCAGCGGTTCTCGTGGTGGTGCAGTAGCGGTGTATTCCCGTTAGCTTTCCGGAAACCGTTTTTGAATCCTATAAGGTATTATTCTAAACCCCCTTGAAAATGTATCTAAACCTGTTTGGGATGGATCTTCTGGATTGGGAATTCTGTTTTATTCCGCTGTGCATATTTAGTTTTGTCTGCAATTCCCAACAGAATGTTCCAAAGGGGCAGGTAAAGGTCGTTTTTTCTTGGTCCTCGGGATCAATGGGGATTTGGATGTATCCCGAAAATCCATCCAGGAAGCAATAGTACTCATTCCCCGCCAATCGTTCAAGCATTTGATCAATGAAGGGTAAGGGGAAATGGTCTTTTCTAGTGGCATCGTTAAGCTTCCTGTAGTCTATGCAAACTCTCCACCCGGTGACAGTACGGGTGGGAACTAACTAATTGTTATCATTTGTGACAACTGTGAGTCTTCCCTTTTTGGGAACTACTTGAACAGGGCTTACCCAAGGACTATCAGAAATGGGGTAAATGATCCCGGTATCAAGCAGTTTGATAACCTCCTTTTTCACAACTTCTTGCATTTTCGGATTAAGCCTCCCTTGTTTTTGCACACATGGCTTAAAATTGTCTTCCATTAAAATTTTGTGTGTACAAAATGAAGGGCTTATTCCGGGAATGTCCGAAATTTTCCAAGCTAACGCCTTTTTGTGTCTTTTTAAAACCTCAATAAGTCTATCTTTTTCATTGGCTGTTAGCAGAGAAGAAATAATTACCGGGAGAGAATTGTTACCTTCAAGAAATTGGTACTCGAGGTGCTCGGGAAGGTCCTTTAACTCCAAATCTGGTGGTTCCTCCAAAGAGGTCTTCACTCTAACTTTGTCTTCCTGCTTTAGCTCCTCGAAGTCCTCTTCTTCTTCCTCCGCGGTTTCATCCCATCTTTTCTCAACAGCGAGGCTTTCTTCCAATTCACCTGATTCAAAAAGATGATCATTAGGCTCTGATTCAAATGGTTCGGTGAAGTCATCTAAACCGTCTAGAGTATTTATAGACTCATTATAGTTTGGAATCCCATCAATGGAAAGTGTGATTCGATCTTCCCCAATTCCTAGACTAAGTTCTCTTTCGGCTACATGAATAACGGCACTGGCCGTGTTGAGGAATGGACGACCAAGGATTAGAGGCACTTTAACCTCGTCCTTTATGTCCAAGATCACAAAGTCGGGGGAAAATCAAATCTGTCTACCCAAACTATGACATCTTCTGGTACTCCTACAGGGTATTTTATTGATCTATTAGCTAGTTGAATGGTCATTCGTGTGCTTTTCAGATCCTTTAATCCCAGTTTTTGGTAAAAGGATAATAGCATTAAGTTTATACTGGCTCCTAGGTCTGCTAGGGCTCTACATGAAACACTTTTACCAAAATAACAAGGGATAATGAAACTCCCTGGATCACCCTTTTTGAGGGTGTCTGAAAGTGTAGCTGAGTATTCGGCATTTAGAAAGGCTATTTCTTCTGTTCCCATCCTTGCATTATTAGTCACCAACTCCTTGAGAAATCTCGCGTAACTCGGCACACCTGCAATTAAATCCACAAGAGGCACATTAATATCCACTCGTTTAATCAAGTCGATAAACTTACGATATTGGGTCTCTTTCTTTTCTTTCCGCAGTCGTGTAGGTATGGCACTCGTGTAGGCACACGTGGTGTTGCAGATTCCCTTGGTCTGACTGCTTCTTACCTGACTTCCTTTGTTGGTCGGGATGGTAATTCGACCTCCGGTTCAACAACCTGCATATTAGGAATTTGGTTAGTTTGAGGCATAGGTGGTCCTACAACTACCTTACCTCCTCTCGTGGTTGTGAACACTTAAGCCTGTGCTTCCGCCTCCACATGAGGAATTGTTTCCTTGACGTCTCGGAGGAATTGATCTGTGCCTTGATGTAATCCTGCAATAAAGTTTACAAACCCCTGCATTTTCTGTTCGGCATCCGCACCCACTTTTCTTCGTTCTTGGGAGAATTGATAGAACAATTGTTCGATTACCCCGCCATATGGCTTTGAAAGAGGGTTCGGTGTCTCGGTGGAGTCCTCAGTTGCATGGATGTGCTCTTCGGATGACGACACTACGTTTAGATGCGTTGGTTGGGTCTCCTCTTGTTCCTCGTCGGTAGACCAATCCAGATAGTGTGCTTCCATGTCGTCCAAGAGTTTACACGCTTCTTTCACTGTCTTATACGGAAAAATACCTCCACAAGATGAATTCAACCTTAACCGAGAATCGTTAGTCAATCCAGCATAAAAAACATCTATCATTTCTCTATCATTAATACCATGGTTTGGAAATATTAAGAATAAATCCTTATACCTTCCCCAAGCTTTCAGAAGGCTATCTTTTCCTTGTTTAAAGTTTCGAATTTCAGCTCTTATTTTGTTAGCCTTGGAAATGGGAAAGTACCTTGACAAAAAGGCAGATTTCAAATCGTCCAGGTTGTGATGGATCTCGGGAGCAGTTTTTTAAACCAATCATTTGCCTTATTTGTCAAAGTAAAAGGAAATACTCGAAGTTTTACCTCATCCTCCTTGGTGTTGACTAAATCACAGATGTCCTCGAACGCTTCAAGGTGTTGGTATGGATTTCCACTTGGTTCTCCGTCAAATGAAATGGTGTTGATCATTTTGATGAGTCCTTTATTGATTTCCACCATTTTACCATCTATCTTCTTGATTGCGGATCTCGGAGTGAACTGAACTTCAGATCGCTTATCCCACATGGGTCGATCGTCTGCCATCCTGACAAGTCAACAAACGATTACGGGCAACTTGCGGGAAACAAAGAAATAAAATAAAAGAAAAATAACGAACTAAACTAAAAAGCAGAAAACTTGCAAGGGACAGAATCCCTCACAAGGATCGATTAACAAAACTAATTAAGACTAACATCTAACAACTACCGTTCCCCGGCAACGGCGCCAAAAACTTGATGCGGTAATTATCGTATATAAAAAGCGTAACAAGTTTTAACCTCTAATGCCTAGCCACTGTCTTACCACATATACAGGCAAGCGTACCTGATCGTGAGTAATATAGTGTAGGAAAGTTCAGGTATCGTATCTACCACTGGGAACGGTCAAGTTATCGTAGACTAAAGTCTAAATCGGTTTAATTAATCTAAAGGGGGGGTTTTCTTTATGAAAAAGGTTTGAATACTAAAAAGACAATTAACTAAGTAAAAACTAAGAAAGCAATTAAAATACTGATTTAAGATTATATTGAGGAAAAACAACAGTACTTATCATGGTAAAGTGAATCCCCAAAACACTATTAATCAGAAAAGAACCATAACAAACATTCAATTAATCAAAACAAACCAATAAACATTAATCACAAAAGTATCATCCACAAAGGTTCATCGACCATGACAAGCACTACTACTAAAAACTACTCACTAATCATAACGAGAATATAAACAAAAGTAGACATCGACATGATACCGACAGTACAACAACGGATGATCGAAGATTGATTCCCGCAGCGTATCGGCACCTTTCGTACTCTCACTCTCGTTCCTCCTCGTATCCCATACCAAAAATTATGCAAAACGTGTGTTCTGAACTGAAGGAGGAGGCTGGTATTTAAAAGAAAACGTCCAAAGGCCATCTAGCGATCGCCAGACTGCTGGTTTGGCGACGCTAGACACTTAGGTCAACCCTGGTCTTCAATTCAGTCGAATCTGGCGGCGCCAGATTGGGAATCTCGCGAACGCCAAATAGCTACTATGTTGACTTTGTGCATTTTTCACGTTTTCTCACCTTTTTTCGTACTTTTCCGTTCCACGGCCTCCAAATCCTTCATAAACAATAATAAGCTCATTTAGTGCATGAAATGATTAGAAATGGGTGAGAAATGGGGTAAAGTCATACAATTACGTTCAACCAAAACATGTATAATTTTGGTGTTATCAAATGCTGATAACTTCCCTCTATGGAAGTCAAGAATGGAACTATTTCTCTCTTGTTCCGATCCTCAAATCCCCTACTTCTTAGAACATGGACCATATGTTCCCACTTCTATAGTACCAGCTGTTGTTGCTACTACCACCACTCGCGCTGCTCCGGAAAGAACCTTTGTTAAACAGGTGTCCAACTGGACAGACGAAGATAAGCGCCTGGTGAATGTTGACACCAAGGCAAGGTCTCTGATAGCCATGTCTCTTCGTGATGAAGTATTTCACTCCATCAGTAAGCTTAAGACAACTAAAGAGATATGGGATACTCTCTGTATCCAATATGAGGGTTCTGATGCTCTCATAGAATCTAGAAAGATTCACCTCATACGTCTGTATAAAAAGTTCATCGATGCTGAAGGTGAAACTTTGGCCCAGACCCATCAGAGGTTTAACTGCCTTCTGATTGATCTGAATACCTACGGTATTGTTTACTCTAACTCGCATGTAACCACAAATCTCATGGAGGCCCTCCCTGAATATTGGAAACTTACACCATGTGTCTGAAAATGTCCAAGGACATTAAGACGATAACTCCTAGTGAGTTATATGGTATGATGCTCAACCATGAGCAAACCAAGTATCTAAAGACGAATCTCATCAGAGATACCAAGGATGCTGCGAAAGGTACCTCTCTTGCCTTAATTTATGATGCTTCTCAACCCTCTCATACTCCTGTCTCAACAGTGACTATCACTTAGATAGATGATTGTGACTCTGATCTTGTCTCTGATAATGAGGCAGATTTTAACGAGGCTCTTGCCCTTCTCTCTAAACATTTCAAAAAGCTTGGTAGGAAAGGAAAGTTCCGTAAGCCCAATCAGCTCTCTCTTACTAACAAGCCTGACACCCCCTCTGGTGCTAAGGCTGGCTGTACCTGTTTCAAATGTCAGGGCAAATGACACTTTGCCACTAAGTGCAGGTACAAGAAGAATCAGTTTGCTGAATCCTCTACCCCAGCTTAAAAGGACGGAAAGTACCAAAAGCTGAAGTCCAAGTACCGAAAGCTGAAGGAAAAGGCTGGGATGAATCTTCTGGTGAATCCTCTGATGAAGAGGATACCAGCGAGTTCACATGTCTGATGGCCATCGCTGACGAAACCGAGCCTGCTCTTATGGCGCAGCTCGAAGACATCTCTGAAGAAGAAGTCACTGCCACTTCTGCCTCGACCTCAGATCTTCCTCAAGTATATACTCCTTCTCCTTCTGATGCGATGACAACAATGGATTCTTTAACCATCGATCTGTTCAATGCATTAAATGGCAAGTCCTGTACTGAAAAGGTCAACTTTGACCTTAGGACTGAGCTCAAAGAGTGTCATGAGAAACTCAATGAGCTCGCTGTTTATGAGTCTAGCTACAAAGACAAAGTTCATACAAACCAAGTTCTTTGCATTGAACGAGAATAGGCCATCGTTGAGAAAGAAAAAGCTCTCGCTGAGCTACTTTCAGAGAAGGTCACTGTTAAAAGCTAGGCTGATGCCTCTGAAAAAGTGGATGAAATTCTTTCCACTCAGCGTCACCCTATGAACAGAACCTGCTTAGGTTTTGTTAGAGGAAAACAACATGCTATGGACAAATCTGATAAATCTAATTTAAAATTTGGCATGTTTGTTAGTTCTGACTCCAACCCTCAGAGTTCTCCTTCCATCTCCAAAGATGAGGCTGCTATTTCTGTTCAACCTCCTAAGAAATCTAAAAGCAAGAACCTTCCAAACCATCCTCCCAAACCTAAGATTCACAACCACAAGACTTCTAAAGTCTTAGGTGGTGGTCCTACGGGATTAGGGGCTCGGAAATCTGCTCAAAGCCCCACTCCCAGAATCAAGGTTGACTTAATAACCAAACCTCAGGAAAAGACTTCCATTCCTCCTCAGACCAAAGATATAGGCATTCTTGGACTTGGACCAGCTAACCTTAAGCTTAAAAAGCCTAAGGGTCCCTCTAAAACTAAGACCTATAGAAACTGCTATCACTGTGGTCAAAATGACCATATCGCTAGTCAATGTCCTCATGCTACCAAGGCTGAAAAAGCAGCCAAGGTAAAGAAAGGTTCTAAGGCAAATAAGTCTACCAAAGGAATTAAACCTTGATCTTCTTGCCGGGAAAGAGTTTACCAAGTTCGATTACCATAAGTGGTTTAGTCGCTGAGACTGTCACCATCCCTGACCCAGTTAAGACAAAAGATGTTGCCTCTACTCCTACTACTCCAGTAGTCTTTGAGGCCACCGAATATTCGGTCATCTATGTCCCTGATGATTCTTCCTTCTTCGCTGACCTTTACGGACCAAACTTCATGTAGGTTCCCAAGACCAATTAACTCTTCCTTCTCTTACAGGAAAAGGGCATCTGGTACCTTGACAGCGGATGTTCCAAACACATGACTGGAAACAAACATGTTTTAGTCGACTTCAAGGAAGAAGCTGGCCCTTCAGTCAAATTCGATGGTGAAGGAAGAGGTATCAGTCGTGGTTATGGTACCTTAACCAATGGTAAGACTACCTTCCGAAGGGTATCTTACGTTGAAGGACTGACTATCAATCTGCTGAGTATCAGTCAGCTTTTTGATAAAGATCACAAGGTCTCTTTCTCCAAGAAAAGCTGCAAGGTGAAGAACAGGCACAAGAAAATCATTCTCTGCGGACAAAGATCCCATGATGTCTACATCATCAACATGGACACGTCCACTAAAAATGTGTGCTTCATGTCCAAGGCCTCTTCAGAAATCAACTGGCTCTGGCACAAACGTCTCTCCCACCTGAATTTCAAGACCATCAACCAGCTTTCTATCAGCAATCTGGTGAAAGGTCTCCCTGAAAACATCTTTGCAAAGGAATCTCTTTGTGCTGCTTGTGAAAAGGGTAAGCAGACAAGAACTTCTTTCAAATCCAAGCAAGTCTCTACCATCAACTATCCAATCCATTTATTGCACATGGACCTCTTTGGACCTGTCAATATTCAGTCTATGGGTGGAAAGCGATTCACTTTGGTGATAGTGGATGAATACTTCAGATACACCTAGGTGTTCTTCCTTAGAGCCAAGAGTGAAACTCCTCAACTGATCATTGCCTTCATTCTTCGAATGGAGAAGTACAATCAGATCACTGTTCGTTCTATAAGAAGTGATGATGGCACTGAATTCAAAAACAGTGTCCTAGATGAATTCCTTGTCAGCAAGGGAATCTCTCATAACTTCTCTTCCGTTCGGACTCCTCAGGAAAACGGGGTAGTTGAACGAAGAAATCGCACGCTGATTGAAGCTGCAAGATCAATGCTGATTAAAGCCCATCTTCCTATTCAATTCTGGGCCGAGGCTGTCAACACTGCCTGTTACATACAGAACAGGTCACTGATTGTGAAAAGATTCAAGAAGACAGCCTATGAACTTGTCAAAGGAAGAAAGCCGAACATCGAGTACTTCCATATCTTTGGTTGCAATTGTTATATCATGAACGACCCAGATGCTCTGGGAAAGTTCGATGCCAAAGCTGATGATGGTTTCTTGGATGGATACTCTACTATATCCAAAGCCTATCGTGTCTTCAACAAAAGAAGGCAAACCATTGAAGAAACCATTCATGTCAAGGTTAATGAATCTAATCCCTTTTCTTCTTCCTCATTTTCCGATAATAATGATGTAGATCAATGGGCTAACTCTTACTTTCAGGTCCCTGAAAACGAAGCCCCTGATACTAACATCCCTGTTGCAGGAACACCATCTCCAATCCTTGATGGATTTGAAGAAATACCTGAACTTCCTCATAATCCTCCAGTTTACTCTGCTGTTCCTATAACTCCAGTTGCCCCCACAAATTCTCAAGAGGACATTCCATCAACTTCAGGATCATCTGAAGCTGCCCCTCTTGTCGCTGATGCTCCTCAACTTGATGCAGTCGCTAAAGAATCTTCTTCTACAGTCGCTGCTGAACTTCCTCAGGCTGTTCCTTAGCCCCCTGCTCTAAGATGGACTAGAGATCATCCTATTGATCAAGTCCTAGGTGATCCATCTACTCGTGTAAGAACTCGACATCAGGCTAGTAATCACTGTCTCTTTGTCTGTTTCTTGTCTGAAAATGATCCTTCTAAAGTAGAAGAAGCACTCGCTGATCCATTTTGGGTTTCAGCGATGCAAGAAGAACTCGCTGAGTTCGAAAGAAACCTTGTCTGGACCCTTGTTCTCAGGCCATCCAGGAAGACCATCATTGGTCTGAAATGGATTTTTAGAAACAAACTTGATGAACATGGCATTGTGATCCGCAATAAGGCTCGTGTTGTTGCACAAGGATATAGACAAGAAGAGGGGATAGACTATGATGAAACATTTGTCCCTGTGGCTAGATTAAAATCCATTAGACTCTTTCTTGCTTATGAGGCTCATATGAAATTTCAAGTGTTTCAGATGGATGTCAAGAGTGCGTTTCTCAATGGGAAACTCACTGAAGAAGTCTTTGTTGCTCACCCTCCAGGCTTCACTGATCCTAAACATCCTAATCATGTTTACAAGTTAAACAAGGCTCTGTATGGATTAAAGCAGGGTCCTAGAGCCTGGTACGAAACCTTATCTACATATCTCATCAAAGAAGGTTTCACTCGTGGAAAGATCGACAGCACGTTGTTTGTCAAGACTTACAAGGATCATGTATTCCTTGCCCAAAAAGGATTTAAATTGCCTTTCTGACAAAAGTACAAAAGGGATGTCTATTTACTGTTTCCTCCTTACTTGTCACTCATAAGGTAACTATTTACCATAGGCCATGACCCTACCAAGCATGGGCATTATTTTATGGTACAATAGTACACCAAACCCAATCTTTACGTGACACATGTAATGTTGGGGATGGCATGCATTTAATGCATGGGGTATAAATATGAACATAGTGTTTTCTTTAAACACGAACCTTTGGTCCATCTTCTATACACCAATCCTTTCTTCTTTCTATCTTCTATCTTCTAATTCTTTCCATCTCTTCTAATTCTTGCTTCGTGCATAAGCAAAGGATGTGTGTCTAAATACTTAAAAAGATTGTTTGGATCTGGACAAATTCTTGATCCTTTTCAACAAACAATCTATGTCAGTTCACACAAAGGCTCCATAGGAGTCATGGACTGAATTAAGTGGAAGAAACATTTTTGATTGTGTTCAACCCCCCCCCCCTTCTACAATACATTTTATCTTATTGGCCATAAATAGAGGACGAACAAGTGGTATCAGAGCGGTTAGAAACCTCTTTATCTTCTTAACCGTTCACAAAAGAAACATAGTTTCTAAATCCATCGTATGGCCAATCCTCCAAAAGACACATATTTCGAATCTGGATCTCTGGCAAAGTCACCCAGATTCAATGCTGATAACTTCCCTCTATGGAAGTCAAGAATGGAACTATTTCTCTCTGGTTCCGATCCTCAAATCCCCTACTTCTTAGAACATGGACCATATGTTTCCACTTCTATAGTACCAGCTGTTGCTGCTACTACCACCACTCCCGCTACTCCGGAAAGAACCTTTGTTAAATAGGTGTCCAACTGGACAGATGAAGGTAAGCGCCTGGTGAATGTTGACACCAAGGCAAGGTCTCTGATAGTCATGTCTCTTCATGATGAAGTATTTCACTCCATCAGTTAGCTTAAGACAACTAAAGAGATATGGGATACTCTCTGTATCCAATATGAGGGTGCCGATGCTCTCATAGAATCTAGAAAGATTCACCTCATACGTCAGTATGAGAAGTTCATCGCTTTTAAAGGTGAAACTTTGGCCCAGACCCATCAGAGGTTTAACTGCCTTCTGATTGATCTGAAGACCTACGGTATTGTTTACTCTAACTCGCATGTAACCACAAAATTCATGGAGACCCTCCCTGAATATTGGAAACTTACACCATGTGTCTGAAAATGTCCAAGGACATTAAGACTATAACTCTTAGTGAGTTATATGGTATGATGCTCAACCATGAGCAAACCAAGTATCTGAAGACGAATCTCATCAGAGATACCAAGGATGCTGCGAAAGGTACCTCTCTTGCCTTAATTTATGATGCTTCTCAACCCTCTCATACTCCTGTCTCACAGTGACTATCACTGAGATAGATGATTCTGACTCTGATCTTGTCTCTGATAATGAGGCAGATTTTAACGAGTCTCTTGTCCTTCTCTCTAAACATTTCGAAAAGTTTGGCAGGAAAGGAAAGTTCCGTAAGCCCAAGCAGCTCTCTCTTACTAACAAGCCTGACACCCCCTCTGGTGATAAGGCTGGTTCTACCTGTTTCAAATGTCAGGGCAAAGGACACTTTGCCACTGAGTGCAGGTACAAGAAGAATCAGTTTGCTAAATCCTCTACCCCAGCTTACAAGGACGGAAAGTACCAAAATCTGAAGTCCAAGTACCGAAAGCTGAAGGAAAAGGCTGGGATGAATCTTCTGATGAATCCTCTGATGAAGAGGATACCAGCGAGTTCACATGTCTGATGGCCATCGCTGACGAAACCGAGCCTGCTCTTATGGCGCAGCTCGAAGACATCCCTGAAGAAGAAGTCACTGCCACTTCTGCCTCGACCTCTGATCTTCCTCAGGTATCTACTTCTTCTCCTTCTGATGTGATGACAACAATGAATGCTTTAAACATCGACCTGTTCAATGCCTCAAATGGCAAGTCCTCTACTGAAAAGGTCAACTTTGACCTTAGGACTGAGCTCAAAGAGTGTCATGAGAAACTCAATGAGCTCGCTGTTTATGAGTCTAACTACAAAGACCAAGTTCATGCAAACCAAGTTCTTTGCATTGAACGAGAACAGGCCATCGCTGAGAAAGAAAAAGCTCTCGCTGAGCTACTTTCAGAGAAGGTCACTGTTAAAAGCTGGGCTGATGCCTCTGAAAAGGTGGATGAAATTCTTTCCACTCAGCGTCACCCTATGAACAGAACCTGCTTAGGTTTTGTTAGAGGAAAACAACATGCTATGGACAAATCTGATAAATCTAATTTAAAATTTGTCATGTTTGTTACATCTGACTCCAACCCTCGGAGTTCTCCTTCCATCTCCAAAGATGAGGCTGCTATTTCTTTTTAGCCTCCTAAGAACTCCAAAAGCAAGAACCTTCCAAACCATCCTCCCAAACCTAAGATTCACAACCACAAGACTTCTAAAAACCCTAGACGGATGGTTAGGCAGCCCTGCTCGCGCCGCAAAGGCACGGCTCGCGCCGCGAGGGCTGAGACTGGCTCGCGCCGGGAAAAGTCTCATCAGTGACCTCTTCGCGCCGCGAGGGCCTCTCTTGCTGCTGCCGGCGCCACTGATCGTCACTGCCAATGACTGCCAAGCACTGCCACCACCTCACTGGTGGTGCAACCGCCGTTGATCCACAATCCGGCTTCAGCCGGGTGCGGTGTGGGTCTAGGTCACCGTCGAGTGCGGTTTGGATCCGTTGACCATCCCCACGGTTGCGATTTTGTACCGCCGACCACCACATGACCACCATCGCAATTGACGACAGCAGCCACGGCCGCCATTTGTTGGGTTTTTGTGGGTATCCTCGGATCAAACAGACTCGAGGATTAACACAGATCTATCAAACCTCGCTGGTTTGATATATCTCATAGGTTTAAAACAAACTGTTAAAACCCACGTGATCAGAAACTCGCTGTTTCCGATCTAATCATGCGGAAGCGATAAAAGCTAAAAACCCATTTAAGCCTAATGATCTTTAATCGTTTATAGTTCTAAACCTAATAGTTTAGGTTAGATCAATTTACCTGGATTGCTCGAGATTTAGTCCACCGGTGATCGACCAACGAACGTCCTTCTAGTTGAACTGTATGAAACCCGAACAACAAAAAAAACTGGAATCCGACCCGGGCGGGGGGGGGGGGGGGGGGGGGGGGGGGGCGGTTGGCGCCGATGGAGAGAGAGGGAGAGAGAGGAAAACTCAAACTGACTTTCTTAGCTGATAGCTTAGATTTTTCCTTAACCCATAAGCCTTATTTATATGGAGGAAAAATACAGTTTGTATAAGATTCAGTTTCCTTTTATAATTATCTCTAATCCATTTTCCTTTTTAATTAGCTGGAAAAGAATTTGCATACGATAATTATGATTATATATATTTATCTAATATATATAAAAACCTTATTAATTAATTATTATATATTTATTTATCTAATAAATATATAATATCCTAATTAATTAATGACCCTCCAACTTTGGTAATTCTGACTGTAATTACCCAATTGATTTATAATACACTATTATAAATCCTAACTCTCCATTTCGGGGTTTCATCTAACTTGTTCGACTTATAGGTCCTCACAGGTGTGACCCTCAAGTGTCTTGTAACATTGGATGCGTAATCACTTGGTTTGTCAACTCTGCACATAATTCCTAACAGACTCCCACTTGTGCAAGTTGGCAATACCACGTTTGATTACACTGACCTAAGGAGGCCCCTAGACAGGCACTTAGGCTGACCAGGTTACAAGAACTCTTATACCCAGATTGGTGATATAAACATTCCGTGAGGAATTGGTATCTATGAAACTACTGTTCATTGATTGGGTATATCTTGGCTTTTCCCTTTGCATCGCGATATTTCATCTGTGAGTATGAGCTTGGAAAGTGTCAACTCTAAATACTCAAGATTCTGTTCTCTTGATTATCTGACTTTCACTGATAGGTAAACGACAAAGAACTAATCAGTTCGTTTGGGCATGGCCATGCACTTCATCAGTATACTTAGTCAGTCAAGATGGGCCCAGAAATATCTCTCTTCTGAGAAGAGGTGCAAATCCCATCTTGCATATCTGCCTTTAACACCACGGCTTCCGCTGAATCTAGTTACACCCTTTATAGCCACCCTGTTACGGCGTAGCGGTTGAGTGCACTAAGAATTCAGTAGTCCTCATGATATCAAATCAGATACCTCAGGTGATAGGGACAACCACTGTGAGATTTACTTATGACTGCTTCCAAGAAGTAATCTCAACCGCGGATCACGTCCGATATTTGCTACTCTATCAAATATCTGTGCAACTTTTAGTCTACAACACTTGTAGCTGTTATTCAGCAACTGATCATAACTACCTAAAAGTTCACAATGACTTTAACACCTTATCATGTTCCCACAATGATAAGTCGTCACGGACAGATTTTGAATGAAAACTGGAAACTAGTTTCATTCCTGGATTAATTAAAACATGCAAAATGTGAAAGTGATAAAGAAATCAATCTTGTATAGTCCATATTACACGCTGTAATAATAACAAGATTGAATGTCTTTTCTTTAATAACTTTCATAATATCTATTTAACGTTTGTTAGATACTGGTCTAAAATAAAGTATCACCTATCTTTAGTTTAAACCCTTTGATTAAAGTTTACCATTTTAATCAAAGTGATAACCAAAAATACAAGTTTGTTTATACGATCTACTTGTATCTGCTAATTATTGTTCTGCAAACACCTTATAAAAACAATAACTAGACTTTTATCATATTCCATGAACTCGGAGACCTGGACTAACTTCTAGTTCCTGAATATGTAATACTGCAACTTTCCTTAGTTGCTGTGTAGATGAATGATTTCTATCCGATTCCATTTGCAATCCTGGCAAATCTACTGGAATCCTATATTTTAATCCAACACTTTAATTATTGATTTCTAAGGTCAGTCACGACCTTTGTTTCATGGGTCCTGAAACTCTTATCCTTTTGACTAAAAGGGTAAATTATATCTTATGAATTCTTACCCTACCTGGATTATGAATTCCAAGATACATCAATAATTGCATCTTTTATTCTTTATCTCAGACTAGATAGAGAATAAATTGGGCTCCCACTTACTTTATAAAAACTAACTATTACTCAGAATTTTACTATTGACTTAGTCAAAACTTTGATCAGTCAATTCTAATTTTTAAGTAATCAATTTTGAGAATTTCCTTTTATGAAACTTAACTGGATTTGGTCAAATCCTAATTCCAAATCTTGGAATCTTTCTAGTTTCATAAATACTGTTATTAACGCTATCTGAGTTAATATTCTAAATTCTCCTTTTTAAAACATTTGAATAATAAAACTTGATCAAATTTGTTTAGTTAATTCTGAGAATTTCTTTTATAAAACTTAACTGGATTTGGTCAAATCCTAATTCCAGAACTTGGAATCTTTCTAGTTTTATAAATACTGCTATCTGAGTTAATATCTTAAATTCTCCTTTTAAATTTTGATCATAAAACAATTATTCATAAATGTTTTAATCTCAAAACACATTCCTGTAGAATCTTGTGTGTTTTGATAGTTTTTATACAAATCACTTCAATTTAATAGATTTTATTGAAGTAACTATAACAGGCAATAACTAGGATCATACAAACACTAAGCACAATCAGATATTTCAATGTCAAGACAATAACTTTTGAAAATAAAACCATCGAATTATAAAATATAATTATTCAAACATTGTTTAAAACAAAATCCCCAAAAACAACTGTTTTAAAATTATAAATTCAAAATGTCTTGACTTAAATCATCTTGTACTTTGATCCTCAGCAACCTCTGGGCATTTCACTTCTGACCTCCTGCAATAATCATTTGCTCTAGGTATCAGTATACTTGTAAATCAACAAGTAAGAAGTGACAAGTCAAAGCAATCATAAATTTTCTGAGGTTTACATACCTGCTTCATGACGCTTAGGGCAGTTTTGCCTCCAATGACCGATCTCATTGCATATGAAACAGCGATTCTCGGTCCTGGCTTTGTTTGGCTTAACCTTCTTGCCCCTGCCCTTGCCTTTGCCTTTCTTGGGTGCACTCTGGATGGCCTGGACTGGTCCTTTTCCTTTACTGGTGCTAGCTTGCCCATTCTTCTTTTTAACCCCTCCGTCCTTCACCATCAAGACATCTTTTGTCTTGTTCTTGTTCCCCATGTTCAGTTCAGCTGTCTTAAGCATGGAGTGCAACTCTACTATAGTTTTCTCCATGTTATTCATATTGTAATTGACTACGAAGGGCCTGTAGTCTTCTGACAGTGAATTGAGTATGGTGTCTGTTGCTAGCTGCAACGGAACAGGATGATCAAGCCTCTCCAGATGATCTAAGTGCCGTTTCATTTTCATGACATGGTCACTTACTGATGTCCCTCTTACCATCTTGCACTCATTGAATGCTTTGGTGGCATCGTAGCGTTCTGTACGAGCCTGAGTCTGAAACATGTCCCTCAGCTGGCGGATCATGTCGTAAGCATTTGTATTTATGAGCCCTGCTTGCAGATCTGGGCTCATGGTTGCTAGCATCAGACAGGCGACATCAAGGAGATCATCTGAGTGTTTCTTGTGGGCATTTCTGGCAGCAGCCGGAGCGTTTGCCGGAGGTGCCTCCCCAAGTGGCTCTTCAAGCACATACCACTTTCTCTCATGTCTGAGCACAATCATCAGATTGCGCTCCCAGTCGAGAAAGTTAGGGCCGGTCAGTTTATCCTTCTCTAGGATAGATCGGAGGGAAAGATTATTAGTGCTGGTAACAGTGCTTGCCATCTACACAAAATAAAACTTTTGGTCTTAGCAACTGTAAATAGATAAATTTCCAATAAAATATCAATAAACCCTTAAATGATCAATTTATTGGACTAGGATCCTTATTTCATACGTCCTGATGTGCGTAATGTTCTTGCTCCACCAGACCTGTATTTATTTCGGTAGGTAAGGACTTTTACCAATCATATCTAACTGACATGACTCCTAGATCTTTTCGGGACCATGGCAACTACCTGTGCATGTTTTAGTCCCTCTTAGTGTTTTTTGGCCCGGTACCACCCGGTGAACTTTATAGTACCAAAACAGATCTCACCATTTTGGGAACCTGATCACTATACTCTGGCCGGTACCACCCGGAGATAATTCGCAGAGTTATGTAACCCCTTCAGCTTCAGTTTGAACACAGACGTTGAATGTGTGATCACTTACAACGCCTATGTACTTTACGCCGAAGGTGCCCCTAAATGGGTTGCACTACTGACCTATGATTTTCGGGGTTTTGAAAAACTTTACTTCCAGGTTATTGAAAAACTGATTGTTATAAAGGCTACTTATGTTTTAAACTAACTGTTTCAAACATACACGTAATTTTAAAACCAACTGTTCTAAAATTACTTGCTAATTAAAACTAACTGTTTTAACAGCACACCTAGTTGATTAAAACTAACTGTTTTTGTCAACTTGCCTTTTATATAAAACAATCATCTATAGGTTTTTAAATCAAAAACTATCGTTTTGAAAGGTTTAACGAAACTAAAAACCTATATTCCTTTTGTGATATAAACTAGTTTTAAAGTAACAACTCTATTTAAAACTATTAACATGCAGGATATCACAAATAATCATGTAATTAAACAATAATTAATCACATAGTACCAAATTATAGTTTTGCCAACGTTTCTTAGGGACCAATAATGACCTATTTGACTAAAGGCTTTAAAACTTGCGTAGCTCCCACTGGCCTCGCCATGTTTTGTTAGTACTCCTGTAAGATGAAGAATCTTTAGTAGCTCCCACTGACCTCGTCATCCCGAAAGGAAAAACTTCTATCATAAGGTCATTATTACATAAGGGGTTGTAAATGGCACGCAGGCCTCCCCGCAAATATGTCAAGGGTCTAGGTTGGCAAAACACTATAATAGATATATATATATATGTAAAATCAAACTGAAATCCATATATCGAGCTCAAGCAATTACGTAACTATATAATATTATAATTACGAGAAATAAACTGGATCCGTTAAAATTATTTTGTTTCAGATATAGTAAAACTTGGTTTTTACAACCGATTCGAAAAACAAAACTGTCTTACGAATCAAAAACTTTAGACTTGAAAAATGGTTTTTACGTAAAACTAAGGTTTATAAACAATAAATCCTATTTTACAAAACTAAAACCATTTTACCCAAAAATAACCTATTACCCAAAAATTATTTCAAAAAAGGGTTTTATCGACCCAGTCATAAAATATTGGTTCATTCGAAAAACAGATAAAATTTTAATTTCCATAAAAGATTAACTGGTTTGAATAAATTTTATCAGATAGAAAATAATTTTGGATAAGAAATCCTTAAAACCAAAACAGTTCCTTTTGGGCCATGACTTGGTCCAAAGAGTTGGGCATTGGGCCTGATTACCAAACTAGGCCCATACTAACGAAAAAACCCTAGTGCTTTCATGATGGCGAAGGTAAACGACCACCGCTACCAACCGGAGCTTGACAATGATGGTAATCGGCCATCGCCGTTGTCGATCCATTCTTTGGAAAAACAAATACCAAATCGACACCACCATCGGCCGTGGCTGTCGATCACTTCCGATCTGGTTGTGATCGACTAACGCCGCCGCCACGCCCCATAGTTGAGCGGTGTTACCATCATGCACCTATACCACCGACTGGTGGTTCGGTATGGATTCGGTTACCGGTGTGTAGCCAACTGATACTACCGCCATCATCCATTGCCGTTCTGCGCCACCAATCTGGTGGCGATCCGATTGGCGATCGTAATCAACGCCGCCACCACCAACACGGTGGTTTTGGCCAGTGATTGAAACAAAAACGGCCACCGCCGCCGCCCGGCAAGGCCGCAAGGCAGCCGGCGGACGGCTTGGTGGTTCGTGGTTCGTCCGGCAACGACGGCCACAGCCACCGTCACCACCATGTTTCAACCGCCCCTGCTACCGTAATACCACCACTACACCGCCGTCCACCACCGTGTTTGCGGTTTCTGGTGGTTGCGGGTTTTAAATCGATCTCGGTCGGTGGTGGAACTCGGCCAAAGCCGAGTGGTGCCCTACGGCTACCACCATCTTCCATCTGTCGGCGACGACGGCAGCGAGAATGTCACCGCCGTCACCGGAACTTGTCTCGAAATCGTTGGCCACCACCGGACTGGTGGTTAGGCCGTGTTTATTGCAAGCGCCGCCACCACCTTACTGGTGGCGCAGCCGTGGACGATCCGCATCCCGACCACAGTCGGGTGCGGTGTGGATTGATTTTGGTCGGCGATCATTGCCGCTGCTACTAAGCGTGGCTATCGCCACCGCCGTTTGCCGCATACCACCCCCGCTTACCGCCTACCACCACCAATCTGGTGGTTTGGCTAGGCGTTTACGAAATCGCCGCCACCACCTCTCTGGTGGTTTGGCTAGGTGTCCGCCGCCACCGCTAGCTGCGGTTTGGCCGGTGATCGGATCTGGTGGTTTTTGTCGCCGAGATTCATGGTTGCCGTCGAAAGCGCCGTTGCCACCACCGATTCTGGTGGTGTGGCAATGGCTTTGTTTTGGTGATTGATCCGGCCATGGATTACGGCTGTCATCCGCAACCACCATGCTGGTGGTGCGGTGGTGGTCAGACAACCGTAGCCACCACCACTCTGGTGGTGGTTTTTCCGGGTTTTTCGTTTTGTTGATATTCCGGGTATGATTAATTGAACGATAAACAAAATTCAAAAAACCAAAAATTTACAAACCATATAAAGATCAGATTTTTAAACAAGATACGCTAGAAACAATAATATTTAACGGATCACGCATATACAGATAAACAGATAAAAAAAAAACTAAAACGATTTTAACAATGGCTCTGATACCACTGTTGGGTTTTTGTGGGTATCCTCGGATCAAACAGACTCGAGGATTAACACAGATCTATCAAACCTCGCTGGTTTGATATATCTCATAGGTTTAAAACAAACTGTTAAAACCCACGTGATCAGAAACTCGCTGTTTCCGATCTAATCATGCGGAAGCGATAAAAGCTAAAAACCCATTTAAGCCTAATGATCTTTAATCGTTTATAGTTCTAAACCTAATAGTTTAGGTTAGATCAATTTACCTGGATTGCTCGAGATTTAGTCCACCGGTGATCGACCAACGAACGTCCTTCTAGTTGAACTGTATGAAACCCGAACAACAAAAAAAACTGGAATCCGACCCGGGGGGGGGGGGGGGGGGGCGGTCGGCGCCGATGGAGAGAGAGGGAGAGAGAGGAAAACTCAAACTGACTTTCTTAGCTGATAGCTTAGATTTTTCCTTAATCCATAAGCCTTATTTATATGGAGGAAAAATACAGTTTGTATAAGATTCAGTTTCCTTTTATAATTATCTCTAATCCCTTTTCCTTTTTAATTAGCTGGAAAAGAATTTGCATACGATAATTATGATTATATATATTTATCTAATATATATAAAAACCTTATTAATTAATTATTATATATTTATTTATCTAATAAATATATAATATCCTAATTAATTAATGACCTTCCAACTTTGGTAATTCTGACTGTAATTACCCAATTGATTTATAATACACTATTATAAATCCTAACTCTCCATTTCGGGGTTTCATCTAACTTGTTCGACTTATAGGTCCTCACAGGTGTGACCCTCAAGTGTCTTGTAACATTGGATGCGTAATCACTTGGTTTGTCAACTCTGCACATAATTCCTAACACCATTGTCGTTTGGCGGTCTGAAAAACAACCAACACCGCCACCACAAGCGGTGGTGCGGTGCTCGATCTACACCGTGGCCCACGCCACAGTTGTGGTGTGATACCGTCGGCCACCACCAAACTGGTGGTTTAGCCGTGGCCATTGCAAACACCGCCATCGCCACCGTCGCTTGATCAGAGAACGCCCGCCACCACCGATCTGGTGGTGCGGCTTTGTTTCGGCCACCACCATTCGCCGCAACCACCGCACTGTGGTGCGGCCTGGTGGTCGGAAGTAACAGCCGACGCCGCCACCACTCTCTGTGGTCCGGCCGGCGTTTTATCGCTTGGGTTTATCCGGCGATGGCTACTGCGGACACCACTCGCCACCACCACCGATCTAGTGATGCGTTAAGTATCGTTTGGCCGCTGTCGATCATCAGACCACCACCATCCACCGCTGCCATCGCAGCTTCTGGTGGTTGCGGTACCACCAATCTGGTGGTTTGGCTCGAGGGTCTCGATTTCCGATCGGCTGCCACCACAAAGCGGTGGTGCAGCCGAGGCTTGGTTCGGCCACCGGTCACGGTCACGGTCACCACCGGTCTGGTGGTGTGGCCTCGATGGTTTACACTCGGTGGCAAACGGCCACAACGTGATCGGTCCGAGTTCGAGTTTTCGTACGATAAGTGGTAAACATAAAATTTAACAAAACCAGAGATTAAAACTTGATGTTCAAGAAAAACAAGAAATAATTTTTTAACGAATCATATAAATTGATAAAAACTAAAACGATAAAAACAACGCTCTGATACCACTGTTGGGTTTTGATGGATCCCTCGTATCGATCTGATACGAGAGTCACTGTGGATCTCAAACCTAACTGGATGAGATACACGATAAAACCTAATGATCAAACTGACCAAAAAGGTTTAAACTTTATCAAACCTAACTGGTTTGATTATCGCGGAAGTATAGAATTAAAACCCGAAATTATTCTAATGATCTTAATCGTTTTAGTTATTTAATCTAACAGTTAACAGTTCAAGATTGTTACCTGGATTGCTAGAGCTTAATCCACCCTTGAACGATCAGACAAATCGCCTTCTAGTTGGCTGAAATCCCGAGATCCCGAAAACGAACTGTTTGCGAGATGTTGACCGGAAAAACCCGAGCTCCGTGGGGTTGTGTTTTGGCGCCGGTTTTGTAGTGAGAGGAGAGAGAGAGTGAGAGAGAGAGAGAATTTTCTTAGTCTGAATAATTGACTCTCAATAATTGACTAGTAAACCTTAAGCCTTTATTTATAAGGTAAGGTTTCCTAGTTGTAATATAACTCTATAATTATCTTTGGTAATTATCTTTTCTTTTTCTTAAAGAAAATAATATTTACCTAACTAGATAATTACTTCTTTATTAATTAATATTCTATTACATATTTATTTATCTTAATAAATACATAATTTATTAATTAATAAATCTATATATATTTATTTATCTAATAAATATATATAATCGATTTCAAACATTTATCTTTGGGTTTTCTTACATAAAATACCCAACTGGTTTATAATTAACTATTATAAACCCAATCTCTCCAATACTGGGATTTATCTTATTTGATTTACAGATCCTCACAGGTGTGACCCTCAAGTGTCTTATAACATTGGATGTGAGATCACTGGTTTGTCAACTTCTGCACATAATTACTAACAATTATTTCTAAACCATAATATGATTAACTGAAAGACGAATAAAGATCTGTGTATTATTTGGGTTTATAATTCATATCGCTTCCGCTTAATTGAACCCGTTTGGTTTGATTGAATAAATCCTTTGATCAGTTTGGTCATTAGATTTATGGTGTACCTCAATCCAGTTAGGTTTGAGATCCACAATGATCCTCGTGTCAGTTTGACACGAGGGATCAAATAAAAACCCAACACGAGTATCGTTCTTACCACTAGGAAAGGTTAAGCGAGAAATCTACCAAAGTATTAATCAATTATTCTAGGAAAAAGGGGTTTTGCTTTTGGAAAATATTTCGATTTATAAACGACACTAATTAAATAAACCTAACCAAGAAGTGGAAAACTGATAAACAAACAAACATAAGAGATGACTGAATTCATTATGGTTCACTTTTCAAGAGATATAGATTAATGATTGTTGTTAGAAATTAAGCATATAGCACCCGAGCATGTTTTATCTGAGATTATAAACCAGGTTGTTCTCCCAGCCCAATTATAGGGACTGATTGTCAAGCAGTCTAGTAAAACTCGCCCTAATTAATGCTAAGTCGTGGGATCCTACTATTTAGCCTACTCTTGGTCGAAGTAAACTACTTACCACGTCTCTCCGCGTCACCAGAGTGAAAGGTGTTTTGGTAAAAAATTACACAATTTAATATCGTAAGATGTTGTGAGGCGAATCCGTCGAGAGAAAGAAATCTAATTCGATAAAACGCGCGATGAAATAAAATAAATGACAAGACAATTGATGACGCAGGAAAAACCTCGAGGTCGAGGAAAAAACCTGCGGCCGACTAAAAGGGTATAGCCGACGTTGCACTAGTTATCACCAATAAGGGGTGATGTCCTCGAGAATTACAGTTGAGATCGTACGATTACAATGAAACGGAAAGTAAATTACAAAGAGTAGTATATAAATTATAGAGAGTATTCGTTGATTTCAGAGTAATCAGATGTCTTCAAATGATGTCTTCGTCTTCTTTTTATAGCTGACCAGAATGTAACAGTCGTCCCATAATTACGTCTTTAATGCAACGGCTATAACGGTAGCTAAAATCTCGCATGTAACGGTCGAAGCTTTATGAAGAACGTATCTTAGTCTTTAACGATCACTTGATCTTCGATGTTTGTTGTTTATCTGTTACAAATGATCATACTTAAGATATATTTAATCGTTAGTGTTATATCGTACGGTATCTTATGTGAAGATCGTCCGATATTTGGTTATTATCGATCGAGGGTACATGTATCTCATCTCAGGACCTTATCTTAATACAGGATTATTATCCTGAAAGATATCTTATGATTTTAAATCGGTCGTCGTGCGTCGTGCGATTTTTCACCCAAACAGTTTGCCCCCGAGATTTAGAAAAATTTGATTCTGAATATTTCTGAATCTCTTATCTGCAAAAGCTGATCGTCAGTTATGCTAAAGAATAATCAATTGTTAGTGAACGAATTTCATTTAAATCAATTTGAATAGGAACGGTTTCGATGACGTCGTCACTATGACGTGTTAATGATAGCTGTCGTTGCAACGGTTCTAATTGGACGCGTGTTGCAACGCGATTGGACCTGCATTACTTGGAGAGGAAATTTAGTTTCTATATTTAATCCGATTCTAATACGAAATTAAACACAATTTTCCTCCAAATCGTTTGTGCAAATCGAATTCGAAATCCTTTATTTTCGGCAAGGATTTGTGTAATCAATCCTTTATAAGGTAAACTCTTTTCTCATTCTTTCATGCGTTTTAAGATCAAAGCCGATAAGAACCCTAGAAATTTCGACTTGCTCCGTTTTAAGCGTCTTAGAAATAGTTTAAGTCGTCTAGAATTTTTTGAATCAATGGAGGTTAAGAGTACAATTAAGGATTCTGTAGATGTTATGGCCCTTAGGAAACTATCGGGGTTACCTGATAATGCAATGTTGAAGGTTGCGGATGAAATCAGACCTGCCGACGCCCCTGCTGGGTTTTTTCCACTCTTTGAGTACCCATTTAAGATAGGTTTCAAGTGGCCTTTTAGTCCTTTGTCTCGAGCCTTTATGACTCGTTTTAATCTTTCTCCTGGCCAACTTATGCCCCAATTCTGGAGAGTGATCCAAGTTATAGAACGTGTGACGAAGGATTGGGGTCGCCCTGCATTCTCCGTCAACGATCTTCTTACAGCATACACCGTGAAACCGACGGATTAAGACCGATATGGTTTGTTTCCAAAGGGTAGAGGGGATGCCATGTTAGTACATGGTACTCAGGTGCATGATCGTGGATGGAAATCCCGATATGTGTTCGTACGATCGTCTTCAGTCTTGGAGGAGGGTGGATGGGTTGCGCCAGAGTGGAATTCATTAGGTATAGGTGTTTCTTTTGAGAATGTCTTTTTTACAGTTTTTTGTTTTGCTTATCTAATGTTTGATTATTTTTGCAGAAATTGATTTCTCGTTTGAGCCCACTGAAGAGTCGAAAGCCGCAGTCGAACGATTCTTATCGTACAGCATCAGCGAACGCTTTTATTCAACCCAGAAGGCTAAAGAGGTCGTGGTAGAGTGTGAGGAAGAAACTACTCAGACTGATCCCGAAGTTCAAGTGATCTCGGAAGAAGAGATGGAAGGTAAATCGTACGTTTGATACAAATCGTACGATAATATTTGTTACTTGTTTTTTCATATATGCCTTGCTTTTGTAGGATCATCGAAGAAGCCATTGAGAAGGGCAGAACAGTTGGAGGCTGCCAGGAGAGCAGCTTCGAAGAAGAAGGAGATGGCTGGAGGTGAGCCTCCAGCAAAGCGTACGAGGTCCACGTCTGAGACCATTGATCCATCGCATGAAGCTAAGCAAAAGGTGGATGATGTGATCAATGCCTCTCCGATCAGTTCCGCTCCTCCTGAAGATCAGTCGAAGGGAGCCAAGGCGACAAAAACTCCTGCAAAGGCGTCGAAGAAGACGTCTTTCGATGTTGGTTCGTCCTCGATGAACATAACCCTGCCTAAGGGTTTTCTGGAAGGGGATGTCATGAAGAAGGAGGACATCTTCCCAGCCATCGAACAATTTCTACTTCCGTCGCAAAAGGAACAGTTTGCGAAGCTGAGGTTTGAGGAAATTGATGCTGCTGCTGTCGGTCTTTCCTTTCTGGTAAGTTTCTTTTTAACGTACGACTAAATTATTTTGATATCGTACGATTATATTTGACACTTTTGTTTTCCAGGGTTTTCAAGCTAGCCTTGGTCTTCATTCTAGGATGGAGACCATAAAGGGTGATATGCGAGCCAAGATGGCTAGCGAAAGGGCTGCTCTAAAGGAAGCTGACAAGGCCAAGGAGAAGGTCTTCAAACTTGCTTCCGACTTGGAGGCAAAACAAGTCAAGATTGATGACTTGGAGGCGAAGCTCGAGGAAGTGGAGCGCGTGAGAGAGGAGCAACGGGCTCGTATGAAGATCGTTTTGGATCGCTCATCCAAGTTGGAGGAGGATTTGAAGGCGATGCAACTGGAAAAGGCATCAAGGGAGGAAGCCTTATCGTCTGAGATCCAGGATCTGAAGGACGAGGCGGCGTTAATAAAGGTTGTAGCTCGTGCGGCCCTTATGCGTCGTGTGATAGCCGGGACCCTCACCGTCGGGATTGCCAAGGAAGAGGTGGAGGCATTCCGCGAGCTTATGGGATCTGAGGATCTCTTGGATGCTGACGATCTCAAAGATTTGGACGAGGAGGGTGGTGAAAAGCCTGCTGAGGTTGCCGCAGTTGGGGAGGAGATTCGTGATGAAATGGTCTCTGGATCCAATTCTGCAACCTTGGCTACTGAAGAAGTTCCTCCTGAGATCGTGGGATCCAAGGATGTTGCTGGAGGATCGGGTGATGATGCGGGAGTCGTTGGATCGGACGTCCCTCTTAGTGCTTAGTTTTAATTTGTAATCGTACGATTTTTTGTTAAGTACTTTTTTGTTTAAGTACTTCTGAAATGAATGATTTTAGTTTATCGTACATGTCAACTTGTGTTTTAGAACTTAGTTCTTTTTAGAAACGTTTCTTTATTCTGTATCGTGCGACTGGCGTTTTATCTTGCGTGCATGCGTATTATGATCGTGCGTTATAAGCTTAGGTTATTCGTGCAGTGCTTGCGATATTCGTGCGATACATGCGATTATCGTGCGATACCTGCGATAAGAAAAGAATGGCTAAGGGGTGGCCGTTGGTTTGACCAACGGCGCTCCGACGCCCAAGTCAGTAATCGTTTATAAGATAATAATAGGAAAATGAAAAAGGTTTAGAAGTAGTACCTCTTAAGATGCATTGCATTCCAACTTCGTGGAATCTCTTTACCTTCGATGGTTGTGAGTTTGTATGCACCATTCCCAATAATCTTAGAGATTATATAAGGTGTAACAGCCCAGACGACCGTGGTTCGATATTGTCCGCTTTGGAGACACAGGGCCCTAACCGGTCACCCCTACTCCCTCACGGTTTTGCTTTGGAGTTGCCAAGTCCAGGTCACAACCCAAAACGCGTCTCACCAGGTGAGGTATCAACACACCTTATAAGGAGTGTTTCGTTCCCCTCACCAGCCGATGTGGGACAAGCTGTTACACTCTCCCCCCCTTACGGACACAACGTCCCCGTTGTGCACATCGGCCCGGTCCTAGCTCTGATACCATCTGTAACAGCCCAGACGACCGTGGTTCGATATTGTCCGCTTTGGAGACACAGGGCCCTAACCGGTCACCCCTACTCCCTCACGGTTTTGCTTTGGAGTTGCCAAGTCCAGGTCACAACCCAAAACGCGTCTCACCAGGTGAGGTATCAACACACCTTATAAGGAGTGTTTCGTTCCCCTCACCAGCCGATGTGGGACAAGCTGTTACACTAACTGTAACGCCCCCAGATACCCGTGACACGATATTGTCCGCTTTGGGCCCAGTCCAGGTCACCCGCACGGTTTTGTTCTTGGGCCGAGTCCACGCACCCAAAAGGCCTCATGTCAAGTGAGGTTATCCACACCCTTATAAGGAGTGCTTTGTTCCCCTCACCAACCGATGTGGGACGAGTTGTTACACTCTCCCCCCCTCAAGGACACAACGCCCTCGTTGTGCACATCGGTCCGGGTCTGGCTCTGATACCATCTGTAACGCCCCCAGATACCCGTGACACGATATTGTCCGCTTTGGGCCCAGTCCAGGTCACCCGCACGGTTTTGTTCTTGGGCCGAGTCCACGCACCCAAAAGGCCTCATGTCAAGTGAGGTTATCCACACCCTTATAAGGAGTGCTTTGTTCCCCTCACCAACCGATGTGGGACGAGTTGTTACATAAGGTCCTTCCCATTTGATGGAAAGTTTTCTTGCGTTTAGCTCTTGAGTATTCTGAAATACCTGTCGTAGGACATAGTCGCCTACTCAAAAGATTTTTGCTTTAACTTTCTTGTTGAAATGTCGTTCGACCATGGCTTTTTGTAATGCCATTTTCTGGAACGCCTTTTCTCTAAGTTCTTCCAATGCATCTAGATCATAATATAGGTTTATTACGTTTTGGTCCATCGTACGATGCCTTGCGATTGGAAGTTGGGATTCGATCGGTAGTACTGCTTCACATCCATAAACGAGGGAGAAGGGCGTTTGTCCTGTTGAAGTCCTTGGAGTCGTACGATTTGCCCATAGGACTGAAGGTAATTCTTCGACCCATCTTCCATTTGCTTCCTTTAGTCTTTTTCGAATCGAATTAATGATGACTTTGTTACTCGATTCTGCTAGACCATTGGATTGAGGGTATCTAGGTGTCGAAGTAATTAACCTAATTCCACGTTCATCACAGAACTTACGAGTCCTTTCACTTATGAATTGCGAACCATTATCGCACATGATCTCCGATGGTACTCCAAACCTGTATATAATGTTAGTTTGAATAAAAGAAATAACTTCCTTATCTCTTACCTGGGAAAAAGCAGCAGCCTCGATCCATTTGGAAAAATAATCGGTGAGAACAAGTAAGAAAACTTTTTGTTCTGGAGCAGGAGGTAACTTTCCTACGATGTCCATCCCCCATCGCATGAATGGCCATGGGATTAAGACTGAGTGTAGGGGTTCGGAAGGTAAATGGGACATACCTGAATGTCTCTGACAGGCGTCGCATCTTTGTACGTACCTCATAGCATCTTCTCGAAGAGTAGGCCAGTAATAGCCTTGTCGTGAGATTCTATTTGCGAGACTTCGTCCTCCAGAATGGTTTCCACATTCTCCGTCGTGCATCTCTTGTAGGATCTGATTCATATGCTTCTGACTCGTTATGCATCGTAGGATCAATCCAGATGTGGATTTGCGATATAGTCTTCCTTCGAAGATTGTATACCGCGAGGCCTTCGTTTTGATCTTTCTAGCTTCCATTCTGTCGTCAGGAAGTCTATCATACTTTAAATAATTCCATATATCGAGCGACCAGTTGTAGACTTCTTCGACCATTTGTACTTTTTCTTTTGCTTCGATGGAAGACGTCATAAGATGAATTATTGGGATGTTTTCTAAAGTTGGTTCATTGAATGCGTATCCCAAATTGGCTAAAGCATCAGCCTGTACGTTCATATCTCTCGGGATTTGTTCTATCGAAAACTTTTCGAATCGTGCGATGCTTTCTCTAGCGATCTCGAGATACACCATCATTTTCGAATCTTTTGCTTGAAAATCGCCATTAATTTGATTCACCACTAGTAGTGAATCACTTCGTACGTGCAGACATCGTGCCCCCGAGTTGTAAGCTATTTCCAATCCAGCGATTAAGGCTTCATATTCTGCTTCGTTATTGGTAGCCTTGAATTCACATCGTATTGAGTACACCATGTTCCCCCCGTGTGATGATTTCAGGACAATTCCTAATCCCGATCCCCTTATGTTGGAGGATCCGTCAACGTATAATGTCCAGAGTTGGTTGTCAGGAATCATCACATTGTTGATTTCATCGTGCGATGGTTGTTCTACTCCTGGACTGAACTCCGCCACGAAATCTGCCAACGCTTGAGACTTTATCGCCGTTCTGGGTTTGTACGTGAGATCAAATCCGCTTAGGTAGATACTCCATTTGGCTAATCGACCTGTAAGTTCAGGCTTACGAAGTACGGTCTTGAGAGGATAATTGGTTACGACTATTATATGATGTGATTCAAAATAATGTCGTAACTTTTTAGCTGCTGTCACGAGACCTAGGAGCAATTTTTCCATTGATGTATATCTGGTCTCGGCATTAAGAAAGGATTTACTTATGTAGTAAATCGGATGTTGTTGCTGATCATCTTCTCGTACGAGAACTGCACTTACCGCATTGTTGCTGACGGCTAAGTATAATTGCAAGCTTTCGCCTTCAATTGGTTTTGTCAACAGTGGAGGGGAGGCCATGTATTGTTTCAGATCTTGCAATGCTTTTTCATGTGCCTCTGTCCAGTTGAAACCTTGATTTTTACGTAGTACATTGTAGAATAAGTGGCATTTGTCAGATGATCGAGAGATGAATCTGTTTAATGCCGCCACTCGTCCAGTAAGCTTTTGTACTTCTTTCACATTTCTCGGAGATTGTATCTCTATGATAGCCTTGATTTGCTCTGGACTTGCCTCTATCCCACGTTGAGTGACCATATATCCAAGGAACTTCCCAGCACGTACTCCGAAGGAACACTTCGTAGGATTGAGTTTCATTTTGTATTGTCGTAGGATATCGAACGATTGTCTCAAATGCTCAATGTGATCATGTGATCGTTCGGATTTTACCAGCATATCGTCGATATAAACTTCCATCGTTCGACCAAGATGTTCTTTAAACATCATGTTTACGAGTCTTTGGTACGTTGATCCTGCGTTCTTGAGGCCGAAGGGCATCACCTTGTAGCAGTATATTCCTTTGTCTGTCATGAAGGTTGTCTTCTCTTGATCGTCCGTGTGCATCAGGATTTGGTTGTATCCAGAATAAGCGTCCATGAATGTGAGTAATTCATGACCTGCCGTTGCATCGACCATCGCATCGATGTGAGGTAGTGGAAACGGGTCTTTTGGACATGCTTTATTTAAATCTGTAAAATCAATACAGACTCGCCATTTTCCATTCTTCTTTTGTACGACCACCACGTTTGCTAGCCAATCTGGATACTTTACTTCCCTGATCTTCTCTGTTTTTAGTAAGTTATCAACCTCGTCGTTAATAACTTTGTTGCGTTCTGGCGCGAACTTACGTCGTTTCTGTTTTATGGGTTTAAAGGATGGATCCACGTTCAACTTGTGCGATATGATGTCAGGATCAATCCCAATCATGTCTTCGTGCGACCATGCGAAGCAATCTGAGTGTTCCTGCAAAAAAGATATTATTTTGCTTTTTATGTCAGGGGTTAGTGTTGCTCCCACGAAGACTTTTCGATCAGGATGTTTTGGATCTAGTACGATTTCTTCAAGTTGAAGGTCATCGTACGATCGTACTCCATCCTGGCTCTGTAATTGCTAGATATCCTGGGGTTTGGTCTTCATCGTGATTTTGTAGCATTCACGAGCGATTTTCTTTTCACTGATGATTTCTTGCACGCCCCAAGGAGATGGAAATTTAATCTTCTGAAGATAGGTTGATGGTACGGCCTTCATATCGTGGATCCAGGGTCTTCCGAGTATCGCGTTGTATGCTGACGGACAATCTATGACGTTGAATTTAGTTTGCTTGTTGATTCCTTTGGCGAAGACTGGCAATACTATTTCTCCGAGGGTACTCGTCGCGTCTCCATTGAAGCCTACTAGGGTTGTAGTTCGTCGTACGATGTTGGATCTGTCGATGCCCATGATCTTGAGAGTATCTGAGAATATAACGTTGGCCGAGCTACCTCCATCCACCAATACTCTCTTGGTCAAACAGTTTCCAATGGTTAACTGTATGACTAGAGCGTCATGGTGTTTTTGGTTAACGCCCGATAGATCGTCTTGATCGAACGTTAGTTTAGCCGCATCGAGTTCTCTTTCAGCTGCAGTCTTCGAATCTTCAGGAACAGGATATCCTTCAGGTCCTTCTCGTGCGTGTCGTTTGGCCGCAGAGTATGTCAAGCCACATACTTCTGATCCACCAGTAATGCAGTTGACCACTTTGGTATGGATCGGAGATGCTGGCCTTTTTGCTTCATCGCTGATAATACCTTTCAGGTGTCCGTTCGTTTTAAGGTAAGCAATCTCCTTTTTGAGGCTGATGCATTCGTCCGTCGTGTGTCCATGATCACCATGGAACTCGCACCATTTAGTCTGATCTTTGTCCTTGTTGGGATTCTCCGGCTTCTTGGGCCATCGCACGTTTGCATCAATTTTCCGTAAAGAATTCACTAGTTCTTTGGATGTACCTACAAAATTGTAAGTAGATAAATCGGGATATCTAATTCTTCCTGTACCTTTGCTCGTACGAGTTTTGGATTCCTGTCGAGAGTTTCCAATTTTATTTACTCGCTTAGGTTTAAAATCGTGCTTCTGTGCGCCCAGATTTTTCTTTTCGTTCGAATGTTTCCGTCTGAAGATGGCGTCATCTTCAATTCTCATGTGGGCTAACGTTCGAGCTCGTACGTCGTCAAAGTTCTCTGGTGGATACTTCGTGAGATCCGTATATAATTCCGAAGAATTATCGAGCCCACGTTTGTATGCTTCAATTGCGGTTTTTATGTCGCAATTCTTAACTTCGATCATTTCTGCATTAAACCTGTTAAAATAATCACGTATCGTCTCTCCGGTTTTCTGTACAACATAGTACAGATCACTTGTTTGCTTCTCCATCTTGCGACTGCTTGCGAACTGTCGAGTGAATTGGTTCACCAATTCAGCGAATGACTCGATACTCTTTGGCTTTAAATTTATAAGCCACTGCAACGCGGCTCCTGTTAGAGTAGATCCAAAGCTTTTACACATGCATGCTTCCTGATATTGGGATGGGATCGAAGCAGTCCACATAAGCTGTTTGTATTGTGCGACATGTTCCCCTGGATCTGTTACCCCGAGTACTTAGTTGTAAAGGCAGGAATGTTGTATTTCTTTGGTATTTCCAGGAGAGCGATTTCATCAACGTAAGGCGAAGCTTGGAATCCTGTCTTTGGTTTGACTTCAACTGGTACGGCTGCTCCAGGAAGTTTTGCGAGCAACGCGAGCATTGCTTTGTTTTGTTCCTCTAACATCTTTAATCGTACGTCCATGAGGTTCTCGGTAGGTGTTACTCCAATATTTCCTTGATAGTTGGGTTGAATTGGGATATGGGTTACGGTAGTATTTATTGTTGGTATATGTGGTATTGGCTCCGGGATTGAATATAAGGTCGAGGAGCACCTTGGGGTTGAGCGTAGGTAAATGCAGGAGGTGGTCCCGATGGAAGAGGAGGAAAAATAGGTTGAGAATGGTTATTTTGAGGTGGACGTACGTTGTTTTGAGATACTTGAGGCATCACTGGTATTTGAGAGGCTTGAGGCATTGAAGGTACTTGTGGTGCCCTAAACTGATTCTGTTGAAAGAGAGGTGGTCTCGGAAGAGGTGCTGATATCGCAGGATTGGTTTGAGTAACCTGGGGGTTTAGACCTCGTAATCGTGCGATTTCACTATTGGCTTCCATGTTTTGATTAGCCAACTGCTGAATTTGTTGCTGAGCAGCTGCTAGTTGTTGTTGCAGAGTTGGTTGGAAGTTGTTCTCCATAATCCTGCAATGAATACTCAAGAAAACTCGAAAAATTTGATTAGTAAACGGACGTTTTATCAAACGAGATTTTCTCAGAACGGGGCCCCACGGTGGGCGCCAAATTGTTTTGTTAAAAAATTACACAATTTAATATCGTAAGATGTTGTGAGGCGAATCCGTCGAGAGAAAGAAATCTAATTCGATAAAACGCGCGATGAAATAAAATAAATGACATGACAATTGATGACGCAGGAAAAACCTCGAGGTCGAGGAAAAAACCTGCGGCCGACTAAAAGGGTATGGCCGACGTTGCACTAGTTATCACCAATAAGGGGTGATGTCCTCGAGAATTACAGTTGAGATCGTACGATTACAATGAAACGGAAAGTAAATTACAAAGAGTAGTATATAAATTGTAGAGAGTATTCGTTGATTTCAGAGTAATCAGATGTCTTCAAATGATGTCTTCGTCTTCTTTTTATAGCTGACCAGAATGTAACAGTCGTCCCATAATTACGTCTTTAATGCAACGGCTATAACGGTAGCTAAAATCTCGCATGTAACGGTCGAAGCTTTATGAAGAACGTATCTTAGTCTTTAACGGTCACTTGATCTTCGATTTCTGTTGTTTATCTGTTACAAATGATCATACTTAAGATATATTTAATCGTTAGTGTTATATCGTACGGTATCTTATGTGAAGATCGTCCGATATTTGGTTATTATCGATCGAGGGTACATGTATCTCATCTCAGGACCTTATCTTAATACAGGATTATTATCCTGAAAGATATCTTATGATTTTAAATCGGTCGTCGTGCGTCGTGCGATTTTTCACCCAAACAAAAGGTAAGAGAGGTTGATTAACCTTACGGAGTCTACCTATCTTTTTGTCAGAAAAATAGATACACCCAACCAACAATTTCAGATAGCCACAGTTTAAGCATTAACTTCGGAATCACAGACAAACATTCAACAAACCATAAATCTATTAATTATTTAAAGATCAAAAGTAATTAAACCATAAAAACACCAAAAGGGTACTAGTACATAGACATCCTAATAAGAAATGCAAAAACAAACCAACTAAAGACCGGCAGATTTGTTGTAGCATCCCCTCGAATCATCTCTTCCGTAGTCGTCACATCGAGCCTCCGGCTTCTTGGGTTGGAAATCCTAAGTGTCTCCCATCTAACTACTGACCTAACTAATTAATTGAGAGAGAATTACTGAAAACTAAGATTTTAAGATGATATGAAATTGAATGGCAAAGGTTGTATTTATAAGATTCTCGGTAGGCTTTCTTCGCGGCGCGAAACGGCACCTTCACGGAGCTAAACATGTGACGCCCTAATCCTGTATCTTCTAGAAGCTTCCAAGAGAAAAAGTTACTTCCTTTGCGGCACGAGCACATCCTTCGCGGCACGAAGATGGTAAATACTGCTTCCAAATTTTTCCACTCGATTTTCCAGAATATTCTTTTCCCTTATCTGCTGAAGGTTTGGTTTTAGGAGCAAGTCATCCGTCTTAGGGAGCAAGAAAGGAGTCTTAGGAGCGAAGAAAAATCCATATTTTCCAAAGTCTTCAGAAATGTCTCCTTTTTGACGCTTTTTACCCTCTTTTTATACTTTTTTGCACAACCATCTCCAAAACCTGCAAAATTATGATTTAAACCTTTTTAAGCCAAACCGTATCACAATTACTCTCAAATTAAATACAAAAATGGGGAATTAGCATGAGTAAAATATGTATATTTTTTGAGTTATCAGAGTGCCATCACAGAAGTGAGAAAGTTCATCGAGTCGCATAAACTTTCTTTTCCTCTTCCTCCTAGTCACGTACACAATGCCGTGATCGGGATGTACGATTGGAAATTACAAATGATACTGGCCAATCAAAGGTATCTCTAGGCTCGTTCGAAGGAAGTTGACTTTCTGTTGGCGACTCTCCGTGGGTAGCTGGTAGTCGGTGATCCGTGAGAGGTTGATGGTGTGCCGGACGTACCACTTCAGAACTTCTAAGCCATCTGTGTAGTAATCTGGGCGGAGGATGGGACCTTGAAGGTACTTGATCAGAGTAAGGATGTCTTCCAAGTCTAGATGATCTAGATCGCCTTCAGTGAAAGTAAACATCTTTAGCTGACCGTCGAGGGTGCCTCTGCCGTACATGAGGATATTGAATTATAGGAACAGCTGATACCTGAATTGGTAAGGTCTGACGTCTGTCACTTTGAAGAATCTGCTCTTGATTCGAGTCATGCCGTTCTTGTCCCAGTTCTGTCCTTTCTGATGAATGTAGGCAGTTTTTCGGCGACGCTTCTTCATGTGCGCGATCTCCAAATATACCTTCTTGGACCACTTATGTACCTTTTCCTGTTGGAATATTCTGGGGAACGTTTCCTCCAAGAAAGCTCTAAAGATGATGGTGTGGTTCCAATGAAGCTGGATCGCTCTTGGGATGGGTGAGCCTGGGATGTCAGAAGTGGAGCGGTTGGAAGCTGTACCGTTGGGAGGAACACATTGTATTCTGATCTTTTGACGATGTCATCCCGTTTTCGAGTGAATCATAGGCTCTAGGCAAGTTGATGCAGAATCCTTCTTGTTTCTTCACTAATTTGTAGCTCATCCGAATCTGTCGGTGCCGAATCTGGGTCAATCGCGTCAAAGGTCGTTGTAGGTTTATCATGAGGAAATTGTATTACCACATCCAACGGTATTGCCTCGTACAGGAACTGCTCAGCGTCTAGTGGTTGATCGTCTGAGTCATCACCGGAGTCCACATTGTGAGTGGTAGATGCCGATGGAGCAATCGTAGAGGTTGGTGCAGATCCTGATCCGGAACAGGAGGCGGGAGTGAGGTCGATGCGATATCTTTTGCTGGCTTGCACCTCCCCCTCATGAGGACCTGGTGCGGAGTAGTCAGGGTCATCATGACTCCTCTTTGAAGGCTGAGTCTGAGACAGGCACAACGACTCTAGTTCCCGGATGCGCCTCTAAGCTATCTCGAGCTGCTCGTCCCTGGCTGCGATCGCTGACTCCCTTTGACGTAGTTTCTCTGTCAGGACGTCTATCTAATGGGTGTACCCGGCGATCAACAATTAGTGTTCTTCTTCGGTCACATAGCCAGGGATCTCGGCTTGAGTAGTCTGTCTTGGTGGTGGAAGGCGGAGGACATCCCTGGTTGGTTGGGTGATCGGAGCGTCAGGTTGTGGCGTAGTTTCAACATATTTGCCTTTTAAAAGGTGTCTGGCTTCCTATAGCACACGATCCTATTCTTCGTTGGATTGTCGGAGTGCCTTGATCTCCGCCTGGCGTGCTTTGTTGGTTTGGGCCAAGGCTTTCTCAAGTGCCTCGAACCGTCTGTCTTTCGCAGCGTCCGCCTCTTCCAATCTCTGTAATCTATTTTGGACGACTTTTAGGATGTCGCCCGAATCCGTCGGACCTTGTCCGAATGGTGTTGCACCCGAGGCATCTTGTGCTCCGGTTGACGAGGAAAGTCCTATAAAAGTACATTCTTGGCCTGCGCTCATGGCTGGAGTAATGCTGACCATGGCAGGGCTTCCGGATGATCCTCCAACGGCGTCGGTAGACGCACGAACTACGTCAGTTCCGGCCGTGGACCTAAGGCTCAAGGCGGATGATGCTCCCAGAAGTGTCCTAGAGAAAGAATTGAGATCAAAGATCTTGACATGTGGCTCTATGACTCGATGTGCATCCAAAGAGGACGAGAGGCGGGGCAGATCCTCTCTTATCTTAACATCGACCGACTCTAAGTGAGTGGCTGATGAAAGTTGTGCTTGATCCCCGTGAAGATATGAAACCACTGTCTGTTGAGAGATAATGGAGTGGCTGGTTTGGGCGTCCAAATTCGTTGGTTGGCTACCATCTTCTTGACCCGACAGCATAGGCTGACTGGTCTCGGTGTGGGCAGTCTCTATGGTGGATTAACTCTGGATAGGAATGACGTCTATGTCTAGTCTCCTAGAGGTCTCTTCTTCTCCGACATCTTCATGGATATCTGACCACTCTTCATCCTGAAGGGCCACCTCATATCCGGCCTCTTTTTCTAAAGCCTCACCAACTCCCTCAACGTCTTCACCACCTTGTCTCTCCAAGAAAGTCTCAGCCTCCTCTCTTTCTACCTTGCGAATGACGGTCCGATCATCAGACGCCATATCACCTCTAAGAACGAGGTCGTCATTAGAGTAATCGCCTTTGAATGACGACGTTGCCTCATCATCATCTAGTTGACCTTTTCCACCTTTAACCAGTACGGACTCTGCGAATTCCTCGTCGGAGCCATAATCAACGTGCTCGGAATCGGTGGCCTCGACATCGTCATCACGTCGGTCAGAAGGTGTATACTCAGATTAAGCGCCACCATCAGAGTTGTCACCGGAAGGTTCATCGGAGGGATCACCTGGTTGGCGAGGTGCCGTTGCCGTGTGAGGTGGTGAGGGTATGTGTGCTTGTTCTTGTAGGGAAGCTTCCACATCCTCATCGATGCTCTCGTGTTGTTGCGGCAAAGGCGTCACCTTTTCTTCCTCGGATATGGACGATGGTGGCGAAACGGAGCGAATCCCAATGTATTGCTTTATCCGAGCTCCAATCATTAGCTCAGGGCCAGTAAGGATGGCAGCTTGATCCTTGAAGTAGGTGCGTCGGCTTCTTGTCTATACATATGCGGGGTGGCGGAGGTCCTAACTACTCTACCCACGTCTCCCCTCACGTCCACACTCATGACACCTGAACTGGAAGCTCCCCTAGTGGGGCACCGAGGCCCAGTGCCTAGGGCACGAGCCTTAGTAGGGACGGGTTGCGCACCTTGGGTAGGGCTCCCCGGTTCTGAGGAGTCCGTAGATGCGGCTTCTAGTCCTACGGATACCTTATATAAACCTACACTAGCCGCCCCCTGGTCCGTATGTCGAGCACGTTCTCGGGTATCGGCATCTCCACTTGACCTGGTTTTAGAGATCTCTTGTTCGTCTGGTGGATCTGCTTGCTGCTGAATCTAGGGTGGCTCGATCGACGACGAACCTCTTGATGACGGTTCATGTGATCCTAGATCATTAAGCTGAATAATCTCATCCATGGAATGGACGAGTGCTGGTTTCGAGCGCCGTCGACGTCGTGAGTAATATCTTGCCACAGTTGATCAACAACGTCGATCTCCGTCCGTAGGCGAGGGAGTGAATCACATGCTAGAGCTTGGTGGAGGCCTTAACCACTCCTTTTGTTTTGGAGGATAGTCACCTGTTCACTAGGTTGAACAGGGTAAACCACAGTGGAGGCAACATGCCTTGGGAGACCTGGGAGATCCCGTTGAGCCTCTGGTTCAGGTTGGTTTGGACGCCGAGTGCGAGTATCTCGCTAAAAAGGATCGGCCCAAAGACGAGTGGCTCAAACGGTGCCTCGGCAGAATTGGCAGGAAGATGGAGGATGCGTCAAAGGTCCTCCAAGTTGACGGCAAGTTCCGTCTAATTGACTCGTTCTAGAAGAGTTTGAACCCCGTCTTGAGTCACAATGCGGGAGGTGTGCCAGAATTGTTGCACGTAGATCATTGGCACCTCCGCAACGGCCTGCATGGCATAGGCAATTGGATTCACCTTCAGGATCTCGATCACCACTTCGTCTTGCACTGATACGTGGTTCAAGTCCATAAACTCATTGTTCTGAGTAACTGGACGAAGGTCAGCCTGGGAGATCAAGGCACGCTCGGCAGCGTTGTCGATCTGCGAAGGTGGGTTGTTCTGTTGTTGAGCCATTTCCACAGTGTATGTAGGCAGATGTGGATAGTTTTCAGTTCGTGGTACTTCAGCAACCGTGATGGTGGGTTTGACCGACCCTCACGAATGGATTTCATGAGGTCTTCATTGAGGAGGTCTAGAAAGTGGATCATTCGCCGTTTCCACTGTTGATACTCACCCATGACGAGTACGGGTGGGCGAGATTCAGAGCCTATGCCGATGATTTTCTTCGACATCTTGTTCACACACAAAAGAGGATCTACTTTGACTAGAAAACTTGGTTAAAAATAGCTTTTGAAAAACGTTGTTCCTTGAGCACCTCGGGACACAAACAGCCTTAAAAGGTTTTAATTTTTGAAAAATGGCTAAGTGTCGGATTTGAGACGGAAATTGAAAATTCTGTTAGAGCAAATATTATTGTATCCGAGATCTCAAGATGAGGAAATAATATTCAAGTCAAACATTGTCAAAGGATGGAAGTCAAAGAAGAAAGTCAAGCATCAAAGTCAAAGTCAAAGCATTTAATAGGAAAGTCAAAGATGTAATTATTATAGTCAATGTATGTGTATGTTGAGGTCAAGGGTATATATATAGTGTTAGAAGGAGTTAGTAAAGTAGACTAGATAGGAGGAGCTTTATTGTAACATTCATGTGTGTGCGCTTTAGAGAGAGATTCTAGAGAGAGAAAGTTCATATTTTAAGATTTACATGATGAAATGAAGATTTAATTGTTTGATCCATTGTTTCTTGCACTTACAATTGGTATCAGAGCTATGGCAGAAGATTTGTGCACAATTGGATTAAGATTTGAAGAAATCTGATGAAGATTTGAAGAATTTTTTAAGAAATGGATTTTATAGAGAATTTTTTTCTAAATTTGTAGATTTTTGTGTAGATCTTGTGTTCTTGTTTGTGTTTTTGTGTCTCTAGTGTGTTTTCTAATCATCTCCAATCATTGTAGATCATTTTCTTACTCAAATTTGAGTTTTGATTTTTGAAAATCTTCAAAAGTTCATCCATGGAGTTTTTGAAAAATTTTCAAATTGGATTTAAACACTCATAATTCTCTAATTCTCAAAAGTTGGACAAAGTACAATTTTAAGGTTGAAATCGCTCAATCTTTCGGTGTATTTTTCGATGATCATCGTTAGTTTTCGAGAATCGTTTATATTTTCTAGACGTAGAATGATGAGAGAACTATTGAGAAAAATAATTTTCTAAATTTTTTCGGGCTTCATTGATAAGGTTTCGAGCATTCTCAAGTCAAGCCTACGGATAGATATACATGATTTTATGTGACATTAGAGACAAACGGTGATTTTGCGGGACGTTTTCGATGAACGAGATGACTTTGCACGGAAATCTTTCTATTTATTAGATGTAGAGTGACGCGAGAATTTTTGAGAAAAGTGGTTTTCGGGAAGTTTCGAGGTTAACTGATAAGGTTTCGTGCGATCTCAAGTTAAGCCTACAAAAATAATTTCATCATTTTATGTGAAATTCTTGTCAACCGATTATTTTGCGGGACAATTTCGATGATCAAGACGATTTTGCCGGCAAATCGTTTTTCGTTTTTTTAATAGGTTGACTGATACTGTATTGAGTCGTCAATTTTTCAAGTCTGATTGGTGAGTTCTCGATGTTGTTTGACTACCGTTAAAGGTGATATGTGAACCATTTTTCTCGCATCTCTCGAGCTCAATTCGGGCTACCTCGAGACTTTTCGATCGTGGTTCGGTGTTAAGGGTTACTAGAGGAGGAATTTGGTTTTCTTTTAGTTTTTGTTTCGTAATTTTACGGTGTCATTCAATAGTGTTTTGTTAAGCTTTTGTAGATTCTGTTATCTTTTTTGTTAGTTTTATTACATTTTTAGTCCAGTTTCCGTTAAGTCCGTTAGATTGTTATCTTAACTTTTGTCACTTTTAGTACCTGGACTTAAAGTTTCAAAAAGTTTCATTTTCAACCCTTTGACTTTTAAACTTTCAAATTTTATCACTTTTAGTCCTTGCACTTGAAACTTTTCTTCATTTTTACAATTTTAGTCCTTGTACTTCTGATATCATGTTGTTGAGTCGTTTAAGGTTCATGTTTTGTTCTTTTTAGTACTTCAAGTTTATTTTTACCCATTTTTCTTCATAATTTTTGATTTGTTTGATATAAATTGTTTGTGCACTATTCATACTTTTAATCGAAGATTCTGTTGACGATCCGTAATTTTTACATGTGCAGTTAACAATGGAATCTTAAGTTACGAAGTTACAAATTGCAGTACAAGGACTAGTGTTAATAGCTGATGATGCTGAATGGCTAGATTTCTCGGACAATGATGATCAAACTCATATATGTTTTATGGGACTCCTTGATGATGAGTCAGATTCAGAGGAGGAAACGGACAGTGATGGAGAAACACCAACGTTAACAATTGGTTCTGAATTCACAGAGTTACAAAAGGCAGACATGAATGCTTATATGCACGATCTCTTAAAACAAAATATCATTGAGACAATCTATCAAAGGAATGCCCGGTTCACGAACATTATTTTGAATCTTAAGAAACACAATATGTCTTTCACAAATCAAGTGACTTATGATCAATGAGAGATTGTTAGGCTTACCAAGAAAGAAGAAGAATTTGACATTCTGTCAAAGAAATTAGAAAAAGAGAGAAAAAGTTTTGAGGATGAAAGACAATTATTTGCCGGAAAGAATACTGAATTATCAATGAAGATCGTTGAGTTGGAACAGAAGTTGAACACTGAAAGCTTGTTAGTTTCAAAGGCTGAAATAGTTGAACTTCTTATTAAAGTTACTAATCTTGAAGATTCACTTTCAAAAGAAAGAAGTCTGATTACAAGTTTGAAAAAGGATTTGCAAAATGAGCATGATCAAATGTTGAAGCATTCTTTTGGAAATGCTCAAAATTTAAAACTTGTAACTTCTTTGAGAAAAGAAAATGAAAGCTTGCAAAAGAAAGTTCTTGAACTTGATGAAGATAAGAAGGTTTTTGAAAACAAGTTTATATCTTCTCAAACAAAAGTGATGGAACTTTCCAAGCAAGTAACTGATTTTGAACAAATTGTGATCATTCAGAAAAGTAACTTTGAGAAAGAAAGAAAGGTTTTTGAAGAAGAGAGAAACGTTTTTGTAAATGAGAGAAAATCTTTTTATTTGAAGAGTGATAAACTTTCAACGAAGATATCTGAATTAGAAAGAATGATTGCCAATGACAGAAATTCAATGTTATACTCCAAATGAGATGGCTCAACGTCTGCAACGGCTTATGGGGCATGATTCTTCTTCTGAGGATGTTTCAGATACAGATTCTCAGCGTATGGATCAAGCTTTGAATGATGTCTTCGGATCATTATCTTTTGATGATGTAGCCGTAGATGCTCCCATAGAAGAACTTCCAGGGTCTGATAGTGATGATGATCCTATGGATGATGATCAAGGATCGAGCTTGATGCTTCAACGTGGTGGTATTAGGCCGGATGAGGGAGTATTAGTTGAAAATGTGGATGTGAGCATGAGTGAAAGGGACACAGAAAAACATGGTGAGAGTGAGACAGGTGAGAGTGAGACGGCGGTTAGACAACAGTCAACTATCTTGGGTTCTTCCTCAACACCCATTGGTAGTTCATTCTCTGAATCCACAGCTGCATCTTCAACTTCTACTGTCTCTTCTGCTACTATATCAGCTTCACCAACGTTTTTTCAGTGCCCCCTCCGATTGGTACTGCCTCTTCTTCTGAGTTTGATCTTTCTCAGCTTCGGGTAGAGGTTACTGCAGATAAGCTGATTACACGTTCCATGTATAGAAAGAATAATCAGGAGATGGCGGATGTAATCAAAGCACAAAATGAAAAGATTGGTGCTTTAGAGAGACAGGTTGATGCCTTGGTTAAGGGAAAATCTATTGCATCGGTTAATCCCCCGTCTCAGCCTTCTCAATCAGCGGCTGATTCTCTGACGATTCCGGAGTTAAAGGGATTGTTGTTTACCAAACTCTTGGAGTCGGGTGCTACGAAGGATAGTGATCTTGTCAGGGTGTTGCAACAACAGACTATTCTTCAGACTCAAGCGATTCAGGAACAACGAGCTCAGTCTCATTTGGTTAGTCACACTGAGTTTCAGCAATTCCAGACATCGATTGATGCATCTCTCACGAAGACGTTTACTCAGATTCACAAGATGTTCACAGATGAGCTGTCTAAATTGTCTGAGCGGATCAGTGGGATTGAAGAATCTTGTCAAGCTGCAGCACGCCGTCCAACAAGGAGGCATGATGATCATGATCCTCATGAGGGGGAGAGAAAACGGAGGCGAGTGGAAAGTGAATCTGCAAGGCAATCTTCTGCTCCGAGAGTGCAGATAGTGGATAAATTTGAGGAATGACCATATAGACAACGAGATGCGATTGTATTGGTTGGAGGTGAATCAAATAGAGGAACTGGAGAATCTGAACTTCAGTCAACTTTTGATTTCCTCAGTTCAGTTCAGGAAGAAATACCAAATTGGAGAACTGGTTCTGAAGGCATAACTGTACAGAAAGAGGTGGGCACTTCTGGTGGTTCTGGATCAATGTCAGAATTGGACAGAGTTCTAAAACTACTAGAGAATGTTGCCAATGAAATTCACAACTATGAGGTGCCGGATGATGAACTGCAGACTGGGAGAGCTCAAGAGGATAGGAATATGGAAGATATGTGTGATCTGACATTTGATTTTGAGCAAACTGAAGTTGAAGATGATGTTGAGGGTCAAAGGCTAGAAGATGTTCTTCCTAGAAATGATTTGATGCCAGTTGATTAGAAGAAGGTAGAATTGTGGGAAAAGACGAAAGCAAGTTCAGGTCATTTTTTGAAGAAGACTGATTGGGATAGATATACAAGAGTTCATGATCCTTATTTAGAAGAAAGATATAGTTCCATATTTTCCCATCGAAAGAGAAACATTAATGTGGAGAAAGCCTATGGAATTAGTAATTTGAAGGCAGAATTGAAAATAGAATACTTGCATATGCGAAGGGTGAATGGAAAGAAAATAGAACAGTTGGGAGTAGACAAAAAGTTTGTAATGATTGAACGTTACAGAATCAACTCCTTGAGGAAGTATGAGTATCCAGAAATAACCATAAGCAGAGAAGATGGAAAAGAATATGTGCTCACTGAAGCTGATTTTCAGAATATTGAGTTTAGTGTGTTTCTCAGTATTATGTCAGATCTGAAAAACAAGTTGATCAGGACATATGAAGAGATGGTTGTTTTGGTTGCAGTTTTAAGACATCTTAGAGCATCGGTCACATTGTCACATCTGTATGATTTTCAACTTGGGTTAGAGAGTTGGACTTCAAAGCTATATTGTTACAAGCCTGCAAATGTTCTTCGTGAAGATCTTAGGACACTGTCTTTGTACACAGTGTTTCATAATGATGAAGATATGATAGTTTGTGTATATCTTGATTCAAAAGAGGAGCCAAAGGGAATGCTGGTCCATGAATTGATCAAGTTTAGTGATGGAACACTAAAGATGGCAGCTAATCAACTCAGGAAAAGACTTCAATTCGATCATGTAGGAATTCACTTGATTGATGCACCTGAAAGGCACTTGATAAAGCACTTTGTTCAAGAGATTTAGAAGAGGATTGAAGTAAGGAATGACATAAGAGTTGCAGAAGTTAGATTCAAGTTGAGAAAGAAGTTTCTAGAGTTGTAATTGTCTTTTTGATGTCTTTCTGTGTTCCTCCTATTCTCTAAAAGGGGGAGATTGTTAGAACTATATTTAGAGAGTAGTTGAGGGACTTGTTTTGTAAAACTCTTTCTTTTGGGGTTGGGGTATAAATACCCCAATGCCTTGTATTGTAAAGTAAGTTTTTTCAGATTATGAATGACTTGTGACTTCATGCTCTGAACATTCTCTCTCTACTTTCTCTCTCTACATGATATCATCATTCTCTCACTAGATTCTTCATGATTGTGAATTGATCATGATGTATTAGTTCATCATTTGTACTTACGAATTCCCTGGCTCAAAGTGGCAAATCCCGACTCGAAAAATGATGTTTCCCGACTCGGAATTGGCTCAAGAAGTCCGACTCGGGAAATGGTATTTCCCGACTCGGATAACAGGTATTTCCCAGCTCGGGAAATGGTATTTCCCGACTTGGGAAACAGATACGTGGAGTTAACTCAAGACGAATACCCCGACTCGGGAAACCAGTTCACCGATTCGGAAAATGGGATTTTCCGAGTCGAGAAACGGGTATACCGATTCGGGAAACGTGAACAATTCCCCTAACTCAGGAAAATCAAGCTGATGAACAGCTCAAGTATCCCGACTCGGGAAATGAGTCCAGTAACTCCGAAAACAAGCTCTACATCAGCCAAAAACACTAAAAGAATCAGTGAAAAGAGTTCCAAAAGTTGTATAACAATTATACAACTATAAACTAATCACTTATCACTTAAAACTAAGCTAATAAGAGCACTTTTAAGCTCAAAATGAGCAAAAAGTTTGTAAGAAAAGGGTTTCAAAAAAGCTTTCAAATCTTTTAAAAACAACCAAGAATCTACCAAAGTGATAGCTCTGATACCAAATGTGAGTCCCAAATCCGTGAGAAATAAGATGGAGAATCATTTCATGGAAGATAAACATGTAAGATCAACAATGAGATACTTGTTGGATGAGAATGTTGAACACCATAAACATAATACTGTTGGAATAAACATAATTACGATTATGGTTGTTTCTTCCTTGATGATCACTTCCTGATGGCTTCACATTCTTTCCACCATCTTTCCTTCTCCCATCTGCATTAAAAGCATGGTGTGAGTTAGAGGATGGTTTATTAGAAATGCATTTGCCACCTTTTTAGACGACGGTTTTGAAAAATTAGGTTTTGTGGAAGTTAAAGGTTGATTCGGTTTTACCCGAGATGTCTCACCCACTTCAAAAGTGCTAGAATTAAAGTCAAGACCTTTAATGGGTTTGACTGAGGCACAAGCATCTTTAGATTTCGAATTCTGGTTCTGGAGTCCCTTATGTGTGTGAGGCTTAACTGACTTCTCCTTGTCAGTACCTACACCTTTTTCACCCTTAGGAATATTATTCTCAGAACCTGAAGCTTGTGACTCAGTAGACTTCTCAGCTTTAGAAAGAACAGGTTTCTTTTTCTTTGGGATAAGACCGGAAGGATCATCACCATCTTCTAAAAATATCTTCACCTCATATTCAACATTAGGATCTAGGACCAATTTAGGCTTTCTTAACGTACGGTATGGGACAAGGGATGTCTCATCATCTTCAGAATCCACAGAGTAAAAATCCTCAAAAGTAGATACTTTCTTTTTCAAACGAGCGATTGACACATCTTGATTAGCAAAAGTTTGAGAATACAACGACTCCTTTTCATAAAAATATTCCTTTTCCATTACAAATAGAACTTTTTGGACGATGAGTTGCTTTTGAAGATCTGCAAATTTGACTTTGAAAACTGTGAATGAAGAGTTTGCGGTCTCACACTCTGAAGAAAGTCTAATTCTCTCGGCGTTAGCTTCGAGTAAGTCTTTTCCCAGAGTGTCTATCATGTTTTCCTTTTCTGGGATAATGACTTCGAGATTCAGAATTTGATGTTGACAGGCATCTAGATCCATGGCTTTCAATCTAAGTCCAAGGACCTCTTTCTCTAGCTCAACTAGGTCTGGACTCTTAGTAGCGGAAACATCCATGGGTCGGTATTGGTTGGTGGCATTGCTACACAAGGAGTTATGCCTTGATACCTTCCCAAGAGGGGTCGGTATTGGTTGGATCTCTAGCAGAAATGAAAATTGGTGCTTTGCCAACGGGACTGGTGGGAGGACTGCTAGTGGTGCTGTTTGACGGACTGGTGGTTCTAGTGATGGTCTCACCATTGATGACTTCGGTATAAGTGACAGTCTGTCTAACAAATTCCTCGGTAACATGTCCTCCTACAAAGGCTGGCTTAGATTTGGACGCGGCCATATCCTCAAAGTTGTATAGATTCGAATGTGCTATTTTAAAAACATAATTTTCGGCATGTCCTAGTCCGGGTCTAGCTTTGTAAAATGGATTTTTGTTGGTATGCATGGTGAGGATACTCAGAGTCTGTTTAGATTGTCCTCGCTTAAAATTGTTGTCTTCAAGCTCTTGGATTTTTGTGAAAAGCTTAGTTCTTTCTCAGAAAGTAACTGAAATTTGATTGAGAGCTTGTAACACCCCGCTAAAGCGGAAACGCAAGGTGCAACAGCACAGATTTCATAGCGATAGGAGATAAATAACACCAATCATTCATAATTAAAATTTAATAGCGTTTACAAAGTTTACATCCAACCATAATTCATGTGTTTTACAAACATAACAAAATAATAATATTAAGGTCTTGATTGGTGAATTCAAAAACAACAAAACTAGGCTTTATCGGTCACCTTCTGATTTCCTGAAAAGCATGTTAAAAAGAGACGTCAACTAGGAGAGTTGGTGAGTTCACAGGTTTTTATATGCACAAAACATTTTCAATGCAAAAGATCTTTATCGTAAAACCAATGTTCAACCTCAACTGTTAAACATAACATTTATGCAAGATATATTCTCGAGCCACTACTAAACCTAAACCTTTGCCCCAACGATCTACCTCAGAGGTGGTTGCGAACCACATGGGTAGAGCGTTCTCGCGAACTACCTCAACGGTGGGACTAAAACCCCACATGTGTAGACGCTGCACAACGTCAGCGGTGGGACTAAACCCCACATGTGTAGTACCACATATGATTACGTGCACCCTATACTCGTCAGTAAACAAGGGTGGGTCCACTCTACCAAATAGCGCTATCCACAATAACCATTGGCTCGAAACGAGTTAATAGTAGTGTATTCAACATGGGACTTTTACTCAATATATCATGCCGCATAACATTTCAAATTTAGCTCACAATACATTTCATTTCATTTCATTTCATTTCGCAATAATTTCACAATTTTTCACATTCATTTATAAACATGCTTTTCACCCCAAAACTCGTAAAAACGGTAAAAACGGGGGCTGTGAATACTCACCTCGAGTGATCTTAGCGTTTAAACAATCGTTAACGCGTGTACGAGTCCCGGTTCCGAATCTAGGATTGCCCTATAATATACGTATTTGACGTAAGTTCTAAATTCAACGGTCCATAAATAATAAATCAATTCCGATATCCATATAATGCCTTTACTATATTTTAATAAGTTCATCTTAATATAAAATGACTTTTTGTTACATAAGATTATTATTCAACACATGGGAATTTTGAAAGTTTATAAAATATTATTTTTGAAAAATTTCAATTCTGGCAGATTTGTTCCAATGCAAAGGTGTCACCATTAAACCTAGTTCCAAAGGGAGTTAGGTCTAGAAATTTTTACCCACTGGAATTTGGGATATTAGCAACAATCCCACAATTTTTCATAATTTTTGGAAGTGTTTTACATATTTTAAGAATTTTTACAAAAACAGTGGACACCTTTTTATTTTCAGATTTACATGTCAGTGGTGTTTACTTCATAAAGAATTCATCTTCCCACCAAATTACGAATTTCAAAAGGGATTTTCTAGAGGACACATATACCAAGCTAATGAGACAAGTTTCACATCATTTGGGTGATTTTTGAGGGAGATATGGCCTCTTAAAGTCGTGCATGTGCAATCTGCCACCATGGGACAGCCTACACCACTAACTTGTTTTCATTGGTTGAACCCTCAAAAGTCTACCAAATCACATGATTTTGGATTCTTTAAAAAGATATCTCAGAGAACTTGAGTTTGAAATCAAAAATCGTGCATTTTGGATAAGTTGTCCAAGAGATATGCATGCAAGAAGATGATACAAGTTTTCTGACCAAACGCTGATGAGCATCAAAAAGTTTTTAAATGGTTGACGGGGTTCTACTCCGAATTTTTGAGTGATTCAAAAGGGATTTTCTTTCTAACTCATCAAATTTCAATATATCAAATTTTTGTAGAAAAATACCTCAGTTTACTATACTTTTGAGACGTCTAAACACACATGCAAAATCAGACAGATTCTGTCCAAAATCAAAACCTCACTTTCATCCATCAAAACACATAAAATCACAAGATTTCTTGGGGTTTCTTGCTATAAAACCACAAACTCATATCATTTAACAAATAAATAGATGAAATATGTATTTTCATCTTCAATAAACATGCATGAACTATCATTAAAGTTCAGCCCCAAAAGATAATCAAAACATCAAACAAAAAGGATTTTACTTCAAGTATTGTGTTCTTTATGGAAGATTCATTGATTTTCACCTCCTTTGAATGTTTTAACACATTTCTAAGGTTCAATCTCATCCTCAAACATCAAGATTGTTACTAAACTATAAAAGAGGGTTTAATCTCAAGGAAACACAAGAAAAACACCCATAAGAGGGTTAAAATTGAAGCTAACACACTCCTATCATTCTTACCTTGAAGATAATACCACTTTGATCTTTGAAATAGTGTTCAAACCTTCTAAAATCTGATTTTCTAAGGTGAAACTTGGCTGGAATTTTGAGAGGATTTGAGAGAATTTAGAGAGAGAAAGAAGTTAGAGAGAGAGAGAGAGAGGTGTTTTGAAAATGAAGAAATGAGAGGGTGTGGTGATGATTTTGTCTTGAAAATGAGAAAGAGAGAAAGATGATGATTGGAGGGTGGGGGTGGCCGGCCATCTTTGGCCAATCCCCATTTTTCTTTTTCTTTTTTTGCTAAATACTTTAAGTTGTTTAAATTATACTGCTTAATTCAACGCAGTATCGGTTTTTAGCATGTTTTCGGTAGAAACCGACTTTTTCGAAAGTAGTTTTGAATCAATTGGATCAGTTTATTTATATTTTTAACAAAGTCTTTTATTTCATAAGTTGACTTTTAAATTTTTGGCATTATAGGATTTTCGGACGATTTCGGACCGGTACGTGCTTTTCGGGCAGTTTTCGGAATTTCTAGGTTTTTGCCTAAATTTTTCACGCAAACTAACCTAGATTATTTGGGCAACTTAAATACTACATTTTTGCCTACGGAAACATTACTGAGTGACTAAACAAGTAGTTCACCGGATGGTCAAGATTGGCATTTGTCACAGAGCTCCCCATGACTACTATTGAGTTCATCATGTGAATTTTGAAGAGACAACATTTTGGTTAACAAATTTGACTCTCTAATACCAGACTCAAATATCTCTCCATTATAATTCAATGTCAAGTCTTCAAGAGAGCTCTTAAAAACAATATTGTCGATTCTAAATTTCGTGACAAGAGTTCTTTCCGTTTGAAGGTCTTTCTCTAGATCACAAATTTTAGCTTCTAAGAGTGAGACAGTATCAGTTAAATCAGGGATAAAGGATACCTCAAACGCATCGTTTCATAACGAGGACTAGGAACAACACTATCAGGTCCTTCAAATCTGCCATCAGGCAGTGTCCTCTCACCAACTGATCTTCCTCATCTGAGCTCTCTTCTTCACAGACCCATTTCTCTTCCTCTACCAGTAATGCGACTCCCTTTTCCTTCTTCCTCGTCAAGACAGCCTTCTCTTCAAAATATGCTGCATCCTTGTACTTCACTATGCACTCCTTGGAATAGTGTCCCGGTTTACCGCACTGGTAACAAGTGGGACCATGACCAGAAGATTTTCCTTGAACGGCCCAACAAAACGGGGGCTCATTTTCCCTTTCTTTCCAAATCTTATCAGTCCTTTCCAAGGTGATACCTTTAGTAGCACTCTATTGCCAACTTGGAATTCTAACGGCTTTCGCCAATTATCAGCGTAGCTTTTCTGGCGATCCCTGGCTGCTTTAAGCTTCTCCTGCACTAGGTTAATCTTATCAGTGGTCTCCTGTACAATGTCAGGTCTAAGCAGTCGACTCTCTCCCACTTCCAACCAGTTGAGTGGGGATCTGCACTTTCGTCCATACAGTGCTTCATACGGGGCACACTGAATACTTGCATGATAACTGTTGTTGTAGGAGAACTCAACTAAAGGTAGGTGATCATCCCAGCTACCTCCAAATTCCAACACGCATGTTCGCAGCATATCCTCCAACGTTTGTATGGTTCTCTCAGTTTGTCCGTCGGTCTGAGGATGGTAAGCCGTGCTTAAATCCACGCTGGTACCTAATGATGCCTGTAGTGACTGCAAAAATCGTGAGGTGAATCTGCTGTCTCTATCGGAGATGATCGAGATCGGCACTCCATGACGCATGACTATCTCATCGACATACAATTGCGCGAGTCTATCAATGCTAAAACTTTCTTTTATTGGCAAGAAGTGCGCAGATTTCGTGAGTCGGTCAATGATTACCCAAATCGAATCATGGCCCTTTTTAGTTTTGGGCAACATGGTCACGAAATCCATTGATATCCGCTCCCATTTCCATTCTGGGATTTCCGGTTGCTGTAATAGTCCTGACGGTTTCTGGTGTTCTGCCTTGATTCTTGCACAGGTCAGACATTTGCTCACATAGGTGGCGATATCCTTTTTCATTCCAGGCCACCAATAGTGTTCCTTCAGCCCTTTGTACATTTTGTCAGAACCTGGGTGTATCGAGTACTTTGATTGATGAGCTTCATCCATGATCAATTTCCTTAACTGATCGACTTTCGGAACCCAAATTCTATCCTAGAAATAACGCACTCCATCCGTTCTCTCCTCAAACTCCTCCTCCATCTTGTGAAGTGTCTCCTTCTTTAAATTGTCAGCCTTCAGAGCTTCTCTCTGAGCTTCCAATATTTGGCTTTTCAGGCTGGTCTGCACTATCATTCCCATTGCTCGCGTCCTTGTAGGCTTCACCCGCTCCTTCCTGCTTAACGCATCAGCTACTACATTCGCCTTCCCCGGATGATACTTAATCTCTCAGTCATAATTGCTGAGCAACTCAACCCATCTTCTCTGCCTCATGTTCAGCATTTTCTGATCGAGTATATGCTAGAGGCTCTTATGGTCCGTAAAGATGGTGCATTGGGTGCCGTAGAGATAATGTCTCCAAATCTTAAGGGCAAACACCACTGCTCCGAGCTCCAAGTCATGAGTGGTGTAGTTCTTCTCGTGGACCTTCAGTTGTCTGGATGCATAGGCAATGACTTTCTCATTCTGCATCAAAACACATCATAAGCCTTGATGTGAAGCATCGCAATACACCACGAAGTTATCCGTTCCCTCGGGTAACGCTAGAATGGGTGCATTGCACAACTTATGTTTGAGCAGTTGGAATGCTTCTTCCTGCTTCTCTCCCCAAATAAACTTCTTATCTTTTTGCATTAAGGTTGTCAACGGTTGCGCAATCTTGGAGAAATTTGCAATGAATCGCCGGTAGTAGCCTGCCAATCCGAGAAATTGTCGAATTTCCGTTGGTGTCTTCGGGGCTTCCCACTTCTTTATGGCCTCAATCTTGGCTGGATCGACGTGTATTCCTTCTTTGTTCACCACATGACCTAAAAAGTGAACTTCTCGGATCCAAAATTCGCACTTTGAGAATTTGGCATAAAGCTTTTCAGCTTTGAGTAGTTCCAGTATCAGCCTCAAATGATGCTCGTGGTCCTCCTTGCTCTGTGAGTAGATCAGGATGTCGTCTATGAAGACAATAACGAACTTATCCAAATACGGTCGACACACTCGGTTCATCAGATCCATAAATACTGCTGGAGCGTTCGTCAAACCAAAAGGCATGACCAAGAACTCATAATGACCATAACGAGTTCTGAACGCCGTCTTTGCAACATCTTCCTCACGAACTCGCATTTGATGGTATCCGGATCGGAGATCGATTTTGGAGAAGTACGTAGCTCCTTGCACTTGATCGAACAGATCATCGATGCGTGGAAGAGGGTATCGGTTCTTGATGGTGATCTTGTTCAGCTCCCTATAATCGATGCACATGCGGAAAGATCCATCCTTCTTCTTGAGGAACAATACGGGGGCTTCCCAAGGCGAAGAGCTGGGTCGAATGAATCCCTTATCTAGCAGCTCTTGAAGTTGATTTGACAGCTCCTGCATTTCGGACGGTGCTAGACGATAAGGCGACTTTGCTATGGGGCCTGCTCCAGGAATTAAGTCTATGTGGAATTCTACTTGCCGTGATGGAGGTAATCCGGGTAGCTCTTCCGGGAATACCTTAGGAAATTCCCGCACAACTGGAATATCCTGGATTGACTTCTCTTCCGCTTTCTTATCTACCACGTGCGCCATGAATGCTACACACTCCTTTCGCAAATGGCTACGCATTTTCATAAACGATACTAACTTAATATCTTTCTTTGGCTTCTCTCCGTGCACCTCGAGTACACTTCCATCGGGCAATGCTAGCCTAACTATCTTCTCGGCACAGTATATTGTCGCTCGGTGGTTGGACATCCAATCCATACCCACTATTATGTCGAAACTCCCTATCTTGATCGAATTAAATCTATACTCAAATCCTTTCCTGATAAGCCTAGAGTGCATTTTCTAACTACCTTGTTAGCCTTACTAACTCTCCGTTAGAGTATTCAATTATGTGCTCCTCTTTCAAATTTTGTGACTTCTTGTTTATCTTAAGCCTGAATGCTAACGACACGTAACTTTTATCAGCTCCGGAATCAAAAAGCACAGCAGCAGAATATTCGTTGGGGAGAAACGTGCCTGTGACCACATCAGGATTTTTATTTTGCTTCCTCTGCTTGGTGCTACTCAAGCCTTTATTCAGCGCGGAATACCTGTCTTTAGAGTGATACGGCCTTCTAAACTCGTAGCAGACTTTCCGCCCTTCTTGACCTTTCTTTCCTTTCTTTAGTAAAGAGCAAAATGCCCTGCTAGCTTGCATTTGGTACCCGGAATACAGGCTCATAGGTGGTTCCAATTGCGTCTAGTTCATTTTGGAGGGGAGTCCATTTCCTACCTGACTCTTGGGTCTTTGCTCCAAAATTTCTGACTACTTTTCAACTTTTGATTGAATTAACACGAGTCGTTTCTTCTGACTGGTGCTCAAATTTTCTTTTATTACCATCCTTCCATTTGATGGGTACTACGACTTCCTTATTTCTTCTATTTGCGTCAGGGTCGGTAGTGACTTTAGTGACTATGGTCGGTACGACTTCCTGGACTTGTTGGGCTATCAGTTGAGCAATGTTGGTCGATTAATTCTCATGGTTCACTTTCTAGCTACGTGTGTTTCTTCTGGAAAATGTGGTTCTAAATCATTTGTAAAAGGTATGTTTGGTTAAAAGTTATCTTTTAATAAATGTTCAAAAATATTTGTATTTTATTTATGACAATTTCTTTCAAATAAAAAAAATCGCTATGAACGTTCTTGTGATTTAATAAAAATTCGTTTCGTAAAAACTTAATATATATCTGAAGGGATCAAAGTTTGATGCTAATTCATCCTTAAAATATTTTACTTGCCCATACTGAGTTTTAAATGGAACAACCAAAAAGTGCATTTTTTTTGAAATTCTTTCCAATTCATGAGAGTTACAATCGATGGGATCAACTTTGACAACAGTATCACCACAACATGCCAGCTCAAGTCAACTCTCTTAGTCGTCCTTCTTGCCGTCATAACCTTCTCTACAGCGTTGGTGGTACCTTCCTCCAAGAGATGCAACAATTTCGTCAACTTAATTATCCCGGTTCTAACTTGATACTCTGCTTCGATTATTTTGCAGTCCGTCGAGTGTGCTCGGATTGTTCAAGCCTCTCCTAGTGTCATACTAGTAGTACAACCGATCAGTATCCCCGAAAGGATATGAAATGACCTTGCATTAACTGGATGTGTTATCGTCAGTCCACTCCGAATGGTTGCCGTAGCTCTCTTCTAAGTTGCTTCATATGAGGTGTTGTGAGGTTCGGAGGTGGATCGATTGAAACCTCTTTGCTCGTTACTCCGATGTCGGAATCGTAATGCCTAGACGGGTCTTTCTCTGAAGTCTAAGTAATGGTGTTCGGCATAGTGATTGTAGTGTCCGCATAACTTATTAACGCGCCTTCAAACTACTAGTGACCTCCTAAGTGCTAACGCAAGAGTGTTCAACAAAGGCGTTACTTTACTTAAACGCGCAAGTGCTAAAGTAGATATCAGAATCATGATGTGCTTATGTGAACGAACTCACACGGTTTATGTTTTTCAGGAAAATTTTTCGAAGGCTCCAACTTTTATTCTCTAGCCGTATGATTGGTTCATAGGTCTTATCCTACTTATATCATGGCTAGGCGTAGGTGATCAGGCTCCGCATATCTATGATATATCAGAATAGCACCTATCCTAATCACACAAGTATTTAAATTCTCCTACTTTGAAATCTTATAATTTAAAAGTTTAACCTTATTTTAGAGAGAAGGTTGGTTATAGTACTGGTTTTTATGAAAAACCGATGTTCTCTATAACCTATGGCTCTGATACCCAATCTGTAACACCCCGCTAAAGCGGAAACGCAAGGTGCAACAGCACAGATTTCATAGCGATAGGAGATAAATAACACCAATCATTCATAATTAAAATTTAATAGCGTTTACAAAGTTTACATCCAACCATAATTCATGTGTTTTACAAACATAACAAAATAATAATATTAAGGTCTTGATTGGTGAATTCAAAAACAACAAAACTAGGCTTTATCGGTCACCTTCTGATTTCCTGAAAAGCATGTTAAAAAGAGACGTCAACTACGAGAGTTGTTGAGTTCACAGGTTTTTATATGCACAAAACATTTTCAATGCAAAAGATCTTTATCGTAAAACCAATGTTCAACCTCAACTGTTAAACATAACATTTATGCAAGATATATTCTCGAGCCACTACTAAACCTAAAACTTTGCCCCAACGATCTACCTCAGAGGTGGTTGCGAACCACATGGGTAGAGCGTTCTCGCGAACTACCTCAACGGTGGGACTAAAACCCCACATGTGTAGACGCTGCACAACCTCAGCGGTGGGACTAAACCCCACATGTGTAGTACCACATATGATTACGTGCACCCTATACTCGTCAGTAAACAAGGGTGGGTCCACTCTACCAAATAGCGTTATCCACAATAACCATTGGCTCGAAACGAGTTAATAGTAGTGTATTCAACATGGGACTTTTACTCAATATATCATGCCGCATAACATTTCAAATTTAGCTCACAATACATTTCATTTCATTTCATTTCATTTCGCAATAATTTCACAATTTTTCACATTCATTTATAAACATGCTTTTCACCCCAAAACTCGTAAAAACGGTAAAAACGGGGGCTGTGAATACTCACCTCGAGTGATCTTAGCGTTTAGACAATCGTTAACGCGTGTACGAGTCCCGGTTCCGAATCTAGGATTGCCCTATAATATACGTATTTGACGTAAGTTCTAAATTCAACGGTCCATAAATAATAAATCAATTCCGATATCCATATAATGCCTTTACTATATTTTAATAAGTTCATTTTAATATAAAATGACTTTTTGTTACATAAGATTATTATTCAACACATGGGAATTTTGAAAGTTTATAAAATATTATTTTTGAAAAATTTCAATTCTGGCAGATTTGTTCCAATGCAAAGGTGTCACCATTAAACCTAGTTCCAAAGGGAGTTAGGTCTAGAAATTTTTACCCACTGGAATTTGGGATATTAGCAACAATCCCACAATTTTTCATAATTTTTGGAAGTGTTTTACATATTTTAAGAATTTTTACAAAAACAGTGGACACCTTTTTATTTTCAGATTTACATGTCAGTGGTGTTTACTTCATAAAGAATTCATCTTCCCACCAAATTACGAATTTCAAAAGGGATTTTCTAGAGGACACATATACCAAGCTAATGAGACAAGTTTCACATCATTTGGGTGATTTTTGAGGGAGATATGGCCTCTTAAAGTCGTGCATGTGCAATCTGCCACCATGGGACAGCCTACACCACTAACTTGTTTTCATTGGTTGAACCCTCAAAAGTCTACCAAATCACATGATTTTGGATTCTTTAGAAAGCTATCTCAGAGAACTTGAGTTTGAAATCAAAAATCGTGCATTTTGGATAAGTTGTCCAAGAGATATGCATGCAAGAAGATGATACAAGTTTTCTGACCAAACGCTGATGAGCATTAAAAAGTTTTTAAATGGTTGACGGGGTTCTACTCCGAATTTTTGAGTGATTCAAAAGGGATTTTCTTCCTAACTCATCAAATTTCAATATATCAAATTTTTGTAGAAAAATACCTCAGTTTACTATACTTTTGAGACGGCTAAACACACATGCAAAATCAGACAGATTTTGTCAAGAATCAAAACCTCACTTTCATCCATCAAAACACATAAAATCAATAGATTTCTTGGGGTTTCTTGCTATAAAACCATAAACTCATATCATTTAACAAATAAATAGATGAAATATGTATTTTCATCATCAATAAACATGCATGAACTATCATTAAAGTTCAGCCCCAAAAGATAATCAAAACATCAAACAAAAAGGATTTTACTTCAAGTATTGTGTTCTTTATGGAAGATTCATTGATTTTCACATCCTTTGAATGTTTTAACACATTTCTAAGGTTCAATCTCATCCTCAAACGTCAAGATTGTTACTAAACTATAAAAGAGGGTTTAATCTCAAGGAAACACAAGAAAAACACCCATAAGAGGGTTAAAATTGAAGCTAACACACTCCTATCATTCTTTTTTTTTTTTTTTTTTGAGGGAAACCCGGCAATATTATAAAAACAGAAAAACGCCCGAAAGCAGAGCTAAACACCAAGGACAAGCCCCAAGGTTAGCCAGAAAAACACCAAAGCAAAAATCCAACCAAAAGGGAAATCCAACAAAAACACCCCAACTATAACAAAAGAAAAACACCTAGCCATAAGAATAATGAGCATCCTCAAAAGTCTTCCACGCCATACGCTTAAGCACCACTTCTCGAATCTCTTGGACAATCTTAATGGAAGGTTTCGCACCATGACCAAAGAGCCGACGATTCCTCTCACGCCAAATATGATAGACCGAAGCTTGAAGAGCAAGCTTTTGTTCCAAACGTAAATGCTTATGGTTCCTAGTCAACTCCATCACTATTGAATTCCAATTCTCCGGGAAGCCATAAAGACAAACATCTTTCTTAATTGTCCGCCAAATCTCCAAAGAGAAAGCACAACCAGAGAAAAAAAGATGATCATGACTATCCAAAGCATTACCACAAAGAAAGCATTTCAAATCGGGAGGGTCGTGTTTCCAGTGAAGCCGATCCTGCGTAGGTAAACGGCCTTGGAATGCCAACCACATACAAAAAGCATGCTTCGGGATGTTACCCTTAAACCAAATGGAATTAGTCCACGGTAGTTCAAGGGCATTCCCATGCATGTCCAAATACGCCACACTCACCGTAAAGTCAGACATGCATCCATCTAGACTTCTCCAACAAAGGGTATCCGCAGTATCAGGCACTACAGTGGGGAGGTCAATAGGTTGTAAATCAGGACACCTTTCAATCCATGTAGCCGGCCAAGATGATCCACAAGCTTGAAGTACCTCTCGAACATTCGAATCTCTTGTAACACCAAGCGCCGTAAACTGTCTGTAAGGGATAAGATCTGATAGCGGACCGTTACAAACCCACCAATCTGACCAAGCCATGGTACTCAATCCATCACCAAGTTTGGAAAATATAAAACGCTTTACCAATGGTCTTATATCAAAGAGTTTCCGTATCAACCACGACCACCAAGGTTTAACATTTATATTCCAAACCGTACCATTTCGAATGTAATGCAAATGTATCCAGTCCACCCATAAAGATGCTCGTTTAGTAGCAATATCCCATAGGTGTCTTGATACAAGAGCTCGGTTCCATATGGACAATTTACGTATCCCCAGCCCTCCACAATGTATTGGTCTACATACACTATCCCAAGATAAACGACACTTACCTTGAGCATTTCCGCCTTGTGCCCACAAGAAATTCCGGAAAAGAGCTTCTAGCTCATGTATAACTCCCGATGGTAGAATAAAAACAGACATCCAGTATAATTGCATGGATTGAAGAACCGAACAAATAAGCTGACGACGACCTGCAAAAGAAAGACATTTTGTCTTCCAATTATGGATACGTTGTTTCACCTTTGTTATCAAGCCCCCATAATCCGCAACCTTCAGTCTTGTAGGCGATAACGGTACTCCCAGATACCGAATTGGGAACGTGCCAGCTGAAAAAGGAAGAGTACCTAAAATCGCGTTTTTGACATCTTCCGATACATTGGCAAAGAATACTTCACTTTTCTCCAAACTAGGACCAAGGCCAGACCATTCCCGAAACAATTGAAGAGCACGCTTTAAAACTTCAACAGATGCGATATCACCTCGAGTAAACACGAAAAGATCATCTGCAAAACAAAGGTGTGAGATGTGAAGATTTTCGCATCCTCTATGGTACCCAAAAGATTCTGAAGCCTGTGAGATACAATGGCGTAAAGCCATATTAAAACCCTCCATAACCAATGTGAAAATGTAAGGTGATATGGGATCCCCTTGCCGAAGTCCCCGAGCACCTTTAAAAAAACCAACCGATCCTCCATTTATCGCAAGTGAGAAAGATGAGGTGTGCATCATTTCCCGGATCCATCCCACAAACACCGGATGAAAACCAAAACCTTGTAGAATACAAAGGATGTAAGACCAATCTACAGAATCATAGGCCTTCCGAATGTCAATCTTAAAGGCACATCTCGGCGGGCCAGAAGTTTGCTTATAGCCATTCACCAGCTCATAAGCCAACAAAATGTTGTCCGATATCCGTCTTCCCGGTATAAACGCAGACTGGCTCCCACTAACCAACTTATTTAGATACATTTTCATTCTATCCGAAATAAGTTTGGAGATAGTCTTATAAAGTACTGAGCAACATGAAATAGGCCGAAAATCTCCTACCTTTGAGGCATTCGGTACTTTAGGAATCAAACATAACAAAGTATGGTTTAGTTCCTTAAGCAACCTGCCAGAGTAGAAAAAGTTATGTATCGCAACCATAACATCTCCACCAATGATATCCCAAGAGGCCTTGAAAAACTTAGATGTGAATCCATCCGAACCGGGAGCCTTGTCATTTCCAATTGCAAACATAGCTGTCCGTATCTCATCATCTGTAATTGGTCTTATCATGTGGAGCGCTTCAGATAACAGTAAAGATGAGGAAAAAAGAGTACTAGGTACATTAGCACTCACTCCCGAATCTGCTACCCCAAGAATATCCTGAAAATGATTCAGGAAGGTCGTTCCAACATCATCACCTCGCACCAAATTCCCATCCTTATCATTTATATGATGTATAAAACTTCTTGCTCTTCGCTCTTGGACGCACTTATGAAAATACTTTGTATTGCGGTCACCTTCCAAGAGCCACTTTACTTTGGCTCGTTGCCTAAAAAAACTTTCTTCGTCCATTAAAGCATGATTATAAGCAAGATAAAGATGAGCCAGGTCCTCATGCAACTCCTTATTTGTTGGGTCCATATCCATCGACAACTGCACCACATCTAACTCAATCTTTAGATCTCTGACCCGCTTAGAAACATTCCCAATTCCCGATCGTAATTGTCTGATCGGCTTTTTTAATTTCTTAAGTTTACACAGAATTTGATGCATAAATGATCCATTCACAGGCACATCCCACACACAGCCTTCACTGTAGTCAAAAAAGCAGGATGATCAGCAACAAGATTGTCAAAACGGAAACCTATTACCTTAGCACATAACCCCTCTCCAAACTGAAGTACTCCTGGCGAATGATCTGAAATTCCACGTGGAAGAAAAGAAACCGTAGCATCCAGAAAAGTGGATGTGAACTCCACATTTCCAAGAATACGATCAAGTTTCCTGTTAATCCCATCTTCACCCTGTGGTTTTTGACACCAAGTAAATTGAATACCCGAGTACTGTATATCAATTAACTCAATGTCCTCGATACACATATAAAAATCCTCCATATCCGCATTCCGTCTAGAAGACCCACCATGGCCATCATGCGGAAATAACATCGCATTGAAATCTCCTAACACCACCCAAGGTTGATTGGCCATCAAAACTTTTGCTTTCCGTAAACCTGACCAAAGTTCCCTTCGCGAAACAGTGTTATTAGATCCATACACAAAAGTAGCATAGAAGGGATCAGGTAACCCTTTAACCCGAATTAGACAGTGGATGAATTGAGCATGCATCTCAAGCACCATGACATCAACACTCCTATGATCCCAGGCAATAATAATCCTAGCTCCCGTATCAGAGTACGCAACATTAGAATTCCAACTCCAATTTTGAAAAACCATTTCACAAACACTCGGTAAATTGACATCCAGAACCTTAGTTTCCACAACAGCACAAACAGAAATTCCATTCGACAGAAGTAAATTCCGCACCTCTTTTTGCTTGATTCGGGAGTTTAAACCCCGAATATTCCAGCACAAAAATTTCAACATTTACGTTGGACGAGGTGAGCTACCTTTAATCCCTCCTTTTCCTGGCCGCTCCACCCGAAAAGAAACATCATCCCTGCGCTGTTCTTTACCACCAGTAGCTTGAACTTTCTTATTCTTCAGCTCCTCCTCTCGCAAAGGAATAAACCTATTCGAATTCTTCAAAATACTACGGGATGGTTTATCAGGCTTCATACCGAGAGCATCCACAACAGGTTTTATAAACGGCACTTGATCAGTAATTGCATCCTTCTCACGTTCACCTATTTTGTCGGTCAAGATCACCTCCTCCGTAGTATTACCACCATCTTGAATATTATCCACACCAGAGGCTGCATCCTTAGAAGCCATGGACGTGGGTACATTAGGCTCCTTAACACTCTCCTCTATGGTGGTTTGAATACTTCCCTCGGAGGTATCAAGGGCAGATTCCTCCGCAAGCTTCCGTACATAATCTGCAACCAAAGAGCTTAGATCTTCCCGAATAGGAGCATCACTTGACTCCACAGTAACTGGATCCACATCTAGTGGCTTAGTATTTGTGTTCTTATCAATTACCTCAGCTTGGTTATCCACAAGTTTAGGTTTCCACACTTTTCTTTTAACCAACTGGAACCCTTCAGCATCCACCATTTGAGATTTAACAACTTCTTTCCTAGGGGCCTTCACATTTGGACATGTAGATAGTTTATGTCCAAAAACTAAACATTCCGAGCACTGCAAAGGTTCCCATAAATATTCCACTTCTATTCTCACTGGAACAGATTCACCACCATCAAGATGTGGTATCACCACTTGAAGTTCACGTTTAAGCTCTCCCACAGCCCAAACATCAATCAACACCTTAGCAAATCCAGGCCTTCCCCATGCACGATCACACATGGATGCCGTGCATGCATCCATCTGTTTTGGAACTCCTAAAGCACTTGCAATCCTCGCAATGCCTTCAGTATTGAAAGCAACCAGGGGTATATTGTGAAGTTTTACCCACAGTGGACAAGATGTGTGAAGTGGTTTTGTGAGACCCTTCGTAGGTTCCCAAGGGAAAACAAATAGGGGTACTCCTTGAATCATTATCGGACCATTCTCAATCACCTGATCACATCCTCCTCGTGTAGCAAACTTAAAGAAGTAAAAACCCTTATTATTCATCATAATGTCAATAAAACCAAATTTACTCCATACAGATTTCACATGCCTTTGAACAGTCGCAAAAGGCAGCCTAGGGCCGAGAAAATACCCATAGAGGGTAGCATGGTACTCTTTTGCAACATTCTTGGCCAACTCAACAGGAATATCAATTCGAGAAGCTACTTTATCTTTCAAGGGAAAGAATTTCAAAGCTGTAGCATGTTGACACCCCACCACCGAAGCAAAATCCATGGAACTCCTTAATCCCGTAGGTATCTTAAGTCGATCATCAAAGTTAGGCTTTGAAAGCCTATCAAAAACCGATTGACGATCGGGAATTTGGTCATTTAATGCAGCCGAATCCATAGCGCATGCAAAAACATGCAAAACCGTACGAAACCCTAATTGCTACAAAACTTGCAGAGCACGCAACTGACAGCCACCGCACGAGTGAGGGTAAACACTGAAAGTTGTGATTCACGGTGTGTAAGATTGAATCTTGAAGCCTACGGGTGATATACACCAATGTAGGAAACACAAGACCCTCGTCCCCACAATCGCAAACACAACACAAAAGTGCAACCCTAGCAAAAACAGTAGCTACAATTGCTTAACGAAAACTCTACTCAACAAACGTAAACACCAGACGGGAACCCGTAGCACAAACAACCCAGGTAACAAGGCGAGAGTCGATCTAGTGTAATCGAATCCAACCGGAACCCTAGGATACAAACCCTACGACGGCTACAATGGATATGGAGTAACGAAGGCCGTACGGCGCTGAAACCCCACCAACACTGCAACGGTGCAAGGAGCGTATACCCAAAGTACACAGCCAAAAAACGAGTAACCCTAGATCAACAAACGAAGAACAAACGCTAGATCAACAAGGAAAAACAACATACCAATCGGCCAGAAGAACAAACGAACGAACCAACCCTAATTCGTTGCAACAAAAGCAAAAAAACGAAACCCTAATCCTTTGCGGCGAATATGAAAACAATAATCTGATGAACAAAATCGACAACCAACCTCTAAACAGATTAGCATTAAGCTCGATCACCAGCGTCCCCATGCAAAAACCCTAATCGCCCAAAGGAGAGCATCGTCCCCGTTCAAGGAACAAACTACCTTGAAGATAATACCACTTTGATCTTTGAAACAGTGTTCAAACCTTCTAAAATCTGATTTTCTAAGGTGAAACTTGGCTGGAATTTTGAGAGGATTTGAGAGAATTTAGAGAGAGAAAGAAGTTAGAGAGAGAGAGAGGTGTTTTGAAAATGAAGAAATGAGAGGGTGTGGTGATGATTTTGTCTTGAAAATGAGAAAGAGAGAAAGATGATGATTGGAGGGTGGGGGTGGCCGGCCATCTTTGGCCAATCCCCATTTTTCTTTTTCTTTTTTTGCTAAATACTTTAAATTTTTTAAATTATACTGCTTAATTCAACGCAGTATCGGTTTTTAGCGTGTTTTCGGTAGAAACCGACTTTTTCGAAAGTAGTTTTGAATCAATTGGATCAGTTTATTTATATTTTTAACAAAGTCTTTTATTTCATAAGTTGACTTTTAAATTTTTGGCATTATAGGATTTTCGGACGATTTCGGACCGGTACGTGCTTTTCGGGCAGTTTTCGGAATTTCTAGGTTTTTGCCTAAATTTTTCACGCAAACTAACCTAGATTATTTGGGCAACTTAAATACTACATTTTTGCCTACGGAAACGTTACTGAGTGACTAAACAAGTAGTTCACCGGATGGTCAAGATTGGCATTTGTCACAGAGCTCCCCATGACTACTATTGAGTTCATCATGTGAATTTTGAAGAGACAACATTTTGGTTAACAAATTTGACTCTCTAATACCAGACTCAAATATCTCTCCATTATAATTCAATGTCAAGTCTTCAAGAGAGCTCTTAAAAACAATATTGTCGATTCTAAATTTCGTGACAAGAGTTCTTTCCGTTTGAAGGTCTTTCTCTAGATCACAAATTTTAGCTTCTAACAGTGAGACAGTATCAGTTAAATCAGGGATAGAGGATACCTCAAACGCATCGTTTCATAACGAGGACTAGGAACAACACTATCAGGTCCTTCAAATCTGCCATCAGGCAGTGTCCTCTCACCAGCTGATCTTCCTCATCTGAGCTCTCTTCTTCACAGACCCATTTCTCTTCCTCTACCAGTAATGCGACTCCCTTTTCCTTCTTCCTCGTCAAGGCAGCCTTCTCTTCAAAATATGCTGCATCCTTGTACTTCACTATGCACTCCTTGGAATAGTGTCCCGGTTTACCGCACTTGTAACAAGTGGGACCATGACCAGAAGATTTTCCTTGAGTTACGACTTGTTGAGGAGCGGGGGATTGGTTGTTGGATTTCTGTGGCTGACTTTACACTTGACCACCTTGGTTAGTGGGAACTAGATGATTTTCACAAAGGGATTGCCTGTTGGAGCTGTTCCCTTGATGATCTGACAGACGATGGTCACCTCCATTGTAGATTCCCTTTCCATGGTCGGTCCTTCCGTCGGACCAACGATCGTTTCTGCCTTGCTCATACCCAAACTCAGATCTGTGATTGTTTCTTCCACCTTCAAATCTGTCTCTAAAGCAACCTTCAGAACCCTGCCTGTTGTATCCCAAATTATATCCTTGTTGTCTGGAAAATCCCCGAGAGTTGTAGTCGGGATTTTGTCCGCGCCAGTTGCCATGATAATTCGAACCTCCTGGATAGTCTATTAAGGAACTATCACGTTGATAGTTGTCTTTGAACCTCCCTTGATTGTTCCTGACTTGATCAAACGACTGATACCTTTCCACTTGCTGATATCATCCTCTTCCTTGGTGGTCATCTGATTGAAATCTGCCAGATTGCTGATAACCACCTCTTCCTGAACCCATTCTATTTCCACCTTGATACCCTGAAGCTTGAGATCTGGTAACTCCCCGATTGGCATTCAACTTCTGCATGTTGTGAGAAATTAATGCAAGGGATTCATTCATGTGGAACAGTTCCTCATCATAAATGGTGTGTTGGGTTTTATACGAAAAAAGTTTCCAAAAACTTAAAATAGACAACGGAAGCATTTATAAACGTATAGCAATAAACCATTTTATTTCCCACCAAGGATCATCTTGCAATACATTGGAAAGATTAAAACATCTAATGAGATATAAAAGAAATACAACCTTTGTAGACTTTGGATCCTCAAGGGGAGGCTAGATGTTTGATGAAGATGGCAAGATCCCAAACTAGGAATCCTCTACAAGTATCCACCAAGCAAGAGTAAGGCACTTCAAGATGCTAGTCTTCACTTGTATTATAAGCTTCTTAAGTCATTAAGCACTTATTCGAAAATAATCCTTAAGGAGAGTAGCTCATTTAACCACCAAATATCCCCAAGTGTTCTTCTAAAGAAAACAAGGAAAGATGAGGAGAAGCCATAGTTTGAGAGAACAAGAGAGGAAGTCTTCCAAAAAAAACTAACTTCCAAAAACTAACTTAACTAGTTTTTATCATCCTTTTCTTTATACTTCCACATAAGTACAATGCACCATACTTTTACCATCATCAAGGTATGGTAACTTGTAAGGGGTATGGGAGGAAAGGAAAGATTTCTTGTTAGAGAGTATGGGAAACCAAAACTAGTCATACAAGCCATATCCATACTCTCTTGTCTTTTCTTTGTTTTACAATAAAATAAAGAAGACAAATTTGAGTGATTTTACACAAGTTAAATACATATATGTCCATATTATATAATGAACTTCTAGAAGTCCAAATATATGTACACAACTCATAAACATACCATATGTATCTACAAATTGTTATTTCTCTCTTAGAAAAAAATATATTATTTCCATAAATAATAATTTTCCGGTTAAATATTATTTTCGTAAAATAATGATTATCCAATTAAATACAATAGTTGATTATATTTATTAATAATCAAATTATTTAATAAATAATCAATAAGTGTCAACTTGCTATTAGGTGTGACCCAATAGGATCATATGTTATTAGCAAATATCATTACATAATGAATCTTGAGCATAAGGATCCTTCAATCTCCCACTTGCACAAGGCTCATTGTGTATTGATATAGACAGTGGTCAACGTCTAGCAACGCATTACTGCCCCTAATAACACATGACGAGGTGCCATTCATCAACATCCAATTCCCTTTAGCTCAAAGCTACAACTGATGTATAAGGTAAGTTATCAGTTATCCCTTTGTTTCAGACATCATGTTGAACATGAGATACAGATCGTAATCGATCTCATTTAGTGTTCAACTTTTGATCAGGCCTTAAATGTCTAACTCTCAACGAATAAGAGGAACAAATCCCTTCAGACTACATACGCCTCATGGATAGTTTACACTACACCCAATAATGGTCCTTATAACTGCCTGGTCAAAGAACAGCGTTAGACCATATCAAAGTATAGCATTCCCCATCCTCAAGTCTCAAATATGCATCTAAGGTCTAACGATACAAAGATAGTACCTTTTATCAAGTATCATTCATGATAGCGATCCATGCAATGATCTTGAAGCGGGTCTTGTCCAATACTTGTTCCTTAGCAAGTACCTATGAATCTTGGTTGCAACCCTTTGCCCACTATCATCTTATGATAGTCAACCAATCCAATTCACATTAGTCTTACTTCATATTTGTTCCCACAAATATGATCGACTACGGACCTTTTAGAATAACTTGATTATTCATGGATTAAACATGTTAATATAGAACACAACAAGTATTATTGAATAGATCATATCTCTATATATCTAAGCAATACAATAGTTGTTGCTATAATGTTCCAATATCCAAATACTAAATCCAAATCAAATCCCATTTCTTGAATGTCGATGTCCTATTGCTCAAGTACGACCTTTCATATTAGCATCCGGAAGGGCATCGAGAATGGTTTCAACTTAATTCTGATTTGTATGAATTTTGCGAATACATTTATCTTTATTCCAAGTATAGATAAATTTCTAGATGATATGATTGTCTTACTGATGTGACTTAGAGTCCTTAGCTAGAGTAAGTATACTCTTGATGTCACATAAAACTTCTAGGTGATCCTTGAATGGAAGGACTCAGCCTAATATATAATGAACTCATTCATTCAATCATATTAAATTGCAGTCTTCCAAAGTAGCAATGTATTCTTACTTTGTAGATTGTATAACTATGTTTTACTTGGAGTTCCTTCCAATAAAACTTATTCTTCATTCGTAATGAAGTCACACCGCAATTTTAATTTATAATTATCTAGTTCTTCGTAAGTACTTTTGTAATGTTCTTTATAGTCATCTAATGACCTTCACATATTCACTACTGGTGTCGTTGCTAATGCTTGAAGTATTATAATACATCTGGTCTTATGCATATCATGGCTTAATAGATTCTATTTGCGAGGCGAATAGAATATCATCCATTCTTATTAGCTTAATCTTTATAGTAGGATTTTGAGACGAGCTCAAAATAATGCCATTTGACTTTAACAAGAATATTCTCTAAGCGTCTTTTATCTTGATCTCTTTCAAGATCTAGTCATAATATGTATTAAGACTTAACATCCGATTGGATCTATCTCTACAGATTTTACTTTCCAAGAATGTGTTTCCTAAGTCTTTCATTTTAGAATTACTTATCGAGTCAAGATCAAAATCTTGCATAGTCGAAATGTGATTCCTTATGATTAAGTATGTCTCATACATACAAGATTAGGAATGTCACCATGCTCCCACTTGTTTCTTGTAAACACAATTGTCATTCTCAGTTTTCAATGAAATCATACAATGTGATTTACTTATGAAAAACAAAAATTCTATTTGAGATGTTTGTCTTTAACCCATAAATGGATTACTAAAGCTTATACACTTTTATTACGATATCTTAGATTAAGAAAACCTCCAGGCTAAACAGTATAGACAACTTCAAGAAGGTGTCTATTAAGAGAAGCGGTTTTCTTGAAATCTATTTGTCATATCTCATAATCATAATATGCAGTTATGGTAATTTATATCCCACTTGATCCAATCATGTGTGTATTGGTTTCTATCCATGTTTATATTCTTTCTGAAAGAATTACTTACTCCTTCAAGTCTTCTTGTATGGAGGAAGATCAATCAAGCCCATACTTGATTATCATACATGGATTCATCTCACTATTCATGACTCCAAGTCATTTGTCGATTCGAAGTCTGACATAGCGTTCAGGTAATTGATGGGTTTCATGAGAAACGATCAGAAAACACTTGTCAACTTTAAATCCGTATTTCTCGGGGTTTGACAAATTTACCAGATTAGCTAACAATTTGTGTTTTTGAATAACTATTATTCATGTTCAACAATTTCTTGTTGATAACTAGTGCCAACTTTTGCTACATCAAGCTGTGGTTCTTGATCTACTTCAAGTTCCATATGCCTCCCACTCGCTTTATCTATTAGAAACTTTCTTTCTAATAACTTGACATTCAGAGTAATAAAAGATATTATCCTTAGTGAGTTTGTATAAGCAATAACCTAAACAACCTTTTAGGGTATTCTACAAATATGTACTTTTAGTTGGTGTTGTATTCAAAATACAGGCGATGTTGATAAGAGCATAAGCCAAAAATGATAAAGGAGGATCATTCCTACTTATTAGAAAACAAATCATATCAAGGTAAAAAAAAGAAACTTTCACAGCTCAAAAACTGTGAATGTGACAAATAAATAATTCAAACCTTCACAGCAAAAATGTTCTGAAGGTAGAAAAATCGAACCTTCACATCCACAAAACAAAGTGAACGTAACATTTACAATGTTTTTACGATGAATGTTCAATTTTTTAAACTTCTACAGTGTTTTGCTCTGAAGTTTCATGTAAAAAGTGTTAGTCTCACCGGTGTCATGGAAACAACGTGGTCTCACCTGAACCTAAGTCTCTCTCTCTCTCTCTCTATATATATATATATATATGTACTAGGATCATGTAAGATCAACGTTTTTTACTTGAAACTCCACAACAAAATATTCTAAACGTATTACATAATATTTTGTTGTAAATGTTATGTTTAGATTTTTTTTACCTTCGCTATGTTTTGTTGTGAAGTTTCAAAAGTAAAATATTTGTGTCGCTAGTCTCATGAAAACAACTTGGTCTTACATGAACCTAACCCTATATTACATGTATGAATATGTTCATTACAAGAGAACGTAGGGCTTGCAATCTTTTATTTATAATAGTTTTTCTTTTATTTGTTTTTGAAAATGTCACGTCCCAATTATATCTTTCAGTTGGCATGGATCCAACACACTTCTCAGTTCATCCTGCAAAACCAACCAAATAAAAATTTTCTATTACTTTATTTCAAATAAAACTTGTTAGCATTTAGACATGAAAAAAGTAAGGTTCATTTCATCCTTAACTAATTTTTTAGATGGTCTTCTTTCTAAACATTATTTACATGGTTTTGGTTCCGTATATTTATCTACAACTTTTTGATCTGTCTAACAATAGTTAATTTTTTTTTATTAAATATATTAAAATCAAACACATTTTGGTGATTAAAAGTTTTCTATATATAAACCGTGATATTATATTATATATATATAGCATGATATTATATTTTATTTACAATAACACTATCGTCTGAGGATTCCTTTCTCAAAGTCCTTAATTATACTCCTTCCTTCCTAGCATCATTCATGAGAAACAAAACTTAACCTCTCCCTTCATGACACTCAACTTATATTCAAAAGGGGACTTTCATATAAACCCAGACCATGTATGACTAAACCGTACTCTTATCAGATTAAAATAGAAAGGAGTCACCATGAAGGGGAGGAAGTTCATGATCTAGGTCCGGTGTTGCCCTATGTCTCGATACTATTTGTAACACCCCAATTTCCCAACAGATAAATAATGCAATAAACAATCCCAGTGATCTAACGCAACGAAAATATAGCTAAATATCAAGCAAACGAAACGTGTGTAAGTGCACGAGGAACAACCCTCCACGCCTTAGATAATAATTTAAGTATCTAAAGTACGTAATAAAAACTAAGGCCGACTCTATCTATACGTCAGACCTTCTCCTCGCCCTTTCCTCTCTCCTGGGCTACACCTGTGACAAATAAAGAGAAAATATTTGGAAAAGCATGTGTTAGACCACAGGGTCTAGTGAATTCCCTCAAAAACAGTTTAATAACAAATCGGACCCGCTGGCATTTTATCAAAACATTCAGACAGGCAAATGTGTGCGGACAAAGAAAACCCCGTCACTTAGTGACATTCAGATCTGGCCCATCCGGCGCCTAGCAATAGCTCCCAAGGGACGTAGTCTCGAGGTACCCCCAAATGACTGATCAGGCCAAATGGTAAACACTCCCAAGGAACATGCAGTTCCAAGGTACCCAGTGTCCTTAATGCAACACACCTATCAACAACAATTCATATATTACCATTTTAAGCATGCTTAAACGTGATTAGCGTTTCATATCAATTCATATCGCAATATCATTTAACATGTCAAACATTATCAGTCCAAAAGAATTACAAAACAAAATGGGCATTTAAAAGACACTTTAAAATAGTAATCCCATTCAATTAAGGCAAGGGAACTCACCTGAGCAACTCTCACTGACTCGCTGCTGATCTCGCCTAACGTTCCTGTATGAATTCTAAGATATTAATGATCGCGCTTAATTAATCCTCTAACTATGACACCCCTACGAAACCCGACTCGGGAAATGACAAATCCCGACTTGGACGAATCACACTAACAAAATCTTAACGTCTACATTTCCCGATTCGGGGAAATAGCATAACCCGACTCGGGAAATAGGTTTCTCGACTCGGAGAATCACAAGGTCAAAATGACGACTCAACTAGCCGAATTCCCGACTCGGAAATCGTAGATTTCCAATTCGGGAAAGGCATTGAGAAAAAAATATATTAGTGACAACTTTGATGATTTCCCGACTCAGGAATCATAAATCCCGACTCGGGAAAGTATGATTCCCAACTCGGGAAATAAGAATCCGAACTTGGGAAACACAATTTCCAGCCGAAAACAACCTTTAATTCGACTGAAATCGATCCTAATTTATTCCAATCGATACCGAATGCTACCAATTAGCTCTACAAGTAATCTACAACGTGTACAAGGCTTAAAAGTTTCGCTTTCGTACGTTTCTCGATGAATCCCGGTGATGATGAGATGAAAATGGCCTAAGCCTCCCAACACACACACTTCACACTTAGGGTTTAGGCTATAAAAAGCAAGGGCTTTGGGCTAAGTCCATTCCCAAAATAGAATAATTAAACCCATTAATATCTTTCACAAAAGTGACACAAACTACCCCTAAACTCTTACATTCCAACAAGTAGGTCACACTTAACGAGGAATTAACTAGATCATCAACTTTAAAAATTCCGGTTATTACACTATTGGTAAAAAATAAGTGAAGTGCGGTCTAGCGTAGTTTAAAGATTGGCAAATGTAGTCAGAGTGAGCATTAGGAATGGAGTCTCTTCGGGTTTCCACATTCTTTGATTGAAATTAGTGATCAACTATTTGACCTTCCACGTCCTTCGATTTCAATCAATGCAATTATGTTCCGTAGTTTGTCATTCACCATATGTATGTCATAAATATGTTGTGTATATAAAGAACTTGAACTTTGAGTTTTAAGATAATGGTGGAATAATAGTTACTTTTCTAGTTCGGTGACTACAGCGAACTAGCTAGAAAAGTAACTATTATTCTACCAAATCCTACGAACTATCTTGGAAAAGTTACCAACACTTCTGGTTTCTTTCAAACACAAGAAGCTAGTTAACCTTAGTGATTGAAAATTTAATAATTATAAAATAATGATAAGACTTGATACTCAATAACAAACATACAAACTAAAAGTGTAATTTTCTTTCCATTACACACATAGAGGGAAAGAGGGGGTTTATTTATAACGTTATAGCATTATACACAAATATATATATATATATATATATATATATGGTTATCTTCAGCCGAGACGAAGCTGTTTCTGTTAGACCGGTGAGACCAACACTTTTTACATGAAAGTTCACAGCAAACACTATGAAGGTTAAAAATATTCGAAAATTCATTGTAAAAACATACTAAAAACACTATTGAGAAAAAAAAGAAGGAAAAAAAGAAACCTTCACAGCCAAAAATTGTGAATGTGACAAATAAATAATTTAAACCTTCAAAGCATTTTTGGACCTTCACATCAAAAATCAAAGTGAACATAACATTTATAGTGTTTCTACAATGAATGTTCCATTTTTTTAACCTTTACAGTGTTTTGATGTGAAGTTTCATGTAAAAAGTTTTGGTCTCACAGGTGTCACGGAAGCAACTTGGTCTCACCTGAACCTACGTATATATATATATATATATACTAAGGATCGTGTAAGACGAAGCTCTTTTCATGAGACCGTGAGAAAAATATCTTGTACTTGAAACTCTACAACAAAATATTCTAAACGTATTACACAATATTTTTGTTGTGAATGTTATGTTTGGATTTTTTTACCTTCAAGGTATTTTTTTGTGAAGTTTCAAATGTAAAATATTTGTGTCGCTAGTCTCATGAAAACAACTTCGTCTTACATGAACCTAACCCTATATATGTTCATTACAAGATAACATAGGGCTTTCAATCTTTTATTTATAATAGTTTTTATTATATTTGTTTTTCAAAATCTCACATCCCAATTATATCTTTCAGTTGGCATGGATCCAACACACTTCTCAGTTCAACCTGCAAAACCAACCATATAAAAGATTTCCATTACTTTATTTCAAATAAAACTTGTTAGCATTTAGAAATGAAAAAAATAAGGGTCATTTCATCCTTAACTAATTTTTTAGATGGTCTTGTTTCTAAACTTTATTTACATGGTTTTAGTTTCCTATATTTGTCTATAACTTTTTGAAATGTCTAACAATAGTTAATTTTTTATTGAATACATTAAAATGAAACACATTTTGGTGATTAAATTTTTTCTACATATAAACCGCGATATTATATTTTATATATCTATAAAATATCATATTATATTTTATACACATTAACACTATCGTCTAAGGACTACTTCCTCAAAGTCCTTCAAACTCCTTCCACCCTAGCACCATTGATGAGAAACGAAACTCAACCCCTCCCTCCATGAGACTCAACTTATCTTCAAAAGCGGACTTTTATGGAATCCCAGACCATGTGTGATTAGGCCATACTGTTATTAGATGAAAATAGAAAGGAGACACCATTAGGAGGAAGAAGTTCATAATCTTGTTCCGGTATTGCCCTATGCCCCGATGTTGTTGGTAAAAAAAAGTGAAGTGAGGTCTAGAGTAGTGTAAAGATCGACAAATGTAGTAAGAGTGAGCATTCGGAATGGAGTCTCTTTGACCTTTCACATTCTTTGATTGAAATTGGTGATCAACTCTCACCTTCCAGATCGATCCTTCCATTTCAACCAATGCAATTACATTCCGTAATTGGTAATTAACCATATGTATATAATAAATATGTTGTGTATATAAAGAACTCGAACTTTGGGTTTTAAGATAATGGTGGAATAATAGTTACTTTTGTATGAACTATCGTACGAACTATCTCAGAGTAGTTTTAAGATATGTTGTGTAATCTACCAAATCGTACGAAATGTCTCAGAGTAGTTACCAACACTTTTGGTTTCTTTCAAACACAACAAGTCAACCTTAGTGATTGAAAAATTAATAATTTTAAAATAATGATAAGACTTGATAGTGAATAACAAGCATATAAACTAAAAGTGTAATTTTCTCTCCATTACACACATAGAGGGCAAGAGGGGTTGATTTATAATGCTATAGCAGTATATACAAAGATAATCTTTATAGGCAATAACACTACAATGTAAAGAAACATGCACACACAAAAACTCATGGTTGCATATGTAAATTAATGAAAAATCTTTTGTAGAGTTGTTTAATATGATGAAAATGTTCATATCCTAAATTTTTTGATGGCGTTGTTTCATATGAAGGTGTTTATTTACGTAGAAATGAACAAGTTTCATTGAAAGCAGGAAAAAGTTTTATATGAATAAAAAACACCAAAATATGAAACAATTTCATCAAAATTTGATGTTTATAAAACATTTTCATCATATTAAACAACTCCATAAATCAATTTTATTCATTTAATCTATGCAACCATGAGTTTACACGGTTTCCACGTTATTTGTGGTTTACAAAATAACTTCCTTCTTAAGGAGGGAAGTTATTTTGTAAACCACAAATAACGTGTAAACCGTGTAAACCGTGTAAACTCATGGTTGCATACGTAAATTAATGAAAAATCTTTTGTAGAGTTGTTTAATATGATGTAAATGTTGATATCCTAAATTTTTCGATGGCGTTGTTTCAAATGAAGGTGTTTATTTACGTAGAAATGAACAAGCTTCATTGAAACTAGGAAAAAGTTTTATATGAATAAAAAACACCAAAATATGAAACAATTTCATCAAAATTTGATGTTTATAAAACATTTTCATCATATTAAACAACTCCATAAATCAATTTTATTGATTTAATCTATGCAACCATGAGTTTACACGGTTTCCACGTTATTTGTGGTTTACAAAATAACTTTATATATATAGGGTTAGGTAAGCTGAGATGAGATGAAGCTATTTCTGTGAGACCGGTGAGACCAACACTTTTTACATGAAACTTCATAGCAAACACTATGAAAGTTAAAAAAAGTCGAATATTCATCGTAAAAACATACTAAAAACACTATTGAACCTGCACAGGAAAAAAAAAAACCTGTGAAGGTAAACCAGACCATATATGATTAGAGCAAAGTGTTATCATATGAAAATAGAAAGGAGTCACCATGAAGGGAAAGAAGTTCATGATCTGGGTCTGGTGTTGCCCTACGCTCTGGTACTGTTGGTAAAAAAAGTGAAGTGAGGTCTAGAGTAGTGTAAAGATCGACAAATGTAGTCCGACTGAGCATTGAGAATGGAGTCACTTTGACCCTCCACATTCTTTGATTGAAGGTAGTCATGAACTCTTTGACCTTCCAAATCCTTTGATTTCAATCAAACGTTCCATAATTGGTCATTAACCATCTGTATGTCATAAATATGTTGTTTATATAAAGAACTCGAACTTTGCGTTTTAAGATAATGGAAGAAAAAAAGACTACAATGAAAAAAAGTAACACAAATGTGAAAAATATCAAGGTATAAAAGAGATTTTGAAGTTCATTCATAACGATAATATCGTGTAGAACCTTATTCTTTTTTTATAGTCAAACATTGTTAAAAATCATTATTTTCTTTTTTTTTTTAGTATTCAAAGAACTCTAATAACCCTTTAAAGTTAGTTGTTTTTCCTTTCCATCGAAATGATAGACAATTACCTATTGTCTATTTGAAGATTAGAAATGTGAAAAACAAATTTCATATATTTTGGTTAGGGAGCAGAAGTTATATATTTTTCTCTCATTTTGAGACAACAAGAAAAAGTAGTTTGATTTGCGTAAACTTTTCGACTGCTAAGTAGAAATCAATAACAGGACTAGTTGATTAGGTTATGTACTTGTTAGCTCCAATTTTCTATATAGAAGTATTAAAAAAGTAGGCTAAGTCTAGGAATCTGTTCAACACCGCATAACATCAAGAACCGACAGAAGGAACTCTATTAGAAGAAGCTCATTAGAGGTGCAAACAAGTCACAAAAAAGCTTCTGAGACCCCCCATTTTAGAATTTTTGTGGTAGTAGACTTCTGAAGAAAAGTTGCTCTTACTGAAGATTCATTCAAGTTCGGATCAAGTGCATAATGAATGTGCCAATCACGTGAAGCAGTTACAACAGATTTGGGAATTGTACATATACCTCACTGATTGATATATCTCTAGCTGGCATATTCAAATTGGCCATAGTAACATAGGCTTTGAGTTTATAGTTAGGATTTGCACTTGTATTCCTTACGAATTCACGCATTCCAACAATGTAACACAATAAGATTGAGAGCATTCTATTTTGAGAGAATTTACATAGTTTACTGTATTCTTGGTGTTCTTCATATTTTAGTGACCACAAATCGGTTGATGATCATTGTTCTTTTATTTTTATGATTTCGTATTCCATTATTATGTGTGTTTACTATCATACGTTCTAGATCTCTTATTATCATATGCTTCTGCACTTTAACCCAACTTTAGACATTCTTAAAATATATCAATGAATCTAAGCGATTTTGTGTCCAAAAATATTCTAGATGGAAAATACGATATTCTTATCTAAAATACGTTGTGCATTTATGATGTGTTTATGAATATTTAAATTCGCGAGTGTCCAAAAAGTGGAATAAAATATTTTTCTCGTGCACAAAATTTATAGGTGCAAATTTTGTTTACCTAAAAATACTTGGTATCCACAAATGAGTAGAGTCATGATTCTATGACATAAATAATGTTTTTTTTTTTACATTCAAATGGTCAATATTCACAATCAAGTTGATTAAACATCGAAACCATCTAACACTTCATATCAGGGGAATGGCTTTGATTTCTAGGATCATTGCATATGATACACCCAAGATGATATGTACAAAGTTATGCTCAAGAACAAGTGTCCAAATATAGATATATCATATAGTAGAATATTTTCTGGCAAAAAATCCATTTAGTGTATGGTTGATGGAATTTGGGTATTGTTGTAAAATAAAAATAAATTATCTATTTTATCTTTAATATATGAGCTTGCCATATTGTTGGTATGTTATTGTGAACAAAATTTGGAATAATATTGATTTAATTTCAATATTAAATTTCGAAGTTTATTGGGTCTTAACATGGATTTAAATCCCAACTAATATTGTAATCAATGAAATTTGAGGTATTTAAATAGATAGGTGATATTTTACAATGTATCAACATGTTTGAATTGTACGAGTCAGGTCAATGATAAAATTATAGAATCATATATCATACAAAGGAGAGGTAGATCATTATATTTCACTATATAATGATGTGATCGTGGTGGTGAATATGTTGATTCATAAAGTAACATTACCTAGTTAGTGAATTGTCAAAAAGGAATGAGAGTGAAGAAAAAGTTTTGTGTTTGTGTGTATGGAAGTGTTGGGATGTTTATATAATTTTTAACATAAATATATAATATAAATATTTAATACATATAGTAACTTTTTAATTACCATTTTGAATGTTACAACTTTGTATATATATTTTAATATTAATGGCATATACATTTTCATATTACATGACATGGTAGTTACTTATTATTAATATATATATATATATGGCATGCTTGTTACTTATTATTTATATATACATTTATATATTAACAATTGTTTTTATGTTCAGTAAGAGCAATCAACGGTGGTTCAACGACTTTCAGTAAAATATATTATAATTTTTAAATAGATTAAGCAAAATCTTTGGTTTAGGGACTTTCTACTACTTCTGACCATGTGCAATTGACTCTCTTTCCAAATGCCTTTCAAGTTCCAATTGATGAAGCAACCTTACAAATCGAACTATTATTAAGGAATTTTTATTTATTAATTGGAGCGAAAACCCCGAGGTTACATTAATAAGAGAAATATGTATATGACTAGAATGTTTTATTCATCTATGCATATTTTCATAGTCACTATTCAAGATACAATAATTGGAATTTAAAATTCTTATGGATAGTAGTACCATTCATGCAAAACATGCATGAGAAATGATTAAATAATTTTTAAATCAACAATATAAATTTCCTATGAATTATTAATATATAAATGATCGTTGAAGACTATCAGTATATTATTATATGTAGTTTCGAATTTTAAGTGTAATTGGTTCTTGAGTTTTTTGCTTTTGAAATTTTGTTTGTGTGAGGCAGCTTCTATTCTTAAAATTTATTAGGTTCACTAAATAACGAAATCAATTTACTGAAACCATTTTTATATTATCTTCGTATAAAAGTTTCACTACAAAACGTACGATACTAAATTATTAATTTTATATTATCTCTTCGCATCCCAGAAAAGACTTTCACTTGACATTAAAATTATTAATTTCTTGTGAGCAATCAAATACATGGAATGCCCTTATATAAGATAATTAAGAAAACAAATTTAGTATCCTAAATATACTGTTAATTATAATGCTTGTTTAGCATGGACTCTTATTAAAAGATCATGTGTTTATTTGGCCAATATAAATAAAAATCAAAACACATGAGTTTTTTTTTTTTACCAAACAAGTCATCTTTAAGCAAAATGACCATTTTGACATAAAAATATGAAATCGTTACTACTAAAAAAAGGTATTACCGGCGACAGAAAAAAGTAGGTAAACCACTAGAAATAGGCTTTACCGATGGTTTTCCGAAGAAACGAGCCTTGCTAGAAAGTTGGTCGGTAAAAGCTATCGATGGTTTTTCCGACGACCGTTAGCGACTGCTTTTCGACCATTTCATTTACTGATGGTTTTCCGATGGTTTGCCGACGCTTTTCGAACTGTTTTTCGTACGACTAAATAAAAAAGAAAAAGTCAGTAAACCATTGGAAGGTCGTTGAAAATTTGTAACTACTAAAAGAAATTAGTAATAGTCCTCGATGTTAGAAAAATATTGTTAGTTGTGTCAATTTGTAATTACTTAAACTTTATTTCCTTTATTGTAATTTGTGATTGAGGCCCATTGTTTAGGGCCCATCATTTAAAGCCTTTTAAGCCTTTTAGAATGTAGTATAAATAGGATTTGATTTCTTCATTTGTAGTTCCCACTTCCCATTATATACATTTGAGAGCTAATCAATCATTTGGTGACTTTTACACTTAGTATATTTTTTCATCATGATCATTACTCCATCACTCTTAGATTTTCTACTTAATGTTTACATTATAAAAATCTAAGTGTTCATTGTGGTTGATTTGGAACCTACACTCGATAATATGTAATTTTTAGTATTGTGTTCTTTTAAATGGTTACCTAAATTAGACAAGAATTTTGCAAAAGAATTTAACAACCAATCGTAAAAATTTATTTTCTGGTTATGATTTAAAACGCAAAAAGGATTTAGTAAATTTACTAAATCTTTTTGCTTGTATACTGATAGTCAAGAAATAGGTATATCTTTGAAACAAAAAATATTACCCAAAATGATTGGGTTTCTTGAAAACACATTAAAATTTAAAAGTGGCATCAAACAACTATGATTATAAAAAAAAAAGTATAAACTTGAACATACTTGGAGCAATTGGTCATTTTGCTGACCCTATAAGGAAATTTAACACTACAGTTGTCGGGAAGTTTGAGGGCGTTGTTAGGATTCCATTTGAAATAAGTAATACCACCTGTGAAACAAAAACACGAAAATTGCTTGGCGGAGGTTGATTTCAAATCATTGTTGATTCCACTAACAGCATTGCAACAAGCTGGCTGCATTAAACCACCATTTTTGAGATAGTTATGGCATGAGTTTATCTTTTCAAACGTTTCATAACATTTAGCGAAATCAGAAGGTTCAACGTTAGGCGCTGCCACCACCATGGAAGTCACCGTAACGCATAAAACCTTCATTAACATCCCAGGCGCCATTGTTCTACTAGTTTTCATTGATTATGTTTAGTCGAAAACTAAAATATTGATAAAGTTGTGTGTATCTTTTGTTTTTAGATCTTATGACTTGGTGTATGAAATTGTTATGGAGGGTACCATATATATAGGAAAAATCTCAACATATTAACGCATGTGTAATGGATTATAAAATATCTTTTGTCCAAGTGTAGTAGAAATGATGAAATATAAAATAAATAAAATGTAAGTGTGTTAGATAATATTGGATGAAAATTATACCGATGAAAATACAGTAAACACATAATCCATCCGTATATTTTCCATCAACTACTATATAAGACAAAAAAAATTATGGTCAAAGTCGAAAAAAAAGACTTTAGAAACTCAAAGGAAAACAATAATTTTGGGACGGAGAGAGTATTTGTTAGTTGTGCATGTGTGTTTACGGATATAATCAATCAAAACTGTAACTTTTAGCAAGACATACCCTTTGTCGGGATGTTTCTATGAAACTATACGAAGTCTCCATAAGCACGATCTATAATGATGCATTACATTAGTAAAACTACGATTCCAACTATCAACATTTACACATTGATGATATATAGCTGATATTAACCTAATTATTATAGACAAATTTAGCTAACTAATGTATGAGATCCAAACAAAGAACTCATATAAAAGTATCCCGTTAACTTAAAGTATCCTATGTAGATATGACTATCCTTAATCATGGACGGACCTTCAAAATTATTTAGCTTTGTTAAGGTGGAACCGTATCATTTAGGAGAGTGTTATAATTTTAATTTCGAAACTTCAAGGGGTGCATCAAAAAACCAAAAGATTCTTTCGTAATCAATCAAAAAGCTGAAAAATTCTGTTGAAATTTGTTAGAAATTATTATTAGTTGTGTCAATTTGTAATTTCCTTAAAGTATCTTTCCTTTATTGTAATTGTGATTGAGGCCCATTGTTTAGGGCCCATCATTTCTAAAAGTCTAGTCCATTAGTGGTAGTATAAATAGTTGTCTTTAAGTTCATTTATAGTTGATTCATCATCCAAGTTTTCTGTTGGTCCCAAATAATCAAACAAAAAGAGGATTCAAGAGAGAAATAAAGAAGATGAAATGAAAAGTCCTTGAATTTATTATGAGAGCTCTCAAGAACACAAGAACACACACAAACACCTACTAGATGACTCTCATTGAAATGACTTCCACACCTTTCTCTCAACCCTAAACCCCTTTATATATGGGGCCTAAATACAAAAGCCCAAGCCCAAGCCCAATAGCTAAACTAACTAGTTAAACACTAATTAAACCTTCTCAAAGCTTACTTTATAAAACTTTCTCTAATTAGGACAATTTGGTCCTAACAATCTCCCCCTAAAGTTTTATAAAGGAAGAATCTCTGATCTTCTCCCCCTTGCTTTCTTCAGAAAACTTTAGTGGCGTTCGACTACATTTTGATCTCCAAGCTCCCCCTCGATTGTAGCTCTTTATCTTCAGTTTCAACTGAAAGACCAGATCCGATTTCCAATAAACGCGACTGATTGCACAAACTACAGCTCAACCTGTAAATAACTCAACACATCTGATAACCGCAGAATACAACAGCTTGAGCCAGAGCATGTTGATTCATCCAATTATGTTGATCTCCAGCCAAGAGAAACAAAGGGATAGATGCATGTGTGAGTTACCGTGCAGATCAGCAAGAAAAGTAAAGGTTATGTCTCTGACCCCTTGTTGAATAGGAATTCAGCATAAGAGCTTTAATTCTGATAAGTTCATAACAGGGTAAACACCGAAGCTTGGATCACCGAAACACCGTATGGAATGAAAAACTCGGAGTAGATGCTGAACGAGATGCTCTGCTTTGATCTCTCTACTACTTAGAAAATAGTCGATTTCTTGAAATCTTCCAAAATATCAAGCAATCAGATCCAGATCTAGTCTTCTTAGTCAGATGGACGACGACCGTCACTCAAAATTCTAGATCGCAACTGAACCTCCACAACGGTAAAACTCAACGCTCACGCCTAAGAGGAATAATTCACCGAAGGTGGCATCCAAAGGAAAAACTCAACTCTCACGCCTAAGAGGAATAATTCCATCTAATAAAACTCTAGAATAATGGTTGCAGAGCGTCAGCCTTCTGAGTAATCTAACCAAATGCAGAATCCGATCACCGTCGTTTTGATATCGATACAAATCTGACATGACTTCAAATAATCTGGAGCAGTTGGGAAACGAGAGAAATTCAATTTTCATGATTGAAAACTGAATTTGGGCTAAAATCTGGGTTGATGAGATCTTTACGAACCAATTGGGAAAGAAAGGTGGCTAATAAAGCGCGGGGATTTTGAAGCGTCACATGTATTTGAATCTGGGTGGATCTGGAGTGCAGCGGAATATAATCTTGAAAGCGTATCTGGAGATAATTCCCGAACTAAAATTGAGCAATTTAGCATACTCGGGAAAAAAATTCCGTCAAATAGTCCCAAACCCCGAATCCTAGAAGTCCCAAATCAGAAAAAAATAAAATTTTCTGAAAGATGTGAAAATTTCAAACTCCGAGGGCTGAATTTGTAAAAATTCAGAACTTTGAACTCAAGGGGTTATACTTGTAAATATTCAGAAGTTGAACTTGAGGGACCAAATCTGAATATATTTGAAACTTGAAGTGCAGGGACCAAATCTGACAGAACTTGAAAGAAGAAGTGCAGGGACTGGATTTTAACATTTCCCCAAAGTTGATAAATAAATAAGCTTGAAAGTATAGGGGCTGGCAGCGTCAAGATGACAAACTTGAAAAATTCAAATTGTCACACCATTAAAACTGCAGGGACCAAACTCGTAAATATCATCAAATCTTGAAATTGAGTCCAAGTGCAGGACGCCGGTTCGGGAAACCAATTCGGGGAAGCCAATTTAATTTTGGTTTTTTTTTTTCATTCCAACATTTCTTGCCACAAATATTTTTCATATTAAATTCCAAATCAAAATCCATGAAGTTCAAATTCATATATTTCGATTTCAGTTTTTATGGCAAATTTTGGGGTTAGAAAATTTGAAAAATCAAAGGTTCCACTTAATAACGAGTCGGGAAACCTCGAATACCCGAAACGGGTTATTCATGTTTCCCGAGTCGAGATATGAAAGATCAAAGGTTCCCCTTAAGAACGAGTCGGGAAACCTCGAATACCCGAGTCGAGTTATTCATGTTTAGAGTTTTTGGATGTAAATGCTATGTTTTAAACGACTGGGATGATTTGGGAAAGTTTGAACCTAAGTCTGATGAGTCTATCTTCATCGGATACTCACATAACTCAAAGGCTTATAGGGTTTTCAACAAACGGACCCGAACCATCTTGGAAAGCTCAAATGTTGATTTTTCCAAAACCGAAACTTATTCTGTTGCAAGTCCAAGTAATGTAGATGCCTCATTTCCTGAACTGTTCACCACACCACCGAGCACAGATTCTTCCACGGGTCCGATTGTAGTTCCTGCTCATGCTGGTTCAACATCTACTTCCGTGACATCCGATGCTTTCATCACTGAGCCTTCTTCAAGCACATCTACAAACTCAGTGACACCAGAGTCGGCGGTCTCTCCCCCTGAAACTTCATCCGCTGCCTCACCGGAACCCGTCCGAGAACAGACCCCACACCCTATTCTTGCACCTATCCCGGAAGAAGCTCCGCTACCCTCACCCAGTTCGGCTCAGAGAACTTATGCTCAGGTAGTGCGTGAGCCCCGGTTGGAGGTAGCACCGCAGACTAATCTGGAAGCCGGGTCATCGAGTAGAAACCAGCGAGAGGTCTTTGCCGTGCAAGATGAGAACGACGCCACCAACAATCAACAAGCTTATGTCACTCTTCCGCACAATCGAAAGTGGACACGAGATCATCCCCCCTCCCAAATCATCGGGACTCCTTCACAACCTGTACAGACGAGATCTTCCAAGAACGTGGAAAACCTGATTCTATTCGGAGGATTCCTTAGTGAATTCGAACCATCGGATGTTTCTCAAGCTCTCACCGATCCTGATTGGGTTTTAGCGATGCAAGAAGAGCTTGCAGAATTCGAGAGAAACAAAGTATGGCGTCTGGGAACTTGATAGGTGGGTTTACACCCCCCCTAAATCTAACCGCAAGTGTACGGGTCGAATCAAGTAATACGTACGGTAAGTACGGAATCGAACCAAAGAGCTAGGAATTGAATTACACAATTACTATAATTATTACTAATTGGATATAATCAAAAAGGGTAGTTGGATTGATTAATTAAAACTAAAATTGAATTAAAGTGAATACTGAAATAAAAGAGTGAACTTTATCAATTAAAGGAAACAGTTGGGAGTTGGGACTTAAGGATATTCACAGTCAACAAATAATTATGGATTCTTGCGGACTAAAAATTAGTGAACACACAATCTTGAACTCTCGTTGTCTTTTCTCAAATAACAACGAGATTAATCCCAATTGATGAATTATCTCTCGATCTCAACATGCAAAAGGAATTAACAAAATTGCACGAGTACTAAAGCTTAATTGGTATATCTCTATCCAAAATCTCACTTTAGGCAAACAACTTTAGTTCTACAGGAAATTAATTCTTCTCAGAATAATTCACAGCAACAATTCAATTGTAAGTTGATCAGGCAAACAATAGCATTAAGTTCAAAAGTCATAAGCTTCACCATTCATAAGTCTAACAAAAATCCAATCAAATAAGTCAACTGCTTAATCCAAGAGCTACCCAACCCCCAACATCTAAGATTAGTTCATGCTGGGGGTGTTTAAACAAACACAAATTAAAAACATCGTAGCAACAATCAATTGTAAACTAAGTGAAACAGTAAAACTCATAAACTCCCTCCGGTGTCACGAACAATGAATAATTCCAAGCTGCTGATTCTCCAAGTGATTCTCCTTCCTAATGCCTCCAAACTTGCTCCAAAAGTCGCCTCCGAGCTGCTACCCTTGAAAAACCCTAATTGAATGAATCATCCTCCTTAGCACCCAAAAATCGTCCTTTTTACAACAATCCAGACCAAACCGCGGGTAATCACGCGGGTAAGCTTACCCGCGGTTTTACCCACCCGCTAGGTACCACCCCGCGGGTAAGGTCTTCACCCGCGGCTTCAAGCTCCCTTCAGTCAAAATCTCCTATTCTGCTCCTAAATTCATCTCTTTTGGCTTCGCCTGTGATCATCTCATCAGATAGCTGTAACCCTGAGAATTTCTTGCATAAAACCGTAAGAACAACGCTAATTTCGCTCGGGAACCCTGTGAATCACTCCGAATGCGGTTATAAAACAACGCCAAAAATGGCGTTATCACCAGACCGTGGGGAAAATCTATAATCGGGTTGAAGTGGATTTTTCGGAACAAGAAAGACGAGAACGACCTCATCATCCGGAACAAAGCCCGATTGGTTGCCAAAGGCTATCGTCAGCAAGAGGGTATCGATTACGATGAGACGTTTGCGCCCGTGGCTCGGATCGAGGCAATTCGGATCTTCCTTGCGTATGCCGCACACAAGAACATGACAGTGTATCAAGTGGACGTCAAGTGTGCCTTCTTGAACGGAGTTCTTCAAGAAGAGGTGTACGTCGAACAACCGGAAGGATTCGTCGATCCCAGATATCCAAATTGTAACACCCCGCTAAAGCGGAAACAGGAGGTGCGACAGTCTAGATTTCATAGCGATAGGAGATAAATAACACCAATCATTCATTTCAAAAATTAAATTACGCTTACAAGTTGTACAATCCAACCATAAGTTAAAGTTTACAGATCTTTTACAAAATAATAGTAAATATCACAACTAGATTGGTGATCACAAAAATTCCACAAAAAGCCCTATCAAACCTTCGGATTTCCTGAAAAGCATGTTAAAACAAGTGTCAACTACGAGAGTTGGTGAGTTCACAGGTTTTCATATGCACAAAACAGTTTAAATGCAACAAATTTTTAGTGAACCCTTTCGTTCACTCAGTTTTCTGTAAGCCAGTTATAGTGAATCCATTCATTCACTCAATTTTTATAAACAGTTATAGTGAACCCGTTCATTCACTAAATTTTCGTAAACAGTTATAGTGAACCCGTTCATTCACTAAATAAACAGTTATAGTGAATCCGTTCATTCACTAAATTTTCATAAACAGTTAGAGTGAATCCGTTCATTCACTACCAACACGTGAGTAAATTTCCCGGGTGATTTGTTAATCGCATGATATTTATCCTGTGAGTTACTACAATCCTCCATTTCATGACATGCTACGCCCCTATCTTATCACAGCGGTGGGACTAAGTCCCACATGTGTAAAATTTTTATTCAATACAGTGCACCTCTCACTCGTCAGTTTAAGGTGGGTATGTCAATCCAAATAGCGCTATCCACATGTATTATAGGCCCATTGTTATGAGTTAATAGTAGTTTTCCGGGGACTTAAACATTTTGTTCTCACTATATCATGCTTTAAAACGCATCAAATTTAACTCACTATACATTTCATTTCATTTCATAACATTTTCACAATTCCATTCACAATCATTCATAACATGCTTTTCACCCCAAAACGCATAAAAACGGTAAAAAGTGGGGCTGTGAATACTCACCTTGAGTGGGTTTAGCGTTCTAGGTATTCGTAAGTGCGTGTCCGAGATCCAGCTCCTGATCTACAATCACCCTATAACATACGTAATTAACGTAAGTTCTAAATTCAACGGTCCAAGCTTTAGTAACCATACCGATATCCTATATAATGCCCTTAAATAGTTTATTTAGTCCAATATAGTTTAAATTAGGTTCTGATAAATCTTAGGGACTTCCAAGTATGTGAGAAACCTTAAAGTTTATAAAAATTGGTCTTTAGTACATTTTCAGAATCTGCCATATTTTTAAAGTTGTAAAAATGCTACCTTTGAGCTTAGGTCCACAAAAGGAATAATTCCAAAATTTTTACCTACTGATTTTGGGGATGTTAACATCATCTCTACCAAATTTCATAATTTTTAGAGGTGTTTTACATATTTTAAATATTTTTGCAAAATCAGTGCACACTTTTATTTTTCAAGGATACATGTCAGTAAAGTTTTGTTCATAGAGAGTTCATTATCCCACCAAATCACGAATTTCCAAAGGGGTTTTCTAAATAAAACATATACCAAGCTAATGAGACAAGTTTCACATCATTTGGGTGACTTTTGAGAGAGATATGCCTTTTTAAAGTTGTGCATGTGGATCTGCCATCTTGGGACAGCTTGCACCATCAACTTGTTTTCATTGGTTCATCCCTTTAAAATCCACCAAATCACATGGTTTTGGATTCTTTGGAAAGCTAACTCAGTAAACTTGAGTTTAGAATTAAAAATAAAGCATTTTGGACAAGTTACCTATGAGATATGCATGCATGAAGATGATAGAAGATTTCTGACAGAAGCTGTTGCATACCAAAATGTTTCTAGATAGTTGAAAGGGTTTTACTCCGAATTTTTGAGTGATTCAAAATGGGTTTTCTTCCTAACTCTTAAAAATTTCATCTATCAAATTTTTGTAGCAAAAATCGGACAGATTCTGTCCAGAAACCAAAACCCTTTTTCACTTATCAAAACACATAAAATCATAAGATTCATGAAGGTTTTCTTGCTAGTAAACTAAATACTCACTTTATGCAACAAATAAAAAGATGAAAAGTGTATTATCATCATCATAGACATGCATGAACTATCCTTTAAGTTCAGCCCCAAAATGCATAAAAAAAAAACATCAAATATGTGATTTTTACTTCAAATCTTGTGTTCATAAGGAGGAGTCATGGAATTTCACCTTCTTTGAATGTTCTTACACATTTCTAAGGTTCATTCTCATCCTCAAACATCAAGAATGATATTCATCACTAAAAGAGGGTTTAATCCTCAAGAAATACAAGAAAAGAGCTTCAAAAATGCTAAAATCGAAGTTACAATGCACCTACAACACTTACCTTAATGAAACCACTACAAGAGCTTTTTTAAAATCTTATTCAAATCTTCAAAAATCAGATTTTAGATGAAGAACTTGGCTGGAATTTTTGAGAGAAAATGAGAGAGAAAGAGTATGGAAGAAGAAATTTGAAAAGGGAAATGATGGTTTGAGTTGGAAAAAGAGGAAGTGATTAAATCTGTTGGGGAAAAGAAAAAGAGAGAGAGATGATAGGGGGAGGGGGGTGGTGGCCAGCCATGGTGGGGCCCACCCCAACCTCTTATCTTTTTTTTTTTAAATATGTATTCCTAATACTGTTTGCTCAAACGCAGTGTCGGGTTTTCTGTGATTTTTGGTAAAAATCAACTTTTTCGAAGGTGAATTTAGAATATTTGGAACAGTTTACTTTTATTTTAAACAAGATAACTTAAATTTCCAAAAGTTACTTTAAATTTGGCATTTTAGGATTATCGGATGATTTCGGGCCGGTTCGGGCTTTTTCGGGCAGTTTTTGGGACTTTTAGGTTTTAGCCTAACTTTTTCACGCAAACTAACCTAGTTTCATTTAAAAACTTAAATGACTAAATTTTAACCTACGGAAATGCTACAGAGTGATTAAACGAGTAGCTAACCTGAAGGTCAAAACTGTCGGTTGTCACATTTACCCCCGGTTGAAAGAAATTTCGTCCCGAAATTTAATTCTTGCTAGTAACGCAGGGGTCTTTTGTGAAGAGATGCGGGTACTTGTCTTTCATGAAAGCCTCCCGCTCCCAAGTGAACTTAGGTCCGTGCCTGAAGTTCCATCGTACCTTGACGATCGGTATTTTACTGCGCCGGAGTTGCTTGATTTCTCGATCAAGGATCTCAATAGGCTCCTCTGCGGCGCGTAGTTGTTCATCGATTTGAATTTCCCCTAAAGGCAAGATCACTGTCTCCTCCGACAGGCATTTCTTTAAATTGGACACATGAAACGTGTTGTGAATGGAGCTGAGCTCAGGGGGTAACTCCAATCTGTAAGCAACTGGTCCGATTATTTCCAGGATTTCAAACGGTCCGATAAAACGAGGGCTCAACTTTCCCTTTTTTCCAAATCTTATTAGTCCTTTCCAAGGTGATACCTTTAGCAGTACTCTATCGCCAACTTGGAATTCTAACGGCTTTCGTCGATTATCAGCATAGCTCTTCTGGCGATCCCTGGCTGCTTTAAGCTTCTCCTGAGCCAGTTTAATCTTATCAGTTGTTTCTTGAATGATGTCAGGCCTAGTTAGCCGACTTTCTCCCACTTCCAACCAATTGAGTGGGGATTTGCACTTGCGTCCGTACAAGGCTTCATATGGGGCGCACTGAATGCTGGCATGATAGCTGTTATTGTAGGAGAACTCGACTAAAGGTAAGTGATCATCCCAACTACCCCCAAATTCTAGTACGCAAGCACGCAGCATATCTTCCAACGTCTGTATAGTTCTCTCGGTTTGCCCATCTGTTTGAGGATGATAAGCTGTGCTTAGATCTATGCGAGTACCCAGTGCTTCCTGCAATGACTGCCAAAATCGTGAAGTGAATCTACTATCTCTATCGGAAATGATCGAGGTTGGCACTCCATGTCGCATAACTATCTCATCGACATATAATTGCGCAAGTCTCTCAATGCTGAAATTTTCTCTAATTGGCAGGAAGTGCGCAGATTTCGTGAGGCGGTCAACAATCACCCATATTGAATCATGGCCCTTTTTAGTTTTGGGTAACTTGGTCACGAAATCCATTGATATCCGCCCCCATTTCCATTCTGGGATTTCCGGTTGCTGTAATAGTCCTGACGGTTTCTGGTGTTCTGCCTTGATTCTTGCACAGGACAGACATTTGCTCACATAGGTGGCGATATCCTTCTTCATTCCAGGCCACCAATAGTGTTCCTTCAGCCCTTTGTACATTCTGTCAGAACCTGGGTGTATCGAGTACTTTGATTGATGAGCTTCATCCATGATCAATTTCCTTAACTAATCGACTTTCGGAACCCAAATTCTATCCTTGAAATAATGCACTCCATCCGTTCTCTCCTCAAACTCCTCCTCCATCTTGTGAAGTGTCTCCTTCTTTAAATTGTCAGCCTTCAGAGCTTCTCTCTGAGCTCCCAATATCTGACTTTTCAGGCTGATCTGCACTATCACTCCCATTGCTCTCGTCCTTGTAGGCTTCACCCCTTTCCTTCCTACTTAGCGCATCAGCTACGACATTCGCCTTCCCTGGATGATACTTAATCTCGCAGTTGTAATCGCTGAGCAACTCAACCCATCTTCTCTGTCTCATGTTCATCATTTGCTGATCGAGAATATGCTGGAGGCTCTTATGATCTGTAAAAATTGTGCATTTGGTGCCGTAGAGATAATGTCTCCAAATCTTAAGGGCAAACACCACTGCTCCGAGCTCCAAGTCATGAGTGGTGTAGTTCTTCTCATGAACTTTCAGCTGTCTGGATGCGTAGGCGATGACTTTCTCGTTTTGCATGAAAACACATCCCAAGCCTTGATGTGAGGCATCGCAATATACCACGAAGTTATCCGTTCCTTCGGGTAATGCTAAAATGAGTGCATTGCACAACTTATGCTTAAGTAACTGGAAAGCTTCCTCTTGTTTCTCTCCCCAAACAAACTTCTTGTTCTTTTGCATCAACATCGTCAGGGTTTGCGCGATCTTGGAAAAATTTGCGATAAATCTCTGGTAGTAGCCTGCCAAACCAAGAAATTGTCAAATTTCTGTTGGCGTCTTCGGTGCTTCCCATTTCTTTATGGCTTCAATCTACGCTGGATCGACAGGGATTCCTTCCTTGTTCACTACATGACCCAAAAAGTGTCCTTCTCGGATCCAAAATTCACACTTAGAGAATTTTGCGTAAAGCTCCTCGGTTTTGAGCAAGTCCAGTATCAATCTTAAATGCTGCTCATGCTCCTCCTTGCTTCGTGAGTAGATCAGAATGTCATCTATGAAGACAATCACCAATTTATCCAAGTACGGTCGACATATCCTGTTCATTAAGTCCATGAACACTGTTGGAGCGTTTGTCAAACCAAATGGCATGACCAAGAACTCGTAATGACCATACCGAGTTCTGAACGCTGTCTTGACAATATCTTCTTCTCGCACTCTCATCTGATGGTAACCTGACCAAGGGTCGATTTTAGAAAAGCAGGTAGGTCCTTGCAGCTGGTCGAACATATCATCTATGCTCGGTAAAGGATATCGATTCTTGATCGTGATCTTGATCAGCTCCCTATAATCTATATACATCCTAAAGGATTCGTCCTTCTTTTGACGAACAAAATTGGGGCTCCCCAGGGTGAGGGGCTGAGTCAGATGAGTCCTTTATCTAACAGTTCTCGAAGATGATTCGACAATTCCTGCACTTTTGATGGCACCAGACTAGACGGTGACTTTGTTACAGGGGCCGCTCCTGGGACTAGATCGATATAGAACTCCACTTGCCTATGCAGGGGTAATCCAGATAACTCCTCTGGGAACACTTCTGGATAATCTCTTACAACTGGAAAGTCCTGAATTCGTTTCTCTTTTACTTCCTTATCTACAATGGGTGCTAAATATGCAACGCTCTCCTTCCTTAAATGACTCCGTATTTTTATGCCTATCATTATGCTAGATCTTGGTGGACCTCTTTAGTTCCAATTGCGAATGCCCTTCCTTGAGCCTTGTATCCTTAATCTCTTTGTTTGGCTTGCGTTGCTCTGTTCCTCCTCTTGGTGCTGCTCAAGCCTTTATTCAGCGTGGAATACCTATCGTTAGAGTGGTTTAGGGTTCCGTACTCTTAGCACCCTTTCCGGTCCTTCTGACCTTCATCTCCTTTCTATAGTAACGAGTAGTGTAACCGACTAAATTGTCCTTGGTACCCAAAATACAAGCTCCTGGGTGATTGCAGTCGTAGCTAGTACATTTTGGATGAGAGTCCATATACTGTCCTGACTCATGGGTCTTTACTCCAAAATTTCTGACTTCTTTTCGACTTTTATCTGAATGACCTTGAGATGTCTCTTCTGACTAGTGCTCTACTTTCTTTTATTACCATCTTTCCATTCGATGGATTCTACGACTACCTTATTTCTTCTATTTGCGACAAGGTCGGTAGTAATTTGAGTGACTCATGTAGGTACGACTTCCTGGACTTGTTGGGCTATCAGTTGAGCAATGTTGATCGATTAATTCTCACGGTTCACTTTCTAGCTACGTGTGTTTCTTCTGGAAATGCGGTTCTAAATCATTTGTAAAATGTATGTTTGATTAAAAGTTGTCTTTAATAAACGTTCGAAAATATTTGCATTTTATTTATGAGAATTTCTTTACAATAGAATCGATAAGAACGTCTTTGTGGTTAAATAAAGATTAATTTCATAAAAACTTAATATATATCTGAAAGGGTCAAAATTTTGATGCTATTACATCCTTAAAATATTTTACTCACCCAAGCTAAGGTTTAAATGGGATAACCAAAAGTACACTTTGAAATTCCTTCAAATTCCCGTGAGTTACAATCGAAAGGATCAACTTTTGCCAGCAGTATTACCACAACTTGCCAGCACAAGTCAACTCTCCTAGTCGTCCTTCTTGCCGTCATAACATTTTCTACAACGTTGGTGGTACCTTCCTCCAAGAGATGCGCCAAGTTTGTCAACTAAATTATGGCCTGATTCTATCTTAATGCCCTGCTTCGACTATTTTGCAGTCCGTCGGCGAGTGTTCGCATAACTCGAGCCTCTCCTTGTGCCATACTAATAATATAACCGATCAATATCCCCGAAAGGATACGAAATGATCTTGCGTTATCTAGATGAGTTATCGCCAGTCCGCTCCGAATGGTTGCCGCAACTGTCTTCTGAGTTGTCTCGTATGAGGTGCTGGGAGGTTCAGGTTAGGCGTAGGAATAACTGGTGTAGGTTCAGGTAAGACACTTGTTGGCGTAATCGAAGGTGGATCGCTTAAATATCCTTACTTGTTACTCTAGTGTCGGAATCATAATGCTTAGACGGGTCCTTCTCTGAGGCCTAAGTAATAGTGTTCGACATAGTGATTGTAGTGTCCGCATAACTTATTAACACGCATTCAAAATACTAGTGACATCCTAGCGCTAACGCAGGAGTGTTCAACAGTGGCGTTACTTTACTTAAACGCGTAAGTGCTATAACGAATATCAGATTCCTGATGTGCTTATGTGAACTCACACGATTTATGTTTTTCAGGAAATTTTCCGAAGGTTCCAACTTTTAAACTCTAACAGTATGACTAGTTCATAAGTCTTATCCTACTTATATCATGGCTAGGCGTAGGTGATCAGGCTCCGCATATCTATGATATATCAGAATAGCACCTATCCTAATCACACATGTATTTAAATTCTCCTATACTTCGAAATCTTAAAATTTAAAAGTTTTAACTTATTTTAGAAAAAGGTTGGTTATAGTACTGGTTTTTATGAAAAACCGATGTTCTCTATAACCTAAGGCTCTGATACCAAATCTGTAATACCCCGCTAAAGCGGAAACACGAGGTGCGATAGTCTAGATTTCATAGCGATAGGAGATAAATAACACCAATCATTCATTTCAAAAATTAAATTACGCTTACAAGTTGTACAATCCAACCATAAGTTAAAGTTTACAGATCTTTTACAAAATAATAGTAAATATCACAACTAGATTGGTGATCACAAAAATTCCACAAAAAGCCCTATCAAACCTTCGGATTTCCTGAAAAGCATGTTAAAACAAGTGTCAACTACGAGAGTTGGTGAGTTCACAGGTTTTCATATGCACAAAACAGTTTAAATGCAACAAATTTTTAGTGAACCCTTTCGTTCACTCAGTTTTCTGTAAGCCAGTTATAGTGAATCCATTCATTCACTCAATTTTTATAAACAGTTATAGTGAACCCGTTCATTCACTAAATTTTCGTAAACAGTTATAGTGAACCCGTTCATTCACTAAATAAACAGTTATAGTGAATCCGTTCATTCACTAAATTTTCATAAACAGTTAGAGTGAATCCGTTCATTCACTACCAACACGTGAGTAAATTTCCCGGGTGATTTGTTAATCGCATGATATTTATCCTGTGAGTTACTACAATCCTCCATTTCATGACATGCTACGCCCCTATCTTATCACAGCGGTGGGACTAAGTCCCACATGTGTAAAATTTTTATTCAATACAGTGCACCTCTCACTCGTCAGTTTAAGGTGGGTATGTCAATCCAAATAGCGCTATCCACATGTATTATAGGCCCATTGTTATGAGTTAATAGTAGTTTTCCGGGGACTTAAACATTTTGTTCTCACTATATCATGCTTTAAAACGCATCAAATTTAACTCACTATACATTTCATTTCATTTCATTTCATAACATTTTCACAATTCCATTCACAATCATTCATAACATGCTTTTCACCCCAAAACGCATAAAAACGGTAAAAAGTGGGGCTGTGAATACTCACCTTGAGTGGGTTTAGCGTTCTAGGTATTCGTAAGTGCGTGTCCGAGATCCGGCTCCTGATCTACAATCGCCCTATAACATATGTAATTAACGTAAGTTCTAAATTCAACGGTCCAAGCTTTAGTAACCATACCGATATCCTATATAATGCCCTTAAATAGTTTATTTAGTCCAATATAGTTTAAATTAGGTTCTGATAAATCTTAGGGACTTCCAAGTATGTGAGAAACCTTAAAGTTTATAAAAATTGGTCTTTAGTACATTTTCAGAATCTGCCATATTTTTAAAGTTGTAAAAATGCTACCTTTGAGCTTAGGTCCACAAAAAGAATAATTCCAAAATTTTTACCTACTGATTTTGGGGATGTTAACATCATCTCTACCAAATTTCATAATTTTTAGAGGTGTTTTACATATTTTAAATATTTTTGCAAAATCAGTGCACACTTTTATTTTTCAAGGATACATGTCAGTAAAGTTTTGTTCATAGAGAGTTCATTATCCCACCAAATCACGAATTTCCAAAGGGGTTTTCTAAATAAAACATATACCAAGCTAATGAGACAAGTTTCACATCATTTGGGTGACTTTTGAGAGAGATATGCCTTTTTAAAGTTGTGCATGTGGATCTGCCATCTTGGGACAGCTTGCACCATCAACTTGTTTTCATTGGTTCATCCCTTTAAAATCCACCAAATCACATGGTTTTGGATTCTTTGGAAAGCTAACTCAGTAAACTTGAGTTTAGAATTAAAAATAAAGCATTTTGGACAAGTTACCTATGAGATATGCATGCATGAAGATGATAGAAGATTTCTGACAGAAGCTGTTGCATACCAAAATGTTTCTAGATAGTTGAAAGGGTTTTACTCCGAATTTTTGAGTGATTCAAAATGGGTTTTCTTCCTAACTCTTAAAAATTTCATCTATCAAATTTTTGTAGCAAAATAAGATCATTTACTATACTTTTGAGTCGTCTAAACAACCTACAAAAATCGGACAGATTCTGTCCAGAAACCAAAACCCATTTTCACTTATCAAAACACATAAAATCATAAGATTCATGAAGGTTTTCTTGCTAGTAAACTAAATACTCACTTTATGCAACAAATAAAAAGATGAAAAGTGTATTATCATCATCATAGACATGCATGAACTATCCTTTAAGTTCAGCCCCAAAATGCATAAAAAAAAACATCAAATATGTGATTTTTACTTCAAATCTTGTGTTCATAAGGAGGAGTCATGGAATTTCACCTTCTTTGAATGTTCTTACACATTTCTAAGGTTCATTCTCATCCTCAAACATCAAGAATGATATTCATCACTAAAAGAGGGTTTAATCCTCAAGAAATACAAGAAAAGAGCTTCAAAAATGCTAAAATCGAAGTTACAATGCACCTACAACACTTACCTTAATGAAACCACTACAAGAGCTTTTTTAAAATCTTATTCAAATCTTCAAAAATCAGATTTTAGATGAAGAACTTGGCTGGAATTTTTGAGAGAAAATGAGAGAGAAAGAGTATGGAAGAAGAAATTTGAAAAGGGAAATGATGGTTTGAGTTGGAAAAAGAGGAAGTGATTAAATGTGTTGGGGAAAAGAAAAAGAGAGAGAGATGATAGGGGGAGGGGGGTGGTGGCCAGCCATGGTGGGGCCCACCCCAACCTCTTATCTTTTTTTTTTAAATATGTATTCCTAATACTGTTTGCTCAAACGCAGTGTCGGGTTTTCTGTGATTTTTGGTAAAAATCAACTTTTTCGAAGGTGAATTTAGAATATTTGGAACAGTTTACTTTTATTTTAAACAAAATAACTTAAATTTCCAAAAGTTACTTTAAATTTGGCATTTTAGGATTATCGGATGATTTCGGGCCGGTTCGGGCTTTTTCGGGCAGTTTTCGGGACTTTTAGGTTTTAGCCTAACTTTTTCACGCAAACTAACCTAGTTTCATTTAAAAACTTAAATGACTAAATTTTAACCTACGGAAATGCTACAGAGTGATTAAACGAGTAGCTAACCTGAAGGTCAAAACTGTCGGTTGTCACACGAATCACGTGTACGTGTTGGACAAGGCGCTTTACGGTCTCAAGCAAGCTCCTAGGGCATGGTACGAAACTCTCACTGATTACTTGCTAGGAGTTGGCTACAAGAAAGGTACAATCAATCCCACTTTGTATCTTAAGAGATCAGGTAAAGACTTAATTATACTTCAGATATACGTGGATGATATTATCTTTGCATCTACGAAGCCTGAGATGTGCCAAGAATTTGAAAACACCATGAAATCCCAATTTAAAATGAGCATGATGGGCGAGTTGACGTTCTTTTTAGGACTTCAAGTTCGACAACGCCCTGATGGCATTTTTATAAGTCAAGCCAAATATGTTCAAGATCTTTTAAAACGCTTTGATTTCGGTAGTTCAAACTCGGCGGCAACACCAATGCCCAGAAATTTTCAACTAAACGCTGATTCTTCTGGTAAACCGGTTGACCAGAAGACTTATTGGGAAATTATTGGTTCTCTCTTGTATCTCACGGCTAGTAGACCAGACATCGTCTTCTCCACGGGTGTTTGTGCTCGTTTTTAGTGTGATCCACGTGATTCTCACTTGTCTGCAGTCAAAAGAATCCTTAGGTATCTGAAGGGCACACCGAATTTTGGCCTTTGGTACCCAAAGGATTCTGGTTTTGAACTAATTGCATATACAGACTTAGACCATGCAGGTTGTAAGCTCAATAGGAAAAGCACATCTGGTGCTTGCCTGTTTCTCGGAGACAAGCTGGTGAGTTGGTCATCCCTGAAGCAGAATTGCGTATCCTTATCCACCGCGGAGGCAGAATATGTTGCCGCCGCCTGCTGCTGCTCGCAAGTTCTGTGGATGAAAACCCAACTTGCCGACTTCGGATACACTATGCAAAGGATTCCCATCTATTGTGACTCCAAAAGTGCGATTCAGATCACGGCAAATCCGGTTCAACATTCTCGGACGAAGCATATCGACATCCGATATCATTTCATCAAGGACCACGTCGAGAAAGGTAATGTTGAACTTTACTTTATGGAGAGTGACTATCAGCTCGCTGATTTGTTCACAAAGCCGTTTGACGAGAAACGTCACTTCTTTCTCCTAAGCAAATTAGGAATGCTAGACCTTCCTGCCTGAGGTCTAGGGGGAGTCGGGAGTGCCTTTGTGAAAGATCTTTTATGCTCAAGATTCATTATGTAATGATATTTGCTAATAACATATGATCCTATAGGGTCACACCATATAACAAGTAAACACTAATTGATTATTTATTAAGTAATTTGATTATTAATAAATATAATCAACACTTGTATTTATATTGTGAATTATTGTTTATTGGAAATAATAATAAAGATAGCAAAAACTAGTAAGTTTTACCTTGAGTAAGAATCACACCACCTTGCCATCTTCTCATCATGAAACCATGGGTTTCATGGCATGGGAGGGATGGCTTGTGATGTCTTTCTTACTCATGGACATGCTACTTGGAGATCACCTTACTTGCATTAATTCAAGGCATGGTGTAGTTGTCTTGGATGGAAGTATATATAGAAGGCTTTAGCATGAAAAAGAAACTAGTTCTTTTTCTTCTCTTCTTGCATCAAAACCTTAGGCTTCCAAGCTTCTTCCCTCTCTCACTTTTCTAGCAATGGTTGTGTAGATTTAAGTGATTTTGTTGCTTCTCCTTTTATAACTTATTTGGTATAAGTTATTGAGGCTTAACAACAACAATATTTACAAGTGGAAACTAACATTTCAAGGTGGTTTGGTGACTTGTTGGTGGATACATATAGAGAGATTCTTGCTTGGATCTTTGCCTTCTTCATCAACTATCAAGCCTCCCCTTGAGGACTCAAAGATCTACAAAGGTTGTTATTTCTTATTCTCTCTATGGTTGTGTTTAATCTTTCCATGTGTTGCATGATGATCCTTGTTTGGGAATAAAACTAGTTTTATTGTTATACGATTAATATGCTTCCGTTGCTAAATATGAGTTTTTGAAACTAAAATTGTATAAAACCCAACAATTGGTATCAGAGCCATCTTGCAAGCTTGGTTAGATTTTTTTTGATCATTTGGATGATCTTAGTTTTTGGAAAACATGGATAACTTTCTTTTGTAAGAATATGTTTATACATGTTTTCTATGACAACTATAATATTGTTATTATTTGTTTTTGACCAAAAGTTTACATGCATTTTTGGTCATACAAGTTGTCTTAGAAAAACAAAGAGTTGTTTTATGTTTATATGTATATTTGAGTGCATAAACAAGCCATGGACCTTTTGTGATGTTGTTTGTGTTGATTATTCAAAATGGTTGTAATATTCTTTTATTCATATGGTATGTAATAATTTAATAGTTCGTTTTTGATCTTGTTTATTTTGTAAGTAATAGATTAGTTTTAGACTAGTTTATCTTTATATAAAATGTAACAAGATTGAAGATGGTGGCCATTTTGAAGGTCAAAATCAACCCTATGGTTTTGTGAAGTTTTACAACTTCCATGGATTTTTCAAGAGTTTGCTACAAGGAGTTGTCTAAGCAAGTGGGAGCTTGAAGAACATCATTTAGAAGATTTGTTCCTTTTGTCCCTTTAGGAATGGACTTGGCATTTTGTGATGGCTCACAAAATGTCACTAGTTTATGGCTTGGTTTACGCACATATGCATGTTTAATTTTATGTTAATACTATGCTTGGTTGGTAAAATAGGATTTTGCATGCTAGATAATATTTTGAACATAAATATCATCACATGGAGTTTGGTTTTTAAAATATGACTTTTAAACATAAGATGTATAAAATGAGACTTTAAAATAAAATAGTTTTGTTTTGAAAGCTCTATTATGACTAATTTTGAAATAATGAAATTAATAAGTTTGAAATGGTGATTTTGAAACTTATCCGAACTCTACGTCTTTATAATAAAAGGAAGTTTTATTAAAAGGTTCAAAATGGTTCTATAACGCTCAAACGTCGAACTTAATATATAAGATATTAATTTTAAAATTTGATTGCGTCGAAATATATAAAGCTAGATTTATATAGAACCTAAAATGTGATTTTTTTTTTATACCATGACTTATTGGATGCATGCAATAACCATGATATCAGATGTTTTAAACTAGAATTATAAAACATTTATAAATCCCTTTAAAACGCAAGTCTATGCCATCCAAATTTTGAAACATTCGCATCACCATTTGTTAGATGCTTGTGGGATAAAGTGAGTCACGTAACCACTTGTGTTATCTTTTGGTGGCCGAAGTGTATTCGTGATTTCTATAACAGTTATAGACCGATTATACAAGTTTCTCTAATTGGATGACTTGATTGGAATTCTTTTGTGATAAAGTGAGTCACCTAAACAAAAGAGATCTGAGGCATAGATGGGATCAAACATGTCATGTTAACAAAATGTTGTTAAAGATCCTATGCAACTAGAAATTACAGTTGGATGTAATTAGTAAATCGTTACTTACCTTGTTGATTTAAATGAATGGGATAAAGTGAGTCACCTAACCATTTATTTGTTATGCAACTTGGATTCTAGCCTTTATAAATTAATGTTTTAGAAACAAAAGGGTATTAATTTTAAAGAACTAAATACTAAATAAAAATTTGTAAATATTTTGTAGATGGCTCCACCGACTACTGTTGTTCAACATCACTCTCACCCAATGTCAATCCGATCAATCCTTGAGAAGGAAAAACTTAACCATTCAAATTTCTTAGACTGGTACCGTAACCTAAGAATTGTACTAAAACAAGAAAAAAAGGAATATGTTCTTGAGAAATCCGTTCCCGAAGAACCCCAAACAACTCCAAAGGCTGCCCATGACATCTGGGTCAAGCATTCTGATTACTCGATCGATGTCGCATGCCTAATACTTGCTACGATGATTCCAGACCTTCAGAAGGATTTGGAACATCTTGAAGCTTATGATATAATCGCACATCTTAAACAGATGTTTGAAAAGCAAGCAAGAACCGAGAGATTCGAAACTGTTCGAGTGCTCCATGGTTTTAAAATGGAGGAGGGTGGAAATATAAGCACTCATGTTCTTAAGATGAAGAGTCAATTGGATCATTTGGAGAGACTAGGCTCTCCTTATCCACTTGATTTGGCAACGGATTTGATCCTTAACTCTTTGCCAAAGTCGTATGACACCTTTATCATGAATTACAACATGAATGGTTGGGATAAGCCCATCTCGGAGTTGCATTCGATGCTAAAAACTGCCGAGAAGAACGTCCCAAAGAAACCATCTCAAGTTCTCATGATCCGGGAAGGACAAATCAAGAAGACCAAAGGCAAGAACTACAAGGCTAAACCACAGGGTGGTAAGGGAAAGGGGAAAAATGTTTCCAAACCCCAACAGCCGAAGAAGAAGGAAAAAGTGGCCAAAGCAGACGCATGTTTTGAATGTGGCGTCGTCGGTCACTGGAAGCGGAATTGTCCCACTTACCTTGCTGGGTTGAAAACCAAGAAGGCTGGGGAGGGCACTTCAGGTATATCTATTTTCATGATTGAAATGGGAATATTTACTTTTTCATCTACCACTTGGGTATTTGATACCGGGTGTGGAACTCATATTTGTAATTCGTTATAGGGGTTCAGAAGGAGTAAGAAACTGAAGACAGGCGATATGGTACTACACATGGGCAATGGAGCAAAAGTTGCAGTCCAAGAAATAGGAACTTTTGAAATGTGTTTACCAAATGGCTTGTACTTATTGTTAGACAATGTTTGTTATATTCCAAGTTTAACTCGCAATATAATTTCAGTTTCGCGTTTAAAACAATCCAGTTTTAATTATCAATTTGTTGATGATAATATTCACTCTTTTTTTAAAGGAATATTCTATTTTGAGGCAAGACCTATTAATGGAATATACGAATTAAACCTTGATTGTTCTTCAAGCATTAATTCCATTTATCATGTAAACACCAAAAGAGTCAAATATGATTTGAACCCAACATATCTATGGCATTGTCGTCTTGGCCATAAAAATAAGAAGCGCATATCCCAACTCCAAAAGAATGGACTTTTGGAGGCAAATGATAATGAATCATTTGATATATGTGAATCTTGTTTATGTGGAAAGATGACAAAATCCCCTTTCTCTGGTTCAAGTGAAAGGGCAAGTGATTTGTTAGGAATCATACATACTGATGTTTGCGGTCCTTTCAAAGTCATGTCTAGATATGGTGAAAGATATTACATCACCTTCACTGATGACTTTAGTCGTTATGGTTATGTGTTTTTAATGAAACATAAACATGAAGCATTTGAAAAGTTCAAATTGTTTCAAAGTGAAGTTGAAAATCAACTCAACAAAACCATTAAAGTCCTTCGTTCAGATAGAGAGGGTGAATACCTCAGTGAAGAGTTCCAAGATCATCTTAGGAATTGTGGGATTGTCTCACAACTCACTCCACCCAGAACACCGCAGCATAATGGTGTGTCTGAGGGAAGGAACCGAACCTTACTTGATATGGTTCGTTCTATGATGAGTCGAAGCACTCTTCCACTATCATTTTGGAGTTATGCCTTTCTCACTGCCGCCCGTATTGTGAATATGGCACCAACTAAAAAGGTAGATAAAACTCCGTATGAGATCTGGCATGGAAAGGTTCCATCCCTATTATACATGAGGGTTTGGGGTTGCGAAGCTTATGTGAAACAAGAAGCTTTTAGCAAACTCGATCCAAGATCTACCAAATGCATATTTGTAGGATACCCTAAAGATTGTTTAGGTTATTACCTCTACATCCCTAGTGAGAATAAGATTTTTATTGCACGAAGAGCTGAATTTTTAGAAAACAAGTTTCTAAATGATGAAGCAAGTGGGAGGCAAGTGGATCTTGAAGAAGATCAAGAACCACAGCCAGAAGCAACTCAAGTTGGCACTAGTACTCAACAAGAAGTTGTTGAAGATGAACAAATGGTTGTTCATGGACCAATTGAAACACAAGGCGTTCGAAAATCTGATAGAGTTCGTCAAGAACCTGAGAGATATGGATTTCTCATTGACGAATGTTTCTTGATGAGTTCCGATGAACCTATCAACTATCGGGCAGCTATGTCAAATTCTAAATCTGACAAATGGCGTGAAGCCATGAACGCTGAGATGCAATCCATGTATGAGAATCAAGTATGGGACTTGGTTAATCTTCCTCCCCGTTGTAAGACTGTAGGGAGTAAGTGGATCTTCAAGTTGAAGATTGACATGGATGGTAATATACACACTTATAAAGCAAGACTTGTTGCAAAAGGTTTCACTCAAACTCATGGTATTGACTATGACGAGACCTTCTCTCCAGTTGCTATGATTAAATCAATTAGGATATTGTTTGCCATAGCCGCATATTATGACTATGAGATATGGCAAATGGATGTCAAAACCGCTTTTCTTAATGGACTCTTGGAAGAAGATGTCTATATGGATCAACCAGAAGGTTTTGTCGACCAAAAGAATCCTAATAAAGTGTGTAAGCTTAAAAGATCCATTTATGGATTGAAGCAAGCATCTCGAACTTGGAATATTCGTTTTGATGAGCAAATCACAAAGTATGGTTTTATCAAAAACGAAGATGACACTTGTGTTTACAAGAAAACTAGTGGGAGCATAGTAACATTCCTAGTTTTGTATGTAGATGACATACTAATCATGGGAAATGATATTCCGACCTTGCAAGGTGTTAAGTCTTGGCTTGGAAAATGCTTCTCAATGAAAGACTTGGGAGAGGCAGCATACATTCTTGGTATAAAGATCTATAGAGATAGATCAAAGCGATTAATAGGTTTAAGTCCAAGTACATACATTGACAAAGTCTTGAAGCGATTCAAGATGCAGGATTCTAAGAGAGGATTCGTACCAATGCAACCTGGCATTATTTTGAGTACATCTCAAAGTCCTAGAACAAAGGTTGAGCTAGAAAAGATGAGTGGCATTCCATATGCTTCAGCTATTGGTTCCATCATGTATGCCATGATATGTACTAGACCTGATGTATCGTGTGCTTTGAGCATGACGAGCAGATATCAACAGAATCCAGGAGACAGTCATTGGATGGCTGTGAAGAACATTCTAAAGTACTTAAGAAGGACTAAAGAAATGTTCCTTGTCTATGGAGGTTTGGAAGAAGAGCTTAATGTAAAGTGTTACACTGATGCTTCTTTCCAAACTGATCGGGATGATTGTAAGTCACAATCAGGATATGTCTTCATTATGAATGGAGGTGCGGTTTCATGGAAAAGTTCCAAACAGAGTGTTGTGGCACAGTCCACTACAGAATCAGAATACGTTGCTGCTTCGGAAGCTGCAAAGGAAGCTGCTTGGATGAAGAAGTTCATTGATGAACTAGGGGTTGTTCCTTCCATTCAGGATCCCCTAGAGATTTTTTGTGACAATGAGGGTGCTATTGCTTTAGCCAAAGAGCCCAGGTCACATCAAGGGACCAGGCACATTCACCGAAGGTTCAACTACATTCGTGATGAAGTTGGAAGTGGTGACATTTGTATTCGCAAAGTACATACAGATCATAACTTGGCGGACCCATTCACGAAGCCCTTATCGCAAGCCAAACATGAAGGTCATGCTAGAGGAATAGGACTTCGTTATTCTAGTGAATGGATTTGATCTTGGTTTAGTATTGAACATTGAACTTATAATCAATGACTATTGTAATGATTATGATATATATGAAATATGATCTTTTCATTAAATACTTATTGAGTTCTAGATTAACATGTTTAAATCCTTGAATAGTGAAATTATTCTAAATGTCCATAGTCGATCATTATTGTGGGAACAAAATGAAGTAAGACTAATATGATTTGGATTGGTTGATGTTTCATAGAGATGAAAATAGCAAAAGGTTGCAACCAAGTTCATAGGTACTTGTCAGAGAACAAGTATTGGATTTGACCCGTTCAAGATCACTACATGGATCGCTATCATGAGTGATACTTGATAAAGGTATTATATTTGTATTCTTAGACCTTAGATACATATTTGGGACTTGTGTATGGGGAATGTTGTACTTTGATGTGGTCCAACGCTGTTCTTTAAACAGGCAGCTATAAAGGCCATTATTGGGTACAATGTGAACTGTGCAAGAGGCATATGTAGTCGGAAGGGATTTGTTCCTCTTACTCGTTGAGAGTTAGACGTCTTAGGCGCCTTATTAAAAGTTGAACACCGAAATGAGATTGATTGCGATCCGTATCTCATGTTCAACATGATGTCTGTGACAAAGGGATAACTGATAACTTACCTGATACACCAATTGTAGCTTTGAGCTAAGGGGAATTGGATGTTGATTGAATGGCACCTCGTCGTGTGTTATTGGGGGCAGTAATGCGTTGCTAGACGTTGACCACTGTCTATATCAGTGCACAATGAACCTTGTGCAAGTGGGAGATTGAAAGATCTTTTATGCTCAAGATTCATTATGTAATGATATTTGCTAATAACATATGATCCTATAGGGTCACACCATATAACAAGTAAACACTAATTGATTATTTATTAAGTAATTTGATTATTAATAAATATAATCAACACTTGTATTTATATTGGGAATTATTGTTTATTGGAAATAATAATAAAGATAGCAAAAACTAGTAAGTTTTACCTTGAGTAAGAATCACACCACCTTGCCATCTTCTCATCATGAAACCATGGGTTTCATGGCATGGGAGGGATGGCTTGTGATGTCTTTCTTACTCATGGACATGCTACTTGGAAGATCACCTTACTTGCATTAATTCAAGGCATGGTGTAGTTGTCTTGGATGGAAGTATATATAGAAGGCTTTAGCATGAAAAAGAAACTAGTTCTTTTTCTTCTCTTCTTGCATCAAAACCTTAGGCTTCCAAGCTTCTTCCCTCTCTCACTTTTCTAGCAATGGTTGTGTAGATTTAAGTGATTTTGTTGCTTCTCCTTTTATAACTTATTTGGTATAAGTTATTGAGGCTTAAGAACAACAATATTTACAAGTGGAAACTAACATTTCAAGGTGGTTTGGTGACTTGTTGGTGGATACATATAGAGAGATTCTTGCTTGGATCTTTGCCTTCTTCATCAACTATCAAGCCTCCCCTTGAGGACTCAAAGATCTACAAAGGTTGTTATTTCTTATTCTCTCTATGGTTGTGTTTAATCTTTCCATGTGTTGCATGATGATCCTTGTTTGGGAATAAAACTAGTTTTATTGTTATACGATTAATATGCTTCCGTTGCTAAATATGAGTTTTTGAAACTAAAATTGTATAAAACCCAACACTTTGATGTATGCATGTGTGTAGGGGGAGTCTGTAAGAGACTGCATATATTAAGGGGGAGTACTAAGTCTTGCTTTGATTTTTTATTGTTATGTGTGCTAACGTTCTCGGACCCACAACACCTTGGATACCAGTTTATACTATACTTTGCAGGTGTGGATCCCCACGACGACTTTTGGTTACTTCAGATCAGAACTCGCCCTAAACCCCGTTGAGACGTACCAGGTAAGTCTCTTTTCTCACAGATCGAGGGCTGAACTTGTAAATTTTGTGAACTTGAAAGTTCAGGGGGCGGTAGAGTACATGTCTTGAACATACAAGTTCGGGGACTAACTTTGCCACTTCCTGATTCTTATGTTCAGGGACTCGTCTTACACTTTTGTGAAACTTGTAGTCCAGGGTCTTTTTTGAAAATTTTCTAAAACTACAAGTTCAGGGACTTGTTTGTAAGTTTCTTGAAACCTCAAGTCCAGGGTGGTTTTTGCCAATAGGTGAAAGTCGGGTTAAGAGAGCCAAATAGGAGAGCCAAACTGTATTTCTTTTGCCAAACACAGTACAACTTTGGTAAAAATATAAATACTAACTTTTAAGATTAACTATTCACAATTCCAAAAATTCATCTTTTTCTCTCCCGATAACCACTTCGCGCTCGATCTCGTATTTGCTCGTTTTTGCTCCGTTCGTCGATCAGATTACGTTTTCGGATTCCGGGTAAGTTAAAGATCAACCCTTACGTAGTTATAACGTTTAAATCTATCGTTTTAAGGTCTGGATCGAAGCCTAAACTTTTCAAACTTACCCGAAACCCAAACTTCTTGGAATGGGATTTCGGGGCGTTAAATCGATCCAAAAAAGCTTCTAAACTTGTTCTTAACTGATTTAGGATGCATGTTACTAGTTTAGAGCTTTAAATCGACGTATTGTGAACGGTTTTTGGGTTTGGAAACCGAACGGTCTCGGTTTTCCGAATCGGAAAACATGAACATTCATGTTTTCCGAATCGGAAAACATGAGTGTTCATGTTTTCCGCATCCAACACCGTTGAGTATCCATATATGTTTTCCGATTCGGAAAACCAGTTAAATCCGATTCGGATTATCAGGTTTTCCGAATCCAACTTGAGCCTCGTTTTTCATGAGTATCTATTCCGATTCGGAAAACATGGATTTACCCTTACGGGTTTCCGAGGTTTTCCGAATCGCGTGTGAGGACAAGTTATCCTCGTTTATTTTTTTCTAAGTGTTTTGTTTTCCGAATCGGAAAACCTATCTGATTGTTCATGCCTTTATTTTTCTAAGTGTTGTGTTTTCCGAATCGGAAAACTATGTTTTCCAAATCGGAAAACTTTTCTATCTATAGGCTTCTAATTTTTCTAAGTGTTGGGTGTTTTCCGAATCGGAAAACCATCTTTTCCGAATCGGAAAACCCCCCTCGTGTTTTTGCTGGTTTTCGACTCGGAAAATACGAAATACTCATTTTTGGGTCTTCGAGGTTTTCCAACTCGCGCCTAGTCGAGGGTATAGTCTTTTTCACGCAACATCTTTCAAAACACTTAACTTGTTTCATGATTGTGACTTGACAGAAATGGCTCGTCAATAGAATTCTCCTCCTTCCCCGGTCAACAACGCCGCTGACCGAGCTCTCATTGCTCCAGGTGACATCCGTCCGATCCACCAGAACAACGAATACGTCGACCTGACTAACTTCGTTGTTCCAGACGAGGTGGTTCTTGAGATCCTGAAGGCGCATCCCCTTGCATACGCGATGCAGACCACCGTTGACATTCCACTGCTGTACCTTCAGCAGTTCTGGAAGACATCCCGCGTCGAGACCAGAGACGGAGTGCAAACCATTGTGGGCCGGGTAGACCACACCGAGCTAACTATCACCCTGGAGGATCTATGGCGAATCCTTCATCTACCGGCCGCCACTCCTGAGGCCCCGTTCGAACCACTCGTTTCCGGCCCCGAACTCTTCAGCGAGATACTCGCTCTCGACGTCCATATCACGCCAAACCAGAGATTGAACGGGATCTCGCAAGTTACTCAAGGGATGCTGCCTCCCATTTGGTACTCTCTTTTCAACATCCTCAACCGCACGTTGTCGTCCAAGACTCATGGCATGGACAAAGCCACGACTCACATGTGGCACGTGATACACTCAGTCGCCTACGGAAGGCGTATTGACATTGCCCAACAACTCTGGTTGGACATCGTCAACGACGTCCGGGCAGGCCCTGCAAGGACTCGTCACACATCCATCCCTTGGATGCATTTTTTCAGCTTATTCATCCGTGATCACATGGATCACCATCGGGCTATCAGACGTAGATCCGGCCACCCGCGATTCCAGAGTCAACAGATCGGCAGAATGAACAGGAGGACTCTGCGACCCGGTCAGGTAGAATTGCCTATCCCTGATAATGTGCTAAGTATGGCGGACCGTAGGGCTGAGAGTGTTAGACTCTACCGAGCGTCTATAGGTTTAGAAGACGCGTCCACGGACTCCTCAGAACCGAGAAGCCCTTCCCCGGACGCGCAACTTGTCCCTCGTAGGAGCCGTGCCACCGGCACGGCGGGCCAGAGCTCCAGTGGGGGAGCTTCTGGCTTGGGTGTGATGAGTGTTGCCGTGAGGGGAGAAGCGGGTAGAATTGTCAGAACGTCCGCCACACCGTACATGTCGCAAGCCGAAGCTTACCAGATGATGGTCCAGAACAAAGCCCGTCGTGCCCGAAAGCAAACCTACATAGATGAGTCTGCCGAACAAGACGTCATGCGAGGCTACCGCGTAAAGAAGTACACCGGGATTCTCCAACAATCCCTGGTACACTCGTCATCGGAAGATCGCCGATCGCCATCTCCGCCGCAACAACCCGACCAGACTGGTGAGGAAGTGGAAGCTTCCCCACAAGAACAAGCACACTTGCCTTCACCACCACACGCGGCGGCAGTTGCTCCACAAGCAGGCGAACCCTCCGGCGATCCCTCCGGCGATGACTCCGACGGTCATGAGTCTTCAGAGCACACTCCTTCTGACCATGGTGAGGCCAATGACGAGGCCACAGATTCCGAGATGGTGGATTATGGATCTGATTCGGAGTTCCAAGAGTCTGAACCAGCGAAGGGCGGGAAGGCCCAAATGATCGATGCCAATGAAGCTACCTCGTCATTCAACGACGATAGGATTTCTGGGGATCCCGTATTGGCTGGGGATCAAGTTTCTGATGACCGAACCGTCGGTCGCAAGGAGGATGAAGAAGCCGAGGTTGCTACCGGCTGGGGAAAAAGAAGATAGTGAGGAAGAGGAAGAGAGAGAGAGGTTAGCAAAAGAGACCGAAGAAGTAGAGGTCCAGCTAGACGAGTCGTGGGCTCAGATTCAGGAAGGAGGCGGAGAGGAAGAGCCGCATAGGTTAGAACCGGAAGTTCCCCAAACCCAGAGTCCAGCCAACAGAGAGGCAACCCTCATCGAGACCGGGCACCCTACGGTGTCTGGTCAAGACGCGAGCAGCCAACTAGCGCACTTGCACACCTCAACCAGCCACTCGACCATCTCTCAACAGATGGTCATTTCAGTCAGTCACAGGGATATAGCACAACTTCCACCGGCCACTCAATCGGAGTCTGCCGGTGTTGAGATAAGAGAGGATCTGCCCCACCTCCCGACTTCATTCGATGCACATAGAGTCGTAGAGCCACTTCCGGGACGTTTACGATCCCTTCTACCATTAGGCCACGATCTACGGTGACACAAGCGGAGATCCCACGGGACTCCGCCAGAACGGGGAGAGTTGGCGCGTCAGATGACGCCCTTCGAGGATCCGCCGGAAGCCCTGACACCGTCAACATCATACCAGCGGTGACGTCAGGCCGAGAGAGCACCTCAGTAGGACTCTTCTCGACAACTGGAGCACAAGTTGCACCAGGCTTAGTACTACCGGGACCGGGTCCAACAGACTCGAGCGAAGTCTCTAAAGACGCTCACGCAACACCGGGGCTTTTAGGCCTGATGGATTCGGGTGGAATCCCTAAAACCACCCCAGTACCAACGGACTTTCAGGTCCGACGGATTCGGACGACATCCTAAAAGTTGTCCACTCACGACTACTTGCTATGGAGGAAGCCAACCGGGCTAGGGATGCACGGGTCACGGCATTGGAGCGAGCCTTAGCCGAAACCGAGAGAAAGAGACTGGCGGATCTTGAGGCGTCGAGAAAGCTTCAAGAAGACAGGGATGCGGAGCTTTATGAGCTCAAACGGAGAATGAAGGGCAAACACTCGGAGGCTGCCCCGTCAACCGAAGCACCGATTCCTCGTCAATCAGAAGACGTTCTCCGCCTTGCTCCTCCATCCACGGGCGATCTACCCTTCATTCCGGGGTACGTTACTGAGGTCGAGCATTCCATGATGATCACTTCATACATGACCCAGAACGACCGCCTCTCGGCCCAGCTTCGCGATCGAGATGCCTAGATCGAGCTCCTGCAGCAGCGTATACGGGAACTGGAGGCCATGTGTCGGTCTCAGGCTCAGCCTTCCAAACGGAGGCATGATGACCCTGATGACTCGGCACCGGGTCCTCATGAGGGGGAGGTGCAAGCTTCTTCCAAAAGGCTTCGCACCGACCTCCATTCAGCCTCCGGTTCCGGCTCCTCATCCGCTCCAGCTTCAACGGCTGCCCGCTCGAGTGCTCCATCAGAATCTACCGCCGCCGACGCTCTTTATGTAGATTCAGACACGGAGGAGATTGACGTCGAAGAGATTGACGTCGTTCCCCCGGAAGCAGCACCGACATATCTTTCAGATATCCAGATTCCGGAGGAAGCCCGGAAAATTCTTCGGTCGCTTGCTCAGAGCCTCAGGATCTTTCAGAAGGGGGACGACATTGTCCGGGATTCAGACTACAACAACTTCCTTTCAGCGTTCGAGTTTCCCACTCCAGAAGCTCCTCAGACTATCTCCACGACGACTCCAGACTCCTCCGCTCCAACAGTCATCCAGTTAAGCTGGAACCACTCGGTCATCTTCAGGCCATTCCTTGAGGAGTCTTTCACCCGCATCTTCCAGCAGGAGAGATTACACGTATGGTCCCGAAAGGTCTTTGTTGTCCCTAAAAACAAAGAAATGCAAATAGAAATGGATGGAAATCCAATCAAGAGGATGAAATCAATGAAGCTTTGATAAGAACTCAACAATGGTGAACTTTGCCCAATTTAGTATATTATGGATTCCAACACAAAACCCTAAACATCCTTTTCCTTTTATAGGGAAAAGGAATTTACAAAAGTTGTCAACAACGGCCCCCGAGGTTCCAAACCTCAAACAGGGGCTTAAACAAAATAAGATTGTTTACAAAACAAGGAAACTAAACTAGAAAGCATTTTAACGATAGAAGATTCTGACTCTTCTCAACACCTGGGTTCTACAATCTCCCCCTTTGAGAAGCAGTCAGAATGGTGGAGGTAACTCCAGTGCAGGCTCCCACTTGGACATCTGCAGGTATTCTTCCCACTCGCCTATGATCCGTGCTCTCATCTGCATCGCAGCCTCTGCTCGTCTGTACATCATCCGCTCCTTAAGCTTCTTCTCGATCAACCTCATTGCCTCCAGCAGCTTTCCTTTGCCATCTATGATTCTCCGACTTGGAACCTGATCCGCCAGCAGTCTGCTCTGCATGCCATTGTAGACATAAAGGAGGGTCCCGTCGCAGAACCTGGAGAGCTCCCCAAACCTCATGAACCTGCGCTCCTTCTTCTTCCGAGTCAGGTACAGAACTCCATGCTCCGGTATCCTGGTAGGCATGTAAGGCGTGTAGGCATCGATACCAGGAACGAGCAGGTTTGGTCTCAGCAGGTTGACCTTCGGCTGGCGGCTTTCTATGGCAAGCTGGTAGTCCGTCACTCTCGCGAGTGAGATTGCGTGACGGACGTATTTCTTCAGAATTTCCGTGCCATCTCTGTAGTGCTCTGGTCGGAGGATCGGGCCTTGGAGATACTTGATGATCGTGAGAAGGTCTTCTAGATGCACCCGATCTAAGTCAGCTTCTGTGAAGGTCCAGTTCTGCAGTTCACCTCGAGGGACACCGGTGCCGTACATGCGGACATCAAACTCCAGGAACAACTGATGGCCATGTTTGTAGGGGCGCATAGCAGTTACCTTGATGAAGCGACGTCTGATCCTCTGGCGTCTATGAGTGGCCCAGTTGCACATTCGCTGATGCACGTACGCAGTCCTTCGTCTCTTGTTGCTGATGTGAGAGATCCCGAAGTAGACTTTTCGGGACCAGGCGTGCAGCTTTTCTTGCTGGTAGATGCGGGTGAACGTTTCTTCTAGGAACGGACGGAAGATGATGGAGTGGTTCCAGTTGAGCTGGATGACAGTAGGAGCATCGGTTTCTGGATCGGTAGAGTGGACTGTCCGTGGGGCTTCTGGAGTTGGGAACTTGAGCGCTGAGAGGAGGTTGGCGTAGTCAGGATCCTTGACGAGGTCGTCTCCCTTCTGATAGACCCTTAGACTCTGAGCGAGCGACCGCAAGATCTTCCGGGCTGCTTCCGGAATCTGGAACTCTGAAGGATCAGTCGGTGCTGCTTCTGGGAGAACGGGATCAATCTGAGCCGTGTCCGTCATCTGAGGAAACTGAACTGTCTCCCCTTCCGGAATCCTCTCGTATCTCCAACTCCCCATGTCCGGAATGTCTTCTGTATCGGAGTTGACATAGGGAGCTTCGGCGGCATCTAAGTCTGTGGGAGCACTCGAGGGAGCGGCTGAGGAACCTGGAGCTGGAGCTGATGAACCGGAGCCGGAACCAGGTTGGAGGTTGGTGCGAAGCCGTTTTGCAGCTTGTACCTCCCCCTCATGAGGACCTGGTGCGGAGTCATCAGGGTCATCATGCCTCCTCTTCGAAGGCTGAGCCTGGGACCGACATACGGCCTCCAGTTCTCTAATCCTTTGTTGTAGCAGCTCGATCTGGGCAGCTTGGTCTCGGACTTGGGCGGACAGGCGGTCATTCTGAGTGGTGTAGGAGGTGACCGTCATCAAGTGCTCCACCTCAGTGACGTAGCCTGGAATCGGTGGAAGGTCGCCCGAAGTCGGAGGAGCGAGCCTGAGGACGTCTTCAGTTGGCCTGGGGATGGGAGCTTCAGTAGATGGGGCAGCCTCAGAATGCTTGCCCTTGATTCTCCTCTTGAGCTCGTATAGCTCCGCATCCCGGTCTTCTTGAAGCTTGCGCGACGCCTCAAGATCGGCTACTCTCTTCCTCTCCGGCTCGGCCAAGGCTTTCTCGAGTGCCTCGACCAGCGCGTCCCGAGCCTGATTGGCTTGCTCCACGGCCAATAACCTGCTTTGGACGACTTTAAGGATGTCGTCCGAATCCGTCGGACCTATAAGTCCCGTTGGTGCAGGGGCGGTTTTAGGGATTCCGCCCGAATCCGTCAGGCTCAAAAGCCCCGGTGTTGCGTGAGCATCTTTATAGACTTTGCTCGAGTCTGTCGGACCCGGTCCCGGAAAAACTAAACCCGGTGCCACTTGGGCTCCAGTTGACGAGTAGAGTCCTAAAGAGGTACTCTCTCGGCCCGATGTCACCGCTGGTATAATGCTGACGGTGTCGGGGCTTCCGGTGGATCCTCGAAGGGCGTCCAATGACGCACCAACTCTCCCCGTTCCGGCCTCGCCACTTGGGCGGGCAGATGAAGCATCCACGAGTGTCCTAGTCAAATGAACAACCCTGAAGGTGTCTGTGAGTGGCTCTAGGACTACTGGTGCTCTGAAAGACGTCGAGAGGTGGGGCAGAGCCTCTCTCATTTCAACACCGGCAGACTCCGATTGAGTGGCCGGTGGAAGTTGAGCTAAATCCCCGTGAGAATGTGAAACGACCATCTGTTGAGAGATGGCCGAGTGGCTGGTTTGGGCGTGCAAATGCGTTGGTTGGCTGCCAACGACTTGACCTGACGTCAACGAGTGACCGGTCTGTGTGAGGGTTGCCTCTGTGGGGGTTGGACTCTGGGCTAAAGGGATATCCAAATCTAACCTATGCGGCTCTTCTTCTACATCCGCCTCCTCTAACTGAGCCCAAGGCTCGCTCAACTGGACCTCTACGTCTGCGGTCTCTTTTTCTCTGCTCTCTCTCTCCTTTTCTCCCCTCTCTCTCTCTTCTTCCTCTTCGCTGTCTTCTCGACCCCAGCCGGTAGCAACTTCGGCCTCACCTTCTTCCTCCTGACCAACAGTTCGGTCATCCGACGCCAGATCCGCAATAAGAGTGGGATCACCAGAAATCCGGTCGTCGTTGAAGGAGGAGGTGGCTTCATCTAAATCTATCACCTGGGCCTTCCCGCCCTTTGGTGGATCTGACAGTTGAAACTCGGAGTCGGATCCGTAGTCAACTTGTTCTGACTCTGATGCCTCGTCATCGGGCTCACGACGATCCGTAGGAGTGTGCTCGGAAGAGTCGTGACCGTCGGAGTTGTCGCCAGAAGGATCGCCAGACGGTTCTGCTGCCTGAGTGGTGACGGCCGCCGAGTGAGGTGGTGGAGGAACATGTGCTTGTTCTTGTGGGGAAGCTTCCACGTCCTCCCCAGTAGATTGTTGCGGCGGCGTCGGCGATCGGCGTTCTTCCGATGACGAGTGGATAGGTGACTGCTGAAGGGTGCCCATATACTGCTTAACCCTGAAGTGACTCGTGTACTCGCGTAAGCGGACGGCATCAGTAGACTCCTCTACAACTGTAGGAGTGCGAGCACGAGTGGCACGGTTCTGAATCATGGTCTGGTATGCACCGGCTCTGGAGGTGTGCGGTGTGGCAGACGTACCGACTATTCTACCCGCTCCTCCCCTTACGTCGACTCTCATCACTCCCGAGCCAGAAGCTCCCCCACTGGAGCTCTGGCCCGCCGTACCTGAGGTACGGCTTCTAGTAAGGACGGGTTGCACATCTTGGGCAGGGCTCCCCGGTTCTGAGGAGTCCGTAGATGTGTCTTCTAAACCTACGGAAATTCGGTACATCCTAACGCTCATTGACCTACGGTCTGCCAAGTTCAGCACGTTATCCGGTATGTGCATCTCTACCTGTCCTGACTTCAGATTCTTCTTGTTGGCTCGTCCGATCTGCTGGCTTTCAAAGCGGAGATGGTTTGCTCTGCGTCGGACAGCTCGGTTCTGGTTCATGTGATCTCGAATGACCAGACTGAAGAAGCGCATCCAAGGTATGGATGTGTGCTTTGTGCGTCCTGGCCCAGCTCTGACATCACCGATGATGTCCGCCCAGATTTGCTGAGCAAAGTCGATCCGCCTTCCGTAGGCGACCGCATGGAAAATATGCCAGAACTGGGTGGATGCCTTGTCCACGCCATGGGTCTTTGAAGAGATCGTCCGGTTGAGTATGTTGAAGAATGAGTACCAGATTGGGGGCAGCATTCCCTGAGAGATCTGGGAGATTCCTCTCGGCCTGTTGTTCTCGGTGAAGTGGACTCCGACAGCGAGCACTTCGCTGAACAGTTCAGATCCAGATACGAGAGGGTCGAACGGTGCCTCCGAAGTAGCAGCTGGCAGACGAAGGATTCTGCGAAGATCCTCCATAGTGAGGACCAGATCAGTCTGGTCCACTCGGCCGACGATGGTTTGAACTCCGTCCCGGTTCTCAACACGGGAAGTGTGCCAGAACTGCTGTAGATAAATCATCGGGATGTCAGCAGTGGCTTGCATCGCGTATGCAAGGGGATGTGCTCGGAGAATCTCGAGAACCACGTCATCTTGGACGGTGAAGTTCGCCAAGTCAACGAACTGGTTGTTCTGATGGATCTCGACGATGTCTGTCGGGTTGATCAGTGCGAGATCAGCAGCGTTGGCGACGGGTGAAGTAGGAGCAATTGGTTGTTGATCAGCCATTTCTGCAATATATTAAGTGTTAGAAACAATATGACGTGAAAAGACTATACCCTCGACTAGGCGCGAGTCGGAAAACCTCGAAAACCCGAAAGGGTGTTTCGTATTTTCCGAGTCGGAAAACGAGCGAACAGTACGAGGGGAGTTTTCCGATTCGGAAAACGGTGTTTTCCGAGTCGGAATACTCAACACTTGGAAATTTTAGCACAAAGACAAACAGACAAGTTTTCCGATTCGGAAAAGGGTATTTTCCGAATCGGGAAACTCCCACACTTAGAGAGAAAACATGTAGGTTTTCCGAGTCGGAAAACATGGTTTTCCGATTCGGAAAATGTCAACACTTAGAAAATTTTGGCAAGACTTGGTCTCTCGATCGAGTCGGAAAACCTTGGAAACCCATAAGGGTGGTTCCACGTTTTCCGAGTCGGAAAAGAAGCAAATTAAAAACCGAGACCAAGTCCGATTCGGAAAACATAGTTTTCCGAATCGGAAAACATACAAAGAGGAGCATCGTTTTCCGATGCGGAAAACTTGAACATTCAAGTTTTCCGATTCGGAAAACTTGAATGTTCAAGTTTTCCGAGTCGGAAAAACCGCGACTGTTCGTATTTTCCACTTAGAAACCGCTCAAAAATCGTCGATCTAAGGCCCTAAACTATCAACATTCATCCTAAATCAGTTTATAACAACATTATAAGCAACAATGGATCGTTTTAACGTCCCGAAATCCCATTCCAAGAAGTTTGGGTTTCGGGTAAGTTTTAAAACTTTAGGCTTCGATCCAGACATTAAAACACATGATTTAGATGTTAAAACTATATAAGGGTTGATCGTTTACTTACCAGGAATCCGAATATGTAAAGAAATCGACGATCGGAGCAACAACGAGCGAAAACCGGAATCGAGCGCGAAGTGGGTTCGGGTGAGAATTCAGAGAGAAAAAGATGAAAATTTGAATTTTGTGAAAAGTAAATCTTGAAAACCGGTATTTATATTTTTACCGAATTACACTGTGTTTGGGTCAAAAACACTGTGTTTGGCTCTCCTTTTTGGCTCTCTTAACCCGACTTTCATCATTTGGCAAAAACCACCCCTGGACTTGAAGTTTGAGAAAACTTACAAACAAGTCCCTGAACTTGTATTTTCAGAAAAATTTCAAAACAGACCCTGGACTACAATTTTCACAAGATTTGCAAAACGAGTCCCTGAACTTTAAGAAGCAGAAAGTGGTAAAGTTAGTCCCCGAACTTGTAAGTTCAAGACATGTACTCTACCGCCCCCTGAACTTTCAAGTTCACAAAAAGTTACAAGTTCAGCCCTCGACTTCCGAGAAAAGAGACTTACCTGGTTCGTCTCACTGGGTTTAGAGCGAGTCCTGATCTGAAGTAACCAGAAGTCGTTGTGAGGGTCCACACCTACAAAAGAGAATATAAAAGTGGTATCCAAAGTGATGTGGATCCGAGAACGTTAGTGAGCACACCAAACAGTATATACAGGATTTAGTACTCCCCCTCGATTCATGCAACATCTATAGAGTTCCTACAGACTCCCCCTACACACATGCATATAAAAGAAGAACTCCCGACTCCCCCTAGACCTCAGGCAGGGAGGTCTAGCATTCCTAACTTGCTTAGGAGGAAAAAGTGACGCTTTTCGTCAAACGGCTTGGTGAACAAATCAGCAAGCTGATAGTCACTCTCAACAAAGTATAGTTCAATGTTACCTTTCTCGACGTGATCTTTGATGAAATGATATCGAATGTCGATATGCTTCGTCCGAGAATGTTGAACCGGATTTGCCGTGATCTGTATTGCACTTTTGGAGTCGCAGTATATGGGAATTCGATGCATTGTATATCCAAAGTCGGCTAGTTGGGTTTTCATCCACAGAACTTGCGAGCAGCAGCAAGCGGCGGCTACATATTCTGCCTCCGCGGTGGATAAAGAGACGCAAGTCTGCTTCCGGGATGACCAACTGACTAACTTGTCCCGAGAAATTGACATGCACCAGAAGTGCTTTTCCTGTTTAACTTACAACCTGCATGGTCTGAGTCTGTATATGCAATTAGTTCAAAGCCAGAATCCTTTGGGTACCAAAGGCCAAAATCCGGTGTGCCCTTCAGATACCTAAGGATTCTCTTGACTGCAGACAGATGTGAATCCCGTGGGTCACACTGAAAACGAGCGCAGACACCTGTGGAAAAGACAATATCTGGTCTACTAGACGTGAGATATAAAAGAGAACCAATGATGGCCCGATAGGTTTTCTGGTCAACCGGTTTACCAGAAGTATCTGCAGAGAGTTGAAAATTTTTGGGCATTGGTGTGGCCGCGGAGTTTGAGCCACCGAAATCAAATCGTTTTAAAAGATCTTGAACATATTTGGCTTGATTTATAAAAATGCCATCAGGGCGTTGTCGAACTTGAAGTCCTAAAAAGAACGTCAACTCGCCCATCATGCTCATTTGGAATTGGGATTTCATGGTGTTCTCAAACTCTTGGCACATCTCAGGCTTTGTAGACGCAAAGATAATGTCATCCACGTATATCTGAACGATAATTAAATCTTTACCTGACTTCTTGAGAAACAAAGTGGGATCGATAGTACCTTTCTTGTAGCCTACCCCGAGTAAGTAGTCAGTGAGAGTTTCGTACCATGCCCTCGGAGCTTGCTTTAGACCGTAAAGCGCTTTGTCCAAAATGTAGACGTGATTCGGGAATCGAGAATCGACGAACCCTTCCGGTTGTTCAACGTACACTTCTTCTTGAAGGACTCCATTCAGGAAGGCACACTTGACGTCCATCTGATAGACTGTCATGTTTTTGTGTGCAGCATACGCAAGGAAGATTCGGATTGCTTCGATTCGGGCGACTGGCGCGTACGTCTCATCATAGTCGATACCCTCTTGTTGGCGATAACCCTTGGCGACCAGGCGAGCTTTGTTCCGGATGATGAGATTATTCTCGTCGGTTTTGTTCCGGAGTATCCACTTGAGGCCAATGATTGTCTTTCCCCATGGTCGTTCTACCAAGCGCCAAACCTTGTTTCTCTCGAATTCGGCCAGCTCATCTTGCATGGCGATCACCCAGTCGGGATCGGTGAGAGCTTGCCAAACATCAGATGGTTCAAAATCGCTCAAGAATCCACCGAAAAGGATCAGATTTTCAGTGTGCTTTGCAGATCGGGTGTTTACAGGTTGAGAGGGACTCCCGATGATCTGGGAGGGGGGATGATCTTTTGTCCACCTTCGAGTGTGAGGGTGAGTGACATAAGCCTGTCGGTTGTTGGTGGCGTCGTTCTCATCTTGCACAGCAAAGACCTCTTCTAGGTTCCCACTTGATGTGCCTTCAGCTTGGTTAATCCGCGGTGCAGCCTCTAACCGGGGCTCTCTGACTACCTGAGCATATGATCGTTGGGCCGTGCTCGGGGAAGGTAGTGGAGCTTCTTCTGGAATTGGAGTAAGAACAGGGTGCGGAGTCTGTTCTTGATCAGATGCCGGTGAAGCTGCGGATGAAACTTCAGATGGGGGGGCCGCGGACTCAGGTGTCACGGAGTGAGTTGAAGTACTGGAGGAGGTCTCCGTGACGAAGGCATCAGATGTCACTGTGGTTGTGGTCGAACCTGTTGGAGCGGGAACTACGATTGGACTCGTTAGAGTGTGCAGATCGTATTCCGCGAGATCTAAAAAGTCTAAAGCAGAAAAGTTAGATGACGGATCTGTGCTCGGTGGTGAAGGGAACAATTCAGGAAAAGATGCAGACACACTACTAGAACTAGCATTCAGATAGGTTTCAGATTCAGAGAAATCAACATTTGAGCTTTCCAGGATAGTTCGGGTTCGTTTGTTGAAGACCCGGTAAGCCTTAGAGTTATGTGAGTATCCGATGAAGATAGACTCATCAGACTTAGGGTCAAACTTACCCAAATTATCCCGGTCATTAAGAACATAGCATTTACAACCAAAAACTCTAAAGAAATCAATGTTTGGCTTACGCTGTTCGACCATCTCGTAAGCGGTTTTACCAGTCCGCTTTACGATCAGAGTCCGGTTTTGCGTGTAACATGCTGTGGAAACTGCTTCAGCCCAAAACTGTTGAGGAACTCCAGAGTGAGCCATCATGGATCTTGCTGCTTCGACTAACGTCCGGTTCTTCCTTTCGACGACCCCATTTTGTTGAGGTGTGCGAACTGCCGAGAAGTTGTGAGTGATCCCCACTTCTTCGAGAAAGGATTGCAGCTTTGCGTTGCGGAACTCAGTACCGTTGTCGCTACGTAGTTTCCTCACCCGACGACCCAAGAGAACTTGTGTGCGTTTGATGAAGGCTATGATTCGTTCAGCAGCTTCTGATTTGTCTCGAAGAAATTCAATCCAAGTGAACCTAGAGAATTCATCTATGAGAACCAGCATATACTTCTTTCTGGCGAGACTTTCTACTCTCATAGGTCCACAAAGATCCATGTGTATCAGGTCGAGGGGACTTTTGCAATTCGTGTCCATTCTTGGTGGATGAGAGCTTCTGGTCATCTTTCCTAGTTCGCACGCTGGACAGAGAGTGTCCTTGGAAAGGCGAAGCTCAGGTAGTCCCCTGACCAATCCCTTAGAAACCAGCTTGTTCATATCTTTGAAGTTCTGATGACATAGTCTGCGGTGCCATAACCAACTGTCCCCTTTTGATGCTTTTGAGAGCAGACAGATCGCATTCTTCGGGTTAGCTTCAAATTGGGGGTGTGTTTGAGGGATTGAACGGAAGACGGTTGTGTAGAGATTGCCATTTCGCCTGGCGGAGAGAATAGCGTTGTTGTCTTCATCGTTCACGTCACTTCCGTACTGAAAGGTCTTCACCCAGTATCCGTTATCACAGAACTGGCTGGAGCTAAACATGTTGTACCCCAATCCCTCCACATAACGTACACCCTTGATGATGTACTTTCCATTGGTGATTTTTCCCGACCCTAATATCGGCAACGGCGTTCTGTCGGCAGTCTTTATGTATCCCTCAAACTTCTCAACGTAGTCGAAGATGAAGGACCGCTGCCCAGTCATGTGTGTGTGAGCCCCCGAGTCAAAGTACCACACATGACTGATCTGCAAAACAATCAGGCTTGTTTAGGGACCCATTGCCAAATGGGTTCCTTAGGGTCAGAAACAATTGAATTGGTCGATGCAGTCTCCTTTTCGGATTTCTCCTTAGGCTTAGGGGACTGCACTGACGAGGAAGATTTCCCCTTTCCTCTTTTTCTCCCTCTTCTCTTTCGAGATTTGATTTTAGGTACATCAGCATTAAAGGAATCATAAACACCATAGCGCAGAAAATTGTCAAACATAAAGCACATGTTATTACGCAAAGAATCAAAAGCATGAGTTAAATGTCGATTACGTTTTACAGACATGTTTGAATTAATTCCTACACTAGGTGGAGCATAGCCAAGACCCGCACGGTTAGGACTATGCTGCTTAGGGAAAGCTGGAAAATAGTTGGGTCTTCCTCGGTGATCCTTCCTCGGTGGCTTCACTTCCCGTCCACCATCCTTCTTCCTCCCATCTGCATTAAGAGCATGGTGTGAGTTAGATGACGGTTTAATAGGAGAAGAGTTGCCACCCTTTCCAGAAGATGTTTTTGAAAATTTAGGTTTTGTGGAAGAGAAAGGTTGCTTTGGTTTTAACTGAGAGGTCTCACCCACTTCAAAGCTGCTTGAATTAAGGTCAAGACTTTTAATGGGTTTAGCTGAGTTACGAGCATCGTTAGACTTTGAATGCCTTTTCTGGAGTCCTTTGGGTGCGTGAGGCTTAACTAACTTTCCCTTGTCAGTACCAACACATTTTTCACCCTTAGGGTTACTGTTCTCAGAAATAGGAGCTCGTGACTCAACAGACTTCTTAGGTTTTACAAAAACAGATTTTGGCCCTTTTGGAATAAAGCCTGAAGGATCATCACCTTCATCTAAGAACACCTTCAGATCGTATTCAACGTTAGGATCATGGATAGTCTTTGGTTCGGTTATCCTATGGTGTGAGTTGAAGGTTTCATCATCATCTGACAGTAAGGTGTAATAATCCTCTGGATCCGTAACAGATTTGGTTTGGGATTCAACTATCGGATGGTTTAGGAGTGGAGTAGTCCTATCATTAACTGAGTCTGAAAGGTTTTCAAAGTACATGACTTTTCTTTTCAAAATGGAATTTGACACACGTTGGTTGGTTAAGGCCACACGATAATTGATCTTTTCATCATGATCAAGTTCTCTTGCAATTTCTGAGTGAACATTTAGGAGAACATATCGTGCCTTAAGATCTGCAACCTTGAGTTGAAAATCAGTAAAAGTTGAGGCTGCGGTCTCACACTCTGAAGACATTCTAATTCTCTCGGCATTTGCCTCGATCAATTCTTTCTTCAAAGTGTGAACCAAGTTGTCTTTTTCAGAAATAAGCACTTTCAGATTCAGTATCTGATGTTGACATGCGTCCAGATCCATGGCTTTTAATCTAAGTCCAAACATTTCCTTCTCTAGTTCAACTAGGTCGGGACCCTTAGTTGCGGAAACATCCTCTGGTGGGATAACTAGGGTCTCCTCTGAAAAATCCATCTGCCTAGTGTCATAACTAGTGTTAAGGTCTGAGTAGTTGATGGGAGGCATAGCTACCCTAGGGGTTCTTGCCTTGATGCCTTCCCATGTGGACTTAGTGTTGGTTGGATCACTGGCTGGGACAAATATGGGTTTGTTGGGAGCAGGGCTAGTGGGTGGACTGCTAGAGGTGCTGTTCGTTGGACTGACGGTCGTGGTTATGGTCTCACCATTTATAACTTCGGTATATGTGACAGTCTGCCTAACGAATTCCTCGGTCACATGTCCTCCTACTAGGGCAGGTTTGGGTTTGGAGGCGGCCATGTCCTCAAAATTGTATAGATTAGAAGGTGCCTTTTCTAAAACATGGTTTTCAGACAGTCCAAGTCCGGGTCTGGCTTTATAGAAAGGATTTTTGTTGGCATGCTGCGTAAGAATGCTCAGGGTCTGCTCAGATTGTCCTCTCTTAAAGTTGTTATCTTCAAGCTCTTGAATTTTGGAAAACAGTCTAGTTCTTTCTTCTGAAAGCAACTGAAATTTTAGTTGGAGCTCACCATGGTCACTGTTAAGTTCCTCATGGGTTTTCTGAAGACAACTGAGTTTGTTGGACAAATTGGACTCTCTGACGCTAGACTCAAGAGTCTCACGATTGTACACTATAGTCAAGTCCTCAAGAGAACTTTTGTATATGGCACTGTCGATTCTAAATTTCGTGACGAGAGATCGTTCCGATTGGAGACATCTCTCAAGTTCACAAATTCTAGATTCTAACATTGTCACATCATCAGTTAAGTCAGGAATAGTGGATACCTCAGAAGCGTCGAGGTCTCGATATGTGCTGGGGCCAACAGCTTCAGGTCCTTCGAAGTCTGCCATCAAACACGGACCCCCAACAAGATGATCTTCCTCGTCTGAGCTTTCTTCCTCACACACCCAGTTTTCCTCATCGACTAACAAGGCAACTCCCTTCTCTTTCTTCCTCATCAATGCTGCCTTCTTCTCAAAGTATGCAGCATCCTTGTATCTGACAGGGCAGTTGTTCGCGTAGTGACCCAGCTTGCCACATTTGAAGCATGATGTAGTGGCACTAGCGGTCTTTTGAGGAGCTGGGGTAGACGCACCACTATTCACCGGAGCTGGAGGAGCATTCAATCTTTGATCACCAATCTCAACAGGACCTTGATGATGTCCTTCTCTCGGGGCTTGCCTGTAAGTACCACTCTGATGGTTGCCTTCTGGATAGTTCCTTTCTTGATCTTGTCCAGATATCCGGCCATCTTGACTGCCTTCAAATCTTCCATATCTTCCATCATCACGTCTTCCATCTTGGCCACCTTCGTACCCGCTGCCATATCCTTGACGATCAATGTATCCTGATTCAGGAGTGTAGTTTCTCTGGTTTTGGCGATAGTTGATATGAGAGACTTGTCCTCTCCAATCTCCCTGATCTCCAGGACCTCCCTGATAGTCCAGGTAGGTGTTATCTCTGTAGCTTCCCCTTGCTTCCCTATACTGGCCTTGATCACCACGGTATCTTCCTGGATGCTGATTCTGATATCTGTCCCCTTGCTGGTATCCTCCTCTTCCTTGATTCCCAAACTGAACTCGTTCCTGCTGGTAGTGTCCACCTCGGCCTTGCCCCATCCTTCCTCCACTGGGATATCCAGATCCCCTAGGTCTGCTGTATCCACGTTTGGAATTCAGCTTCTGTACGCTATTAGAGATGAGGGCAAGAGACTCATTCACATGAAAGAGCTCATCATCAGAGATTGAGATGATCAATGGATCATCTGGATGTTGATAGCTTGGACTGTAATTCGAGTTGAACTCTTGGTAGCTTGAACCATAGTTCCCGTTGAACTCCTGATTGTAGTTCTCCTGATAGTGCTGAGGTGGTGAGTGGTTGAATTGCTGAGGAGATGAGTTGCTGTACTGTTGGTGCTGGAAGGGAGCTGAGTTCGATCCTCCACATGGTACTGCCGCGAGTGCCAGAGGATCAACAGCATTTTTGAACTTGCCGCCAGTGATGAATTCCTCATGCTGAACCATCATGCTAAAAAGGTCATGTAGACCCATAATCCCCAGATTTCGGCTCAGCTGTAAGTTGATCGCCAGATTCTGCCATGCCGATGTCAGGTTCTTCAGGAACTTAACATTCACCTCGTACTTTGACTTTTCTATCCCGAGTCTTCGTAGGTCATTCACGAAGGCGTTCAGTCTTTGATAAGACTCGGTGAGGGATTCGGTTTCCCTGGCTTTGAAGCCTTCGTAAGCGTTTAAGGCACTTTCCTTTTGACTCTCGAGGGCGGTGTCACCTCCCTGCATCTGTTGCTCTATTTCTAACCAAACGTCTCGTGCGTTTGTCAGACTGTCCACTCTTGCGTACATATCATTAGGAAGAGCCATAATCAGAAGGGTCAGTGCACGCTTGTCAACGAGGTGCCGGGCTCTTTGTTCTGGATTGAACATCTCAACTGGCTTTTCGACTACATATGACGGAAGTTCGGGACACGTATCTGTTTTGGGAACAGCGGCAACCGTGACAGTTGGTCGGATTGGGCCTTCGCGGATTGACTTCATGAGATTACCGTCGAGCATGTCTAGGAAGTGTATCATCCGGCGCTTCCATTGCTGGTACTCGCCCATCACCAGGACAGGAGGGCGAGTTTCGGAACCAATCCCCAGGATTTCCTTCGACATTTCTGAGAAAAGAAAGAGACCACCTTGTAAGATTCACTTGGCTTGAACACAGAAAGGTTTTGAAAAAGCTGATGTTTCGAGCGCCTCGGGACACAGAAAGCTTGGTAAAAGTAAAAGGTTTTGAAAGCAAGCTTAGTGTCGAATTTGAGAAACAAAACGGCAAGAGTTTCGGCTCAAAGAGGCGAAATCCGACTTGGAAACAGATGTTTTCCGATTCGGATTTGGCTCAAACAACAGGATTCGGAAAAGCAGCTTTTCCGACTCGGAAAATGAACTTTTCCGATTCGGAAAAGGTGGGTGCGGAAAAGGGACTCTGAAAAGAGAGAAGTTTCTCAAGAGCAAGACCCCGAGTCAGAGACTCGTTTTCCGATTCGGAAAACAGAGTTTTCCGATTCGGAAAAGGAGAGTTCTCCGATTCGGAGAATGAGCAATTTCCGACTCGGAAAATTTGAGCTGATATTTCAGCTCTCGTTTTCCGATTCGGAAAACCTGCACAGAAAGCTCGAAAAATTTCTCAAAAACACTTAAAAACCTCTTAAAAATCAGTGTTTAGACCCCCAAAATGTAGGAAAATGCTTAGAAAACTATGGGGAATCACTTAACACTTATTTTAAGCCCTTTTAAAACACCTTTTGGATTGAAAATCCAAAAGTTTTGAAAAACTCAAAACTTGAAAAACCTTAAAAACCTTTTAAAAATCAAACCAAAAGCCAAGGAATCAACAAGATTGGCTCTGATACCAATTGTTGTCCCTAAAAACAAAGAAATGCAAATAGAAATGGATGGAAATCCAATCAAGAGGATGAAATCAATGAAGCTTTGATAAGAACTCAACAATGGTGAACTTTGCCCAATTTAGTATATTATGGATTCCAACACAAAACCCTAAACATCCTTTTCCTTTTATAGGGAAAAGGAATTTACAAAAGTTGTCAACAACGGCCCCCGAGGTTCCAAACCTCAAACAGGGGCTTAAACAAAATAAGATTGTTTACAAAACAAGGAAACTAAACTAGAAAGCATTTTAACGATAGAAGATTCTGACTCTTCTCAACACCTGGGTTCTACAGTCTTCTTCGGGATCTCACACATCAAGAAGCTGCGAAGAAGAACTGCATATGTGCACCAGAGGATGTGCAACTGCGCTACTCACGGTCGTCAAAGGATACGTCGTCATTTCATCAAGGTAACTGCGATGCGCCCTTATAAACACGGACATCAATTATTCCTTGAGTACGACGTCCGTATTTATCGGACCGACATTCCTCAAGGAGAGTTGCAGAACCGGTCGTTTACTGAGGCAGATCTGGATCGGGTGCACTTAGAAGACCTCCTAACGCTCATCAAGTACCTTCAGGGCCCAATTCTCCGACCCGAACACTACCGAGATGGCACCGAGATTCTGAAGAAGTACGTTTGTCATGCGATCACCCTTGCGCGTGTGACGGACTACCAATTAGTGATCGAGAGCCGACAGCCGAAGGTCAACTTGCTCAGACCAAACCTGCTCGTGACTGGAATTGGAGCCTACTTTCCTTACATGCCAACTAGGGTGCCAGAGCATGGTGTTGTGTACGTAACCAAGAAGAAGAAAGAACGAAGATTCATGCGGTTCAGCGAGCTCGCCAAGTTTTGTGACGACACTCTGCTATACGTATACAATGGAATGAAGAGCAGACTTCTGACTGATCTGATACCGACTTCAAAGATCATAGACGGGAAGGGAAAGCTACTGGAGGGCATGAACTTGATCGAGAGAAAGCTTAAAGAGAGGTTGATGCACCGACGTGTAGAAGCTGCTATGCAAGTGAGAGCGAAGATCATTGGAGACTGGGACGAGTTCATACAGATGTCCAAGTGGGAACCAGCGCTGCAGCTTCCACCACCTTTCTGACTTCTTCACAAAGGGGGAGATTGTTGGACCTCTTTGTTGTGAAGAGTCAGAAAACCTATCTTTACAGCTTTCGTAGTTTAATTTCTTTTTGGTTGTAAACAGTTAAATTTTGTAGTACCCCTGTTTAGAGGTTTGAAACGTCGGGGGCCTTGTTTGACAATCTTTCTTTTTACCTCTTTCCTATATAAGGAAAGAGATGGTATTAGGGTTTATGATGAATGCTAATCATTTGGTTGTTTTACCTTTTATTGCAAAATACTCAAACCACCATTGATACTTATTAAAGCTTGTGTTCATCACCATTTTCTTAGATTTCATTCCATTTCTCCTCATTTCTTGTTTATTTGGGACAACAAATGGTATCAGAGCCAAACAAATCATTAGATTTGTTTGTTCCTATGGAATCATTCAAAGAGGAATTTTTTTTGGGTTTTGAAGCATTGTTCTTGAAGAAAAGTTTGAATATGAGTTTTGGGTTTTGGATCTTGATGGAGATGATGAAGATTGATGTTTGGGTTGTGATTATATTCCGACTCGGGAAACATGAATAACCCGACTCGGGTATTCGAGGTTTCCCGACTCGTTCTTAAGTGGAACTTTTGATCTTCAAATATCCCGACTCGGGAAACATGAATAACCCGACTCGGGTATTCGAGTTTCCCGACTCGTTCTTGAGTGGAACCTTTGATTTTTCAAGTTTCCCTACTCCAGATCTGTGTTTCCCAACTTAAGCAATTTTCCGACTCCAATTTTTTTCCCGACCTCAAGTTTGGAATCGAATTTGGAAATCAATTTGGTAATGGAGTTAGATTTTTGGATTGGTATTTTGCGTTGGAATCGAACTTGCGTCAATTTGAAAAAAAAAGAAATCAAGTTTCCCGATTCAATTTGTTTCCTAATCACGTGCTCCAAACTCGAATTGTATGGAATCAAGTTTCCCGACTCACGTGCTTTCCATTGAATTTAATTCAAAGTTTGATGGATTTGTCACATTTCGTCCCTAAACTTTGAAGTTCATTACATGTTCAATTATAATGTTTGAAGCTTCGACGCTGCCAGTCCCTGCACTTCATGTTTCCAGCTTCTGTCACTTTTGGTCCCTCAAGTTCAAGTTCTGAATATTTACACGATTAACCCCTAGAGTTCAAAGTTCTGAATTTTTACAAATTCAGCCCCTGGAGTTTGAGATTTTCACATCATTTTCAGAAAATTTAATTTTTCTGATTTGAGACTTCCAGGTTTCGGGGTTTGGGACTATTTGACGGAATTTCTTCCCGATGATGCTAAAGTGCTCAAATTCAGTTCGGGAATCATCTTCAGATGCGCTTTCATGTTCTTCAAGATTATACGATCAATCGAGCTTTCGAGTTTTATTCTTTTTGGGCCACAATTTCTTAATGGGCTTTGATGCTAATTTGGCCCAAATGATTGATCACTTTCCGCTGCGCTCTAGACCCACCCAAATTCAAACACAGTAACGCTTCAAAATCCTCGCGCTTAAATAGCCACCTTTCTTTCCCAATTAGTTCGTAAAGATCTCATCAACCCAGATTTTAGCCAAAATTCAGTTTTCAATCATGAAAATTGAATTTCTCTCGTTTCGCAACTGCTCCAGATTATTTGAAGTCATGTCAGATTTGTATCGATTTCAAAACGACAGTGATCGGATTCTGCATTTGGTTAGATTACTCAGAAGGCTGACGCTCTGCAACCATTATTCTTGAGTTTTATTAGATGGAATTATTCCTCTTAGGCGTGAGAGTTGAGTTTTTCCTTTGGATGCCACCTTCGGTGAATTATTCCTCTTAGGCGTGAGAGTTGAGTTTTACCGTTGTGGAGGTTCAGTTGCGATCTAGAATTTTGAGTGACGGTCGTCGTCCATCTGACTAAGAAGACTAGATCTGGATCTGATTGCTTGACATTTTGGAAGATTTCAGGAAATCGACTATTTTCTGAGTAGTAGAGAGATCAAAGCAGAGCATCTCGTTCAGCATCTACTCCCAGTTTTTCATTCCATACGGTGTTTCGGTGATCCAAGCTTCGGTGTTTACCCTGTTATGAACTTATCAGAATTAAAGCTCTTATGCTGAATTCCTATTCAACAAGGGGTCAAAGACTGAACCTTTACTTTTCTTGCTGATCTGCACGGTAACTCACACATGCATCTATCCCTTTGTTTCTCTTGGCTGGAGATCAACATAATTGGATGAATCAACATGCTCTGGCTCAAGCTGTAGTTTGTGCAATCAGTCGCGGTTATTGCAAATCGGATATGGTCTTTCAGTTGAAATTGAAGATGAAGAGCTACAATCGAGGGGGAGCTTGGAGATCAAAATGTAGCCGAACGCCACTAAAGTTTTCTGAAGAAAGCAAGGGGGAGAAGATCAGAGATGCTTCCTTTATAAAACTTTAGGGGGAGATTGTTAGGACCAAATTGTCCTAATCAGAGAAAGTTTTATAAAGTAAGCTTTGAGAAGGTTTAATTAGTGTTTAACTAGTTAGTTTAGCTATTGGGCTTTGGCTTTTGTATTTAGGCCCCATATATAAAGGGGTTTAGGGTTGAGAGAAAGGTGTGAGTTCATTTCAATGAGAGTCTAGTAGGTGTTTGTGTGTTTTTCTTGTAAGCTTTGAGAGCTCTCTAATAAACACAAGAACTCATCTTTTTCATCTTCTTGATTTCTTGTTGATTCCTCTTCTAATCATTTTGAAGATCATATTGTGTTCATACTTGGTGTTGATTTGGAACCTATAATTGGTATCAGAGCCTACCACTCCTCTGGATCCGTTGTGTGGTCACCATACGCGTCTTGACACCATATCCGCATAGTCTCTTCATTTAACACAACACCACACCTGTGGTGTCATTTGATATTGCACCTCACCTGTGTTGTCATCTGCCTCAACACCTCACTTGTGGTCTCATCTGTCATAACACCACACCTGTTTTAAGATCCACAATCAACAACATGATGAACAAACGTGATGCGCTTGCCAAAGGGTCCGATACCCGACCACCCATTCTCTATGTACATGAAGAGGAATCCGATGAAGAGATGAATGACATAATGAAGGCTCTGGCGTTAATCACCAAGTGGATGTCAAAGAGAAATGCATGAAAACCTATGTCTTCTAACAACCATCAGAGAAGAGTAGAACAGGGTGGTAGAGCTGACTACCAAAAACTTGAGGAGAAAGCCAAGTTTGAAGACAAGGGAAAGAAAAGTAAAGAAAGAGAATGCTTGGCTCAGAATATCAAGTTATGATGAGGAAGGAGGTCCCGTATGTATGCTTGACCAAGATGAGGCATGGGACCTAACAAGTGATGAAGGAAGAGAAGATCAACAATGTCTTATGGCTAACACTGTTGAGGAGGAAATGTACTCAGAAAATGAAGAACGTGATTACAACGACCTTGATTCAGATCATTCAGAGTCACCTTCTGAGGCACTTCTAGACCCTTACATTGAACATGAAAATCAAGTAAAGGATCTTGCTCTTAAAGTTTATGAGTATGACAAGAAAATTAAAAAGAAAAATAATACTACCACCCCCAACATACATCCCATCAACCTCCTAATCCATCTAGACCTTCATCTCACCAACCTTCAAAACCTTCATCTAGACCATCTTCTCATCCACCACCCGTACCACCACCTTAACCATCCTCATCTAGACATTCAACTCAGCAACCTTCCAAACCAAGATCTCAACCGTCTACCATGAAGAAACCTCAACCTCCAAAACCGATTACATACGGGGATCTTCCTAGCGACTTTCAATCCGTGCTTAATGAAACATTTCCTTGCTCCAAATATCTTCAAGACACAGCAAACAACCATTACATTGACTTCGCAACCATGGTCACCCATCACCCCATCATACTTGAGATTCTTAAACACCATCCTCTCACACCACTACTCACCCGATACACCGAAGTACCCGAGGTCTACCTTCAATAATTCTACCATTCAATGAAATTTGTTGACGGCCGAACCACTCCTCTCTAGAATCCATCAAATGCTCAATTGATGGACAAGATCTGGAAATCACACCAGATTTATTTGCAAGCATCCTACAAATTCTCGGTGGTGACATGCATGATGATCATTTTACCGACAAAGAACTACTTGACCGCATCATCAATCTCGGATATACCAAGACACTCACCAAACTAAGCGACATCAAACGATGTGACCTCCCAGGTGAATGGTCTACATTATTCGGCATTTTAAACAAATTCCTTTCTTCTTGCACGCGGGGAGTTGATAAAAGCAACGTTGAATCCAGACAGATATTTGTTGGATGCGCACCCGATGATCCAACAACCGACTACAAATTCTTTTTGTGGAAATAATTTTCATTTGTTATCAAGGACAAGGAAGTAAAATCCCATGCCAGGAACTTTCTTCCTTACCCCAGATTCTTGGGGCTTCTTTTTGAGCATTTCCTTCAAGACGCCGAATGTCCTCCTTCAATGTTAGACATGCCCATGCGCATTGCCACACCTATGACGCGACTACTTGATGTCGTGTCTGAGTCCCAGCATGTAGCTTCCACGGCGATTACTCCATCAATTCTTGCTAGAACCGGTAAGAGTTCACCTATTGTGAGACGGTACTTAGGATTACCACCTCTACCAGTTCCTTCAGAGCTAGAGGCTGGCACCCAGGAGGTACCCTTTAGTCGCGAGAGTGAGGGTATTGAGCGTGGTCATTCACCTGGGGTGATGACCAAGGGCTTGAGGCTGAGGTATCGGGAGGACAAGATGGGGGTAATCTAGGTGGTGACTCTATCAACCCGGAGCCACTTCTACACATATTGATAGATCCACCCTTCACTCTATGCTGGGTCTGGACTCTGATAACTCTGATGACTATGATGGTTTTGATGATGACCACCACTTTGATGGTGCGGGTGGGACAAGGATTGAGGGAGACACCCTAGTTGAAGAAAGTGAGTTGAGTGTGAGACGAAAAGGAATTGATGAGGGTGTGACAGGATCAGAGGTTTTAACCGGTCTTCCCCTACCTATAAGAAGAATCCGGGCACCCACATCCGCTACCCACACGCATTCGTTAGATGCGGGTATTGAAGCAGACACCTCCCACCCATAGGTGAAATTGCACACCCGACTCTGCCACTCACTCACCTCTCAACAGGTGGGTGTTTCATTCTACGGGGATATAGCACATCGGCTACCGCGCCCTCACTTGGAGGGTAGTGGTATTGAAACAGAAGGATCCCTGCCCTGATCCCTACACTTCCTTCATGTGCACAAGAGTCTAGAGACTTATATACTACTAGGTACACATACTGTTAGTCTTCGTGACGCAGTCTCTGCTCCACCCATCACGAGTGTATGTGACGTGATCGGAACCCCGAGAGTGGTTTCCACGATGGGCATTTCACGAGGACCGGTGGGAAGTCCTACCATGGTCACTATCATGCCAGCCATGAACGTTTGCCATACTGTTGGTTCAACGGTTGTGCAAATCGAACGTCTATGTGACACTAGCGTTACTACCTGACATCCGTTTTCAGGGAAATGATGGACGACACCGTATAGGCTGTCCATGAGGATTTTGTACATCACCACCTCCCTATACTTCACCATCTCCAGCACCGACTGCACCTAACTACTCGACTAATGAGTTGTGGGATCCTTTGTCAGCGAAGTTGCTCTCCAAAAGGGAATCTCCTTGAGGATGAAGTCAACATACTTGTGTACTTTCAGCGGGCATCATATCCAGACCTTCCCGAGCACCATCTCGAGCAGGCTACCGCACCCTCTCATGTGGTAGGCCCTTCCATCTAGTGGCTCGAAGGGAAGTTTGATGATCTCAAGGCGGAGGTGAGATCAGAGATTGTTGAGGTCAAGGACTCTCTCTCAGATATTCGTAGAGTCCTTGCGATCTCCAACCAACCAGCGACCGAGCCACCGAAGAAAAGACACGACGACCGAGATCACCCCGATTGCCGTGAGGGGGAAATCCGAAAGAAGGTTCGGCACGACTCCATAGTTTCAACAGGCACATCTTTCGGCTCCACACCCGACACTCGTGTAGGCATCGATGACCATCCCACACAGCCTGGTTGGAAGTAGACGGCTGAGATTGATGAGATAGGTCAATTCCTATCACATGCGTCCCCGCTACTGATGATGAGCTCAAGGAGGGTTTCAATCTTGATGATATCTCCTCATATGATGATGATGACGATGATGATGAGTACTTGCAGTTTCTAGTCTCCTCCACCACTGTTCGACATACCTTTACCTCATAGATCACCTCTCCTGCGCACACCGTCTCCTACACCTTGGGAATCTCCAAGTGTGTTGACTGAAACACTGTTTCCAGTAATGAACTTCTCTCCAACATTGATCATTGTCCGTTGTACAAATAATTGCCTTGCGTGTTGTCTATCTGAGCAACGTTCTATGACGCCTCATGTCTTACTATGAGTTGACGATGATCGAAGGATGACTGGCCGAGAGACGTGAAGAGAGACCGCCACGACCACCGCCTTGGAGAGATGAGGGACCATCTATGAAGTTCAAGGAGACAAATGCTTCAAGAAGAAAGTCATCGAGCCATCATCGTCGGAAGCGAAAAATTTGAGACAAAGGGGGAAATTGTAAAAAAATTTGTTACTTGTGTCAATTTGTAACTAATCTAAAGTTACTTTCTTTTTATGTAAATTGTGGATTAGGCCCATTGTTTAAGGCCCATCCATTTAAAGCCTTTTAAGCCTTTCTAGAGTAGTATAAACAGGAGTTGTTTACTTCGTCTGTACTTTCCTCTTCTCCAACTACCAAACACTTTCTAAACATTTGAGAGAAATATATATCTTGATTGTGTTCATCTTTATGGTGTTGATTTGGATCCTACAAAATTAATCAAAAACCCCAAAAGAATTCTCTTATTTCGACAAAAAATAAAGTATTTTATTAAATATCCATAACATAATGAGAATTAAATATATAAAAATTTAATCAAGCTTAATATCTAACAAAGAGTTACAACATCTCCAATAGATTCATTACATTTTCTTAAACAAAAAATCAAAAGCGAAAAACTCTAAAATAAATTATATTCATCTTCAACACATTCCCTATTTATAGGTTTCGTTAACAATTATATTAATAAAATATTCAATAATTTAATTATCCTAGTAAACCTTATAAGTTTTTTTTATGTAAAGTGATATTAACTCGATCTTCATTGGTTGAATGAATAAAAAAATGTATTTCTCTATACTTCTAGCAAAGATATAAATAATTCTCTAGATTGAGAGTTTTTTCTCTTGATTCTCTATTTTAGAGAATGTTGTTGTTGGAGCAATTTAGAGATAAAAAAACTTGATTTTCTCTATTTTAGTTTAGAGAAGTTGTTGAAATGCTATTAACAAACTAAACTATATTAATTAAAACAATAGAATATAAATGAATAAAGGAATATATATTAAACCTTTATTTTAGGGAAACGAGTTCCTTTGCCCTTGGATAGGCGCCTTCCTCGAGCCATTAACTTCTTTCTACGGGTCTTTTTACATTAGAAGGCATCATTTTATTGTTTCCTACAAAGCCAAGGTGGTTACTCGTTCATAAATACAAAAATATATATTAGAACTTAATATCTTACATGTTTCCTATAGAATCCATCATCACATTTTCCTATTAAATTATTAAAGTTATTATTCTTACATATATATGACGTAAGTAATGTAACAAAGTTTTGATACCCGCTCTTCGCCGCGCATCATTATATATATATATAACGATTTATATAACCAAATTTTGAAGTTGTATACGATTTAACGTTATTGAGATGATTATTAATGAGTGTCATTAACCAAAGGGGGTAAACCGTAACTTTTACATTTCGAATAATGGAATCGTATTATATTTTATTATTATAATAAACTTTTTTAATGAGTTTGATTAAATGACGTTTTTAGCCCTTTTACTATTTTTGAGTAAATATATAATCGTAATATATATGGTATACAATAAAATAATTAGATAAAAAGTATTTAATATTAGGCTCATTTCGAAGGTATCAACGACACGATTATAATGGCGTAATGTTTAAATTGAAACACATTTTTTAACATATTTTTGCCAGTATATGATATATGGCTAAAACGTGAAACGAAATATAGAACACTAAAAGGTATAAAATGAATAATTATTGTAAGTCTAAGAGGGTAAAATGTAAATTTCACAACTAAATTAACACTTCACGCCATCATTTAGCTATTGCAATTCTTTTCTTGATAGCGGGTCACATGTATAGGACCAACTAGGGCATTGATCATGGTCTAAAAGACATTTTAGATGAAAAATATTAAAAAAATGGTTTAAACACTATGATAAATGTATGTATTACTAATACTAATATGATAACAATAGAGAACCGATTATCTTGATGATAAGATTGAAACAGATGAGGATATAGAGAGATTATTTAAACTAAAATGCAGAAAAAACTAAGAACACACGAAGTAACAAAAGTTGACTCTCATAAACCTTCAAAATGCTTACAAAATAACAGAAGTACGGCTAATTGATACATTACCCTAAACAATACATACCATTTTTTATTTATACTTGGAAATTCACTACTTTAAGCCCAAGCCCAATATATTTGAGTTTTCCCAAGCCCAAATACAAAATAATAAACATTATGTCCAACAATGCTTACATTTATAAAACTTCTAACAATTTAGACTATAGATAAGCTAACAATCCCTCCCTAAGTTTTATAAATGAAGCATATAGAAAGTTTTGTTTCTTTCATCCTAGAGTGATGCAACAGCTACATTTGTATTTTAAAATTCCCCTTGAATGAAGCTTTGTAGCTTTCAACTTGACTAAAGTGGCAGAGCCAATGAATGGTAGCTTCTGTTGATATGGACATGACACAGCCCAAACTGTAGGTAACAGGACACATCTTGATAACTGCAGAAAACAACAATTACCGCAGAGCTTGTTGATTCCTCCAATCTTCTGTAGATCACAAAGAAAGACAGAGGGATACATGTGTATGTTACTGGGCAGACCAGTAATAGAGATTAAGGCTCTGTCAGCGATCACAAACAAGTTGGCTCATAGCAAAGAAGAAAGTCTTGAACCGCTGAAGCATCATATCAATTGAAAGTATTGGAGAGGAAGGTTTCTTTGCCTAGTCCCATAAACATGTATTCCGTCCAGTGAACTCTTTAGACTCTTTCACCATATCCTATTAGAGGGCACAGAAATAGGAGTGTTGTTCATGCTGGCTTAATTAGGGAGCCTCTAATATCCTTCAGGACACCAACTTGGCAAAAACCACACAGGATTATATTCTATAGAGATGGGTTTAGAGAGGGTGGATATTGTTGTACGTTTAAAGGGCAAGAATCTAGTTTGGTTAAGCGCAGGAAATTTCAGAGTGTATGTGATCTGAATCTTCTGTAAGTTTGGATAGGTTCTGAAGTGGTCAAGTTGCAGAAGTTCAGTGACACTCTGATAGATGTGATTAAGCTCTGTGATGAGATGGTGACAGAAGTTCTGTGGAGCTTGGCAGATGTGGTCATGAAAATTTTAGAGTCTCTGTTAAGGATGACTAAGTTCATCATCTGTAGAGCTTTTCAACAGACGCAAGCAGTGAGCAAAAGAATTCGAGAGCTATGCATGCAGAGAGCTGATCAGAACAGCAAGAGAATCTTCTTAACATTTGAGAATTGACAGAGGCTTCGATATGTTTTTCAGAGGCTCTGTGGTATTTGAGAGAGGCTTTATGGGATCCTTCAGAGGTTCTGTAAAAAACGACTTGTGTTTTGAGTAGACCGAAGAAGTTCTATGACGTCCGACAGAGGTTTTTGGAGAAAAGCGATCACAAGGCCACTCTCTGATCAAGACCGTAGAAGCAAAGAACTTGAAGTTCTGCTGAGCTTTCAACAGGAGAGGCTTTGTGGAACTTAGCAGAGGTTCTGTAACCTTGATCCTTTGTGGTCGTACTCCTTCTGTGGTTTCAGTCTTCAACGAACTTTTGGCCCGATGATGGCACACCTTTGTAGTGATACACCTCTATGACTTTTGAGGATTAAACCAGATAGAGCCTTTGAGGGATAGACCACCCTAACAAGAACTACGAGATCTCAGTCATGAAAGATCTTATAATCTCCAGAAACTCAAGAACTCGAAATCAAATAGATGAAAGAATGTTTCGAACAGATTGCGATAGCAAGACTTCCAGATCCAAAACTATAGATTAAGAACTAACAGATTTCAAACAATAGTTTGAAAAACAGACTCAGATCTAAAACGTATAAGAAACGATACAATGAAATTTCAAAAAGATTTCCTCAAGAAAACTGATTTCAAAGGATCGAAAACAGATACTGAAGATCCGTTCATGCTCTGATACCAATGATAACAATAGGGAACCGATTATCTTGAGGATAAGATTGAAACATATGAAGATATAAAGAGATTATTCAAACTAAAATGCAGAAAAAACTAAGAACACACGAACTAACAAAAGTTGACTCTCATAAACCTTCAAAATGCTTACAAAATAGAAGAAGTACGACTGATTGATACATTACCTAAACAGTACATACCACTTCCTATTTATACTAGGAAATTCACTACTTTAAGCGCAAGCCCATTACATTTGAGTTTTCCCAAGCCCAAATACAAAATAATAAACATTATGTCCAACAATGCTTATATTTATAAAACTTCTAACAATTTAGACTATAGATAAGCTAACAATCTCTCCCTAAGTTTTATAAATGAAGCATACAGAAAGTTTTGTTTCTTTCATCCCAGAGTGATGCAACAGCTACATTTGTATTTTAAAATTCCCCCTTGAATGAAGCTTTGTAGCTTTCAACTTGACTAAAGTGGCAGAGCCAATGAATGGTAGCTTCTGTTGATATGGACATGACACAGCCCAAACTGTAGCTAACAAGACACATCTTGATAACCGCAGAAAACAACAATTACCGCAGAGCTTGTTGATTCCTCCAATCTTCTGTAGATCACAAAGAAAGACAGAGGGATACATGTGTATGTTACTGGGCAGACCAGCAATAGAGATTAAGGCTCTGTCAGCGATCACAAACAAGTTGGCTCATAGCAAAGAAGAAATTCTTGAACCGCTGAAGCATCATATCAATTGAAAGTATTGGAGAAGAAGGTTTCTTTGCCTAGTCCCATAAACATGTATTCCGTCCAGTGAACTCTTTAGACTCTTTCACCATATCCCATTAGAGGGCAGAGAAATAGGAGTGTTGTTCATGCTGGCTTAATTAGGGAGCCTCTAATATCCTTCAGGACACCAACTTGGCAAAAACCACACAGGATTATATTCTATAGAGATGGGTTCAGAGAGGGTGGATATTGTTGTACGTTTAAAGGGCAAGAATCTAGTTTGGTTAAGCGCAGGAAATTTCAGAGTGTATGTGATCTGAATCTTCTGTAAGTTTGGATAGGTTCTGAAGTGATCAAGTTGCAGAAGTTCAGTGACACTCTGATAGATGTGATTAAGCTATGTGATGAGATGGTGACAGAAGTTCTATGGAGCTTGGCAAATGTTGTCATGAAAATTTTAGAGTCTCTGTTAAGGATGACTAAGTTCATCATCTGTAGAGCTTTTCAACAGACGCAAGCAGTGAGCAAAAGAATTCGAGAGCAATGCATGCAGAGAGTTGATCAGAACAGCAAGAGAATCTTCTTAACATTTGAGAATTGACAGAGGCTTCGATATGTTTTTCAGAGGCTCTATGGTATTTGACATAGGCTTTATGGGATCCTTCAGAGGTTCTATAAAAAATGACTTGTGTTTTGAGTAGACCGAAGAAGTTCTATGACGTCCGGCAGAGGTTTTTGGAGAAAAGCGATCACAAGGCCACTCTTTGATCAAGACCGTAGAAGCAAAGAACTTGAAGTTCTGCTGAGCGTTCAACAGGAGAGGCTTTGTGGAACTTAGCAGAGGTTCTGTAACCTTGATCCTCTGTGGTCGTACTCCTTCTGTGGTTTCAGTCTTCAACGAACTTTTGGCCCGATGATGGCACACCTTTGTAGTGATACACCTCTATGACTTTTGAGGATTAAACCAGATAGAGCCTTTGAGGGATAGACCACCCTAACAAGAACTACGAGATCTAAGTCATGAAAGATCTTATAATCTCCAGAAACTCAAGAACTCGAAATCAAATAGATGAAAGAACGTTTCGAACAGATTGCGATAGCAAGACTTCCAGATCCAAAACTATAGATTAAGAACTAACAGATTTCAAACAACAGTTTGAAAAACTGACTCAGATCTAAAACGTATAAGAAACGATACAATGAAATTTCAAAAAGATTTCCTCAAGAAAACTGATTTCTAAGGATCGAAAACAGATACTGAAGATCCGTTCCTGCTCTGATACCAATGATAACAGTAGAGAACCGATTATCTTGAGGATAAGATTGAAACATATGAAGATATAGAGAGATTATTCAAACTAAAATGCAGAAAAAACTAAGAACACACGAAGTAACAAAAGTTGACTCTCATAAACCTTCAAAATGCTTACAAAATAGAAGAAGTACGACTGATTGATACATTACCTAAACAGTACATACCACTTCCTATTTATACTAGGAAATTCACTACTTTAAGCGCAAGCCCATTACATTTGAGTTTTCCCAAGCCCAAATACAAAATATTAAATATTAAGTCCAACAATGCTTACAATTATAAAACTTCTAACAATTTAGCCTATAAATAAGCTAACATAATAAATATCAATGACCCTACATATAAACATAATAGAGGAGTGTGAAATTTATAAATCTAGCAAGGTTTTGTAGCGAGAATTCAAGATATGTAATTGTATTAATAGTTTCTTTAACAATTGAAGAGTGTGAGTACCAAACAATCAAACAAAAAGAGGATAAAGAAGAGAAATCAAGAAGATAAAAATGCAAAAGTTCTTGTTTTATTGTAAGAGCTCTCAAGAACACAAGAACACAAAAACACACACTTTCATCTTAATCGACTCTCATTGAAATGATTCTCTCTCCCTTCCTTTCCACATCCTAACCCTTTATATATAAATGGCCTAAATACCAAAGCCCAAGCCCAAGCCCAATATCTAAATTAACTAGTGTTGGTCCCAAGGGGGTGACCTTCAAGTAAGGATAGTGTATGGGATTATAGAAGGGGGGTTGAATATAATCACACCAAGTTTTCACTTTTAAATTCTATGTTGTATTAACAGTTTGAATTTACAGATTGTTGCGGAAATAGAAAAGACTAAAGTCTAAACTAAACAATCTAAGTTTCTTTCACTATGCAGTAGAGTGAGAAGACTAGAGAAGATGAGAAATAGAAGGATAAAGAAAGAAATGATTTGGGTTCTTAGATAGGTGAAGAAGAGGTACGGAGAACCTCTCTTCAAGTCCTATTTATACCCAATGCATTAAATGCATGCAAACTCACTTTTTTGTACGTGTCACACTTCAAGTGGTCCTAAGTACTATTTACTATAAACAATGTCTTTTGCATGGTGTACAAAAGAGAGCTTATATAAACAGTTGCCTTGAGGTCTGATAAGTACGGAGGGAACAGAAAAGAGACTGTCCTTGTGTACTTTTTGTGTCAGTAAAGGCGGATAATCCTTTTGTGCATTAGATTAAGACATTACACTAATCCTTCAGGATCAGGATACTGATCAGTGAGGAATGCCCTGATACTGATGTTGATCAGGGGTTACTGTATCCTGATGAGTCTTCAGGATGTCATACGAAATTGAGCAGCCTGCTATCACTGAGTTCCGTCTTCAGATCACGAGCACGCTGTTCCTGTCATCAGCTAATTCTACGACATCGCTGATGATTCTTAAGTATGATCTTAATGTCTTCAGGAGGTCTTCACTTTGATGGTCAGGATCAGTGGACTTCAAAACAGACTCGTCCATCTCCTGATCCTGATCCTAATAATTATAAGTACAAGTTGCAGCATAATTATCATGGAATAACACTGAACACTCTCAGTGATAATTCCTCAAGCTATAACTATAAGTAAAGACCTATTCACTAAGTAAAGTAACAAGATCATTATCATTTCATCAGGTCTTAGGAGAGCTGGATCAACAACTAGCTAAACACTAATTAATCCTTTTCAAAGCTTCCTTTATAAAACTTTCTAATTAGGACAATTTGGTCCTAACAATCTCCCCCTAAAGTTTTGTAAAGGAAGCATCTCTGATCTTCTCCCCCCTTTGCTTTCGTGAGAAAACCTTAGTGGCGTTCGGCTACATTTTGATCTCCAAGCTCCCCCTCGATTGTAGCTCTTCATCTTCAGTTTCAACTGAAAGACCAAATCCGATTTACAATAACCGCGACCGATTGCACAAACTACCGGTCAACTTGTAAATAACTCGACACGTCTGATAACCGTAGAATACAACAGCTTGAACCAGAGCATGTTGATTCATCCAATTATGTTGATCTCCAGCCAAGAGAAACAAAGGGATAGATGCATGTGTGAGTTACCGTGCAGATCAGCAAGAAAAGTAAAGGTTCTGTCTTTGACCCCTTGTTGAATAGGAATTCAGAATAAGAGCTTTAAATCTGATAAGCTCACAACTAGGAACACTGAAGCTTGGATCACCGAAACACCATATGGAATGAAAAACTGGGAGTAGATGCTGAACGAGATGCTCTGCTTTGATCTCTCTACTACTCAGAAAATAGTCGATTTCCTGAAATCTTCCAAAATGTCAAGCAATCAGATCCAGATCTAGTATTCTTACTCAGATGGATGACGACCGTCACTCAAAATTCTAGATTGCAACCGAGCCTCCACAACGGTGAAATGGTTAGGAATTGAGCATGTAACAATAGTACCATTCACCGAAGCTGGCATCCAAAGGAAAAATTCAACTCGCACTCCCGGGAGGAATAATTCCATCTAATAAAACTCTAGAAAAATGGTTGTCGAGTGTCAGGCTTCTGAGTAATCTAACTAAATACAGAATCCGATCACCGTCGTTCTGAAATCGTTACAAATATGACATGTCTTCAAAGAATCCGGAGCACTTGGGGAAATGAGAGAAATTCTATTTTCACGATTGAAAACTGAATTTGGGCTAAAAACCGGGCTGATGTGATCTTTACGAATCCATTGGGAAAGAAAGGTGGCTATTTAAGCGCTGGGGTTTCGAAGCATCAAAAGTATTTGAATTTGGGTTGGTCTAGATCGCAGCAGAATATGATCTTGAAAGCTTATCTGAAGATGATACCCGAGTCGGGAAATGCAGTTTCCCGAGTCGGAAATGGAGTTGCGAAATTTTAACAAAAATCGAAAATAACCTTGTCTCAAAAGTGAGTCGAGAAACCTTGAAAACTCGAAAGGGGTACTTCATGTTTCCCGAGTCGGAAAATAAGAACAGCAAGGTACTTCAAGATTTTAACAAAATTTGAAAATACCCTCGTCTCAAGAGCGAGTTAGGAAACCTAGAAAACCCGAAATGGGTATTTCATGTTTCCCGAGTCAGAAAATGAGAACAACAAGGTACTAAAATTTTTTTTTTTACTATTCACCCGGTTCGGAAAAAGCTGTTTTCCGATTCGGTTTTTTTTTTTTTTTTTTTTTTGGAAAATGAATTCGGGAAATATGAGTTTTCCAACTCGGAAAACTTGAAGATTCGAGTGTTCCAACTCGGAAAACTTGATGATTCAGCCCAAAAATTCATATCAGATCCAAAAATGAAGCAACTTGTAAAATACATGAGTTCAAGCTCAAAGTTGCTTCAAAACATAACCCAAACATCCATCTTCATCATCTTCATGTAGATCCAAACCCCAAAAACCCCAAAAATTCAAAATGAAAATTTTTCAAAAAATAAAGTTTCAAAAACCCAATAAAAAACACTCTAATTGAATGATTCTATAGGAACAAACAAATCTAATGATTTGTTTGGCTCTGATACCATTTGTGAGTCCCAAATAATCAATCAAAAAGAGGATAAAGAAGAGAAATCAAGAAGATAAAAATGCAAAAGTTCTTGTTTTATTATAAGAGCTCTCAAGAACACAAGAACACACACTTTCACCTTAATCGACTCTCGTTGAAATGATTCTCTCTCCCTTCCTTTCCACATCCTAACCCTTTATATATAAAGGGCCTAAATACAAAAGCCCAAGCCCAAGCTCAATATCTAAATTAACTAGCTAAACAGTAATTAATCCTTTTCAAATCTTCCTTTATAAAACTTTCCAATTAGGACAATTTGATCCTAACAAAGAGTAATCTTAGAGAGAAGTAGTGAGTTTTAGATGATATATAAACATAATAAAAGAGAATGAAATTTGTACCTCTAGAAAAGATTCGTAGCCAGGATTCCAAATATGTAATTTCAATATGAAGAATGGAGTATAATCTGACTGAGAACGGTTATTATTATTATTATTATTATAATTATTATTATTTATTATTATTATTAATATTATTATTATTATTATTATTATAAAAGTTTGATTAATGAGTCTGATTAAGTGGCGGTTTTAACCCCTTAACTATTTTCTAATACATGTATAATCGTACTACATATAGTATCGGTGGAGAGAAAGATGTAGTTTATTCTAATAGATTATTATTATTCTTATTATTTTATTGTTATTATTTTATTATTATAATAAAATTTTGAGTAAGACCTTTATAACCGCTCAAGTATTTTTGAATACCTATATAATCGTACTATATATAATAAAAGTGTGATTAAGACCATTTTAACTGTTCAACTATTTTATTATTATTACTAAGACTTTTCGAAGGTATCGACGACATGATTTCATGACGTAATTTGTTAAAATTAAAATGTATTTTTTAAACATATTTTGGCGAATGTACGACATACGAGTAAAACGTAAAAGAAAATGTTAAAAACTAAAAGATATAAAGCGAATCAATATTATAAGTCTAAGGGGTTAAACATTAACTTTTACAATTCGAATTTATTAAAATAAAATTTTGATTAACGAGTTTGATTTAATAACGTTTTTAGCTCTTTTACTATTTTTTTAGTAAATATATTATCGTAAACTTAGTGTTAGAGATGTAGCTTCTGATATTTTTTGCAGATTTGAAAGTGCTCTGCAGGGTTTTCTTATATTTAAAGCTGGGTTTATTGTCATACTCTTAGTACCGTAAGTCTCTTCTTCCCATGTTAACTCTTATTTTATTGAAAATATATTAAGCATCCTGAAATTTTTTTGATTTTGAGCTCTCGGTCAAGAAAATCTTGATGTAAAAACTCTCTTTCCTTTTGAAAGAAGTATTTTATTGATATGGCATTACTCCTTTCATTGTTTAGTCTCTTTATTTCAGATAGCTTATCTTTAAAGTCTCTTTCATACTTAGCAAACTTTTCTTTTGAACTTTTCTCAGAAGAGATTATCTCTTCTTTTGCTTTTTCAAATATTTCAAAATATATGTTTCTTTCTTCTATAAGAGTTTTGACTTCCTTTTCACACAAAGACAATCTTTCTCTGAGAGTATTGAAATCTGATTGACATGAATCAAGATTTTCAATGATCTCAACATATAGGTCATTAGTTTCCGAAGTAGATACCTCAGAAGATCGAGTGCTGGAAGAGTCAGAGGTGTTCTTCGCCATGCCACAAAACTCTTCATCATCAGAGTCCTCTATTACTACAAGACCCTTTTGTTGCTCATCACGCTCGGATGATTCGTCTTTAACCAGATCACTAGTTTGTGCCAGCAGAACCTTCTTATTGTAGTAGTCAGCCTTCTTCTTAAAGTAGGCTGCATCTTAAGTGGGCCTTTGTGGCAGCTTATGTGGCACCGATGGCTTGGTGCTAAAGGTCCTGTGGCCCAAAACTCAGCAGCATAGTGGTCGGGTTTGCCATACCTAAAGCAACCATCTCTTATTTCTTCTCCTCTAACTTCTTCTGGCCTCCGTTGAAGCCTTTGATCATCTTTCCTGGACCACCCTCTTCTGTCAGATTCTCCTCTTTTGTCAAACTCTCTTATCTCATACTCTTATTTCCTGTCATACTCTCGTTTTCTGTCATAACTCTCTTTTCCTTTGCCTCTTCCACCATATCCTCTGCGATATTCTTTAGTGACAAGAGTTAGAGTCTGCAGCATTTCCTTCATCGTCACTTCTTCCTCAGAATCTTCTTCACCACTCTCCAAAATTAGAGCCTTCTTCTTCTTCTTCTTCTTCTTCTTCTCTTCTGTCTTGGTCCCTTCCCTTTTCCTTACTTCCTTTTGCTACCAAAGCCAATGGCCCTCTAATGCTCCTCTTAACTTGTAGAACTAGAGATTCTTGACTTGCCAGGGATCCATATATATCAGCAAGAGATAAACCTTCTAGATCAAGCGTAACTCTCATAGACGTAGTTAAGTGCATCCATTCTGAACGCTTGCATTTACCGATCAGTTTGTTAAACCTTGAATATTTGTCCTTCAGAGTTTCTTGGCTTTAAACTCATGTTACTCATTTATACACATAGTCTTGTTATTCTTCATGGTTTTCACACCACCTTCTAACTACCTTTGAATTTCATTCCATAGCTCCATGGATGTGTTACAGTGATCCGGTGATTCAAAGATCTCATTGGGAAGAGCCATAATGAGGAATCTCTTGCACTTAGGGGCAAGACTAGTGATGCGGTAAATTATATATGTAACAATAATATCAAATTTAATCCTTAAATTACCCAACTAGTATTACCACATATACAGGCAAGCGTACACGATCGTGAGTAATATAGTTTAGGTAAGTACCAGGTATCATTCTTACCACTGGGAACAGTTAAGCTAGATGATTACCAAAGTATTAGTTAATTAATCTAAGAAAAAGGTTTGCTTTTTTGGAAAATGGTTTTGATTTATAAAAGATTCAAAGAATAAATAACCAAACCTAACCAAGAAGTAGTCAAGCTGATAACCAAACAAACTTTGGAAACAATTGTATTCATTATGATTAAATTAAGATTCCCTTTTCAGATGATTACCAAAAAGATATAGATTAATGGTTATTGTAATAATTTAAGTATAAAGCACCCTAGCATAAATATCTACGATTATCAACCAGGTTGGTCTCCCGGCCCAAATATAGGGACTTGTGAAATTCTAGTTCACCCTAATCAATGCCAAGTCGTGGGACCCTACAATCCAACCTACTATGGTCCGAGGGTTGCTTACCACGTCTCTCCGCGTCACTAGATTGAAAGGTAAGGAAGATTGATTAACCGAACGAAGTCTATCTACTTATTGTCAAAAAGTAAATACACCTAATCAACGACTTCAAGTAGCCACAAATTAAACATCAATATAAGAATCACAGATATTCATTCAATAAACCAACAAATCTATCAAAGAAAAAACACAAATCACATCATCTTCAAAGTTCACCAAACCATAATGTAACACAATGAGAAATCAGTACATAGACATACTAATCATAGATGAATAACCAAACGATACTAAAGACCGCTAGATTTGGCGTAACATCCTCTCAAATCATCTCCTCCGTGTGTTGATCATTGAGCCTCCTTATTATCAGGTTGGAAACCTTAAGTGGCTCCCATACTAATGACCTAATCTAAGCTATGAGAGAAAATATTGAAAACTGAATTATTTGATTTATGATTAAAACTGATGACCCAAGGCTTGTATTTATAATAAACTCGGCAGGTGCACTTGACGATCGTGAAACGGCCACTTGGCGACACGAAATGGCGCGAGATTGCTTTTACGGCACGAACGAGTAACTGAATCTTCCATAATCCTCTTTTTGGTGATCATTTCGTTTTAGTTGATCTTCTAGAATATTCCAATGATCAATCTTTCCTTTAGCGGCGCAAAATCCAAAGACTTAAGGAAACTGCATAATTATCAGATCACCAGAATATTCTAATAAATCTTCCATTGGAAACTACTTAATCCAATTTCCAAGTCTTCACATAAGTCTCCATTTTGGACGTTTTTTACCCACTTTTTGTACTTTTTCGTATAAGTGCCTCCCAAACCTGCAATATTGTAAAAAAAAGCCTTTTTAGCCAAACTATAACCAAATTACTCCTAGAATAGATACAAAAGTGAGGAATTAGTGCCAGCAAAACATGTATTACTTTTTAGTTATCAAATTTCCACACTTAAGATTTGCTTGTCCTCAAGTAAATAATTGATAAAATAAGAAAAATAACGACAAAATTATTCTCCATCTATAATCATGCTTTAAATGAACAAGGACAGTCGCAAGAAATCAAACACAATTCAGACACAAATCAAAGCCTCATAAGTTATCAAAGTCATGCTTAACCTCTTCCCTCACTTTTGATAATGTGTATCACTCAAGGGGTAATATGTTATATGCTGATCACACTGATACTCGACCTCTTACCAATGCATGGGCTTGTCACCAAATCTCATCTCCACCACTAAAAAGTTATCAACCGTCAAGAGGACTATAAGGTTGTAATGTTAGGCTACGGGTTAAGGGTAGGATAAAAGATTTATTTAAGTGACTCAAAGGGTTGTGGCAAAAACCTGAAAACCAATCAGTTTAAGATCCAAAATTTAAAAACATCTGACTTTTGGAATTTCATTAGAGCTTGGGATAACTACTTCTATTTTTGTATCAACCTAAGCATATTGCTTATTTGTGGCTCGATTTTTTTTCGCACATCGACTCTTTTTGATTTTTCTTTTCTTTTCTTGAGTCGTTCTTTTTCACTTTTTTTTAACTTCTTTTTTCTTTTTCTTTCTTTTTCTAACTTTCGAACTTTTCTCAATCCATTTTCTCTATTTGTCAGATTCATAAAGTGGATCAAAAACATGAAAAGCTTCCATGTTTGAGCTACGACCAAAAGATAGATAAAATAAATGGCTAAAGGATATAATGGTTATGGGTAAATAAATTGTAGTAACCGGATTTTAGTTTGGTTAATAGTTAACCTTAACTTTAACCTCATTTGCAAGATTTTATGAGTTGAGGGACTATTTGTGTCCATTTCTAAACTTAACTATAATTGTTGGGCTTTTATTGTTTGAATGGGCTTTGCCTTTTGTCCAAGATATTTAACAGGAGAAAAATTAGGGATTTGCCATTTTTGGGAAAAGATTAGTGTGAGAGTGTATGTTTTGGAGCTGCCATCATCATCCTTGTAACACCCCGCTAAAGCGGAAACACGAGGTGCTACAGTCAAGATTTCATAACGATAGGAGATACGTAACACCAACCATTCATAAATAAAAATTTAAACAGTGTTTACAAAAGTACATCCCAACCATAGCGCACCCTTCACTCGTCAGTCCTTCGGGTGGGTATTGGTACCAAATAGCGCTATCCACTAAGTCCATAGGCCCCTAAATGAGTTAATGGTAGTGTATATTCTAAGGGGCAAACTTTACTCGCACATATCGTCACAATACATACTCACAAAATCATGCTAAAAAGCATACGTGTACACAATTCATTAACCATGCCAAAAGCATACGTGTACATAATTCATTTAACCATGCTAAGAAGCATACGTGTACATAATTCACCAAACGTTGCTAAAAAGCAAATTTTCATAACTTTTAGTAACAACATGCTTTTCACCCCAAATACGTAAAAAAAAACGTTAAAAACGGGGCTGTGAATACTCACCTCGAGTGATTAAAGCGTTCAACAAACGTTAGTGCGTATACGAGTCCCGGCTCCGAAACTAGAATTGCCCTAAATCATAAGTATTTAACGTAAGTTCCAAGTCCAACGGTCCATATTTTAATAAATCGTAACGATATCCTATATAATGCCTTTACTACATTTGTTATGTTCAAACTTGATATAAAATGACTTTTTGTTGGTTAAAATCATGATCCAAACATATTGGAATTAGGAATGTTTGTAAAATAACATTTTTGAATAATTCCAAATCTGGCAGATTTGATCCCATGCAAAGGTGTCACCAAATGACTTAGTTCCAAAAAGAGTTAGATCTCAAGAATTTTACCTACTGTAATTTGGGATGTTAGCAACAATCCCACAATTTTTCATAATTTTTCGAAGTGTTCTTCATATTTTAAGAATTTTTATAAAATCAGTAGGCACTTTTTATTTTCAGAAAAACATGTCAGGGGTGTTTGCTTCATAAATAATTCAATTCTCCACCAAATCACGAATTTCAAAAGGGGTTTTCTAGAGGACACATATACCAAGCTAATGAGACAAGTTTCACATCATCTGGGTGGTTTTTGAGGGAGATATGGCCTCTTAAAGTCGTGCATGTGCAATCTGCCACAATGGGACAGCCTACACTACTAACTTATTTTCATTGGTTGAAGCCTCAAAAGTCCACCAAATCACATGATTTTGGATTATTTGGAAAGCTAACTCAGAGAACTTGAGTTTTGAATTAAAAATTGTGCATTTTGGATAATTTGTCCAAGAGATATGCATGCATGAAGATGAATAAACTTTTCTGACCAAAAGCTGATGAGTTTCAAAAAGTTTTTAGTTGGTTGAATGGGTTTCCCTTCGAATTTTTGAGTGATTCAAAAGAGATTTTCTTCCTAACTCATTAAATTTCAATCTATCAAATTTTTGTAAGAAAATACCTCAGTTTATTATACTTTTGCAACGTCTAAACACACATGCAAAATCAAACAGATTCTGTCCAGAATCAAAACTCCCTTTTCATCCATCAAAACACATAAAATCATAAGATTTCTTGGGGGTTTCTTGCTATTAACCATAAACTCATATTGTTTAACAAATATTTTTATGAAATAAACTTTAAATAACAATAAAACACATGCATGCATCATCAAAACGATTTTCCATCCAAAACAAGTATCAAAACACCAAATACTAGTGATTTTACTCATCAATCTTGTGTTTTTATGGAGAAGTCATAGATTTTCACCACTTTCAAATGTTTTAACACATTATCATGGTTAAATCTCTTCCTCAAACATCAAGGATGATGTTCATCCAACAAAGAGGATTAAAACCTCATAAAAAGATGAAAAAAGTACCCAAATGGGTTCAAAATCGAATCTAAACTATCATGCAATGTATCTTACCTTTGTATACACTAAGAACACTCTTAATCAAGCTTTAAAACCTTCAAAATTTCCAGATTTTGGATGATAACAAGGCTAGATTTTTGAGAGAGTTAGAGAGAATTTAGAGAGAGAAAGAAGTTAGAGAGAGAGAAGGATTTTGAAAATGGATGGGAAATGGTGGTGATGTGATGATTTTGTAAGAAAAGAGGAAAAGAGAGAGAGTAGAGAGGAGGGGGGGGGGGGTGGCCGGCCCCTATGTGGGTCCCACCTCTCTCCAATTTTTTTTTTGTTTTTTTGAAGCATTAATTAAATATTTACACTGCATTTTCAAACGCAGTGTCGGTTTTTCGCATTTTCGGTAGAAACCGATTTTTCGAGGGAAATTTTTGGATCATTCAAGTTAATTTACTTATTTTTAAATAAAATAACTTAATTTTTCTAAAAATTAACTTTAATTTGGCATTATAGGATTTTCGGGCGATTTCGGACCGGTACTGAGTTTCAGCCTAAATTTTTCGGGACGATTTCGGGACTTTTAGGTTTTAGCCTAAATTTTTTACGCAAACTAACCTAGTTTCATTTAGAAACTTAAATAACTAGTTCTTAACCTACGGAAACGCTACTGAGTGGATTAAACGAGTAGCTAACCTGAAGGTCAAAACTGACAGTTGTCACAATCCTCTTTCCAGAGTTTGCATCATCAATCATTTCATCATCAATCTCAGGTAAACTTATTGTCTTTTGCTGATTTAATGTATGAGTTAGTGTGTAGAATCAACCATATTTGATCTATGAACATCTATTTATGTTTAGTTGAGATTTGGGGGCTGTTTTGGGGAGTTTTGTTCTAGATTTGATATCCTCAATCTGGGAAACTCTGAAAAACCATTTTTCCGGATTAAGTACTGCTTCAATTTCCCGATTCGGCTTACTCAAGTTCTTCGAATCGGCTTTTGGCCAAACATCTATTTTCCTAATCGGCTATAACAACCCAATACTAATTTTCTAGATTTAACGGAAATTATTAATGAAAACAACTACAAGTAACCTTTGCAGCGGAATGTTAAAAGATTAAAACTTGAAACTCAACTTTGAAGTTTAAAATAAAAGATAATTCAACGTTTAATTAAAAAGTCCTTTGTGATACCAATTGTAACATTTTACGATCCAAAACATTTTTCACCAAAGTTAACGGAAAATTAACGAAATAAAATAAAAGTAACCAATGCAGCGGAAATTTGTCCAAAAAGATAACTTTCAACCAAAAAGTGGTAACAACCATATAAAATATCTTTAACCAAAATTTTCCTCAAAATGAGGTCCAACCAATAAAGTGTAACTATCTTAAAAAAAAACATACTTTAACAATTAAAAAAAACTGTTTCTCAACCCGCCAAACAGAACTGAGCCTCTTGGGAGATCGGAACTTCAAGCAGAGCCCTTCCCTTTAACCTTCCCGGAGGAACCTACAACTAAAAGGGAAATCCACAGACGGGTAAGCTTGAAAGCTTAGTGAGCACAAACCACAAACACATGAACAATATATCACAAACCACCACGCATATGAGAACTAGACATGCTTTCATCAATGTCCTTACGGTACACTCCGGTAAGGACCACACACATACTGATATCAGTTTAACACATTGACAATACCCACGGTGGCCACCACCACTACAATGGATACGCCATCACACAACATGCTAGTCTCATAACCACATACGCATCACATGCAATTTGTACATAAAGCCACGTATAAGGGTTAATGTACTCACCTTGGATAATGTCACCATAAATCAGTGTCAAATACACCAGACAACGTTTGTCAGTCACCTAAATCAATACAACACATAGTACACATGATCATTTGCACAAATTGACACTTTAAACTTCCAAACCGAAATGTGCGTCTTAGCCATAGCCATACCACCCAATTGTCCTCAAATTCTACCAAACATTATCTTAGAACATCCCTAAGATAAGCCCCAAGCCAAATCCCAAAAACGACCGCACACGAAAAAGTTGAAAAATCAAACAGAAAGTTGCGCGACCTCACTCCCAGGACCTCAGGTCGCGGGGTCAGGTCGCGGGGTTTTCCAGGACTGGCTGAAAACGCGACTTGGCTACGGATTTCACCCCAAAACTCGTCCCGACGACCATCCCACTCAACAATGGTGTTATTGAACACCCCCATACTATTATAACACAAAATAGTACTCTAGAAACACCATATAATCATCATACAACTCAATTCGATCATCAATTGATTGATTTCCCCAACCGCATAAACCCTAACCCTAACCCAAACAAGACCCCAAACGACTAACGAAAACATCAATAGAATCATACCTTAGGTTAGGAATGCGATAACAACGATATCCCATTGATCAATTTCACCTCACATGATCAATTGTTCTTTCGATCGCATCAAACTCTTGGACCACTTGAACTCTCTTTTCTCTCCTCTAGAAAACGATCAACAAAAGAAATGAGGAGAAGAGTCTTCCAACAACTTTGTATACTAGTTACTCCTCACTCTCAACTTTCAAAAACGACACCCTAGTCCCTGAACTTGAAAGTTACACAAATAGCCCCAAAGCTTAACAACAACTTAACGAACAAAAGTTAAGTTATTAACTTTGGGAAATGGGGCGTTACAACTCTCCCCCACTTACCAAGATTTCGTCCCCGAAATCGCTTAAGCTAAAACAGCTTCAGGAAATTCGCCCTCACCTCGGCTTTCGAATCCCACGTCCACTCTGACCCCATGCGATACTCCCATTAGACCTTCACCAGTCCAATTTCTTTGTTCTACAAATATTTTTTTTTCTTCCCAACACCGCAATTGGTTTTTCTGCACAAATGAGTCGCTCATCAACTTGGATATCTTCTATCGATATGTGAGCCGACTCATCCGCTAAACACTTTCTCTATTATGATACATATAAGTGTTATGTATCTGGCTGAGTTCTAGAGGTAAGTCGAGCCTATACGCCACCTTCCCTACACGCGCTATCACCTTGAAAGGTCCGATATATCTAGGACCGAGCTTGCCCCTTATTCTGAATCGGATTACTCCTTCCTACGGTGATACTTTCAGCAACACATCATCACCCACGTTAAACTCTAAATTCGACCTTCGCTTGTCGGTGTAGCTTTTCTAATGACTCTGAGCGGTCCGTAACCACTCTCGAATCATTTCTATGCCCTCCAACATATTTTGAACTCTTTCGGTGCTACCCAACTCACACTAGTCAACTTTCCCCAACAAAAAGAGTTTTACAACTCCACCCGTACAACATCTCGTACGGAGGCATGCCTATACTTAGCATGGAAATAATTGTTATATGAAAACTCATCCAATGGTAGGTAGGTATCCCATGTACCGCCATAATCCAACACGCGTGCCCACAACATGCCCTCGAGAGTTTGAATCGTCCCCTCGCTTCGACTGTTTGTCTGAGGATGGAACGCGGTACTGAACTGCAGTCTAGTACCCCTATCCTCGTAAATTCTTCCCCAAACCGCAATGTAGATCGCACGATTCAATCAGAAATCACCAATACTGGCACACCGTGCCTTGGCACCCCTTTTTTGATACAACGAGCCACATCCCGCTTCATTCCCGGCCACCCCTAATCGGTCTTCAAGTCCCACTACAATTCTAGTAGTTCCCGAGTGTATAGAAAACTTGGACTTATAAGTTTCGCCTCACTGACACCCAAAACACGACCCGAGCGATTCAAAAGTCCTCAACCTTCAGACTCTCAGCTAGGCCGGTTGACCATTGGTCCTCTCTTTCTTCTAATTCACTTCCTTCACATCATCAACCGGAGAGCTTTTAATCAGCTCCAACATCGAAGTCGTCACAGCCAATCTCATAATCGGTACTCTCTTCACCACACTGTGAGCCTTTTGACTCAACGTATTCACCACCACATTAGCCTTACCCGGATGGTATAGGATCCCACAATCGTAATCCTTTACCACATCCAGCGACCACCGCTGACCCAAGTTCAGCTTCTGCTGGTCCAGCAAATATCGCAAACTCTTATGGTTAGTGTAAACGGTACACTTAACACCATAGAGATAATGCCTCCACAATTTCGGCACGAACACCACCGCCGCCAATTCCAAAACGTGCGTCGGCATATGCTTCATGCGTCTTTAACTGACGGGACGCATAAGCTATTACCTTCCCACACTACATCAACACACATCCCAACCCATAATACCAGTATCACAGTACTCAGCCATATATCGATCCCTCCGGTAGCGACACTAACGGCGCCTCACACAATCTTTTCCACAACACCTCAAAAGATTATAGCTGCTTGCCACCCAACAACTTTTCATTCTTTCTCATGAGCATTGTCAAAGGCACCACTATTTTCGAGAAGTCTTGGATGAACCGTCTATAATATCCGGCTAATCCAAGAAAATCCGAATCTCGGTGGGAGTCCTCAGAACTTCCCACTACATCATTACCTCAACCTTCGTCGTATCCACCTTGGTGGCACTCCCGGTTAACAAGATGCCCTAAGAATTAGACCTCTTGCAACCATAAGTCACACTTGGAGAATTGGCTTACATCCACTCCTTCCTCAAATTGCCAACACTTCAGTCAAATGCCTCACAAACTCCTCATTAGTGCACGTAACTTATTGTTTTCGCCGTTGAACACAGCCTCGGCAGCCTTTTCGTTCTGCTCTCCCAAAAGGTAGAACTCCCCCACTTGGAGCTCGGATCTCCACCTGTCATCTTTCACTATCTAAACAAACTCCACGACAACCGAAACAGTTCATACTAACCACCCCGGTACACATCACTTCATTTAGCCACAAACACTCAATCCTTACAGTCTCTCCTTGACCCCAAAGCCTACGGGTGTAACCACCAGTGTAGGAAACATAGGTGTCAAGTAAAGACTAGTCTTGACAACTTGCTCGCCCTCTACAAATCACTAATTCATTGGAGCTCCCTAGCTCCAACTTCTTTGTGCATTTATTGTAACTTAATGCATCTCACCACTAATACACTTCTTCTTATTTCCGACTCTAACATCTCAACTTCAAAAAATACTAACCGAAGTATTTTCCTTCACATTAATTAATAATGGCGATTTACATGCCAAAAATCTTTTAGGCTAATCACCTAATATTATTTGAGATAACCACTTATGGTGCTACTACAGTTGGTGGCGAACTCGCTTTGGGGAAAAACGTATCAGTGGCTCCTCCGGACCCTCGATTCGATTGTTTTCCAAGAATGTTGAGCCCACAACAATACGCCTTCAACTGCTCATTTGCCACATAAACGAGCAAACGTCAATCACTCCCACAAGCTAGTCGGTGATTTTATTCCCCGGCTCCGTCATCTAAGCCAACGATAAGAACTCGTTCGAGAGTCACCCACCTCAACCTGCAACATTAACTATTCCCAGGATAGCTCCCCGAAATGCTCTGATGCCATAGCATTGACTTGCTTCTCAATTCATGATCGGACTCTCAGGTCCCACCAAACGTTTTCGTCGTCCTTAGCAGGTTCGACTCATAAAGAATCTTCTCTTCCTCTGAACAGAAGTTGGTGCAGAATGCATCCTCTACCACAATTATCCAGCGAGTGCTGGTCACGGGTCCCTCTACTTCTCAAACTGCAGCTGCTCACGAGCCGTGAAGTCTCTGTAACTCGTCACCTTTGATTGTTCGCCTTGCGTTTCTCCCGGACCACTAAGCCTACCAGCCACGACTATGACCACTTGACTGTGGCTCTCCATTGCCAACTCTTGCTTCATAAGGGTGATAATACCCGAAAACACACCACGCAAAACCTTCCAACCCATAATACTGTCTATATAGGCCAATACTATCATGTAGTGAGCCTATACATCCCTCTAAGTAACTCAAGATTCCTTATGATTCCGTCGAAATCAAATTTGCATCGATGTTTCTAAACAACCCCAGATGTGAGAATCGTGGTTCGAACTCTTCAGCAACATCCAAACAAGGACATGCCAGAGAGTTCTCCACGAGATTCTCACCCATCGATACAAACTTGGTCCTAACTTCACCATTGGTACCCCGATTTACAGATTTGCCAACTAAATTCACTGATTGCAGACATTTAATCCAATTATGCAGTCATAACACTTCCCAACATAACTAGGACACCCTTGTCCATAACCCATACTTACCTAAATAACATCACGCTTTTTAGATGACCACTTTCGTTCTTGTCCTGACTATAATGTCCGAGTCAACGACCCTCACTACACCTTACCCTTCCTAACATGCTACTGAGTGGCCTATTCATCCTTTTCGAGGACACACACACGTCCTATCACTTGATTTATAGCATGCCCTTACACAAGCCATCACGCAATCAACCCAACTAAGGTTTACAACCTATCATAGCATGCTACTTACCCACCCCAACCTAGTCGGTTCATAGATACCCTTTATAACTTCGCCAAGTCCCAACATGTACAATATAATTGTGATGATATGGGCCCTTATATCATCATAATTATACCCTACATGTCTAGGCTCCACGTTGTCACCAAAAGTCCTAATCCCCAATTTCGGTTAACACCACATAACAGTTCACAAACATAAGGTAACTTCCGACCTATCGCAATATAAGAGTTACCCTACATCTTCTAATCACTATAGTGCTCATACATAAATAACATCACAATATATTCAACATAAGATTCACATCACACTATAGTTAGGCACACCCAATTATGTTATAAGTCACTACGATAACATGTTAATCACAATTAATTCACAACATACCATAGATGGGCACATCCAATCATGCTAATACGTCACTACGATAGCATGTTAATCACAATTCACATTAACAATAACAATTATGTGATATATAAACAATGTGCTCACCCGTCTTGACGTTCCGATCCCTGGCTCAGTTCACACCCCACTTACACGAAAAATTAAAGTTTAAATGGTTACTTGTTTTGAAAATACAAGCACTTGGGTTTAAGTTCAAGCACTCACCTCTCGTGAATGCCTGAATCCCTTAAACCATGGCTCTGATACCAATTATAAAAACCCAATACTAATTTTCTAGATTTAACGGAAATTATTAATGAAAACAACTACAAGTAACCTTTGCAGCGGAATGTTAAAAGATTAAAACTTGAAACTCAACTTTGTAGTTTAAAATAAAAGATAATTCAACGTTTAATTAAAAAGTCCTTTGTGATACCAATTGTAACATTTTACGATCCAAAACATTTTTCACCAAAGTTAACGGAAAATTAACGGAATAAAATAAAAGTAACCAATGCAGCGGAAATTTGTCCAAAGAGATAACTTTCAACCAAAAAGTGGTAACAACCATATAAAATATCTTTAACCAAAATTTTCCTCAAAATGAGGTCCAACCAATAAAGTGTAACTATCTCAAAAAAAAAAAAAAGTTTAACAATTTAAAAAAAACTGTTTCTCAACCCACCAAACAGAACTGAGCCTCTTGGGAGATGGGAACTTCAAGCAGAGCCCTTCCCTTTAACCTTCGCGGAGGAACCTACAACTAAAAGGGAAATCCACAAACGGGTAAGCTTGAAAGCTTAGTGAGCACAAACCACAAACACATGAACAATATATCACAAACCACCACGCATATGAGAACTAGACATGCTTTCACCAATGTCCTTACGGTACACGCCGGTAAGGACCACACACATACTGATATCAGTTTAACACAATGACAATACCCACGGTGGCCACCACCACTACAATGGATACGCCATCACACAACATGCTAGTCTCATAACCACATACGCATCACATGCAATTTGTACATAAAGCCACGTATAAGGGTTAATGTACTCACCTTGGATAATGTCACCATAAATCAGTGTCAAATACACCACACAACGTTTGTCAGTCACCTAAATCAAAACAACACATAGTACACATGATCATTTGCACAAATTGACACTTTAAACTTCCAAACCGAAATGTGCGTCTTAGCCATAGCCATACCACCCCAATTGTCCTCAAATTCTACCAAACATTATCTTAGAACATCCCTAAGATAAGCCCCAAGCCAAATCCCAAAAACGACCGCACACGAAAAAGTTGAAAAATCAAACAGAAAGTTGCGCGACCTCATTCCCGGGACCTCAGGTCGCGGGGTCAGGTCGCGGGGTTTTCCAGGACTGGCCGAAAACGCGACTTGGCTACGGATTTCACCCCAAAACTCGTCCCGACGACCATCCCACTCAACAATGGTGTTATTGAACACCCCCATACTATTATAACACAAAATAGTACTCTAGAACCACCATATAATCATCATACAACTCAATTCGATCATCAATTGATCGATTTCCCCAACCGCATAAACCCTAACCATAACCCAAACAAGACCCCAAACGACTAACGAAAACATCAATAGAATCATACCTTAGGTTAGGTGTAGAACCCAGGTGTTGAGAAGAGTCAGAATCAACTATCTTTTAAATGCTTTCTAGCTTAGTTTCATTATTCCGTAAACAATCTTATTTTGTGTAAGCCCTTGTTTGAGGTTTAGAACCTCGAGGGCCTTTGTTGACAACCTTTGTAACTTCCTTTCTCCTATAAAAGGAAAAGGATGTTCTAGGGTTTTGTGTTGGAATCATTATTTACTAAATTTGGGCAAAAATACTCCATTGTTGTATTATTCAAAAGCTTCATTGATTTCATCCCATTCTTTGAGGATTTCCATCCATTTCTATTGCATTTCATTGTTTTTAGGGACAACAATTGGTATCAGAGCCAATCTTGTTGATTCCTTGGCTTTGCTTGTGATTTTTGGTTGATTTTCAAAAGGTTTTGAGTTTTGAGTTTTTTTCAAAATTTTCGGGTTTTTCAATCCAAAAGGTATCTTTAAAGATTCAAATTAAGTGTTAAGTGATTCCCCATAGTTTTATAAGTGTTTTCTTACAAATTGGGGATCAAAACACTGATTTTTAAGAGGTTTTGAGTGGGTTTTAAGAGTTTTTCGGAACTTTCTGCACTGGTTTTCCGCATCGGAAAACAAGAGCTGAATTATCAGCTCAAATTTTCCGAGTCGGAAATTGCTCATTCTCCGAATCGGAGAACTCTCCTTTTCCGAATCGGAAAACATCTGTTTTCCGAATCGGAAAACGAGTCTCTGACTCGGGGTCTTGCTCTTGAGAAGTCTCTCTCTTTTCCGAGTTCCCTTTTCCGCACCCACCTTTTCCGAATCGGAAAAGTTCATTTTCCGAGTCGGAAAAGTTGCTTTTCCGAATCCTGATATTTGAGCCAAATCCGAATCGGAAAACACCTGTTTCCAAGTCGGATTTCGCCTCTTTGAGCCGAAACTCTTGCCGTTTCGTTTCTCAAATTCGACACTAAGCTTGCTTTCAAAATCTTTTACTTCTTCCAAGCTTTCTGTGTCCCGAGGCGCTCGAAACATCAGCTTTTTCAAAACCTTTCTGTGTTCAAGCCAAGTGAATCTTACAAGGTGGTCTCTTTATTTTCTCAGAAATGTCGAAGGAAATCCTGGGGATCGGTTCCGAAACTCGCTCTCCTGTACTGGTGATGGGCGAGTACCAGCAATGGAAGCGCCGGATGATACACTTCCTAGACATGCTCGACGGTAATCTCATGAAGTCAATCCGCGAAGGCCCAATCCGACCAACTGTCACGGTTGCTGCTGTTCCCAAAACAGATACATGTCCCGAACTACCTTCGTATGTAGTTGAAAAGCCAGTTGAAATGTTCAACCCTGAACAAAGAGCCCGGCACCTCGTCGACAAGCGTGCACTGACCCTTCTGATCATGGCTCTTCCCAATGATATGTACGCAAGGGTGGATAGTCTGACAAACGCACGAGACGTTTGGTTAGAAATAGAGCAGCAGATGCAAGGAGGTGACACCGCCCTCGAGAGTCAAAAGGAAAGTGCCTTAAACGCTTACGAAGGCTTCAAAGCCAGGGAAACCGAATCCCTCACCGAGTCCTATCAACGACTGAACGCCTTCGTAAATGATCTACGAAGGCTCGGGATAGAGAAGTCAAAGTACGAGGTGAATGTTAAGTTCCTGAAGAACCTGACATCAGCATGGCAGAATCTGGCGATCAACTTGCAGCTGAGCCGAAATCTGGGGATCATGGGTCTACACGACCTTTTTAGCATGATGGTTCAGCATGAGGAATTCATCACGGGAGGCAAGTTCAAAAATGCTGTTGATCCTCTGGCACTCGCAGCAGTACCATGTGGAGGATCAAACTCAGCTCCCTTCCAGCATCAACAGTACAACAACTCATCTCCTCAACAGTACAACCAGTCACCACCTCAGCACTATCAGGAGAACTACAACCAGGAGGTCAACGGGAGCTATGGTTCAAACTACCCAGAGTTCAACTCGAACTACAGTCCAAGCTATCAACATCCAGATGATCCGCTGATTATCTCAATCTCTGATGATGAACTCTTCCATGTGAATGAGTCTCTTGCCCTCATCTCTAATAGCGTACAGAAGCTGAATTCCAAACGTGGATACAGCAGACCCAGGGGATCTGGATATCCCAGTGGAGGAAGGATGGGGCAAGGCCGAGGTGGACACTACCAGCAAGAACGAGTTCAGTTTGGGAATCAAGGAAGAGGAGGATACCCGCAAGGGGACAGATATCAGAATCAGCATCCAGGAAGGTACCGTGGTGATCAAGGCCAGTATAGGGAAGCTCGAGGAAACTACAGAGATAACACGTACCTGGACTATCAGGGAGGCTCTGGAGATCAGGGAGACTGGAGAGGACAGGTTTCTCATATCAACTATCGCCAAAACCAGAGAAACTACACTCCAGAGTCGGGATACATTGACCGTCAAGGATACAGTAGCGGGTACGAAGGTGGTCAAGATGGAAGACGTGAAGATGGCAGATATGGAGGATTCGTAGGTGGTCAAAGTGGTCCGGGATATGGTCAAGAACAGGAGAGGAACTACAGGGAATATGATGGTCAGTCAGCTCATGGTAACAGAAACTATCAAGACGGGAATCATCAGAGTGGTTCATCTAGGCAAGCTCCGAGAGAAGGACATCAACAAGGTCCTGTTGAAATTGGTGATCAAAGGTTGAATGCTCCTCCAGCTCCAGTGAATAGTGGTGGTCCTAACCCAGCCCCTCAAAAGATTGCTAGTGCCACTACATCCTGTTTCAAATGTGGCAAGCTGGGTCACTATGCAAGCAACTGTCCTGTCAGGTTCAAGGACGCTGCATACTTTGAGAAGAAAGCAGCTTTGATAAGGAAGAAAGAGAAGGGAGTTGCTCTGCTAGTGGATGAGGAAAACTGGGTATGTGAGGAAGAAAGCTCAGACGAGGAAGATCATCTTGTTGGGGGTCCGTGTTTGATGGCAGACTTCGAAGGACCTGAAGCTGTTGGCCCCAGCACATATCGAGACCTCGACGCTTCTGAGGTATCCACTATTCCTGACTTAACTGATGATGTGACAATGTTAGAATCTAGAATTTGTGAACTTGAGAGATGTCTCCAATCGGAACGATCTCTCGTCACGAAATTTAGAATCGACAGTGCCATATACAAAAGCTCTCTTGAGGACTTGACCATAGTGTACAATCGTGAGACTCTTGAGTCTAGCGTCAGAGAGTCCAATTTGTCTAACAAACTCAGTTGTCTTCAGAAAACCCATGAGGAACTTAACAGTGACCATGGTGAGCTCCAACTAAAATTTCAGTTGCTTTCAGAAGAAAGAACTAAACTGTTTTCAAAAATTCAAGAGCTTGAAGATAACAACTTTAAAAGAGGACAATCTGAGCAGACCTTGAGCATTCTTACGCAGCATGCCAACAAAAATCCTTTCTATAAAGCCAGACCCGGACTTGGACTATCTGAGAACCATGTTTTAGAAAAAGCACCTTCTCATCTATACAACTTTGAGGAAATGGCCGCCTCCAAACCCAAACCTGCCTTTGTAGGAGGACACGTCACCGAAGAATTTATTAGGCAGACCGTCACTTACACGGAAGTTATTAATGGTGAAACCATTACCAGAACCATAAGTCCGTCCAACGAACAGCACCTCTAGCAGTCCACCCACTAGCCCTGCTCCCAACAAACCTATATTTGTCCCAGCCAGTGATCCTACAAATACTAAGTCCACATGGGAAGGCATCAAGGCTAGGACCCCTAGGGTAGCTATGCCTCCCATCAACTATTCAGACCTTAACACTAGTTATGACACTAGGGAGATGGATTTTTCAGAAGAGACCTTAGTTATCCCACCAGAGGATGTTTCCGCAACTAAGAGTCCCGACCTAGTCGAACTAGAGAAGGAAATGTTTGGACTTAGATTGAAAGCCATGGATCTGGACGCATGTCAACATCAGATACTGAATCTGAAAGTGATTATTTCTGAAAAAGACACCTTGGTTCACGCTTTGAAGAAAGACTTGATCGAGGCAAATGCCGAGAGACTTAGAATGTCTTCAGAGTGTGAGACCGCAGCCTCTACCTTTACTGATTTTCAACTCAAGGTTGCGGATCTTAAGGCACGATATGTTCTCCTAAATGTTCATTCAGAAATTGCAAGAGAACTTGATCATGATGAAAAGATCAATTATCGTGTGGCCTTAACCAACCAACGTGTGTCAAATTCCATCTTAAAAAGAAAAGTCATGTACTTTGAAAACCTTTCAGAATCAGTTGATGATAGGACTACTCCACTCCTCAACCAACCGATAGTTCACTCCCAAACCAAATCTGTTACGGAACTAGATGACTATTATACCCTACTGTCAGATGATGATGAACCCCTCAACTCACACCATAGGATAACCGAACCAAAGACTATCCATGATCCTAACGTTGAGTACGATCTGAAGGTGTTCTTAGATGAAGGTGATGATCCTTCAGGCTTTATCCCAAAAAGGCCAAAATCTGTTTTTGTAAAACCTGAGAAGTCTGTTGAGTCACGAGCTCCTGTTTCTGAGAACAGTAACCCTAAGGGTGAAAAATGTGTTGGTACTGACAAGGGGAAGTCAGTTAAGCCTCACGCACCCAAAGGACTCCAGAAAAAGCATTCAAAGTCTAACGATGCTCGTAACTCAGCTAAACCCATTAAAAGCCTTGACCTTAATTCAAGCAGCTTTGAAGTGGGTGAGACCTCTCGGTTAAAACCAAAGCAACCTTTCTCTTCCACAAAACCTAAATTTTCAAAAACATCTTCTGGAAAGGGTGGCAACTCTTCTCCTATTAAACCGTCATCTAACTCACACCATGCTCATGCAGATGGGAGGAAGAAGGATGGTGGACAGGAAGTGAAGCCACCAAGGAAGGATCACCGAGGAAGACCCAACTCTTTTCAAGCTTTCCCTAAACAGCGTAGTCCTAACCTTGCGGGTCTTGGCTATGCTCCACCTAGCGTAGGAATTAATTCAAACATGTCTGTAAAACGTAATCAACATTTAACTCATGCTTTTGACTCTTTGCGTAATGACATGTGCTTTATGTTTGACAATTTTCTGCGCTATGGTGTTTATGATTCCTTTAATGCTGATGTGCCTAAAATCAAATCTCGAAAGAGAAGAGGGAGAAAAAGAGGAAAGGGGAAACCTTCCTCGTCAGTGCAGTCCCCTAAGCCTAAGGAGAAATCCGAAAAGGAGACTGCATCGACCAATTCAATTGTTTCTGACCCTAAGGAACCCATTTGGCAATGGGTCCCTAAACAAGCCTAATTGTTTTGCAGATCAGTCATGTGTGGTACTTTGACTCGGGGGCTCACACACACATGACTGGGCAGCGGTCCTTCATCTTCGATTACGTTGAGAAGTTTGAGGGATACATAAAGACTGCCGACAGAACGCCGTTGCCGATATTAGGGTCGGGAAAAATCACCAATGGAAAGTACATCATCAAGGGTGTACGTTATGTGGAGGGATTGGGGTACAACATGTTTAGCTCCAGCCAGTTCTGTGATAACGGCTACTGGTTGAAGACCTTTCAGTACGGAAGTGACGTGAACGATGAAGACAACAACGCTATTCTCTCCGCCAGGCGAAATGGCAATCTCTACACAACCGTCTTCCGTTCAATCCCTCAAACACACCCCCAGTTTGAAGCTAACCCGAAGAATGCGATCTGTCTGCTCTCAAAAGCATCAAAAGGGGACAGTTGGTTATGGCACCGCAGACTATGCCATCAGAACTTCAAAGATATGAACAAACTGGTTTCTAAGGGATTAGTCAGGGGACTACCTGAGCTTCGCCTTTCCAAGGACACTCTCTGTCCTGCGTGCGAACAAGGAAAGATGACTAGAAGCTCTCATCCACCGAGAATGGATACGAATTGCCAAAGTCCCCTCGACTTGATACACATGGATCTTTGTGGACCTATGAGAGTAGAAAGTCTCGCCAGAAAGAAGTATATGCTGGTTCTCGTAGATGAATTCTCTAGGTTCACCTGGATTGAATTTCTTCGAGACAAATCAGAAGCTGCTGAACGAATCATAGCCTTCATCAAACGCACTCAAGTTCTCTTGGGTCGTCGAGTGAGGAAAATACGTAGTGACAACGGTACTGAGTTCCGCAACGCAAAGCTGCAATCCTTCCTCGAAGAAGTGGGGATCACTCACAACTTCTCAGCAGTTCGCACACCTCAACAGAATGGGGTCGTTGAAAGGAAGAACCGTACGTTGGTCGAAGCAGCAAGATCCATGATGGCTCACTCTGGAGTTCCTCAACAGTTTTGGGCTGAAGCCGTTTCGACAGCATGTTACACGCAAAACCGAACTCTGATCGTAATGCGGACTGGTAAAACCGCTTACGAGATGGTCGAACAGCGTAAGCCAAACATTGACTTCTTTAGAGTTTTTGGTTGTAAGTGCTATGTTCTTAATGACCGGGATAATTTGGGTAAGTTTGACCCTAAGTCTGATGAGTCTATCTTCATCGGATACTCACATAACTCTAAGGCTTACCGGGTTTTCAACAAACGGACCCGAACTATCCTGGAAAGCTCCAATGTTGATTTCTCTGAATCTGAAACCTATCTGAATGCTAGTTCTAGTAGTGTGTCTGCATCTTTCCCTGAATTGTTCCCGTCACCACCGAGCACAGATCCGTCTTCTAACTTTTCTGCTTTAGACTTTTTAGATCTCGCGGAATACGATCTGCACACTCTAACGAGTCCAATCGTAGTTCCCGCTCCAACAGGTTCGACCACAACCACAGTGACATCTGATGCCTTCGTCACGGAGCCCTCCTCCAGCACTTCAACTCACTCCGTGACACCTGAGTCCGTGGCTCCTCCATCTGAAGTTTCATCCGCAGCTTCACCGGCATCTGATCAAGAACAGACTCCTCACCCTGTTCTTTCTCCAATTCCAGAAGAAGCTCCACTACCTTCCCCAAGCACGGCCCAACGATCATATGCTCAGGTAGTTAGAGAGCCCCGGTTAGAGGCTGCACCACAGGTTAACCAGGCTGAAGGCACATCAAGTGGGAACCTAGAAGAGGTCTTTGCTGTGCAAGATGAGAACGACGCCACCAACAACCGACAGGCTTATGTCACTCATCCTCACACTAGACGGTGGACAAAAGATCATCCCCCCTCCCAGATCATCGGGAGTCCCTCACAACCTGTAAACACCCGATCTGCAAAGCACAATGAAAATCTGATCCTATTCGGTGGATTCTTGAGCGATTTTGAACCATCTGATGTTTGGCAAGCTCTCACCGATCCCGACTGGGTGATCGCCATGCAAGATGAGCTGGCCGAATTCGAGAGAAACAAGGTTTGGCGCTTGGTAGAACGACCATGGGGAAAGACAATCATTGGCCTCAAGTGGATACTCCGGAACAAAACCGACGAGAATAATCTCATCATCCGGAACAAAGCTCGCCTGGTCGCCAAGGGTTATCGCCAACAAGAGGGTATCGACTATGATGAGACGTACGCGCCCGTAGCCCGTATCGAAGCAATCCGAATCTTCCTTGCGTATGCTGCACACAAAAATATGACAGTCTATCAGATGGACGTCAAGTGTGCCTTCCTGAATGGAGTCCTTCAAGAAGAAGTGTACGTTGAGCAACCGGAAGGGTTCGTCGATTCTCGATTCCCCAATCACGTCTATGTTTTGGACAAGGCGCTGTATGGTCTCAAGCAAGCTCCGAGGGCATGGTACGAAACTCTCACTGACTACTTAATCGGAGTTGGCTACAAGAAAGGTACTATCGATCCCACTTTGTTTCTCAGGAAGTCAGGTACAGATTTAATTATTGTTCAGATATACGTGGATGACATTATCTTTGCGTCTACGAAGCCTGAGATGTGCCAAGAGTTTGAGAACACCATGAAATCACAATTCAAAATGAGCATGATGGGCGAGTTGACGTTCTTCTTAGGACTTCAAGTTCGACAACGCCCTGATGGCATTTTTATAAATCAAGCCAAGTATGTTCAAGATCTTTTAAAACGATTTGATTTCGGTGGCTCAAACTCCGCGGCAACACCAATGCCCAAAAATTTTCAACTCTCTGCTGATACTTCTGGTAAACCGGTTGACCAGAAAACTTATCGGGCAATCATTGGTTCCCTCTTATATCTCACGTCTAGTAGACCCGATATCGTCTTTTCCACGGGTGTCTGCGCTCGTTTTCAGTGTGACCCACGGGATTCACATCTGTCTGCAGTCAAGAGAATCCTTAGGTATCTGAAGGGCACACCGGATTTTGGCCTTTGGTACCCAAAGGATTCTGGCTTTGAACTAATTGCATATACAGACTCAGACCATGCAGGTTGCAAGCTCAACAGGAAAAGCACATCTGGTGCTTGTCAATTTCTCGGGGACAAGTTGGTCAGTTGGTCATCCCGGAAGCAGACTTGCGTCTCTCTATCCACCGCGGAGGCAGAATATGTAGCCGCCGCCTGTTGCTGCTCGCAAGTTCTGTGGATGAAAACCCAACTAGCTGACTTTGGATACACCATGCATCGAATTCCAATCTACTGCGACTCCAAAAGTGCAATACAGATCACGGCAAATCCGGTTCAACATTCTCGGACGAAGCACATCGACATTCGATATCATTTCATCAAAGATCACGTCGAGAAAGGTAACATTGAACTATACTTTGTTGAGAGTGACTATCAGCTTGCTGATTTGTTCACCAAGCCGTTTGACGAGAAGCGTCACTTTTTCCTCCTAAGCAAGTTAGGAATGCTAGACCTCCCTGCCTGAGGTCTAGGGGGAGTCGGGAGTTCTTATTTTATATGCATGTGTGTAGGGGGAGTCTGTAGGAATCCTATAGATGTTGCATGAATCGAGGGGGAGTACTAAGTCATGTAGATACTATTTGGTGTGCTCACTAACGTTCTCGGATCCACATCACTTTGGATACAACTTTTATATTCTATCTTGTAGGTGTGGTCCCTCACAACGACTTCTGGTTACTTCAGACCAGGACTCGCTCTAAACCCGGTGAGACGAACCAGGTAAGTCTCCTTTCTCGGAAGTCGAGGGCTGAACTTGTAACCTTTTATGAACTTGAAAGTTCAGGGGGCGGTAGAGTACATGTCTTGAACTTACAAGTTCGGGGACTAACTTTGCCACTTTCTACTTCTTAAAGTTCAGGGACTCGTTTTGCAAATTTTGTGAAACTTGTAGTCCAGGGTCTGTTTTGAAACTTTTCTAAAATACAAGTTCAGGGACTTGTTTGTAAGTTTACTCAAACTTCAAGTCCAGGGGTGGTTTTTGCCAAATGGTGAAAGTCGGGTTAAGAGAGCCAAAAGGAGAGCCAAACACAGTGTTTTTGACCCAAAACACAGTGTAAGTCGGTAAAAATATAAATACCTGACTTTAAGGTATCTTTTTCACAATTTCAAAAATCTTCAAGTTTTCTCTGAAATTTCTCACCCGAACCACTTCGCGCTCGATTTCGAACATCGCTCGTTGTTGCTCCGATCGTCGATATCTTTACATATTCGGATTCCTGGTAAGTAAACGATCAACCCTTATATAGTTTTAACATCTAAATCATACGTTTTAATGTCTGGATCGAAGCCTAAAAGTTTTAAAACTTACCCGAAACCCAAACTTCTTGGAATGGGATTTCGGGACGTTAAAACGATCCTTTGTTGCTTTGAATGTTGTTATAAACTAGTTTAGGATGAATGTTGATAGTTTAGGGCCTTAGATCGACGGTTTTTGAGCGGTTTCTAAGTGGAAAATATGAACAGTCGCGGTTTTCCGACTCGGAAAACTTGAGCATTCAAGTTTTCCGAATCGGAAAACTTGAATGTTCAAGTTTTCCGCATCGGAAAACGATAAGTATTCTTGTATGTTTTCCGATTCGGAAAACATGGTTTTCCGAATCGGACTTGGTCTCGGTTTTCAAATGCTTCTTTTCCGACTCGGAAAACGTGGAACTACCCTTATGGGTTTCCAAGGTTTTCCGACTCGTTCGAGAGACCAAGTTTTGCCAAAATTTTTCTAAGTGTTGACATTTTCCGAATCGGAAAACCATGTTTTCCGACTCGGAAAACCTACAAGTTCTCTTTCAACATGTGGGAGTTTCCCGATTCGGAAAACAACCTTTTCCGAATCGGAAAACTTGTCAGTTTATCCTTGTGCTTTATTTACCAAGTGTTGAGTTATCCGACTCGGAAAACACTCTTTTCCGAATCGGAAAACTCCCCTCGTGTACTTTGCTCGTTTTCCGAGTCGGAAAACACGAAAAACTCATTATTGGGTTTTCGAGTTTTCCCGACTCGCGCTTAGTCGAGGGTATAGTCTTTTCACGTTATAATATTTCTAACACTTGAGGTATTACAGAAATGGCTGATCAACAACCGATTGCTCCCACTTCACCAGTCGCCAACGCTGCTGATCTCGCACTGATCAACCCGGCAGACATCGTTGCGATCCACCAGAACAACCAGTTCGTTAACTTGGCGAACTTCACAGTCCAAGATGACGTTGTTCTCGAGATTCTCCGAGCTCACCCCCTTGCATACGCGATGCAAGCCACTGCTGATGTCCCGATGATTTATATGCAGCAGTTCTGGCACACTTCCCGTGTTGAGAACCGGGACGGAGTTCAGGCCATCATCGGCCGAGTGGACCAGACTGATCTGGTCCTCACGATGGAGGATCTTCGCAGAATCCTTCGTCTGCCAGCTGCTACTTCAGAGGCACCATTTGACCCTCTCGTCTCGGGATCTGAACTGTTCAGCGAAGTACTCGCTGTCGGAGTCCACTACACTGAGAACAACAGACCGAGAGGAATCTCCCAGATCTCTCAGGGAATGCTGCCCCCAATCTGGTATTCATTCTTCAACATACTCAACCGGACGATCTCCTCAAAGACCCATGGCGTGGACAAAGCATCCACCCAGTTCTGGCATATCTTTCATGCGGTCGCCTACGGAAGGCGGATCGACTTTGCTCAGCAAATCTGGGCGGACATCATCGGTGATGTCAGAGCTGGGCCCGGACGCACAAAGCACACATCCATCCCGTGGATGCGCTTTTTCAGCCTGGTCATCCGAGATCACATGAACCAGAACCGAGCTGTCCGACGCAGAGCAAACCATCTCCGTTTTGAAAGCCAGCAGATTGGACGAGCCAACAAGAAGAATCTGAAGTCAGGACAGGTAGAGATGCCCATACCGGACAACGTGCTGAACTTGGCAGACCGTAGGTCAATGAGCGTTAGGATGTACCGAATATCCATAGGCCTAGAAGACACGTCTACGGACTCCTCAGAACCGGGGAGCCCTGCCCAAGACGTGCGACCCGTCCTTACTAGAAGCCGTGCCTCTGGTACGGCGGGCCAGAGCTCCAGTGGGGGAGCTTCTGGCTCGGGAGTGATGAGAGTCGACGTAAGGGGAGGAGAGGGTAGAATAGTCGGTACGTCTGCCACACCGCACACCTCCAGAGCCGGTGCATATCAAACCATGATCCAAAACCGTGCCACTCGTGCTCGCACTCCTACAGTTGTAGAGGAGTCTACTGATGCCGTCCGCTTGCGCGAGTACACAAGCCACTTCAGAGTAAAGCAGTACATGGGCACCCTTCAGCAATCTCCGGTTCACTCGTCATCGGAAGGGCACCAATCACCAACGCCGCCGCAACAACCTACTGGGGAGGACGTGGAAGCTTCCCCACAAGAACAAGCACATGTTCCTCCACCACCTCACTCGGCGGCCGTCACTTCTCAGGGAGGCGAACCCTCAGGCGAACCATCAGGTGATGACTCCGACGGTCACGAGTCCTCAGAGCACACTCCTACCGACCGTCGTGAGCCCGATGACGAGGCAACAGAGTCAGAACGAGTAGACTACGGATCGGATTCCGAATTTCAGCTTTCAGAACCACCAAAGGGCGGGAAGGCCCAAGTGATCGATTTGGATGAAGCCACCTCTTCCTTCAACGACGACCGAATTTCAGGAGATCCCACTCTTATCGCGGATCTGGCGTCGGATGACCGTACTGTGGGTCAGGAGGAAGAAGGTGAGGCCGAGGTAGCTACCGGCTGGGGTAGAGAAGACAGCGAAGAGGAAGAAGAGAGAGAGAGGGGAGAAAAGGAGAGAGAGAGTAGAGAAAAAGAGACCGAAGACGTAGAGGTCCAGTTGAGCGAGCCTTGGGCTCAGTTAGAGGAGGCGGAAGTAGAAGAAGAGCCGCATAGGTTAGAATTGGATATCCCTTCTACCCAGAGTCAAACCCCCACAGAGGCAACCCTCATTCAGACCGGTCACCTAGTGACGTCAGGTCAAGACGCTGGCAGCCAACCAGCGCATTTGCACGCCCAAACCAGCCACTCGGCCATCTCTCAACAGATGGTCGTTTCACATTCTCACGGGGAATTAGCTCAACTTCCACCGGCCACTCAATTGGAGTCTGCCGGTGTTGAAATGAGAGAGGCTCTGCCCCACCTCTCGACGTCTTTCAGAGCACCAGTAGTCCTAGAGCCACTCGTAGACACCTTCAGGGTTGTTCATTTGTCTAGGACACTTGTGGATGCTTCATCTGCCCGCCCAAGTGGCGAGGCCGGAACGGGGAGAGTTGGTGCGTCACTGGACGCCCTTCGAGGATCCACCGGAAGCCCCGACACCGTCAGCATTATACCAGCGGTGACATCGGGCCGAGAGAGTACCTCTTTAGGACTCTACTCGTCAACTGGAGCCCAAGTGGCACCGGGTGTAGTTTTTCCGGGACCGGGTCCGACAGACTCGAGCAAAGTCTATAAAGATGCTCACGCAACACCGGGCTTTTGAGCCTGACGGATTCGGGCGGAATCCCTAAAACCGCCCCTGCAACACCGGGACTTATAGGTCCGACGGATTCGGACGACATCCTTAAAGTCGTCCAAAGCAGGTTATTAGCCGTGGAGCAAGCCAATCAGGCTAGGGACGCGCGGGTCGAGGCACTCGAGAAAGCCTTGGCCGAGACGGAGAGGAAGAGACAAGCCGATCTTGAGGCGTCGCGCAAGCTTCAAGAAGACCGGGATGCGGAGCTATACGAGCTCAAGAGGAGGATCAAGGGCAAGCATTCTGAGGCTGCCCCATCTACTGAAGCTCCCATCCCCCAGCCATCTGAAGACGTACTCAGGCTCGCTCCTCCGACTTCGGGCGACCTTCCACCGATTCCAGGCTACGTCACTGAGGTGGAGCACTTGATGATGGTCACCTCATACACCACTCAGAATGACCGCCTGTCCGCCCAAGTCCGAGAGCAAGCTGCCCAGATCGAGCTGCTACAACAAAGGATCAGAGAACTGGAGGCCGTGTGTCGGTCCCAGGCTCAGCCTTCGAAGAGGAGGCATGATGACCCTGATGACTCCGCACCAGGTCCTCATGAGGGGGAGGTACAAGCGGCAAAACGGCTTCGCACCGACCCCCAACCTGGTTCCGGCTCCGGTTCATCAGCTCCAGCCACAGGTTCCTCAGCCGCTCCCTCGAGCGCCCCCACAGACTTAGATGCCGCCGAAGCTCCCTATGTCAACTCCGATACAGAAGACATTCCAGACATGGGGAGTTGGAGATACGAGAGGATCCCGGAAGGGGAGAAAGTTCAGTTTCCTCAGATGACGGACACTGCCCAGATTGATCCCGTTCTCCCAGAAGCAGCACCGACTGATCCTTCAGAGTTCCAGATTCCGGAAGCAGCCCGGAAGATCTTGCGGTCGCTCGCTCAGAGTCTAAGGGTCTATCACAAGGGAGACGACATCGTCAAGGATCCTGACTACGCCAACCTCCTCTCAGCGCTCAAGTTCCCAACTCCAGAAGCCCCACGGACAGTCCACTCTACAGATCCAGAAACCGATGCTCCTACTGTCATCCAGCTCAACTGGAACCACTCCATCATCTTCCGTCCGTTCCTAGAAGAAACGTTCACCCGCATCTACCAGCAAGAAAAGCTGCACGCCTGGTCCCGAAAAGTCTACTTCGGGATCTCTCACATCAGCAACAAGAGACGAAGGACTGCGTACGTGCATCAGCGAATGTGCAACTGGGCCACTCATGGACGCCAGAGGATCAGACGTCGCTTTACCAAGGTAACTGCTATGCGCCCCTACAAACATGGCCATCAGTTGTTCCTGGAGTTTGATGTCCGCATGTACGGCACCGGTGTCCCTCGAGGTGAACTGCAGAACTGGACCTTCACAGAAGCTGACTTAGATCGGGTGCATCTAGAAGATCTTCTCACGATCATCAAGTACCTCCAAGGCCCGATCCTCCGACCAGAGTACTACAGAGATGGCACGGAGATTCTGAAGAAATATGTCCGTCATGCAATCTCTCTTGCGAGAGTGTCGGACTACCAGCTTGCCATAGAAAGCCGCCAGCCGAAGGTCAACCTACTGAGACCAAACCTGCTCGTTCCTGGTATCGATGCCTACATTCCTTACATGCCAACCAGAATACCTGAGCATGGAGTCCTGTACCTGACTCGGAAGAAGAAGGAGCGCAGGTTCATGAGGTTTGGGGAGCTCTCCAGGTTCTGCGACGGGACCCTCCTTTATGTCTACAACGGCATGCAGAGCAGACTGCTGGCGGATCAGATACCTAGTCGGAAGTTCATAGATGGCAAAGGAAAGCTGCTGGAGGCAATGAGGTTGATCGAGAAGAAGCTAAAGGAGCGGATGATGTACAGACGAGCTGAGGCTGCGATGCAGATGAGAGCACGGATCATAGGAGAGTGGGAAGAGTATCTGCAGATGTCCAAGTGGGAGCCTGCACTGGAGTTACCTCCACCATTCTGACTGCTTCTCAAAGGGGGAGATTGTAGAACCCAGGTGTTGAGAAGAGTCAGAATCAACTATCTTTTAAATGCTTTCTAGCTTAGTTTCATTATTCCGTAAACAATCTTATTTTGTGTAAGCCCTTGTTTGAGGTTTAGAACCTCGAGGGCCTTTGTTGACAACCTTTGTAACTTCCTTTCTCCTATAAAAGGAAAAGGATGTTCTAGGGTTTTGTGTTGGAATCATTATTTACTAAATTTGGGCAAAAATACTCCATTGTTGTATTATTCAAAAGCTTCATTGATTTCATCCCATTCTTTGAGGATTTCCATCCATTTCTATTGCATTTCATTGTTTTTAGGGACAACATTAGGAATGCGATAACAACGATATCCCGATGATCATTTTCACCTCACATGATCAATTGTTCCTTCGATCGCATCAAACTCTTGGACCACTTGAACTCTCTTTTTTCTCTCCTCTAGAAAACGATCAACAAAAGAAATGAGGAGAAGAGTCTTCCAACAACTTTGTATACTAGTTACTCCTCACTCTCAACTTTCAAAAACGACACCCTAGTCCCTGAACTTGAAAGTTACACAAATAGCCCCAAAGCTTAACAACAACTTAACGAACAAAAGTTAAGTTATTAACTTTGGGAAATGGGGCGTTACATCGGCTTTCCTCCCCCACAAGCATTTCCCTAATCGGCTTTCTTCCCTCCCTAAACACTCCTATTCGGCCTTTAGCCAAACAAATGTGGGAATCGGCCTTTTTGTTTGTATAACATAATTCCGCCTTTTTACAAAGTAAGGAACCAATTCGGCATTCCTTCCAAATCCCAATCGGCTTTTAGCCTTGGCAAGAGTGGCTTCGATTCGGCTTTTAGTACTCCCTATGTACAATCGGCTTTTAACCAAATGATTACCTAAATCGGCTTCTATGCTTCCTTTCCCAGATCGGCTTTTGACATATACACACAACAATTCGGCTTTTGTGATAAACTTATCCCAATCGGCTTTTGTTGGATGCAAAATCGGATTGTATCCGAGATCACAAGATTGTGCTAAAAGTGAAGACAAAGGCAAAGTCAATTTGGTCAAAGAAGTCAAACCTTGCTTTATAGTTTTAGTCCTTTTATATGTACTTTGTAATAGATTTGTAATAAGAGGGTAGTTTGTGTAATTCTTGTAAACCTTGAGGGTTTGAGTGTTGGGGTATAAATACCCTTTGTGAAGTGAGAATCAAGCAGAACATGCATACGTATCATTGTGTAAATTGAGAGTGAAGAGAGAAAGTTAGTTCTTAAGTGTGTGTGTTCTTGGTGTGTTTAGTGTGTGTAAACTTTTCATCCAAGAATCAATGATATATGGCTTCTCAATTCATTCTCTAGTTATTGCATGTTGATTAGAACTTGAATCTGGAACAACAAGTGGTATCAGAGCTGGAAATTCACTTGAATTTGGTATGATTTCTTGACTTTTTTATGTTTTTTTGAAAATGGAGGTTTGAGTTTTGATGTTCTTCATTTGATCATGATTTGGATCTGAATTTGATTGTTTGTGGTTAATATGATGTTTTTACTGTGTTTGTAAGTGATTTTGAGTCAAAATTTGGTGTTTAGAGCAGTAATTTTTGAGTTTTTTTTACCTTCTGCTCGGTTTTCACTCGTTTTTCCGAATTCTGTTCATATTTTCCGAATTGGAATATTCAAAAATTCCGAATCGGAAAATATCAGTTTTCTGAATCGGATTTTTGAAATTTTCCGAATCGGAAAATTTTTTGGACTTGAATTGTTGTTTAGATCTGATCTTACTCGTTTTCCGACTTGGTATTAGTCAATTTCCGATTCGGAAAACATCATTTTCCGATTCGGAAATTGCCCAAATACCAACTCGAAATTTTTCTCGAAACTCTATCAGGTTTATTTTTCCGATTCGGAAAACCATCTTTTCCGATTCGGAAAATTAAAAATCCGAATCGGAATATAGTGTTTTCCGAATCGGATTAGTTTAAGCAAAAAAAAAAAAAAGTTTTTATCTGATTTTACGGGCGTTTTTTCACGTTAACTTTCTTAGACTTCTTATCTGATTTTACGGTGAAAAAGTTCAGTCATTTTTAAGGTCATTTTTTTGGTCATTTTTTTCCCGAAAAATGCCGGTTTTTCCGAGATTTTGGTGATTTCCGGGAGGTTGTATTTTTGAACTAAGATTTCAATTTCGCGGTCAAAATCAACTTTCAAATTTTTGAAAAATATTTTTTCTCGGGATTTCACTATTCACCGGTTGACTTTTCTGTTGACTTTTTGACTTTTGTCACGAACCTTTTCGTTGATCAAAAGAAGTGTTCAGATTAGCCACAGATTCTCAGATTTGTATACCTCCAGAAGTTCGGAAGAAATCTACCAGTTTCAGTGAATTACCGATCATATTCAAGTTCTGTGAAGATGTCTAGAGATCTATTGAGCATGGGTTCGAAGTCCAAACCTCCGGTTCTTCAAATTGGAGAATATCCTCAATGGCGTGTGAGGATGATTCAGTTTCTTAACAACATCGACAAGACACTCATGGTGAGCATCCAAGAAGGTCCGATCAAGCCGTACATTGATATTCCGGGTACACCCGAGACTGCCACTACTCCTGCTATCGAACCAAGACGAGTGTTCAAACTCTTTCGGCACTACAATGAGCTTGAAAAGATTAGAGCTGAACTTGATGACAAAGCTCTTACTTTACTCACGATGGCGATTCCGAACGATTTGTTTAATCGTGTTGATAGTAGAAATACTGCGAAAGAGTTGTGGGATGAGTTGGAGAAACAGTTTCAAGGGACGGAAAGATCAATCCAAGCTAAGCTAAACCAAGCAATCGGAGCTTATGAAGGGTTTAAAGCTTTAGAGGGAGAAACACTTGCAGATTCTTATAGTCGGTTCAACATCATTCTAAATGATTTGAGGAGAAATGGGATGCAAAAGTCTACTTCTGAGATAAACTTCATGTTCTTGAAGAATCTCAATCCGGAATGGGATCACTACTCAGTTAATCTTCAGATGAACAAGAATTTGGCGGAAGAAGACTTGCATGACTTGTATTCCATTCTTAGTCAACATGAAGTGAAAGTCAAAGATATTGTGATGAAGCAGAAGAGTATTTCTGATTCTTTGGCCCTGTTGACTGAAAAGAAGAAGAGTGTGCTCCCTAGTGCTAGTTCCAAGAAGAAAAGCCATTCAAAGGCTTTAGTCACCGAGTTGTCTGATTCTGATTCAGAATCCCTTGAAGATGAAAGTTCGGAGTCCGATGTTGATTTGAAGCGAGTTGCCGACAAACTTGCTCTTTTGTCTAGTTCGATTCACAAACGTTATGGGAAGAAGTTCTATTCGAAACCCAAGTTTGATAACTACAAAAGAGACAAGTACAAGCCAAAGGATTATGAGAGAAGGCCGGAGAGGAAGAGTTATGAGAAAGAAAAGACAGATGAGAAAGGAAACGTATGTTTCAACTGTGGCAAACCAGGCCATTTTGTCAAAGATTGTAGAGCACCGAAAGTCAGGGATTTTGACTACTACTCAAAGAAGGCTCAACTTGCGAAACGCAAGAGTGAAGGTAAAGTTTTGATGGCGGAAGAGGAATGTTGGTATGATGATACTTTTGATGATGAGGATTCTGCTCATTTCACACAAGTTCACTACAATCTCATGGCTAGTGTGGAAGAAACCATCAACCTTCACAAACAGACCGAAGAAACAAATGAGGTAAGTCAAACTCCTTCTGACTCGGATATGTCTGATAATGATGAATGCTCTTTAGAAGAACAACTTTTAATTTTAAAAACTGAATTTGATGACTTGAAGGAAAAGATTAAGTTCGAAAGAGCTCGAGTCATTGAATTCAGTAATGAGTGTGAGTTATATAAATCTTTAGCTGATGATCGTGAGCTTGAAAAGGCTGAGATTAGGAAAGAGAAAGCCAAACTAGAATCTCAAATTTCTGAGATGAAGAGTGCTTTAGTAAATTTGGAGTCTGAAAAAGCTGAATATATGATCAAATATGAAGTTTGTTTTCAAGATAGATCTGAGGCTTATGCTAAGATAAAACAATTGGAGGATCTTAATATCAAAAGAGGTCAGACTCAACAGACGCTTAAGCTTTTGACAAACAATTTAAAGGATACTAGATTTTACAATCCGAAAATGGGGTTGGGTTTACCTGAAAATGATGTTTTAAAGAAAGCCCCTAAAGGTCTTTATCAGTTTGATAACTTAAGTTTTCCAAAAATAAATGAGACCTTTGTAAAATCTGGTAGTTCATTATCTGATTCTTCGGATAAAGGTAAAGAAAAAGTTGTTGATGACTCAAGTGATAGTTTTTCAGATTCAAAGCCAAAGAGAAAGAATAACTTTGATTTCACATGTGATTTTAAATATGATGATTTAAATCAAAGTTATAAAACAAGAAAACCCGAGTTTTCTCATACTCAGTGTGTTTCTTTGTATTCTCAAGATGTAAAGTCTTTTTCAAATGAATCTGAAAAGCTTAGTAACCATATTGAACATGAGTCAAAGACTACTGATTCTACTCCTGAATCTGAAGATAAGACAAGTGAACTTGAAAAAGAAACAGATTGTGAAAATCTTTCTGAGTTTATTCAAGTTAATAATCTTTCAGAAAATAAAAGCGTTTCTGATTATGAGTCTGATTCTGATTCTGATGACACCAAACCATGTTTTGATTCTGATAATGATGATGATATTGAAGCGGGTGTTGAGGAAGAAAAGATAAATTTTATTTCAAACCCCATGTTTGAGTCTCAAGAAACTCCACCTTGTTTTGATCAAAGTATTAAGCCTGAAGTGACTGAGTTAATTACATATGCTGTTATTGACAAAGATGGATATCTTGTGTACAAAAGATTAGATAGTATGGTTGAAGGCGATATCCTTAAATCAGAACTCAAATTACCAGATGTGGAATTTGGTGCTGTTTTTGAAAAACCAAAGTCGAGTACACAAGATAAACCAAATGGTGTCAATGTTTCAAGTGATAGTGGAATTTCAAAAGATGAGAAATCCTCATATACTTTGTTAAAGTCTGAAACTTGTTCAATTAATTTTGATGCAAGTACTTTTGAGGTAGGAAGTACTTCTTGTGCTACACTTGAAACATCTTCAAAAGATTCATCTGATGTATGTTCAGTTCCTAAGACACCTATTAACTCTAGTTCTTCTGATTCTACAGATTTAAAAAGTTTTAAACGACATGGCCTAGGGTGGAAGAAGAACGATTCAAAGAGGAAAAAGCGTTTTGTTAAAAAGACATCCGTTGATGATGCAAATAACTGTAATCTGAATGTTAGATTCAATAAGTGTCAAAACTCTTTTGAGTCTGCCTTAATGTTTTTTGCTATGCAACGTTTGCATTGTACTCATTGTGGTGATAACTCTTTTTCTTTGAACTCTAGTCATGTTAACAAGAAGAGATCTAGTGGTGTTTCTCATGATAAATCTCGTGCTTACTCGTTTGATCATCGTGCTAAAGTGTTTAGTGCTAAAAAGAAAAATCTTTCAAAAGCAAAAGATAAATCAGTTGATGTGAAATTTGTGTGCAAATGGATTCCTAAAGATTTATTGAATGCACAAATTTCAAAGTATGGTATAAATTGTAAGATTTTAGGTTCATCTTCTGATTTGTTAAAGATGTATGAGACCAACAAGAAAGGACCCATTTGGATATGGGTTCCCAAGATGAACTAACATGTTTCTACAGGCCAGGCATATGTGGTATGTCGATTCCGGTTGTTCAAGACATATGACTGGCTACAAGGAGTTGTTGCACAATTATGTGGAACGACCAGGAGGAACAGTTAGTTTTGGGAATAAGACGACTGGTGTCATCAAAGGTTACGGCATTCTTACAAATGGTAAGTTATCCATAAAGAAGGTACTTTATGTTGAGGGGTTAAGTCATAATCTTTTTAGTGCAAGTCAGTTTTGTGATGGTTATAACATTGTTTTATTTTCCATCATTAACTGTCTTATCATTAATAGTGATGGTGTTGAGATTTTTGAAGGGAGAAGGTTTTACAATCTCTATGTGGTTGACTTTCCGGTGATAGATTCTTCGAAACCAGTTTGTTTGTTCACAAAGGCAACAAAAGGCGAAAGTTGGCTATGGCATAGAAGATTTTCTCATCAGAATTTCTCAGATATTAGCAAACTAGCTAATGGTGGATTGGTGAAAGGTCTTCCAAAGTTGACATTTGATAGAGATTCTTTATGTCCGGCTTGTCAAATGGGAAAGATGAAGAGAAGTTCTCACAAGTCAAAGACAGAATCTTCATGTCAATCACCACTCGAAATGATCCACATGGATTTATGCGGACCGATGAGAATTCAATCAATTAGTGGAAAGAAGTACATTCTGGTTATGGTTGATGAATACTCACGGTACACGTGGCTAGAATTTCTGAGAATGAAATCTGAAGCTCCCGAGTTGATCATAAAGTTCATTAAAAGGATCCAAGTTCTTTTGCAACTTCCAGTTCGAAAGATTAGGAGTGATAATGGCACTGAATTTAAAAATGCTACTTTAGATGCTTATCTAACATCTGTTGGTATTTCTCATAATTTTTCAGGTGCTTATACTCCACAACAAAATGGAGTTGTAGAAAGACGAAACCGAACCTTAGTGGAAGCGGCACGAACAATGCTAGCTTACTCCGGATTACCTCTAACCTTTTGGGCCGAAGCTGTTTCAATGGCTTGTTTTACACAAAATCGAACCATCATCACGAAGCGCTTCAAGAAAACTCCTTATCATATAATCAACCGTCGAGTTCCTAATGTCAAATTTTTTCATGTTTTTGGTTGTAGGTGCTACATTCTTAACAACCGTGACAATCTTGGTAAGTTTGACAAGAAAGCCGACGAGGGATACTTTCTGGGTTATTCGCTAACGTCAAAGACTTTCCGCGTCTACAACAAGAGAACCAAGATGGTTATGGAAACCGTTTATGTGACCTTTGATGAAACCGTGTCAATGACTTCTGAACATAGCAGTTCAGGACTCGGAATTCATAGTCAAGCTTCTACTACGACTTCTGATTCTATTACTGATCCAAATAGTTCAGAACTCGATTTACTGTTTATGGATGCTTTTCTGGATATTTGTGCAGATAATGAAGATCTTATTCTTTCCAGAAATCCAAGAGTTGATATTCACGATGTCCCAGAACCTTCAAGTGTGAATGATTTCGGACCATCGGAGAATATTTGTTCTACATCTAACTCTGATCAGGCTATACCAGTTCCAAGTGTTGAGCAATCAGAGTTAACCCCCGATGATCAATCAGAGATTCCTGCAATCATTGATGAAAATGATAGTCAGAACAATCTAGATGATCTTGCAATTCTTCCTGCTCAGTTGAAATGGACAAGAGCACATCCACTCTACAATGTGATTGGTGATGTCAATGATGGTGTTAAAACGCGATCTGCATCTGCAAATTACTGCCTATACAAAAGTTTCTTGAGCAAAATTGAACCAAAGAATGTCTCTCAAGCCTTAGACGATTCTGATTGGCTTTTAGCAATGCAAGAAGAGCTTCTACAGTTCAAACAAAGTGTATCGCTTGGTTCCGAGACCACAAGATAAATCAATCATTAAAACCAAGTGGATCTTCAGAAATAAGAAAGATGAATCCGGATTGATTGTCAGAAACAAGGCGCGATTGGTTGCTAAAGGTTATTCTCAACAAGAAGGTATTGACTACGATGAGACTTTTGCACCAGTAGCGAGGATCGAGGCAATTCGAATCTTTCTGGCCTATGCGGCTCACAAGAACATCAAGGTATTTCAAATGGATGTCAAATCTGCGTTCTTGAATGGAGTCTTGCATGAAGAGGTCTATATAGAGCAACCTGAAGGGTTTGTCGATCCAGATTTTCCCGATCATGTATGCATCTTGGACAAAGCTTTGTATGGCTTAAAACAAGCTCCAAGAGCATGGTATGAAACTCTGACTAATCATCTCTTATCCAAAGGATTCAAACGAGGTACGATCGATACTACTCTTTTTCTGAAAAAGAAGGTGATGACTTGCTTTTAGTTCAAATTTATGTTGACGACATTATTTTCGGTTCTACTAATCCAGAGTTGTGTACAAAGTTTTCTAAAATCATGGAGACAGAGTTTGAAATGAGCATGATGGGTGAATTGAATTTCTTTTTAGGAATTCAAGTCAAACAAAACCCTGATGGCATCTTTATAAATCAGTCAAAATATATTAAAGATATGTTGAAAAAGTTTAACATGACTGATTGTTCTCCAATTAAAACACCAATGCCAACTGGAAATCTTTTGGGTCCTGATTTAGCCGGTAAATCCGTTGATCAAAAGATTTACAGAAGCATGATTGGTTCTCTTTTGTACCTCACTGCGACTAGACCGGATATTATGTTCGCCACTTGTTTTTGTGCTAGGTTTCAAGCTAATCCTAAAGAGTCACACCTTGCGGCAGTTAAAAGGATCTTACGGTATCTCAAAGGCACACCCGAGTTGGGCCTTTGGTATCCGAAAGATTCTAGTTTTGAGCTAATATCTTTTACAGATTCAGATTATGGTGGTTGCAAACTGGATAGGAAAAGCACTTCTGGATCATGTCAGTTTTTAGGTGATAAACTTGTTAGTTGGACTTCGAAAAAGCAAAATTGCGTCTCTACTTCTACGGCCGAAGCTGAATATGTGGCCGCCGCAAGTTGTTGTTCGCAAGTGCTTTGGATGAAGACACAACTACTAGATTATGGTTACAAGTTGAAGAGAGTCCCTATCTACTGTGATTCGGAAAGCGCCATTGCGATAACGTCAAATCCGGTTCAGCATTCCAAGACCAAACACATCGACATTCGGTATCATTTTATCAAAGATAATGTGGAGAAAGGTAATATTGAAATGTTCTTTGTTCAAACAGATTACCAACTTGCTGACCTTTTCACTAAACCTTTAGATGAAAAGCGTTTTAACTTTTTGGTTAGCAAGCTTGGCATGCTTACTCCTACTTAAATCTGTTACGGATCTTAATTTAAGGGGGAGTTGCTTAATTATTCTGGATTGGATACTATCTGACTAACATCTAAGGATTCATTTTCAATGAATACCAATTTCTACTTTGTTTTGCAGATTATCCATTTGAGGGGGAGTTCTTAAAAGTGATATTCATTTTAGGGGGAGAGTTCAAATAAGCTTGAATGCTTACATATTTGAAAGATGAACAACTTTCAGGTATGAAAAATCTTTTTAAATGTTCAAACTCACTTCTCGATTCTCAAATGATTTTTTCAAATTAGAAGTGTGATTTTACATGTTTTCATATCGTGATGAGTTGACGGATATTTTCTAACCGTGTGTTTCCAAAGACTAATACTTGCGTATTATATTTTTTTATACTTTTCAAGTATTCATACACACCGGGTTAGCTTCTTTTGTCTTAGTTATTACCACGTCTCTATATGACCATATTTTTTGGTGGTAATACACTCGCTTGCTATCTTCCTATTTGTGCTTCATCGTTTATTTGATCAGATACGTTCTTCATTGCTATATCTATATCTTGATCGTATAGATAACATTCATTCATTTTGAGTACACCATAGCTTTTCAAGAATATATCTCACATCATATAATGAATCAGTTTTCTCAAACAAGTTTATATCATTCATGTTCTCCATTTCATACACTTGTTTGATGACATTTTTTATGCTCCTATATTGTTCATATATATTTGTTCGAGCATGTTTCATATTGGCTCATTGATTCACCCGATGAATCATTGTACTATCATGTTTAGGAAACTTATTTCACGGGATGTGTGAGCTTAACAGAACTTCTATGGATTTCCAGAACCGGCAATCCTACCCAAGAAGTTATCCTTGAGAAATGAGTGAGGGGTCTACATCAAAGAGTGGGGGAGATAACTCAGGTGGTCGAGTTATTCTCATAGTGATTGAGCGGAAAAATGTAAAAAGAGAGATTGGTTAGAAGTGAGGATGTTTAAAAGAATTGGAGGGTATGAGAACAGAGTTAAAAGAAATATAAAACTCTGCACCAACCTTTTCTAAGCCGGGCAACCACATAATCTATTGGTTCACATTCTTTGGTGACCGATATTGAAACAAGGCAAAGCCCAATGCCGCCTCTCGTTTTTACCCCACTAGCTACTCATTTCCTTCTTAACAAGGAGATGTTTCATTCATCACGGGGACGCAACACATAATCTATCAGGTTTTCATTTGGAAAATCGATATTGAAACAGAAGGAAGCTGCCCTGCCTTCGAACTTCATTTCTACACATCGAGTCGTGAAATGTTTTCACATTTTGAGCCTTATGAAAGCACTTGATGCTTATTTTCTTTCATCACAAATACACACAAGGAATTTGTTTCTTTGTCGGAACGTTCATAGGAATACTTTTAGTGTTTGCGATGATTGAACGGAAGCCCTGGGGAGTGATCATCACTAAAGCTCTTTATATAGTGCATTTGTTGTACTGAGTTGCTTTGTGCTTCTCACAGGCATTCCAATTGATTCATGTGTTGTTTCAGGATTTTCCTACTTAAATCTGAATTTGAAAAGATTCGGATTACTTTATGGAATTGACGGTATTTCTTTGGAGTAATAAGGGGAATTCTGGAGTAACAAGGAGGAGATGGTTTTGTGAGATGGTTTTTGATATCTTTGGTGGTTTGTTCACATGTTTGTATTCTTTCCGAGATGAGTTATCTGATCATACATTTCTATAGTTTTGATGATTATTTCATATTTCATCAAAAAGGGGGAGATATTTTGAAGATGGTTTAGAAATGTTTTCGAAGATATTTTGGGGAGATTGTTCCGAAATGTCAAGTCAAGAAGAAGGTTACAAGATATGACGAGAGATGATTCGTTCGTTAAAGCTTCTTATTCAAAGTTTGTTAAAGCTTCATGAAGATTTGGATGATTCGTGAAGATTATTACGGAAGCTTATTGATCAAGGAAGCTTATTGTTGATGTTCAAAGTGTTGATGCTTTCTTGAAGACGTTTGCCTAATTCTTTTTGTGATCTCGAATCCAAAGGGGGAGATTGTTGGATGCAAAATCGGATTGTATCCGAGATCACAAGATTGTGCTAAAAGTGAAGACAAAGGCAAAGTCAATTTGGTCAAAGAAGTCAAACCTTGCTTTATAGTTTTAGTCCTTTTATATGTACTTTGTAATAGATTTGTAATAATAGGGTAGTTTGTGTAATTCTTGTAAACCTTGAGGGTTTGAGTGTTGGGGTATAAATACCCTTTGTGAAGTGAGAATCAAGCAGAACATGCATACGTATCATTGTGTAAATTGAGAGTGAAGAGAGAAAGTTAGTTCTTAAGTGTGTGTGTTCTTGGTGTGTTTAGTGTGTGTAAACTTTTCATCCAAGAATCAATGATATATGGCTTCTCAATTCATTCTCAATTCATTCTCTAGTTATATCGGCCGTATGTTTTGTTTACAAATTGACCCTTAAAATAGAGTCTTAAACATTTAATCTTAATCTATCATTTTATGGGAGACCAAGTTGTGACATCGTTTTATGTAAGTTAAACCATCATTTTAAGCAAACCCTAGTATCATTTTATGTGAACCAAGTGTCATTTCATGTGAGTAGGATCTATCATTTTATGTGAATAAATCCATCATTTCATATTACCATTTCATGTGCATCTACTTGTCATTTCATGTAGTTTCAGCTGTCATTTCATGAGAAAACCCTAATCGCTATCATTTCATGTAAACCCTAGCTATCATATCGTGAGAAAAACCTAATCTATCATTTCATGCTAAATGCTAAATCGAATGATGGTGAGAGCTAGTAGTCGTTATCTAGGACCAGGATCTCCTAGTAAATTAGTAATGAGCTAATCAGAACTTGATACATGTAGGTGCGGATAAGGCAGAGCTTAGCATAGTCAAGGAAGTGACAGGTGAGTTCCCTTACCCGAACTTTTTATGAACTATGTTAAGCAAACTGTTTTGCGAAAATTTCTTGCGAACTATTCCTGAATTATGAATGCTTTAATGATGATCATCTTATTGCATGCTTGATATTTATGTTATGTTTGGGGTTGCACTGCGAGCATGTGTACCGTGGGACCGTACATCCCTTGGGAGTGAGTGTAGTGTGGAGGCACCAACTCTGTTCGTCACTCCCTTAAATGAGCATCTGAGGGTGGCGGCCACCCGGGTTACTGCTAAGGCCTGAAAGGTTTGGAGTAGCCCTATTTAGTCACGAGGTGACGGGTTTCGTTGCTCATGGTGCTACTCTAGTAATATGGTGATTAATGACTTTATTGTTGGCCAGCGGGCTGTAATTAAACTATCTTTGAATTGCTTTGAGGGAATTCACTAGACCTTACGGTCTAACCCTTGTTTTCAAAATTTTAAAACCTTTTCAGGGAAAGATCGTGTTCTTACAGGAAAGGGAAAGATCATGGCAGATGTAGGAACTCAACGTAAGACTTGGGGTAATCGCAGGGTGCAAAGTGAAGGACCACACATTGAACCGGAACCATCCCATCAGGAAAGCTCCGCTAGTCAGCCGACAGCCTTCGTTACTCGAGAAGCTTTTCAGACATAAATGGGAAGGATTCAAGAACCTTTACAGACCCTATTGAACCAGCAAGAAAAGTTGAAATCTGATAGTGGTCGAGAAGACTCTGGGATGACTATCCCACCGACTACTGTGGTAGGCGGAGGTTCGCAGTAGACACCACCCACGGGTGGGGATCCATCCAAGTCGACTAACGGGTGTAGCTATAAGGCGTTTGTCGCCTGCAAGCCCCCTACCTATAAGGGAGAGCGTGATCCAGTTTTAGCACTGAGGTTGATTGAGGAGATCGAGATGATGTTCGAGACATGCAAATGTGTAGCTCAGGATAAAGTAGTATTTTGCACGATCGATGCTAAAGGCGGATGCCTTGCACTGGTGGAATGTCGAGATCGGGGGAAGGGGGACTGACACTGTTAGGTCCATGTCATGGAAGAGATTTGTGACAAAGTTCAGGTCACAATTCTATCCTTTTGCCGCAACCAAGAAAATGGAGGAGGAATTCCTACAGTTTAAGCAAGGGAATATGTCGGTGCAGAAGTACACTACTCGTTTCATGGAGAAGTCGAGGTTTTTATGTACCAACTGAGGAGCGTCGAGTAGAGAGGTATATCTGGATCTGAAGGGAAGCATTCGGGAGTTTGTGATGGGAAAAGATCTGGCTACTTTTCAGGCGGCTATCAATGCGGCCGAGTTGATCGAGAGAGAGAGAAGGACCGTCAGATGTGAGAGCAGGCAGGAAAGAAAAGGAAGTGGGCCGGACCAGTCAGTGATCTGAGAGGGGGTAAGTCCCCGAGGATCGAGCATCGTGGGGGACAGAGTTTGGGAGTGAAGCCTTATGGCAAATGCCACTCTATGCATCGTGAAAGCTGTTAGACGGGACCAGTCACTTGTTTTCAATGTGGGAAGCCAGGTCATGTGTCAAGGGATTGTCTGGGGAGGAGGTCGTGTTTTCAGTGTGGATCTCCGGACCACATCAGGCCCGATTGCCCCCAGTTGAAGAGGGGAAGAGCACCATCGACTGGCGGATGTTCTGCTGAGGCCAAGGATGACCGGAAGGCAACACCAGCTTCAGCGAGGGGATGAGCCTTTAGGATGACCGCCGAGGAGGCAGAGGAGGCACCATATGTGGTGACAGGTACATTTCTAGTTAACTCTATACGTGCGAAAGTATTATTTGATACGAGTGCAGATTATTCGTATGCTACCCATGAGCTTCTTAATTTGTGTTGTGTGAATCTCGAGCCGTTAGAACATCCTTATGAGGCAGACACCGCCAATAGGCGAGTGTGGGTTAGAGAGTTTGCGAGGGGTTGTGTTATAGAGTTAGAAGGGTGCGTAGTACCTGTAGTCTTAAGACCTATACCTATGGAGGGTCTGGATGTAGTGTTAGGTATGGATTGGTTGATTAAGAATAAAGCAAAGATAGATTGCGAACAATATATGGTTCGCATTCAGTTACCATATAGGAGAAGGGCAGTGATATATGGTGTTAAGAGGAATAGGAGTACTAGATTGATCTCAGTGATTAAGGCAAATCGATGTATTAAGAAGGGATGTGCTTGGTTTATGGCTTATGTCATAGACTCAGGCAAGGGCAAGCTAGAAATGAAAGACATCGAAGTTGTTTGTGATTACCCGGAGGTTTTCCCAGAGGATCTAGTCAGTTTACTGCCAGATCGAGAGATCGAGTTTCGGATTGATTTGGTACCCGGAGTGACACCTATTGCTAAAGCGCCGTATCGGCTTGCACCATCAGAATTGGAAGAGATGTCGGCGCAATTGCAAGAACTACTCAACAAAGGATTTATCTGCCCTAGTACTTCACCTTGGGGAGCACCAGTTCTGTTTGTGAAGAAGAAAGACGGTACCATGAGGATGTGCATCGACTACCGAGAACTCAACAAAGTCACCATCAAGAACAAGTACCCACTACCAAGGATTGATGATTTGTTTGATCAACTTCAATGTGCCAACTTCTTCTCAAAGATTGATTTGTGATCTGGGTATCATCAGCTCAAGGTCAGAGAAGAAGACATTCCAAAGACGGCTTTCCGGACTCGTTAAGGACATTATAAACTTTTTGTGATGTCGTTCAGACTTACGAACGCGCTAACAGCATTTATGGATTTGATGAATAGAGTGTGTAAGCCGTATTTGGATAAGATCGTCATCGTCTTCATCCATGATGTAATGACCAGGGTTTAAAAGTTAGTACTAATGTTAGTCACTCGTTAAAAATGACTCTTTTTGAAAAGAATTTGAACCTTAGGGGTGAATTGTGACATTTTGGGTAAAGTTTGATAGTTGGGCTTATACCATAAATGGTATGGGCTTAGCCTTTTAGCCCATACTATTTATAGTATTAAGCTAGGGTTTTTACCATTTTGGGGAAACTTTTAGTGTGTGTGTTTGGTGTGTGTTTCTTGGAGGTCAAGATTAGTGCTACACTCATCTTCAAGGTCGAGATTTCTTCACCAAGGTTAGTTTCGATGCCCTTTTAGCTAAGGAAATGTTGATAATTGATGTAGGATTACCTTGGATTGTTTGAGGAAGCGTTTTAGATCAAGCTAGAATCGATTTCGGCTGATTTTAGCCTTTTTCCGGAATCTGGTTGCGTTTCCCGAATTGGGAATTCATGTTCCCCGAATCGGGATTCATGTTTCCCGAATCGGGAAGGCATTTAACCCGAATCGGGATTTTGCTTGGGTAAATGGGTGGAAACTCATTTCTTCGTTTGCCTTTCCCGAATTGGAAAATCTATGATTTCCGAATCGAGGGATTTGGCCAACTTAGTCGTCACTTTGACCTCGTAGCGTTTGAATCGGGATTTGGAGTGGGATGCCTCCCGAATCGGGAATTGGCGTTTCCCGAATCGGGAATTGCCATTTCCCGAATCGGGAGTGGTAGTGTCCCGAATCGGGATTCTTGAGTCGGGTTTTAGGAGGTCTGTGTCAGTAGAGTTAGTTTTCGGAGAAGGATTTTCCATAGTAGTTTAACCCCTTAATTTTCGGAGTGGTAGTGTCCCGAATCGGGATTCTTGAGTCGGGTTTTAGCGGAACCCCCGTGCTGAGTCTGCCTAGGGATATTCTAGTTGTGGGTTTTTCTAAGTGCGAATCACTAATTTATACAGATACCGGGAGTTAGAGTAAGCAGCGAGTTAAGCTCAGGTGAGTTCCCTTACCTGAAAATGAATGGACTGCTTTTACTGTTTTAAACATATCCATTCGATTTGCAAATGTTTTGATGATATTAATGTGATTTTGTGAAATTATAAATGGTTGTGAATGCTATATCGATGATCATCATATACATGCTATTTTTAACGTTTCAGGATTGCATCGTGAGTAATGAGCACCATGGGACCGTACATCCGTGGGAAGTTTAGTGGTGTGAGGCACGGACTACGTCCGTTACTCCTTAAATGAGAATCGGGGAGATCCGGCCACGTAAGGTTGATTGTGGGATGGTGCGAGGCACGGACTATGTCCGTCACTCCTTAAATTGTGTATCCGGGGGATCCGGCCATCCGGTTTGTTGTATTGTAATTTTTATTACTCATGATGCTTTCCTATTTAGTTGAGATATCTGATTTTACGGCCAGCGGGCCGGAACTGTGTTTTAAACTGTTTTTGAGGGAATTCACTAGACCTTTCGGTCTAACCCTCGTTTTCAAAATCTCAAACCTTTTCAGGGAAAGATCGTGTGGTGGGAGGCAAGGAGAAGGTAGACCTCTAGAGTAGCTCTACCGGTAGAAGCGTAGTAGTTTATCCTAAATTTAGAATCTCAGCTGTGGAGGGATGTTCCGCATGCACTTTTTAGCTATTTACTTTTGAACCAAATATTATGAGATTGCGTTTTAGATCACTGGGATTTATATTATATGCATATTATTATTGTTATGGGTTTTGGGGTGTTACACATGACATTTTGATCTACTCAAAGACTGCTAAAGAGAACAACGAGTACCTACGAAAGGTCTTGGAAATGCAAAAGCGCGAGCGGCTCTACGCGAAGTTTTCAAAGTGTGAATTTTGGTTGAAGGAAGTTCAGTTTTTGCGGCATATCGTGACGCGGGAAAGAATCAAAGTGGATCCAGCTAAGATTGAGGCCTTACAGAATTGGGAGTCGCCAAAATCTCCCACAGAAGTGCGAAGTTTCCTCGGTTTGGCGGGATACTACCGGATGTTCATCAAGCACTTCTCGGCAATCGCCTCACCCCTCATGGCGCTGACAAAGATGAACGTCAAGTTCGAATGGACACCGACATGTGAGTACACGTTCAACAATCTGAAGGAGAAATTGACTCGTGCGCCTATTCTCACTCTACCAAATTGGACTGATGGATTCGTAGTCTACTTTGACGCATCAAAATTAGGATTGGGGTGCGTACTCATGCAAGAGGGAAAAGTAATCGCATATGCATCTAGGAAACTAAAGGTGCATGAGCTCAATTACCCAACGCACGACATGGAACTAGCAGTAGTGGTCTTTGCTCTAAAGATTTGGAGACATTACCTTTACGGTGTGAGGTGTCAGATTTATACAAATCATAAGAGTCTCCAACATCTTCTCAATCAGAAGGAGCTAAACATGAGACAACGATGATGGATCGAGCTACTGAGTGATTACGACAACGATATCCTTTACCACCCGGGAAAAGGGAATGTAGTAGCTGACGCCTTAAGTAAGAAGGGAGGTAAAGACAAGCCCGACATTGTGGATTCCTGAATAGGCATCGTGGCTTACCGAATAAGCATCATACTGGACCTCAGGTCCAAAATCAGAGAGTGTCAAGAGGAAGCAACGAAAGAGGAAAACTTAAGGAGCGAATGATTGGTGGGAATTTCGGATATGCTAGTAGTGAACACCGAAGGCTTGAAGTGTTTTGGGAATCGCGTCTAGGTCCCAAAACTCGGAGATCTCCGAAAGAAGGTCTTAGTTGGGGCACACAAATCGAAGTACTCGGTTCATCTTGGAACGAACAAGATGTATCGTGAATTGAGACAAACTTATTGGTGGCCGGGAATGAAGAAGGATATCGCTTATTTCGTTGAGAGATGCGTGACATGCCTACAAGTAAAATAGAGCATCAACGACCGTATGGAAAATTGTAGCAGTTGCCAATACCGGAGTGGACTTGGGAGCACGTCACTATGGATTTCGTGACGAAACTACCCCGAACGCCTAAACGTTATGACACTATTTGGGTAATAGTCGATCGACTTTCGAAGTCAGCTCACTTCTTACCGATGAAGGAAACATACTTTATGGAAAGACTCGTAAAGCTTTATATATCGGAGATAGTACGACTTCACGGAACTCCCATATCTATTGTGTCGGATCGAGACGCCAGATTTACTTCGACATTTTGGCAGAGTTTCCAACGAGAGATGGGGACGCAAGTCAACTTGAGTACCGCATATCATCTGCAGACCGACGGACAAAGTGAACGAACCATCCAAACCTTTGAAGACATGTTGAGAGCGTGTGTCTTGGATTTCCGAGATTCTTGGGAGGATCATCTACCGTTGATTGAGTTCGCCTACAACAACATCTACCACTCGAGTATTGAGTCATCACCTTATGAGATACTCTACGGATGGAAGTGTAGAACCCCATTGTGTTGGAATGAGGATGGCGAGAAGCAACTTGCCGGACCAGAGATTGTTCAGATAACGACAGATAAAATCAACCAGGTGCGGGAGCGACTGAAGATGGCTAGGGATCGGCAGAAGAGTTACACCGATAAGCATAGAAAGGACATAGAATTTCAAGTTGGGATTAGGTTATGCTCAAGGTATCACCATGGAATGGGGTGATACGTTTTGGGAAGAAGGGAAGTTGAGTCCTCGTTTCATAGGACCGTCTAAGATAATCGAACAGATTGGAGCCGTGGCTTATAGGCTAGAGTTGGCAGTTGAGTTAAGCGGAGTTCACAACACGTTTCACGTGTCAAACTTGTGAAAGTGTTTGGCGGAACCAGAGATGGAGATACCGCTTCAAGGAATCGACATGGTAAACATTCAGTGGAAGAACCGGTTGCGGTTATGGGTCGCAAAGTCCGTAAACTTAGAAACAAAGAAATCAACATGGTAAAGATTCAGTGGAAATTTCATAAGGGACATGAGGCTACGTGGGAAGCAGAACCAGAGACGCAAGCGAAGTACCCTAATCTGTTCAGCATTGAATTACGGGACGAAATTCTTTTAAGGGGGGTGTGATGTAATAACTGGATTTTTGTTTGGTTAGTTGTGAACCTTAACTTTAATCTCATTTGTAAGATTTATGAGTTGAGAGACTATTTGTGTCCATTTCTAAACTTAACTATAATTGTTGGGCTTTTATTGTTTGGATGGGCTTAGCCTTTTGTCCAGGATATTTAAGAGGAGAAAAATTAGGATTTTGCCATTTTTGGGAAAAGATTAGTGTGTGAGTGTGTGTTTTGGAGCTGCCATCATCATCTCTTTCCAAGGTTTGCGTCATCAATCATTTCATCATCAATCTCACGTAAACTTATTGTCTTTGGCTGATTTATGAGTTAGTGTGTAGAATCAACCATATCTGATCTATGAATATCTATTTAGGTTTAGTTGAGATTTGGGGGGTTGTTTTGGGGAGTTTTGTTCCAGATTTGATCTCCTCAATCTGGCTAACTCTGAAAAACCATTTTTCCGGATTGTGTACTGCTTCAATTTCCCGATTCGGCTTACTCAAGTTCTTGGAATCGTCTTTTGGCCAAACATCTATTTTCCAAATCGGCTTTCCTCGCCCACAACCATTTCCCTAATCGGCTTTCTTCCCTCCCTAAACACTCCTATTCGGCCATTAGCCAAACAAATGTGGGAATCGGCCTTTCTGTTTACATAACACAATTCGGCCTTTGCTTCCAATGTGGATTCAGCTTTGTACAACGTAATGAACCAATTCGGCCTTCGTTCCAAATCCCAATCGGCTTTTAGGCTTGGCAAGAGTGGCCTTCCTTCCAAATCCCATGTACAATTGGCTATTAGCCAAACAAATACCCAAATCGGCTTCCATGCTTCCCTTGTGTGAGTTTGTACTACAATTGGCCTTATGTTTTGTTTACAAATCGACCCTTAAACTAAAGTCTTAAACAATCAATCTTAATCTATCATTTTATGGGAGACCAAGGTGTGTCATCGTTTTATGTAAGTTAAACAATCATTTTAAGCTAACCCTAGTATCATTTCATGTGAACCAAGTGTCATTTCATGTGAATTAATCCATCATTTCATATTACCATTTCATATGAATCTACTTGTCATTTCATGTAGTTTCAGTCGTCCTTTCATGAGAAAATCCTAATTGCTATCATTTCATGTAAACGCTAGCTATCATAACGTGAGAAAACCATAATCTATCATTTCATGCTAAATGCTAAATCGGATGATGGTGAGAGCTATGACTCGTTATCTAGGACCAGGATCTCCTAGTAAGTTAGTAATGAGCTAATAAGAACTTGATACATGTAGGTGCAGATAAGGAAAAGCTTACCGTAGTTAAGGCAGTGACAGGAGAGTTCCATTACTCGAAGTTTTTGTGAACTATGTTAAGCAAACTGTTTTGAAAATATTTCTTGTGAGCTATTCCTGAATTATGAATGCTTTAATGATGATCATCTTATTGCATGCTTGATATTTATGTTATGTTTGGGGTTGCACTGTGAGCAATTGTACCATGGGACCGTACATCCCTTGGGAGTAAGTGTGGTGTGGAGGCACGAACTCTGTTCGTCACTCCCTTAAATGAGCATCCGATGGAGGCGGCCACTTGAGTTATTATTGGTAGGGTGGTGTGGAGGCACGAACTCTGTTCGTCACTCCCTTAAATGAGCATCCGAGGGAGGCGGCCACCCGGGTTATTGCTAAGGCCTGAAAGGTCTGGAGTAGCCCAGTTTAGTCACGAGGTGACGTGTTTCATTGCTCATGGTGCTACTCTAGTGATATGGTGATTGATAACTTTATTTTTGGCCAGCAGGCCATAATTAAACTATATTTGAAGTGATATGAGGGAATTCATTAGGCCTTTCGGTCTAACCCTCGTTTTCATATTTTTAAAACCTTTTCAGGGAAAGCTCGTGTTCTTAGAGGAAAGAAGAAGGTGAACGCTTAGAGTAGCGTAGATGGCTTAAATTTCAATACTTTAACCTTAGTTATCTCAGCTGTGGAGGGATGTTCCGCATGCACTCTAAATCTCGTATTTTGGATTTAGCAAGTTATGTTAATGGCAAAGTAGATCACTGGGATTTATCTGTTATTTATGCTTTACTTTTTTATGGAAATCTTGGGTGTTACAGAAATGAAAAGGCTAAGGCTTCAAAGGGGTTACAAGGGGTAAAGTACTATAGATGAGTACTTTTATAATCAAAGGCTGGGCAAATCAGATAACCTTATAATGACATTATCTGACGAATGCTAAATGGGTTGAAACGAAGGCCTCTATTAGTGCAATGGTGATAAATATTTTTCTTTTGTGGTCTCGACAAGCATTCAAAGTGACAAGTTCTACTTGGTTCAAAATCGGCATCCTCACTGTTAGATATTTTGTTAAGTTGTGTCAATTTGTAATTAGTTAGAACTTAGTTTTCTTAATTGTAATTTGTGGTTGAGGCCCATTGTTTAGGGCACATCCATTTGTAAAAGCCTAGTCCATTAGTGGTAGCATAAATAGACTTCTTAAACTTCATTTGTACTTGACATTTTCTTAATCATTTGAGAGCAATATATGAGATTGAAATGACTATCTTAATTGTGTTCATATTTTGGTGTTGATTTGGAACCTACAATTGGTATCAGAGCCTACCACTGCTCTTGATCCGTTGTGTGGTCACCTTACGCATTTTGACACCATATGTGTCTTGACACCATACACGTTTAGTCACCATACTTGACTTTGTACATAAGGTGCATACTCTAGTCTTTGAACCTCTGGTGCATACTCTAGTCTTTGTACCTCAGGTGCATACTCTAGTCTTTGTACGCAGGTGCATAGTCTCTACCCTAGTCTTTGCACCTCACCTGTGGTGCCTAGTTGTTGATATTTTCATCACACTTGGATCATTGTTGTGGTTTAAGATACACAATCAACATCATCATGAACACACGTGATGCACTCGCTATAGGGTCTGATACCCAACCTCCCGTTCTCTTCCGTGGCGACTTCTATCAATGGAAGTCCAGGTTCATGGACTTCATTGAGAAACAACCTCTCGGTATAGATATACTTGAATCGCTCAAACATGGACCAGTCAAGTTCTACACAACGATCCCGGCCGTCCCCTATGGTAACCTGTTAGTAATTATGTGCAGAAGTTGACAAACCAAATATTACACATCCAAAGTTATAAGACACTCGAGGGTCACACTTGTGAGGACATGTAAAACGAACAACTAAAATAAACTCCAGTATAGAGAGGTTAGATTTATAATAGTCAATTATAAATCTATTGGGTGTTTTCTATAAGAAGCTCCAAAGTTAAAGGTTTCTATTAGTAATTAAAAGGGATTATATATTTATTAGTTAAATAAATATATGAATGGTTTAATTAATTAATTTATATATATTTGTTAGTTAAAATAGATATATATATAATAATAATTATCCTGACTAATTAATATATATTAGTTAATATATATATATGGAATATTAATCTTTCTTGGTGGAGAAGAAAGAAATATACGGATAATTATTATAGAAAAAGGAAACTGAATATGATACAGATACTGTTTGTACAAATAAAAATATTCAGTTATGGTTAATCCTTTTTCATTAATTCATTATTCTTACAAAAAAATAGAAACCAAAATCCTCTCTCTCTCTCTCTCTCTCTCTCTCTCTCCCCGAAAACCGTCAACCTCAACCACAAACCGGAGGAAGTTCATGTTTCGTTCGGGATTTCGAAATTTGACTGGCTAGAAGTCTGTTCGTAAGGTTCATCACGGGTGGATCTAACTCGAGCAATTCAGGTAATTTTTTTTAACCTCATTATATGTGTGTTTTAGATAAACGATAAACGATTGTGTGCTTTTCGGGTTTTTACACGTGTATGCTTCCGCAGATCAAACCAGTTTGGTTTGATGTTCAGTTAAACCGTTTGTTTTCGTTGAACCGTGACTCGTACCAGTTTGGTCCGAGGTCTCACAAAAACCCAACAGTGGTATCAGAGCCACATCTTTGCTTATTGTTTATCTCTTATATGTTTAGATCCGTTTTAAAATTATTTTAGTTGTATAAAAATTGGATTTTTATCAGTTAGTATAAAAATTCGGTTTTTATTAGGTTATATAAAAGTTGGATTTTTATCAGTTGGTATAAAAAATTGTTTTTTATCAATTTATATAAAAAATTCGATTTTTATCAGTTTATATAAGGATTAGATTTTTATCAGTTTAGATATAAATCCGATCTTTATCAGATTCGTATAAAGTTTTTATCTTTATCAGATTCGTGTAAAAAATTGATTTTATCAAAAACTTGTTTGGAATAAAAGCTTTTTATTAGTTGCTAATTTCGATCACCGTTTTTTTATCACCACCGAAAAACCGCAACCAAACCACCAATGGCCGATGGCCGAACCATGGCTTGATCGGCATCAGACCGTGGCATGATCGCCACTAAGCCGTGGCTTGATCAGCCACCGAGCCATGGCACGACAACCATCAGGTCGTGGCTTGATCGCGACTGAGGCCGTGGTTTGATCAGCCACTGAGCCGTGGCTCGATCAGCCGTCAGGCCGTGGCATGATCAGCCATCAGGCCGTGGCCTGATCAGCCAGTGAGCCATGTTACGACAGCCATTGAGCCATGGAACGACAGCCACTAAGCCATGGCATGAGAACCAGCAGGCCAAGGCTTGATTCGCCACAGCACCGTGGCTCAATGGGCACCGAACCATGGCCGAACCACCAGATCCGCAACAGCAGCGGTGGACCATGGTGGTTGTTCCCGACGACCTCCAGCCGCCTTGGGCAAACCCTAGGTGGCGGCGGTAATTTGTTTGTTTTAATCACCGGCGAAGATCAACCGCCAGGTCGCCGGCTGCCTTGCGGCCGTGCCAAGCGGCGGCGGTGGTCGTTTTGATTGAAGCCGAAACCACCACGGTGGTGATGGTGATAACCGACAACCGCGACCCCACCCCAACCACCAAAGCCGGCTAGGCGATGGTGATCGTCGATCTGCCAGAACACAGCAGTAGCAGCCGATCGTTGCTGCTATTACGGCGGACGGCGACGGTGGTGAGCGGTGGCGATGGTAGCGCTTTGGTGTTACCAACGTCACCGGAATTAGGATGGCAATGAAGGCGATGGTACGTCAGCGAATTACGGTCGGCGATTGTGTAGCGGCAGTGGGTGCGGGTTGTGGTAATCGCCCGCTAGACTGCAGCGGCGATGGCACGGTGGATTGACCGACAGGATGCCGTGGACGGTAGTAGTCAATTGATGGCCCAACTCGTTGTTACAAAAGCCCAATACATTTTTCTGAAAATTGCGAATCCAAATTAGGCCCATAGTTGTCGGATTGATAAGGGCCTAAAGCATGTAGCTTTTGGGCCACGTTCTTGGCCCAATAAGATTTATTGGGTGTTTAGACTTTTAACCCAAATTAGATAATTATTTTTACCTAATTTAAATTAAGGAATTTTATTTTCCTAGTAAAATTATTAAACTAAGATATTTGATCCGTTTTGGTCAAATTGGCCCGTGATATTTTTCGACCGGTTGATCGAATCATGACACGGACCACGGGCTAATGTTCCGGCAAGTTCGTTCGGAATACTCGGTTTAATTTTGTTAAAAGCGAATATTTTTGGTTAAATTGATTATGGCCTATAAAATTGATTTATAGTTTATAAATCTGGAAATTTTATGAAAACCAATTCGAAGTTAAAATATCGCTTTCGATTTATAAAACAGTTTGATTTTATAAATCAGTTAAAACCATGGTTTGTGATAAGAGAATTTTTTACGGATCTAGGATTTGTTTATATGCTTTATTTTATATATTGCTCTATAAAAATTGCGTGGTTGAATATTTTATATACCTGCTTAGTATATTGAAATAATTATAGAGATTGCCAATTTAGACCTTTGATCTTTTTGGGGAGGCCTGCGTGCCACTTACAACCCCGGTAATATGTAAAATGACCCTTAAGATAGATTTTCTTGCTGAGGTACCGTCAGAGATGCCGAGGCCAGTGCGAGCTACACAAGGAGATCGGAACTACGTGGGGAGATCGGAGCACAATAGTTTTAGGTCATTTTTGGTCCTCTAGGAATTGATTGGCAAATCTATAATTGCTTGTTTATTTTATTAAACTGCGTAGTTGTGATTATTCTGTTTACTCGTGATTATTGATACTACATCTCTAGGTTTTATCGAACGGTTTTAAATCAGTATTTTATTTATAAAACTCGTCATATCACGAGGTTGGTTTTAAAAATTAAAGTTAACCAATTTTTAAAATTTTTTAAATGCTAAAAATTTACTTTTAAAACCATATATTATGAGATTGTTTTCTTATAAGAGGCATGCTTTTAAAACAGTTAGTTTTATTAGCAAGTAAGTTTTAGAACAGTTAGTTTTAAAACAGAGTGTATGTTTTAAACAGTAAGTTTTTTAAAAACATCGGTTGTTTCTTAAAACAATTAGTTTTAAAACAACAATTGCCTTTTTTAAACAGTCAGTTTTAAATAGCAATTTTAAAATACTGGAAATTTAGAGTTTTTATAAAACTTAATTATAAAACCCAGAAAATCATAGATCAGTAGTGCAACCCACTTGGGGACACCTCTGACGTAAGGTACGCGGGCGTTGGAAGTGATCAAACCTTGAGCGCTCGCGTTCAAACCCCAAGTTGGAGAGGGTGAAAAGACTCTGCGATAATCGGGTGGTACCGGCCAGAGTACATCCTGTCCCGAGTGGGGAGATCTGTTTTGGTTCTGTTAAGTTCACCGGGTGGTACCGGGCCAAAAAGCACTTAGAGGGACTAAAAACATGTACGGTTTTATCCGATGTCCCGAAAAGATCTAGGAGTCATATCAGTTAGATATGATTAGTAAAAGTCCTTACCTACCAAAATAGTACGGGCCTGGTGGGGCGTGAGCAAACCGCACATCAGGACGTATGAAATAAGGATCCTAGCCCGATATTTAATCATTTAAGGGTTATTGATATTTATTGGGAATTGTTTATTCAAAAGGTACTAAAACCAAGTTTTATTGTGTAGATGGCAAACACAGTTACCAACACTACCAGCCTTTCTCTTCGCTCCATCCTAGAAAAGGACAAACTCACCGGCTCAAACTTTCTCGACTGGGAGAGCAATTTTCAGATTGTGCTCAGGCATGAGAGACAGTGGTATGTCCTGGAAGAGCCCCTGGGTGAGGCCCTGTTGTTCCAGATTCAAGCTCTAATCAACATGCAAACAAATAGAGAATGATTTGAAAGCCATATGTCATTGATTCTTGGAGAATTGATTACACACACTAACCACACCAAGAACACACACACTTAAGACCTAACTTTCTCTCTTCACTCTCAATTCACCATAAAGCACGTATGCATGTCCTCCTCCAAATGAACTAACTATGGGTATTTATACCCAAACACTCAAACCCTTACACAATAGAAGAATTACACTTTCTACCCTAACTAAACTAAACTATTACAAAGTAAACAATAAAGGACTAAAACAATATAAGCAAACTTTGACTTTGAAGACCACTTTGACTTTGCCTTTGTCTTCACTTTGAGCACAATCTTGTGATCTCGGATACAATCCGATTTTTCACCCAACAATCTCCAAGAAGTTATCCTTGAGAAATGAGTGAGGGGTCTCCATCAAAGAGTGGGGGAGATAACTCAGGTGGTCGAGTTATTCTCATAGTGATTGAGCAGAAAAATGTAAAAAGAGAGATTGGTTAGGAGCGAGGATGCTTAAAAGAATTGGAGGGTGTGAGAACAGAGTTAAAAGAAACATAAAACTCTGCACCAACCTTTTCTAAGCCGGGCAACCACATCATCTATTGGTTCACATTCTTTGGTGATCGATATTGAAATAAGGCAAAACCCAATGCCGACTCTTGTTTTTACCCCACTAGCTACTCATTTCCTTCTTAACAAGGAGATGTTTTATTTCATCACGGGGACGCAGCACATAATCTATCAGGTTTTCATTTGGAAAATCGATATTGAAACAGAAGGAAGCTGCCCTGCCTTCGAATTTCATTTCTACACATCGACTCGTGAAATGTTTTCACATTTTGAGCCTTATGAAAGCACTTGATGCTATTTTCTTTCATCACAAATACACACAAGGAATTTGTTTCTTTGTCGGAACGTTCATAGGAATACTTTTTAGTGTTTGCGATGATTGAACGGAAGCCCTGGGGAGTGATCATCACTAAAGCTCCTTATATAGTGCATTCGTTGTACTGAGTTGCTTTGTGCTTCTCACAGGCATTCTAACTGATTCATTAGTTGTTTCAGGATTTTCCCACTTAAATCTGAATTTGAAAAGATTCGGATTACTTTTTGGAATTGACGGTATTCCTTTGGAGTAAAAAGGGGAATTCTGGAGTAACAAGGGGGAGATGGTTATGTGCGATGGTTTTTGATATCTATGGTGGTATTTTTACATGTTTGTATCTTTCCGAGCTGAGTTGATCTGATCTTACATTTCTATTGATTTTGATGATTATTTCATATTTCATCAAAAAGGGGGAGATGGTTTAGAAATGTTTTTGGAGATACTTTGGGGAGATGGTTCTGAAATGTCAAGTCAAAGAGAAGATTACGAGATATGACAAGAGATGTTTGCAAGAGATGTTTGAAGTTTGGTGATTATTTGAAGATATCTCGGTTTGTTAAAGCTTCGTGTTCAAAGTTTGTTAAAGCTTCATGAAGATTTGGATGATTCGTGAAGATTATTACGGAAGCTTATCGTTCAAGGAAGCTTATCGTTGATGCTTAAAGTGTTGATGCTTTCTTGAAGACGTTTGCCTAATTCTTTTTGTGATCGCGAATCCAAAGGGGGAGATTGTTGGGTGCAAAATCGGATTGTATCCGAGATCACAAGATTGTGCTCAAAGTGAAGACAAAGGCAAAGTCAAAGTGGTCTTCAAAGTCAAAGTTTGCTTATATTGTTTTAGTCCTTTATTGTTTACTTTGTAATAGTTTAGTTTAGTTAGGGTAGAAAGTGTATTTCTTCAATTGTGTAAGGGTTTGAGTGTTTGGGTATAAATACCCATAGTTAGTTCATTTGGAGGAGGACATGCATACGTGCTTTATGGTGAATTGAGAGTGAAGAGAGAAAGTTAGGTCTTAAGTGTGTGTGTTCTTGGTGTGGTTAGTGTGTGTAATCAATTCTCCAAGAATCAATGACATATGGCTTTCAAATCATTCTCTATTTGTTTGCATGTTGATTAGAGCTTGAATCTGGAACAACACTTTTTCTTGTTAAAAAAAAAAAAAAAAAAAAAAAAAAAAACTTGTTGTTCCAGATTCAAGCTCTAATCAACATGCAAACAAATAGAGAATGATTTGAAAGCCATATGTCATTGATTCTTGGAGAATTGATTACACAAACTAACCACACCAAGAACACACACACTTAAGACCTAACTTTCTCTCTTCACTCTCAATTCACCATAAAGCACGTATGCATGTCCTCCTCCAAATGAACTAACTATGGGTATTTATACCCAAACACTCAAACCCTTACACAATAGAAGAATTACACTTTCTACCCTAACTAAACTAAACTATTACAAAGTAAACAATAAAGGACTAAAACAATATAAGCAAACTTTGACTTTGAAGACCACTTTGACTTTGCCTTTGTCTTCACTTTGAGCACAATCTTGTGATCTCGGATACAATCCGATTTTGCACCCAACAGGCCCCACCAGCAAATGCCAGTGCCGCAATAAGAAATGCTTACCAAAAGCGTTCAGATGACTTGCTGGATGTTGGCTGCCTAATGCTTGCGACCATGAGCCAAGAACTTCAAACAGGGGCTCATGAACACTAATGCTTATGACATGATCCGCCAGCTGAGGGACATGTTCCAAACGCAAGCTCGCAGAGAGCGTTATGATGCCACAAGGGCTCTAAACGCGTGCAAAATGTCCAAGGGGACCTCTGTCAGTGCCCACGTCATGAAAATGAAGAGGCTACTTGACCACCTAGAGAGGTTAGGTCACCTAGTTCCATTGCAGTTAGCAACGGATATTATACTCAACTCGTTATCTGACGATTACAAGCAGTTTGTGATTTACTTTAACATGAACAACATGGAGAAGAGCATAGCTCAACTACACTCCATGTTAAAAACTGCTGAGTTGAGTATGGGAACGGGGACCAAGATCAAAGATGTTCTGATGGTCAAGGATGGTGGAGTGAAGAAGAAGAGAGGGCAAAGGAACATTCGAAAAGGCAAAGGCCAGGTTCAGGTCAGCCAGAGTGTACTGAAGGTTGCTGACAATGGAAATGGCAAGGGCAAAGGAAAGGGCAAGAAAGTTAAAGTCAACAAGGCAAGGACCGAGAATCGATGCTTCAGGTGTGATGAGGTCGGTCATTGGAGACAGAACTGCCCGAAACGTCATGAAACAGGCATGAACACCTAGGAAATTCTATGACTGCTTCATTTTATCATTATACTACTTGTTAGCATACAAGTTAACCGACACCTAGTGCAAAATTTTGATTGCAGGAGGCCAAGAGAAATGATGAGCCCAGGTTGCAAGGATCAGATGTTTTATTAGATATTATCAAGACATTTTAAATTTTGAGTTGTGATTTAAAAACATTTTGAATAGTTTTTGAAATATTGTTTGGTTTTAAATTTATGGATATTTAGTATTTTAAATCATCTTTATTCATATATCTATATTGTTTTGAATCTGATTAAGTCTAGATGAGACTATATTCAATTTAATGATCCCGAACATTATCTGTCACACTAACTAATACACTTCAAATTTTATTTCGAAGTAATATATGAAAACTGTCAAAAACACACGAAGTACTATTTATAGGAAAGGGTTTTTGGAATAAAACATTTATGAGTAATATGATTATTAAAGGGTACATTGTAGTCAGATTCAAAATTACTCATATGTTCTTAAAAGGAATTTAGGACATTATCACAGATAACGTTGATAATATCAGTGTTTATAAAACAAGTAAATTCCAAGTTTTGGAATTAAAATCTAATAAGATCCAATTAAGTTTTATGAATAGTAAAATTCAAGTTTAAAGTATTAAACTTATTACTTAAAATACAATGAGTAAGTCAATGAATCATTAAGTTTAAGTAATAGTCAGTTTTCATATAGGTTAGTGGGAGCCCAGCTTATTCTCTATTGTAACACCCCGCTAAAGCGGAAACGCGAGGTATGACAGTCTAGATTTCACAGCGATAGGAGATAAATAGCACCAATCATTCATATCAAAATAATTAAAGTTTACAATGTATTACAACCAACCATAAGTTAAAGTTTACAAACTTAACAAAAAGAACAATGTCTTGATTGGTGATTACAATTGCCCAAAATTAAGCTTTATCAATCACTTTCGGATTTCCTGAAAAGCATGTTAAATCAAGCGTCAACTACGAGAGTTGGTGAGTTCACAGGTTTTCATATGCACAAAACAGTTTAGATGCAACAAATTTTCAGTGAACCTTTTTATTCACTCAATTTTTCATAAACAAATTATAGTGAACCTTTTTGTTCACTAACGATACTAGCCTTAACATTAGTGAACGTTTTAGCTCACTCCATTTCAAGATTAGTATCAAAATGTGAGTAAATTTTCCGGGTTAACATTAATCGCATGATATTTATTCTTTGAGTCACTACTAATCCTGAAATTTATGACATGCTACGCCCCTATTCTACCTCAGCGGTGGGACTAAATCCCACAGGTGTAGAATTTTTATTCAATACAGTGCACCTATTACTCGTCAGTTTAAGGTGGGTATGTCAACCAAATAGCGCTATCCACTAGTATTATAGGCCCATTGTTATGAGTTAATAGCAGTTACCGGGGACTTCAACTTTTCAGACTCACTATATCATGCCTCATAACATATCAAATTTAGCTCACAACACATTTTATCTCGCAACATTATTCACAATTATTCACAATCATTTGTTAAGCATGCTTTTCACCCCTAAACACGTAAAAACGGTAAAAAGAGGGGCTGTGAATACTCACTTTGAGTAGCTTTTGCGTTTTAAAACAACCGGTAGTGCGTGAACAAATCCCGACTCCAAGTCTACTTATTCCCTATCACATACGTAATTGACGTAAGTCTAAATTCAACGGTCCATATCTAGCAAGTCAATACCGATATCCTATTATAATGCCTTTACTTAATTTTATCAAGTTCAACTTAGTACAAAATAGGTTTTAGTTACTTTATACAATGTCCAAACATATGGGATTTCTTGAAGTTTGCAAAACAATCTTTTTGGAGAAATCAGATTCTGGCAGATTTGTTTTCTTGCAAAATTGTTACCTTTAAGCTTAGTTCCAAAACAAGATAAGTTATCAAAATTTTACCTACAGATATTGGGGGTGCTAACAACATTCCCACCAAATTTCATGATTTTTAAAGGTGTTTAACATGTTTTAAAAATTCCTACAAAATCAGTGTGCATAAATCATTTTTGGAAATACAAGTCAGTGATATTTGTACCATAGAGAATTCATTATTACTCCAAATTTTGAATTTCAAAAGGGATATTCAAGCTAACACAATTATCTAACTAATGAAACAAGTTTCACACGATTTGGATGATTTTTGAATGAGATATGACCTCATGAATTCAAGCATGTGAATCTGCCATCATTGGACAGATTGCACCCCGAATTTCTTTTCATTGGTTGAGTACTCAAAAATCCACCAAATCATGTGATATCAGATTCTTTGGAAAGCTAACTCACTGAACTTGAACTTAGAATCAAGAATCATGTATTTTGGATAATCTATCATAGAGATATTCATGCAACAAGTCTACATAAATTCTGACCAGTAACTGGTTGCACACTAAAAAGTTTTCAAATGATTGAGGGTTCAAAACATAGAATTTTTGAATGAATCCAGTGGGGTTCGAACCCTAACCCATAAAACATTTTACCATAAAAATTTTAGAAGAAAATAAATCCGTTTGCCCCTTTTTGGGTCGTCCAAACACACATGCAAAAACCCATCAGCATCATTCCAGAATCAAAACCCAACATTGTGACCAAAACTCTTAGAATCTTTGAAAATTTGGGGGTTTATTTGATGATGAACTAATACCCTTAACTTATATCAAATGAGTAGAAGAAATACACTTGGATATCATCAAAACACATGCATGAAATAATAGATAATTTCAGCCCCAAAAAGAGTAACAAAAACATCAAACCATATGATTTTTACTTCAAATCTTGTGTTCATAAGGAGGAGTCATAGAACTTCACCATCTTTGAATGTCCTTACACATTTCTATGGTTCATTCTCTTTCTCAAACATCAAGAACAATCATTCAACCAACAAAGAGGGTTTAAACCTCAAGAAACACAAGAAAAACACCCAAAAGGGCTAAAAACCGAAGCTATTGTGTCCATTTTGTTCTTACCTTGAGGATGCAAATACTTAGGCTTTGAAAACCTTGCTTGAACTTCTAAAACTTCAAATTTTTGATGAATACGGGGCTGGTTTTTCTTGAATAATTTAGAGAGAGAGAAGAGAGAAAGGTGTGTAGGAGAAGAAACGTTTGAAATTGAAAATGATTAAGAGGTGTGATGATTATACTCTTGGAAAACAAAGAGAGAGAGAGAGAGAGAGAGAGAGAGAGAGAGGGAGATAGAGGGGTGGCCGGCCAAGGGGTGGGTCCCACCCATCCCTTGCCTTTTTTTTTTTAAAGAGTTTAAAAAAATACTGTTAATTCGAACGCAGTACCGGGTTTTTGACGTTTTTCGGTAAAAACCGACTTTTTCAAAGGCAAAATTGGATTATTTGGAACAGTTTATTTTTATATTTAATGAAATATTATATTTTATATAATTTGACTTTAAATTTGGCATTATAGGGTTTTCGGGTGACTTTGGGCCGGTACGGGCTTTTTCGGGCAGTTTTCGGGACTTTTAGATTTTTGCCTAAATTTTTCACGCAAACTAACCTAGATTCTTTTAGCAACTTAGGTGACTATATTTTTACCTACGGAAACGCTACTGAGTGTTTTAACGAGTAGCTAACCTGAAGGCCAAAACTGTCAGTTGTCACATTTACCCCCTGTTGAAAGAAATTTCGTCCTGAAATTTACTTCTTGCTGCTACCACATGGGTCTTTTGTGAAAAGGTGCGGGTATTTGCTCTTCATGAAAGCTTCCCGCTCCCAGGTGAACTCCGGCCCGTGCCTTGAATTCCATCGAACCTTGACAATCGGTATCTTACTACGCCTAAGCTGCTTGATTTCTCGATCAAGGATTTCAATTGGTTCCTCCGTGGTGCGCAGTTGTTCATCGATTTGGATTTCCTCCAAAGGTAAGATCACTGCCTCTTCTGATAGGCATTTCTTCAAATTGGACACGTGGAAAGTGTCATGAATGGTGCTGAGCTCTGGGGTAAGTCCAATCTGTAGGCGACTGGTCCGATTCTTTCCAGAATTTCGAATGGTCCAACAAATCGGGGGCTCAATCTTCCCTTCTTTCCAAATCTTATTAGCCCTTTCCAAGGCGATACCTTCAGTAGTACTCTATCGCCAACCTGGAATTCCAACGGTCTTCTTCGATTATCAGCATAACTTTTATGGCGATCCCTGGCCGCTTGAAGTTTCTCTTGAACCATCTTGATCTTATCAGTGGTTTCTTGAACGATATCAGGTCTAATTAATCGACTTTCTCCCACTTCTAACCAATTGAGTGGTGATCTACACTTGCGTCCATATAGGGCTTCATACGGAGCACACTGGATACTGGCATGATAGCTGTTGTTGTAAGAAAACTCATCTAAGGGTAGGTGATCATCCCAACTACCTCCAAATTCCAGCACACAAGCACGCAGCATATCCTCCAACGTTTGTATGGTCCTCTTAGTCTGTCCGTCGATTTGAGGATGGTAAGCCGTGCTCAAATCCACGCTAGTACCTAATGCTGTCTGTAGTGACTGCCAAAATCGCGAAGTGAATCTGCTGTCTCTATCGGAGATGATTGAGATTGGTACTCCATGACGCATAACTATCTCGTTGACATATAGTTGCGCGAGTCGATCAATGCTAAAGCTTTCTCTTATTGGCAAAAAGTGCGGAGATTTCGTGAGTCGTCCACAATTACCCATATCGAATCATGTCCCTTCTTGGTCTTGGGTAGCTTGGTCACGAAATCCATTGATATCTGCTCCCATTTCCATTCTGGGATTTCCGGTTGCTGTAAAAGTCCGGATGGTTTCTGGTGTTCTGCCTTGATTCTTGCGCAAGTCAGGCATTTGCTCACATAAGTGGCAATATCCTTCGTCATTCCAGGCCACCAATAGTGTTCCTTCAGTCCTTTATACATCTTATCGGATCCTGGGTGTATCGAGTACTTTGATTGATGAGCTTCGTCCATAATCATTGTCCTCAACTAATCGACTTTTGGAACCCAAATTCTTTCTTTAAAATAATGCACTCCGTCCGCTTTCTCCTCAAACTCCTTCTCCATCCTGTGAAGAGTTTCTTTCTTTAGATTGGCAGCCTTTAAAGCTTCTCTCTGGGCTTCAAGTATCTGGCTTTTCAAACTGGTTTGTACAATCACTCCCATGGCTCGCGTCTTTGTAGGCTTCACCCTTTCCTTCCTGCTACAACATTCGCCTTCCCTGGGTGGTATTTAATCTCACAATCATAATCATTGAGCAACTCGACCCATCTTCTCTGCCTCATGTTCAACATTTTCTGAACAAGAATGTGCTGGAGACTCTTGTGATCCGTAAAGATGGTACATTTGGTGCCGTAAAGATAATGTCTCCAAATCTTGAGGGCAAACACCACTGCTCCGAGCTCCAAGTCATGAGTGGTGTAATTCTTCTCGTGGACCTTCAGCTGTCTGGATGCGTAGGCGATGACTTTCTCGTTTTGCATCAAAACACAACCCAAACCTTGATGTGAAGCATCGCAATACACAACGAAGTTATCCGTTCCTTCGGGTAAAGCCAGTATGGGTGCATTGCACAGCTTATGCTTGAGCAACTGGAATGCTTCCTCTTGTTTCTCTCCTCAAATAAACTTCTTGTCTTTTTGCGTTAAGGTTGTCAGTGGTTGCCCTATCTTGGAGAAATTTGCAATGAATCGCCGATAGTATCCTGCCAAACCAAGAAATTGTCGAATCTCCGTCGATGTCTTCGGAGCTTCCCATTTCTTTATAGCCTCAATCTTAGCTGGATCGATATGTATTCCCTCTTTATTCACCACATGACCCAAACAGTGTACTTCTCGAATCCAAAATTCGCACTTTGAGAACTTGGCATAAAGCTTTTCAGCTTTGAGTAATTCCAGTGTCAACCTCAGATGTTGCTCATGGTCCTCCTTGCTCTGCGAATAAATCAGGATGTCGTCTATGAAGACAATCACGAACTTATCTAGGTACGGTCGACATACTCTGTTCATCAGGTCCATAAAAACTGCTGGAGCGTTCGTCAAACCGAAACGCATGACCAAAAATTTGTAGTGACCATATCGAGTTCTGAACGCTGTCTTGGCAATATCATCTTCTCGGACTCTCATCTGGTGGTATCCGGATCGAAGATCGATCTTGGAGAAGTATGTCGCTCCTTGCAATTGATCGAACAGATCATCGATGCGTGGAAGAGGGTAACGATTCTTAATAGTGATCTTGTTCAGCTCCCTGTAATCGATGCACATGCGAAAAGATCCATCCTTCTTTTTGACGAATAAAACGGGGGCTCCCCAAGGTGAAGAGCTGGGTCGGATGAATCCCTTATCTAACAGCTCTTGAAGTTGATTTGACAGTTCCTGCATCTCGGACGGTGCTAGACGATATGGTGACTTTGCTATGTGGGCCGCTCCTGGGACTAAGTCAATGTGGAACTCTACTTGTCGTTGTGGAGGTAATCCAGGTAGCTCTTCCGGGAATACCTCAGGAAATTCTCGCACAACTGGAATATCCTGGATTTGCTTCTCCTTCGCCTTCTTATCTATGACGTGTGCCATGAATGCTACGCATTCCTTCCGTAGATGACTTGGCATTTTCATATATGACACTATCTTGATGTCTCTCCTTGGCTTTTCTCCGTGTACTTCGAGTACACCTCCTTCGGGTAGCGCTAAGAAAACTATCTTCTCGGCACAACATATCGTCGCTCGGTGGTTAGACATCCAATCCATACCAACGATTATGTCAAAACTCCCTATCTTGATCGGGATTAAATCTATGCTAAAATCCTTTCCTGATAAGCCTAGAGTGCATTTTCTGACTACCTTGTTAGCCTTAACTAACTCTCCGTTAGAGTATTCAATTATATGCTCCTCTTTCAAATTCTGTGACTTCTTGTTTATCTTAGGCCTGAATTCTAACGACACATAACTTCTATCTGCTCCGGAATCAAAAAGCACAGTAGCAGGATAGTTGTTGAGAAGAAACGTACCTGTGACCACATCAAGGTTTTGTTTTGCTTCTTTCGCTCCAATCACAAACGCTCTTCCCCCAGCTAGTCCTCCACGATTTCCTTGGTTTGCTGGCTACGTTGGGTTCGCGTAAGGTCTTTGATTCACTTTGGGACAAGCATTCCGGTAGTGATTAGGGCTTCCGCACTCAAAACAGGTTCTCCTTCTGCAATCTTTGTCAACATGGCCTCCCTTGCTGCACCTAAGGCATATAACGCACCTCCTAGCATGGTGATTCCCGCACTTGCCACACTTCTGGTATGTCCCTTTCTCTTTTTCTGCTGCCTGTGTCTAAACTCCGTAGTTTCTGGTCACCCTTCTATCCTTGCCTAACCTTCCCTTGAACTGCGGTTTGGTAGATTCCTCCATCTTCCTCTTTCCCTTAGTCTTGTCACTTGAAAACGTTCCCGATCGGATAGCGTTGTTGGTGAGGCGGTTTGCTAGATTGACTGCTTCCTGCAGAGTCTTTGGGTCTGTTGCGGTTACATTTCCTCTGATCTCGGGAGATAATCCCTAAACATATCTATCAACCCGGTTCTGCTCCGGTGTCACCAGGTGTGGAACCAATTTGGCCAGCTCGTGGAATCGGGTAGTGTAGGTGGTGACGTCGTTTCCTTTCATCTCATGGTGCCATAACTCAACTTCCAACTTTAGGATCTCACTTCTTGGGCAGAATTCCTCCTTGAGCATCTTTTTAAAATCCTCCCAGGTAATCTGGCCAGTTGTGTCACGGCCACGGGTTTGAACTTGGGTGTTCCACCATGTTAGAGCTCGTCCTTGAAGTAGACAGGCGGCATACTCGACCTTGTTTCTCTCAAGGCACTTGCTAATGTAAAGGACAGACTCCATGCCTTCAATCCGCGCTAATAAACCGACTGCTCCCTCGGTTCCGTGAAATTCTTTGGGGTTGCAACTACTGAAGGATTTGTATGTACAATCCCTTTCTCTCGTCCCTTGGTTATTGTTTTGATTAGTGTTCAAACCAGCAGCCACTTGGCTGACTATATTGGGTAACGAAGCCATTACTTGTTCCGACACGAGTCTCGCCAAGTTCGGATCCTCTCTTCTTGGAGGCATGTTTCTAAAACAATACCATATTCAATCGTTTTAGTGACTTCTTACATAATCTAAGTGTAGTTACGCTTCTACTTACTTTTCACAATTCAAGTGTCATACTATTCTATGTCATCAAATTAACATAGTGCTTTTAGAAATTTCAGGCAAACCACAATAAGCATGCATTCTTAAACATTAGTAGTAAATAACCATAGCATAAATTTTTGGGTTTAAACAACCATCCAAAAATACCCAAAAATATCATAACAGTTTTACAACCATCCAAAAGAAAATCATAAATTGTTCAACAATCAGGCATCATGCCTCAAAATAACAGTTTCAAAAGAAAGTTCCATCATATAACAGTCTACCAAAGATCCCATCTCCTAGAATCTAGCCCCCCAGACATACAGGATGATAGCCAGAGCAATCACCATATACACAAGAGTGTACAGGTGACGGAGTGAGTCCATAGTGTGACCTAGGAGGGCCACAACTCGGGTCAACAGCTCCGGCCACATCGATCACGGAATCGATCATATGCTCGTGGTGGTCGATCATGTGCTCGTGGATGTCCTGGCCTCGAGTTAGGCGCGCAACCTCCTGGCGCTCGGTCTGAGTCATTCCTCTCAGACACAGGACGGGGGCACGAGCCACATGTGGTGGTCTGGGGACCGGTGACGGTCGGGCAACTGGCGGCGGTCGGGCGACGGGCGGTGGTCGGGCAACTGGGGCTGCCGGAGATGATGGTCGGTAGGGCGGTGGGGATGTCGATGACGAGGACGACGACGACGAGGATCCACCCCGGCCTCTTACCCGAGATGGTCCTGCCCCATCCCCAGCGGAGATGCGGAAGGTCATCCTAGCAGGCAAGGGCACGCTCTTCCGAGCGGTGGTACGAACCCTAAGTCCGGCTCGGGTCGCAGGGACGGGTCGGTGGGAGTCGGCGTCGCTGTCGCTATAGGGGTCGCGTTCCCGGTCAGCGGTATGGGATCGGGGAGCACCATTCCCACTCCTGGGGTGCTCAGGGGATCCGTGGGACCGGTACTCGGAGAGGTCGGTCTCCTGAGACATGTTAACTGCGATAAAGGAATTTAGTCAATACACCGAAAAAACTTTTGAAAATTTTTGTACATGTCATATGCAAACTCACACAATTTACGTTTTTGAAGAAATTTCTAGAAAGTTTCAACTTTTATTCTCTAGCAGAATGATTTGTTCATAAGTCTTATCCTACTTATATCATGGCTAGGCGTAAGTGATCAGGCTCCGCCTATCTATGATATATCAGAATAGCACCTATCCTAATCGCACTAGTATTTAAATTCTCTTATACTTCGAAATCTATAATTAACAGTTTTAACTTATTTTAGAAAAAGGTTGGTTATAGTACTTGGTTTTTATGAAAAACCGATGTTCTCTATAACCTATGGCTCTGATACCAAATCTGTAACACCCCGCTAAAGCCGAAACGCGAGGTGTGACAGTCTAGATTTCACAGCGATAGGAGATAAATAGCACCAATCATTCATATCAAAATAATTAAAGTTTACAATGTATTACAACCAACCATAAGTTAAAGTTTACAAACTTAACAAAAAGAACAATGTCTTGATTGGTGATTACAATTGCCCAAAATTAAGCTTTATCAATCACCTTCGGATTTCCTGGAAAGCATGTTAAGTCAAGCGTCAACTACGAGAGTTGGTGAGTTCACAGGTTTTCATATGCACAAAACAGTTTAGATGCAACAAATTTTCAGTGAACCTTTTTATTCACTCAATTTTTCATAAACAGATTATAGTGAACCTTTTTGTTCACTACCGATACTAGCCTTAACATTAGTGAACGTTTTTGCTCACTCCATTTCAAGCTTAGTATCAAAATGTGAGTAAATTTCCCGGGTTAACGTTAATCGCATGATATTTATTCTTTGAGTCACTACTAATCCTGAAATTTATGACATGCTACGCCCCTATTCTACCTCAGCGGTGGGACTAAATCCCACATGTGTAGAATTTTTATTCAATACAGTGCACCTATTCCTCGTCAGTTTAAGGTGGGTATGTCAACCAAATAGCGCTATCCACTAGTATTATAGGCCCATTGTTATGAGTTAATAGTAGTTACCGGGGACTTCAACTTTTCAGACTCACTATATCCTGCCTCATAACATATCAAATTTAGCTCACAACACATTTTATCTCGCAACATTATTCACAATTATGCACAATCATTTGTTAATCATGCTTTTCACCCCAAATCACGTAAAAACGGTAAAAAGAGGGGCTGTGAATACTCACCTTGAGTAGCTTTTGCGTTTTAAAACAACCGGTAGTGCGTGAACAAATCCCGACTCCAAGTCTACTTATGCCCTATCACATACGTAATTGACGTAAGTCTAAATTCAACGGTCCATATCTAGCAAGTCAATACCAATATCCTATTATAATGCCTTTACTTAATTTTATCAAGTTCAACTTAGTACAAAATAGGTTTTAGTTACTTTATACAATGTCCAAACATATGGGATTTCTTGAAGTTTGCAAAACAATCTTTTTGGAGAAATCAGATTCTGGCAGATTTGTTTTCTTGCAAAATTGTTACCTTTAAGCTTAGTTCCAAAAGAAGATAAGTTATCAAAATTTTACCTACAGATATTGGGGGTGTTAACAACATTCCCACCAAATGTCATGATTTTTAAAAGTGTTTAACATATTTTAAAAATTCCTACAAAATCAGTGTGCATAAATCATTTTCGGAAATACACGTCAGTGATATTTGTACCATAGAGAATTCATTATTACTCCAAATTTTGAATTTCAAAAGGGATATTCAAGCTAACACAATTATCTAACTAATGAAACAAGTTTCACACGATTTGGATGATTTTTGAATGAGATATGACCTCATGAATTCAAGCATGTCAATCTGCCATCATTGGACAGATTGCACCCCGAATTTCTTTTCATTGGTTGAGTACTCAAAAATCCACCAAATCATGTGATATCAGATTCTTTGGAAAGCTAACTCACTGAACTTGAACTTAGAATCAAGAATCATGTATTTTGGATAATCTATCATAGAGATATTCATGCAACAAGTCTACATAAATTCTGACCAGTAACTGATTGCACACTGAAAAGTTTTCAAATGATTGAGGGTTCAAAACATAGAATTTTTGAATGAATTCAGTGGGGTTCGAACCCTAACCCATAAAATATTTTACCATAAAAATTTTAGAAGAAAATAAATCCGTTTGCCCCCTTTTTGGGTCGTCCAAACACACATGCAAAAACCCATCAGCATCATTCCAGAATCAAAACCCAACATTGTGACCAAAACTATTAGAATCTTTGAAAATTTGGGGGTTTATTTGATGATGAACTAATACCCTTAACTTATATCAAATGCGTAGAAGAAATAAACTTGGATATCATCAAAACACATGCATGAAATAATAGATAATTTCAGCCCCAAAAAGAGTAACAAAAACATCAAAACATATGATTTTTACTTCAAATCTTGTGTTCATAAGGAGGAGTCATAGAACTTCACCATCTTTGAATGTACTTACACATTTCTATGGTTCATTCTCTTCCTCAAACATCAAGAACAATCATTCAACCAACAAAGAGGGTTTAAACCTCAAGAAACACAAGAAAAACACCCAAAAGGGCTAAAAACCGAAGCTATTGTGCCCATTTTGTTCTTACCTTGAGGATGCAAATACTTAGGCTTTGAAAACCTTGCTTGAACTTCTAAAACTTCAGATTTTTGATGAATATGGGGCTGGTTTTTCTTGAAGAATTTAGAGAGAGAGAATAGAGAAAGGTTTGTAGGAGAAGAAAAGTTTGAAATTGAAAATGATTAAGAGGTGTGATGATTATACTCTTGGAAAACAAAGAGAGAGAGAGAGAGAGAGAGAGAGAGGGAGATAGAGGGGTGGCCGGCCAAGGGGTGGGTCCCACCCATCCCTTGCCTTTTTTTTTAAAAAAAAACACTGTTAATTCGAACGCAGTACCGGGTTTTTGACGTTTTTCGGTAAAAACCGACTTTTTCAAAGGAAAAATTGGATTATTTGGAACAGTTTATTTTTATTTTTAATGAAATATTATATTTTATATAATTTGACTTTAAATTTGGCATTATAGGGTTTTCGGGTGACTTTGGGCCGGTACGGGCTTTTTCGGGCAGTTTTCGGGACTTTTAGATTTTTGCCTAAATTTTTCACGCAAACTAACCTAGATTCTTTTAGCAACTTAGATGACTATATTTTTACCTAAGGAAACGCTACTGAGTGTTTTAACGAGTACCTAACCTGAAGGCCAAAACTGTCAGTTGTCACATCTATCTATGCTCCTGATAAAGAATAAAAGTTATATTATTGATTTGTATGTCTAGGAATTCATTATCCAGAGAGGATAAGAATTCATAAGAAATGTGATAGAAGTTTCAAAGTTTTAAAACAAAATAAAGTCAAAGTTTTGACTTTAAGAAAAATCAATAATTGTATGTGTTGAAATAATTAATAGAAGTATTTTTAGACCATCAAGTGATGTGGAACACTAGAATAAATTTCCTGGATTTACCAGTTTGGTAAATGGAAATTTTTGTCAGATTTCAGGTAGAAATATTTAATCTACACAACAACTAAGGAAGGTTGCAGGATTATCTTTACATGTTCAAGGAAACTTGGAGTTATTCCAGTATCTCCAAGATTTAAGGAATATGGTAAAGAAAAATCTAGATTTTGTTTAAAGTGTTTGCAAAAACAAAACTAGTAAAACCATGTTGGAATCATTATTTAGACTTGTGTTGTTTTGGTTATTTCTTTGATTAATAAGGTAGGCAATTAATCAAAGGGTTTAAACTGAAGAAAGTGTAATACTACATTTAAATCAGAAAAGTACGCATTGAATAGACAATATAAAAGCAACTTTGAAAGTATTATTAATTTTGTAATTAATTACAGAGTGTAATATGGACTATACAAAATTAATTTCACTGTTTTTCTTTTATATTTTGCATGTTTAGATCCGGGAATAAAACCAATCTAGTTTTTATTTGAAATTTATCCGTGACAACTTATCCAGGTGGGAACCTGATAGGGTTTTAAAGTCATCGTGATTTTTGGGTAGTTATAATCAGAGTGTTGAATAACAGCTGCAAGTGATGTACACCAAAAATTGCACGGATATTCGATAGAGTAGCAGATATCGGATGTGATCCGTCAGTTAAGATTACTTTGTGGATTCTGTCATAAGTAAATCTCACAATAGGTTGTCCTAAATACCTAAGGTATCTGGTTTGGAATCATGAGGACTACTGGATACTTAGTGCGTCCTAACATCACGCCGTAACTGGGTGGTCATACGGGGCGTAACTAGATTCAGCGGAAGTCGTGCTGACAAATGCAAATATGCAAGATGGGATTTTGCACCTCTTCTATGAAGAGAGATATTTCCGGGCCCCTTGACTGACTGAAAGAACTGATGAAGTGCATGTCCATGCCCAAACGAACTGATTTGTACGTTCTTTGTCGTTTACCTATCAGTTGGAAGTCGGATAGTCATGAACATAATCTTGAGTATTTTGAGTTGACTTTATCCATGCTCATACTAAAAATTGAAATATCGTGTTGCAAAAGAAAAAACCTAGTTATACCCAATTTATGAACAGTTGTTTCATAAATGCTATATCCTTAAAAGGGATGATTACATCATCTACCTGGGTATAAGAGTTCTTATAACCTGGTTAGCCTAAGTGCCTGTCTAGGGGCCTCCTTAGGTCCGTGTGGTCAAGCCGGTTTTGCCAACTTGCACAAGTGGGAGTCTGTTAGTAATTATGTGCAGAAGTTGACAAACCAAAGATTACACATCCAATGTTATAAGACACTCGAGGGTCACACTTGTGAGGACCTGTAAAACGAACAAGTAAAATAAACTCCAGTATAGAGATGTTAGATTTATAATAGTCAATTATAAATCTATTGGGTGTTTTTTGTAAGAAGTTCGAAAGTTAAAGGTTTCTATTATTAATTAAAAGGGATTAAATATTTATTAGTTAAATAAATATATAACTGGTTTAATTAATTAATTTATATATATTTGTTAGTTAAAATAAATATATATAATAATAATTATCCTGACTAATTAATATATATTAGTTAATATATATATATATGGAATATTAATCTTTCTTGGTGGAGAAGAAAGAAATATATGGATAATTATTATAGAAAAAGGAAACTGAATATGATACAGATACTGTTTGTACAAATATAAATATTCAGTTATGGTTAATCCTTTTTCATTAATTCATTATTCTTACAACCAAATAGAAACCAAAATCCTCTCTCTCTCTCTCTCTCTCTCTCTCCAAAAACCGTCGACCTCAACCACAAACCGGAGGAAGTTCGTGTTTCATTCGGGATTTCGGAGATTTGACCGGCTAGAAGGTCCGTTCGTAAGGTTCATCACGGGTGGATCTAACTTGAGCAATTCAGGTAATTTTTCTTAACCTCATTATATGTGTGTTTTAGATAAACGATAAACGATTGTGTGTTTTTTGGGTTTTTACACGTTTATGCTTCCGCTGATCAAACCAGTTTGGTTTGATGTTCAGTTAAACCGTTTGTTTTTCTTGAACCGTGACTCGTACCAGTTTGGTCTGAGGTCTCACAAAAACCCAACATAACCCACATATCGTAGGTGGTGTAGTTGAAGAAGATGCAACCAACCTCTCACCTGAGCAAGCTAACCGCATGAAGGGAGATCAACTCTCCAAGTAATACCTCATCCAGAGGCTTCCGAATGACATCTATGCGAACATCGATTGCAACCACACATGAAAGGCGATATGGGATGAAATATGCAGTCTGATGCATGGAACCGAGAAAGGTATCCAAATGAGGACAACTAACCTCCTGACTAAGTTTGCCACTTTCAAGGGTCGGGAGGTAGAACTTCTTGAAGACCCCTATCATAGGTTATGCAACATGATCAATGAACTCAGAAAGAACAACCTTAAGGAGTCTTAATTGGATATCAACATCCAATTCATCAACTCACTTAGGTCAGAATGGAAAAGATTTGCATCCAACATTCAACAAAACCGCAACTTGGAGGATATTGACATCCATGATCTTTTTTAGCTGCTGAATCATAATCATGATGAAGTGCTAGAGATTTTGGGGAAGGAAAAGAAAGCTGAAAAGTATGCTGATCCTTTAGCCTTGGTCATTGACAGAAGACAACACTCATCCGGGAGATTATCTAGGTATGAAAGAAGACTATGATATTCCTTCCGACGTTGGTGAAAGAGGAAGTGAATCTAATGAAGAGATGAATGATATGAAGAAAGCATTGGCTCTGATCACCAGGACAATGGCCAAAAGAACTTCAAGGAACCTTTGTCTTCCAACAACCATAGGTATTCCAATGGCAAAAGGTATGAAGCTCGGGATAGGACCACTGAGACTTACTATAGGAGGTATGAGGAACCAAGAAGATATGAAGAACCTATAAAGCGAAGGTATGAGGAGAGAAGGTACCAAGACAGGCAGTATGAAGACGAGAGAGGAGGTATGGTGAAACAAGAAGATTTGATCGCTATCCAAAACCAAGAAGATTTGATGTAGGCAGTAGAGCTGACTACCAAAATCTTGAAGAGAAGCTCAAGCCTGAGAACAAAGGCAAAGAGCCTAAGAAAGATAATGGCAGCCCTACATGCTTCAAGTGCAGGAAGCCTGGGCATTTTGCTAAGAATTGCATCAATCATGTGTCCAAGTATGACTATTATAAGAACAAAATGAACTTCGCTAAAAAGAAGGATGATGGGATAGCATTACTAGCTGAAGATGAGGCCTGGCTGCAAATGTCAAGTGATGACGAGGAAAAAAGTCTTGTCTGCATGCTAGCTCAAGATGACGCGTGGAATATGGATAGTGATGAAGGAAAAGAAGATCAACTGTGCTTGATGGCTGATGCAGATGAAGAGTATCCCGAAGCTGATGATCGTGACTACAATGATGTTGATGCGGTAAAATATATATATAAAAACAGTACCAAGTATAACCTCAAAATCACCTAACCACTATTACCACACTCACAGGCGAGCGTACCTGATCACAAACAATATAGTTCAGGAAAGTTCGGGTATCATTCTTACCACTGGAAACGGTTAAGCTAGAAGTCTACCAAAGTGTTAATTAATTAATCTAGAAAAGGGGGTTTTGCTTTTGGAAAAGAATTTTGAATACAAAAGATTAACAATTAAATAAACCCCTAACCAAGAAGTGGAAAACTGATAAACAAACATACATCAGAGATAACGGTAATCACTATGGTTTACTTTTCATGAAATATAGATTAACGATTGTTGTCAGAAATTAAGCTTATAGCACCCGAGCATGGATATCTAAGACTATCAACCAGGTTGGTCTCCCGACCTAATTACAGGGACTGGTTGTCAAGCAATCTAGCAAAAGTCATCCGAATTAATGCCAAGTCGTGGGACCCTACTTTTTAGTCTACTCTCGATCCGAGTGACCTACTTACCAGGTCTCTCTGCGTCACCAGAATGAAAAGGTAAGGGAGGTTGATTAACCTAACGGAGTCTACCTATTTGGAAAAACAGATACACCCAACCGACAAGTTCAAGTACCCACAGTTAATACATTAAATTAGGAGTCAAAGATAAACATTCAACAAACCATAAATCTATTAATTAATTAAAGATCAGAAGTAATAAAACCATAATAAAAACACCAAAAGGGTACTAGTACATAGACATACTAATAAGAAATCCAAAAACAAACCAACTAAAGACCGGCAGATTAGTTGTAGCATCCCCTCGAATCATCTCCTCCGTAGTCGTCACATCGAGCCTCCGGCTTCTTGGGTTGGAAAACCTAAGTGGTTCCCATCCTAACAACTAACTAATTATTTTTTAGAGTATTTTCTAATTTTTGAATGAATAAACTGAATGAACCTTGGCTTTAATTTATAAAAATCCCAGCAGGCAAATTTCGCAATCGCCAAACAGCAAGTTCGCGCCGCGAAAGGCAATTGCATCTTCCAGAATCTTCTATTTGATCATCTTTTTCTTATTTGATGAAGATATTAACGTTGGGATGAAGCAACTGAGTTGGAAGTATTTTGCAATGTTCCATATTTGATGGATCTTTTTGTAATTTTCTGACGCTTTTTACCCTCTTTTTGTAATTATTTGCAAAAGTGCTTCCAAAACCTGCAAAACTAGAATTAAAGCGTTTTCAAGTCAAGCTGAATCCAAATAACTCTTAAAACATATACAAAAGTGAAGAAGTAATAGGACCAAAACATGTATAATTTTGGAGTTATCAAATTCCCACACTTAAGATTTGCTTGTCCTCAAGTAAATTTCTGATAAAAAAAGAACAATAACGACAAAATTATCCTCCATCTATGATCATGCTTTGAAAGAACAAGGACAGTCGCAAGAAATCAAACATAATTCAGACACAAATCAAAGCCTCACAAGTTATCAAAGTCATGCTAAACCTCTTCCCCTCACTTTTGATAACGTGTATCTCTCAAGGGGTAATATGTTATAGTCATCACACTGATACTCGACCTCTTACCAAACGCATAGGCTTGTCACCAAATCTAATCTCCACCACTGAAAAGTTGTCAACCGTCAAGAGGACTTTAGGGTTGTAACGTTAGGCTTAGGGTTAAGGGTAGGAAAAGGATATTTGAGTGACTAAGGGTTGTAGCAAAAACCTGAAAACTAATCAGTTTAGGATCCAAATTACAACATCTGACTTTTTGAAATTTTAGAGCTCGGGATTTTATTAATTTCACTTTTATATCGGCCTAAGCATATTGCTTATTTGGTGCTCGATATAAATATATATATATATATACATATATATATATATATATATTTGTTTATTTATTTATTTTTTCCGCATATCGACTCTTTTGATTTTGTTTTTTTATGAGTGGTTTTTGACTTTTCTCTTTTTTTTAACTTCCAAACTTTTCTCCATCCCTTTTCTATCTTTTTCAGATTCATAAAATGGACCAAAAACTTAAAAAGCTTTCAACTTTGAGCTACGGTCAAAAGATAGATAAAATGAATGGGCTATTGGATATATGGTAATGGGTAAAGAAATTAAAAGGCTAAGGCTCAAAAGGGTTTGAAGGGATAAAGTACTAAAGATGAATACTTTTTAATCAGTAGCTAGGGCAAATCAGATAACGTTATGATGAGATTATCTGACGAAGGCTAAATGGGTTGAAACGAAGGCCTCTATCGGTGCAATGGTGATAAATACTTTTCTTGTGGTCTCGACAAGCATTCAAAGTGACAAGTTCTACTTGGTTCAAAGTCGGCATCCTTACGAAATGAATAGATATAAACAATATAAGCTCAATCTCTCAAGGAATTGGGTAAGGATCACTCGTGGTAATAAGCATGCACATGACTTTTTGAAACTCACAAAAAACTCCAAAAAGTATCTTCCTAAATGCATGACTCTTTTTGTTGATCCAGTCTTCCTAAGACTTTGTGAAATACCAATGATACTTTATCTATTTTCTATAAAATACTTAGCACTGCTGAAAGATGAAGTTCACTACTTCAGCGATTCTTTATCGCTGATAGTTTGGACAATCAACGGTTGCTGATCACTGACTCCGTTCAGTATCAGCAAGAGCTGACATCAACTAAGTATCCTCTGAAAGACAAATAGTCATGCCATAAGAAAACCATCAGCGCCGGCATCTATTGATGTAAGCTGAATGAAAGAGTCAGCGAGCTTGTGATCTAAAGTTGAAATCAGTGATAGCGAGCTGACTACTCTGCATGACGTTCTGGTGAAGACAAGTCACAATGCCTCCCTGATCTTTCCCAGAGATCAGCGATTCTAAGGCCTGATCAGTGACTTGCTCTTTACGAATTCAAGATTTGTCTTTCCCTCCTATATGCACGCAAAGGATTTGATTTGCCTTTCTGACAAGAGTACAAAAAGGGGATGTCTCTTCACTGCTCCCTCTTTGCTTGTCAACCATAAGGCAATTGTACACTATACACCATAACCCTACCAAGTATGGGCCGTCGTTTATAGTTTATAGTACAATAGAACAACTATTAGTTTGCAACGTGCAAAAATGGTTCTGCCATGCATTTAATGCATGGGGTCTAAACATGAGTATTAGGTTTGTTCTTCAAACCAACCTTGGTTCATGCTCCTATACCCCAATCCTTTCTCTCTCTATCAAGGTTCATTCTATCTATCTCTATTCTTGCTTTGTGCATAAGCAAATGCTTCGTGAAATACTTATGGATTGTTTGGATCATGACATAGTCTAGATCCGCTTCAACAAACAATCTACTTTAGTTCACACAAAAACTCCATAGGGGTTGTGAATTAAATCAAGTAGAAGAAACTGTGTTGATTGTATTCAACCCCACTTCTACAATACAATTTACATAGTTGGCCATCGAAAGAGGACCAACAAGTGGTATCAGAGTGGTTAGAAACTCTTTCTTCTATCTAACCGTTCACAAAAGAAACATAGTTTCTAGATCCACACTATGGCCACAATTCCTTTTAAAGATTCTTACTTCAATTTTGGACCTATGGCAAAGCCACCCAGATTCATGCCCGAAAATTTCCCTCTCTGGAAATCTCGGATGGAGCTATTCTTATGTAACATCTAGTTTCATTTTTCAACAGAAATAGTAACCAACATAGCGGAAGCACTTTAAACCCTTAAAAAAATATGTTTTCCCCAAAACGGTCCAAAGTTAACAACATTTAAAAGTAATAAAAAGTCACATTAAATCCAGTTTGCCACCAAAACATTTTTAATAGTAATTCAACAACCATTATTTTCAAATCTCCTAAACATGTCCTGAACTGAGTCCTTCCGAGCATCAAGCAGGTGCCTTCCCTTTATCTTTGGATGAGGTACCTGCCACTAAACCACATAAACCACAACGGGTTAAGCATAAAGCTTAGTGAGCACAAACCTAGGTTCTATGCATGCATGTAAATAATCACAATCATATAACTGAATAACTGAACATGTATCATGAACATTACTCAAGGTGTATCCACCAAAAACATCATACTGACACTGGTACCAGCCCTCTGAACCCAACTTCCCTAGGGGTAGTATTACCGCCTTAGGTACTATCGTGAATATTACATGCCAGTTCATACATTAACCATATACATATATATACATGATTATAAGCATAACAATCTTGAACGCAGGTTAATGTACTCACCTTAGTTCGCTTCACAGATAACACAGTCAATCACCTCACACGTCTGAGTATTAAACACCTATACATTACATCATCGTATGGCACACATAAATAACATCTTAAGACTCATAATCGTAACTCTTAGTCTAGGGATGATTTAGACCTTCTAAAAGGGTAGGTAATTCAATTACGAACCCAACGGTCCTTTCGGAATCAAAATTGGAGTTAGGATGCAAAAGTTATGGCCAAAACAAATTTCCAACTCAAAACAGGGGCTAGCGATCGCGAGCCTGATAGCTAGCGATCGCTAGCTGTCCTTCCCAACTTTCTGCTCTAGCTCGCGATCACCTTCACGATCGTGAGCCTCTTTTGTCCATGGCTAGCGATCGCTAGCCTCATCACCTAGCGATCGCTAGGTGCTGAATTTTCAGCACGAACCCAAAATCGCATTTTCTTGTTTTTGGCATAACTTCCACATCCGAACCCCAATTCGTCCGATTCAAAAAGCCACGGTTTTGTCATTCCAGGCTCTACCATACTACTACAATGAAAATAGGACCAACCTAACACAAAATACTCAATTGGTGATCCAAAGATCACCAATTATCACAACATCCAACAAAACCCTAACTTTGATTCAAAACCCGATATTTGACAACAACTAAGGGAAATTGATGATTACCTGAAGTTAGGAACTTAATTCTAACGATGAAGCAACGATTGATTGCACCACAAACACACGATTTCTTTGCAAACACCAAAACCCCTTTTGAAACCTCCAAACCCTTTCCTTTCTCTCAAGATTATCAAATGATCAAAAGAGAAGGGTTTGATCATCCAATCCCTTATATATATGTATACACATAACACCCTCCACTTTCTACATTTACAAACAAGCCCCCTTACCTGAAATTACATAAATGACACCAAACCTTACTAACTTAACGGAAGAAAAGTTAAAACTTAACTGAATGGGAATGGGGTGTTACAACTCTCCCCCACTTACCAAGATTTCGTCCCCGAAATCGCTTAGTGTTGAAACAGCTCCGGATAATTGGATCTCATCTCCGCTTCCGGCTCCCACGTCCACTCTGATCCCTTTCGATGCTCCCACTAAACTTTTACCAGACCAATTTCTTTGTTGCGTAAAGATTTCGTCTTCCGCTCCAAGATAGCTATTGGCCTCTCGATGTAGTTCAGTCGTTCGTCAACTTGAATGTCATCAATCGGCACATGAGCTGTCTCGTCAGCCAAACATTTCCTCAGGTGGGAAACATGGAACGTATCATGTATCTGATTCAGTTCTGGTGGCAGTTCAAGTCTATAAGCCACCTTTCCAACTCTAGCTATCACCTTGAAGGGTCCAATGAATCGGGGGCCTAACTTGCCTCTCTTTCTGAACCGGATCACCCCCTTCCAAGGTGACACTTTCAGCAACACCTTATCACCCACTTGAAACTCTAAATCTGATCTTCTCCGATCCGCATAGATTTTCTGACGACTCTGAGCGGTTTGCAGCCGCTCACGTATCATCTCAATGCTCTCGGTCGTCTTTTGTACTATCTCGGTGCTACCTAGCTCTCGCTGTCCCACTTCTCCGCAACAGATAGGGGTTCGACACCTTCTCCCGTACAACATTTCATACGGAGGCATGCCGATACTAGCGTGAAAACTATTGTTATAAGAGAATTCCGCCAACGGCAAATAAGTGTCCCAACTGCCTCCAAAATCCAAAACACAAGCACGTAACATGTCTTCGAGAGTCTGAATAGTTCTCTCACTTTGGCCATCTGTCTGTGGATGAAAAGCTGTACTGAACTGCAACCTCGTGCCCAAATCTTCATGAAACTTTCCCCAAAATCGTGACGTAAACCGAACATCCCGGTCAGAAATGATGGTAACCGGAACACCGTGTCTAGCCACGATCTCCTTGACATAGATGTCCGCCAATGCTTCAGCGGATGAACTCTCCCGGATGGCTATAAAGTGAGCACTCTTTGTCAAACGGTCCACGATAACCCAAATTGCGTCGTAACTTCGAGGCGTCCGAGGCAATTTGGTAATCAGGTCCATCGTGATGTGCTCCCACTTCCATACCGGAATATCTAACGGCTGCAACTTCCCATGCGGTCGTTGATGCTCAGCTTTAACCCTTAAACAGGTTAAGCACCTCTCCACATAACGAGCTACGTCCCGCTTCATTCCTGGCCACCAATAATCAGTCTTCAAGTCTCTATACATCTTTGTGGCACCTGGATGTATCGAGAACTTAGACTTGTGTGCTTCATCTAACAAGGTCTGCCTCGCCTCGCCTGCTACTGGTACCCAGACTCGCCCAAAACGGGTCAACAACCCTCGACTATCCGTTACCAACTGCGGTAGCTGGCCCTTGATCCGTTCCTTCTTTTGATTCTCTTCCTTGATTGCATCGGCTTGAGATTGCCGAATCAATTCAAAGAGAGAAGTCGTCACAGTTAGCCTCATCAACGGTACTCGCAATAGCACGTGACGAGTCTTTCTACTCAATGCATCTGCTACCACGTTCGCCTTTCCCGGATGATAAAGGATTTCACAATCATAATCCTTCACCACATCCAACCATCTCCTCTGTCGCATATTCAAATTCGGCTGGTCTAGAAAGTAATGGAGACTCTTATGATCGGTGTAAATCGTGCACTTCACACCGTACAAGTAGTGTCTCCACAACTTAAGCGCAAATACAACTGCAGCTAACTCCAAATCATGAGTCGGGTAATTTACCTCATCCGTCTTTAACTGACGTGACGCATAGGAAATTACATTGCCACGCTGCATGAGAACACAGCCTAGCCCGTGATATGAAGCATCACAGTAGACCGTCATGTCCTCCACCCCTTCAGGCAGCGTTAATACCGGCGCCTCACACAACTTTTGCCGCAAAGTCTCCAATGCTGATTGTTGATCTTCTCCCCAAACGAAACTTACGTTCTTCCTGGTGAGTTTAGTCAAAGGAACCGCCACTTTGGAGAAATCTTGAATGAACCGGCGGTAGTACCCGGCCAACCCAAGAAAGCTCCGTATCTCTGTTGGCGACTTAGGAGTTTCCCACTTCATAACCGCCTCGACTTTCGCTGGGTCAACCTTGATCCCTTCTCGGTTTACAAGGTGTCCCAAAAACTGGACCTCTTGCAACCAGAAGTCGCACTTCGAAAACTTTGCATACAATTGCTCTTTTCCTAGAATTTCCAAACTTCCCGCAAATGCTCAACATGGTCCTCCTTCGTCTTGGAGTAGATCAAAATATCGTCGATGCACACGATAACTGACCTATCCAACAAAGGTCTACACACCCTGTTCATGAGATCCATGAATGCCGCGGGTGCGTTCGTCAACCCAAAAGGCATAACTACGAACTCATAGTGCCCGTATCTGGTCCTGAACGCTGTTTTGTGAACGTCCTCCTCCCTTACCTTTAACTGATGGTACCCCGATCGAAGATCTATCTTCGAGAACCAAGCGGCTCCCTGAAGTTGATCGAAAAGATCATCGATCCTCGGCAGTGGGTATCGGTTCTTCACCGTAAGCTTCTTGAGCTCACGATAATCAATGCACATTCTCAACGTCCCATCCTTCTTCTTGACGAACAAGATCGGAGCTCCCCACGGTGAACTGCTTGGCCGAATAAAGCCTTTCTCCAACAGCTCCTCTAACTGGTTTGATAGCTCTTGCGTTTCCGGAGGTGCCAAGCAATAAGGGGTTTTCGCTACGGGCGCCGCCCCCGGAACCAAGTCTATCCTGAAATCCACTTGTCTTTCTGGGGAATCCCCGGCAAGTCTTCCGGAAAGACATCCGGGAACTCACAAACCACGGGTACATCTTTCACGGTCTTTTTCTTACTTTCTCCTTGGTCACTAATCAAGTACACAAGATAACTAGTACCTCCACGCAACACATAGCTCCGAGCTTTTGCCATTGAACACACCCTCGGAAGGCGTTTACTTACATCCCCCAAGATAGTTAGTTCTCCCCCACTCGGGTTTCGAACCACTACCCGACAGTTCTCACAATCTACATTAGCCCCATTCCGTCTTAGCCAATCCATTCCCACCACTACATGAATCTCTCTCATAGGAATAGGGATGAGGTCTATACTAAACTTGACACCTTCTACCTCTGATACATTTTTCTTATAAATAAACTTACATAAACGAAACTCCTCATCCGCTATTTCTACTTCTAACGGGCTTTCTAGTTTACTTTTTACATTCATAAAATCCTTACAAAAAGACAAGGAAACAAAAGACTTGCTAGCACCCGTATCAAACAAAACTAGAGCAGGCATCGAATTAACTAGAAGATACCTGTCACCACGTCCGGCTCGGCCTTCGCCTCATTGGCAGTCAACTGAAAGACTCTAGCTCGAGTCCTTGGGGCTTCCACCTTCTTACTCGGTCCACCCTCTATAGCCTTGACGGGTGCAGAACCAGAGATCTCCGTCGATACAGCTGCCGTGGGACACTCGTTGGCAAAGTGGCCCGGTCTAAAGCATTTGAAGCACATTTTGGGCTCCACTTTACAGTCACGGCTGATATGCCCAGGTTTCCCGCACTTGTAGCAAGTTCCCGAGCCCATTCTGCACTCTCCCAGGTGATTCTTCCCGCACCTTGAGCAACGAGGGTAATCTTTCCTAGCATCTCCTTTCTGATTCCCGGTTTTGAATTTCTTGACCACTTGCTGCTGTGGCTGAACCCGCTCTGCCCTTTTCTTCTTACCCTGACACTCGAGTTCCAACTCTCTTGTTCGAGCTTTTTCATACATCTGCTGAAAACTGTCGCATTGTGCCATTACCACAAACTCTCGGATATCCGACCTCAGAATGTTTCGGTACCGATACATCTTCATCCTTTCATTCTGAACATATTCGCGGCAAAATAACGCCCGCTCCAAGAACTTGTTAGTGATTTCAGTCACTGACTCCGTAGTCTGCTCCATCTCTAGAAACTCGGTGGTGAGTCTCTCCACTTCAATCTGGGGCACAAACTCTGCTCGGAACATTTCAAGGAACGCCTCCCAAGTAAGGGCTCCAATCTGTTCCTGAGTCCTGGAACTATTCACAACTCCCCACCAGTCTTTCGCCGGCCCTCTCAGAAGATTAGCAGCATATCTCACCTTTACCTCAGCCGGGCAGAAACTAGTGAGAAAGGCTCCCTCCACCTCAGAGATCCACCTCGAGGCAGCGATCGGATCCTTTTCTCCACCAAAATGTGGCGGCTGGCAAGCAGCAAAATCTTTGAACCCAACCGCCCGATTCTGGCCAGTACTCGAGCTTCCCGCTACACTCCCCCGACCGGCCATGGCGGAGTTGACTTGTTGAGTGACCACCTGGGTCAACTCCCTTTTCATCTGCTCAAAAAGGCCCAGAAGCAGGTCATGCAAGACCTCCCCGACCTCAGCAGCAATAATCCCCCTTAGATCAGGGATTTCATGCTCATCGCCATCATTCGGACGCTCTCCAGTTCCAGTTCTTCTTGTGGTCACCATACTAATGCAAGTACATAATTGTTTAGCTAACAATACAATTAAGTGACCTTACTAGAGAGTAACTCTCACTACCCTTCCTGGTAAGCCACAATCGCTTTCATGCTTCTACTTCCCAATCCCATGACGTCAGTCAGTCCATAACGATCCCTATAATTTAGTCAAGCCTCAACAGTACAATGTAATTGCAATGATATGGGCCCTTATATCATTATAATTACACCCTACCCGTTCAGCTTTTCCTCCTCATAAGAAAAGTTACTTTCCAGACTTGGTCATACACAAAACACATAATCATATGGTACCACTAGCACTCTTAGTAGTACCACCTATAACTACCGTGCCATGAGCATCTCTAAGTCATTCTACTTTTATACATACCCTGACGTCTACACAATCATGTCATAGAATACATACATTCGCATACCCAATCAGATACTACTCAAACATACACAAAAGTGATATAAAAGTTCCATCACTCATCATAGACATCATTAATTCAACTACAAGTCTGTTGCATTTTAACAGCTAAACACAGCAATATCATAATATTCATACATAAATTGACATGGCATGCTTACTAACAACTCAATAGAGTTTAGGGTGCTCACTCCCCTCTTGATGCTCCGGATCTCAGTTCAGTTCCATCTCCTGTTCTTAAAGCAAATTTTCTCTTTTGTTAGTTACTTTGTTTTGAAAATACAAACCCCGGGTTTGAGTTCAAGTATTCACTACTTGTGAACACTTGAATCCCTCAAACCTAGGCTCTGATACCAATTGTAACATCTAGTTTCATTTTTCAACAGAAATAGTAACCAACATAGCGGAAGCACTTTAAACCATTAAAAAAATATGTTTTCCCCAAAACGGTCCAAAGTTAACAACATTTAAAAGTAATAAAAAGTCACATTAAATCCAGTTTGCCACCAAAACATTTTAATAGTAATTCAACAACCATTATTTTCAGATCTCCTAAACATGTCCTGAACTGAGTCCTTCCGAGCATCAAGCAGGTGCCTTCCCTTTATCTTTGGATGAGGTACCTGCCACTAAACCACATAAACCACAATGGGTTAAGCATAAAGCTTAGTCAGCACAAACCTAGATTCTATGCATGCATGTAAATAATCACAATCATATAACTGAATAACTGAACATGTATCATGAACATTACTCAAGGTGTATCCACCAAAAACATCATACTGACACTGGTACCAGCCCTCTGAACCCAACTTCCCTAGGGGTAGTATTACCGCCTTAGGTACTATCGTGAATATTACATGCCAGTTCATACATTAACCATATACATATATATACATGATTATAAGCATAACAATCTTGAACGCAGGTTAATGTACTCACCTTAGTTCGCTTCACAGATAACACAGTCAATCACCTCACACGTCTGAGTATTAAACACCTATACATTACATCATCGTATGGCACACATAAATAACATCTTAAGACTCATAACCGTAACTCTTAGTCTAGGGCTGATTTAGACCTTCTAAAAGGGTAGGTAATTCAATTACAAACCCAACGGTCGTTTCGGAATCAAAATCGGAGTTAGGATGCAAAAGTTATGGCCAAAACAAATTTCCAACCCAAAACAGGGGCTAGCGATCGCGAGCCTGATAGCTAGCGATCGCTAGCTGTCCTTCCCAACTTTCTGCTCTTGCTCGCGATCACCTTCACGATCGTGAGCCTCTTTTGTCCATGGCTAGCGATCGCTAGGCCGCTAGCCTCATCACCTAGCGATCGCTAGGTGCTGAATTTTCAGCACGAACCCAAAATCGCATTTTCTTGTTTTTGGCATAACTTCCACATCCGAACCCCAATTCGTCCGATTCAAAAAGCCACGGTTTTGTCATTCCAGGCTCTACCATACTACTACAATGAAAGTAGGACCAACCTAACACAAAATACTCAATTGGTGATCCAAAGATCACCAATTATCACAACATCCAACAAAACCCTAACTTTGATTGAAAACCCAATATTTGACAACAACTAAGGGAAATTGATGATTACCTGAAGTTAGGAACTTAATTCTAACGATGAAGCAACGATTGATTGCACCACAAACACAAGATTTCTTTGCAAACACCAAAACCCCTTTTGAAACCTCCAAACCCATTCCTTTCTCTCAAGATTATCAAATGATCAAAAGAGAAGGGTTTGATCATCCAATCCCTTATACATATGTATACACATAACACCCTCCAGTTTCTACATTTACAAACAAGCCCCCTTACCTGAAATTACATAAATGACACCAAACCTTACTAACTTAACGGAAGAAAAGTTAAAACTTAACTGAATGGGAATGGGGTGTTACATCTTAACTGGTGCTGATCCTCAAATCCCCTACTTTGTAGAGCATGGACCACACGTTCCCACTTCTATAATCCCTTCCGTTGCTTCTACGGATAACACCCCTGCAGTACAGAAAAGAAGATTTGTCAAACTAGTTGCTAACTAGTCTGATGAAGATAGACGTATGGTGAATATTGAGACCAAGGCAAGATCTCTAATAGCTATGTCTCTTCCTGATGAAGTATTTCACTCCATCAGCAAGTTATAATCAGCTAAGGAGATATGGGACACTTGTGTCTCCAATACGAGGGGGCTGATTGATGCGGTAATTATCGTATATAAAAAGCGAAACAAGTTTTAACCTTTAAAGCCTAGCCACTGTTACCACATTCACAGGCAAGCGTACCTGATCGTGAGTAATATAGTGTAGGAAAGTCCAGGTATCGTATCTACCACTGGGAACGGTTAAGCTAGATGTCAACTAAAGCTATAATTAATTAATCTAGAAAATTGGGGTTTTGCTTTTGGAAAAGTAATTTAAAAGATAAAAGTCAAATAAATAATAAACCTAACCAAGTGGAAAACTGATGAACAAACACACATTGGAGATAACTGAATTCATTATGTTTGACTTTTCATGAGATATAGATAAATGATTGCTGTTAGAATTTAAGCACATAGCACCCAAGCATGTATATCTAAGATTATAAACCAGGTTGGTCTTCCTAGTCCTAATACATAGACTGATTGTCAGGCAGTCCAGTACCAGTCACCTAATTCTATCACTATTGCACGGAATTCTAGTATCTAGTTGCTCTGGGTCCGAGCTAACCACCTAACACAACTCTCCGTGTTACCGAAGTGAAGGTCAAGAAAGGTTGATTAACCTAACGGAGTCTATCTATCTAGGTCAAACAGATACACCCAACCAACGATTTCAAATAACCGTACAATATGAATCAAACCGGAATCAAATATAACATTCAACAAACCATGTATCTATTAAATAAAAATCCAAAGTATTCGAACCACAATGAAAACAGAAAAGGGACTAGTACATAGACACACTAATCATAAATGCGTAAACAAACCGACTAAAGACCGGTAGATTTGTCGTGCATTCCCTCGAATCTCCTTCGTAGCCGTCACATCGAGCCTCCATCTTCTCGGGTTGGAAACCCTAAGCGGCTCCCATCCTAACTGACGAAACTAAGCTATGAGAGAATTGTATGAAAATTGGATTGTGAGATGAATGAAACTGAACGACCAAGGCTCTTATTTATAATAAACTCGGTAGGCCCGTTTAGCGATCGCAAAACGGCAGGTTCGCGGCGCTAAACAGTGCAGCAATGACTTGGCGGCGCGAAATAGGCAGCTTGGCGATCGCGAGATGGAAACCTAATCTTCCAGAATCTTCCATCAACTTCCTTAGCGGCGCGAAGTTTCCTTTTTGGCGAACGCAAAATGGCAACTGAATCCTCTGGAATCTTCAGTTTGATCATCCTTTCCTTATTTGCTGAAGATTCTGACTTTGAGAAGAAGTCTTCCATCTGATGGAATAAGCTGGAACATTCTAGGTCTTAAATAATTTCCTTATCATCTCAGATCTTTTCTTTGGGAAAAAGCAACTGACTTAGAGGATTCTAGAGCTGATATAATTGCCTTAAATAATCAGATCTTATCTTTGGGAAAAACAATTAATTGAAAGACTTCTAGAATATTCCAGATTTGATGGATTAATTCTTTGGGAGGAAGCAATTTATTTAGGAAGGAAAGAAAGATCAAAAATGGATTTTTATTGGTAATTTCCATTTTTTCACAAAGTCTCCACTTTTGACGCTTTTAACCCTCTTTTTGTACTTTTTCGCACAAGTGCCTCCAAAACCTGCAAAACTACGATTTAAGCCTTCCTTAGTCAAACTGTATCAAAAACACTCTCAAAATAAATACAAAGTGAGGAATTAATGCGACCAAAACATGTATAATTTTGGAGTTATCAAATTCCCACACTTAAGATTTGTTTGTCCTCAAGCAAACATCTGATAAAATAAGAAAAATAACGAAAAAATTATCCTCCACCTATGATCATGCTTTGAGAGAACAAGGATAGTCGCAAGAAATCAAGCACAATTCAGACACAAATCAAAGCTTCACAAGTCATCAAAGTCATGCTCAACCTTTTACCCTCACAAAGTATGTATCAAGTGTATCTCTCAAGGGTAATATGTTATATATAGTGATCACACTAATACTCGACATCTTACCAAACGCATATGCTTGTCACCAAATCTCATCTCCACCACCGACAAAATTTGGCTCTCAGGTTAGCGGCCCGATTATCACTCATTAGTATAATTTTAGTGAATCTCCCCCTAAGATAACTATTTAGGAAGAATTAGGTTTGATTACGTGAAAATTTTGGAAGATAACTTAGAAATTCCGAAAGATCGCCCGAAAAAGGCCGTTTTAGTCCGTAAGTGGCCGAAAATCTTATATAATGCCGTACCGACTCAATTAAAGCCAATATAAATTAAATTATCATATTTTAAGTTGTTTATATAAAAACATTTCAAAAATTTCAAGATTAGGATATAAGTTGAACAAAATCGCTTCTATCGCGAAAAATCGACACGAACCGATAACACGTTGCATTTTAAATCTTTTGGGCTTACATTTTTATAAAAAAAAATATTTGTGGTTATTGCGCGTTTGTTGGCATCATTCAAGACATTATTTATTTTGCTATGTCTGTAATTTCAAACTTCCGTTGGTTGTAATACATTTTTAAATTTTAAAACTTTGAATATCTTGGTATGAATGAATGATGTTATTGATCTCCTATCGCATTGAAATCTTAGCTGACACACCTCGTGTTTCCGCTTTAGCGGGGTGTTACAGATTTGGTATCAGAGCCATAGGTTATAGAGAACATCGGTTTTCCACAAAACCAAGTACTATAACCAACAATTTACCAAAATTAAATAACTTTTCAAAATCAAAGATTTCAAAATTTAGGAGAATTTTACTACTAAGATAATTAGGATAGGTGTTATTTTGATATATCATAGATAGGCAGAGCCTGATCACCTATACCTAGCCATGGTATAAGTAGAATAAGACTTATAAACTAATCATACTGTTAGTAGATAGAATTGGGACTTCTTAAAACTCCTGAAAAGCATAAAATGTGTGAGTCCACATAAGCATATCATGATGTTGATATTTACTATAGCACTTACGCGTTTAAGAAAAGTAATGTCATTGTTGAAACACTCCTGCGTTAGCACCTAGGATGTTACTTGTATTTTGAATGTGCGTTAATAAGTTGTGCGGACACTACAATCACTATGTCGAACACTATTACTTAGACTTCGGAGAAAGTCCCGTCTAAGCATTATGATTCTGACACTAGAGTAACAAGTGAGGATATTTAAGCGATCCACATTCGATTACCCCCAACAACTGTCTTATCTCAAAGAACACTAGTTATTCCTACGCCTAACCCGAACCTCCCAACACCTCATATGAGACAACTCAGAAGAGAGTTGCAGCAACCATTCGGAATGGAGTAGCGATAACTCATCAAGATAATGCAAGATCATTTCATATCCTTTCGGGGACATTGATCGGTTATATTACTAGTATGACACAAAGAGAGGCTCGAACAATGCGAACACTCGCCGACGGACTGTAAAATAGTCGAAGCAGGACATCCAGATAGAATCGGGCCATAATTAAGTTGACAAAATTGGTGCATCTCTTGGAGGAATGTACCACCAATGTTGTAGAAAATGCTATGACGGCAAGAAGGACGACTTGGAGAGTTGACTTGTGCTGGCAAGTTGTGGTAATACTATTGGCAAAGTTGATCTTTTCGGTTGTAACTCTCGTATGCTGTGGATTTGAAAGAATTTCAAAATGTATTTTTTTTGTTTTGTTGTCCCATTTAAACCTTAGCTTGGGCAAGTAAAATATTTTAAGGATACATTAGCATCAAATTTTGACCCTTTCAGATATATATTAAGTTTTATGAAACTAATTTTTATTTAATCACAAAGACGTTCTTATCAATTTTATTGTAACGACTCAAATCATTTTTGACAAATTCTAACGGAAAATTAACGTAAAACAACCAAGTAACCATGGCAGCGGAAAAATGTCCAAAGAGGTAACTTTTATAATAGTTAAAGGTTTTAAACAGCATTCAAAAGATGTTTAGCTCATAATCCTCAAAACGAGGTTCAACCAATAAAGTGTAACTATCTTATGAAACCATTGCTAAAAATATTAAAACAACCGTTTCTCAAACCACCAAACAGAACTGAGCCTCTTGGGAGATCGGAACTTCAAGCCAAGCCCTTCCCTTTAACCTTCCCGGAGGAACCTGCAACTAAAAAGGGGAATCCACAGACGGGTAAGCTTGAAAGCTTACTGAGCACAAACCACAAACACATGAACAATATATCGCAAATCACCACGCATATGAGAACTAGACATGTCATCACCAATGTCCTTACGGTACACGCCGGTAAGAACCACCACATACTGATATCAGTTTCACACATTGACAATACCCACGGTGGCCACCACCACTACAATGGATACGTCATCACACAACATGCTAGTCTCATAACCACATACGCATCACATGCAATTTGTACATAAAGCCACGTATAAGGGTTAATGTACTCACCTTGAATAACTTCACCACAATAAAAGTGTCAACACACCACACGATCACAATTTAGCACCTATAACAAGGCAACACATAAAACACATAAACAAATACTCAAAGTGACACTTAAAACTCCCAAACCGAAATGTGCGTCTTAGCCATAGCCAGACCACCCCAATTGTCCTCAAATTCTACCAAACATTATCTTAGAACATCCCTAAGATAAGCCCCAAGCCAAATCCTGAAAAAGACCGCACACGAAAAATTCAAAAATCAAAACAGTGAGTTGCGCGACCTGACCCCGCGACCTGACGAAATTCGCGACTTGGCTACGGGAAACACCCCAAAACTCGTCCCGACGACCATCTCACTCAACAATGGTGTTATTGAACACCCCCATACTATTATAACACAAAATAGTACTCTAGAAACACCATATAATCATCATACAACTCAATTCGATCATCAATTGATCGATTTCCCCAACCGCATAAACCCTAACCCTAACCCAAACAAGACCCCAAACGACTAAACGAAAACGCAATAAACACATACCTTGGGTTAGGAGAAAGTTACTAATGAAATCCTGATGATCAATTTCACCTCACACGATCAATTGAACACCAATTGAACCTCCAATTGCACCAAGAATTTTCCATTAGCCTCTCTTCTCTCCCAAAACCGTCCAAAGCCAAAAGGAAGAGAAATGAGGCTTCCAAGTTTACTTAAACACATATTACAAAACACCCCCAACTTTCGAGAATAACACAAAGGCCCCTATACTTGAAAATTACACAAAAACCCCTTGCATTGCTAAAATCTCAACACAACAAACTAACCCCACTAACTCAACAAACAACAAAGTCAGTTAAAACACTAACTTTGGGAAATGGGGCGTTACATTTATTTTTTTAAAAAAAATTCATAAATAAAATACAAATATTTTTGAACATTTATTAAAGTCAACTTTTAATCAAACATACATTTTACAAATGATTTAGAACCGTATTTTCCAGAAGAAACACATGTAACCGTAAGAATTAATCGATCAACATTGCTCAACTGATAGCCCAACAAGTCTAGGAAGTCGTACCTACCATAGTCACTCAAGTCATTACCGACCTTGTCGCAAATAGAAGAAATAAGGGAGTCGTAGTGTCCATCGAATGGAAAAATGGTAATAAAAGAAAGTAGAGCACCAGTCAGAAAAGACAACTCAAGGTCATTTAGATAAAAGTTGAAAAGTAGTCAGAAATCATGGAGTAAAGACCCATGAGTCAAGACAGTATATGGACTCTCATCCAAAATGTACTAGCTACAACTGCAATCACGTAGGAGCTTGTATTCTGGGTACCAAGGACCACCTAGTGGGTTACACTACTCGATACTATAAAAAAGGGAAAGGGGAAAGGGCAGAAGGACCGAAAAAGGGTGCTAAGAGTACGGAACCCCAAACCACCCTTTTAAAAATTTGGTGTCCCTTTTTAAATAGAGGCTTTGATCAACCTAAGAGGTTTGGGAAAAAAGAAATGTAAGCCAAAACAAGGAAATTTAAGGGGTGCGAAGTCAAGGAAGGGGGATTCCCCGAAATTTGGGGGCTAAAAAGGAAAACCCCCAAAATCTAATAAAAGTGAAATGCATGAAAATGTGAACCATTTGGGAAGGAATGCGTGTCATTTATGGCTCATGTTGTGGTAGGGAAATAAAAGAAAAAGCGAATTCAGGACTTTTTCCCGTTGTACGAGATTATAAAAATTTTCCCAGAGGAGTTTTCCCGGATTACTTTGATTTTGCATGTGGTTTGGACGTCTCAAAAGTATAGTAAGGGGTATTTTCTAAAAAAAATTTGATAGATTGAAATTTGATGAGTTAGGAAAAAACCCCTTTTAAATCACTTAAAAATTTTCGGAGTAAAACCCCCTCCAACCTTTAAAAAAATTTTTTGATGCTCTCAGTTTTGGTCAGAAAACTGTTCATTTTTATGATGCATATCTCTTTGAAATTACCCAAAAATGCAGATTTTTATTTAAATCAAGTTCCTGAGATGCTTCTAAGAATAAAATAGTGATTTTGGGGATTTTTGGGTTAAACCCAATGAAAACAATTTTAGTGGTGTAGGCTTCCAGGTGGAGATTGACATGCCAATTAAAAGGGGCCAAAATCCCCCTAAAAAAACCCCCAAATGATGTGAATTTTGTTCTCATTGCTTGGTATATTTGTTTCTAGAAAACCCTTTTAAAATTCGTGTTTTGGGTGGGAAAGAATTCTTTATGAAGCAAACACACTACATTTTTTTTTGAAAAAAAAAGGTCCCCCATATTTTTACAAAAATTCTTAAATATGTAAAACCCCCCAAAAATTATGAAAAATTTGGGGGATTGTTCAAATTTCCCCAAATTCCGTAGGTAAAAATTTTAAAAAATAACCCTTTGGAATGGGTTTTTTGTGACACCTTTGCATTGGAAAAAATTCCCGAATAAAATTTTTTCAAAAGTTTTTTTAAAAATATTAAAAATTCCCCATGTGTTGGATAACAATTTAGTAAAAAAAAAATAAATTTTATTTTAAAATGAACTTTTTAAATATAGTAAACTTTATGGATATCGGAATTGATTTATTATTTATCCCCCTTAAATTTTGGGAACTTATCAAATACGAATTTTATGGGGCATTTAGATTCGGAACCGGCCTAAAAGGTTAACGATTTCTAAAACGAAAGTATCGAGGTGAGTTTACAGCCCCATTTTTTTACCGTTTTTAGCTTTTGGGGGGGAAAAGCATGTTATTGAAAAAAGATTAAAAATTTTTTTTGCGAACGATTATTAGCAAAAATGATTTTTTTAAGTAAAAGCCATGTTGAATCCCCTACTTTTAAACTTTTTTCGAGCCAATGGTTATTGTGGTGCGTTTTTGGAGAGGGGACCCCCCCTTGTTTATGACGATAAGGGTGCAGTAATCAAATTGGTACTCACATGGGGGTTTTTTCCCCCCCCGTGATAGTGCAGGTTACCAGGGGGTTTTACCCACGTTGGGGTATTCCGAAACCCCTTCCCCATGGGGTTCGAAAACCCCTCTGGGTAGATCGTTTGGGGCAAAGGTTTGGGTTTTAGTAGTGCCTCGAAAATATATTTGATAAATGTTTGTTTAACAGTTAGGTTGAACATTGGTTTTACGAAAAAGATTTTCTGCTTTGAAAATTTTTGTGCATATAAAAACCTTGAACTCCCCAACTCCTGTTACCTTTTTTTAAAACATGTTTTCAAAAAAATCAAGGGGAATGAAAAAGTTAATTTGAGTGTTGTAGAATAAATCAAGACTTCGTTTTTTTTGTTATGTTTTGTAAATTCCAAACTCTGGTTGGTTGTAATACGTTTTGTAAATTTAAAAATTTTTTTAAAATGAAGGTTGGTTTGATTATCCCCCATCGCAATAAAATTAGACTTTTTCCCCCCTGGGTTTTCCGCTTTAGGGGGGTTTAAAATTTTGGGTTCAGAGCAATGGTATAGAAAACATCGGTTTTTCATAAAAACCAAAGTACTAAAACCAAAACCTTTTCTAAGACAATTTAAAAAACTTTAAAATTATGGTTTTCGAAGAAAGGAAATTAAAATACTTGTGTGATTAGGATGGGTTTTTCTGATAATCATAGATAGGAGCTACCCCACCCTACCCATGATATAAGTAGAATAAGATTTTATAAACTAATAAAAGGTAGTAGAATTGGAATTCCAAAAACCTCGAAAAGCTAAATGTGTGAGTTCACGTTTTTTGAATCATGATTTGATTTTTTTCTTTACATTACGCTTTTAAGAAAAGTAACGCCTTGTTAAAAACCTCTTGCTTTGCACTTGGGGGTCCTAGAGTTTGAAGGGCTTTAAAATTTGGGGAACACTAAATCACTATCCCAAAACCCCTTACTTGACTTGGAGAAAGCCCCCGTCAGGCTTAGTTCCGACATGGAGTAACAACAAAGAGTTTCAATCGATCCCCCTGAACCTCACACCCTATATGGACAACTCGAAGAGAGTGCGGAAACCCATTCGGAGTGGACTGGCATAACACATCTGTTAATGAAAGGCTTTTTACCCTTTTGGGGGATAGAGGTGGTATCCCATATGACCTAGGAGGGGCTTGAACAACCCGACCAACGTGAGGAGCAAATAATCGAAGCAGGGTTTAAAGTTGAACCCGGATATAATTGGGGTGACGAAATTGGTGCATCTCTTGAGGAAGGTAAACCAATGCTGAAGGAAGGTTTGACGGAAAAGGACGATAGGAAGTTGACTTGAAGGGCAAGTTGGGGGTGAATTTTGGCAAATTTAAATCCAAACGAGAAATTCCAGTTTAAAAGAATTCCAAAAAAAAAAAAGCACTTTGGATTTTCCCCTTTTAAACCCCCCAGAGGGGCAAGAGAAATATTTTAAGGAGGGAATTCATCAAACTTTGAACTCTTCAGATTGTTTTAAATTTTTACGAAAAAAATTTTTATTAAATCACAAGGACATCTTAGCGATTTTATTTTTAAAAGAAATTACATGAATAAAATACAAAATTTTCGAACATTTTTTAAAAGAAAATTTTTAATCAAACAACTTTTTACAAATATTTAAACCCGCATTTAAAAAGAAACGCATACTAGAAAGTGAATGTGAGAATTAAATCGTAACATTGTTCAACTGATACCCCAAAAGTTAGGAAGTGTATCGACCGTAGTCACCCAATTACTACCCGAGCTTGTCGCAAGTAAAGAAGTAAGGAAAAGAATGTCCCCATCGAATGGAAGGAGGGAAATTTCAAAAAAAATTTCGAGAAAACCAGTGGAGGAAAGACTGGTTAATTAAACCCAAAGGGTTTTTGGAAAGTAGCCAAAAATTTTTTGGGGTAAAAGACCCAAATTAGGAAATATTGGACCCCCCCCCAAAATGTATAAGATATAATGGAACCAATGAGCTTGTATTTGGGGCCCAAATTAAAATAGCGGGTTTTTTGCTCTTTACTAAAAAGGAAAAAAAGGTCAAAAAAGGCGGAAAGCTACTCGAGTTTAAAGGGCCAATCACTCAAAGATGGTATTACAGCTAAAATAAAGGCTTGAGCGCCCAAGAGGGGAACAGAGCAACCAAGCCAAACAAAGGTTTAAAGGGATACAAGGGTTTAAAGAAGGGCATTCGCAATTGGAACTGAAGAGCTCCAAGACCAGTATTTTTTACGGGGGAAAAAAACGAAATCTAAAAGGAGTGTGTAGCTTTCAGGAAACCCTGGGGGGATAAGAAAGCAGGGGAGAAGCAAAACCCCAGGTATTCCGATTGTGGAGATTTTCCCGAAGTATTCCCGGAGGATTTTCCCCCGGATTACCTCCACAACGACAAGTGGGGTTTCCCACTTTGACTTACCCCCGGAGCAGGCCCACAAAACCCCCCCAAACGTTAACCCCGTCCGAGATGCAGAGTGTCAAACCCAACTTCAAGAGCTGTAATAAGGATTCATAAAACCAGCTCTTCCCCTTTGGGGGGCCCCCCGTGTTGTTCGTCAAAAAGAAGGTGGATCTTTTCCATGGCATCGATTATGGGGAGCGAAACAAGATCAGCTTTAAAAAAGTTACCCTTTCCCAGCTGGTGTCTTTTGCCCAAATTTGCAAGGAGCAGTACTTCCAAGATCATCTTCGATCCGGATCCCATCAAATGCGAGTTCGGGGGGAAGATGTTCAAAGACGGCTTCAGAACTCTTATGGTCATTATGAGTTTTTGGTCATCCCTTTTGGTTTGACGAACGCCCCGCATTTTAGGGCCCTATAAACCCGAGTGTGCGCCCGATTGGATAAGTTGGATTGTTTATAGCGACTTTTCTTTTACTCGCAAAGAAAGGAGGAAGGATCTTTTTTGAGGTAATTAAAAATTAAAAGGGAAAAATTTTTATCCCAAGTTTTCAAAGTGCGAATTTTGGATCGAGAATTCATTTTTTTGGGCATGTGGGAACAAAAAAAGGAATAAGTCGACCCAGCCAAGATCGAGGTAAAAAGAAGTGGGAAGCCCCGAAGAAGGAGGGAAATTCGAAATTTCTGGGTTTGGGGCGGGTTTACCCCGGCTTTCATTGCAAATTCCTCCAAAATTCACGGCCGCTGAAATTTTAAGAAAAGACAAGAATTTTATTTGAGGGAGAAACAAGAAGAAGCGTTTAAATTTGCTTAAAAAGTTGTGCAATGCCCCTTTTTGGGCTTCCCCGAGGGAAGGAAAATTTGTGTGTATTCGATGTTTACTCAAGGCTTGGGTGTGTCTTAATGCAAACGAAAAAGTCATTGTTATGCATCCCAACTGAAGGCCCCACGAGAAGAACTACCCCATCAGACTTGGAGCCGGGCATGGGTTTCCCCTAAGTTTTGGGGAGACTTCTCTTTGGGCCCAAAGCCCCATCATACGCCCAAAAGAGCCCCCAGCATATTCTCATCAAAAAATGTAAACATGAGGAGAAAAAAGGGGGTTGAGTTGTTTAGCGATTACGACTCGAGTTAAAATACCAGGGAAGGGCGAATGTTGTAGCTGATGGCTAACGGGGGGGGAAAGGAACGAGTGAAGCCTAAAAGGGACCGAAAAGGGAAAAAAAAAGTGAAGTGGACCACCTAAAAGTCAAATACTGGAAGCTAAGAGAAGTCGAAGGGATAACTTAAAGAAAGAAACTTACCCCAGAGGAGAAAGGTTTGAGGAGAAAACGGTGGAGTGCGTTATTTCAAGGATAAATTTGGATCCCAAAGTCGATCATTTAAAGGAAAATGTCATGGATGGGCTCACAATGAGGTACCGATACCCCCATTTTCTGACAAGAGTATAAGGACTAAAGGAACATTTTGGTGGCCTAAATGAAGAGGATATCCCCACTTAGTGAGCAAATGTTGACCTGCGCAAAAAATCAGGCAAAACCCCGAACCGTTTGGCCCTTTGCAGCAAGGAAAACCCCAAAAGGGAAATGGAGGATATCAATGTTTTTCGGACAATTTACCCAAATAAAAAGGCCATGTTTCGTTTTGGGAAAACTTTGACCGATCAAAAAATTTTGCGCCCCTTTTGGGCCAAAAGAGAAAAACTTACAGAATGATAGAGCAAAATTTGTTGGATGAGATATTTTTTGGGGAATGGAGTGCCAATTGATCTTTCCCCGATAAAGACAGTAGTTTCACTTGCGATTTTGGCAATCGCTGCAGACAGCATTAGGTACCCCGGGGGTTTTGGCACCCCCTACATCCAAAAAACCGAGGGTCAGAAGAAGCCCATACAAACTTTGGAGGATAGCGGCGTGATGGTGTTGGAATTCCGGGGGGCGTTGGGATATCATTCCCTTTTAAATTCTCCTACAACAACATTTTATCATGCAGTATTCATTTTGGTGCCCCGTACGAACCCCTGTATGGAGAAGTGAGACCCCCACTAAATGGTTGGGAACGGGGAGAGAGGACTGCTTAGACCTTCATCGAAGGGAGAACTGATAAGATTAAGCTGGTTCAGGAGAAGCTAAAGCCCCAGGGATCGCCAGAAAAAATATCAATAATGGGAAGGTTAAATTTCCCAGGTTGGCGTAGAGTGCACAAAAGGGTTTTTTGGGGGAAGGGCTAAAAAGATTTGGAAAAAAGGGAATTGACCCCCGTTTTTTGGGGGGTTTAAAAATTTTGGAAAGAACGGGCCCGTTGCTTCCCGTTAGACTTACCCTCAGAGTAGCCCATTCCGACCTTTCACGTGTCCAACTAATAAATGCCTGTGGGAAGAGAAAAATTCTTGCCTTTGGAGGAAATCAAATCGATGAAAAACTGCGCCCACGGGGAACCAATTGAATCCTTGAGAAAAAACAAAAAAAAAATGGTTGTTTTGGGGGGAAACCGGGGTTTGGGGGGAACCAAAAACAAAAACCCCCATTATTCACAAAAGACCCCGGGAGAAAAAAAATTTTTTGGGGGTTTTTTAAAGGGGGGGGTTTTTACAAAGACAAATTTTCCCCTAGGTTCTAGGTTTAAAAAACCCCAAGGGTTTTATTTAAAAAAAGTTTTTTTTTTTTAAAAAGCGGGGTAAAAATGCCCGAAAAACCAACGCCCCTAGTAATTTTGAAATATTTAAATAATTTTTAAAAAATTTAAATTTAAATTTTTAAATAAAGTAACTTCCAAAATCCTTTTCGAAAAAACGGTTTTACGGGAAAACGCTCCCCCCTTTGGTTTTAAAAAGCATGTAAGTTCCAAACAAAAAAAAAGAAAGAAAAAAATTGGGGATTGGCCGGGGGGCCCAAACCCCCCCCTCCCCCTTTTTTCTTCCCTTTTAAAAATTTAAAAAATTTATCTTTTTACCTTTTTTTTTCAAAAAAACCCCTTTTCTCCTAACTTTTCTCCCTAAAAATTCCCCCTCCCTCAAATTTTAACTTTTCCATCAAATTTATTTTATTGGTTCAAGAAGTTTTTGTACCCTTGTTGTTTTTTCAAATTTGAGGTTTTTTCATTGTAAATTGTTTTTTTTATTTTGGTTTCCCTTTTTTGGGGGTTAATCCCCCTTATGTTTGTAATTCTTGATTTTTTTAACAAACTAAAATTTTTTTTAAAATTTTAAAGGGGTTTCCCAAACCCCCCCGAAAAAGTTTTTTATTTCAAAAGTTTTTTGTTAAGTTTTTATCATTTTGGGGGATATTAAAATATTCTCATTTTTTAAAAAGGGTAAAATTTATTTTATTTTTAAAAAATTTGGTTTAAAAAAAAAAGAAAAATTTTTTATTTTAGTTTTTGATTGAAAAAGGGGGGTTTGAGGAAAAAAATCGTTATTTTCATTTTGTTTTATTAAAAGTATTAAAATTTTTTTCTTAAAAAAAAAAAATTTAAAATTTAATTTTGGAAAAAAAATCCTTTTGTCAAAAAAAATTTAAAAAACCCCAACCTTTTAAAAAATTTTTATTTACATTTTTTTAAAAAATTTTTATTCTCTGATATTTTTTAAAAAACCAAAACAGATTTTTTGATTTCAAAATAAAATTTATGGTGTTTTCAAAGGGGTCCAAAATTTAAATTTGGGGCTTTTTTTAAACCCCAAAGAAAAAATTGTTTGGGGGTTGGGGGAATTGAATCCCTTTAAACCAAATTTAAAAAAACCCCAAAAGATTTAATTTTTTTTAAAAAGGGGGGGAAAAATTAAAAAAATTTAAAAGTAAAAAAAATTTTTAGAAAAAAGGATTGTTTTTTTAAAAAAAACCCATATTTTTTAAAAAATTTTAAAAATAATAAAAATAAAAATTTTGAAAAAAAGGGGATTTTTTAAATAAAAAAATTAAAAATTTTTTAAAAATCCCTTCTGGTATTGGAATTTATTTAAAAAACTAAATAAAAATTTTAAAATATTTTAAATTTTAAAATTTATTTTTGGGGAAAAATTTGAAAAAATCAATTTTTTTAAATTAAAAAGAATTTTAAAAATTAAAAAAAATTAAGGATACGGATTGTTATTTAAACCCCAAATTTTTTTTCCAAAAATTTTAGGGAATTTTTTTTAACCGGTTTTTTAAAAGCGTTTTAAAAAGTTAAAGAAATTCGAGGGGATATCCCAAAATTTTTAGTTTTTTTTTTTTGGGGGGGGGAAAAAATTTAGTTGAAATGTTTAAAGTTTTTTTGCGCATTGTTATGAAAAAATTTTTATTAGTAAAATCCGTTAATCCTATTTAATGTTTAGCCAAGGTTTTGGGGGAAAAGGGTATTTGGGAATACCCCCCTTGGTTTTTGGAAAGGATTCACGAAAAATTTTTTGCAACTTGGGTTTTGTCCCACCCAGGTTAGGTTAAAATGTGGGGTTTTGTCCCCCCTTGGGGGAGTTTTCCAAAGTTACCCTTTGGGTTTGAAACCCCCGAGGAAAGGGTTGGGGGAAAATTTTGGTTTAAAGTGCCTGGTTTAAAAACTTTTAAAAAGTTTAAAAATTTTAAATTGAGGTTTGGAAAATTTTTCAAAAATTTTTTGTTTTTGTTTTGTTTAATAAAAACCCGTGTAAAACTTTTATTTTTTTTTTTAAAAAAGTTTTTGGGAAACGGGTTTAATAAAAAATTTAAATTTTTTTTTCGCTTGTTTTTTTTAGTTTGAAACCAAATTTTGGTTTTTAAATTTTTTAAAAAATTTTTTAAAAAAAAATTTTTTTTTTATTTCCAAGAAAAAAAATAAAACTTTTTGGGGGGGGTTTTTATTTTAAAAGGGTGATCTAGGTTTTCCAATGAAAAGCTTTTTAAATTTCAAAGGTGAATTTGGGTTCAAAAACTTTTTTGGGAGGGGAAAAAGGGGGAATCAGTTAGTAAATTAGGATGAAAAAACCCAAACACGCGTTTTAAATTTCGGTTTGGGGGTTTCCGGCATTAGCCAATTTTTAACGCGAACCCAAAGTGACCAAAAAGGGCAAAAAATTTTTTTGGGAGAAAACGAGGAAATTCGATTCCAAGATAAAAGGGAACCCCAAAAGATTACCCGAAAACAACTTTGGGAAAGGAGCTTCCCCCCCTTGGGGTTTTTTTGGCAAAACAAAAAAAATTCAGCATCCCCTACTGGGGAAAGGGGAAAAAAAAGTTTGGGAATCGGAAACTGGATTTGACAAACTGGGAGGGAAAATTTAGGACAAAGCCCCAAATTGGCCAAATAGCCCAAATTGTAAAATTTTAAAGGCAAAGAAGAGGGTATTTCAAGAAAAACTAGAAAATTCCCCGGGGTGGGGAATTTGGGGGCCAAATTGGGGGGAAAAAAAAATAAGTAAAGGAACCAAAAAAAGATTTTGGGAAAAAAATTTAAAACCCAAAAAGAAGGCCAAGAGAAAATTTAAAGTGAAAACCAAAAAGGGGGAATCTTCAAGTAGAAAAATTTTGATAAAAATGGAGTCGTTTTTTAAAAAATATATAAACAATTGGGAAAAAAAATAAAGGGCAATAATCAAAAATACTAACCCAGGGGGTAAAATTTTCAAAGGAAAAGGGGACTTGGGGGTGGAAAGGAAAAAAGGGGGGCAAAATGTAATATGAAAAGCTAGAATCGGAAAACCCAAACACACTTTTTCAAAAGCCCAAATAGAAAAAAAAAGGGGCAGAAAAATGGATTTTGGAAAATTACCCAAAACAAAAAAGGGTCATATTTAAGGGGTTTTGGGCCAAATCCGAAAATGGTTTTGCCAAAAAAAAGGATTTTTAATTGACCCCCCCAAGGATTAAATAACGGGGCATTAATTTCCCTTATAGAGGGCCCTTCCTATTTTAGCCCAAAAAGGCATGGAAAATGATTTGAGTTCTCCTAAAAAGGACAAACCCCAAAACCTACAACAGGAGGAAAAGCCGGGGGGGAAAAGGAGATGGGAAAAATTTAATTTCCAAAACTTACCATAAGATTCAGGGGTTTTCAAGAAATGGAGCCAAAAACCCAAAAAGTTTTTGAAGGGGGGAAAAAAAAACAGGGGAAATTTTAAAAGGGAAAAAAAAAAAAAAAAAATTACAAAGGGGAAACCCAGGGCAAGAGGTTATGCTTTTTTGAGGAGCCGGGAATTTTTAATGTAAAACTTTAAAAACCCCGGAAAGGGGGCCCAATTTAAAAAAGAAAAACGACCAGCATTGGCCTTTTTGGGGGCCGGGTTTCCGTCAAAAAGGGGGTTTCCTTCAGATAGGGGTTGATCCCCATTTTAAACGGAAAATTTTTCAGGAAAAGTGGTTTACCATTAGAGGAAATTTTAAATGATTGACGTTCCATTAAAAAAGAAAATTTTGGGGGAAAACCGTTTTGGCTATAAATGCAATTTTCTTGTTGAAACCAAAAAGGACCTTTCCCGAAAGAGGCTTTTAAAACAAGCCCCCCCCCTGTTTAAAAAAACCTCCCGGGTTAAATGAAAAGGGCGAACCCTTTAAAGGGGGTAAATTACACAAAAAAAAGGCTTTAGGGGCCCCAAAAAATCAAAAGTTTAAAATTTTGGGAAATTCCCTTTTGGTAAAACATTTTTGAAAAAAAAAGGGAAATTTGGAAAAATGGAAACCGAAAAGGAAGAAAAAGGCCCTTTTGTGGAAGTCCCGGGAAAAAATTTTAAAATCCCCAAAAAAAGCCTATAATTAAAACAATTTTTTTTGGGAAAAAAAATTTCAAAATTTTTAGGAAAATTTAAAAAACCTTTTTCGCGAAAAAGAAAGGGAAAAAATTTTTTTTTTAAAAGGGGGAAATTTTTTTTAAAAAAAAAAAAATTTTTTTGGGGGGGGGGAAAAATTGCCTCACCACAACCCAAAAAAAATTTTTTATATTTTTTATTTTTTCCCCCCCTTTTTTTTTTTAAAAAAACCCCAATTCATTTTTTTTTTTTACCCCCAAAACCCCCTTTCCATCCGAAAATGCTTAACATTTTAAAACAAAAAAGTTTATTTTGCTTGTTTTAAAAATAAAAGTACCCCATTTTTTCCTTAAATTTTTAAAAAAGTGGTTTTTTCAAGACCCCCCTTTTTTTTTTTTTTAAAAATTAAAAATCAAATTTTTTTTAGAGGGGAGTGAAATTTTTAAAAACTAAAAAACTTTAAAACCCAACCTTTTGAAAATTGAAAAAAGGGGGAAAATTTATGAATTTTGAAAAAACACAGTGAATTTGGAAAAATTTTGGGTTTTAGATAATCGGTTTTGGGTTTTTCTTTTAAAAGGGATTTAGGGGGAAACCCTTTTCAAAGAAATTCCCCCTTTTTAAAAAAAATGTTTTTTGGAGAATTTGAGGGGGAGAAAGGGTTGGATTTTTTGGGGGCCCAAAAAGGGGGGATATATTTTTTTTTAAAAATTTTTGGGTTTTTAAATTTTGGGTTGGGATTAAAAACCCGGAATCGAAAAATGTTAATAATAAACCCCTTTTTGTTGAAAATTGGGTTTTTTGGCACCGGGAATTTTTTAAAATTTTGAGGCATTCCTTCTTTTCAAAATGCAGACGATTTAATCGTTATTGAAAAACCAAAAACCCAACCAAGGGGGTAGGAGGGAACCAAAAAAAATAAGTTCGGTGCAAGGGGGAAGGGATTAAAGCACAAAAGTTTAAATCTCTAAAAAAAATTTGAAATTTTTTTGGGGGGGCAGTTTGGAAAAACCCCCTTTTAAAAATTTGTTGGGGAAAGACCTTTGGCTACACAGGGAAACTAGAAATAGCTGTCAAAATTTTTAAAAAAGGAAAAAAAAAAAAATTTTGAAATTTTTTGGGGGGGGTTTTTTAAAAACCAATTATGGAAAAATTTAAATAAACTTTTTGGGAATAATTTTTAAAAAGTTTTTTCCCCCAAAATTGACATCAAAATTTAAAAAGAAATTTGTTTTCCCCTTTCTTAAAATTTAGTGTTTAAAAAAAAAAAATTTTTTACTTGGGGGGCACCAAAAAAAATGTGGAAAAGGTTTTTTTGGAAAATAATTGAACCAAATGGGACTTTGACCAAGGAATAAAAATTTAGGCCGGGCCCAAAAAATTCGGTTTTTGGTAATGATCAAAGGGAGACCAGCCCCCTTTTAACCCAGATTTGGGGAAAAGCATTGCCCTTTGTTGAAGAAATAAAAAATTTTTTTAAAAAAATTTCCCTTTTAACGGGTTTAAAATTTTTAAAATTTTTTTCCCGGTTTAAAATATTAAAAACAAAAAATGGGCTTTTAATTTTAAAATCCCTTTTTTTAATACCCCCCTTTTTTCAGGGAAAATGCCCCAGAAAAAAAACACACGTAATTTAATCCAAATAGTAAAAGGGGGATTTTTTTTTTAAAAAGTACTCAAAAAATAAATCTTAAACGGTTCCCGGGAAACCCCAAAGACAAAATTAATTTGGGGAGAAAATTTATAAAAATAACAAAAAGGGGAAAAAAAAGGTTCCAAAAAAAATTTTCCCCAAAAATTTTTCTTAAAAATTTTTGAAAACTTTAAAATTTCATAAAAATTTCCCCTTTAAAATTTTTTCTATAAAATTTAACCCCAAACTCCCTTTTTTCCCCTTTTTTTATCTTTTAAAAAAAAGGAAAAATAAAACTTGTTTGGTTTTTACAAAAAGAATTATATTTTGTTGTTTTGTTTTAAACTTGGGTTAAACTTTTTAAATTTTTAAAAAAATTTTTATCTTGTTAAAATTTTATGTTTTTTAAAAGAAAATTTTTTAAAACCTTGGTTTCCTTTCGGGGAAAGGGGTTGTCAAAAACGTTAGTTTGGGAAAAAAAATTGTTTTAACTTTAGGTCGGGATTTTTTTATTTTTTTAAAGGGTTAACATTTTATTTGGGTTCATATTTTTTTTTTTTAAGCCCGACTTTTAAAATTTTTTTTTTTTGAGGGTTTTTTTTCCCTTTTTTTGGTTTTCTTTTTTTTTTAAACCCCCTTTTTTTTTTCCCCCTTTTTTTCTCAAAATTATATTTTTTTTTTAATTTAAAATTTTAATCCCTTTTTAATTTTAATTTAAAAATGGATAAAACAAAAAATTAATTTTTCTAGGCCAAAAATGAAAAAAGAATTAGGGGGATATTTTTAATTTAAAAAATGGGCAAACTCAAAAATTTTAAAATAAAGCCAAAAAGTATTTTAAATGGGCCAAACCTTTAAAAATTAGGAAAGCTAAGGTTTAAAAAAAAAAACCCACAGTAAGGGAAAAAACTTTTCCCTTTTAAAAACATTCAAAGGAATTTTACTTTTAAATGGTCCAAACAAATTTTTTAAAATTAAAAATAAAAAAAAATTCTATGGGAAAAGGAAATTCGGAATAAAGGCCCCAATTTTTTAAAAAACTAAAAATTAAAAAACCCCCCTTCAAATTTTTAAAAAATTTTAAAAAAAATTATTTGAAAAAAATTACCTAAACTAAACAGGGGAAAAAAAACCAAAGGAAAAAAACAAAATTTTAAAATTTAATTAAAATTATTTCAATCAAAAAATTTTCCTGGGGGTAAAAAATTAAAAAAAAAAAATCCATTTTTAAAAATAAAAAAAATAATTACTTAAAATCCCAATTAAAATTGGTTAATAAACAACCCCAAATAAAAAATAAAAGGGTAAAAAAAGAAAATCCCCCCCTTAAAAATTGAAAAAAACCCCAAATATAAAGCCCCCTTTTAAAAAAATAAAAAAAAAAATAAAAAAAAGGAAAAAATAAATGGTGTAGGTATAGCCCCAAAAAAAATTAAAATTTTTTAAAAAACTGGAAACCCCTTTTTTTAAAACTTTTTGAACCAAGGATTGAAAACAAAATTTAATGCAAACCTTTTTAAAAAAAATTTTCCCTTCTTTTGAAAAATTGGGTTTAGCCCGGGGTGGCCCCGAAAAAAGTTTAAAACAGGAAAATTTTCCACCTTAAAAGTTGAAATTTAAATAAAAATTTTAAAAGTTTTTTTTGGCGGGGGAAAAACTTTGGGGTTTGTTTAAAATTTTGAAAAAAAATTTTTTTTTTTTAAAATTTTTTGGGGAAAAAAAAATTTTTTTTTAAACGGGAAACCCCTTTTTTTTCCCTTTTTTAAATTTTTCGAAACGTTTTGGAAAAACCTTAATTAAAAAAAAACACCAAAAACCAAAAAATTGAAAAATTAAAAATCGGGGTTGTGAAAATTTTTTTTTAAATTTTGAATGAGGGTTTAAAATCCCTTTTGAAAAAAAACCCCTTTTCAAAAAAAGGGGGGTTTTAAAAATTTTTGGTTTTTGATTTTCCCACGCCCAAAAAAAGGGAATTATTCCCGGTTTTTTTTTTGTTGTTTGAAAGGGGACTGATTTCCCCATTAGTAAGAATGGGGAAGGGGGAAACCAAGTTTTTACAATTTTCCGGTTTTGGGCCAATACCCTTTTCCCCCTTTTTGGGATCCCAAAAAAAGGCCATGTTAGAAACAAAGTTTTGGGAACCGGAATGGGTTTATTTTCCTGGGTTTTTCCCTAGAAAAAAAAAAAACCGGTGTTGTTTAGTTCAATTTAAAACCCGAAATTTTAAAAATGAAAAAAAAGCCTAGCATTTAACTTGGGGGAATTTAAAATAACAACAAAAACCACTTTGAAAAAACCCCCAAAATTATTCAATTTCCCCCAAAATTTTGTTTCAATCCAAATAACAAAATGGGGTTTAATACCCCAAAAATTTCCCTCCAATTTGGGAAATTTCACTTTTAATTTAAAAAAAAAACCCAAATAAAATATAAAGCAAAAAAATTTAAACCGGGGCTTTCTTTTTTAAATTTGGCCCTTTTATTTTTAAATTTTCCCCGGGGATCCGGAAAATTGAAATTTTTCACCCCAAAAATCTCCCCCCCTTTGGTTTTGAGTAAAAAAAAAAAAAGGAAAATCTTAAAAATAAACAAATAAAAAATTTCCCTTTAACAAAGCTTCCCAATACCAAAAAATATCCCAAATTTCAGAGCTTTAAAAATTTTAAAGACTTTAAAAAGGTTCCAAAAAAAAAAAAAATTTTTAAAATTTTGTCATATTTTTTAAAATTTTCAAACCCCTTTCCCCAAAAAAAAGCATTTTTATTTAAATTTTTAAAACCAAATTTCCCCCTTTTTTTGAAATTAAAATAAACAAAAAAAAAAAATTTTTGCCTAAAGATAAAACATTAAAATCCAATGATTCAAAACCAAATACCTTTCCCCTTTTATCCAAATTTCCCTTTTATAAAGAAAACCCCTTCAATTCATAAAGAATCCATCCAAATTAATTTAAAGGGGAAAACCCAAAAAAAACCCCCGAAAAGGGGTTAAAATAAAGCAAAAAAAATTTTTATTTAAAGGGGTTGGAGATCTCCCAGGGTTCCTTCAAAAATCCAAAAACAAAATTTTTTTCCCATGAAAATTCCCCAAAAAGGGGGAAAAAAAATTTTTTTTATTTTGGGGAAAGAAAAACAGTTTTCAAAGGGCCCAAAGGAAAAAAAGGGGAAAAAATTTAAAAAATTCGAAGGCGGGGCCCTTTGTTTTTAAATATTTTAAAGAAACCTGAAATTTTGTTGGTCCCGTATAAATAAAAATCCCTTGAGAAAGGGAAAATTAGTAAGGGGGTAAAAGGGGCCCTTGGGGATTTTAAATTGGACAAAGGTTTAACCAAATAGGGGGGGCCCCAGAAAATTAAGTTTTTTTTTTAATTTTTCTCCCCCCTCAATTTTTTTTACTTTTTTTAACCTCCCTTTTTACATTTTCCCTAAATTGAGAAAAATCACCATAGTTTCCCCCCCCTTTTTTAATTTTTGTTTTTAAGGAATTCTTGGGAACCCCTTTTTGGAAAAACCCCCTTTTTTTTTAAGCCCCAAAAAAATAATTTCCAAAAAGAAATCTAAAAGGGGGGAATAAGAGCCCAAATGAAAATTTAAAAAAATAATTTAATAAAACTAAAAAATTTTTCAAAAATATTTTAAAGAATTTGAATGTAAATTTGGAAAAATTTAAATTTGGGAGAATTTCGAAAAGCTTTTGTTAAAATGGAAAATTTTTTATCGAAAGAAATGATTAAAAATTTAAAATTAAATTAAAAATTTTAAAAAATAAAACAAGGAGGGATTACAAAAAATTTGGAATGAGGGAAAAAACTGCAAAAAAAAACTGGGGTTTTTTGTTAAAATAAAAAAAAAAAAATTATTTTGGGAAAATTTTGTACCCACCCCATTAAAAAAATTTCCCCTTTAAATTTTAAAAAACTTTTTGAAAAGGGAAAATTTTTAAAATTTAAAAAAAATTTTTTAAACCCAAAATTTTCCCTCCAAAAAATTTTTTTTTTAAATTTTTCCCCAAAAATTTTAATTTTTTAAAGATAAAAAAAATTCAAAAAAGGGTTAAACTTTCTTGAAAATAAATTTTTTTTTGTAATAGACCCAATGAAAAATTTAGAAAAATTAAAATGAAAACAATTTTATTGAAACCCCGCCTTCTAACCAAAAAAATTAAAATTTTTTAAAAATTTATAAAAAATCGAAAAGGATTTTTTTCAAAGAAATTTTTATTTATTTTTTAATTTCTTTATAAAATTTTGGGGGGATTGGGTTTTTTAAAGAACCTTTTTATAAGGGTTTGAATAAGTAAAAAGGGGTTTTTAGTAAAAAATTTTTTAGTTGTTTCACCAAAATTTCAAAACCTTCCCCACATTTTGTTTGGGTTTTGAAGGGGGAAAAAACCAATTTTTCTTTTTAAGAAATAACTTTTTAAAAAAAATGTTCCCAAAATTTCATATTTTTAACCCCTAATTTAAATTTAAAAATTTTTTCAAAACTGAATTTTGGGTCCCAAACCCAAGGGGTTTTTAATACAAACCTTTAATGGGGTGGATTTTGGAAAAAAAAAAAAAAGGGAAAAACCCCAAAATAAATTTGGTCATCCCATAACAAAAGGGAACCCTTTTTTGTTTGTAAATTTTTGAAAAAACCCCCTTTTTTAAAAAAAGGAAAGAATTTTTTTGGTTTTTTTTTAGAAAAATATATGAAACTTTTTTTAACCCTTTTTTTAAAAAAAAATTTTTCTAATAAAATAGGGGTTTTTTTGATTTTTTAACAAAAAAATTCAATTAAAAACTCATTTTAAATCCCCCCTTATTTTTTTAAAAAAATTTTTAAAATTAATTATTTTTAAAAAAAAAATTTAACATTTTAAAATAAAAGAATATAAATTTTTTGAAAAAAAGGATGACGTACCCTTTTTTACTTGGTAAAAGATTTTTTTCCGGTTTTTACCTGCCAGTTGGTTTTTTCCCTAAAGCCTTTGAAAGGAGACAAAACTTAACGAAATTGTTTGTTAAAGCCCTTTGGGTATTTGGGGTTTTTTAATATTTGAAATTTTTTTTTTTGAGCCCATAGGAAAAGTTATTCCCCTTTCCTAACCTCAAAAGCCTTTACAGTAAACCTTTTGTTTAAAAACCCACCAATCGGTTTTTTTTACAAAAATGGTTATTTTTATTTGAAACCCGGTTTAAAAATTTTTTTTTTTAAAACCCCCCTTTTTTTTTTGAAGAAAATTTCTTTTTGAAAACCAAAAAATCTTGGTTAAGAATTTTGGAATTTGCAAAAACTTTTTAAGGAAATTTGGAAGGGGAACCCCATTAAAAAAATAATTGTAGAAAGGGGTTCTTTTTTTAAAAGGAGGAAAAAATCAAAATTAATTGTTTAAAATTTTAAAAAAATTGGGAATCCAATTTTTACGGGGTTAAAATTTTTTTAAAAAAAGAAAGCCCGGTTTTTTTGAAAAATATTTTTCCCCTGCCGGTATTATTGGGGTTTTAAATTTTTAAATTTTAACTTTGTTTTTTAAAAATAGTTTTTTCCTGCAAAATCCAAAAGCACCTTTCGTAAAGGTTTAAATTTTTTTCAAAAAAGACAATCAATCCGGATTCATCTTTCTTATTTCTGAAGATCCACTTGGTTTTAATGATTGATTTATCTTGCGGTCTAGGAACCAAGCGATACACTTTGTTTCTTTTGAACTGTAGAAGCTCTTCTTGCATTGCTAAAAGCCAATCAGAATCGTCTAAGGCTTGAGAGACATTCTTTGGTTCAATTCTGCTCAAGAAACTTTTGTATAGGCAGTAATTTGCAGATGCAGATCGTGTTTTAACACCATCATTGACATCACCAATCACATTGTAGAGTGGATGTGCTCTTGTCCATTTCAACTGAGCAGGAAGAATTGCAAGATCATCTAGATTGTTCTGACTATCATTTTCATCAATGATTGCAGGAATCTCTAATTGATCATCGGGGGTTAACTCTGATTGCTCAACACTTGGAACTGCAATGGCCTGATCAGAGTTAGATGTAGAACAAATATTCTCCAATGGTCCGGAATCATTCACGCTTGAAGGTTTTGGGACATCGTGAATATCAACTCTTGGATTTCTGGAAAGAATAAGATCTTCATTATCTGCACAAATATCCAGAAAAGCATCCATAAACAGTAAATCGAGTTCTGAACTATTTGGATCAGTAATAGAATCAGAAGTCGTAGGAGAAGCTTGACTATGAATTTCGAGTCCTGAACTGCTATGTTCAGAAGTCATAGACACGGTTTCATCAAAGGTGACATAAACGGTTTCCATAACCATCTTGTTTCTTTTGTTGTAGACCCGGAAAGTCTTTGACGTTAGCGAATAACCAAGAAAGTATCCCTCGTCGGCTTTCTTGTCAAACTTACCAAGATTGTCACGATTGTTAAGAATGTAACACCTACAACCAAAAACATGAAAAAATTTCACATTAGGAACTCTACGGTTGATTATATGATAAGGAGTTTTCTGAAAGCGCTTAGTGATGATGGTTCGATTTTGAGTAAAACAAGCCGTTGAAACCGCTTCGGCCCAAAAGGTTAGAGGTAATCCGGAGTAACCTAGCATCGTTCGGGCCGCTTCCACTAAGGTTCGGTTTCGTCTTTCTACAACTCCATTTTGTTGCGGAGTATAAGCACCTGAAAAATTATGAGAAATACCAACAGATGTTAGATAAGCATCTAAAGTAGCATTTTTAAATTCAGTGCCATTATCACTCCTAATCTTTCGAACTGGAAGTTGCAAAAGAACTTGGATCCTCTTAATGAACTTTATGATCAACTCGGGAGCTTCAGATTTCATTCTCAGAAATTCTAGCCACGTGTACCGTGAGTATTCATCAACCATAACCAGAATGTACTTCTTTCCACTAATTGATTGAATTCTCATCGGTGCGCATAAGTCCATGTGGAGCATTTCGAGTGGTGATTGACACGAAGATTCGGTCTTTGACTTGTGAGAACTTCTCTTCATCTTTCCCATTTGACACGCCGGACATAAAGAATCTCTATCAAATGTCATCTTTGGAAGACCTTTCACCAATCCACCATTAGCTAGTTTACTAATATCTGAGAAATTCTGATGAGAAAATCTTCTATGCCATAGCCAACTTTCGCCTTTTGTTGCCTTTGTGAACAAACAAACTGGTTTCGAAGAATCTATCACCGGAAAGTCAACCACATAGAGATTGTAAAACCTTCTCCCTTCAAAAATCTCAACACCATCACTATTAATGATAAGACAGTTAATGATGGAAAATAGAACAATGTTATAACCATCACAAAACTGACTTGCACTAAAAAGATTATGACTTAACCCCTCAACATAAAGTACCTTCTTTATGGATACCTTACCATTTGTAAGAATGCCGTAACCTTTGATGACACCAGTCGTCTTATTCCCAAAACTAACCATTCCTCCTGGTCGTTCCACATAATTGTGCAACAACTCCTTGTAGCCAGTCATATGTCTTGAACAACCGGAATCGACATACCACATATGCCTGGCCTGTAGAAACATGTTAGTTCATCTTGGGAACCCATATCCAAATGGGTCCTTTCTTGTTGGTCTCATACATCTTTAACAAATCAGAAGATGAACCTAAAATCTTACAGTTTATACCAGACTTTGAAATTTGTGCATTCAATAAATCTTTAGGAATCCATTTGCACACAAATTTCACATCTACTGATTTATCATTTGCTTTGGAAAGATTTTTCTTTTTAGCACTAAACACTTTAGCACGATGATCAAACGAGTAAGCATGAGATTTATCATGAGAAACACCACTAGATCTCTTGTTGTTAACATGACTAGAGTTCAAAGAGAAAGAGTTATCACCACAATGAGTACAATGCAAACGTTGCATAGCAAAAAACATCAAAGCAGACTCAAATGAGTTTTGACACTTATTGAATCTAACATTCAGATTACATTTATTTGCATCATCAACGGATGACTTTTTAACAAAACGCTTTTTCTTCTTTGAATCTTTCTTCTTCCACCCTAGGCCATGTCGTTTAAAACTTTTTAAATCTGTAGAATCAGAAGAACTAGAGTTAATAGGTGTCTTAGAAACTGAACATACATCAGATGAATCTTTTGAAGATGTTTCAAGTGTAGCACAAGACGTACTTCCTACCTCAAAAGTACTTGCATCAAAATTAATTGAACAAGTTTCAGACTTTAACAAAGTACACGAGGATTTCTTATCTTTAGAAATTCCACTATCACTTGAAACATTTACAACATTTGGTTTATCTTGTGTACTCGACTTTGGTTTTTCAAAAACAACACCAAATTCCACATCTGGTAGTTTGAGTTCGGATTTAAGGATATCTCCTTCAACCATACTATCTAAACTTTTGTACACAAGATAACCATCTTTGTCAATAACAGCATATGTAATTAAATCAGTGACTTCAGTCTTACTACTTTGATCAAAACAAGATGGAGTTTCTTGAGACTCAAACATGGGGTTTGAAATAAAATTTATCTTTTCTTCCTCAACACCCGCTTCAATATCATCATCATTATCAGAATCAAAACATGGTTTGGTCTCATCAGAATCAGAATCAGACTCATAATCAGAAACGCTTTTATTTTCTGAAAGATTATTAACTTGAATAAACTCAGAAAGATTTTCATAATCTGTTTCTTTTTCAAGTTCACTTGTCTTATCTTCAGATTTAGGAGTAGAATCAGTAGTCTTTGACTCATTTTCAATATAGTTACTAAGCTTTTCAGATTCATTTGAAAAAGACTTTACATCTTGAGAATACAAAGAAACACATTGAGTATGAGAAAACTCGGGTTTTCTTGTTTTATAACTTTGATTTAAATCATCATATTTAAAATCACATGTGAAATCAAAGTTATTCTTTCTCTTTGGCTTTGAATCTGAAAAACTATCACTTGAGTTATCAACAACTTTTTCTTTACCTTTATCCGAAGAATCAGATGATGAACTACCAGATTTTACAAAGGTCTCATTTAATTTTGGAAAACTTAAGTTATCAAATTGATAAAGACCTTTAGGGGCTTTCTTTAAAACATCATTTTCAGGTAAACCTAACCCCATTTTCGGATTGTAAAATCTAGTATCCTTTAGATTATTTGTCAAAAGCTTAAGCGTCTGTTGAGTCTGACCTCTTTTGATATTAAGATCCTCCAACTGTTTGATTTTGGCATAAGCCTCAGATCTATCTTGAAAACAAACTTCATATTTGATCATATATTCAGCTTTTTCAGACTCCAAATTTACTAAAGCACTCTTCATCTCAGAAATTTGAGATACTAGTTTGGCTTTCTCTTTCCTAATCTCAGCCTTTTCAAGCTCACGATCATCAGCTAGAGATTTATATAACTCACATTCATTACTGAATTCAATGACTCGAGCTCTTTCGAACTTAATCTTTTCCTTCAAGTCATCAAATTCAGTTTTTAAAATTAAAAATTGTTCTTCTAAAGAGCATTCATCATTATCAGACATGTCCGAGTCAGAAGGAGTTTGACTTACCTCATTTGTTTCTTCGGTCTGTTTGTGAAGGTTGATGGTTTCTTCCACACTAGCCATGAGATTGTAGTGAACTTGTGTGAAATGAGCAGAATCCTCATCATCAGAAGTATCATCATACCAACATTCTTCTTCCGCCATCAAAACTTTACCTTCACTCTTGCGTTTAGCAAGTTGAGCCTTCTTTGAGTAGTAGTCAAAATCCCTGACTTTCGGTGCTCTACAATCTTTGACAAAATGGCCTGGTTTGCCACAGTTGAAACATACGTTTCCTTTCTCATCTGTCTTTTCTTTCTCATAATTCTTTCTCTCCGGCCTTCTCTCATAATCCTTTGACTTGTACTTGTCTCTTTTGTAGTTATCGAACTTGGGTTTCGAATAGAACTTCTTCTTCCCATAACGTTTGTGAATAGAACTAGACAAAAGAGCAAGCTTGTCGGCAACTCGCTTCAAATCAACATCGGATTCAGAACTTTCATCTTCAAGGGTTTCTGAATCAGAATCAGACAACTCGGTGACTAAAGCCTTTGAATGGCTTTTCTTCTTTGAACTAGTACTAGGGAGCACACTCTTCTTCTTTTCAGTCAACAGGGCCAAAGAATCAGAAATACTCTTCTGGTTCATCACAATATCTTTGACTTTCACTTCATGCTGACTAAGAATGGAATACAAGTCATGCAAGTCTTCTTCCGCCAAGTTCTTGTTCATTTGAAGATTAACGGAGTAGTGATCCCATTCTGGATTGAGATTCTTCAAGAACTTGAAGTTTATCTCAGAAGTAGACTTTTGCATCCCATTTCTCCTCAAATCATTCAGAATGATGTTGAACCGACTGTAAGAATCTGCAAGTGTTTCTCCCTCTAAAGCTTTAAACCCTTCATAAGCTCCGATTGCTTGGTTTAGCTTAGCTTGGATTGATCTTTCCGTCCCTTGAAACTGTTTCTCCAACTCATCCCACAACTCTTTCGCAGTATTTCTACTATCAACACGATTAAAAAAATCGTTCGGAATCGCCATCGTGAGTAAAGTAAGAGCTTTGTCATCACGTTCAGCTCTAATCTTTTCTAGCTCATTGTAGTGCCGAAAGAGTTTGAACACTCGTCTTGGTTCAATAGCAGGAGTAGTGGCAGTCTCGGGTGTGCCCGGAATATCAATGTACGGTTTGATCGGACCTTCTTGGATGCTCACCATGAGTGTCTTGTCGATGTTGTTAAGAAACTGAATCATCCTCACACGCCACTGAGGATATTCTCCAATTTGAAGAACCGGAGGTTTGGACTTTGAACCCATGCTTAATAGATCTCTTGACATCTTCGTAGAACTTGAACACGATCGAAAATTCACTGAAACTGGTAAATTTCTTCCGAACTTCTGGAGGTATACAAATCTGAGAATCTGTAGCTAATCTGAACACTTCTTTTGATCAACGAAAAGGTTAGTGACAAAAGTCAAAAAGTCAACAGAAAAGTCAACCGGTGAATAGCGAAATCCCGAGAAAAAATATTTTTCAAAAATTTGAAAGTTGATTTTGACTGCGAAATTGGAAGAATAGTCCAAAAAATCAACCTCTCGGAAAACACCAAAATCTCGGAAAAACCGGCATTTTTCGGGAAAAAATGACCTTAAAAATGACTGAACTTTTTCACCGTAGAATCAGATAAGAAGTCTTAAAAATGACTGAACTTTTTTTTTTTTTTTTTTTTTTTTTTTTGCTTAAACTAATCCGATTCGGAAAACACTATATTCCGATTCGGAATTTTCAATTTTCCGAATCGGAAAAGGTAGTTTTCCGAATCGGAAAAGATAAACTTGAAAGAGTTCCGAGAAAAAATTCGAGTTGGTATTTGGGTAATTTCCGAATCGGAAAATGATGTTTTCCGAATCGGAAATTGACTAATACCAAGTCGGAAAATGAGTAAGATCAGATCTAAACAACAATTCGAGTCCAAAAAATTTTCCGATTCGGAAAATTTCAAAAATTTTCCGATTCGGAAAACTTGTATTTTCCGATTCGGAATTTATGAATATTCCGATTCGGAAAATATGAACAGAATTCGGAAAAACGAAGAAAAACCGAGCAGAAGGTAAAAAAACTCAAAAATTACTGCTCAAATCACCAAATTTTGACTCTAAATCACTTCCTAACACAGTAAAAACATCATTTTAACCACAAACAATCACATTTACATGCAAATCATGATCAAATGAAGAAAATCAAAACTCAAACCTCCATTTTCAAAAAAACATAAAAAGCTCAAGAAATCATACCAAATTCAATGAATTTCCAGCTCTGATACCACTTGTTGTTCCAGATTCAAGTTCTAATCAACATGCAATACGTAGAGAATGATTCAAGAAGCCATATGTCATTAATTCTTGGATCAAAGTTTACACATACTAAACACACCAAGAACACACACACTTAAGAACAATAACTCTCTCAATCACTCTCACTTTCACAATGATACGTATGCATGTTCTACTACTCCAAATGAACTAACTATGGGTATTTATACCCAAACACTCAAACCCTCACACTATTGGAGAATTACACTTTCTACCCTATCTAAACAAAACTATTACAAGTAAAGTAATAAAGCACTAAAACTATAAAGCTTTGACTTTCTTTTAACAACTTTGACTTTGCCTTTGACTTCAACTTTAGCACCATCTTGTGATCTCGGATACAATCTGATTTTGCACCCAACAGGAACCAAAGATAACATTCAACAAACCATGTATCTATTAAATAAAAATCCAAAGTATTCGAACCACAATGAAAACAGAAAAGGGACTAGTACATAGACACACTAATCATAAATGCGTAAACAAACCGACTAAAGACCGGTAGATTTGTCGTGCATTCCCTCGAATCTCCTCCGTAGCCGTCACATCGAGCCTCCATCTTCTCGGGTTGGAAACCCTAAGCGGCTCCCATCCTAACTGACCTAACTAAGCTATGACAAAATTGTATGAAAATTGGATTGTGAGATGAATGAAACTGAATGACCAAGGCTCTTATTTATAATAAACTCGGCATGCCCGTTTAGCGATCGCGAAACGGCAGGTTCGCGGCGCTAAACGGTGCAGCAATGACTTCGTGGCGCGAAATAGGCAGCTTGGCGATCGCGAGATGGAAACCTAATCTTCCAGAATCTTCCATCGACTTCCATAGCGGTGTGAAGTTTCCTTTTTGGTGAACGCGAAATGGCAACTAAATCCTCTGGAATCTTCAATTTGATCATCCTTTCCTTATTTGCTGAAGATTCTGACTTTGAGAAGAAGTCTTCCATCTGATGGAATAATCTGGAACATTCTAGGTCTTAAATAATTTCCTTATCAGCTCACATCTTTTCTTTGGGAAAAAGCAACTGACTTAGAATATTCTTGTTAGACCTCTTTGTTGGGAATAGTCAGAATGTAACACCCCGCTGAAGCGGAAACACGAGGTGCGACAGTCTCGATTTCAAAGCAATAGGAGATATACACACCAATCATTCATAACATTAATAATTTAAATATGTTTACAAGACATATAAATCCAACCGGAGTTCATAAATTACAAATTCTTTTACAAAATCCGAATAACATCGAAACATGATTGGCGTTCACAAAAAGCTCTAAAAGCCTAAATCAAACCTTCGGGTTTCCTGAAAAGCATGTTAAAACAAGTGTCAACTACGAGAGTTGGTGAGTTCACAGGTTTTTATAAGTACAAAACAGTTATGTACAATATCAATTTCAATAAAACATTTATTCGCAACATTTTTGTAAACAGTTTGGTGAATCAGTTCATTCACCCAATAAACAATTTAGTGAATTAGTTCATTCACTCAATTTTTATAAAAAGTTTGGTGAATCAGTTCATTCACCCCAAAAATAGCAGTTTGGTGAATCAGATCATTCACCTAATAAACAGTTTAGTATCAAGTAGTGAGTAAATTTCCCGGGTGATGTGTTAATTACATGATATATATCAGTGAGTTACTACAATCCTTCATTTTGTGACATAGCTACGCCCCTATCCAGCCTTGCCGGGGGAAAACAAATTTCCAGCCGGGGTGAATATTTTTTTCAATACAGTGCACCTATCACTCGTCAGTTTTAGGTGGGTATGTCAATCCAAATAGCGCTATCCACATGTATCATAGGCCCAATTTGTGAGGGTTAATAGTAGTGCAGGGGACATTTTCATTTTGTGCTCAAGATATCATGCTTCAACATATCAAAATTTAGCTCACAAAACATTTCATTTCATTTTATTTTGAGACTAGCCAAAACATTTCATTTCAATTTTGATTCGATGCTCAAAATTCATTTCATTTAATTTCATTTTGATACACGAAGTGCATTCCATTTCAATAGATCATTTCATTTCAATGATCGCATAACAATTCATTTCATTTTATGAAAACATGTCATATCATTTCAATAAAACGTTTCATTTCATTTTGTCTCAATAAATCATTTCATTTCGATAATTCATTTCATTTCAAGAATCACATAACATTTCATTTCATTTAAACATTTCATTTCAATTCCTTCCGGAATTCAAAGTTCATTTCATTTCGCAACATTTTCACAAATAGGCACATTCATTCATACGCATGCTTTTCACCCCAAAAACTTCGTAAAAACGGTAAAATGGGGCTGTGAATACTCACCTCAAGCGTTTAGTGCGATTTCGTAAGTGATGGTGCGTGATCTAATCCCGGCTCCGAACTATGTTCGCCCTATCAAACACGTAATTTTTAACGTAAGTTCTAAGTTCAACGGTCCCTATCAAAATCGTACCGATATCCATATAATGCCATTATGTTATTTATATAGTCCAATATAGTAAAAATTCATTTTATCACATTTTGGAGTCTTCCAAACATTTTGGAAGGTTCAAAGTTCATAAATTTGGATTTTATAAAATTTCCAGAATCTGCCAAAATTTTAAGTTGTAAAAATTACCACTTTGAACTTAGATCCTCCAAATAATAAGTCCTTTAATTTTTACCCTCTGATTTAGGGGATGTTAGGAACAATTTCACCAAATTTCACTATTTTTAGAGTTCTTTTACTATTTTTAAACATTTTTGCAAAATCAGTGGTACTTTCTCATTTTCCAGAATACCTTTCAGTGATGTTTTATTCATAAATAATTCATAACACCACCAAATTACGAATTTCAAAAGTTATTTTCTAGCCAACACATATACCAAGCTTTTGGAACAAGTTTCATATCATTTGGGTGGTTTTTGAGGGAGATATGACCTCTTAAAGTAGTGCATGTGTAATCTGCCACAAGGGGACAACCTACACCACTACCTTAATCTCATTGGTTGAAGCCTCAAAAGTCCACCAAATGATATGGTTTTGGATTCTATAGAAAGCTAACTCAGAGTACTTGAGTTTAGAATTAAAAAGTTTGTATTTTGGATGATTTATCAAATAGTTATACAAGTTTGAAGATGACCCAAATTCCTGACCAAGTGCTGTTGCACACGAAAATGTTTCATGATGGTTTGGGTTGAAATCTTGGTGTTTTTGTACAAATCCAGTGGGGTTTGAACCCTAACACTTTAAATATCAATCCATAAAAATTTCATGAAGAAATGAGTTCGAGAAAACCCTTTTTGGGTCGTGTAAACTACATGCAAGAACATTGACAGAATCTGTCAAGAATCCAACACCATTTTTACCACCAAAACACATAAAATCATAAACTTTTGGGGTTTTTCTTGCTATTTTACCCCCAAATCAGATTATACAAATGAAAAATAAACTAAACATGTTTTGGTACCATCAAAACTCATGCATGAACTATCCATGAAGTTTAGCCCAAGATTGATGGTCAACAACATCACATAAACGATTTTCGATTCCTATCTTGTGTTCTTATGGGGAAATCATGGATTTTCACCTTCTTAGATTGTTTTTCAAACATTTCTAAGGCTAAATCTCTTTCCCAAACAACAAGAGGATTAAGAAACCATAGAAGTAGGTTGAAACCTCAAGAAAATACGAAAATGAAGCTTAAAATGCTCAAAAACGAGGTTTAACACATACACAATGCTCTTACCTTTGAGATTATAACACTTTGATCTTTGAAATGGAGTTCTAAACTTTAAGAATCAGATTTGAAGATGGAGAGATGGTTGATTTTTAGAGAGAAGGAGGAGAGAAATGGGTTTAGAGAGAGAGAGAGAAGTTTGAAATGATGAGAAAGATTGGGAAAAGGTTTTAATTATGGTTTATGGGAAAAGAGAAAGAGAGATGTGATTGGAGGGTGGTGGTGGTGGCCGGCCATTTTGGCCAATCACCATCATCTCTTTTTTTTTTTTTTTTTTATAATTGTTTAAAAGGTTTAAATTATACAGCTTAGTTTAACGCAGTGTCGGTTTTTAGCGCGTTTTCGGTAGAAACCGATTTTTCGAGGGAAATTTTGGACTGTTTAAATTAGTTTACTTATTTTTAAATAAAATAACTTAATTCTCTAAGAATTACTTTAAAATTTGGCATTATAGGATTTTCGGACGATTTCGGACCGGTACGGGCTTTTCGGGCAATTTTCGGGACTTTTAGGTTTTAGCCTAGATTTTTCACGCAATTAACCTTGATTATTTAGGCAACTTAAATACTATCTTTTTCACCTACGGAAATGCTACTGAGTGAATTAAACGAGTAGCTAACCTGAAGGTCAAAAATTGACGGATGTCACAGTTACCCCCGGTTGAAAGAAATTTCGTCCCGAAATTTAATTCTTGCTGCTACTGCCGGGGTTTTCTGTGAAGAGATGCGGGTACTTGCTTTTCATGAATGCTTCCCGCTCCCAAGTAAACTCTGGTCCATGCCTAGAGTTCCATCTCACTTTGACTATCGGTATCCTGCTGCGCCGGAGTTGCTTGATTTCTCGATCAAGAATTTCGATTGGTTCCTCCGAGGCGCGCAGTTGCTCATCGATTTGAATTTCTTCCAAGGGCAAAAATACTGTCTCTTTCGACAGGCATCGCTTCAGGTTAGACACGTGGAACGTGTCATAAATAGAGCTCAGCTCTATGGGTAGGTCCAGCCTATAAGCAACGGGTCCGATCCTTTCTACGACCTCGAATGGTCCAACAAAACGAGGGCTCAGTTTCCCTTTCTTTCCGAATCTTATTAGCCCTTTCCATGGTGATACCTTTAGCAGCACTTTATCACCCACTTGGAATTCCAACGGCTTTCGCCGATTATCGGCATAGCTTTTCTGGCGATCCCTGGCCACTTTCAGCTTTTCTTGAACCATTTTGATTTTGTCGGTGGTCTCCTGCACGACATCAGGCCTAAACAATCGATTCTCTCCCACTTCCAACCAATTAAGTGGGGACCTACACTTGCGTCCATACAGTGCCTCGTATGGCGCACACTGAATGCTGGCATGATAGCTGTTGTTGTAGGAGAACTCGACTAAGGGTAGATGATCGTCCCAACTACCTCCAAATTCTAACACACGAGCACGTAGCATATCCTCTAATGTTTGGATGGTTCTCTCAGTCTGTCCATCGGTCTAAGGATGGTAAGTCGTGCTTAGATCCACACGAGTGCCCAAGGTTGCTTGAAGCGATTGCCAAAATCGCGAGGTAAATCTACTATCCCTATCAGAGATGATCGATATCGGGACTCCATGTCGCATGACAATCTCATCGACATACAGCTGCGCAAGCTTATCGATGCTATAAGTCTCCTTTATTGGCAAGAAATGCGCTGATTTCGTGAGTCTGTCAACGATTACCCAAATCGTATCATGACCCTTTTTAGTCTTGGGTAGCTTAGTCACGAAATCCATCGATATCTGCTCCCATTTCCACTCCGGGATTTCCGGTTGCTGAAGAAGTTCGGACGGTTTCTGGTGCTCTGCTTTAACTTTCGCGCAAGTCAAGCATTTACTCACGTAAGTGGCGATATCTCTTTTCATACCGGGCCACCAGTAATGCTCCTTCAGTCCTTTGTACATTTTATCGGATCCTGGATGTATCGAATACTACGACTGATGAGCTTCATCCATGATCAGTGCCCTTAACTGATCCACCTTTGGAACCCAAATCCTGTCTTTGAAATATCGGACTCCATCCGATTTCTCCTCAAACTCCTTTTCCAACTTGTGGAGAGTTTCTTTCTTTAGGTTGTCAGCCTTCAGAGCTTCCTTTTGAGCTTCCACTATTTGACTTTTTAAACTGGTCTGCACTACCATTCCCATTGCTCGTGACCTTGTGGGCTTTACCCGCTCCTTTCGGCTTAACGCATCAGCTACGACATTCGCTTTCTCTGGATGATACTTAATCTCGCAGTCGTAGTCGCTGAGCAATTCAACCCATCTCCTTTGTCTCATATTCAGCATTTTCTGATCAAGAATATGCTGGAGACTCTTATGGTCCGTATAGATAGTGCATTTGGTGCCGTAGAGATAATGTCTCCATATCTTAAGGGCAAACACCACTGCTCCAAGCTCCAAGTCGTGGGTGGTGTAGTTCTTCTCATGAACCTTCAGTTGTCTGGACGCATAGGCAATGACCTTCTCGTTCTGCATCAGGACACATCCCAAGCCTTGATGCGAAGCATCGCAATACACCACAAAGTTATCCGTTCCTTCGGGTAACTCCAGAATGGGTGCATTACACAACTTTTGCTTTAGCGTTTGAAACGCTTCTTCTTGTTTTTCTCCCCAGACGAACTTCTTGTCCTTTTGCGTTAAAGTTGTCAGCGGCTGCGCAATCTTGGAGAAGTTTGCGATGAATCGTCGGTAATAGCCTGCCAAACCGAGAAATTGTCGAATTTCTGTCGGTGTCTTCGGGGCTTCCCATTTCTTTACGGCCTCAACCTTGGCTGGATCGACGTGAATTCCTTCTTTATTCACCACATGTCCTAGAAAGTGAACTTCTCGGATCCAAAACTCGCACTTCGAGAATTTGGCGTATAACTGTTCGGCTTTCAGCAGTTCCAATATCAGCCTCAAATGATGCTCGTGGTCCTCCTTGCTCCTTGAGTAGATTAGAATGTCGTCTATGAAGACAATTACGAACTTATCTAAGTATGGTCGACATACTCGGTTCATTAGATCCATGAACACTGCTGGAGCGTTCGTCAACCCAAAAGGCATGACTAAGAACTCATAATGACCATAACGAGTTCTAAATGCTGTCTTTGCGATGTCTTCCTCACGCACTCGCATTTGATGGGAACCAGATCGAAGATCGATCTTGGAGAAGTACGTTGCTCCTTGCAGTTGATCGAACAGGTCGTCTATGCGCGGAAGAGGGTATCGGTTCTTGATGGTGATCTTGTTCAGCTCCCTATAGTCGATGCACATGCGGAAGGATCCATCCTTCTTCTTGACGAACAACACAGGGGCTCCCCAGGGTGAAGAACTGGGTCGGATAAAACCCTTGTCTAACAACTCTTGAAGTTGGCTAGACAGCTCCTGCATCTCGGACGGCGCTAGTCGATACGGCGACTTTGCTATAGGTCCTGCTCCTGGAACTAAGTCGATGTGGAATTCTACTTGGCGTGGCGGAGGTAATCCGGGTAACTCTTCCGGGAATACCTCAGGAAATTCACGTACTACTGGAATATCCTGAATTGACTTCTCTTCTGTTTTCTTGTCTATCACGTGCGCCATGAATGCTACACAATCCTTTCTCAGATGGCTACGCATTTTCATGAATGACACTAACTTAAAGTCCCTTTTCGGCTTCTCTCCATGTACTTCCAGTACACTTCCATCGGGTAGCGGTAGCGTAACTATCTTCTCAGCACAGCATATCGTCGCTCGGTGGTTGGACATCCAGTCCATGCCAACTATTATATCGAAGCTCCCTATCTTGATCGGGATTAGGTCTATACTAAAATCCTTTCCTGCTAAACCTAGGATGCATTTCTTAACTACTTTGCTGGCCTTAACTAACTCCCCGTTAGAATACTCAATTAAATGCTCCTCTTTCAAGTTCTGTGATTTCTTGGGTCTTTGCTCCAAAATTTCTGACTACTTTTTTTTTTTTCAACTTTTGATTGATTTATCACGAGTCATTTCCTCTGACTGGTGCTCAAATTTTCTTGCATTACCATCCTTCCGTTCGATGGGTATTATGACTTCCTTATTTCTTCTATTGTGACAAGGTCGGTAGTGACTTTAGTGACTATGGTAGGTACGACTTCTTGGACTTGTTGGGCCATCAGTTGAGCAATGTTGATCGATTAATTCTCACGGTTCACCTTATAGCTACGTGTGTTTCTTCTGGAAGATACAGTTCTAATTCATTTGTAAAATGTATGTTTAATTAAAAGTTGTCTCTAATAAATGTTCGAAAATATTTGTATTTTTATTTATGACAATTTCTTTAAAATAAAATCGGTAAAAACGTCTTGGTGATTTAATAAAAAATTAATTTCATAAAAGCTTAATACATATCTGAAGAGTTCAAAGTTTGATGCTAATGCATCCTTAAAATATTTCCCTCGCCCATACTGGGGTTTTAAATGGAACAATCCAAAAGTGCATTTTTGGAATTCTTTCAAAATCATGAGAGTTACAATCGATAGGATCAACTTTGCCAACAGTATCACCACAACTTGCCAGCTCGAGTTAACTCTCCTAGTCATCCTTCTTGCCGTCATCACCTTCTCTACCGCATTGGTGGTACCTTCCTCCAAGAGATGCACCAATTTCGTCATCTTAATTATATCCCGGTTCTAACTTGATATTCTGCTTCGATTATTTTGCAGTCCGTCGACGAGCGTTCGCATTGTTCGAGCCTCTCCTAGTGTCATACTGGTAGTACAACCGATCAGTATCCCCGAAAGGATATGAAATGACCTTACATTAACTAGATGTGTTATTGTCAGTCCACTCCGAATGGTTGCCGCAGCTCTCTTCTGAGTTGTCTCATATGAGGTGTTGTGAGGTTCGGAAGTGGATCGATTGAAACGTCTTTGCTTGTTACTCCAATGCCGGAATCGTAACGCTTAGACGGGTCCTTCTCCGAAGTCTAAGTAATAGTGTTCGGCATAGTGATTGCAGTGTCCGCATAACTAACTAACGCGCATTCAAATAATAGTGACATCCTAAGTGCTAACGCAGGAGTGTTCAACAGTGGCGTTACTTTACTTAAACGCGTAAGTGCTATAGTAAATATCAGCATCATAATATGCTTATGTGAACTCACACGGTTTATGTTTTTCAGGAAATTTTTCGAAGGTTCCAGCTTTTAAATTCTAACAGTATGATTAGTTCATAGATCTTATCCTACTTATATCATGGCTATGCGTAGGTGATCAGGCTCCGCATTTCTATGATATACCAGGACAGCACCTATTCTAATCACACGAATTTTTAAATCCTCCTATACATCGAAATCTTTTAATTAAAAGTTTTAACTTCTTTTCGAAAAAGGTTGGTTATAGTACTTGGTTTTTATGAAAAACCGATGTTCTCTATAACCTATGGCTCTGATACCAAATCTGTAACACCCCGCTGAAGCGGAAACACGAGGTGCGACAGTCTCGATTTCAAAGCAATAGGAGATATACACACCAATCATTCATAACATTAATAATTTAAATATGTTTACAAGACATATAAATCCAACCGGAGTTCATAAATTACAAATTCTTTTACAAAATCCGAATAACATCGAAACATGATTGGCGTTCACAAAAAGCTCTAAAAGCCTAAATCAAACCTTCGGGTTTCCTGAAAAGCATGTTAAAACAAGTGTCAACTACGAGAGTTGGTGAGTTCACAGGTTTTTACAAGTACAAAACAGTTATGTACAATATCAATTTCAATAAAACATTTATTCGCAACATTTTTGTAAACAGTTTGGTGAATCAGTTCATTCACCCAATAAACAATTTAGTGAATTAGTTCATTCACTCAATTTTTATAAAAAGTTTGGTGAATCAGTTCATTCACCCCAAAAATAGCAGTTTGGTGAATCAGATCATTCACCTAATAAACAGTTTAGTATCAAGTAGTGAGTAAATTTCCCGGGTGATGTGTTAATTACATGATATATATCAGTGAGTTACTACAATCCTTCATTTTGTGACATAGCTACGCCCCTATCCAGCCTTGCCGGGGGAAAACAAATTTCCAGCCGGGGTGAATATTTTTTTCAATACAGTGCACCTATCACTCGTCAGTTTTAGGTGGGTATGTCAATCCAAATAGCGCTATCCACATGTATCATAGGCCCAATTTGTGAGGGTTAATAGTAGTGCAGGGGACATTTTCATTTTGTGCTCACGATATCATGCTTCAACATATCAAAATTTAGCTCACAAAACATTTCATTTCATTTTATTTTGAGACTAGCCAAAACATTTCATTTCAATTTTGATTCGATGCTCAAAATTCATTTCATTTAATTTCATTTTGATACACGAAGTGCATTCCATTTCAATAGATCATTTCATTTCAATGATCGCATAACAATTCATTTCATTTTATGAAAACATGTCATATCATTTCAATAAAACGTTTCATTTCATTTTGTCTCAATAAATCATTTCATTTCGATAATTCATTTCATTTCAAGAATCACATAACATTTCATTTCAATTCCTTTCGGAATTCAAAGTTCATTTCATTTCGCAACATTTTCACAAATAGGCACATTCATTCATACGCATGCTTTTCACCCCAAAAACTTCGTAAAAACGGTAAAATGGGGCTGTGAATACTCACCTCAAGCGTTTAGTGCGATTTCGTAAGTGATGGTGCGTGATCTAATCCCGGCTCCGAACTATGTTCGCCCTATCAAACACGTAATTTTTAACGTAAGTTCTAAGTTCAACGGTCCCTATCAAAATCGTACCGATATCCATATAATGCCATTATGTTATTTATATAGTCCAATATAGTAAAAATTCATTTTATCACATTTTGGAGTCTTCCAAACATTTTGGAAGGTTCAAAGTTCATAAATTTGGATTTTATAAAATTTCCAGAATCTGCCAAAATTTTAAGTTGTAAAAATTACCACTTTGAACTTAGATCCTCCAAATAATAAGTCCTTTAATTTTTACCCTCTGATTTAGGGGATGTTAGGAACAATTTCACCATATTTCACTATTTTTAGAGTTCTTTTACTATTTTTAAACATTTTTGCAAAATCAGTGGTACTTTCTCATTTTCCAGAATACCTTTCAGTGATGTTTTATTCATAAATAATTCATAACACCACCAAATTACGAATTTCAAAAGATATTTTCTAGCCAACACATATACAAGATTTTGGAACAAGTTTCATATCATTTGGGTGGTTTTTGAGGGAGATATGACCTCTTAAAGTAGTGCATGTGTAATCTGCCACAAGGGGACAACCTACACCACTACCTTAATCTCATTGGTTGAAGCCTCAAAAGTCCACCAAATGATATGGTTTTGGATTCTATAGAAAGCTAACTCAGAGTACTTGAGTTTAGAATTAAAAAGTTTGTATTTTGGATGATTTATCAAAGAGTTATACAAGTTTGAAGATGACCCAAATTCCTGACCAAGTGCTGTTGCACACGAAAATGTTTCATGATGGTTTGGGTTGAAATCTTGGTGTTTTTGTACAAATCCAGTGGGGTTTGAACCCTAACACTTTAAATATCAATCCATAAAAATTTCATGAAGAAATGAGTTCGAGAAAACCCTTTTTGGGTCGTGTAAACTACATGCAAGAACATTGACAGAATCTGTCAAGAATCCATCACCATTTTTACCACCAAAACACATAAAATCATAAACTTTTGGGGTTTTTCTTGCTATTTTACCCCCAAATCAGATTATACAAATGAAAAATAAACTAAACATGTTTTGGTACCATCAAAACTCATGCATGAACTATCCATGAAGTTTAGCCCAAGATTGATGGTCAACAACATCACATAAACGATTTTCGATTCCTATCTTGTGTTCTTATGGGGAAATCATGGATTTTCACCTTCTTAGATTGTTTTTCAAACATTTCTAAGGCTAAATCTCTTTCCCAAACAACAAGAGGATTAAGAAACCATAGAAGTAGGTTGAAACCTCAAGAAAATACGAAAATGAAGCTTAAAATGCTCAAAAACGAGGTTTAACACATACACAATGCTCTTACCTTTGAGATTATAACACTTTGATCTTTGAAATGGAGTTCTAAACTTTAAGAATCAGATTTGAAGATGGAGAGATGGCTGATTTTTAGAGAGAAGGAGGAGAGAAATGGGTTTAGAGAGAGAGAGAGAGAAGTTTGAAATGATGAGAAAGATTGGGAAAAGGTTTTAATTATGGTTTATGGGAAAAGAGAAAGAGAGATGTGATTGGAGGGTGGTGGTGGTGGCCGGCCATTTTGGCCAATCACCATCATCTCTTTTTTTTTTTTATAATTGTTTAAAAGGTTTAAATTATACAGCTTAGTTTAACGCAGTGTCGGTTTTTAGCGCGTTTTCGGTAGAAACCGATTTTTCGAGGGAAATTTTGGACTGTTTAAATTAGTTTACTTATTTTTAAATAAAATAACTTAATTCTCTAAGAATTACTTTAAAATTTGGCATTATAGGATTTTCGGACGATTTCGGACCGGTACGGGCTTTTCGGGCAATTTTCGGGACTTTTAGGTTTTAGCCTAGATTTTTCACGCAATTAACCTTGATTATTTAGGCAACTTAAATACTATCTTTTTCACCTACGGAAATGCTACTGAGTGAATTAAACGAGTAGCTAACCTGAAGGTCAAAAATTGTCGGATGTCACACAGAAGCACTATCTTTACAGCTTTCAGTAGTTAACTTTCAGTTTAATTCCCTTGGTTTTTGAACAATTTATCTTTTGTATACCCTTGTTTAGAGGTTTGGAACCTCGGGGGCCGTTTATGACATTTCTGTATTTTACCTCCTTCCTATTTAAGGAATGAGATGTTAGGGTTTATGCATGAAATGCCATTATCATTTTGGGAAATTACTTTATCTTGCAATATATCATCTTTTTCCATTGATGCATTTCTTCAAGGTTTATGGTTTCATATGTTATTGATCTTCATTCATCTACTCTCTTTTCTTGATTATTGGGACAAACAATTGGTATCAGAGCTGATCCTTGTTTGATTCCTTGGCTTGTTTTGATTAAAAAAAGGATTTTTCAAAGTTTTTGTTCAAAAACTTTTTGGGTTTGTCAATCCAAAAAGGGTTTTAAAAGAAGAGTTTATAAGTGTTAAGTGATTCCTCCTTGTTTTCCTACTGATTTCACACAAATTGGGGGTCTTAACACTTATTTTTTAAATGTTTTTGAGGGTTTTTGAGTAGATTTTCGGAGTTCCTGTACAGGTTTTCCAAATCGGAAAACAAGAGCTGATCTTTCAGTTCAAAATTTCCGAATCGGAAATTGTACTTTTCTTCGAATCGGAAATTGCACCTTTTCCGAATCGAAAAACCTTGTTTTCCGAATCGGAATTTGGTCCTTCTGATTTAGGGTTTTGCTCCTTGAATTCTCATTTTCCGAATTGATTCAGCCTTTTTCCGAACTCAGCATTTTCCGAATCGGAAAAGTTCATTTTCCGAATCGGAAAACAGCCTTTTCCGAACCTTACTTGTGAGCCAAATCCGATTCGGAAAACGTGAGTTTCCAGATCGGATTTCGCCTCTTCGAGCCTGAACTCTTGCAAAATTGTTCCTCGAATCCGACACTTAGCTATTTTTCAAATCTTTCTAAACTTGAAGCTAACTGTGTCCCGAGGCGCTCAAAGTATCTGCTTTTTACAAAAACTTTTTCTTTAGCTAAGTGAGTCATACTAGGTGATCCTCTTTGAGAGTGTGAGATGTTGAAAGAAATCATCGGAATCGGATCTGAATCTCGCCCTCCCGTTTTGGTGATGGGTGAGTGTTAGGACCAAAATGTCCTAATCAGAGAAAGTTTTATAAAGTAAGCTTTGAGAAGAATTAATTAGTGTAGTGTTTAGCTAGTTAATTATAGAATGGGGTTGGGCTTGGGCTTGGTGTAATGGGCCCTATATATAAAGGTTGAATAGAGAGAAAGAAGGTGTGAAAAAATCATTGTGGAAGAATCAACATTTCAATGAGAGTCTAGAGAGAGAGAAAGTGTGTGTGTGTTCTTATGTTTTTGAGATCTCAATAATAAATTCAAGAACTTTTCATTTTCATCTCTTTGATTTCTTCTTTGAATCCTCTATTTGTTTGATTCTTGGGTCCTACAAATGGTATTATAGCCAAACAAATCATTAGATTTGTTTGTTCCTATAGAATCATTCAAAGAGGATTTTTTTGTGGGTTTTGAAGCTTTGTTCTTGAAAAATTTTGAATACGAGTTTTTTTTGGGTTTTGGATCTTGGAGATTATGAAGATTGGAGTTTCGGTTGTGATTATATCCGTTTTCCGATTCGGAAAACTTCCTTTAAGATTATCATCTTTTCCGACTCGGGAAACATGAATAACCCGATTCGGGTATTCGAAGTTTCCCGACTCGTTCCTAAGTGGAACCTTTGATTTTTCAAGTTTCCCGATTCCCAAATCCAAGGCTATATTGGTTTCCCGACAAGAAGATTGGAATTAATTTTTGAATTGGAAATCAATTAGGAATTGCGACACCAATTGTTGAAATCGAAAATTTGCAATTTGGAAAGTGGAATCTACTTTTTGGTGGCTGGAAAAGTTTGAATTAAAGAAAATGGGTTTTCCGAATCCAACAGATACGTGTTTTCCGAGTCATGTGCAACAATTGGGAAATTGATTTAACTTTTGAAGATTTTGGCGAATTTGGTCCCCATAGTTTGATTTGCTTGATAATTTTATAGACCAAGTTTGTAATCATGTCGCTGCCAGTCCTTGCACTTTATGTTTCAAGTTCTGTCAGATTTGGTCCCTGCACTTCAAGTTTCAAACATATTCAGATTTGGTCCCTCAAGTTCAAGTTCTGAATATTTACAAGATTAACCCCTTGAGTTCAAAGTTCTGAATTTTTTCAAATTCAGCCCCTGGAGTTTAAGATTTTCACATCTTTCAGGAAAATTTATTTTTCTGATTTGGGACTTTCAGGATTCGGGGTATGGGAGTATTTGACGGAATTTCTTCCTGATGACGCAAAATTGCTCAAATTAAGTTCGGGAATCATCTTCAGATACGCTTTCAAGATTATATTCCGGTGCGCTCTAGATCCACCCAGATTCAAATACATGTGACGCTTCAAAATCCCCGCGCTTTATTAGCCACCTTACTTTCCCAATTGATTCGTAAAGATCTCATCAGCCCGGTTTTTAGCCCAATTCAGTTTTCAATCGCGAAAATTGAATTTCTCTTATTTCCCCAACTGCTCCAGATTCTTTGAAGACATGTCAGATTTGTAACGATTTCAGAATGATGGTGATCGGATTCTGCATTTGGTTAGACTACTTAGAAGCCTGACGCTCTGCAACCATTATTCTAGAGTTTTTATTAGATGGAATTATTCCTCGATGGAGTGCGAGTTGAGTTTTTCCTTCGGATGCCACCTTCGGTGAATGGTACTAATGTTACGTGCTCAATTCCTAGCCATTTCACCGTTGTGGAGGTTCAGTTGCGATCTAGAATTTTGAGTGACGGTCGTCATCCATCTGACTAAGAAGACTCGATCTGGATCTGATTACTTGACACTTTGGAAGATTTCAGGAAATCGACTACTTTCTAAGCAGCAGAGAGATCAAAGCAGAGTATCTCGTTCAGTATCTACCGCCAGTTTTTTAATCCATACGGTGTTTCGGTGATCCAAGCTTCAGTGTTTCCCAGTTGTGAGCTTATCAGATTTAGAGCTCTTTTTGCTGAATTCCTATTCAACACGGGGTCAAAGACAGAACCTTTACTTTTCTTGCTGATCTGCACGGTAACTCACACATGCATCTATCCCTTTGTTTCTCTTGGCTGGAGATTAACATAGTTGGATGAATCAACATGCTCTGGTGCAAGCTGTTGTATTCTGCGGTTATCAGACGTGTCGAGTTATTTACAGGTTGAGCTGTAGTTTGTGCAATCAGTCGCGGTTATTGCAAATCGGATGTGGTCTTTTAGTTGAAACTGAAGATGAAGAGCTACAATCGAGGGGGAGCTTGGAGATCAAAATGTAGCCGAACGCCACTAAAGTTTTCTGAAGAAAGCAAGGGGGAGAAGATCAGAGATGCTTCCTTTATAAAACTTTAGGGGGAGATTGTTAGGACCAAATTGTCCTAATCAGAGAAAGTTTTATAAAGTAAGCTTTGAGAAGAATTAATTAGTGTAGTGTTTAGCTAGTTAATTATAGAATGGGCTTGGGCTTGGGCTTGGGCTTGGGCTTGGGCTTGGTGTAATGGGCCCTATATATAAAGGTTGAATAGAGAGAAAGGAGGTGTGAAAAAATCATTGTGGAAGAATCAACATTTCAATGAGAGTCTAGAGAGAGAGAAAGTGTGTGTGTGTGTGTGTGTGTGTGTTCTTATGTTTTTGAGATCTCAATAATAAATTCAAGAACTTTTCATTTTCATCTCTTTGATTTCTTCTTTGAATCCTCTTTTTGTTTGATTCTTGGGTCCTACAGTGAGTATCAGCAATGGAAGCGCATAATGATACATTTCCTTGATCTATTGGATGAGAACCTGATGAAATCCATCCGAGAAGGCCCAGTTAGACCAACGGTTACCGTAGCCGCAGTTCCGAGAACTGACACATGCCCAGAACTACCATCATACGTTGTTGAAAAGCCTGTAGAGATGTACAACCCGGAACAGAGAGTACGTCACCTCGTTGAGAAGCGAGCACTTACCATCCTAATCATGGCTCTCCCAAACGACATGTACGCAAGAGTTGATAGTCTAACCAACGCACGAGACGTCTGGCTGGAGATTGAGCAACAGATGCAGGGTGGTGACACTACTCTAGAGAGCCAGAAAGAGAGCGCACTAAATGCCTATGAAGGTTTCAAAGCCCGGGATAACGAATCCCTCACAGAATCCTATCAAAGACTGAATTGCTTCGTCAATGATCTAAGAAGGCTTGGGGTTGAGAAGACCAAGTATGAAGTCAACGTGAAGTTTCTGAAGAATCTCACTGCGGAATGGCAAAACCTCGCCATCAACATTCAGCTAAGCAGAAACCTGGGAGTTATGGGTCTTCACGACCTCTTCAGTATGATAGTCCAGCATGAGGAGTTCATCACCGGGGAAGAACCAAGAAAGCATTTGATCCTCTGGCATTAGCAGCAGTGCCCTTTGGAGGACCGAACTCTGTTCCAATCCAACCCTCACAATACAACAGTGTCACTCCCCAGTATCATCAAGAAGATTACAACCAAGAGTTCAACCCGAACCTTGGTCCGAGCATGCAACATCCCGATGATCCTCTGATCATTACCATTTCAGATGAAGAACTCTTCAATTTGAATGAGTCGCTTGCTCTAATTTCCCACAACGTGCAGCTGAACGCAAACCATGGATTTAACAGATCACGGGGATCTGGATTTCCAAGTGGAGGCAGAATCGGGCAAGGCAGGGGAGGACATTATCAGATGGATAGATCTCAGTTCGGTAACCAAGGCAGAGGAAACTATCATCAAGGGGAAATATTTCAGGCATATGATCAGGGAAGATTTCGCAACGAGCAGGGAAGGTACAGAGAAGACCAAGGGAGATTCAGAGATCAACCCAGAAAAGATAACACTTACCTAGACTATCAAGGAGGTCCAGGTTATCAAGGAGACTGGAGAGGTCATGTCTCCGACCTCAACTACCGAAGAAGCTTGAGGCAATACACTCCTGAGTCTGGATATATCGACCGTCAAGGGTATGAAGGCAGATATGGAGGAAGATATGATGGAGGAAGACGTGATCAAGGACCGGGTTATGAGAGAATGGATCGCAGCAAAGGAAGCTTCAATGGAGGTGATCAAAGGGGAAGCAGTTCAAGACAAGCCCCGAGAGAAGTCCAACAAGCCCCAGCTGAGCAAGGTGGTCAAAGGTCAAATCAACCCCCGATTCCCATGAACCAAAACCCCGCTCCTCAACAAGCTGCCAGTCCCACTACCACTTGCTTCAAGTGTGGTAAGTTGGGATACTATGCCAGAGACTGCTCAGTAAAGTACAAGGATGTTGCCTACTTTGAGAAAAAGGCTGCTTTGATGAGGAAGAAGGAGAAAGGGGTTGCTTTACTTGTGGATGAGGAGAATTGGGTATGCGAGGAAGAGAGCTCGGATGAGGATGACCATATGGTGAAGGGTTTGTGCTTGATGGCTGATTTCGAGGGACCAGAAGCTGTTGGTCCTAGCACTTACCAAGACATTGATCCATCTGAGGTCAGTCATGTGTGGTACTTCCATTCCGGCGCATATAGACACATGACTGGTCAGAGATCCTTCCTTTTCGACTATGTTGAAAGGTTTGAGGGATATGTTAAAACTGCCGACAAGACACCTAAGCCGATGGTGGGTTATGGGAAAATCACGGACGGAAAATACATCATCAAAGATGTAAGGTATGTCGAGGGATTAGGGTACAATATGTTCAGCTCTAGTGGGTTCTGTGACAACGGATACTGGGTGAAGCAATTTCAATACGGAAGTGATGTGAATGATGAAGACAACAACGTCGTCCTTAGTGCACGGAGGAACGACAAGCTTTACTCCACCGTCTTCTGTTCAATCCCTCAGACACACCCTCAGTTTGAAGCACTTTCTACTCCGAGGAATGCAATATGTTTTCTCTCTAAGGCATCAAAGGAGGATAGTTGGTTGTGGCATCGAAGACTTTGCCATCAGAACTTTAAAGACATGAACAAGCTGGTTTCAAAACGCCTCGTCAAGGGATTACCAGAGACTCGTTTTTCCAAGGATACACTTTGTCCTGCTTGTGACCAAGGAAAGATGAAGAGAAGCTCCCATCCACCAAAGATGGATTCAAACAGCAAAAATCCCCTTGACATGATACACATGGATCTGTGTGGACCTACAAGAACTGAGAGCTTAGCCAGAAAGAAGTACATGTTGGTACTCGTCGTTGAGTTCTCAAGGTTCACCTGGCTTGAATTTCTTAGAGCCAAATTTGATTCTGCCGATCGAATCATTGCCTTCATCAAGCGGATTCAAGTTCTCTTGGGTCGTCGGGTGAAGAAGTTAAGAAGTGACAACAGAACCGAGTTTCGCAATGCCAAGCTGCAATCCTTTCTTGAAGATGTAGGAATTTCTCACAACTTCTCTACCGTGCGCACTCCTCAACAAAATGGAGTTGTGGAAAGGAAGAACCGGACATTAGTCGAAGCAGCTCGATCCAGATGGCTCATTCAGGAGTTCCTCAATCATTTTGGGCTGAAGCAGTCTCCACAACATGCTACACGCAGAATCGTACCTTGATCGTTAAGCGGACCGGTAAAACCGCCTACGAGATGGTCGAACAGCGTAAGCCAAACATCGATTACTTTAGAGTTTTTGGATGTAAATGCTATGTTTTAAATGACCGGGATGATTTGGGAAAGTTTGAACCCAAGTCTGATGAGTCTATCTTCATCGGATACTCACATAACTCAAAGGCTTATAGGGTTTTCAACAAACGGACCCGAACCATCTTGGAAAGCTCAAATGTTGATTTTTCCGAAACCGAAACCTATTCTGTTGCAAGTCCGAGTAATGTAGATGCCTCATTCCCTGAACTGTTCACCGCACCACCGAGCACAGATTCTTCCACTAACTCTTTTGCTTTAGACTTTATAGACCTCGCAGATTACGATCTACCCACTCTCACGGGTCCGATTGTAATACCTACTCATGCTGGTTCGACCACTACTTCCATGACATCCGATGCCTTCATCACTGAGCCTTCTTCAAGCACTTCTACAAACTCAGTGACACCAGAGTCGGCGGTCTCTCCCCTGAAACCTCATCCCCTGCCTCACCGGAACCCGTCCGAGAACAGACCCCACACCCTGTTCTTGCACCAATCCCGGAAGAAGCTCCACTACCCTCACCTAGTTCAGCTCAAAGAACTTATGCTCAGGTAGTGCGTGAGCCCCGGTTAGAGGCAGCACCGCAGACTAATCTAGAAGTGGGATCATCGAGTAGAAACCAGCGAGAGGTCTTTGCAGTGCAAGATGAGAACGACGCATCCAACAACCAGCAAGCTTATGTCACTCTTCCACACACTAGAAAGTGGACACGAGATCATCCCCCTCCCAGATCATCGGGAGTCCCTCACAACCTGTCAAGACGAGATCGTCAAAGAACGTAGAAAACCTGATTCTATTCGGAGGGTTCTTAAGTGAACTCGAACCTTCGGATGTTTCCCAAGCTCTTACCGATCCTGATTGGGTTCTAGCGATGCAAGAAGAGCTTGCGGAATTCGAGAGATACAAAGTATGGCGTTTGGTAACCAGACCGTGAGGAAAGTCCATAATCGGGTTGAAGTGGATTTTCCGGAACAAGAAAGACGAAAACGATCTCATCATCTGGAACAAAAGCTCGATTGGTTGCCAAAGGTTATCGCCAACAAGAGGGTATTGATTACTATGAGACGTTTGCGCCTATGGCTCGGATCGAGGCTATTCGGATCTTCCTTGCATATGCCGCACACAAAAACATGACGGTGTATCAAATGGACGTCAAGTGTGCCATCTTGAACGGAGTTCTTCAAGAAGAGGTGTACGTCGAACAACTAGAAGGATTCGTCGATCCCAGATATCCAAACCATGTGTACGTGTTGGATAAGGCACTTTACGGTCTCAAGCAAGCTCCTAAGGCATGGTACGAAACTCTCACTGATTACTTGCTAGGAGTTGGCTACAAGAAAGGTACAATCGATCCCACCTTGTTTCTTAAGAGATCAGGTAGTGACTTAATCATAGTTCAGATTTACGTGGATGATATTATCTTTGCATCTACGAAGCCTGAGATGTGCCAAGAGTTTGAAAACACCATGAAATCCCAATTTAAAATGAGCATGATGGGCGAGTTGACGTTCTTTTTAGGACTTCAATTTCGACAACTCCCTGATGGCATTTTTATAAATCAAGCTAAATATGTTCAAGATCTTTTAAAACGTTTTGATTTCGGTGGCTCAAACTCTGCGGCAACACCAATGCCCAGGAATTTTCAACTAAATGCTGATTCCTCTGGTAAACCGGTTGACCAGAAGACTTATGGGGCAATCATTGGTTCTCTCTTATATCTCACGGCTAGTAGACCCGACATTGTCTTCTCCACGGGTGTCTGTGCTCATTTCCAGTGTGATCCTTGTGATTCACACTTGTCTGCAGTCAAAAGAATCCTTAGGTATCTCAAAGGCACACCGGATTTTGGCCTTTGGTACCCAAAGGATTCTGGTTTTGAACTAATCGCATATGCAGACTCAGATCATGCAGGTTGTAAGCTCAACAGGAAAAGCACATCTGGTGCTTGCCAATTCCTTGGAGACAAGCTAGTGATTTCGTCATCCCGGAAATAGAATTGCGTATCTCTATCCACTGCGGAGGCTGAATATGTTGCCGCCGTCTGCTGCTGCTCGCAAGTTCTGTGGATGAAAACCCAACTTGCTGACTTTGGATACACAATGTAGAGGATTCCCATTTACTGCGACTCCAAAAGTGCGATTCAAATCACGACGAATTCGGTTCAACATTCTCGCACAAAGCATATCGACATCAGATATCATTTCATCAAGGACAACGTCGAGAAAGGACATAAAGGACATGGAAGCTCATGGAAGCTCTCCCGGATCACTGGGAAAATTACACCATGTGTCTTAAAATCTCAAAGGACATAAAGACTATAACTCTCAGCGAGTTATATGGTATGATGCTCAACCATGAACAACACAAGACCCTTAAGTCTAATCTCATAAGAGATACTAAGGATGTCAAACACACCTCTCTTGCTTTAATTTATGACTCTCCTCAACCCTCTAATCCTATCTCAACAGTGACCATCACTGAGATAGAAGATTCTGACTCTAACCACGTCTCTGATACTAAGACTGAGCTCAATGAGTCCCTTGCTCTTCTCTCTAAGCATTTCAAGAAGTTTGGACGAAAAGGAAACTTCCGAAAGTCCAAACCTCTCTTTCTTACGAACAAGGCTGAAACACCCTCTGGTAATAAGGCCTCTGCTACTTGCTTTAAGTGTCAGGGAAAGGGACACTATGCTACGGAATGCAGGTACAAGAAGAATCAGTTCACTGAATCTTCCTCTCCAGCTTCCAAGGAGGACAAATACTTGAAGCTGAAGGCGAAATATCGCAAGCTAAAATACCAGCGAAAGGGCAAAGGTCTAATCGCTGAAGGCAAAGAATGGGACGATTCCTCTGATGAACTCAAAACATGTCGAAAAACACGAAATCGAACATCAATATCCAAAATAAAGCATCGAACCAAATAATCAATGGGGTCCACCGAAATGGTCCCTCCACTGTTCATAACTCTCATAACCTGGAGGACTCGGGTCCTATGGCGGCCAGATAGTGTACTGCGGTGGTGGTGATGGCTCATAATCAGGTGCCATATGTGTGAAGAAACCCATCATCGCCTGGTTCTGCCTGTCGAATGACCTCTGAGTTTGGACATTATGGTAGTGCGTCCGTATCGAGAGATCCTGGAAAGCGGTGTAAGCATCCCAGTCGGGCGGTACCTGATGTGATCCCGAGGGTCCTGCCTCATCATACTGCTGCTGTGGCTATGGTTGTGGGTCAGGCATCTCCTGAACCTCTGGCTCGTCTCGAACACCAATCCAAATCCAAGAATTCCCGGCTCCTCTCTCTACTACTCTCGTCCCCCTAAGCTGATGCTTATCTATCCGACCTAACTCTCCCAGACAAGTCAAAGAAGCTCTCACCTTTGGCATCAAAATCCCACGTGAAACGGCTATGAGGGTGATGTACTGACCACCTAAAAGTCCACTCGAAGTCCTAAATCCCTTAGCTCTGGTGAAAAAGTCGGCTATGATGTGCGGTAGGTTAGTACGCCGGTCTCGGTCCACTAACTGAGTAAGCAACCAAAGGTCAAAGTCTCATATCTGGTCCTGGCTGGATTTCCTCTGGTTTAGTGAATATGCTATCATCCTATGCAAAACACGGTGCTCCAGGTTCACTAAGTCACCAGACTTGGTGTTGGGCCGTCTATACTGTCCTCGACCAAGTTGACTCCAAATCTCACTAAAGCTCAAATCCTCAGGAGACGCAATGTCACAAAGTGAAATGTACTGGTTAAAATAACCATCAGCTACCTCCTCAGCCATGTAAAATCCAATGGAAACTGCAAACGGGACTAGGGACTGATGAAACCAACGACCACCAAATCGATCATCAATACATCTACGTCTCACACTCTCCCTACCTTTCTCATCATCAAAGGAGTAAGTGGTAATAAACTCTAGGGTCAACTCTCGGTAAACTGGCTGTCTCCCATGCTCTAAAGCTCTCTCCCATGCTCTACAAGTAAAGAGTGAGGTTCCATGTCCATCATCTAACCCTCTCCTAAGATAGGCTCGAATGTTACCTTCTCAGTTAAGCTCTCGTAAGAAATCCCAATCCAAAGTACGTCCAATCTCAACGTGCCGTTCCTTAATTGCGTTGAACGTCGCGATCACCTCAAGTCGCTCCTCCTCATTAAGTTGCAGGTGTTGGCCGAACTTTAAATTCATGGTCGCTTGAAGCAACAGGAGAGCGCTGTAAAAATAGCACAACCAAAATTAGCGCGAATTACCTCGATAAAAAGGAAGGCATTCTTCCCACACTTAGTGATTAACTACACACTTTATTAAGTTACTAAAATAACAGGAACCTATCAAAAATTTTAAAAGCCAAAAATTTGACCAAATAGGTTCCCACACTTAGCACTTAATCTATCCCTTTACAAAATGTAAAATTGAGCAAACGGGATAATATCAAAAAATTTCGGCAAGTTATGCAAAAATTGGCCAAATAAAACAGAACTTGTCCGAAGCAATTTAATAAAGGTGTGGTTATTCACATAGTGCAAAAAGAAAACTCAACTTATGCGCATTCAAGATAAAACACACTTTGCCGAATTTTGCCGACAAAAACTATATCTTCCCACACTTAGTGTTCGACCGTATTTTGTTCCGATTTTAAAAAACAATGGGAACCGTTTATTTAAAAACAACTCCCATCAAAAAGGGTTCCCACACTTGGAATCTCGTACCGTTTGGCATTTTGAAAGTGAAACATGAAACCGCGCCAAAATCTTGATTTTTAAAATACGAGAAAAGTCCAAAAGATTCCAAAAACATTTTACGGTCAAGACACAAAAGTGGAACGATAAAGTTTTCAAATAAACCAAGGCAACAATTCAAGAAAACGACAATTAACCAACGAGCACTTTCAAACAACAAACTTTCATGGATTAAAAACAAGATTCATGCTTTCCGCCGCAATAGAAAGATTGCATCTTCCCGTTTAGTTGATGACCACAATTCTTTTATAAAAACCAAAGTGACGAGAACCTTTTTGAAAAATTGATTCTTATGAAAATTCAAAAGATTTTGCAAAAATTGATTCCCACACTTAGAATTTTTACCATCTAGTCTTTCAAAACAATTTGTACCAAAAACTTGATTAGATGGCCAAAATAAGCTTCAAGCATCCTCTTTAAAAATTTAAATTTTTATAACATTGTATGATGCTTGAAAGCTTGACAATGGTCAAGTACCAAAGGAGAAGATGAACTCAAAACATGTCGAAAAACATGAAATCAAGCAACAAAAATTCAACCATTAAGCACAAGAATGAATTTCCCGAACAATAATCATCAAAACCTTGTAAATCCAAATTGGGGAAAAACCACCAAGAAAGCTCCAACAATGGAGCTCATCAACAACAATCATTCCATGGAAAATCAACAAACATAACATGCTATCAAGTCGAACAACCTATAACATGCATCAATCAAGCACAAGAAAATGGTTTCCCCCACCCATCACAAAGTTTGCACACAAAGCTCAATTTGGGGGAAAACCACCATGGAAGCTACCGACAAGAGAAATTAAAGATGGAGAAGAAGAAATCATACCTTGGAAGCCATAAAATTGAAGAGCAATCGAGCCTAGAGGGTGTGAGGGATTGATTTTCGGACTTACAAAGGGTTTTCGCGGCGCTAGACTCGAAGCAAAATAAGAAAGAAAAGCCTAGAAATCGCGAAATAAGAAAGAAAACCATAGAAGTCTGATCTGCACACTAGCTCGCGGTGTGAGCAGTTTCCTACGCGGCGCGAAGAGTCTAATTAGGGCACGGGTTAGTTTGACTATGCTCGCAGCGCGAGACGGAGCGTTCGCGGCGCGAAGACTTTCAATCGAGGCTCGCGACCGCGAGAATGGGCCTTCGCGTACACGAGAGGGTTCTGTCCGGGATCTATTTTCGTAAAAGAGAAGCTCGCGGCACGAACGTGTAACACCCCGCTAAAGCGGAAACACGAGGTGTAACAGCTATGATATCATCGCAATAGGAAACAAACAGCACCAATCATTCATATATAGAATTTAAGGTTTACAATTCAAAAGGAGTACATTCCCAAGATAATCCAGTTTTAACAAAATATTACAAAATAAATAAGTCTTGATTGATGTTGTCAACCACGTTCACTTAAGCGCTTTCTACTACGTTCTTATTTTCCTGAAAAGCATGTTAAATCAAGTGTCAACTACAAGGAGTTGCTGAGCTCACAGGTTTTCATATGCACAAAACAGTTTATATGCAACAGTTTTAGTGAACCTTTATGCTCACTCAAATTTTCGCAAACATTTATAGTGAACCTTTTTGCTCAATCCAATTCCAAAGCTTATCTTTAGTGAATCTTTTTGCTCACTCCATTTCAAAGGTTTGTAACAATACATGTGCAAATTCCCGGGATAATACTATTCACAAGATATTTAATTGTTGAGCCACTACTAAGCCTAAATACGACATGCTACGCCCCTGTTCTACCTCAACGGTGGGACTAAAACCCCACATGTGTAGAACTCTTTATTCAATATGGTGCACCTCTTTCTCGTAAGTATAAGGTGGGTATGTCTACCAAATAGCGGTATCCACTAATATTATAGGCCCATTGTTATGAGTTAATAGTAGTAACCTGGGACTTAACTTTTTACACTCAACATATCATGTCTCTTAATATTATAACAACTTGCTCATGATTAACATTTATATAGCAATTTAAACCAACATTTAACACTTTGAACATGCTTTTCACCGCAACACGTAAAAACGGTAAAAGAGGGACTGTGAATACTCACCTTAATGGATTTAGCGGTACGAACGATAATTAAGATCCCGTTACGAAGCTTAATAGTGCCTTATAAAAATCATGTGAGACGTAAGTCCTAATTTGTCAAACTTATAATCCTAGCTAAGTCCCTATCGTTTTCTTATATAATGCCTTTACTTAATCATATTTAAACATACTTTAGTGTAAAAATAGGTTTTGATATAATTTAAAGATATGTAAAGGAGTAAAAGACTTGAAAGTTCAAAATTTCAGTTTTTGGAAAACTCAGAATGTTGACAGATTCGGCATCTTTATAAAAATGTCATTTTTAGCTTTTATGCAAAAGGGAAAAAAATTCCCAAAATTTTATCGAGTGAAGATGGATGGGTTAACAACATCCATACCAAAATTCATCAATGGTTGAGGTTTTTACCATGTATAACTAAATTTTACAAAAATAATGCGCACAGTATCATTTCAGAATCATATGTCCGTAGAGTTCGGATCATAGAGGGTTCGTTACATCTTCAAATCTAGAAATTCCAAAGAGGTTTTGAAGCTAACATAAAAATATAACTAAGAAATTAAAAATCACTTAAAATGGATGAGTTTTGTAAAAGATATGCTCATTCAAACTCACATGTATGAATCTGTCATTTTCGGACAGATTGCACGATGATTTTGTTTTCAACTGTTTCCAGATTCTATGGAGAGCTAACACTATGAACTTGAGTTTAGATTAAAAAAGCATACACTTTTTATAATTTTTCAAGGAGATATGCATGCAACAAGTCTACTCTATAATCTGACTTGAAGCTGTCGTGCAATAAAAAGTCTAGGGATGATTAAGGGTTCTAAGTTTCGAATTTTTTAGTGATTCCAGTTGGGTTTGAACCGTGACTCATCAAACTTCATTCCATAAAAGTTGTAGACAAAAAAAAGTTCATTTAAACCTATTTTGGGTCGTCCAAAATACATGACAAGAATCTTCCAGAATCTGACTTTTGACATTATCAAACTTTTCAAAGTTTATAATCTTTTTTCATATGAAAACAATGATTCTAATGCTATGAGGCCATAAACACCCATCAAATACCATAAAAAATGATAAAAAAAATGATCAAAACTTAGGATAGATTATGCATGCAAAGCTACTACATTCCAGATTCACATGTGAATATAACTACAAAACTTGGGGGTTTTTCACCCTTATTCTTGAGTTCATGTTGAAAGATCATAGGTTTTACCCATTTTATGTATTTTTCATGTATCCAAGACATTCAACCTCCCTTCTAGAACAACAAGAATGTTTCATCCACTTAAAATAGCAAAAGATGTAGAAGAACAAAAAGAAAAGGCACTAAAAGTGCTCAAATCAAGATGAAATCACTAGATGATGTTTTTACCTCCTTGATGAACAATAAAAGATGTTTTAATCTTCTATTTTGATCTTCAAAGATAATGTTTAGGGGATGGGTTTTCTGGAAATTAGATGAAGATATGAAGGTTTTATGATGGAGCTATCAAGATTGAGAGAAAAGATTTAAAGAGAGAAATGAGAGATGGATGGAAAATGATTGCAAAAATATTCAAATGGGTTATATGGGGTGGGTATGGCCAGCCATATAATGGCCCCCAACTCATTCTACTTTTTTTTAGACAATAGGAAAGACCAACTAATTTAAGATGCAACGGTTTAATGGTTCGCAATATTTTCGCAAAAATACAACATTTTTCGACGTTAACTCTATAAAAATATTTCTACTTGTAATATAAAACCTAATAATTTATATATATTAGAGTCTTATTAGATGAATTTGGAATTATATAAGGTGTTTCCGACGGATAAGGGACAAAACGGGACTTTTCCAGATGATTTTCGGGATTTCTAAGCTATTCTCCAAAAAATTTCGCATAATCAAACATAAACCGTCCTAAATAGTTATCTGAAAAGGAAATTGATTAAAATTATACAAATGAGTGATTATCGAGTCGCAAACTTGAGAGTTGAAATTGGTCGGTTGTCACATTTACCCCTTGTTGAAAGAAATTTCGTCCCGAAATTTACTGTTTGCCACTCTTAGGGGATTCATTTGTGAATAACTGCGGATACTTTCTCTTCATAAAGTTCTTCCGTTCCCACGTAAACTCAGGCCCGTGCTTTGAGATCCAACGAACTTTTACTATTGGAATTTTACTACGCCTCAACTGCTTGATCTCTTGGTCAAGGATTTAAATCGGCTCTTCTATAATGCGTTGTTGATCATTGATTTGAACTTCCTTCAGTGTTAACACCATTGCTTCTTCAGATAGACATTTCTTTAAATTAGAAACATGGAAGGTGTCATGAATGGCACCGAGCTCCGGAGGTAAGTCCAATTTGTAGGCAACTGGTCCGATTCTCACTTGTATCTCAAACGGTCTAATGAATCGGGGACTCAGTTTTCTTTTCTTCCCAAATTGTAGTAACCCCTTCCATGGTGATACTTTTAGTAGCACTTTGTCCCCAACTTGAATCTAAATTGGTTTCCTTCGGTTATCTGTATAACTCTTTTGGCGGTCTCTGGCTGCTTTCAACTTTCCTTGGATCGTCTTAATTTTGTCTGTTGTTTCTTGAACGATATAGGGTCTGCTTAGTTGTCGCTCTCCAACTTCCAACCAACTAAGCGGTGATCTGCTTTTGCGTCCATAGAGAGCTTCGTATGGAGCGCACTGAATGCTGGAGTGGTAACTATTGTTGTAGGAGAATTCAACCAATGGTAAGTGATCATCCCAATTACCTCCAAATTCCATCACACAGGCATGCAACATATCCTCTAACGTTTGTATGGTTCTCTCTATCTGCCCATCAGTTTGAGGATGATATGAGGTGCTTAGGTCTAACTTTGTACCCATCGCCTTATGTATGACTGCCAGAATCGTGAGGAAAAGTGGCTATCTCTGTCTGAAATGATCAAAATCGGTACTCCATGACGCATCACTATTTCGTTGCGGTATAGTTGTGCAAGTCTGTCTATGCTAAGTCTTCTCGAATTGGTAGAAATTGCGTTGATTTCGTAAGTCGATCCACAATTACCCATTTTGAGTCATGACCTTTCTTGGTTTTTGGTAATTTGGTCACAAAATCCAACGAGATTTGCTCCCACTTTCATTCTAGGATTTCTGGCTGTTCTAGAAGACCAGATGGCTTCTGATGTTCTGCCTTGACTTTGAACGAGTCATGCATTTACTTACATATAAGGCTACATCCTTCTTCATTCTAGGCCACTAGTGATGCTCTTTTAATCCTTTGTACATCTTGTCAGCTCCTGGTGTACCGAGTACTTCGTTTGATGAGCTTCGTCCATGATTATTGATCGCAAATGGTCATCCTTTGGTATCCATACTCTGTCCTTGCAGTAATGTATTCCATCTGACCTTACCACGAATGACTCTGTCTTTTTCCAGCTGATGCAGAGTCTCATTCTTCAGATTTTCTGCCTTTAAAGCTTCTCTTTGAGCTTTGAGTATTTGACTCCTCAAACTTGTTGGCACTAGCATTCCCATAGCTCGTGTCCTTGACGGCTTCACCCTTTCTTTCCGGCTCAATGCATCTGCTACTACATTTGCTTTTCTTGGGTGATACTTTATCTCACAATCATAGTCATTGAGTAATTCAACCCATCTTCTTTGCCTTATGTACCACATCTTTTGATCAAGAATGTGCTGAAGAGTTTTGTGATCAGTAAAGATTCTGCATTTCGTACCGTATAGGTAATGTCTCTAGATCTTGAGTGCGAAAACCACAGTTCCAAGCTCTAAATCATGAGTTGTGTAATTCTTTTCGTGAATTTTTGGCTGCCTTGACGCATATGCAATGACTTTGTCTTTTTGCATCAATACGCACCCCAAGCCTTGGTGTGAAGCATCATAGTACACTACGAAATTATCTGTTCCTTCCGGTAATGCCAAGATTAGTGCGTTACACAACTTATGCTTAAGTAGCTAGAATGCTTCCTCATGTTTCTCTCCCTAAACAAACTTCTTGTCTTTCTGCGTTAGGGTTGTCAGTGGTCGCGTAATCTTGGAGAAATTAGCGATGAACTGCCGATAATAGCCTGCCAAACCAAGAAATTGTCGAATCTCTGTTGGTGTCTTCGGAGCTTCCCATTTCTTTATGGCCTCAATCTTCGCTGGGTCAACATGGATTCCTTCCTCGTTCACTACATGGCCAAGAAAATGCACTTCCCGAATCCAAAATTCACACCTTGAAAATTTGGCATAAAGTTTTTCAGCTTTGAGTAACTCTAGTATCAGCCTCAAGTGTTGCTCATGCTCCTTCTCATCTCTTGAATAAATCAAGATGTCATCAATGAACAAAATCGCAAACTTGTCTAGGTATGGCCGACATACTCTGTTCATCAAATCCATAAAACTGCTGGAGCGTTTGTTAAGCCAAAAGGCATGACCAGGAACTCATAATGTCCATATCGGGTCCTGAATGCTGTCTTAGTGATATCTTCTTCACGAACTCTCATCTGGTGATAGCCGGATCGAAGGTCGATCTTGGAGAAATAAGTAGCTCCTTGCAATTGGTCGAACAGATCATCAATGCGAGGGAGAGGATAACGGCTCTTGAGGGTTAGCTTGTTCAATTCCCTATAGTATGTGCACATCCGAAAACATCCGTCCTTCTTCTTGACGAATAAAACTGGAAATCCCCAGGGTGAAGAGTTGGGGCTGATAAATCCTTTATCGAGCAGCTCCTAAAGTTGTTCCGATAGTTCTTGCATTTTTTATGGCGCTAACTAATAAGGTGATTTCGCTATGGGTGCAACTCCTGGGATTAAATCGATGTGAAATTCCACCTGTCTATGCGGGGGTAGTCCGGGTAACTCCTCCGGAAATACTTCATGAAAATCTCGTACAACTGGGAGATCTTGAATTCGCTTTCCTTTTATCTCCTTACCCACAACGTGTGCCATAAATGCCACACATTCCTTAATTTCCTTGTTTGGCTTACATTGCTTTGTTTCTCCTCTTGGTGCTGCTCAAGCCTTTTTTCATCGTATAATACCTATCTTTAGAGTGGTCTGGGCTTCTACATTCGTAGTAGACTTTCCGCCTTCTTGACCTTTCTTTCCTTTCTATAGTATAGAGCAAAATGTTCTACTATTTTATACTCGGAACACGAAAGTTAAGCTCCTAGCTGGTTGCGGTCACATCTAATACATTTTGGATGAGACCCCATATACTGTTCCAGCCTCCTGGGTCTTCACTCCAAAACTTCTAACTACCTTCCGACTTTTGTCTGAATTACCTCCACTCATCTCCTCTGACAAGTGTTCTAACTTTCTTATATTACCACCCATTCCATTCGATTGATACAATAATTCCATCATTCCTCCTACTTGCGATTAGATTGACGGTAACTTGTGTGACAATGTCAGAGAGTGCGTGTCAGACTTGTTGGGCTATGAGTTAAGCAATATCGGGTGATTGATTATTAGGGTTTACTCTCGGCTATGTATGTTTCTTCTTACTTGTTGTAAAATGTATGTTTCATCAAAAGTGGTATTTGATAAATGTTCGAAGATTATTCATATTTTATTTGTGACAATTTCTTAAAATTAAAATCGATAATAAGATCTTTGTGATTAGATAAAAATTAGTTTCCTAATAACTTAGTACATATCTGAAAGGGTTAAGTTTGATGCCATTGCGTCATTAAAAATATTTTACTCCCCCAAGCTAAAGCTTAAATGGGACAACGACAAAGTACACATTGATTTATAATATTTTTTTTTCAAATTAGCGAGAGTTAAAATCGAAAAGATCAATCTTGGCAACAGTTTTGCCACCACTTGCCAGCACAAGTCAACTCTCCTAGTCGTCCTTCATACCTCATAGCATTCTCTACAACATTGGTAGTACATTCCTCCAAGGGATGCGCCAATTTTGTCAACTTAATTATGGCCCGATTCTATCTTGATGCCCTCCTTCGACTATTTTGCAGTCCGTCAGCTAGTGCTCTGTTTCTCCAAAAACAATGAGAAAAGAGATGGAATAGAAATCAAGATGAATGATAAAAACAATGAAGCTCAAAGAATGCTTTCATGGAGATAATATTGATATAGCAAAATAAAGATTACACCAAGTTTTTAGAAAAGCATTAACAAAAACCCTAATCATCATATCCTATTTATAGTAACATAGGAGTATGAGACAATTACATAACTGGCCCTCGAAGTTTAAGACTTCACACAATAGGGCAAACAAACAACTAAAAGTTCATTAACTGGAAATTACATATACTGAAAAGAAACATAGACTTCTGACTCTTCACAACCAGTGAGGGTCTAACAATCTCCCCCTTTGGGAAGAAGTCTGAAGGGCGGCGGAAACTTCAATGCTGGCTCCTACTTCGACAACTGTAGGAACTCCTCCCAATCTCCAATGATCCTAGCTCGCATCCTCATAGTGGCTTCAACTCTTCGGTATATCAACCTCTCTTTCAGCTTCTCCTCTATCAAGTTTATTGCCTCCAGGACCTTTGCCTTCCCGTCGTTGTGCTTCGATGGAGGGATCTGATCGGTCAAAAGCCTGCTCTTGAGCCCATTGTACACATAGAGCAGGGTATCGTCGCAGAACTAAGCAAGTTCGCTGAATCGCATAAACTTGCGTTCCTTCTTCTTTTGGGTCAAGTAGACGACCCCATGCTCTGGCACCTTGGATGGAATGTAGAGGTAGTAAGATCCAATTGTGGGCACGTGAAGGTTCGGACGAAGTAGGTTGACCTTGGGTTGGCGGCTCTCGATGGCAAGCTGATATCCGTCACACGAGCCAGAGTGATTGCGTGACGAACGTATTTCTTCAAGAGTTCGAGGCCATCGGAGTAGTACCTGGGGCTGACGATCGGGCCTTGCAAGTACTTGATGAGAGTGAGGAGCTCTTCGAGGTGTATCCTATCCAGATCAGCTTCGATGAACGTCCAATCTTGCAACTCTCCAGCGGGTATGCCAGTTCCGTACATTCGGATGTCGAATTCAAGAAATAACTGATACCCATGACCGTAATAGCATATCGCAGTTACTTTCACGAACCGACGCCTTATCCGTTGTCGTCCGTGTTTCGTCCAGTTGCATACCCTCTGGTGGATGTAAGCAGTTCTTCGTCTAAGCTTCTTCAGATGCGAGATCTCGAAGTACACCTTTCGGGAACACACATGAAGCTTCTCTTGCTGATAAATCCTCGAAAAGGATTCTTCGAGGAACGGTCGGAAGATGACCAAGTGATTCCAGTTGAGCTGGATAACTGTAGGAGCTGGAAAATCGGGAACTGAGGTCGTGATAGTATGTGGCACGTCGGAAGTGGGAAAGTCGACCGTAGAGAGAAAGCTGTTGTAGTCGGTAAAGCTCACAATGTCATCCCCTTTTTGTAGATCCGTAGGCTCTGAGCAAGTGACCTTAGGATCTTTCGAGCTTCCTCTGGAATCTGTAGCTCGTTCGGATCCATCGGTGCCGACTCGGGGGAAATAACATCGAGATCAGCTGTTGGTTTCTTATGAGGGAAGTGTATCACCTCGTCTAACGGAATCGACTCGTAGTGGAAAATCTCAACATCAAGAGTCTCCGTGTCTGAATCTTCATAAAGTACGGCGGCAGTCTTTGACGGAGCACTCTGTGGAGCTGTTGTGGAAGCTGGAGCTGAGGAGGATCCGGAACCGAAGGCTGGAGGGAAGTCGATGCGAAGCCTTTTAGTAGCTTGCACCTCCCCCTCATGAGGACCCGGAGCCGAGTCATCAGGGTCATCATGCCTCCTTTTGGAAGGCTGAGCCTGACCTGAGACCGACATGCAGCCTCTAATTCCCGGATGCGGCGCTAGAGAAGCTCGATCTGTTGCTCTCTAGCCGCGACCAATGCATCTCTCTCTCGAACTTGGGCAGACAGGCGGTCGTTCTGAGTCATGTAGAGGCGATCATGTACTCCTGTTCAGCCTCAGTGACGTAGCCCGGAATGTCGGGCAAGTTACCCGAAGACGGAGGAGCGAGGCGAAGGACATCCTCGGATTGACGGGCGATAGGGACTTCGGTTGACGGGGAATCTTCCACATGTTTACCCTTCAATTTGCGCTTGATCTCGTAAAGCTCCCGATCCCGGTCTTCTTGGAGCTTTCGGGAAGTTTCTAGATCGGCTCTTCTCTTCTTCTCTATTTCGACCAAGTCTCTCTCTAGTGCCTCGACCCACATTGGCCTCCTCTAATCTCTGTATTCGTGATTTGACGACTTTAAGGATGTCATCCGAATCCGTCGGACCATCTCCCGGTGTTGCTTGGGCGGTTTTAAGTATTCCGCCCGAATCCGTCGGACTAAATACCGTGATTGCGTGGGCATCATTATAGATTTTGCCCGAATCTGTCGGACCCGGTCCCGATGGTGGTACTCCTGGTGCTTCTTCAGCTTCGGTTGACGAGAAAAGACCCATACATGTACTTTCTCGGCCTGTAAACACTGCTGTCGATATGTTGACAGTGTTAGGGCTTCCAGACGATCCTCGAAAGGCGTCGCCTAACGCACGAACTACGTCCATTCGGGAAAATCCGCGTAGAACATCTGCTTGTGCTACTCCCGATCGTGTCCTAAGAATTGAAGGGATACTAAAGATCCCGGAAAGTGGTTCTACGACTCGAGGTGCGCTCAAAGATGTCGATAGGTGGGGAAACTGAAACGACCATCTGTTGAGAGATGGAAGTTGTGCTTGATCCCCGTGAGAAACTGAAACGACCATCTGTTGAGAGATGGCCGAGTGGCTGGCTGTGGTGTGCGAATGCGCTAGTTGGCTACTAGCATCTTGACCTGACAGCGTAAGCTTCCTGGTCTCAGTGTGGATCACCTCTGTGTGGGTTTGACGCGGGCTAAGGGGGACGGCCGGTTCTAAGATCCTATGTGGCTCTTCTTCTCCGACCGCTTCCTGGATTTGAGCCCAAGGCTCATCTACGTGGACCTCTTCATCTTCGGTCTCTTTTTCAAGACCCTCTCATTCACCCTCATCACCACTGTCTTCATCCCAACCAGTCGCCACTTCAGCTTCGCCTTCATCCTCTCGACCGACTGTTCGGTCATCCGAAGCTAGATCACCTCCCAAGACGGGATCATCTGACATGCGATCGTCATTGAACGAGGAAGTTACCTCGTCGTCATCTATCTGCTGGGCTTTCCCTCCCTTCACCGGTACGGACTCCGTGAATTCCTTATCGGCTCCGTAGTCCACTTGCTCGGACTCGGTGGCCTCATCATCTACCTCACGACAGTCTGATGGAGTGTGATCTTGTGAAAGTCCATCGTCGGAGTCGCCAGATGGTTCGCTGGAGGGGTCACCGAGTTGGCGAGACGCCGCGGCCGCTGGTGGTGGTGATTGAAACTGTGCTTGTTCTTGTGGGGAAGCTTCCACTTCCTCACCAAGTCGTGCAGATATTTGCGGCGGCTTCGGCGCTCAGCGCTCTTCTGAGTTGGAGGATTGGGGGGACTGATGAAGTACCCCTGTATATTGCTTAACCCGATGGCCAAGGATGCGATTGGGTTCCGATAGGATGTGTACCGGTTGCTCAACATAAGTACGAGTGTGGGCCCGACAAGCTCGGTTCTCGACGGCCCTCTAGTAAGCTTCAGCTCCTTCCAAGTGTGGAGTAGCGGACGTCCCGACAATTCTACCCATTTCGCCCTTACGTCTACTCTCATCACTCCCGAGCCAGAAGCTCCCCCACTGGAACTCTGGCCCACCGTGCCAAGGGCACGACTTCTATGAGGGACGGGTTGCACGTCCAGGGTAGGGCTCCTCGGCTCTAAGGAGTCCGTGGACGCAGCTTCTAGACCTATGGACACCCTATACATACCTACACTCGTTGCCCTCTGGTCCGTAGTGTTCAGCACATGCACCGGGATTGGCATCTCCACTTGGCCTTGCTTCAAGGTTCGTCGATTCATCCTGTTGATCTGTTTGCTCTAGAAGCGGGGATGGCCTGATCTGCGATGGACGGTCTGGTGGCAATCCATATGTTCTCGGATAATGATCCTAAATAATCTCATCCACGGGATGGATGAGTGACGAGTCCATGCAGGGCCTTCCACAACGTCGGTGATGATGTCCTACCATAGTTGTTGCACGACGTCGATTCGCCTTCCGTAGGCGATGGAGTGGATGATGTGCCACATGGGAGTGGATGCCCGGTCGACACCATGAGCCTTTGATGAGAGGCATCGGTTCAGCAAGTTGAAGAGCGTGAACCAGAGGGGTGGCAGCATCCCCTGAGTGACGTGTGAAATTCTGTTGAGCCTATGAGTCGGGTTCACCATGACCCCGAGAGCGAGAATCTCGCTGAAGAGTTCGGGGTCGGAGATAAGTGGCTCAAACGGGGCCTCGGGAGTATCGGCAGGTAGGTGGAGGATTCGCCTGAGGTCCTCCATAGTGACGATCATCTCGGTCTGATCGACGCTTCCCACAAGGGTCAGTACCTCGTCTCTGGACTCCACTCGAGAAGTGTGCCATAACTTTTGCACATACAGGAGGGGAACCTCGACGGTGATCTGCTTAGCGTACGCCACTAGGTGCACCTTCAGGATCACCCAAGAAATCAGCGCGCAATCAGCAGCATTGTCGATCGGCGAGGGCGAAGAGTTTTGTTGAGGAGCCATTTCTGTCAAACAAAATGAAGAACAGTGGTAGTAAATGCCCTGAAATATGCTAAGTGTTGAAAACTGGTGGGAATGGAAAATATCATGTTCCGATTTGGACTTTGACATTTTCCAAATCGGAAAAGGTGAAAGTCCGAATTGGAAAAAGTCATTTTCCGAATCCCACCAAAATTCAACAACTTGGAAAAAGACTATACGTTTGACTAAGCGCGAGTCGGAAAACCTCGAAAACCCAAAAAGGGTGTTTTGTTTTTTCCGAGTCGGAAAAAACGTAAACACACAAGGGGTGTTTTCCGATTCGGAAGACATGTTTTCCGAATCGGGTAACCCTACAATACTTAGAAAACTTAAAAACGAGCGAAAAGTCTTGGCCTAACACGCGATTCGGAAAACCTCGAAAACCCAAGAGGGTATTTTCATGTTTTCCGAGTCGGAAAAGATACACGAGTTGAAAAACACAAGGCACAAGACTTGATTTGGAAAACCTGATAATCTGAATCGGATTTACCTGGTTTTCAGAACCGGAAAACTGACTTCAATGCACTAAGGGTTTTGGATTCGGAAAACATGAATGTTCATGTTTTCCGAATCGGAAAACTTGAATTTTCCAATTTGGAAAACCGAACCCTTCGACTTCCCGAACCAAAAACCGTCCATAAAACGTCGATTTAAAGCACAAAACTAGTTACATTCAATCTAAAATAGTAATAAACAAGTTTAGAAGCAATTTTGGACCGATTAAACGTCCCGAAAACCCATTCCAAGAAGTTTGGGTTTCGGGTAAAGTTCAAGAACTTTAGGCTTCGATTCGATCCATTAAACGTTAAGAACAAACGTCAGAATAACGTAAGGGTTGCTCATAAACTTACCAGGAGCGTGATGAAGTTATCAGATACGAATTTGGAGCACAAACGAGCGATGATCGAGAGCGGGTGCGAGAGCGGTTACCGGGTCGGTTTCAGAGAGAAAGATGAAGCAGATGTGGAAAAAGTGAAAAAGAAATTCTGAAAACTTGAATTTATATTTTTCAAAAAACACAGTGTTTGACTCGAATAAGACTGTTTGGCTCTCTCTTTTTGGCTCTCTTAACCCGAGTCTGATGAAATGGCAAAACCAGCCCCTGGAATATAAGTTTGAAGAAACTTACAAACAAGTCCCTGAACATGTAGTTTAAGAAAGTTTCAAAACAGACCATGAACTAGAAGTTTCACAAAAAGTGCAAAACTAGTCCCTGGACTTTAGATTCAGAAAGCGGCAAAGTTAGTCCCCGAACTTGTAAGCTCAAAACACGTACTCTACCACCCCCTGAACTTTCAAGTTCACAAAATTTTACAAGTTCAGTCCCCGTACTCGATCAAAGAGACTTACCTGGTACGTCTCAACCGGGTTTTGTGCGAGTTCTGATCTGAATTAACAAGAAGTCGTTGTGAGGATCCATACCTATAAAAATAAGTATAAAGTGGAATCCAAGGTACTGTGGATCCCAGAACGTTAGCACAACAAGCAACTAAAGACACGACACTCCCCCTCGATTCATCCAACCTTTAAAGACTCCCCCTACATACATGCATACATTAAATGGATTCCCGACTCCCCTAGACATCAGGCGGGGAGGTCTAGCATTCCCAACCTATTTAGGAGGAAGAAGTGACGCTTCAATATTACCTTTCTCGACGTGATCTTTGATGAAATGATATCGGATGTCGATATGTTTCGTTCGAGAATGTTGAATCGGATTTGCCGTGATTTGAATCGCACTCTTGGAGTCACAGTAGATGGGAATCCTCTGCATGGTGTATCCAAAATCAGCTAATTGGGTTTTCATTCACAGAACTTGCGAGCAACAGGAGGCGGCTACTACATATTCTTCCTCCGTAGTTGATAAGGATACGCAATTCTGTTTCCGGGATGACCAACTCACCAACTTGTCTCCAAGAAATTGACAAGCACCGGAAGTGCTTTTTCTGTTAAGCTTGCAACCTGTATGATCTGAGTCTGTGTAGGCTATTAGTTTAAAATCATAATCCTTTGGGTACCAAAGGCCAAAATTTGGGGTGCCCTTCAGATACCTAAGGATTCTTTTGACAGCAGACAAGTGAGATTGACAAGGATCACACTTGAAAAGAGTACAGACACCCGTGGAGAATACAATGTCGGGTCTACTGGCCGTGAGATATAGAAGGGAACCAATAATTGCCCGATAAGTCTTCTGGTCTACTGGTTTACCAGAAGAATCAGCGTTTAGTTGAAAATTCTTGGGCATTGGTGTTGCCGCAGAGTTTGAAACACCGAAATCAAAACGTTTTAATAAATCATGAACATATTTGGATTGATTTATAAAAATTCTGTCAGGGCGTTGTCAAACTTGAAGTCCTAGAAAGAACGTCAACTCGCCCATCATGCTCATTTTAAACTGGGATTTCATGATATTTTCAAACTCTTGGCACATCTCAGGCTTGGTAGATGCTAAGATAATGTCATCCACGTATATCTGTACTATGATTAAGTCACTACCTGATCTTCGAAGGAACAAGGTAGGATCGATTGTACCTTTCTGATAGCCAACTCCTAGCAAGTAGTCAGTGAGAGTTTCATACCATGCCCTAGGAGCTTGCTTGAGACCGTAAAGCGCCTTATCCAACACGTAGACATGATTTGGATATCTGGGATCTACGAAACCTTCCGGTTGCTCGACATACACCTCTTCTTGAAGGACTGCGTTCAAGAAGGCACACTTGACATCCATCTGATATACCGTCATGTTCTTGTGTGCGGCATACGCGAGGAAGATCCGAATAGCCTCAATTCTGGCTACCAACGCAAACGTCTCATCATAATTGATACCCTCTTGCTGGCGATAACCTTTGGCGACCAACCGAGCCTTATTCCGGATAATAAGGTCGTTCTCGTCTTTCTTGTTCCGGAAGATCCACTCCAGGCCGATAATGGACTTTCCCCATGGTCTGGTCACCAAACGCCATACCTTGTTTCATTCGAATTCCGCTAGCTCTTATTGCATCGCTCGTACCCAGTCAGGATCGGTGAGAGCTTGCAAAACATCTGACAGTTCAAAGTCACTTAGAAATCTGCCAAATAGAATCAGATTGTGAACATTCTTTGATGCTCTGGTTTGGACAGGTTGTGAGGGACTCCCGATAATCTGGTAGGGGGGATGGTCTTTAGTCAACTTTCTTGTATGTGGAAGAATGACGTAGGCTTGTTGATTGTTGGATGCATCGTTCTCATCGTGCACTGCCAAGACCTATGTCTGGTTCCCACTAGATGATCCTTCTTCCAGATTAGTCTGCGGAGCTGCTTCTAACTGGGGCTCACGCACTACCTGAGCATAGGTTCTTTGAGCCGAGCTTGGTGAAGGTAGTGGAGCTTCTTCAGGTATTGGTGCAAGAACAGGGTGTGTTGTCTGTTCTCGGACAGGTGCCGGTGAAGCCGTAGATGATATTTCAGGGGGAGAGACCGCTGACTCTGGTGTCATTGAATTCGTTGAAGTACCTGATGATGGTTCGATCACGAAAGAATCAGACGACACAGAAGTAGTGGTTGACCCAGCTTGAGCAGGTACTACAATCGGACCCTTGAGAGTAGGTAGATCGTAATCTGCGAGGTCTATAAAGTCTGAAGCAAACGTGTTAGTAGTAGAATCTGTGCTCGGTGGTGCGGTGGACAGTTCAGGCAATAAGGCATTCATATTACAAGGACTTGCATCAGAATAGGTTTCGGTTTCAGAAAAGTCAACATTTGAGCTTTCCAAGATAGTTCGGGTCCGGTTGTTAAATACCTGATAAGTCTTTGAGTTATGTGAGTATCCAATGAAGATAGACTCATCAGACTTGGGTTCAAACTTTCCCAAATCATCTCGGTCATTTAAAACATAGCATTTACATCCAAAAACTCTAAAGTAATCGATGTTAGGCTTACGCTGCTCGACCATCTTGTAGGCGGTTTTACCGGTCCGCTTAACGATTAGAGTCCGATTTTGCATGTAGCATGCCGTTGAGACGACTACTGCCCAAAATGCTTGAGGAACGCCTAAAAGAGCCAGCATGGATCTTGCTGCTTCGACCGACGTCTGGTTCTTCCTTTCCACAACTCCATTTTGTTGAGGAGTGCGAACGGCTGAGAAGTTGTGAGATATTCCCACATCTTCAACGAAGGATTGCAGCTTTGCATTCCGAAACTTGGTTCTGTTGTCGCTACGTAACTTCTTCACCCTGCGACCCAAAAGTACTTGAATCCGCTTGATGAAGGCAATGATTCGATCAGCAGCATCAGATTTGGCTCGAAGAAATTCAAGCCAGGTGAACCTTGAAAATTCATCAACGAGAACCAACATGTACTTCTTTCTTTCTTGCTAGGCTCTCAACTCTCATAGGTCCACACATATCCATATGTATCATGTCAAGGGGACTCTTACTATTTGTATCCATCCTCGGTGGATGTGAGCTTCTTCACATCTTTCCTTGTTCACAATCAGGACATAGAGTATCCTTTGAAAGACGAGTCTCCGGCAGTCCCTTGACTAGGCGTTTCGAAACCAACTTGTTCATGTCCTTGAAGTTCTGATGACAAAGCCTTCGGAGCCATAACCAACTATCCTCCTTGGAAGCCTTAGAGAGCAAACAGATCGCGTTCATCGGTTGAGAGAGTGCTGGAAACTGAGGGTGTGTCTGAGGGATTGAACGAAAGATAGTGGAATACAGGTTCCCGTTTTTCCGTGCACTGAGTACGACATTGTTGTCATCATCGTTCACATCACTTCCATAAAGAAATTGCTTCACCCAGTATCCATTATCACATAACTGGTTGGAGCTGAACATATTACACCCTAATCCCTCGACATACCGTACATCCTTAATGATGTACTTCCAATCTGTGATTTTCCCATAACCCAACATCGGCTTCGGTGTCTTGTCCGCAGTTTTGATGTATCCCTCGAACCTTTCAACATACTCGAAAAGGAAGGATCTTTCATCAGTCATGTGTCTATAAGCTCCAGAATCAAAGTACCACGCATGACTGACCTGCAAGACAGATTAAGCTTGTTTAGGGACCTATTGCCAAATAGGTTCCTTTGGGTTAGAGATAGATGAAACAGTCGGTGTAGTCCCTGTTTGGGTGAAAATTTACGATCGCACGATGCACGACGATCGACTTAAATCATAAGATATCTTTCAAAGATGAAAATCCTGTATTAAGATAAGGTCCTAAAATAAAGATACATATACCTTCGATCGACAACAGTTAAAACATCCAATGATCTTTACACAAGACATCGTACGATATCGTACGATATCGTACGATGTGACCTGAAAACATACGATATCGCACGATATAATACTAACGGTTAAATATATCTTAAGTATGATCATTTGTAATAGATAAATAACAGGTGTCGAAGATCAAGTGACCGTTAAAGACCAAGATACGCTCTTCATAAAGCTTCGACCGTTATATGCGAGATTTTAGCTACCCTTATAGCCGTTGCATTAAAGACGTAATAATGGATATCAGTTACATTCTCCGACTGCTATAAAAGAAGACCAAGACATACATTCAAGGACACCTGATTACTTTGGAATCTCCAAGCATTCTCTACAATTTCGATATTACTCTTTATAATTTACATTCTGTTTCATTGTAATCGTACGATCTCTGTTGTACTTCTCGAGGACATCACCCCTTATTGGTGACACTTAGTGCAACGTCGACTATACTCTTTTAGTCGGCCGTAGGTTTTTTCCTTGACCTCGAGGTTTTTCCTGCGTCATCAATCACATTGTCTCTTTATTATTTTTCTCGTACGTTTTATCGAATTAGATTCCTATCTCTCGACGGCTTTGCCTCATAAAATCTAACGATATTTAATTGTGTAATTTTTTACCAAAACAATTTGGCGCCCACCGTGGGGCATCCGTTATGAGAAAATCTCATTTGATAAAACGCTCGTTTACTAATCAAATTTTTCGAGTTCTTTCGAGCATTTGTTGCAGGACTATGGAAAACAACTTCCAGCCAACTCTACAACAACAATTAGCAGCTGCTCAACAAAAAATCAGCAGTTGGCTAATCAAAACATGGAAGCCAATGGGGAAATCGCACGACTACGAGCTCTGAACCCCCAAACTACTCAAACCAATCCTGCGATATCATTACCTCTCCCAAGACCACCTCTCTTTCAACAGAATCAATTCAGAGCACCACAAGCACCTCCAATGCCTCAAGCCTCTCAAATACCATTAATGCCTCAAACATCTCAAAACAACGTACGTCCACCTGAAAATAACAACTCTCAACCTATTTTTCCTCCTCTTCCATCGGGACCACCTCCTGTATTTACCTACGCTCAACCCCAAGGTGTTCCTCGACCTTTCTATACTATCCCAGAACCAATACCATACATACCGACAGCAACTACTACTATAACCCATATTCCAATTCAACCCAATAACCCAGGAGCTGCTGGAATAACTCCTGTTGATAACCTAATGGACGTACGATTAAAAATTCTAGAAGAACAAAACAAAGCAATGCTCGCATTGCTCACAAAACTTCCTGGTGCAGCCGTACCTGTTGAAGTCGAACCTAAAACAGGATTCCAAGCTTCACCTTATGTCGATGAGATTGCTCTCATGGATATACCGAAGAAATACAACATCCCTACTTTTACGACCAAGTATTCGGGGATAACAGATCCAGTGGAACATGTCGCGCAGTACAGGCAGCTTATGTGGACTGCTTCGATCCCATCTCAATATCAGGAGGCATGCATGTGTAAAAGCTTTGGATCTACTCTAACAGGGGTCGCGTTACAATGGCTTATCAACTTAAAGCCCAAAAGTATCGAATCATTCGCTGAACTGGTAAACCAATTCACTCGGCAGTTCGCAAGTAGTCGCAAGATGGAGAAGCAAACAAGTGACCTGTACTATGTCGTACAAAAAACTGGAGGAATGATACGTGATTATTTTAACAGGTTTAATGCAGAAATGATCGAAGTCAAGAATTGCGACATAAAAACCGCAATTGAAGCATACAAACGTGGGCTCGATAATTCTTCAGAATTATATACGGATCTCACGAAGTAACCACCAGAGAACTTTGACGACGTACGAGCTCGAACGTTAGCCCACATGAGAATCGAAGATGACGCCATCTTCAGACGGAAGCATTCGAACGAAAAGAAAAATCTGAGTGCACAGAAGCACGATTTTAAACCTAAGAGAGTGAATAAAATTGGAAACTCTCAACAGGAGCCCAAAACTCGCTCGAGCAAAGGTACAGGAAGAATTAGATATCCCGATTTATCTACTTACAATTTTGCAGGTACATCCAAAGAATTGGTGGATTCTCTGTGGAAAATCGATGCAAACGTACGATGGCCCAAGAAGCCTGAAAATCCTAGCAAAGACAAGGATCAAACTAAATGGTGTGAATTCCATGGTGATCATGGGCACACGACGGACGAATGCATCAGCCTCAAAAAGGAGATTGCTTACCTCAAAACGAACGGGCACCTGAAAGGTATTATCAGCGAGGAAGCAAAAAGACCAGCATCTCCGATCCATACCAAAGTGGTGAATTGCATCACTGGTGGATCGGAAGTATGTGGCTTGTCGTATTCCGCGGCAAAACGACATGCACGAGAAGGACCCGAAGGATTCCCTATCCCTGAAGAATCCAAGACTGCAGCTGAAAGAGAACTCGATGCAGCAAAGTTGACGTTCGATCAAGACGATCTCTCGGGTGTTAACCAAAAACACCATGATGCTCTAGTCATACAGTTAACCATTGGAAATTGTTTGACCAAGAGAGTATTGGTTGATGGAGGTACCTCGGCCAACGTTATATTCTCAGATACTCTCTAGATCATGGGCATCGACAGATCCAATATCGTACGACGAACTACCACATTAGTGGGATTCAATGGAGATGCGACGAATACCCTTGGAGAAATAGTGCTGCCAGTCTTCGCTAAAGGAATCAACAAGCAAACTAAATTCAATGTCATAGATTGTCCGTCAGCATACAATGCGATACTCGGAAGACCCTGGATCCATGATATGAAGGCTGTACCATCAACCTATCATCAAAAGATTAAATTTCCATCTCATTGGGGCGTACAAGAAATCATCAGTGAAAAGAAGATCGCTCGTGAATGCTACAAAATCACGATGAAGACTAAACCCCAGGATATCTAGCAATTACAGAGCCAGGATGGAGTACGATCATACGATGACCTTCAACTTGAAGAAGTTGTGCTAGATCCAAAACATCCTGATCGAAAAGTCTTCGTGGGAGCAACACTAACCCCTGATATAAAAAGCGAAATAATATCTTTTTTGCAGGAACACTCAGATTGCTTCGCATGGTCGCACGAAGACATGGTTGGGATTGATCCTAACATCATATCTCACAAGCTAAACGTAGATCCAACTTTCAAACCTGTGAAACAAAAAAGACGCAAGTTTGCACCAGAACGCAACAAAGTTATTAACGACGAGGTTGATAACTTGCTAAAAACAGGGAAGATCAGGGAAGTAAAGTATCCAGATTGGTTAGCAAACGTGGTGGTCGTACAAAAGAAGAATGGAAAGTGGTGAGTCTGTATTGACTTTACAGATCTAAACAAGGCATGTCCAAAAGAGCCGTTTCCACTACCTCACATCGATGCGATGGTCGATGCAACAGCAGGTCATGAATTACTCACGTTCATGGACGTTTATTCTGGATACAACCAAATCCTGATGCACACGGACGATCAAGAGAAGACAGCCTTCATGACGGACAAAGGAATATACTGCTACAAAGTGATGCCTTTTGGTCTCAAGAATGCTGGATCAACATACCAGAGGCTCGTAAACATGATGTTCAAAGAATATCTTGGTCGAATGATGGAAGTCTACATCGACGATATGCTGGTAAAATCCGAACGATCACATGATCACATAGATCATTTGAAACAATCGTTCGATATCTTACGACAATACAAAATGAAACTCAATCCTACGAAGTGTTCCTTCGGGGTACATGCTGGGAAGTTCCTTGGATATATGGTCACTCAACGTGGGATAGAAGCGAGTCCAGAACAAATCAAAGCTATCATAGAGATACAATCTCCGAGAAACGTGAAAGAAGTGCAAAAGCTTACTGGACGAGTGGCGGCATTAAACAGATTCATCTCACGATCATCTGACAAATGCCACCTATTCTACAATGTACTACGTAAAAATCAAGGTTTCAACTGGACAGAGGCACATGAGAAAGCATTGCAAGATCTAAAACAATACATGGCCTCCCCTCCGCTGTTAACAAAACCAATTGAAGGCGAAAGCTTACAATTATACTTAGCCGTTAGCAATAATGAGGTAAGTGCAGTTCTCGTGCGAGAAGATGATCAGCAGCAACACCCCGATTTACTATATAAGTAAATCCTTTCTCAATGCCGAGACCAGATATACATCAATGGAAAAATTGCTCCTAGGTCTCGTAACAGCAGCTAAAAAGTTACGGCATTATTTTGAGTCACATCATATAATTATCGTAACTAATTATCCTCTCAAGACCGTACTTCGTAAGCCTGACCTTACAGGTCGATTAGCCAAATGGAGTATCTACCTAAGCCGATTTGATCTCACGTACAAACCCAGGACGGCGATAAAGTCTCAAGCGTTAGCAGATTTTGTGGCAGAGTTCAGTCCAGGAGTAGAGCAACCATCGCACGATGAAATCAACAATGTGATGATTCAAGACAATCAGCTTTGGACCTTACACGTCGATGGATCCTCCAACATAAGGGGATCAGGATTAGGAATTGTCCTGAAATCATCACACGGGGGAATATGATGTACTCAATACGATGCGAATTCAAGACTACCAATAATGAAGCAGAGTACGAAGCCTTGATCGCTGGATTGGATATAGCCTACAACTCGGGGGCTCGACGACTGCACGTACGAAGTGATTCACTAATAGTGGTGAATCAAATTAATGGCGATTTTCAAGCAAAAAACTAGAAAATGATGGTGTATCTCGAGATCGCTAAAGAAAGCATCGCACGATTCGAAAAGTTTTCGATAGAACAAATCCGAAGAGATCTGAACGTACAAGCTGTTGCTTTGGCTAATTTGGGATCCGCATTCAATGAACCAACTTTAGAGAGCATCCCAATAATTCATCTTACGACGTCTTCCATCGAAGCAAAAGAAAAAGTACAGATGGTCGAAGAAGTCTACAACTGGTCACTCGATATATGGAATTATCTAAAGTACGATAGACTTCCTGATGACAAGATGGAAGCTAGAAAGACCAGATCGAAAGCCTCGCGGTATACAATCTTCGAAGGAAAATTATATCGCAAATCCACATCTGGATTGATCCTACGATGCATAACAAGCTAGGAGCATATGAATCAGATTTTACAAGAGATGCACGATGGAGAGTGTGGAAACCACTCTGGAGGACGAAGTCTTGCGAATAGAATCTCACGACAAGGCTACTATTGGCCTACTATTCGAGAAGATGCTATAAGGTACGTACGAAAATGCGACGCCTGTCAGAGACATTCAGGTATGACACACTCACCTTCTGAACCCCTACACTCTGTCTTAATCCCATGGCCATTCATGCGATGGGGAATGGACATCGTAGGAAAATTACCTCCTGCTCCTGGACAAAAAGTTTTCTTACTTGTTCTCACTGATTATTTCTCAAAATGGATCGAAGCTGCTGCTTTCTCACAGATAAGAGATAAAGAAGTTATCTCTTTTATCCAAACTAACATTATATACAGGTTTGGAGTAGCATCGGAAATTATGTGCGATAATGGCTCACAATTTATAAGTGAAAAAACTCGTAAGTTCTGCGATGAACGTGGGATCAGGTTAATTACTTCGACTCCAAGATATCCTCAATCCAATGGTCTCTCCGAATCAAGTAATAAGATCATAATCAATTCGATTCGCAAAAGGCTAAAGGAAGCAAAAGGGAAATGGGTCGAAGAATTACCTTCGGTCCTATGGGCAAATCGTACGACTCCAAGGACCTCGACAGGACAAACACCTTTCTCCCTTGTTTATGGATGTGAAGCAGTACTACCGATCGAATCTCAACTTCCAATCGCAAGGCATCGTACGATGGAGCAAAACGTAATAGACCTATATTACGATCTAGATGCATTGGAAAAACTTAGAGAAAAAGCATTCCAAAAAATGGCATTACAAAAAGCCATGGTCGAACGACATTTCAACAAGAAAGTAAAGGCAAAAATCTTTCAAGTTGGTGATTACGTCCTACGACAGGTATTTCAGAATACTCAAGAGCCAAACGCATGAAAACTTTCCATCAAATGGGAAGGACCTTATATAATCTCTAAGATTATTGGGAATGGTGCATACAAACTTACAACCATCGAAGGTAAAGAAATTCCACGAAGTTGGAATGCAACACATCTTAAGAGGTACTATTTCTAAACCTTTTTTTTCACCATTTATTATTTCTACTACAAACGTTTACTGACTTGGGCGTCGGAGCGCCGTTGGTCAAACCAACGGCCACCCCTTAGCCATTCTTTTCTTATCGCAGGTATCGCACGAATAACGCATGTATCACACGAATATCGCAAGCATCGCACGAATATCGCAAACATCGCACGAATATCATAAGTTATTGCATGAGTAATTAAAGCTTATAACGCACGATCAATTATTTGAAAATTATACGCACGCTCGCAAGGCAAAACGCCAATCACACGATGCAAAGTAAAGAAACGTTTCTAAAAGAACAAAAAAGTTCAAAAACACAAGACAACAAGTACGATAAAACTAAAATCCATTCATTTCAAAACAAGCAGTACTTAAACAAATAAAGGGTACTTAAATGAAATATCGTACGATTACAAATGAAATAAACTACTAGGAGGAAGGTCTGATCCTACGATCCCTGCGTCACCGCCCGATGCCTCCATACTTACACCTTCTGCAGATCCAACGATTTGGGAAGGGATTTCTTCAGTAGCTAAGATCGCTGGAGTGGATCCAGAGACCATTTCATCTTGAGTCTCCTCCCCTACTACAGCAACCTCAACAGGCTTCTCTCCAACCTCTTCATCGAGATCCTTGAGATCATCAGCATCAAGGAGGTCCTCAGAACCCATAAGCTCGCGGAACGCCTCCACCTCTTCCTTGGCGATCCCGACGGTGAGGGTTCCAGCTATCACACGACGCATAAGAGCCGCACGAGCCACAACCCTTATTAGCGCCGCCTCGTCCTTCAGATCCTGGATCTCAGACGATAAGGCCTCCTCCCGCGCTGCCTTCTCCAGTTGAACAGCCTTCAGCTCCTCCTTCAGTCCGGACGCACGATCGAGCACAACCCTCATACGAGCTCGTTGCTCGTCCCTCATGTCCTCGACCTCTTCAAGTTTAGCCTCCAGGTCATCAATCTTGACCTGCTTAGCCTCCAAATCGAAAGTAAGCTTGACGACCTTCTCCTTCGCCTTCTCTGCATCCTTCACAGCCGCTCTTTCGCTAGCCATCTTGGAGCGCATGTCATTCTTGATGGTCTCCATTCGAGAATGAAGACCAAGGCTCGTTTGAAAGCCCTGAAAAAGCAATAACAAAAATTAATCATACGATATCGAAGCATTGTAATCATACGATAAGAAGATACTCACCAAAAATGAAAGGCCGACGGCTGCAGCATCGATCTCCTCGAACCTCAGCCTGGAAAACTGTTCCTTTTGCGAAGGAAGTAGAAACTGTTCGATGGCTGGGAAGATATCCGCCTTCTTCATGACATCCCCTTCCAGAAAACCCTTAGGTAGGGTTATGTTCATCGAGGATGAACCAACGTCGAAAGACGTCTTCTTCGACGCCTTTGCAGGAGTTTTTGTCGCCTTGGCTCCCTCCAATTGATCTTCAGGAGGAGCAGATCTGATCGGAGAAACGTTGATCACATCATCCGCCTTTTGTTTGGCTTCATGCGATGGATCAGGGACCTCAGACACGGACCTCGTACGTTTGGCTGGAGGCTCACCTCCAGCCATCTCTTTCTTCTTTAAAGCCGCTCTCCTTGCAACCTCCAGTTGTTCTGCCCTCCTCGACGGTTTCTTCGATGATCCTACAAAAATAGAACAAATATAAGAAACATATTATCGTACGATACATGTCGAACGTACGATTTACCTTCCATCTCTTCCTCTGAAATCACTTGAACTTCAGGATCCGTCTGAGTAACTTCTTCTTCACTCTCTATCACGATCTCTTTAGCCTTCTGAGTAGAATAAAAGCGCTCACTGATGCTGTACGATAAGAATCGTCCGACTGCGGCCTTCGACTCCTCAGTAGCCTCGAATGAAATCAATCTCTGCAAGAAGAAAAAACTCAAACGTTAGATAAACAAATCGAAAACTACAAGAAAAGTATTTTTAAGAGAAACACCTATACCTAAAGAATTCCACTCTGGTGCAACCCATCCACCTTCACTCAGAACTGAAGATGATCGTACGAACACGTATCGGGATTTCCAGCCACGATCGTGCACCTGAGTACCATGTACTAACATGGCGTCCCCTCTACCCTTCGGAAATAACCCATATCGATCATAATCCGTCGATTTTACGGTGTACGCCATGAGGAGATCGTCGACAGAGAACGCAGGACGACCCCAGTCCTTCGTCACACGTTCGATAACGTTAATAACCCTCCAAAATTGGGGCATCAGTTGACCAGGAGAAAGATTGAAACGACTCATGAAAGCCCGCGACAGAGGACTGTATGGCCACTTGAAACCTATCTTAAACGGGTATTCAAAAACAGCAAAGAAACCTGCCGGAGCATCTGCAGGCCTAATCTCACCCGCAACCTCTAAGACGGCACTATCAGGTAACCCAGAAAGCTTCCTAAAGGCTAGAACGTCCAAAGATTCCTTAATACTACTCTTGACCTCCATTGGTTCAAAAAACTCTAGGCGATCTAAACTACTTCTAAGACGAACGAAACGAAGTAAATCGAAATTTTTGGGATCTTTATCAGCCTTAATCTTTAAACGCATGAAAAGATTGAAAGAAGAAGGTACCTTATAAAGATCGTCGTCTAAAAATCTTTGCCGAAAATAGAGAGATAATCTTGAAGAAAAATAACTACGAAATTGAAATTGGAAAGGATTCGTGTTAATCTCGTAAATTAATCTTATATGGCAACTAAAATTCCTCTCCAAGCAATGTAGGTCCAGTCGTACATCGACACACGTCCAGATCCAACCGTTGCAACGACAGTTGTCATAAACACGTCATCACGACGACGTCATTAAACCGTTTCATATTCGATTTGATTTAAAGGAAGTTAATTTACTAACAATTACTTGTTTAAACTAACAAATTAGCTTTTGCAGATAAGAGATTCAGAAATATTCAGAACAAATTTTTCTAAATCTCGGGGGTAAACTGTTTGGGTGAAAATTTACGATCGCACGATGCACGACGATCGACTTAAATCATAAGATATCTTTCAAAGATGATAATCCTGTATTAAGATAAGGTCCTAAAATAAAGATACATATACCTTCGATCGACAGCAGTTAAAACATCCAATGATCTTTACACAAGACATCGTACGATATCGTACGATGTGACCTGAAAACATACGATATCGCACGATATAATACTAACGGTTAAATATATCTTAAGTATGATCATTTGTAACAGATAAATAACAGGTGTCGAAGATCAAGTGACCGTTAAAGACCAAGATACGCTCTTCATAAAGCTTCGACCGTTATATGCGAGATTTTAGCTACCGTTATAGCCGTTGCATTAAAGACGTAATAATGGATATCAGTTACATTCTCCGACTGCTATAAAAGAAGACCAAGACATACATTCAAGGACACCTGATTACTTTGGAATCTCCAAGCATTCTCTACAATTTCGATATTACTCTTTATAATTTACATTCTGTTTCATTGTAATCGTACGATCTCTGCTGTACTTCTCGAGGACATCACCCCTTATTGGTGACACTTAGTACAACGTCGACTATACTCTTTTAGTCGGCCGCAGGTTTTTTCCTCGACCTCGAGGTTTTTCCTGCGTCATCAATCGCATTGTCTCTTTATTATTTTTCTCGTACGTTTTATCGAATTAGATTCCTATCTCTCGACGGTTTGCCTCATAAAATCTAACGATATTTAATTGTGTAATTTTTTACCAAAACAGTCCCCTTTTCGGATTTTTCCTTAGGCGTAGGGGACTCCACTAACGAAGAGGATTTAGCGTTTCCTCTTTTTCTTCCCCTTCTCTTTCGAGATTTGACATTAGATTTAGGGGCATTAAACGAGTTAGCCACACCATAGCGCAAGAAATTATCAAACGTAAAGCACATGTCCTTACGAAAAGTATTAAAAGCATCGTTCAAGTTGCGATTACGATTTACAGACATGTTCGATTGAAATCCTACACTAGGTGGGGCATAGCCTAAACCCGCACAGCCAGGACTATGCCTCTTAGGGAAAGCAGAAAAAGTGTCGTTCCTCTCTTGATGATCCTTTCTTGGTGGCTTCACATTCTTTCCACCATCTTTCCTTCTCGCATCTGCATTCAAAGCATGGTGTGAGTTAGAGGATGGTTTAGCAGAAATGGATTTGCCACCTTTCCAGATGACGGTTTTGAAAAATTAGGTTTAGTGGGACGGAAAGGTTGATTAGGTTTTAGCCGAGATGTCTCACCCACTGCGAAGGTACTCGAATCAAAGTCAAGACCTTTGATGGGTTTAACTGAGGCACAAGCATCATCAGAATCGGATTTCTTGTTCTGGAGTCCCTTAGGTGTGTGAGGCTTAACTGACTTCTCCCTGTTAGTACCTACACGTTTTGCACCCTTGGGGTTACTTTTCTCAAAACCAGCAGCTTGTGACTCAGTAGGCTTCTCAGGCTTGGAAACAACTGTTTTCTTTTTCTTAGGAATCAAACCAGAAGGATCATCACCCTCGTCCAAAAAGATCTTCACACCATATTCAACATTGGGACCCAGGTCTGGTTTGGGCTTGGGGTTGGCCATACTATGGTTAGGGATAGGGGAAGTCTTATCGTCATCCGAATCTAGAGAGTAAAAGTTTTCAAAATTCATAATTTTTCTTCTCAAAAGGGAAATTGACACGTCTTGGTTGGTTAAGGTTTACCGATACCTCATCTCTTTTTCATAAAGCAATTCTTTTTCAAGTTCAAACGGAACTTCTTGGATGATGAGTCGATTTTGAAGATCCGCAAATTTGGTTTTGAAGGTAGTTAAATAAGAATTTGCAGTCCCACATTCTGAAGAAAGCCTAATTCTCTCGGCATTAGCCTCGAGTAAGTCTTTTTCCAGAGTGTGTACCAAGGTGTATTTTTCCGAGACAATCACTCTAAGATTCAAAATCTGATGTTGATAGGCATCTAAGTCCATGGCTTCTAGTCTAAGTTCAAACACCTCTTTTTCTAGTTCAACTAGGTTGGGACTCTTAGTTGCGGAAACATCCATGGGTGGGATAACTAAGGTCTCCTCCGATAAATCCATTTCCCTAGTGTCATAACTAGTGTTTAAGTCGGTGTAGTTTATGGGAGGCATAGCTAAACGAGGGGTTCTAGCCTTGATGCCTTCCCACGTAGGTTGGGTATTGGTTGGATCACTAGCAGGGACGAAGACAGGTCTATTGGGAGCGGGACTTGTGGGTGGACTACCTGAGGTACTGTTTGACGGACTTGTGGTTCTAGTGATGGTCTCACCGTTAATTACTTTGGTGTAAGTGACAGTCTATCTAACATATTCCTCGATAACGTGTCCTCCTACAAGGGCTGGTTTGGGCTTGGAGGCTGCCATGTCCTCAAAGTTTTACAGATGTGAAGGTGCCTTTTCTAAAACATGATTTTTATTGAGTCCTAGGCCGGGTGTAGCTTTATAAAAAGGATTCTTGTTGGCATGCTAGGTGAGAATACTCAGACTCTGTTCAGATTGTCCTCTTTTGAAATTGTTGTCCTCGAGCTCTTGGATTTTTGAAAACAGTCTAGTTCTTTCTTCCGAAAGTAACTGGAATTTGATTGTGAGCTCTCCATGGTTACTGTTAAGTTCCTCGAGAGAGCTTTTGTAAACAGCACTATCAATTCTAAATTTCGTGACGAGAGTTCTTTCCAATTGGAGATTTATCTCCATGTCACAAATTTTAGCTTCTAACATTGCTACTGTATCAGTAATATCAGGAATAGTGGATACCTCAGAAGCATCGATGTCTTGGTAAGTGCTAGGACCAACAGCTTCCGGTCCTTCAAAATCAGCCATCAAGCACAAACCTTTCACCATGTGATCATCCTCGTCCGAGCTCTCTTCCTCGCAGACCCAATTTTCCTCTTCAACTAGCAAGGCAACCCATTTCTCTCTTTTCCTCAACAAGGCAGCCTTTTTCTCGAAGTAGGCAGCGTCCTTGTATTTAACCGTGCAGTCTTTGGCATAGTGTCCCAACTTACCACACTTGAAGCACGTGGTTGTGGGATTTGGGGTTTGTTAAGGAGCAGGGTTCTGAATCACGGGCTTCTGAGGTTGACTTGACCATTAAACACCTTGGTCAGCTGGGATTGGTTGATCTTCTCTCGGAGCCTGTCTGCTAGAGCTGCTTCCCCGTTGATCACCTCCGTTGTAGTTCCCTTTGCCACGTTCCATCCTTTCTTCTGACCAGCGGTCGTTGCTTTCTTGCTCATACCCGTACGCCGGACCTTGATCATATCTTCCACCTTCATTTCTGCCTCCATACCCACTCTCATACCCTTGATGGTTGTACCGAGATTCTGGAGCATACTTCCTCGTGTTACCCTGATAATTGTAATCGGGATTCTATCCTCGCCAATTTCTTTGAAAGCTGGAACCTCCTTGATAATCCCTATACGTGTTATCTCTTCGGGAGTTATCTCTGAACCACCCTTGATCGTCTCTATATCATCCTTGTTCATTTCGTAATCTCCCTTGATCATAAGATTGAAACCTATCACCCTGTTGATACTCTTCCTTGGTTGTTGAACTGAGCTCTGTCCATTTGATGATGTCCTCCTCTTCCTTGCCCCATCCGGTTTCCCCCTTGAAACCCTGATCTTCGAGATCTATTGAATCCTCGGTTTGCATTCATCCTTTGTACGTTGTGCGAGATTAGGGCAAGTGACTCATTAATGTTGAAGAGTTCTTCATCTGAAATAGTGATGATCATGGGATCATCTGGATGTTGCATACCATGACCAAAGTTCGGGTTGAACTCTTGGTTGAAGTCTTCCTGATGATATGGAGGAGGCATGATGTTGTCCTGAGTTGGTTGGATTGGAGCAGAGTTTGGTCCTCCAAAGGGCACAACAGATAGTGCCAGATGATCAACAGTCTTCTCTGTCTTTCCACCGGTAATAACCTTTTCATGTTGCACCATCATGCTAAACAGATCGTGTAAACCCATCACTCCCAAGTTTCTGCTCAATTGGATGTTGATGGCCATGTTTTGCCATTCTGGAGTCAGGTTCTTCAAAAACTTGACATTGACCTCGTATTTTGTCTTTTCTACTCCCAGTCTTCTCAGATCGTTGACAAACGAGTTCAGTCGTTGATAGGACTCAGTTAGGGATTCACTTTCCCGGGCTTTAAATCCTTCGTAAGCGTTCAGTGCGCTCTCTTTCTGGCTTTCCAAGGCTGTGTCGCCGCCTTGCATCTGCTGCTCGATCTCAAGCAAAACATCCCGTGCACTAGTCAAACTGTCGACTCTAGCGTACATATCAATCGGGAGTGCCATGATAAGGAGAGTGAGTGCCCATTTGTCAATGAGATGACGAGCCATCTGCTCTCGGGAGTACATATCTACGGGTTTCTCCACAATGTATTCCGGTAGCTCGGGGCAAGTGTTCGTCCGTGGAACTGCTGCTACGGTGACAGTCGGTCTGATCGGGTCTTCACGTATGGACTTCATTAGGTTATCGTCAAGAAGGTCGAGAAAGTGGATCATCTGTCGTTTCCACTGCCGGTACTCGCCCATCACTAGAACGGGAGGGCGAGTCTCCGACCCGATGCCTATGATTTCGTTCGACATCCCGTTCTCTAAAGAGGATCTCCTTTGATTAAATCGCTTGGCTTAAAAAAACGTTTCGAAAAATACTGATACCTTGAGCACCTCGGGACACAATTAGCTTTAAAAATTTGAAAATTTCGGAAAACGGCTAAGTGTCGGATTTAAGGAAGAATTTTGAAAAATTTCGGGCTCAAAGAGGCGAAATCCGATCTGGAAACTGATGTTTTCCGAATCGGATTTGGCTCAAAGGTATGGGATCAGACAACACTCTTTTCCGATTCGGAAAAGTGTATAATCCGATTCGGAAAAGTTCAAGTTCGGAAAAATGATGCTTAATTCGGAAAACGACAAACACAAGGAGGAAAACCCCAACTCAGATGGCCAAATTTCCGATTCGGAAAACAAGGTATCCGATTCGGAAAAGGCACAAGATCCGATTCGGGGAAAAGGACAAATCCCGATTCGGAAATTTTGAACTGAAAATTCAGCTCATGTTTTCCGATTCGGAAAACCTTTGTAAAAACTTTGGGGAACCACTTAACACTTAAATGACCCAAAAAGTTTTGAATTTTTTTTTTCAAAAAAGCTTTTAAAATCCAATAAAAAGCCAAGGATCTAACAATGGATCTGCTCTGATACCAAATGTTTGTCCCAAAAACAATGATAAAAGAGATGGAATAGAAATCAAGATGAATGATAAACACAATGAAGATCTAAGAATGCTTTCATGGAGATAATATTGATATAGCAAAATAAAGATTACACCAAGTTTTTAGAAAAGCATTAACAAAAACCCTAACCATCATATCCTATTTATAGTAACATAGAAGTATGAGACAATTACATAACCGGCCCCCTAAGTTTAAGACTTCACACAATAGGGCAAACACACAACTAAAAGTTCATTAACTGGAAATTACAAATACTGAAAAGAAACATAGACTTCTGACTCTTCACAACTAGTGAGGGTCTAACATTCTCACATTATATGATCCTTGCCTTGTGTCATACCAATAACATGACCGATTAGTATCTTTGGAAGGACACGAAAAGGTATCGCAGTATCCTGTTGTCAAACTGCTCTGGATAGGTTTTACAACTCTCTTTCGAGTTGTTTGGTGCATGAAAAACTAGAGTAGGTTGAGGTAAGACTGTTATTGGGGTAGTCGGAGGTGGATCGCTTAAATATCCTCACTTGTTACTTTAGTGTCGGAATCATAATGCTTAGACGGGTCTTTCTCCGAAGTCTAAGTAATAGTGTTCGACATAATGATTGTAGTGTCCGCACAACTTATTAACGCGCATTCAAAATACAAGTGACATCCTAAGTGCTAACGCATGAGTGTTCAACAGTGGCATTACTTTTCTTAAACGCGTAAGTGCTATAGTCAAAACCAAAAAAATTATTTGCTTATGCAAACTCACTCAATTTATGCTTTTCAGGAGTTTTAAGAAGTTCCAATTCTAACCAATAATAGCATAATTAGATTATAAATCCCTTTCTACTTATACCATGGCTAGACATAGGTGTTCAGGTTTTGTCTATCTATGATATACCAAAACGACACCTATCCTAATTATACTAATAGTGGGATACTCCTAATTAAATTTTTTTTTTGTTACTTAGAAAATTTATTTTTGTAAAAACATTGGTTATAGTACTTGGTTTTTATGAAAAACCTATGTTCTCTATAACCCATGGCTCTGATACCAAATCTGTAACACCCCGCTAAAGCGGAAACACGTGGTGTAACATCTATGATTTCATCGCAATAGGAAACAAAAAACACCAATCATTCATATATAGAATTTAAGGTTTACAATTCAAAAGAAGTACATTCCCAACATAATCCAACTTTAACAAAATATTACAAAATATTACACAATCCAGCTTGATTGATGTTGTCAACCACGTTCACTTAAGCGCTTTCTACTACCTTCTTATTTTCCTGAAAAGCATGTTAAATCAAGTGTCAACTACAAGGGGTTGGTGAGCTCACAGGTTTTCATATGCACAAAACAGTTTATATGCAACAGTTTTAGTGTACCTTTATGCTCACTCAAATTTTCGCAAACATTTATAGTGAACCTTTTTGCTCACTCCAATTCCAAAGCTTTGTAACAATACATGAGCAAATTCCTGGGATAATCTTATTCACAAGATATTTAATTGTTGAGCCACTACTAAGCATAAATACAACATGCTACGCCCCTGTTCTACCTCAGCAGTTGGACTAAAACTCCACATGTGTAGAACTTTTTATTCAATACAGTGCATCTCTTTCTCGTCAGTATAAGGTGGGTATGTCAACCAAATAGCGCTATCCACTAATATTATAGGCCCATTGTTATGAGTTAATAGTAGTAACCGGGGACATAACTTTTTACACTCAACATATCATGTCTCTTAATATTATAACAATTTGCTCATGATTAACATTTATATAGCAATTTAAACCAACATTTAACACTTTGAACATGCTTTTCACCCCAACACGTGAAAACAGTAAAAAAGGGACTGTGAATACTTACCTTGATGGATTTAGCGGTACGAACGATAATTAAGATCCCGTTCCGAAGCTTAATAGTGCCTTATACAAATCATGGGAGACGTAAGTCCTAATTTGTCAAACTTATAATCCTAGCTATGTCCCTCTCTTTTTCTTATATAATGCCTTTACTTAATCATATTTAAACATACTTTAGTGTAAAAATCGGTTTTGATATAATTTAAAGATATGTAAAGGAGTAAAAGACTTGAAAGTTCAAAATTTGAGTTTTTGGAAAAATCAGAATGCTGACAGATTCGGCGTCTTTATAAAAATGTCGTTTTTAGCTTTTATCCAAAAGGATAAAAAATTCCCAAAAATTTATCCACTGAAGACGAATGGGTAAACAACATCCATACCAAAATTCATCAATGGTTGAGGTTTTTACCATGTACAACTAAATTTTACAAAAACAATATGCACAGTATCATTTCAGAATCATATGTCCGTAGAGATCGGATCATATAGGGTTCGTTACATCTTCAAATCTAGAAATTCCAAAGAGGTTTTGAAGCTAACATAAAAATATAACTGAGGAATTAAAAATAACTTAAAATGGATGAGTTTTGAGAGAGATATGCTCATTCAAACTCACACGTATGAATCTGTCATTTTCGGACAGATTACACCATGATTTTGTTTTCAACGGTTGCATGCTCAAAAATCCACCAAATTAAGTGTTTACAGATTCTATGGAGAGCTAACACTATGAACTTGAGTTTAGAATAAAAAAGCATACATTTTTGATAATTTTTCAAGGAGATATGCATGCAACAAGTCGACTCTATAATCTGACTTGAAGCTGTCATGCAATAAAAAGTCTTGGGTTGATTAAGGGTTCTAAATTTCGGATTTTTGAGTGATTCCAGTTGGGTTTGAACCTTGACTCATCAAAATTCATTCCATAAAAGTTGTAGACAAAAACAAGTTCATTTAAACCTATTTTGGGTCGTCCAAAATACTTGACAAGAATCTGCCAGAATCTGACTTTTGACATTATCAAACTTTTCAAACATTATAATATTTATTCATATGAAAACAATGATTCTAATGCTATGAGGCCATAACCACCCATCAAATACCATGAAAAATGATAAAAAATGATCAAAACATAGGATAGATCATGCATGCAAAGCTACTACATTCCAGATTCACATGTAAATATAACTACAAAATTTGGGGGTTTTTCACCCTTATTCTTGAGTTCATGTTGAAAGATCATAGGTTTTACCCATTTTATGGGTTTTTCATGTATCCAAGACATTCAACCTCCCTTCTAGAACAACAAGAATGTTTCATCTACTTAAAATAGCAAAAGATGTAGAAGAACAAAAGAAAAGGCACTAAAAGTGCTCAAATCAAGATGAAATCACTAGATGTTTTTACCTCCTTGATGAACGATAAAAGATGTTTTAATCTTCTATTTTGATCTTCAAAGATAATGTTTAGGGGCTGAGTTTTCTGGAAATTAGATGAAGATATGAAGGTTTTATGATGGAGCTATCAAGATTGAGAGAAAAGAGTTAAAGAGAGAAATGAGAGATGGATGGAAAATGATTGCAAAAAGATTCAAATGGGTTATATGGGGTAGGTATGGCCAGCCATATAATGGCCCCCAACTCATTCTACTTTTTTTTATACAATAGGAAAGACCAACTAATTTAAGATGCAACGGTTTAACGGTTCGCGATATTTTCGCATAAATACAACATTTTTCGACGTTAACTCCATATATTAGAGTCTCATTAGATGAATTTGGCATTATATAAGGTGTTTCCGACGGATAAGGGACAAAACGAGACTTTTCCGGACGATTTTCGGGATTTCTAAGCTATTCTCCAAAAATTTTCGCATAATCAAACATAAACCTTCCTAAATAGTTATCTTAAAAGGAAATTCACAAAAATTATACAAATGAGTGATTATCGTGTCGCAAACTTGAGAGTTGAAATTGGTCGGTTGTCACAGAACGCATCAGATCGCGGCGCGAATCTTATTTTCAAAATTTTCATTTTCAGTCCTTGAGTTTTCTCGCGGCGCGAAACTCAGTCTTCGCGAACACGAAGGCTTTCTGTGTAAGGTTCGAAAACTTTTTCTCTTAAAAATCGATTTGGTTAAGTACCTTTAACTCTAATGACTCAATCCTAACGAAAACTTAAATATAAACTGAAAAACGATAACACATTGGTTGCCTCCCGAGAAGCGCTTGTTTTTTTCTCGAGTCTCGAGCCTGACTCCGGGTTTAAGCACCCTTGTTTGAAACAAAACACCCTCCACCTGCAATCAAGCTAGGGTGATAATAGTGGTACATACCTGGGCTAAATGACTTACCTTTCTGTGACCCGCCAGGTAGAGTAACATACCACATACCATCCCGGTTTTTATCTATTAGTAATTATGTGCAGAAGTTGACAAACCAGTAATTACACATCCAATGTTATAAGACACTTGAGCGTCACACCTTTGAGGACCTATAAATCGAATAAGTTAAATAAAACCCAGAAATGGAGAGATTAAGTTTATAATAGTTAATTATAAACTAGTTGGGTAATTTCAGTCGAAAATCCCAAAGTCAGGGGGTTGTTAATTAATTAGATGAATTATATATTTATGAAGGAAAATAAATATATATAATTAATTAAGGATCATTATCTAGAAGATTCTTTCTTAAGGAAAAAGAAAGAATCAGATAATTATGGAAACTGAATCAGATGCAATGTCTTCCATTTAAATAAGCCTTTAGGGTTAAGAAAAATTCATTCAATTAAATCCTAATCAGTTTCCACCAAAAACCTTCCCTCCTCTCTCTCTCTCTCCAATTGGCGCCGATTCCCGTACCTCAAACCAGTTCGATTTTTCGGGTTTGCTCGGGTTTTTGAGTTCTTCTAGAGGAAAGTTCGTGTGGTCGATCACCGGTGGATTATATCTCAAGCATTTCAGGTAAAATCTCACCTCAGTTAATATTTAAATGATTAAAACGAACGATCGTGGTTTTCGGGTTTTTATCCAAATTGCTTCCGCAATTTTTGTTCTTCGTATCAGTTTGATTCGGGGATCACAGAAAAACCCAAACAGTGGTATCAGAGCCACAGTTCTTCGTTTTAATATACTGTTTAACTGTTATAGATCCGTTTAAAATTGTTTCACGTAAAGCTTTCTTTGATAATCTTTTTTTTAAGGTTCGATTTTTAAACAAGTTTGGATAAAAATCTGAGTTTTATCTATTTTTGAAAGCTTTCCAGTTTGTTCCTGGTTATAACAATTATCAATTCGGTTTAATTTACCAAATAATTTATCGTACAAAAAACCCGAAAAGGCCACCGAAGCACTACCACTGGATTGGTGGTGGTTGAGGTCGTCACACCACCGCTGTGCCACCAGCGTGGTGGTAGCAGCTGGCCATCAATCGCGTATGGTGGTGGCGGCAGCGGCGTCGTTTTTGCTGCTGCCATTGTCAACCGGTAGCACCGGTGGCGGTGGTCGAATGACATGGTGGTGATGACGTCACGTGACGGCCGCAGCAGGACCACCAGCGTGGTGGTGGCGGCGTCATCATGTGACAGCCAAAGCCGGACCACCAGCATGGTGGTGAAGGTGATTAGCGCTATTGGTCGTAGCCGCACCACAGACTGGTGGTGGCGGTGATTGCCGCGACACTTGCGGTGGTCAAACCACACCACCAGTTCGGTGGTGGCGGTAGACGATGGCCGGCAATCCCAATCGAACAGCAGCGATCGATTGCCAAAAGAGTGCTGGTGATCGACGGCGGAGAAGGCGTTTTTCCGATCATTGGCAACGGTGGCGATGGTGGCTCGTTCGCTGCTGTTGCCATGCCAAACCGTGATGGTGGTGGTCGATGACCACCTGTGGGTGGCATTGGCTGCTGCCATAGACCGACCACCGCTGGATGTCTCACCGCCGCGCCAAGCGGTGGCGGTAATCAATTAGTCGGCAACCACAACAACAAGAGGCCACCACGGTGGCGGTGGTTGGCGGTGTCGATTCGAAAGATCGGGGAAAACAACCGCCGCTACAGGCGGTGATGGTTGGTTTTAGTTATCGATTGCAAGGTGGTCGACGGCCGTAGAAGTAGCCAAGGCAATGATCGGTGAGGATGATGATGTTTCGCGGTGCGAGCAGGGGCAGGGTCAAAGCCCTTGTGGCACGAGCAACACACGTCTGTCGCAATGCGAGCAGAGCCGTGATAAGGCTCTTGCGGCGCGAATCGTTGTTACACCTCGCGACGCGAACAGTTCCTTCGCGGTGTGAGCAAGGCCACTGCCATCATCAACAGCTGTCGATGATGATAGTGGTAATGTCGTGGTGTCACTAATCAGTGGTAGGAACGGTGTCACAAAAAGCATCACCGGAAATTCGTTCTAGGGTTACGACTAACGATAATTTTTCGAGAAACACGAAAGGCCCAATAATTACCAGTTTGGTAATGGGCCCAAGACCCAAATTTTGGGACTAAACTTTTGAAAATAAATTAATTTTATCTTTGACCCGTTCGGTCAAATGGTTTTCGTATAAGCCAAATTAATATTTTAAAGAAAATTTCGTTTTGTAAAACTAATTTATTTTGTAAAACTAATTTTCCTTAATATTTTATAATTCGAATTTTTCAATTTAAAATGTTAGATTCTGATTTATAAAACAATTTGTTTTTATAAATCAGTAGAAACCAGATTTAAAAAAATAAAAAAATGAGACAAGATATTTTTTAACGGATATAGGGTTATTTATCGCTTTATTATATTTTTTAATAAATATAAATGCGTGGTTGCTTGAGTATATATACATGCTTTCGTATATCTCTATTATAGGGCTTGCCAACTTAGACCTTTTGGATTTTTTCTTGGGAGGCCTGCATGCCATTTGCATCCTCTTTTTGTAATAACGACCTTAGGATAGATATTTTAATTTTGGAGTTCCATCAAGGATGCCGAGGCCAGTGGGAGTTACACAAGAAAAGTTTATGGAGTCCTGACGAACATGCTGAAACCAGTGGGAGCTATGCAAGTTTATTTCTTAGAAAATAGGTCATTATTGGTCCTTAGGAATAAAGGTTCGCAAACCTATAATTAGTTAGTTTTAAACTGCGTGGTTGTTATAATTGTTAGGATTATGTGCAAGACAGTAACAGGGTTGCCGTGTCCAATGTTATAAGACACTAGTAGGTCACACCGCTGCACACTAAAATTGAGAATGTTTGGATTATTATTTAAAGAGAGAAAAGAAATAAATAAATAATTAGTTAAATTATTTATTTATAATAAATTAATCAGTTAGGTTAATTAATTGATAATTATCGAAATTATATAATTAATCTATTTGATTAATTATGGAGATAATTATGAGAAGTTATATATGGAATCAAACACTGTCAGGTTTATCCATATAAATAAAGGCTTAGGGGTAAAGGATGATTGATAACTTATTCCTCCAGAAAGCCTTCTCTCTCTCTCCCTTCCCAAAAACCGGCGGCCAAAGACAGAGGGTGAACGGAGTTGTTTTTCGGGGTAATCCTAGGTGGTCTAGCACCCAGTCTCGAACGGTGTCAGTAGCGGTGTATCCCTTATTAGCGATTCGGAGAATTTTTCGCAAAGGTAAACACACCAAACACCCTCATATTGTATCTGTATTGTTTAGGATTGGATCCTTGATTGGGAATCGTTTTTCTATTTTCCGCTGCGCGTTTATCGCCTCCGGTTCCCAACAGTGGTATTAGAGCCACTTCCTAAACCTGCAGATCAGGTTTGTTTAATTGTTTAGGTTATAAAAATCTGTTTTTCATTTGTTAATCTTTGTTAAAAAAAATTGGATTTTGAAAAAAACCTAATTGGCGGTGGAACGGCGGTAGATCGCCGGCCGTACCACCAGGCCGATCATTGGCCGTAAACCACCGCGAACCACCGACCGGCTACCGCACCCGAAGCCCACCGTACCACAGATGGTTGTAGCGGCGGCTGATGTCAACAACAACCACCACACAGCCGCGTGTGGTGGCGGCGGTGCTACGACGAAAACCAACCACCGCACCACCGATTGTGGGGGTGGTGGTCTTTGATTCGACCACCAAGGCCGGCGATGGCGTAGGTGGTGGTGATGATCGGAAGCCGTACCACACCTCCGGGTGGTGGCGGCGACTGATTAAGGTCCAAACCGCTGATCGGCGGCGGTGGCTGTTGCCACTGTCGACGACGGTGGTGGTAGCTTTGTCGATTTCGCCGGGAGGCGGCGGTGGTGGTGGCGACTGCTGCTGCTGCCGTCGTGCTCTCACTGATGGATTAATTGATCGACCGCCACACCACCGTTTGTGGTGGTGGCGGTGATGGTGTTAGTTTTGTTGATCGCCGACCACGGCGATGGTGGTGGCGCCGAGCAGCTGTTGTCGCCGGTGGATAGATGGCGATGGTGTTTGTGGTGGTGGCGGTGGTCGACAACCGCCGCAAAGGGGTGTCGGCCACTGCCGGTTTTAGGTATCCGGTCGATTAGAGGGCGGCGACGGTGGCTTTTGGGTTGTTGTCGTCGTCGATCATCAGATAACCAGCTCGCGCCGCGAGCGGAGCCCTCACGCCGCGAGCAGAAACTTCGCGCCGCGATCGGTGACTGACAGTTGTTGGTTGATGTTTCTCGGTTCGCGATGAGTATGGTTAAGTTTTGTTTTGGTAAGGGTTTGAACCAGATAGGTTTGAAACCCTAGGGACTAAATTTGTTTTATTAAATTAATTTTAGTTTAGCTAAATTAAAATAAAATCTAGTTAAGATTTTGTTTTGTTGTCATAGTCAAACCCTTTGACCCGTGATTTTTTTTTGTATGTATATTTTATTCATTATTGGTTACGGGAGGCCTGCGTGCCATTTGCAATCCATTTTTATTATGTAATTTTTAATAAATAAAATAATCGAAGAATCAAGAAACCGAAGACGGAGCACGGAGTCAACCATGGATGTTGGAGCCAGTGGGAGCACCGAGAAGTTCATGCCTTGTGTGTTGTTGTCAGTTAGGGTTGAGACCGTCGTTTTGTGTTGGCTTACAAAATGACAATAATTTTAAGGGTTTTTGACTATGACATGTCTTTTAACTGCGTGGTTGTTTTTATATTGCGTGCTTGTTTATATTTAATTGCTTGGTTGTTCAATAACGTTTTTTAAAATTAAATATAAACCGAATGTTTTAAAACATAGATGGATATAAATACAGTGTGTGTTTGGATCCAAGTTTTTTGAAAACTGGCATTTTTTTTAAACCCTTGTTAAAAATCATAGATCAGTAAGTGCAACCCACTTTAGGGACACCTCCGGTGTAAGGTACGTAGGCATTGTGAGTGATCACACTTCAATTGGCCGCATTCAAACCGAAATTGGAGGGGACAAAAACTCTGCGAATTATCTCCAGGTGGTACCGGCCAGAGTATGTCCAGGCCCCGGGTGGTGCGATCTATTTTGGTAATTGTTTATTCACCGGGTGGTACCGGGCCAAAATGCACTAGAGGGACTACATATGCACGGATTGAATATCCGATGTCCCGACGATCTAGAAGTCGTGTTTTCGTATTAAAATGCGATTGGTATAAGTTTTTACCTACCGTAAATCACATGAGTCGGCCTGACATGATCACATGCTTGCCGACACATGTGAAATATGGATTCTAGTCTAATAAACTAATTTAAGGGTTGTAATTTATTAGAAGTCTTATAATTTTAAACTAAATCGTAATTTTATTCTTATGTTTGTAGATGTCTAAATCTGTAGTCTCGTTTTATACACCTGTGGAACCGCTACACCTCATCAATGGAAAATGGAAGCTTACAGGACAAAATTTTCCAGTTTGGAAAATGCACCTTGACAACGTCTTGAGTGCACAGGGTAAGCTGTACATTTTGGGGAAACCTGTTTCAAGACCCAAGAGCAATTCTCCCGAAGAGGAATTTGCTCAGTATTTTAAATATCTGACAGATGAATCTGATGTTATGTCGATTCTGATTTTCTCTACATCACCTGAGTTTTCGGGAGGTTTAAGGGATAAGTCCTGTCATGAGGTCGTGAAAGACATAGAAAACCAGTTAGGTTTCTATAAGCATACGAGTAAGCTTCTGATCATGAAAGAGATACTTTCACTGAAGCTAAGAAAGAACCAATCAGTTAAAGATCATCTTATCGAAATGAGAAGACTCTTTAAATGCATGACATGTCTGGGATACAAAATGGCTCAAGAGGAGTTAATGCATCTCATGTGGTACTCACTCCCGAAGGAGATATGTGACATAGCTAGTGCCTACATGAAGGAACCAAGGAAAGACGTAGCAATGTTACATGAAGACATTTTGGCCAGTCTAGAGCCGAAACCAGCACCTGCTGAACTCATGGACACTGATTGGATTGATGAGCTGGGAGATCTGAGTTTCCCAGAATGCGGTAGCCAGGATATTTGTGAGCACTCGATGAATATCGACCAGATAGAGATCGGTTTGCCCGATGCTCCAGGTATCTTTATGATAGATTGCTTAATCACTTCTTATGAATCATGGGTAATTGATACAGGAAGTGGTAACCACATTTGTAATCATTTACAGGGATTCAACTGAAGAGAGACTTTGAGGAAGGACCGTTCGAACCTACGAGTTGGCGAAGGCACTCCGCTGATAGCTGAAGCTGTAGGATCTTATAGTCTTAGTTTACCCTCGGGTCTAGTTTTGGAACTAGAAAATTGTTATTATGTTCCAAAGATGATTAAGAATGTTACGTCTTTTGATTTATTGGTAGACCAAGGATTTTATTATAAATATGATTATAAAATGCTTTCTGTCTTTAAAAATAATATTTTATATTTTAAAGCTACACATGTGAATGGTCTATACACAGTAAATTTGCAAGACGATAATAAAGAAATCTATCATATAAGTAAACGATCCAAAGAAATTGAGGATCAGACTTACCTCTGGCATTGTCGTTTAGGCCACATAAACAAGAAACGCGTTGAACTACTCCTAAAATGAGGTTTTCTTGGCATTTTTTATTTCAAACCTTTTGACAACTGCGAATCATGTTTATCCGGCAAAATGACAAAAGAACCTTTCAACAAAGATAATGAAAGGGCTTCTCACTTGTTAGAAATAGTTCACACAGATGTGTGTGGACCATTCAGTCATGAGGCAAGAGGAGGATACCGGTACTTCATCACATTTACTGATGATTTCAGTAGATATGGTTATGTCTATTTGATGAGACATAAATCTGAAAGCTTTGAGAAATTCAGAGAATATCAGAATGAAGTACAGAATCAACTTGACAGGAAGATCAAGTTTTTACGGTCAGATCGAGGAGGCGAATATCTTAGTCAAGAGTTTGGCAATCATCTGATAGAATGTGGGATTGTATCACAACTCACACCTCCGTATACACCTCAGATGAATGGTGTGTCAGAAAGGAGGAATCGTATATTGCTGGACATGGTACGATCGATGATGTGTCATTCTGGGGACATGCGCTCGAAACAGCAGCACATATACTGAACAGAGCGCCAACAAAGTCGGTAGAAAATACGCCATACGAGTTGTGGAAGGATAAGAAACCCAAAATGTCTTTTCTGAAAATTTGGGGTTGTGAGGTTTATGTCAAACGACCTACCTCAGAAAAACTCAAGCCCAAATCCGACAAGTGTTTCTTCGTGGGATATCCCAAAACCACCGTGGGATATTACTTCTACAACCCTGAAGAGAACAAATTTTTTGTGGCTCGAAATGGAAAATTTCTGGAAGAAAAGTTTCTGAGTTCCGGGAACACCAGAGAGGATGTAGATCTACAGGTAGTAGACGAAGAAAACACTACACCGGTTGTTGGGCCAGAAATTCAACATGAAAATGTTGAACCTCAATCAGAACCGATTGAGGAAGTGCAAACACAGGACCTTCGCGAATCCAATGGGGTAAGACAAGAACCAGATAGGTATCTTGGGTTTCTAGTCTCTCAGGATGGTGGAGACTTGAATGAACCAACATCCTATCAAGAAGCTGTGTCAGGCAGTGAGTCTGAACAATGGCAAGAAGCCATGAAGGCCGAGATGCAGTCCATGTACGACAACCAAGTATGGGAGTTTACTGATTTACCCCGGCACTGTAGAGCTGTTGGACGTAAATGGGTTTTGAAGAAGAAAACCGACATGGATGGAAATGTACACACTTTCAAGGCTAGATTGGTGGCAAAAGGATTCACGCAAACTCATGGTATTGACTATGAAGAAACCTTTTCACCAGTAGCCATGTTAAAGTCAATAAGGATTCTAATGGCCATTTCAGCGTACTTTAATTACGAGATCTGGCAAATGGACGTCAAGACAGCCTTTCTAAACGAAAAGTTAATAGAGGTCGTCTATATGGCCAACCAGAAGGATTTGAAGATCCTGAGAATCCTAATAAAGTGTGTAAACTGCTAAAATCCATTTTTGTATTAAAGCAAGCATCTCGAAGCTAGAACTTACATTTTGATGAGTGAATCAAAGAATTTGATTTCGCGAAAAGTGAGTTCGAGCCGTGTGTTTACACTAAGTTGAGTGGGAGCATAGTAACCTTCTTGGTCTTGTACGTAGACGATATTCTACTCATAGGAAACGATGTACCAACTTTACAGAGTGTAAAGAGTTGGCTAAGCAAATGTTTCCAGATGAAAGACCTTGGAGAAGCCGCTTATATACTTGGCATAAAGATCTACAGAAACAGATCTAAGAGGCTTATCGGACATAGCCAAATTACATACATTGACAAAATCCTGAAGAAGTTCAGGATGGATGAATCCAAGAAAGGATTCATTCCGATGCAACATGGCATAGTGTTAAGTAAAACACAGTGTCCTGTTTCTAGTCATGATCAGGACAAGATGAAATCGGTTCCATATGAATCAACAATTTGATCGATTATGTATGCCATGTTATGTACTAGGCCCGATGTTGCTTACTCTGTAAGTGTTACGAGCAGATATCAACAGAATCCAGGAGAACCTCATTGGGTGGCTGTCAAGAACATTCTCAAGTACCTGAGAAGAACGAAAGATATGTTCTTGATCTTTGGAGGTTCTGAGGATGAAATTATTGTCATCGGCTATTCTGACGCTAGTTTCTAGACCGACATAGATGATTTCAGATCACAGTCAGGGTACGTTTTTACCCTAAACGGAGGCGCGATCTCGTGGAAGAGCTCGAAGGAAGATACGATTGCAGATTCAACTACAGAAGCAGAGTACATTGCAGCATCTGATGCGGCAAAGGAAACTGTCTGGCTAAGGAATTTTCTATCGGATCTAAGAGTCGTTGCCAGTGTCTCTAGACCGATTGATATATTCTGTGATAACTCAGGAGCCGTGGTGCAAGCAAAGAAACCTAGAGAGCATCACAAGTCAAGACATGTGCTCAGAAAATATCACCTCATCCGAGAGATCATTGGAAGAGGAGATGTAAGGATAGGCAAGATTCCGACGGAAGAAAATGTCGCAGATCCGCTGACAAAGCCGCTAGCAAGGGTGAAGCATGAGGCTCATGCAAATTCCATTGGGATGCAGTACCTGGACACCAACAGCTAGTTTTAGTTTGTTATTATTACAGTAGTTTAATTCTGAAACATTAGATCATGTAAAGTGTTATTTCACAGTGTGATAGAAATAATGGAGGTTTTAATTCATGATTGTTTCAAGAGTTAAACTGTTTTTGCATATTTAATGTATCCATGATTTATGCAAAGTTTTGTAATCAAATCTAAATTTCCGTACCCACTTATTGAAATGGGAATTTCAATGGGGAATTTAACGCTATTATAAATACTTGATGATTTATTCGAATTGGAGAGTAAAAGCACAAGTGATGTGACCAAGTATTTATAGATACTCATCAGAGTGTTTGAGTATTGGAAGTGACCAGTTTCAAGTCTGCTTCATGGAGCCCCAGTCATAAGCATTGACTTGATAGGTTGTCCTTAGACCTGAGATATTTGGTTTGGGAACATGAGGACTACTGTACTCTTAGCGCGTTCTACCGCTGCACCGTAACAGGGCGGGTATACGGGACGTGACTAGATGCAGCGGAAGCCGTGGATCCAAATTCAAATAGTCAAGAAGGGATTTGCACCTCTTTCATAAGAGAGATATTTTCGGGCCCCTTGACGATTAAGATTTGCAGAAAACGCGTGGCCACGTACGGATAGAATAACAGTTGTTATTTAGTAATATCCGTTACTGCAGGCAATCTGAGTCAGAGTCAAGAAATACTTGTTTTTGAGAAATGAATTCTCCACTCCGTGTCTCAAATTCATTTTAGAAATATCGCGTGCAAAACGAATGAACCTGTGTACAAATTCAAGCGTGAATTGTATCTCTGGATATAAGAGATCTTATAACCTGGTTAACCTAAGTGTATGGCTAGGGACCTCCTTAGGCTAATGGTAAGAGTGCCGTTACATGTCTAGCACAAGTGGGAGTCTGTTAAGATTATGTGCAAGACCGTAACAGGGTTGCCGTGTCCAATGTTATAAGACACTAGTAGGTCACACCGCTGCACACTAAAATTGAAAATGTTTGGATTATTATTTAAAGAGAGAAAAGAAAGAAATAAATAATTAGTTAAATTATTTATTTATAATTAATTAATCAGTTAGGTTAATTAATTGATAATTATCGAAATTATAAAATTAATCTATTTGATTAATTATGGAGATAATTATGAGAAGTTATATATGGAATCAAACACTGTCAGGTTTATCCATATAAATAAAGGCTTAGGGGTAAAGGATGATTGATAACTTATTCCTCAAGAAAGCCTTCTCTCTCTCTCTCTCTCCCTTCCCAAAAACCGGCGGCCAAACACAGAGGGTGAACGGAGTCGTTTTTCGGGGTAATCCTAGGTGGTCTAGCAACCAGTCTCGAATGGTGTCAGTAGCGGTGTATCCCTTATTAGCGATTCGGAGAATTTTTCGCAAAGGTAAACACACCAAACACCCTCATATTGTATCTGTATTGTTTAGGATTGGATCCTTGATTGGGAATCGTTTTTCTATTTTACGCTGCGCGTTTATCGGCTCCGGTTCCCAACAATAATTATCTATGTGTTTATAATTATTAACTGTGTGGTTGAATTTTAATCGTGATAGTATGTTTATCAAATATGTTTTAAAAAATAGGAGAGAGTTTTTTCAAAACCAGATTAAATCACGAGATCAAGTAGGTTTTAAAATCAAAGTCACCAGCTTTTTCCAAAACCTTTTATGGTAGATTTTATTTGAAACCTATAAAATTGTAAATGGATTGTTTAAAGGCAAGTTGATAAAACAGTTAGTTTTTGTCAACTAGCATGCTATCAAAACATCTAGTTTTGATTAGCAAGTATGCTTTTAAAACTGTTAGTTTTAATTAGCAAGAGCCTTTTGAAACAGTTAGTTTTAAAACAGCGTATGTTTGAAACAGTTAGTTTAAACAACAATTTCTTTCCTTTTTAAACAATCAGTTTTCCAAAAGTTACAATTTTTCTAAATAACTGGACATTAAAAGGTTTTTCAGAAATTAACTAAAAACCCAGAAAAATCATAGATCAGTAGTGCAACCCATCTACGGACACCTCCGGCGTAAGGTACGCGGGCATTGTGTGTGACCACACCTTGAACGTCCGCGTTCAAACCGAAGCTGGAGGTGATTAACAAGACTCTGCGAATTATCTCCGGGTGGTACCGGCCAGGGTAAAGTGTCCAAGTCCCAAAATTGTGATCTGTTTTGGTTCTGTTAAGATTCACCCGGTGGTATCGGGCCAAAAAGCACTTAGAGGGACCGAAACATGTACTCAGGGCGTATGTAATTAGGATCCTAGTCCAATAAATTGATCATTTAAGGGTTTATTGATATTTATTGGAATTAGGCTATTCACAGTTGTTAAAACCAAGTTTGTTTTTAATGTGTAGATGGCTAACACTGTATCCAACACAAACAATCTTTCTCTCCGCTCCATCCTAGAGAAGGATAAACTCACCGGTCCCAATTTCCTCGATTGGGAGCGCAGTCTGATGATTGTTCTCAGACATGAGAGCAAATGGTACATCCTAGAAGAGCCTTTAGGAGAGGCCCCTCCAGGTAACGCTTCAGCTGCTATCAGAAATGCTCACAAAAAGCATTCAGATGACCTGCTGGACGTTGGTTGTCTTATGCTTGCAGCGATGAGCCCAGATCTCAAAACAGGGCTCATGCACACAAATGCTTACGATATGATCCGCCAGTTGAGGGACATGTTCCAAACACAAGCATGAATAGAACGTTGTGATGCCACGAAGGCATTCAACGAGTGCATCAGGGACCTCAGTAACTGACCATGTTATGAAGATGAAACGACACATGGATCACTTGTAAAGGCTCGGGCACCCAGTTCCGTTGCAACTAGCAACGGATACTATACTCAACTCACTGTCAGAAGATTACAAGCCTTTTGTAATCAACTATAACATTAATAACATGGAAAAGTCAATAGCCGAATTGCACTCCATGCTTAAGACTGCTGAGTTGAATATGGGAGCCAAAGGCAAGCCCAAGGATGTGCTGATGGTGAGGGACAGAGGAGTAAAGAAGAAGCATGGGCATGGAGGCACCAGCAAAGGAAAAGGTCCAGCTCAGGCCATCCAGAGTGCACCCAAGGTTCGTGAAAACATCAATGGCAAGGGCAAGGGCAAGAAGGTTAAGCCTAACAAAGCAAGGACCGAAATCGTTGTTTCACATGCAATGAAGTCGGTCACTGGAGGCAAAACTGCCCGAGGCGTCATGAAGCAGGTATGTAAAACCTCAGGTATTTATGATTGCTTAGTTTGTCACTTCTTACTTGTGTGATGTACATGTATACTGATACCCAGTGCAAATATTGCAGGTGGTCAGAAGTGAATGCCCGAGATTGCACAAGGATCTAAAAGCACAAAGTTGATCAGATCATCGTCAAGACTGTAACAACCCAAAACCCATAACAATAATAACATGCATATAATATAAATCCCAGTGATCTAAAACGCAATCTCATAATATTTAGTTCAAAAGTAAATAGCTAAAGAGTGCATGCGGAACATCCCTCCATAGCTGAGATTCTATTTCGGTAGATACTATGTTCTGACCAGCTACGCTACTCTAAGCATTCACCTTCTCCTTTCCCTTAGTAGCACGCTCCTTTCCTGAAAAAGTTTTAGATTTTAAATAAAACGAGGGTTAGACCGTAAGGTCTAGTGAATTCCCTCAAAACAGTTTAAAATACAGTTCCGGCCCGCTGACCGTAAAATCAGATATCACAAGGTGACAGGAAAAGCATCATGAGTAATAAAGTCACAACCCAACAAACCGGATGGCCGGATCTCTCAGATTCACAATTAAGGAGTGACGGACGTGGTCCGTGCCTCACACCATCCCACAATCAACCTTACGTGGCCGGATCTCCCAGATTCTCATTTAAGGAGTGACGGACGTAGTCCGTGCCTCACACCACTAAACTTCCCAGGGATGTACGGTCCCATGGTACACATTACTCACGATGCAATTCCGCAATATTAAAACAGCATGCATATGATGATCATCAGAATAGCATTTAAGGTCATTTGAAGATAGCACAATATACACCTTTGCAAAACATAGTAATTCAGTTATGTTCACAAATTTCAGGGTAAGGGAACTCACCTGAGCTTATCTCGCTGGTTACTCTATCTCCTGGTATCTGTATAAATTCCTAAGGCATTAGTGATTCGCACTTAGAAAACCCACAACTAGGATACCCTTAAGCAGACCCAGCACGGGGGGTTAAACTACTATGGAAAATCCTTCTCCGAAAACTAACTCTACTGACGCAGTCCTCCCAAAACCCGACTCAGAAAAGCATCTTTCCCGCTTCACAAATCCCGATTCGGGATACCACCACTCCCGATTCGGGAAATAGCAATTCCCAATTCGGGAAACGCCAATTCCCGATTCGGGAGGCATCCAACTCCAAAATCCCGAATCCAAAGGTTACGAGGTCAAAGAGACGACTAAGTTGGCCAAATCCCCGATTCGGAAATCATAGATTTTCCAATTCGGGAAAGGCAAACGAAGAAATGAGTTTTCCACCCAATCACCCAAGCAATTTTCCCGATTTGGGTGACATGAACTCCCGATTCGGGAAACATGAATTCCCGGTTCGGGAAACATGAATCCCGATTCGGGGAACATGAGTTCCCAATTCGGGAAACGCAACCAGATCCGGAAAAATATCAAAATCGGCCAAGAATTGATTCTATGTAGATCTAAACGCTTCCTAAATCATTACAAGATAATCATACATCATATAACAACGATTTTACACTAATAGGGTATCGAATCTTACCTCGAACGACGAAATCCCACCCCCGAAGATGAAGAATGGCTCTAAACTTGATTTCCACAACACACACTAATCACCCAACTATGTTTTCCCCAAAATGGTATAAACCCTAGGTTTATGCCTTAAATAGTATGGGCTAAAAGGCTAAGCCCATACCATTTTTGGTATAAGCCCAACTTCCAAACATTAGGCAAAAATGTCACTTTTCACCCCTAACTCTGAAATTCTTTTCAAACTTGGTCATTTTTAACGAGTGACTAACTTTAGAACTAACTTTTAAACTTTGGTCATTACAAAGACATTTTAGTTTTTCATTCTAAAACAATTATACATTCCATAGTTCTTATGGTTACATGTTTTTGGGAATTTTTAAACTGAATGGTTCTTAAGTTTTAAAGTTTTGAAATTTATTTTCTTGAAATGTCTGTTGTGCTTGTTATGGATAAAGTCAAGCTTTGACTTAATTCAAGTTTAGATCCTAGATGTTGATGATTATTATGCCACTTTAATGAAAACTGTTAAAAACACACGAAGTACTATAATTATAGGAATGTGTTTTTGAATAAAATGATCATAAGTAAAAGATTATAAAAGTATTTTATGATCTAAGGATAATCACTCATGTGTTTTAAAAGAATTTAGGATATTATCTCACAGGTCGTTGATAATATCAGTATATATATATATATATATATAAAACTAGGAAATAATTCCATGTTTTGGAATTGGGATTTAATTAAAAGATCCAGTCAGGTTTTATAAGTACTAAACTTCTGATTACTTAAAATAGAATTGGCTGAGTAGTCAAGTTTTGACTAAGTCAATAGTTGATTTTGAATAATAGTTGGTTTTCATAAAGGTTAGTGGGAGCCTAGTTTATTCTATATTCAGATTTGTGATAAAGAATAAAAGATTTATGGATTAGATAGATTTCAGAATTATAATCCAGATGAGATATAAATTCATGAGATCGGAGATCTGCCTTTTTATTAAAAGCAGATAGGACATAGTTTCATAACTTTGAAACAATATAAAGTTATAATTAACTTTAAAATCAATAATTGTGTTGGAGAAATTAATTAGATTAAAAGTGTTACGCTAAGATAATTTTTCTAAGAATTTACCAGCATGGTAAATACGAAATCTGATTTCAGATAGAAATCATTCATCTACACATCAACTAAGGAAAGTTGCAGTTTGATTTCACATATTCAGGCAAACTCGGAGTTAGTCCAGATCTCTAAGTTCAAAGAATATGGCAAGATAAAGCTTAGTTTTTGGTGTTTTAACAAAATTAGCTAAAAGAAGTAAATAATATCAGTAGGTATTAAACTTGTAATATTTTGGTTATCGCTTTGACTAAACGGTAAACATTAATCAAAGGGTTTAAACTGAAGTTAGGTGATACTTCATTTAGACCAGTACTTAACAAACGTTGAATAGACACAGTAAAAGGTGATTAAGAGATGCTATTAATTTTAGTATTATTACAGAGTGTAATATGGACTATACAAAATTAGTCTCTTGAAACGCTTTTATATTTTGCATGTTTTATAATCCAGGAATGATAGTAGTTTCCAGTCTTTCATTCGAAAATTGTCTGTGACAACTTATTGTGGTGGGAACCCAATAGGGTGTTAAAGTCGTTGTGAGTTTTGGGTAGTTATGATCAGTGGGTTGAATAACAGCTACAAGCGTTGTAGACCAAAAACTGCACGGATATTCGATTGACTAGCGAATATCGGACGTGATCCGTGGTTGACATTACTTCTTCGATTTTGTCATAAGTAGAATCTCACAGTGGTTGTCTCTATCACCTGAGGTATTTGGTTTGATATCATGAGAACAACTCGATACTTAGTGCGTTTAACCGCTACGCCGTAACAGGGTGGCTATAAAGGGCGTGACTAGATTCAGCGGAAATCGTGGTGTTAAATGCAGATATGCAAGATGGGATTTGCACCTCTTCTCCGAAGAGAGATATTTCTGGGCCCCTTGACTGACTGAATATACTGATGAAGTGTATGGCCATGCCCAAACGAACTGATTAGTTCTTTGTCGTTTACCTATCAGTAGAGGTCGGATAGTCGAGAAACAGAATGTTGAGTATTTAGAGTTGACTTCATCCAGACTCATACTCATAGATGAAATATCGTGTTGCAAAGGGAAAAACCAAGATATACCCAATTTATGAACAGTTCATTCGTAAATATTATCTCCTTACGGAAAAGTTTAAATCACCTATCTGTGTATAAGAGTTCTTGTAACCTGGTTAGCCTAAGTGCCTGTCTAGGGCCTCCTTAGGTCCGTGTGATCAAGACGGTATTGCCAACTTGCACAAGTTAGAGTCTGTTAGTAATTAAGTGCAGAAGTTGACAAACCAATGATTACACACCCAATGTTACAAGACACTTGAGGGTCACACCTGTGAGGACCTATAAATCGAATAAGTTAAATAAAACTCAAAAGTGGAGAGATTGAGTTTATAATAGTTAATTATAAACTAGTTGGGTAACTTCAGTCAGAAATCCCAAACATAGGGGGTTGTTAATTAATTAGATGAATTATATATTTATTAAGGAAAATAAATATATATAACTAATTAAGGATAATTATCTAGAAGATTCTTTTTTAAGGAGAAAGAAAGAATCCGATAATTATGGAAACTGAATCAGATGGAAAGTCTTCCATTTAAGTAAGCCTTTAGGGTAAAGAAAAATTCATTCAATTAATTCCTAATCAGTTTCCACCAAAAACCTTCCCTCTCTCTCTCTCTCTCCAATTGGCGCCGATTCCCATACCTCAAACCAGTTCGCTTTTTCGGGTTTGCTCGGGTTTTTGAGTTCTGCTAGAGGATCGTTCGTGTGGTCGATCACCGGTGGATTATATTCAAGAATTCAAGGTAAAATCTCACCTCAGTTAATGTTTAAATGATTAAAACGAACGATCATGGTTTTCAGGTTTTTATCCAAATCGCTTCTGCAATTTTTGTTCTTCGTATCAGTTTGATTCGTGGATCATAGAAAAACCCAACATTATCATGTCTCCTTGTAGAATGAATGTCAGATTTACACAAGTATGGCCTCAGATCCTGTGAATATGTAATCATGGGTGTTGGGTTAACCAATTGCTTTTGACAATAGGTTTCCCAAAAAGGATCTAGGGTCAATATTCCTTCGTAGTGAACTGCACGTGGACTGACATGTGAAAGCAAAAGCTCAGTGTTAGACTCATTTCTATCAATCAATAGACGACTTACCTTTTTTTGAGGACAAGTTTGTTCCGGTGAAGATTCTTCGGATAGATCATCTTGCATCAAAACTCCGAGTCCGTCTAGGAAGTCATCATCAAACTATTCTTCCGTCGTATTAACCTGCCATACAAATTCGTTGTTAGAATCATCGGAATCATCAGAATCATAAAATGATAGATCTTCATCTTGGACAAATTTGATAGCACAATCATCCGTTGAAACTTGTGGGCTAGACTCTTCTTCCTTTGGAGCTTCGGTTTGATCACATCCTTCTAAAGTAGATTCAATGTCATCCCCGAACCAAGTGTCTTCTACTTCCATCTTTGAATCCTCTCCAAGTAATTTTTTTCGTTAGTATCACTGTTACCTTCAAAACTTGGACAACTTACCTTTGGCTGAACATTACTGAGTCACTCTTTCCATTTCCTCCCTCATCTTATGAATAGATTCTGCAGTCGATTTAAATTCCATGAAGAGGTCCTCTATAATTGGTTTAGCTTCCCAAGAAGATCGATCTTCCGGCTCCTCCGGTGTTTGCAAAATATTTGATTCAAATGATTCCCAATGCTTGGCAAACTTCCACAATGCAACTTTGAGTCGTGGATCCATATCTGCAAAAGAAACAAAACAAATACCCGGCTTAGCACAAAAATAAAAGAGAACAAAAACTAAAAACTTAACCTAGAAAGCAAATAACTTGCTTGAGAATAAATTCTCAACCAAGGATCGATTATCCAACTAAACATTAATAACCAACTAAGTAACCGTTCCCCGGCAACGGCGCTAAAAACTTGATGCGGTAAAATATATATATATATATATATATATATAAAACGGTACCAAGATTAACGTCAAAATCACCTAACCACTATTACCACACTCACAAGCAAGCGTACCTGATCGCAAGCAATATAGTTTAGGAAAGTCCGGGTATCGTTCTTACCCCTGGGAACGGTTAAGCTAGAAGTCTACCAAAGTGTTAATTAATTAATCTAGAAAAGGGGGTTTTGCTTTTGGAAAAGAATTTTGAATATAAAAGATTAACAATTAAATAAAACCTAACCAAAAAGTGGAAAACTGATAAACAAACATACAACAGAGATAACGGTATTCATTATGATTTACTTTTCATGAAATATAGATTAACGATTGTTGTCAGAAATTAAGCTTATAGCACCCGAGCATGGATATCTAAGACTATCAACCAGGTTGGTCTCCTGGCCCAATTACAACGACTGGTTGTCAAGCAGTCTAGTAAACGTCATCCCAATTAGTGCCAAGTCGTGGGATCCTACTGTTTAGTCTACTCTCGGTCCGAGTGAACTAGTTACCACGTCTCTCTGCGTCACAAGAGTGAAAAGGTAAGGGAGGTTGATTAACCTAACGGAGTCTACCTATTCGGAAAAACAGATACACCCAACCAACAAGTTGAAGTAGCCACGATTAAGACATTAAATTAGGAGTCAAAGATAAACATTCAACAAACCATAAATCTATTAATTAATTAAAGATCAAAAGTAATCAAACCATAATAAAAACACCAAAAGGGTACTAGTACATAGACATACTAATAAGAAATGCAAAAACAAATCAACTAAAGACCGGTAGATTTGTTGTACCATCCCCTCGAATCATCTCCTCCGTAGTCATCACATCGAGCCTCCGGCTTCTTGGGTTGGAAACCCTAAGTGGTTCCCATCGTAACAACCAACTAATTATTTTTTTTGAGAGTATTTTCTAATTTTTGAATGAATAAACTAAATGACCCAAGGCTTTAATTTATAAAAATCCCGGCAGGCTCGTTTCGCGATCGCCAAACGACAAGTTTGCACCGCAAAAGGCAACTGCATCTTCAAGAATCTTCTATTTGATCATCTTTTCCTTATTTGCTGAAGATCTTGACATAGGGAAGAAGCAACTGAGTTGGAAGTATTCTGGAATGTTCCAGATTTTATGGATCTTTTATTTAGGATGAAATCTTCCAACTTGGGGAGAAAGAAAGACCAAAAGTGGATTATTAATATATATTTTTCATTTCTTCACAAAATCTCCATTTGTAACACCCCGCTAAAGCGGAACCGCAAGGTGAGACAGCTAAGATTTCATCGCGATAGGAGATAAACCACACCAATCATTCATATTATAAATTAAAATAGTTTAAAAAGTATTACAACCCAATCATAATTCAAGTTTTACAGACTTAAACAAAATAAACATTTTCTTGATCGGTGACACAACATTTCCACTAAAGACCTGATCAAACTTTCGGATTTCCTGAAAAGCATGTTAAACAAGTGTCAACTACAAGACTTGGTGAGTTCACAGGTTTTATAGATGCAAAACAGTTATGTACAATATCCATTCCGATAAGACGTTTATTCGCAATATGTTTTGTAAACAGTTTGGTGAATCAGTTCATTCACCCCAAAAATAGCAGTTTGGTATCAAACAGTAAGTAAATTTTCCAAGTGATGTGTTAATTACATGATATGCATTAGTGAGTTACTACAATCCTTCATTTTATGACATAGCTACGCCCCTATCCAACCTTGCCGGGGGAAACTAATTCCAGCCGGGGTGAATATTTTTCAATACAGTGCACCTATTACTCGTCAGTTCTAGGTGGGTATGTCAATCCAAATAGCGCTATCCACTTGTATCATAGGCCCAATTTGTAAGGGTTAATAGTAGTGCAGGGGACATTTTCATTTTATGCTCACTATATCATGTTTCAACATATCGAAAATTTTATCTCATAAAACATTTCATTTCATTTTATTTCGATACTCGAATTCATTTCATTTCAATTCATTTCGATACGCAAAGCATATTCCCATTTCATTTCATTTCAATATACACAAAACATTTCATTTCAATAATACATTTCATTATCATACTCACATTTCAATTTATTTCATTTTATAAAAACATTTCATAACATTTCAAATAAACGATTCATTTCATTTTGCCACAATAAATCATTTCATTTCGATCATTCATTTCATTTCGCAACAAGTTCACAATTAAACACATTTATTCATAAACATGCTTTTCACCCCAAAAACTTCGTAAAAACGGTAAAAATGGGGCTGTGAATACTCACCTCGGGTGTTTAGTGCGGATTTGAAAGGGTTGATGCGTGACCTAAATCCCGGCTCCGAACTAGGGTCGTCCTATCAAACACGAAATTTTAACGTAAGTTCTAGGTCCAACGGTCCTTATCCAAAAATCGTACCGAAATCCATATAATGCCATTATATTATTTTTATAGTCCATCCTAATAAAAATTCATTTTGTCACATTTGAAAGTCTTCCAAACATTTTGGAAGTTCAAAATTTATAAAATTGGGTTTTTAAGAAATTTCCAGAATCTGTCACAAATTTTGAGTTGTAAAAATTGCTACTTTGAACTTAGGTCCTCTAAATATTAAGTCTTTAAATTTTTACCCTCTGAATTAGGGGATGTTAGGAACAATTCCACCAAATTTCACAATTTTTAGAGTTCTTTTACTATTTTTAAACAATTTTACAAAATCAGTGGTAAAAGCTGAAATTCCAGAATACCTTTTGGTAAAGTTTAACTCATAGATAATTCATTACACCACTAATTCACGAATTTCAAAAGGGATTTTCTAACCAACACACATACCAAGCTAATGAGACAAGATTCAAATCATTAGAGTGATTTTTGAGGGAGATATGCCTCTTTGAAGTTGTGCATGTGGTTCTGCCATCATGGGACAGATTGCACTATCAATTCATTTTCATTGGTTAAACCCTCAAAACTACTCTAAATGACTTGATTTTGGATTCTATAGAAAGCTAACTCAGAATACTTGAGTTTAGAATCAAAAAGTTTGTAATTTGGATGATTTACCAAAGAGTTATGCATGCATGAATGTGACTCAAGTTTCTGACCAAGTGCTGTTGCACACGAAAATGTTTTAGGATGGTTTGAACTCAAATCTTGGTGTTTTTATGCAAATCCAGTGGGGTTTGAACCCTAACACCTTAAATATCATCCCATAAAAATTTCATAAAGAAATGAATACAAAAAGACCCTTTTTGAGTCGTGTAAAGTACATGCAAAATTCTTGACAGAATCTGTCTCAATTCCAACATCAAATCCACCAATAAAACACATAAAATCATAACTCTTTGGGGTTTTTCTTACTATTTTACCCCCAAATCAGATTGTATACATGAAAAACAAACTAACCATGATTTGATACCATCAAAGCTCATGCATGAACTATCAAATAAGTCTAGCCCAAGATTGATGGTCAAAAACAACATTAACAAGAATTTTTGCATCCAAATGGTGTTCTTATGGGGAAATCATAGATTCTCACCTTCATAGATTGTTTTTCCAACATTTCTAAGGTTGAATCTCTTTCCCAAACACAATAAGGATTAAGAATCCATAGAAGGAGGTTTAAACCTCAAGAAACATGAAAACAAAGCTTGAAATGGTTGAAAAACGAAGTTAAACTCCAACCTAACTATCTTACCTTTGTGATTGTAATACTTTAATCTTGAATGTGGTCTTTAAACCTCTAAAATCTGATATTGAAGATGAATTTGGGGCTGGAAAGTATGGAGATTTTAGAGAGAAGGAAGAGAGAAATTAGTTTTAGAGAGAGAGAGAGATTTGAAAGGATTTTGGGGAAATGAAGATGATGATTATGGTTTTAGGGAAAAGAGGAGGAAAAGAGAAGGTAGGGGGGGGGGGGGGGGTGGCCGGCCCTCTTGTGGGTCCCACCTCCTCCTCTATTTTCTTTTATTTTTTTTATAATTAATTAATCTCTACACTGTATTTCTCAAACACAGTATCGGGTTTCTCGCGTTTTCGGTAGGAACCGACTTTTTCGAAAGCATTTTTAGACTATATGGAACAGTTTATACATATTTTTAATAAAAGTCTTTATTTCGCACATTTCGTTTTCAAAATTTGGCATTATAGGATCACCGGATGATTTCGGGCCGGTTCGGGCTTGTTCGGGCCAATTTTCGGAACTTTTAGGTTTTAACCTAACTTTTTCACGCAACTAACCTAGTTTCATTCAAAGACCTAAATAACTAAATTTTTAGCCTACGGCAATACTACAGAGTGATTAAGCGAGTAGCTAACCTGAAGGCCAAAATTGACGGATGTCACAGTTACCCCCGGTTGAAAGAAATTTCGTCCCGAAATTTAACTCTTGCTGCTACTGCCGGGGTTTTCTGTGGAGAGATGCGGGTACTTGCTTTTCATGTAGGCCTCCCGCTCCCAAGTAAACTCTGGTCCGTGCCTAGAGTTCCATTTCACCTTGACTATCGGTATCCTGCTACGTCGGAGTTGTTTGATTTCTCGATCAAGAATTTCGATTGGTTCCTCGGAGACGCGCAGTTGCTCATCAATTTGAATCTCATCCAAAGGCAGAACTACTGTCTCTTCTGACAGACATTTCTTTAGGTTGGACACGTGAAACGTGTCATGAATTGAGCTCAGCTCTATAGGTAAGTCCAACCTATAGGCAACAGGTCCGATCCTTTCTATGACCCTGAATGGTCCAACAAAACGAGGGTTCAGTTTCCCTTTCTTTCCGAACCTTATTAGCCCTTTCCATGGTGATACTTTTAGCAGCACCTTATCACCCACTTGGAATTCCAACGGCTTTCGCCGATTATCGGCATAGCTTTTCTGGCGATCCCTGGCCACTTTCAGCTTTTCTTGAACCATTTTGATTTTGTCGGTGGTCTCCTGCACGACATCAGGCCTAAACAATCGATTCTCCCCCACTTCCAACCAATTAAGTGGGGACCTACACTTGCGTCCATACAGTGCCTCGTATGGCGCACACTGAATGCTGGCATGATAGCTGTTGTTGTAGGAGAACTCGACTAAGGGTAGATGATCGTCCCAACTACCTCCAAATTCCAACACACAAGCACGTAACATATCCTCTAGTGTTTGGATGGTTCGCTCAGTCTGTCCATCGGTCTGAGGATGGTAAGCCGTGCTTAGATCCACACGAGTGCCCAAAGCTGCTTGAAGCGATTGCCAAAATCGCGAGGTAAATCTACTGTCTCTATCAGAGATGATCGATATCGGGACTCCATGTCGCATGACAATCTCACCGACATACAGCTGCGCAAGCTTATCGATGCTATAAGTCTCCTTTATTGGCAAGAAATGTGCTGATTTCGTGAGTCTGTCAACGATTACCCAAATCGTATCATGACCCTTTTTAGTCTTGGGTAGCTTAGTCACGAAATCCATCGATATCTGCTCCCATTTCCATTCCGGGATTTCCGGTTGCTGAAGAAGTCCGGACGGTTTCTGGTGCTCTGCTTTAACTTTTGCGCAAGTCAAGCATTTACTCACGTAGATGGCGATATCTCTTTTCATACCGGGCCACCAGTAATGCTCCTTCAGTCCCTTGTACATTTTATCAGATCCTGGATGTATCGAATATTTCGACTGATGAGCTTCATCCATGATCATCTTTCTCAATTGCTCCGCCCTCGGAATCCAAATTCTTCCCTTGAAGTAACACACTCCATCCTCTTTCTCCTCAAATTCCTTTTCTATGCCGTGAAGAGTTTCCTTGTTTAGGTTGTCAGCCTTCAGAGCTTCCTTTTGTGCTTCCACTATTTGACTTTTTAAGCTGGTCTGCACTACCAATCCCATTGCTCGCGACCTTGTGGGCTTTACCCGCTCCTTTCGGCTTAACGCATCAGCAACAACATTCGCTTTCCCTGGATGATACTTAATCTCGCAATCGTAGTCGCTGAGCAATTCAACCCATCTCCTCTGTCTCATATTCAACATCTTTTGATCAAGTATGTGCTGGAGGCTCTTATGATCCGTAAAAATGGTGCATTTGGTGCCGTAGAGATAATGTCTCCATATCTTAAGGGCAAACACCACTGCTCCAAGCTCCAAATCATGAGTGGTGTAGTTCTTCTCGTGAACTTTCAGCTGTCTGGATGCGTAAGCGATGACTTTCTCGTTTTGCATCAAAACACATCCCAAGCCTTGATGTGAAGCATCGCAATATACCACGAAGTTATCTGTCCCTTCGGGTAATGCTAGAATGGGTGCGTTGCACAATTTATGCTTTAGCACTTGGAACGCTTCCTCTTGCTTCTCTCCCCAAATAAACTTCTTATCCTTCTGCGTTAAGGCTGTCAGCGGCTGCGCGATATTGGAAAAGTTTGCGATGAACCTTCGGTAATAACCTGCCAGACCAAGAAATTGTCGAATGTCCGTCGGTGTTTTCGGGGCTTCCCATTTCTTTATAGCCTCGATCTTAGCTGGGTCAACATGTATTCCATCTCTATTCACTACATGTCCTAGAAAGTGAACTTCTCGAATCCAAAACTCGCACTTTGAGAATTTGGCGTAAAGCTGCTCGGCCTTTAACAGTTCCAATATCAGCCTCAAATGATGCTCGTGGTCCTCCTTGCTCCTAGAGTAGATTAGGATGTCATCAATGAAGACAATCACGAACTTATCTAAGTATGGCCGACATACTCGGTTCATCAAATCCATGAACACTGCCGGAGCGTTCGTCAAACCAAAAGGCATGACTAAGAACTCATAGTGACCATAACGGGTTCTAAACGCTGTCTTTGCGATGTCTTCCTCGCGAACTCGCATTTGATGGTAACCAGATCGAAGATCGATTTTGGAGAAGTACGTTGCTCCTTGCAGTTGATCGAACAGGTCGTCGATGCGTGGAAGAGGGTAGCGATTTTTAATAGTGATCTTGTTCAGCTCTCTGTAATCGATGCACATACGAAAAGATCCGTCCTTCTTTTTGACGAACAACACAGGGGCTCCCCACGGTGATGAACTGGGTCGGATGAATCCTTTGTCTAATAACTCCTGAAGTTGATTTGACAGCTCTTGCATCTCGGATGGTGCTAGTCGATAAGGCGACTTTGCTATGGGACCTGCTCCAGGAACTAAGTCAATGTGAAACTCCACTTGTCGTTGCGGAGGCAATCCAGGTAATTCTTCCGGAAATACCTCTGGAAATTCTCGCACAACTGGAATATCCTGAATTCGCTTTTCCTTTGCCTTTGTATCTATGACGTGTGCCATGAACGCTATGCATTCCTTCCGTAGATGACCTCGCATCTTCATATATGACACGATCTTAATGTCTCTCTTTGGCCTATCTCCATACACTTCGAGTAGTCCTCCCTCAGGTAATGGTAATGCGATTATCTTCGCAGCACAACATATTGTTGCTCGATGTTTGGACATCCAGTCCATACCGACGATTATGTCAAAGCTCCCTATCTTGATCGGGATCAATTCTATGCTAAAATCCTTTCCAGCTAAACCTATAGTGCATTTTCTGATTACTTTGCTAGCCTTAACTAATTCTCCGTTGGAGTATTCGATTACATGATCCTCTTTCAGATTCTGTGACTTTTTATTTATCTTAGGCCTAAATTCTAGCGACACAAAACTCATATCTGCTCCGGAATCAAAAAGCACAGTAGCAGGATAGTTGTTGAGAAGAAACGTACCTGTAACCACGTCTGGGTTTTGCCTTGCTTCCTCCGTCCCAATAACAAACGCTCTCCCCCGAGCTAGTCCTCCTCGGTTTCCTTGGTTTCCTTGGTTCCCTGGATTCGCCGGCTGTGCCTGATTCGCGTAAGGTCTCGGATTCAACTTGGGACAAGAATTCCGGTAGTGATTGAAGCTTCCACATTCAAAACAGGCTCTCTTTCTACAATCCTTGTCAGTATGGCCTCCCCTGCCACATCTGGAACAGACAACACATCTCCCATCATGAAGATTCCCGCATTTGCCACACCTTTGAGACGTCCCCTTTTCTTTTTCTGCTACTTGAGTCTGCATTCCGTAGCTCCTAGTCACTCTTCTATCCTTTCCCGACTTTCCTCTGAATTGCGGTTTGGTAGTCTCCTCCATCTTCCTTTTTCCCTTTGCCTTGTCACTCGCGAACGTTCCTGACCGGATAGCGTTGTTGGTAAGGCGGTTTGCTAAATTAACTGCCTCTTGTAGGTTCTTTGGATCAGCTGCCGTCACGTTCCCTCTGATCTCAGGGGATAAACCCCAAACATACCTATCGACTCGGTTTTGTTCCGGCGTCACCAAATGGGGTACTAACTTAGCCAACTCGTGAAATCGGGTAGTGTATGTGGTGATGTCGTTTCCTCTCATCTCGTGGCGCCATAGCTCAGCTTCCAACTTTTGAAGTTCGCTTCTTGGACAGAACTCCTCCTTCAGCATCTTCTTGAAATCCTCCCAGGTGATCTGACCGGTTGCGTCACGGCCACGGACTTGCACCTGGGTGTTCCACCAAGTCAAAGCTCGCCCTTGGAGCAGACAAGCAGCATACTCGACCTTGTTCCTTTCCAGGCACTTGCTTATGTGAAGGACTGATTCCATACTTTCAATCCATGCTAACAATCCAACAGCTCCCTCTGTTCCATGGAACTCTTTGGGGTTGCAGCTTCGGAAGGATTTGTATGTACAATCCCGTTCCCTTGACCCTTGATTGTTGTTTTGATTGGTGTTCAGCCCAGCAGCCACCTGGCTGACTATGCTGGGTAATGAAGCCATCACTTGCTCCGATACGAGCCTTGTCAAGTCCGGGTTCTATCTTCTTGGAGGCATAGTTCTAAAACAACACCATGCCCACAAGTTTTAATGACACTTTCCGTTTTCTAAGTGTAATTGCAATTCTACTTTTTTTTTTCGCAATTTAAGTGCCATACTAAATCATGCTATCATTTTATCCTAGCATTTTTAGACATTTCAAGCAACCATAATAAGCATGTCAATTGTGTAGTTATTTTCTAACACATAAACAAAGCATAAATCAAACCATAAAGCTTCCATTCAAATAAACATGATCCAAGTCATAAAATCACCAGACAAGTTCAAAATACGATCATATCCATACAGTCATCCATAATAAATCATAAATAGCTCAAGTCTAGGCATACTGCCTCAAAATAAGAGTTTTTATCAAAAGATCGGTCACCGAATCCACCTCCTAGGTCCTAACCCTCCAAACAGCCCACAGAAGTAGGAGCACCACCACGGTCACCACCAAATACACCACCGTATACAGGTGGTGGAGTGATGCCATGGTGTGGCTGAGGAGAGCCACTATCCTGGACAACTGCTGGCTGTCCGCTCCAGCTACACCAAGGAGGGAGTCTATCATGTGGTCATGGTGGTCCAGAAGGTGCTCATGAATGTCCTGGCCTCGGGCTAGTCTAGCGACCTCCTGTCGCTCGGTCAGGGTCATGCCTCTCATGCAAAGGACCGGGGCACGAGCCATGTGCGGGTATCTAGGAGCTGGGGCTAGCGGTGGTGGTCGGACGACGGGCGGTGGTCGGGCGACGGGCGGCGGTGGAGGCACTCGAACGATCGGCGACGATGGTCGGTAAGGCGGCGGGGATCCGGACGATGAGGACGACGAGGATGACGATGACCCACCCTGGCCCCTAACCCGTGATGGTCCCGCCCCATCCCCGGTGGGAATGCGGAAGGTCATCCGGGTAGACAGAGGCACGCTCTTCCGAGCGGTGCGCCTGCCTCTGAGGCCATAGTGCGTCTCAGGCCCAAAGGGTCGCGCCGGGCTGGCGGACCGGCAGGGACCTGATGAGAATCAGCGTCACTGTCGCTATAGGGATCCCGCTCTGGCACGGCGGTCCGAGATCGGGAGTTACCGTTCTCGCTACCGGGGTGCTCAGGGGACCCGTGAGATCGGTACTCGGATGGGTCTGTCTCGTGAGACATGATACTGCGATAAAAGAATTTAGTTAATTTACGGGAAAATAAAATTTTTTCTGAAATAAGTAATTTTGTACATGTCATATGCAAACTCACACAATTTCACATTTTTCAGGAAATTTTTCAGAAAGTTTCAACTTTTAAACCCTAACAGTATGATCGATTTAAGTCTTATCCTACTTATATCGTGGCTAGGCGTAGGTGATCAGGCTCCGCATATCTATGATATATTAGAATAACACCTATACTAATCATACTAGTATCTAATTCTCCTATTCTTTGAAATCTTAAAAGTTTTAACTTATTTTGGAAAAAGCGGGTTATAGTACTTGGTTTTTATGAAAAACCGATGTTCTCTATAACCTATGGCTCTGATACCAAATCTGTAACACCCCGCTAAAGCGGAACCGCAAGGTGAGACAGCTAAGATTTCATCGCGATAGGAGATAAACCACACCAATCATTCATATTATAAATTAAAATAGTTTAAAAAGTATTACAACCCAATCATAATTCAAGTTTTACAGACTTAAACAAAATAAACATTTTCTTGATCGGTGACACAACATTTCCACTAAAGACCTGATCAAACTTTCGGATTTCCTGAAAAGCATGTTAAACAAGTGTCAACTACAAGAGTTGGTGAGTTCACAGGTTTTATAGATGCAAAACAGTTATGTACAATATCCATTCCGATAAGACGTTTATTCGCAATATGTTTTGTAAACAGTTTGGTGAATCAGTTCATTCACCCCAAAAATAGCAGTTTGGTATCAAACAGTAAGTAAATTTTCCAAGTGATGTGTTAATTACATGATATGCATTAGTGAGTTACTACAATCCTTCATTTTATGACATAGCTACGCCCCTATCCAACCTTGCCGGGGGAAACTAATTCCAGCCGGGGTGAATATTTTTCAATACAGTGCACCTATTACTCGTCAGTTCTAGGTGGGTATGTCAATCCAAATAGCGCTATCCACTTGTATCATAGGCCCAATTTGTAAGGGTTAATAGTAGTGCAGGGGACATTTTCATTTTATGCTCACTATATCATGTTTCAACATATCGAAAATTTTATCTCATAAAACATTTCATTTCATTTTATTTCGATACTCGAATTCATTTCATTTCAATTCATTTCGATACGCAAAGCATATTCCCATTTCATTTCATTTCAATATACACAAAACATTTCATTTCAATAATACATTTCATTATCATACTCACATTTCAATTTATTTCATTTTATAAAAACATTTCATAACATTTCAAATAAACGATTCATTTCATTTTGCCACAATAAATCATTTCATTTCGATCATTCATTTCATTTCGCAACAAGTTCACAATTAAACACATTTATTCATAAACATGCTTTTCACCCCAAAAACTTCGTAAAAACGGTAAAAATGGGGCTGTGAATACTCACCTCGGGTGTTTAGTGCGGATTTGAAAGGGTTGATGCGTGACCTAAATCCCGGCTCCGAACTAGGGTCGTCCTATCAAACACGAAATTTTAACGTAAGTTCTAGGTCCAACGGTCCTTATCCAAAAATCGTACCGAAATCCATATAATGCCATTATATTATTTTTATAGTCCATCCTAATAAAAATTCATTTTGTCACATTTGAAAGTCTTCCAAACATTTTGGAAGTTCAAAATTTATAAAATTGGGTTTTTAAGAAATTTCCAGAATCTGTCACAAATTTTGAGTTGTAAAAATTGCTACTTTGAACTTAGGTCCTCTAAATATTAAGTCTTTAAATTTTACCCTCTGAATTAGGGGATGTTAGGAACAATTCCACCAAATTTTACAATTTTTAGAGTTCTTTTACTATTTTTAAACAATTTTACAAAATCAGTGGTAAAAGCTGAAATTCCAGAATACCTTTTGGTAAAGTTTAACTCATAGATAATTCATTACACTACTAATTCACGAATTTCAATAGGGATTTTCTAACCAACACACATACCAAGCTAATGAGACAAGATTCAAATCATTAGAGTGATTTTTGAGGGAGATATGCCTCTTTGAAGTTGTGCATGTGGTTCTGCCATCATGGGACAGATTGCACTATCAATTCATTTTCATTGGTTAAACCCTCAAAACTACTCTAAATGACTTGATTTTGGATTCTATAGAAAGCTAACTCAGAATACTTGAGTTTAGAATCAAAAAGTTTGTAATTTGGATGATTTACCAAAGAGTTATGCATGCATGAATGTGACTCAAGTTTCTGACCAAGTGCTGTTGCACACGAAAATGTTTTAGGATGGTTTGAACTCAAATCTTGGTGTTTTTATGCAAATCCAGTGGGGTTTGAACCCTAACACCTTAAATATCATCCCATAAAAATTTCATAAAGAAATGAATACAAAAAGACCCTTTTTGAGTCGTGTAAAGTACATGCAAAATTCTTGACAGAATGTGTCTCAATTCCAACATCAAATCCACCAATAAAACACATAAAATCATAACTCTTTGGGGTTTTTCTTACTATTTTACCCCCAAATCAGATTGTATACATGAAAAACAAACTAACCATGATTTGATACCATCAAAGCTCATGCATGAACTATCAAATAAGTCTAGCCCAAGATTGATGGTCAAAAACAACATTAACAAGAATTTTTGCATCCAAATGATGTTCTTATGGGGAAATCATAGATTCTCACCTTCATAGATTGTTTTTCCAACATTTCTAAGGTTGAATCTCTTTCCCAAACACAATAAGGATTAAGAATCCATAGAAGGGGGTTTAAACCTCAAGAAACATGAAAACAAAGCTTGAAATGGTTGAAAAACGAAGTTAAACTCCAACCTAACTATCTTACCTTTGTGATTGTAATACTTTAATCTTGAATGTGGTCTTTAAACCTCTAAAATCTGATATTGAAGATGAATTTGGGGCTGGAAAGTATGGAGATTTTAGAGAGAAGGAAGAGAGAAATTAGTTTTAGAGAGAGAGAGAGATTTGAAAGGATTTTGGGGAAATGAAGATGATGATTATGGTTTTAGGGAAAAGAGGAGGAAAAGAGAGGGTAGGGGGGGTGGCCGGCCCTCTTGTGGGTCCCACCTCCTCCTCTATTTTCTTTTATTTTTTTTATAATTAATTAATCTCTACACTGTATTTCTCAAACACAGTATCGGGTTTCTCGCGTTTTCGGTAGGAACCGACTTTTTCGAAAGCATTTTTAGACTATATGGAACAGTTTATACATATTTTTAATAAAAGTCTTTATTTCGCACATTTCGTTTTCAAAATTTGGCATTATAGGATCACCGGATGATTTCGGGCCGGTTCGGGCTTGTTCGGGCCAATTTTCGGAACTTTTAGGTTTTAACCTAACTTTTTCACGCAACTAACCTAGTTTCATTCAAAGACCTAAATAACTAAATTTTTAGCCTACGGCAATACTACAGAGTGATTAAGCGAGTAGCTAACCTGAAGGCCAAAATTGACGGATGTCACACCATTTCTGACGCTTTTTACCCTCTTTTTGTAATTTTCTACAAAAGTGCCTCCAAAACCTGCAATACTGGAATTAAAGCCTTTTTAAGTTAAACTGAATCCAAATAACTCTCAAAACAAATACAAAAGTGAAGAATTAATATGACCAAAACGTGTATAATTTTGGAGTTATCAGATGTCAACTCAGACCACTCAGATCACTCTGACTCAACTTCTGAGGTACTCCCTGACCCGTACATTGAAGTTGAAAATCAAGTAAAAAGTCTTCGCACAAAAGGTTTCTGAGTATGAAAATAAGATCAAACAAACTAACAAACGAACCACAATTGTTGTATCCAAATTAGCTAGTGAGCATGCCTTAGTTGTAAATTTTTCTATTGAACTAGCTTATTCAAAATAAAAGGTAACCACTCTTACTCTTGCAAACAAAACCTTAGAAGATAAAGTTGCTAGTCTGAATGATAACATCTCAGATTTGCAAAAGAAGCTTCATGAGGCTGATGTTTTGAGTAGAGAAAGTTTACAAAAATATGAAGTGATTTTTGTAATAACCAAGATTTCTGGATGGAGTTAATTAAGTTAAGTCTTTGTCAAATGACCTTTTTGTGAGAATATGAGGATTTTTGGGTTAAATGTGTTACTTTTGAAAAGTTTTAAATGATGTGGGCTTATACCATTTTAGGTATGGGCTTGGCCCAAAATCCAAGGTATTTAAACCTTAAACCCTAGAATTTTACCTTTTTGGGAAAAAGTTAGTGTGTGATTAGTGTGTGTTTTGGAGAGGAGCTTGGAGCCATTTCGTCATCAAAGATCGAGAAATCCGTCACCGAGGTAAGATTCGATGCTCAATAAGTGTAAGATTAATGATAAATGATGTATATTGGCTTTAGGATTAGTTTGGGTGCAATTGGATCGAGTTAGAGTCGATTTTGATCGATTTTAGGGTGATTCCGGAGCTGTTCAAGTTTTCCGAATCGGAATTCATATTTTCCGAATCGGAATTTATGTTTTCCGAATCGGAAATCATAATTTCCGAATCAGGAATTTGTGTTGTCTTTGGGTGTTTTGTTACGTTATGCCTTTCCCCGAATTGGAAACCTAAGTTTTCCGAATCGGGAAATGGGCTAGTCAAACCGTCGTTTTGAACTCGTTTCCTTTAGAGTTCAGAAAATGTGTTGGTGTTTTCCCGAATCGGAAATTGCCATTTTCCGAACCGGGAAATGGTGGTGTTAGTGTTAGATTTATAATAGAAGTTGAGGGACCATTTGTGAATTTTTTCTATTTCTTAGGAATGAGGTATAAATACCTCATTGCCTTGTTTTGTACTTTAAGTCATTCATTATCAATGACATATGAGTTCCACATTTTCTCTCTCTACTTTCTCTCTCTACTAGATATCATTTCTTTCATGTTAGTTTGATTCATCTTGCACTTACAAGTGGTATCAGAGCTGGATTTGCTGATTGGATGACGATCTATCATGTGAATTTGTTGAAGATTTGAAGAAAATGGAGAAAAACTTGAAGAATTCTAGTTTGAAGCAAATTTGAAGACATATTAGTTGATTATTCATGAAATTGTGTGTAATTTCATGAATCTATCAAGTTTTATGCATTAGGATTGATTAGGAATCATTTGAAAGTGTCCAGATTTGAATTTTGAGTTGAAATAAGCTGAAAATGCGGTTTTGTTCGTAAATGTTCTTATGTCTCGAGTCAATCTTCATATGTCTCGAGTGGTAGTTAGGTGGTAGGTAGAATTCGAGCAGAAGGAGATTTTTGGCTCGAATTGAGTTTAGCTCGAGTTGATTTTGGCTCGAGTTAAGTATCTCGAGTGAAAGAGAGTTTGGCTCGAGTTGTACTTCTCGAGCAGTATAAGTGTTTGGCTCGAGTTAATATCTCGAGTGAAGTATAGTTGGCTCGAGTTGGATTACTAGACTAGCATCAATGTTTAATCTTGACTCGAGTTGAGTATCTCGAGCCAAGAAGAGTATCTCGAGCAGGATTGAAACTTGACTCGAGTTGTGTATCTCGAGCAAAGAAGAGCATCTCGAGTGCAATTGAAGGTGTGTCTCGAGCCATCTCGAGCAGAATACTGATCGTACCTCGAGCCATATTTCAAGCATAGTTGTGTTTGTGTCTCGAGCCATGACCAAGTAGTGACTCGAGTCATTGTGTTGTGTAACTCGAGCTAAATAGTGATTTGTCTCGAGCCAAGTCATTTGTGCATCTCGAGTGAAGTTTTTGTTGGAATTCTTCAAACATTCTCGAAACTGATATTTCTCATAAAAATCAGCAACAAAGATCCGTTTTAAAGATGAGTCTTACAAATCGAAGAGATGATATGTCAATGGGATCAGAGACCAAAGCACCAGTGCTATTCAAAGATGAGTATGAATTGTGGGTCTCACGATTCAAGCTATACATTAGGAGAAAGAAAGATGGAGATAAAATTCTTCATTCGATTTTACATGGACCTCATCCTATCCCAGTTACCACACTTGATGGAAGACAAGTGCCAAAAGAATATTCAGAGATGGATGTGGTTGAAAGAGAAAGGTTTATGATTGATGTTGAAGCTCAAAACTGTCTAATTCAAGCAATTCCGAATGAAATCTTTCGCAAGTTAGATAGTTATGATGAGTCAGCAAAATCTATTTGGGATCAGCTACAAAAGATAATGATGGGTTCTAAGGTCGGAAATCAAATGAGGGTAACTAATTTGATGGATAGGTATGAAAATTTTAGAATGAAGGAGGATGAAACACTAGAAGAGACTTATGACAGGTTTGTAGAACTGATGAATGATATGAAGAAAAATAATATCATTCGATCAGAAATGGATTACATTGTGAAGTTCATCAACAACTTGTCTTCAGACTGGAAGCAATTTTCAAGATTTGTGAAGCAACACAAAGTTTTAAATGAGTTGAAAGTTTATGAGGTGTATGAGAATCTGTTATTGTTCGAGGAAGAGGTGAACGAAATTGCTGCTGAAAGAAAGAAGAAAGAAAAGTCTGAAGCTGATTCTATGGCATTGCTTGCTGAAAAGGAGAAAGCAAAGAAGAAAGTAAGAAAAGGGAAATCTAAAGTGTTGGAAGTATTTGAAGATGAAGAAGAAGAGAATGAGGATGAATATGATGAAGATGAAAGAGATCAAATGCTGCAAAGCTTATTGAGTCTAACTGAGGCTTATAAGAAGAAGTATTATAATAGGTCTGGGTCAAACAACAGAAGATTTTCTACAAGAGGTGGACGTGATGAAAGAATTGATGAGCGTGAGATAGGGGCTAGAAAAGAAGTACAAACCCCTTTCCAAGCCGAGTCTAGCTGGGTAGCCACATCGTCTAGGGGTGAGCATATGTTGCCACTGCCTATTGAAAAAGACATGAGATCCCCACTCATGCAATGCACAACCCAACTCACCCACTCTACCGTTTCTCAACAAATGGTAGTTTCAACTTCTCACGGGGTTTTACCACAACTTGTACCCATTCCTCACTTGGAGGTTGGTGGTACCGACACAGTGAGGCAGCTGCCCCCGCCCACGACTTCACTTGTTCACTCATCGAGTCTAGAACCACTTGCTTCAAATGTAAATCTTTCTTTGGCTAGGACACAGGTGCAAACCACCTTTGCAGGAGGCTTTAGTAGCCCTGCCGGAACCACCGTAGTGAGTTCTGCATTTGTTGCGGGCTTGCCAGGATCGGAGGGAAATCCCATCAGCGCTAACATCATGCCAACACTGAACATGGGTTCCTTGAGTTCTACTCTTGGATCAACGAGAAGTCTGAGTGACCTCGGAGTTAGTTTACTCACATCCACTATTATCACGGAGTTAAGGCAACAATCTACTATCTTGGGTTCTTCCTCAACACCCATTGGTAGTTTATCGTCAGATTCAGTCTCAGTTTCCACATCTTCCACAATTTCGGCTTCTTCTGCATCGTCTGCACCATCTATCTCAGTACTTCCTCTGACTGGCATGGCATCATCACCAGATGTTTATCTCTCGCGTCTTCCGGTTGTTGTTACAGCTAATCAGCTTATTACCCGTTCTTTATTTCGAGCTAACAACGAACAAATGGCAACTGTTATTCAGCAGCAGACTGCTCGAATTTCTGCTTTGGGGAAGCAAGTAGCTCTGTTAGCTAAAGGCAAAGCTCCAATGTCTGATCCCCCTTCACAGCCTTCTCAGTCAGCGGCTGATTCCCTTACAATTCCAGAGTTGAAGGGGTTGTTGTTCTCTAAACTCTTGGAGTCGGGTTCAGCTGAAGATAGTGATCTTGTGGGTATCCTACAACAACAGACTGCTTTACAACAACGTGCTATTCAAGAGCAACGGTCTCAGGCTCACTTGGTTACACATACGGAATTTCAGCAGTTTCAGGCCACTCTTGATGCATCTCTCACCAAGACATTCACCGAGATAAACCAGATGTTCACTGATGGCTTATCACAGTTATCGGATCGTATTCGGGGGATTGAGGAAACATGTCAAGTCGCTGCAAGACGACCAACCAGAAGGCATGATGATCATGATGATCATGATCGTCATGAGGGGGGGAGAGAAAACGTAAAAGGTTGGAAGAGTCACCGTCTAGCATACCAACGTCTTCTAATGTGAGAATAGTTGATCGTTTTGAGGAGAGGCCACCGAGAGAAAAGCAGCATGGCAGACACAGAGATGCTATAGTACTTACGGGAGGTCAAGAAATGGAAACTGAACCGGTCATGCAGTCTACTTTAGACTTTTTGGGTTCTGTTCAAGAAGAAAGGCTAGATCAAGGAACTGAAGAAAGAGGAGTTATGTTTTCAGGAGTGTCTAGTTCTACGTCTGAAATAGATAGAGTTCTAGCGCTTCTTGAGAATGTAGCTTCTGAAATCAGAGATTACCAAGTGCCAAACGAGGAGATTCAGGATGCAAGGTGTGCAGAAGATAACAGACTGAAAGATATGTTTGAGGATGTACAATTTGATTTTGAGAAAGAAGCAGTTGTGGATGATGTGGAAGGTCCTCTACTAGAAGAAGTGTTGCCTCAGAATGACTTGATGCCAGTGGATCCAAAGAAAGTTGAACTATGGGAAAAGATGAAAGCAAGTTCGGGGAAATTTCTAAAGAGAACAGAATGGAATCGATTTACAAGAGCCACTGGGAGGTATCTGGAAGAAAAGTACAAGAGTCGTTTCTGTTATCATGAGCGGAAGCTGAGCTATGTGAAGTTGTATGGGATTGAGAATCTGCAAGAAGAGCTAAGAAGAGAGTACATCTACATGAGGAAGGTGAACAAGCAAAGAAGAGAAGCTTTAGTGTCAGACTACAGGTTTGTTGCAGTAAAGAGTTACAAGACCAACAGATTGAGTACGTATTGGTACCCAGTAATTACTTTCACCAGAGATGATGGGAAGGAATATGTGATTACTGAAGCTGATTTTCAAGATGTGAGCTTTGATGTGATCTTTGGGATTTTATATGATCTAAAAGGAAAAGCTTTTAGATCAGAAGAGGAGATAATTGCTCTAACTGCTATTGTTAGACATGTCAAGGCTTCGATATCATTGGCTCATCTGTATGACTTTCAACTGGGACTGGAGAATTGGTCATCAAAGTTATTTTGTCACAAACCTCAAAGAAGTCTGGTTGGTGAAGAAAAGGACTTTGTCTTGTACACGGTGTTCTATGATGCAGATGAATCCAAGATCTCATGTGTATATCCAGATTCTCTAGGCAATAAGAAGAGGATGTACTCTCATGAAGTGATGTTATTTTGTGATGACACATTAAAGATGGTGATGGATGGGTTGAATACAAGATTGCAGATGGATAGGCATAAAGTACATGATATCTCAGCTGCAAACAAGGTGTTGGTCAAACATTTTGTAAAGGAGATAGATAGAAGATTGAAGCTGAGAAATGACATTAGATTTGCAGAAATCAAGTTCAAGTTGAGAAAGCCTTCCGTGAAGCAATCTTAGTCAAGTAGTTGATTGTTTCTTTTGTATGTCCCTCCTTCTTTTATAAAAGGGGGAGATTGTTAGTGTTAGATTTATAATAGAAGTTGAGGGACCATTTGTGAATTTTTTCTATTTCTTAGGAATGAGGTATAAATACCTCATTGCCTTGTTTTGTACTTTAAGTCTTTCATTATCAATGACATATGAGTTCCACATTTTCTCTCTCTACTAGATATCATTTCTTTCATGTTAGTTTGATTCATCTTGCACTTACAGGTGGGTTTTCCGAATCGGATTTGTAAGTCAGAAAATATGTTTTCCAAGTCGGATTTTGAGGGGTTCAATTGTAGGATTATTTTCGGAGAGGATTTTCCATAGCGGAACCCCAGTGCTAAGTCTGCCTAGGGGTGTCATAGTAGTGGATTCTATTAAGCGCAGTTATTAATGCCTTAGAACTTATACAGGCACGTTAGGCGAGGTCCACGACAGGACAGTGAGAATTTCTCAGATGAGTTCCTTTGCCTGAAATGAATGGATTGCTTTTGCTGCTTTTAAATATATCCATTCGGTTTGCGAAATGATTTGATGATGATATTATACTGATTTTGTGAACTTAACTGAAATACAATGCTTTGCAAATGTTTATTGTGAAATCCATAAATAATTGTGAATGCTATATTGATGATCATCGTTACGCATGCTATTTTGATTATCGTTGGGGTTGCATCGTGAGTAATGTGTACCATGGGACCGTACATCCCTGGGAAGTATAGTGGCGTGAGGCACGAACTACGTTCGTCACTCCGTAATTGAGCATCCCGGGGATCCGGCCACTTGAGGTTTTATTTGTGGGGTGGTGTGAGGCACGAACTATGTTCGTCACTCCTTAATTGAGTATCCGGGGGATCCGACCACCAGGTTAGTCATGAGGTGACGTTGTTATTACTCATGATGCTACCCTGGTGCCTATGTGATAACTGATTGTATTTGGCCGGCGGGCCGGAATTGTTGATAAAACTGTTTTGAGGGAATTCACTAGACCTTTCGGTCTGACCCTCGTTTTCAAACTCTAAAATATTTTCAGGGAAAGATCAAGCACTTAGAGGCAAGGAGAAGGTGAGCGTCTAGAGTAGCATTGCCGGCTAGAAGTAGTAAGTTTGTCCTAAATAGGATCTCAGCTGTGGAGGGATGTTCCACATGCACTTTTGAACCCATTTACTTTTGAGTTGAGAATTCTGAGATTTTTGCGTAATAGATCACTGGGAATTATTATTGTTATGCTTGCTATGTTGTTTTGGGTTTTGGGGCGTTACAAATTGGTATCAGAGCACTAGTTTAAGTGAATTAGGTAACCAGGATTGGGCCTAGTCTTAAACTGTAGGATTGGGAAGCACAGCTGAGATGTTAGGACTTTAGGATTTTGACTAATGAGTCGTGGTCGGGTATGGAAGTGAGGGGACTAGCGTGTATCATGGAAACGTGCTTACACCTGGCCAGTGTAGTCACGGGTCCGTGAATACATGTGAACACTCGCACTGCCTGTAAATCCAGTCGTTTACGGTTACCTAAATTTTATATTACTATTTTAGTGTCGATGGCCGGACGTAGCCTTCGAAGCAGGGTGATACCGAAACCTGAGGCCTCACCGCCACCTACTCGTACGACCGCAGTTCGAGGAAAGGCTAGTGGTCAGGGTAATGGTCGGGAAAAGGAAGACCTCGCAAGGCTGCGACAGTGGTAGATGAAGGAGCTCGACGTCAGAATAGGGGTAACCGCAGGATGCAGAGTGAAGGACCACACATTGAACCGGAACCATCCCATCAGGAAAGTTCCGCTAGCCAACCGGCAGCTTTTGTTACCCATGAGGCCTTTCAAACAGAGATGGGCAAGATTTAGGACGGTCTACAGACCTTACTAAACCAGCAAGAGAAGTCAAAATCTGATGGTGGTCGAGAAGATTCCGGGATGACTAGCCCGGCGACTACTGTGGTCGGCGGAGGTTCGCAACAGACACCACCCGCAGGTGGGGATCCACCCAAGTCAACTCACGGATGTAGCTATAAGGCGTTTGTTGCCTGCAAGCCCCATACCTATAAGGGAGAGCGTGACCCTGTTTTAGCACTAAGGTGGATTGAGGAGATCGAGATGGTATTCGAGACATGCAAATGTGCAGATAAGGATAAGGTGGTATTTGCACGATCGATGCTGAAGGAAGATGCCTTACACTGCTGGAATATGGAGACCGGGGGAAGAGGGACGGAGGCTGTGAGAACTATGTCATGGAAGAGCTTTGTGGCGAAATTCAGGTCGCAATTCTGTCCTTTGGCTGCGACCAAGAAGATGGAAGAGGAAGTCCTGCAACTGAGGCAAGGAATAATGTCAGTACAAGAGTACACTACCCGTTTCATAGAGAAGTCGAGGTTTGCTGAGGTTTACGTGCCGACTGAAGAGCGTCGAGTAGAGAGGTATATCTGGGGTCTGAAGGGAAGCATTCGGGAATTTGTGATGGGAAAGGATCCAACTACTTTCCAGGTTGCTATCAATGCGGCTGAGCTGATCGAGAGAGAGAGAAGGACCGACAAATGTCGGAGCAAGTGGGGGAGAAAAGGAAGTGGTTTGGGCCAGTCACTGATCTAAGAGGGGGTAAGGCCCCGAGATTTGAGCACCGTGGGGGACAGAGTTTGGGACAGAAGCCTTGTCGCAAGTGCCACCGTGTGCACCGTGGGAATTGCCAGACGGGACCGATGACATGCTTTCATTGTGGACAACTGGGTCACATGTCGAGGGATTGCACCAGTCGGACGTCATGCTATCAGTGTGGTTCGCCGGATCACCTCAGGCCAGATTGCCCCCAGCTGAAGAGGGGAGGAGCTCCAACACCAAGGGACTGACCCATGGCGGCGAAAGACGTCGGGAATGCAGCACCGGCTCCAGTGAGGAGTCGAGCCTTTAGGATGACCGCCGAGGAGGCAGAGGAGGCACCGGACGTGGTGATAGGTACATTTCTGGTTAATTCTATATGTGCAAAAGTATTATTTGATACGGGTGCAGACTACTCGTATGCTACCCTGAGCTTCTTAAGCAGTGTTGTGTGAATCTTGAACCGTTAGACCATCCCTATGAGGCGGACACCGCCAACGGGCGAGTGTGGGTTAGAGAGTTTGCGAGAGGTTGTACTGTAGAATTGGAAGGATGCCTAGTGCCTGTAGTGTTAAGACTTATACCTATGGAGAGTTTGACGTGGTATTAGGAATGGATTGGATGATTAGAAACAAAGTGAACATAGATTATGAACAAAAGATGGTTCGTATGAAATTACCGGATGGAAGAATGGCAGTAGTTTATGGTGCTAAGAGGATTAGGAGTACTAGTTTGATTTCGGTGATTAAGGCAAATCGATGCATTAGGAAGGGATGTGTTTGGTTTATGGCGTATGTTGTAGATTCGGGTAGGGATAAGTTAGAAGTGAAGGACGTCGAAGTTGTTCGTGATTACCCGGAAGTTTTCCCGGAAGATTTAGTCAGTCTTCCGCCAGAACGAGAGATCGAGTTTCGGATTGATTTGGTACCCAGAGCGACGCCTATCGCCAAAGCGCCGTATCGGCTTGCACCGTCGGAATTGAAAGAGATGTTGGCACAACTACAAGAGCTACTCGATAAGGGATTTATCCGCCCTAGTACTTCGCCTTGGGGAGAGCCAGTGTTGTTCATGAAAAAGAAAGACGGCACCATGAGGATGTGTATCGACTACCGAGAACTCAACAAAGTCACCGTCAAGAACAAGTACCCACTGCCTAGGATTGACGATTTGTTTGATCAACTGCAAGGTGCAAAGTTCTTTTCAAAGATTGATCTACGATCGGGTTACCATCAACTCAAGGTCAGGGAAGAAGACATTCCAAAGACGGCTTTTCGGACTCGTTACGGGCATTTTGAGTTTCTTGTGATGTCATTTGGGCTTACGAACGCGCCAGCGGCATTCATGGATTTGATGAATAGAGTGTGTAAACTGTATTTGGATGAGTTCGTCATCGTTTTCATCGACGACATTTTGATCTACTCAAAGACGGCCGAGGAGCACGACGAGCACCTACGAATGGTCTTGGAAATGCTAAAGCAGGAGCAACTCTATGTGAAGTTTTCGAAATGTGAGTTTTGGTTGAAAGAAGTTCAGTTTTTGGGACACATTGTGACGCAAGAGGGAATCAAATTGGATCCAGCTAAGATTGAGGCCATTAAGGATTTGGAGTCGCCAAAATCCCCCTCGGAAGTACGGAGCTTCCTAGGATTGGCGGGGTACTACCAGAGGTTCATCGAGCATTTCTCGGCAATCGCCACACGACTTACAGCTCTGACAAAGAAGGACGTCAAGTTCGATTGGACATCAACATGCGAGCGCGCATTCAACAACTTAAAAGGGAAATTGACTAGTGCACCCATTCTCACTCTACCAAATGGAACGGATGGATTCGTGGTTTACTGTGATGAATCAAAGTTGGGCTTGGGGTGTGTACTCATGCAAGATAGAAAAGTGATTGCGTATGCGTCAAGGAAACTGAAAGTACACGAGCTCAACTACCCAACTCACAACATGGAGCTGGCGGCGGTAGTCTTTGCGCTTAAGATTTGGAGACACTACCTTTATGGCGTGAAGTGTCAGATTTATACAGATTAGAAGAGTCTTCAGTATCTTCTTAATCAGAAAGAGCTCAACATGAGGCAACGGCGATGGATTGAAGTACTTAGCGACTACGATTGCGAGATCCTTTACCATCCGGGTAAAGGAAATGTTGTAGCAGATGCCCTAAGTCGAAAAGGAGGAAAAGTCAAGCATGGCATTGTGGATTCTCGAATGGGTATTGTAGCTTACCGAATCAGCGTTGTACTGGACCTCAAGTCGGAGATCAAAGAATGGCAAGAGAAAGCATCGAAAGAGGAAAACTTGAAGAGCGAGCGAATGGTAGGATTTCTGGATACGCTAGTAACGGACACCGAAGGCTTGAAGTGTTTTGGGTATCGAATCTGGGTTCCAAAGCTCGGAGATCTACGAAAGAAGATTTTGTTTGAGGCACATAAATCAAAGTACTCAGTTCATCCTGGACGAACAAGATGTATCACGGATTGAGGCAAAGTTATTGGTGGCCGGGAATGAAGAATGATATCGCTTATTTCGTTGAGAGATGCGTGACTTGTCTACAAGTAAAGATCGAACAACAGCGACCGTATGGTAAACTACAACAGTTGCCTATACCGGAATGGACTTGGGAGCATGTTACCATGGATTTCGTGACGAAACTACCCCGAATGCCTATGGGTTACGACACTATTTGGGTAATAGTCGACCGACTTTCGAAGTCAGCTCATTTCTTACCAACGAAGGAAACGTATTCTATGGAAAGACTCACGAAACTTTATATAACGGAGATTGTACGAATTCACGGAACGCTTGTATCTATTGTGTCGGATCGAGATGCTAGATTTACTTCGATATTTTGGCAAAGCTTTCAACGAGAAATGGGAACACGAGTCAATCTGAGCATCGCGTATCATCCGCAGACGGACGGACAAAGCGAACGGACTATCCAAACTTTGGAAGACATGTTGCAGGCATGTGTCTTGGACTTTGGAGGTTCTTGGGAGGATCATCTACCGTTGATCGAGTTCGCCTACAACAACAGTTATCACTCCAGTATCGAGGCAGCACCGTATGAGATACTTTGTGGGCGGAAGTGTAGGACACCATTATGTTGGAATGAAGTCGGAGAAAAGCAACTTGCCGGACCGGAAGTTGTCCAAATCACTTCAGATAAGATCAGCCGAGTTCGGGAACGACTAAAGACGGCTAGAGATCGACAGAAGAGTTATGCGGACAAGCGCCGAAAAGATATAGAATTTCATGTCGGGGACCAAGTTATGCTTAAAGTATACCCTTGGAAAGAAAGGAAAGTTAAGTCCTCGTTATATAGGACCGTTTAGGATTACCGAACGCATTGGAGCCGTGGCATATAAGTTAGATTTACCAGTCGAACTAGATGGAGTCCACAACACTTTCCATGTCTCAAACCTTCGGAAGTGTTTAGCGGATCCGGGTACGGCAATACCCCTAAGTGAGACAAGTATTGATCCGAAGATGAATTTCTTGGAGGAACCTGTCGCAATAGTGGATCGGAAGATCCGTAAGCTGAGGAATAAAGAGATTAAGTTAGTGAAAGTTTAGTGCAAATTCCACAAGGGGCAGGAGTATACTTGGGAGACGGAATCAGAGATGAGAGAAAGATACCCACACCTGTTTATTGAGTGAATTCCGGGACGGAATTCTTTTAAGGGGGGTGTGATGTAATAACCAAGATTTCTGGATGGAGTTAATTAAGTTAAGTTTCTATCAAATGACCTTTTTGTGAGAATATGAGGATTTTTGGGTTAAATGTGTTACTTTTGAAAAGTTTTAAATGATGTGGGCTTATACCATTTTAGGTATGGGCTTGGCCCAAAATCCAAGGTATTTAAACCTTAAACCCTAGAATTTTACCTTTTTGGGGAAAAAGTTAGTGTGTGATTAGTGTGTGTTTTGGAGAGGAGCTTGGAGCCATTTCGTCGTCAAAGATCGAGAAATCCGTCACCGAGGTAAGATTCGATGTTCAATAAGTGTAAGATTACTGATAAATGATGTACATTTGCTTTAGGATTAGTTTGGGTGCAATTGGATCGAGTTAGAATCGATTTTGATCGATTTTAGGCTGATTCCGGAACTGTTCAAGTTTTCCGAATCGGAATTCATATTTTCCGAATCGGAATTTATGTTTTCCGAATCGGAAATCATAATTTCCGAATTGGGAATTTGTGTTGTCTTTGGGGTGTTTTGTTACGTTATGCCTTTCCCGAATTGGAAACCTAAGTTTTCCGAATCGGGAAATGGGCTAGTCAAACCGTCGTTTTGACCTCGTTTCCTTTAGAGTTCGGAAAATGAGTTGGTGTTTTCCCAAATCGGAAATTGCCATTTTCCAAATCGGGAAATGATGGGTTTTCCGAATCGGATTTGTAAGTCGGAAAATATGTTTTCCGAGTCGGATTTTGAGGGGTTTCAATTGTAGGATTATTTTCGGAGAGGATTTTCCATAGCGGAACCCCCGTGCTAAGTCTGCCTAGGGGTGTCATAGTAGTGGATTCTATTAAGCGCAGTTATTAATGCCTTAGAACTTATACAGACAGTGAGAATTTCTCAGGTGAGTTCCCTTGCCTTAAATGAATGGATTGCTTTTGCTGCTTTTAAATATATCCATTCGGTTTGCGAAATGATTTGATGATGATATTATACTGATTTTGTGAACTTAACTGAAATACAATGCTTTGCAAATGTTTCTTGTGAAATCCATAAATAATTGTGAATGCTATACTGATGATCATCGTTACGCATGCTATTTTGATTATCGTTGGGGTTGCATCGTGAGTAATGTGTACCATGGGACCGTACATCCCTGGGAAGTATAGTGGCGTGAGGCACGAACTACGTTCGTCACTCCTTAATTGAGCATCCAGGGGATCCGGCCACTTGAGGTTTTATTTGTGGGCTGGTGTGAGGCACGAACTATGTTCGTCACTCCTTAATTGAGTATCCGGGGGATCCGACCACCAGGTTAGTCACGAGGTGACGTTGTTATTACTCATGATGCTACCCTGGTGCCTATGTGATAAATGATTGTATTTGGCCGGCGGGCCGGAACTGTTGATAAAACTGTTTTGAGGGAATTCACTAGACCTTTCGGTCTAACCCTCGTTTTCAAATTCTAAAATCTTTTCAGGGAAAGATCAAGCACTTAGAGGCAAGGAGAAGGTGAGCGTCTAGAGTAGCATTGTCAGCTAGAAGTAGTAAGTTTGTCCTAAATAGGATCTTAGCTGTGGAGGGATGTTCCGCATGCACTTTTGAACCCATTTACTTTTGAGTTGAGAATTCTGAGATTTTTGCGTACTGGGAATTATTATTGTTATGCTTGCTATGTTGTATTGGGTTTTGGGGCGTTACAATTTTGGCTCAAAGAACAAACCTTTTTGCTAAAATAAAAGACATGGAGGACAAGTTCCTAAAGAAAGTCCAAACAGATCAAACCATTCATATGAACCAACCAAAAGAGTTCAATTATTATAATCCTAAAGAAGGCATTGGATAGAAAAGTCCATGCTATCTTACGCGTGCCATATCCAAGACTCCTACCTTGTATGATCTTAGGTATATGAGTCTTGGATAGAAAATCGTTTCCATGAAAGAGTCTGATGATGCTAAACAGTTAAAGGAAATCGAGAAGAAAGAAAAAGATAGGAAAAACTAACACTCCATTCACTTTAACTATTCATCTCTCAATGCTAGTTACGCAACACGTGAGATTCCTTTGTCTAAGGATTATGCGCCTAGCTATACTGAAGCTGAGACGAACCAGGAAGTTCCAATTCTTGAAAGAATATACAAAGACAACAAAACCTTTTATGAGAAGAGGATTACTAAACTTGAGTCTGAGCTAGAGGATGAGAGTCGCATGAGCCTTAAGGAAAATGATATAAAACAAACAGTAATCAGTCAAATCATGATATCATCATGATATCATCAAATCATGATGAATCTAGTGCAAGAAAGCTGATGTCAAAGTAGAGAGAGAAAGTAGAGAGAGAATGTTGAGAGCAAAAGTCATATGTCATTCATGCAAAATAGAACGTGACTTGAAAAACTAAGGCATTGAGGTATTTATACCCTAACCCGACAAAGAAGGAAAATTACATAAGAAGTCCCTCAACTAATCTCTAAACAAAGTTCTTACAATCTCCCTCTTTTAGAGAATAGGAGGGACAAACACAAACATCAAAACAACACTTACACAACTAGATTCTTCTTTCTTATCTTGAACCTGACTTCCGCAATCCTTATGTCATTCCTTACATCAAATCTCTTTTCAATCTCTTTGACAAAGTATTTGATCAAGTGCCTCTCAGGTGGATCAATCAAATGAATTCCAGCATGATCAAACTGAAGTCTTTTTCTGAGTTAATCTGCCACCATCTTCAATGTTCCATCACTTAACTTTATCAGTTCATGAACTAGCATTCCCTTAGGCTCACCTTTTGAATCAGGGTACACACACACACTATTATCTTTGCATCATCATGAAACACTGTGTATAAAGGCAAAGTCTTGAGATCTTCATGAAGTACATTTGCTGGCTTGTGACAGTACAACTTTGAAGTCCAACTTTCTAAACCAAGTTGAAAGTCATACAAGTGTTACAATGTGATCAATGCTCTAAGATGTCTCAGAACAACAACTAAAACAACCATCTCTTCAAATCTAACATAATACTGAGAAATACACCAAACTCAATATTTTGAAAATCTCCTTCAGTGAACACATACTCTTTTCCATCTTCTTTGCTTATTGTTATCTCTGGATACTCATACTTCCTCAAAGAGTTGATTCTGTAACCTTCAACCTTCACAAACTTCTTATCTACACCCAACAATTCTATTTTCTTCACATTCACTCTTCTCATATGCAAATATTCTGTCTTCAAATCTGCCTTCAAATTACTAATCCCATATGCTTTCTCTACATCAATATCTCTTTTTCGATGAGAGAATCTGGAACTGTATCTTTCTTCTAAGTACGGATCTTGACTCCTGTATATCTGTCTGTAACACCACGGTTACGATTATCACCAAAAACACAATTTAATAACCCAAAACAAAACATACGGGATATCATTTTCTAAGTAAACCACCAAAAGCTAATTATACCTTAATAAGTATTTCCAAATCCAAAACAAAAGCTTACAATCTTATAATTAAAACATTTACCAACCAAAAATTCGGGACAACATAATAACTACCCGAATATATTTACATCCCAAAATATATAATAAACATAACTATATATATACCAAGACTTGGCAACGATCCCCAAACTAATCACGAACTAACTACACCGGGTTCTTGCCTTTATCTTCTTTCTTTCCTGGAAAAAATAGTGAGCTAACGGAATAAGCACATGGCTTAGTGAGATAAATAGTCTAAACAAATGTTATTCAAATTAAGTCTATACAAATACACGGGAACCGAAAAACAACCAATTGAATGGTTATATTAATGAGCGATTATTTGAGAGTAACACTTACGTAATAAGAATTGTCCATAATATAACCAAAAATCAAGTGTCAAAATCAAACAATTCATCATGACATAACAATCTTATTTCAATGCAAATTACAAGTAATTATCAGAGGATACCAGGTCAATTCCTTTTTAAGGGATCAATATCACCCGTTAGTCAAACGGTCTAAAGCAACATATCGAAATAACCAAACAACAGAACACATAGGACTAGCAGGGAGCCCATCGTTACTGGGTATGCTCGAGCTCCTATGGTTCACAGAATACAATGCTTAGGCCTGGCAGGGAGCCCGCCTTCATCTCCCGGGTATGCCCGAGTCCCTATACTCGTGCCTCTCTTCACATTAGGCACCGAGTACGGCCAACAGACAACAAGAACGACTAGAATGTCTCACCGATCCCTCCCCCTTCATCGGCATGTTGACATTCACCGTTTTCGGGACGGATCACACAAAGTAATCCCCGTACTTCCGGTTTCACAAGAAATCAAAGAAACAATACTGACGGAATACATGGATATCCAAACCGACCGACATTTCGGAAGAACTCGTAATCGAGAGATGAATACGTACAAAGACAAAAGACCAATAAGAACCGACTCTAAAGTCATAGAAATCACTTACATATAGATGGTATATAAATATACACTTAATACAATAATATTTGAATAGCTATTTAACTCACCTCACGACCGAATGTCAAATACGGTCAAACCGAACAACAAAAGTCCAACCTTGAAATCCAAATATAAGGTACCCTCCAAAGGAATCAAACAAGCTTAAAATATCCCCTGAAGTTCATATATCAAGTTTCGTAATCATTGGAACAACCAATCACATTTTATCAACTTAATCATATCATAAGCTATCTTTAATTATATGCTGCAGCTCTGTTTTTACCCTCTGTTTTACCCCACTTAAACTCAAAATCACACTTTGACTTCAACATATGGATTAAAGTACAGATTCATATCCTTCCAACTCCACCGACCTTGTATTTTTCTGATTTTTCTACAGTTTTATACAATTTTTACAAAACAGTGCTGTAACGTGACTTTCAAACTCGAAAATCATACTTTTGTCCAAATAAGTATCCATTTCCATTTCAATCCTAATCAAACTCAGATGATAACTTAATTTTATCATCATCAAGATAAAATCAACAAGAAACCATGGTCCATTCATCTTTTTCTACCAATTTCATCAAAAACCATCTTTGTATAACAAATAGTCATCTTATTCATAGTGAATACTCACTTAATCTTTCCATCTTCTTGCATAACAACCATGTAATCAAAGAACTAACTAATGTATAATCATAATCTGAGCATAATATCATGATTTCTACACTTATCTTACACATGCATTAAGCTTATTTCACCCAGAAGTCATCATACTTGTTACAACATCAAAACAAGAACAAAGATGAGATTAGCTTCAAATTGTTGTGTAATCCTTCAAGATAACATGATAATAACCAACATAAAACCATAATCTTACAAAATCAACCACTAATTTCAAACATGCAAATCCTAATTTCCTTGATTGACACTAATTGCAAAGAGTAAACTTATGTTTAGAAGTATACCTTCAACAATCTTCACATTTTCATCAATAAATCATCACTTTGATCTTTGATTCTCCAAAAATTGGAAGTGTTTAAGCTTAAGTGTGTGAAAATCGCACCTTTACTGTGTGTGTATGTTAAGAGGCTAAAAATGGTCTAAAATGGAGTCAAAAATCGAGTTTTCTAGGCTAAATACAAGTTGGGTCGGGTTTGACCCGCCTATGTACCCATTTTGACCACTAAAACTAAAAATAGCGTAACTTTTCGCTCGGAACTCCGTTTTCGATGAGGTTTTCGCCTACGCGTTCGTAACGAAATAATCTACAACTTCCAATAATAATATTCCAGAAAATATCTCCTTAAAAAAATTGGTTTTACGAATCCATAGCTTAACCGTTGACGTTTTGACTCGTTTTCTCCAACTTTCTCAATCTAACTCCGATTGTCATGAAAATTTCTAAATCCTCTCATATACTCCAATGAAGAATAACCTTAAAATTTCAAACACAAACTCCCACTAAATCATCAGTTACCTTATATGGCACTACGAATACACTTAATAAAAATTTCAACACGCTTAACCTTTTCTCGCATTTAAGCACATAATATCCTTCGTAACATATAAATGAGGCACACTTAGCATATAATATGGAAATTTAGAATTGGGATGTTACAGATACCTCCTCCTTTTGAGGATTTCGTCCCCGAAATCATTGTTGTGGGAACAAAGAAGGGTATTTGGCCTGCATCTCATCTTTACGTTCCCACGTCCAATTTGGTCCCCTATGGTGTTTCCACTTTACCAACACCAAGTCCACCTCCTTATTACGTAGGTTCATTTTTCTCTCATTTAGAATGGATTCTAGTTCTTCAACATATCTCAACTTTTCATCTACTTTGACTTCTGATAAGGGAACCTTCTCCTCATGTTTACCCAAACATTTACGTAAGTATCCGACATGAAACACATCATGTATCCCCGTAAGTTCCTCTGGTAATTCTAGTCGATAAGCTTGTTTCCCAATGCGCTCCAATATTTTGAATGGGCCGATAAATTGTGGACTTAATTTACCTTGTTTTAGGAATCGGAGCACTCCTCGCCAAGGAGAAACTTTCAGCATTACCATATCACCAATCGAGAACTCAATTGGCCTTCTGCGGCGATCTGCATAAGACTTTTGACGATCTTGGGCAGCTTTCATTCTTTCACGAATAATTTGAATCTTGTCATGCGTGATCTGAGTGAGCTCCGGACCAGCTAAAATTTTCTCTCTTCTCTCTCGCCAACACAAGGGTGTACGACACTTACGCCCGTATAAAGCCTCGTAGGGAGCCATTCCAATGGTCGAGTGGTAACTATTGTTGTAAGAAAACTCAACCAAGGGTAGGTGAACATCCCAACTTCCAGCAAACTCTAAGACACATGCACGTAGCATATCCTCGAGGGTTTGAATAGTTCGTTCTGATTGACCATCGGTCTGAGGATGATAGGCCGTACTAAATGCATGATGTGTCTCCAACTCTTGTTGAAATGCGCTTCAGAATTTGGAAGTGAATCGAGAGTCTCGATCAGAGATAATCTTCACCGGTACCCCATGTCGAGAGACAACTTCATCAATGTACAACTGCGCCCATCGATCCATAGAATAAGACTCTCGGACAGGTAAGAACAGTGCAGATTTGGTCAACCGATCAACTATAGCCCAAATACTATCATGTTGACGTTGGGTTTTTGGTAGTTTAGTAACCAGATCCATGGTTAACTCTTCCCATTTCCACATCGGTACCCCTAGAGGCTGCAAACTACCATACGGTTTCTGATGTTCGGCTTTTACTTGTAAGCATGTGGTACACTTCTCGACATATCGTCCAATATCGGTCTTCATCCCAGGCCACCAATAATCTAAACGTAGATCTTGATACATTTTGGTACTCCCTGGGTGTATCGATAATCGTGACTTATGTGCTTCCGCTAAGACAACATCGCGCATACCACCAAGTCTAGGGACCCATATTCGAGCTTTAAAGACTTTCAAGCCACGTCCATCTTCAGAAAGAAAATTGACGTATCCCACCATTCGTTCTGCTTGGATAATCTCAGACTTCAAAGCCTCAATCTGCCACTTTTGAATATCGTCGAATAGATTAGGTTTAACCGATATGTGAGTGATAACGTAGCATAAAAGTCCAGCATACGTCTTCCTACTCAAAGCATCAGCCACTACATTGGCTTTATCCGGATGATATAATATCTCACAATCGTAATCTTTGATGAGTTCCATAGCACGTTGCTGACGCATTTTCAGGGTCTGTTGATCAAATAGATACTTTAAGCTCTTGTGGTCAGTATAGAGTTGACACTTCGTACCATAGAGATAGTGTCGCCAAAGTTTCAAATCAAAGATCACCGCTGCTAGCTCAAGATCATGGGTTGGATACTTTTTCTCATATTCTTTCAGCTGTCGCGAGGCATATGCGATTACTTTGCCCCGTTGCATCAAGACACATCCAAGTCCAAGTAGAGATGCATCACTATACACAACAAAGTCCTCACTACCCTCAGGTAAACCTAGTATAGGCGCATTTGTCAAACAATCTTTAAGAGTCTGAAATGCCTTATCTTGAACTTCTGTCCATTCAAACTTAACATCCTTGCGAGTCAATGATGTAAGTGGCACAGCAATTTTCGAAAAGTCACGGATAAACCTTCTGTAGTATTCTGCTTGACCCAGAAAACTTTTAACTTCAGATGGATTCTTTGGTTGCTCCCACTTTTGGATCGCCTCAATTTTAGTCGAATCAACAGAAACTCCGTCACCTGATATTACATGTCCTAGAAATTGCACCTGACGAAGCCAGAACTCGCATTTTGAGAACTTTGCGTATAAACGTTCCTTCCTAAGTAGCTCAAGTATCTCACGTAAATGCGTAGCATGTTGTTCTTCGGACATTGAGTACACAAGAATGTCATCAATAAATACTATGACAAACTTGTCAAGCATGGGACGACATACTCTATTCATTAAGTCCATAAACGCTGCAGGTGCGTTTGTAAGTCCGAATGGGATTACCAAAAATTCGTAATGCCCATAACGGGTTCGGAAGGCCGTCTTGGGTACGTCTGCCTCACTTACTTTCAGCTGGTGAAAGCCGGACCTGAGATCAATCTTTGAGAAATAGCTTGCACCTTGGAGCTGATCAAACAACTCATGGATACGAGGTAACGGATGTTTATTCTTAATCGTTACCTTGTTCAATTCCCTGTAATCGATGCACATCCGGAATGAACCGTCTTTCTTCTTTACAAACAGTACTGGTGCACCCCAAGGCGAAGCACTCGGTCGAATGAAGCCCTTGTCCAATAACTCTTGTAACTGGCTCATCATTTCTTTCATTTCTGCCGGCGCAAGTTGATAAGGCGTTTTAGCAATTGGAGAGGCACCGGGTACCAAATCGATCCGAAATTCTACTTGCCTATCTGGTGGTAACCCAGGTAAGTCATCGGGGAATACATCCGGATATTCACCTACGATTGGCACATCTTTCACTATCTTCTTAACTTCTTTGGTTGCATCCAAAACATATGCCATGAAAGAAGTGCAAACCTTAGTTACACAACGCAGCGTTTTAAGCATAGATATTATCTTCAGGTCACCGGGACGTCTCTCCCCGTAAATATACAAGTAGTCTCCATTCTTAACTGGTACCTGAACCATCCTCTCATAACAGATGATAACCGTGCGGTTCTATATTAACCAATCCATACCAATCACGACATCAAAGCCACGAATATCAATAGAAATCAAGTCTACCAAAAAATCATGATTGTCTAGCACTAAAGAGCAATCTCTAAATACTCTATCAGCTACTAAAGTGACTCCATTAGCAGTATCAACGGTAAACGGAATAGGAAGCAAAAAACGGAACAGATTTCATGTAGCGAACAAAATCATGCGACACAAAAGAACTTGTAGCCCCAGAATCGAACAAAATATGAGCGGGTTGGGAGTTAACAAGGAAAATACCGGTAACGACATCTGGCTCATCGCGAGCCTGCTCCGCAGTAATCTGAAAAGCTCGAGCTCGTGCTTTGGGTACCTCCTCCTTTTGACTTGAGGCACCACCCATCGTCGGTCGTTGGACTGACGCCTTACTTTCTTCTCCTTTTCCTCGTGGACAGTTTCGCTGTTTATGCCCAAGAACCCCACATGAGTAGCATGCTTCCTCCTTTCGCGGACATGTTGTACGAACGTGGCCCACTTCGCCACAACAAAAACATCGTACACTAGATGGTTCAATATTGCATCGTCCAACATGATTCTTGCCACATCTTTGGCAAATCCTTGGGGCATTAGACTGTAAAGAATATGCTTGAGGTGTAGTACGAGTTGTATTATGCATTTGCCCTCGTTTCGAAATTAAGAATTTGGGTGATCGATGTGTTGGGACTGAGGTCATCTTTCCGGTGCATGGTCGCTTTGCTGCTGGAACCGGATCATCCGGTTATTGACAGATCATGCTCGCATCTTCGAGCAAATTCTACCGCCTTGACAAAACTTGGAACTTCACGATTCACCAGAAAATTCCGAATTTCTTTTCGTAACCCACCCACAAAACGCTCGACCTTATCGTCTTCAGTACTTAAAAAACCTTTGTGCAAATCGTAGTTTTCGGTTAAACTCGGTCTCATACTCCATCACAGTCATGGTGCCTTGTTTCAAATCCCAGAACTCTTTCTCAAGGCGACGTTGAAGATTCGTTGGGCAATATTGTTCAAAGAACTTCGATCGAAATTCGTCCCAAAGCATGTTCTCACGAGTATTCGAGTCTAGTGACTCGTAAGTGTTATCCCACCAAACTAATGCTCGATCTGTCAACATAGCCGATGCATACCTCACCATGTCTTCATCGGATACGCGGATAGTTCGAAACACTTTTTAAGTGTTTTGAACCCATTGCATAGCTAAAACAGGATCAGATTGTCCTGTATACTCTGTTGCCCCACTATTACGGAATGACTTGAACGAGACTCGATCTGGTTTGGGTTTCGAAACCTCATCGGTCACGATCGGACGTTTACCCTTGTCGTCTTGTTTAAGTGCATTTGTCGGTTTGAGTTCTTCTAACTTTTTCTCAAATTCCTTTCTTTGTTCCTCTAATGCGGCTCTCATCTGATCAGTTAATGATTTCATCTGATCCGCCATCATTTTCATCAATCTTTCTGTTCGAGGAGATGTAGGGACGTCCTCGTCATGTCTAGTGTTACCCGAATCATTTCCACCAACATTAGGGATCGATTGATCATGGCTTGCCTCAAGGTCATTTTCGCCCATGTGTGGGTTTGTCGGTGTATGGCTTGTTGCGTCGTCGTCAGCCATTTACTGAAAGTTTTAACACATACTTATTAGATATAATCCTATCCTTGGTCCCATCCCCACCTAGGTTTCTCCTATTAGTCCTTATCCCGTATTCTATGATAGCCTAGTTACTATACGATTTCAATGCCTAGGTTTGAGTCTAGATATCATTTCCAATATCTAAATCCCTCAAACCACTGCTTTGATACCATATTTGTAACACCACGGTTACGATTATCACCAAAAACACAATTTAATAACCCAAAACAAAACATACGGGATATCATTTTCTAAGTAAACCACCAAAAGCTAATTATACCTTAATAAGTATTTCCAAATCCAAAACAAAAGCTTACAATCTTATAATTAAAACATTTACCAACCAAAAATTCGGGACAACATAATAACTACCCGAATATATTTACATCCCAAAATATATAATAAACATAACTATATATATATATATATACCTGTTAGTAATTATGTGCAGAAGTTGACAAACCAGACTACACATCCAATGTTATAAGACACTTGAGGGTCACACTTGTGAGGCCTGTAAAACGAACAAGTAAGATAACTCCAGTATAGAGAGAAAAGATTTATAATAGTCAATTATAAATCTATTGGGTGTTTTCTGTAAGAAACTCCAAAGTTAAAGGTTTCTATTATTAATTAAACAGCGATTATATATTTATTAGTTAAATAAATATATAACTGGTTTTAATTAATATTTGTTATATATGGTAAATATATATATGGTAATTATCCTGACTAATATATTAGTTGTATATATGGAAATAATCTTTCTTAGTGAAAAAGAAAGAATTATTGATGGATAATTACTGGAAAAAGGAAACAGAATATGATACAGATACTGTTTGTATCAGTATAAATATTCGGTTAAGACAAACCCTTTTTCATTCATTCATTGATTCCAATAATCAATTCCCACAACCATAGAAACCTAGAATCTCTCTCTCTTTCTCTCCCTTGTAATTGACGCCAACAATCAAGCCGAAGGAAGTTCGGTTTTTGTTCGGGTGTTCGGGAATTCGGAGTTGTTGATCGGCTAGAAGATCCGTTCGTAAGGTTCATCACGGGTGGATCAAGCTCAAGCAATTCAGGTAAGATTTCTAAGACACCCTATTATGTAACTGTTTAGATAAACAATAAAAGATCATGTGCTATTTCGGGTTTTATACACGTTTATGCTTCCGCTGATCAAACCAGTTTGGTTTGATATTCGAATTAACAGTTTGTTTTTCGAACCGTGACTCGAACCAGTTTGGTCCGAGGTCCACCAAAAACCCAACAGTGGTATCAGAGCAATTGGTTTTTCTTATTGTTTATCTCGTTTCTGTTTGTATAAAGTTTTAATCTTTATCAGTTTATGTGTAAGGATTAAAATCTTTATCTGTTTGTATAAAGCTTTAACTTTTATCAGTTTGCTTAAAAGATTAAATCTTTATCTGTTTTAAATTTTATCAGTTTGCTAAATTTTATCTGTTTGTATAAAATTGTTTTATCTGATAACCCTGATTTTATCTGTTTACATAAAATTGCTTTATCTGATAATTGTTTAAGATCCGTTAAAATTGTTTTAGTTGTATAAAGTTTTAAATTTTAACAGTTCGTTTAAGAATTAAAATTTTATCAGTTTGAGTAAATATCTTTATCAGTTTAGATAAGGGATTAATCTTTATTAGTTTGCATAAAGATTGATATTTATCAGTTTAAAATTAATCTTTATCAGTGTTGTATCAAGATTGATTTTATTAGCTTGTATAAAGTTTGGATTTTTATCAGTTTAGGTAAAATTCATCTTTATCAGATTCAAAGTATTTATCTTTACCAGTTTATCATATTATTGGATTTTTGTTATAAAACCACGAATCGCAACCAAATCTCGATTGCCGGATATCAGAACCGCGGCCAAACCACCAGTCTGGTGGTGGCCACGGTGATCAACGATGGCGGATTTACCGCAATCAATGGCCAACCGCCGCTAGCTGCCTCACGGCCGCGCCTAGTGGCGGTGGTGGTCGTTTTTTTGTTTAAAGCTATCGATAGTGGCAGCGGTAGTGGTTCGCGAAACCACCGTGGTGGTTTTCCCATCGGCAAAACGAAACCAACCGCCAGGCCGCTGGCTGCCTCACGGCTGTGCCTAGCGGCGGCGGTGGTTGTTTGATTTGAAACCGCAGACCACCGAAGGCCACAATGGTGGCGGCGGTGAGCAGTGATGGTGTTGTTGTCTCCGATCGCCGACCACGGCTGTCACTATGGTGGCGGTTGTAATCCGGCGACCGCCGGCCGCCTTGGACAAACCCGAGGTGGCGGCGGAGGTGGTTTGTTCGATCGACAGCCAAGGCAATCGGTGGTGGCGGTGGTCCATGGTGGCTGTGATTAGTCACCGGCCGAAGACGAGGACGGCGGCTGTTCTGCCGTCGTCGATCGTGGAGCGGTGGCGGTGTGGTGCGCGGCTGTCGTCTCCGGTGAATGACGATGGCGGCATTTTGGTGTTACCAATTGTCACCGGGTTTGCGGTAACTAAGCCCAAAAACTTGTCGTTTTCGATAATGGGCTTAAACCATGGACTTTTGGGCCACGTTTTAGGCCCAATTAGGTTTATCGGGTTTTTAGGCTTTTTCCCAAAATTAATTTCATAAAATTGTCTTAAGGGATTTAATTCTTAACAAATTTATAAAATTATGTTTTATTAAACCAAGTTGTTTTGACCCGTTTTGGTCAAATTGGCCCGATGTCTTTTTCGACTGTCTGATCGAATAAATGACACGGTTCACGGGCCAGTGTTTAATGTTTCGACAAGTTCGTTCGGGACGGTTGGTTTAAACAAGACAATTAAAAGCAAGTATTTTAGAAAAATTGGTTGTGTTTTATGAAAAAGGTTTATAGTATATAAATCTTGGAGATTTTATAAAAGATCAATTTTCAGATTTAAAATATCAGTTTTGGTTTATAAAACAGTTTGTTTTATAAATCAGTTAATACCATGGTTTATGATAAACAGAATAATTTTAACGGATCTAGGATTGTTTAATGCTTTATTTTATATGCTTTATTGCTCTATAAAACTTGCGTGGTTAAAAGTTAATATATATATATCTGCTTAGTATATATATATATGCTATAGTAATTATAAAGAATGCCAATTTAGACACTTAATCTGTTTGGAGAAACCTGGGTGCCACTTTCAACCCTGGAAACTTGCAAAATGACCTTTAGGATAGATTTTTCTTTTTCTTTTCCCGGAGTTCCGTCAAGAGATGTCGAGGCCAGTGGGAGCTACGCAAGGAGATCGGAGCCACGCGGGGAAAACAGAGGAAAATAGTTTTAGGACAATTTTGGTCCTTTAGGAATTAATTGGCAAATCAATAATTGCTTGTTTTTGTTTCTTTAACTGCATGATTGTGATTATTATGCTTGCTCGTGATTATTGATATTACATGCTTAGGTTTTATCAAATGTTTTTAAAATTAGGTCTTATCTTATAAAACTAGTTATATCACGAGGTTGGTTTTAAAAACCTAAAATTACCATTTTATGAACAATTTTAGATGGTAAAATTATTTTTAAAACCATTATAAGATTGTTTTCTTATAAGAGGCATGCTTTTAAAACAGTTAGTTTTATTAGCAAGTAAGTTTTAGAACAGTTAGTTTTTTTAAACATCGGTTGTTTCTTAAAACAGTTAGTTTTAGAACAACAAATGCCTTTAAAGACAATCAGCTTTTAATAGCGATTTTAAAAATTACTGGAAATTTAAAGTTTTTCAAAAACTTAGTTAAAACCCATAAAATCATAGATCAGTAGTGCAACCCATTTGTGGACACCTTTGGCGTAAGGTACGTTGGGGCTCGAAGGAGTCAAACCTTTAGCACCCACGTTCAAACCCCAAACTGAAGGGGATGAAAAGACTCTGCGATATCGGGTGGTACCGACCAGAGTACATCCAGTTCAAAATGGTGAGATCTATTTTGGTAGTTGTTACAATTCACCGGGTGGTACCGGGCCAAAGAGCACTAAGAGGGACTAAAACATGTACGGTTTTATCCGATGTCCCGAAAGGATCTAGGAGTCATGTCAGTTAGATATGATTGGTAAAAGTCCTTACCTACCGAAATAGTACGGGCCTGGTGGGGCGTGAGCAAACCGCACATCAGGACGTATGAAATAAGGATCCTAGTCCGATATTTGTCATTTTAGGGTTTATTGATATTTATTCGGAACCGTTTATTCAAAGGTACTAAAACCAAGTTTTAAATGTGTAGATGGCAAACACAGTTACCAACACCAATAACCTTTCTCTTCGCTCCATCCTAGAAAAGGACAAACTCACTGGTCCAAATTTTCTCGACTGGGAGCGCAATCTCCAGATTGTGCTCAGGCACGAGAGAAAGTTGTATGTCCTAGAAGAACCTCTAGGTGAGGCCCCACCAGCAAATGCCAGTACGGCAATCAGAAATGCTTATCAAAAGCGTTCGGATGATTTGCTGGATGTTGGCTGCTTGATGCTTGCGACTATGAGCCCAGAACTACAAACAGGGCTCATGAACACTAATGCTTACGACATGATCCGCCAGTTGAGGGACATGTTTCAAACGCAAGCTCGCACAGAGCGTTGTGATGCCACAAGGGCTCTAAACGCATGCAAAATGGCCAAGGGGACCTCTGTCAGTGCCCACGTTATGAAAATGAAGAGGCTACTTGACCACCTAGAGAGGTTAGGTCACCCAGTTCCGTTACAGTTGGCAACGGATACCATACTCAATTCATTGTCCGATGATTACAAGCAGTTTGTGATGAATTTTAATATGAACAACATGGAAAGGAGCATAGCTGAATTGCACTCCATGTTAAAAACTGCTGAACAAAGTATGGGGACGGGGACCAAGACCAAAGATGTTCTGATGGTCAGGGATGGTGGAGTGAAGAAGAAAAGAGGGCAAAGGAACACCAGCAAGGGCAAGGACCAGGTTCAGGTCAGCCAGAGTGTACCAAAGGCCGTTGACAATAGAAAGGGCAAGGGCAAGGGCAAAAAGGTCAAAGTCAACAAAGCGAAGGCCGAGAATCGATGTTTTACGTGTCATGAGGTCGGACATTGGAGACACAATTGCCCGAAGCGTCATGAAACAGGTATAAACACCTAGGACGTTTTATGACTGCTTCAGTTTATCATTACTACTTGTTAGTTTACAAGTTAACTACCACCTAGAGCAAATGTATGATTGCAGGTGATCAGGAGAAATGAAGTGCCCGGGTCCTGAGGATCAGACAAGATTTCTTTTAGATATTATCAAGACATTTTAAACTTATTTTAAGACATTTTATTTTGGATAGTTTTGAAATATTGGTTGGTTTTAAATTTATGGGATTTTTTTTTTTAAATTTAAAATTATTGTCTTGATTTATATATATCTAATTTTGCCTTGAACCTAAGTCAAGATAGACTTGATTCAATTTGTTGATCCTAGATATTGTCTACCACACTAACAAATATACTTCAAAATTTGATAATTCGAAATAATATATGAAAACTGTCAAAAACACACGAAGTACTATTTTATAGGAATGTGTTTTTGGAACAAAACATTTACGAGTAATATGATTATAACAAGTATATTGTAGTCAAGTTCAAATTACTCATATGTTTTAAAAAGGGAATTTAGGATATTATCACAGATGACGTTGATAATATCAGTATTTATAAAACTAGTAAATTCCAAGTTTTGGAATTAGGGATCTAATAAGATCCAGTTAAGTTTTATGAATAGTAAAATTCAAGTTTATAGTTTTAAACTTATTACTTAAAAATAAAATTGACTAAATAGTCAAGTCTTGACTGAGTCAATGAAGCATTAAATTTAAGTAATAGTCAGTTTTCATATAGGTTAGTGGGAGCCCAATTTATTCTCTATCTATGCTTCCGATAAAGAATAAAAGCTATATTATTGATCTGTATTTCTAGGAATTCATAATCCAGAGAGGATAAGAATTCATGAGAAATATGATCTATTCTTTTAAGTCAAAAAGGTTAGATCAAGAGTTCCAAAGTCTCGAAACAATAAAGTCAAAGTTTTGACTTTAAGAAAATCAATAATTATATGTGTTGTAATAATAAAGATATTCAAGTATCTTTTTAGACCATCAAGTGTTGTAGAACACTAGAATAAATTTCCTGAAATTTACCAGTTTGGTAGATGGAAATTTTATCAGATTTCAGGAAGAAATCTTCATCTACACAGCAACTAAGGAAAGTTGCGGAATTTACTTTACATATTCAAGAAACTTGGAGTTATTTCAGTATCTCCAAGATTTAGGCAATATGGTAAAGAAAAGTCTAGATTTTGTTTAAATGTGTTTGCAAAACAAAACTAGCAGAACCAAGTTAAAATATTATCTAATAACTTGTGTTGTTTTTGGTTGTTTCTTTGATTAGGATGGTAAACACTAATCAAAGGGTTTAAATTGAAGGAAGGTGATACTTCATTTAAATCAGTATAAAGTACACATTGAATAGACACCATAAAAGTAACTTAGAAATGCTATTAATTTTGTTATTATTACAGAGTGGAATATGGACTATACAAAATTAGTTTCTTTGTTTCTTTTATACTTAGCATGTTTTTGATCCGGGAATAAAACTAGTATAAGTTTTATTTGAAATTATCCGTGACGACTTATCAAGGTGGGAACCTGATAGGGTTTTAAAGTCATCGTGAGTTTTTGGGTAGTTATAAAACAGAGTAACAGCTACAAGCAATGTAGACCAAAAACTGCACGGATATTCGATAAAGCAGCGAATATCGGATGTGATCCGCTGGTTGAGATTACTTCATGGATTTTGTCATAAGTAAATCTCACAGTAGGTTGTCCTTAATACCTGAGGTATCTGGTTTGGAATCACGGGGACTACTGGATACTTAGTACGTTCTAACATCACACCGTAACAGGGTGGTCATACGGGGCGTAACTAGATTCAGCGGAAGTCGTGGTGACAAATGCAGATATGCAAGATGGGATTTGCACCTCTTCTATGAAGAGAGATATTTCCGGGCCCCTTGACTGACTACAAGAACTGATGAAGTGCATGGCCATGCCCAAACGAACTGATTTGTTCTTTGTCGTTTACCAATCAGTTGGAAGTCGGATAGTCATGAACATAATCTTGAGTATTCTGAGTTGACTGTATCCATGCTCGTACTCAAAATTGAAATATCGTGTTGCAAAAGGAAAAGCCTAGTTATACCCGATTTGTGAACAGTGTGTTTCATAATTGTTGTATCCTTTAAAAGGGATGATATCACCTACCTGGGTATAAGAGTGCTTATAACCTGGTTAGCCTAAGTGCCTGTCTAGGGGCCTCCTTAGGTCCGTGTGGTCAAGCAGGTATTGCCAACTTGCACAAGTGGGAGTCTGTTAGTAATTATGTGCAGAAGTTGACAAACCAGACTACACATCCAATGTTATAAGACACTTGAGGGTCACACTTGTGAGGCCTGTAAAACGAACAAGTAAGATAACTCCAGTATAGAGAGAAAAGATTTATAATAGTCAATTATAAATCTATTGGGTGTTTTCTGTAAGAAACTCCAAAGTTAAAGGTTTCTATTATTAATTAAACAGGGATTATATATTTATTAGTTAAATAAATATATAACTGGTTTTAATTAATATTTGTTATATATGGTAAATATATATATTAGTTAAATATATATATGGTAATTATCCTGACTAATATATTAGTTGTATATATGGAAATAATCTTTCTTAGTGAAAAAGAAAGAATTATTGATGGATAATTACTGGAAAAAGGAAACAGAATATGATACAGATACTGTTTGTATCAGTATAAATATTCGGTTAAGACAAACCCTTTTTCATTCATTCATTGATTCCAATAATCAATTCCCACAACCATAGAAACCTAGAATCTCTCTCTCTTTCTCTCCCTTGTAATTGACGCCAACAATCAAGCCGAAGGAAGTTCGGTTTTTGTTCGGGTGTTCGGGAATTCGGAGTTGTTGATCGGCTAGAAGATCCATTCGTAAGGTTCATCACGGGTGGATCAAGCTCAAGCAATTCAGGTAAGATTTCTAAGACACCCTATTATGTAACTGTTTAGATAAACAATAAAAGATCATGTGCTATTTCGGGTTTTATACACGTTTATGCTTCCGCTGATCAAACCAGATTGGTTTGATATTCGAATTAACAGTTTGTTTTTCGAACCGTGACTCGAACCAGTTTGGTCCGAGGTCCACCAAAAACCCAACAATACCAAGACTTGGCAACGATCCCCGAACTAATCACGAACTAATTACACCGGGTTCTTGCCTTTATCTTCTTTCTTTCCTGGAAAAAATAGTGAGCTAACGGAATAAGCACATGGCTTAGTGAGATAAATAGTCTAAACAAATGTTATTGAAATTAAGTCTATACAAAACACGGGAACCGAAAACCAACCAATTGAATGGTTATATCAATGAGCGATTATTTGAGAGTAACACTTACGTAATAAGAATTGTCCATAATATAACCAAAAATCAAGTGCCGAAATCAAACAATTCATCATGACATAACAATCTTATTTCAATGCAAATTACAAGTAATTATCAGAGGATACCAGGTCAATTCCTTTTTAAGGGATCAATATCATGCGTTAGTCAAATGGTCTAAAGCAACATATCGAAATAACCAAACAACAGAACACATAGGACTAGCAGGGAGCCCATCGTTACTGGGTATGCTCGAGCTCCTATGGTTCACAGAATACAATGCTTAGGACTAGTGTTGGCCAAATTTCGGGTTCGGGCCGGGCCGGGCCGGGCCGTTGACCGGGCCGGTTTGCTATAGTGTTGGTCAAACCCGGGTTTGGTCAAACCCGGGTTGAGTCGGGCCCGGGTTCCGGCCGGGCTCGGACCGGTTTCCGGCCCGGGTTCCGGCCGGGTTCGGATCGGTTTCCGGCCCGGGTTTCGGGTTCAACCCGGGTTCGGCCCGGGTTTTGGACCGGTTTCCGGCCCGCGGGCTGAGACCCGGGTTTGACCGGGGTTCGGGTCGGGTCGGGTTGGTCAACGGGCCGGGTTCGGGCTAGCCCATCGGTTCGGTTCGGTTCGGTTTCGTTTGGCCATCACTACTTAGGACTGGCAGGGAGCCCGCCTTCAACTCCCGGGTATGCCCGAGTCCCTATACTCGTGCCTCTCTTCACACTAGGCACCGAGTACGCCAACAGACAACAAGAACGACTAGAATGTCTCACCGATCCCTCCCCCTTCATCGGCATGTTGACATTCACTGTTTTCGGGACGGATCACACAAAGTAATCTCCGTACTTCCGGTTTCACAAGAAATCAAAGAAACAATATCGACGGAATACATGGATATCCAAACCGACCGACATTTCGGAAGAACTCGTAATCGAGAGATCAATACGTAGAAAGACAAAAGACCAATAAGAACCGACTCGAAAGTCATAGAAATTACATACATATAGATGGTATATAAATATACACTTAATACAATAATATTTGAATAGCTATTTAACTCACCTCACGACCGAATGTCAAATACGGTCAAACCGAACAACAAAAGTCCAACCTTGAAATCCAAATATAAGGTACCCTCCAAAGGAATCAAACAAGCTTAAAATATCCCCTGGAGTTCATATATCAAGTTTCGTAAGCATTGGAACAACCAATCACATTTTATCAACTTAATCATATCATAAGCTATCTTTAATTAAATGTTGCAGCTCTGTTTTTACCCTCTGTTTTACCCCACTTAGACTCAAAATCACACTTTGACTTCAACATATGGATTAAATTACAGATTCATATCTTTCCAACGCCACCGACCTTGTATTTTTCTGATTTTTCTACGATTTTATACAATTTATACAAAACAGTGCTGTAACGTGACTTTCAAACTCGAAAATCATACTTTTGTCCAAATAAGTATCCATTTCCATTTCAATCCTAATCAAACTCAGATGATAAGTTAATTTTATCATCATCAAGATAAAATCAACAAGAAACCATGGTCCATTCATCTTTTTCTACCAATTTCATCAAAATCCATCTTTGTATAACAAATAGTCATCTTATTCATAGTGAATACTCACTTAATCTTTCCATCTTCTTGCATAACAACCATGTAATCAAAGAACTAACTAATGTATAATCATAATCTGAGCATAATATCATGATTTCTACACTTATCTTACACATGCATTAAGGTTATTTCACCCAGAAGTCATCATACTTGTTACAACATCAAAACAAGAACAAAGATGAGATTAGCTTCAAATTGTTGTGTAATCCTTCAAGATAACATGATAATAACCAACATAAAACCATAATCTTACAAAATCAACCACTAATTTAAAACATCCAAACCCTAATTTCCTTGATTGACACTAATTGCAAAGAGTAAACTTAGTATTAGAAGTATACCTTCAACAATCTTCACATTTTCATCAAGATATCATCACTTTGATCTTTGATTCTCCAAAAATTGAAAGTGTTTGAGCTTAAGTGTGTGAAAATCGCACATTTACTGTGTGTGTATGTTAAGAGGCTGAAAATGGTCTAAAATGTGGTCAAAAATCGAGTTGTCTAGGCTAAATACAAGTTGGGTCGGGTTTGACCCGCCTATGTACCCATTTTGACCACTAAAACTAAAAATAGCGTAACTTTTCGCTCGGAACTCCGTTTTCGATGAGGTTTTCGCCTACGCGTTCGTAACGAAATAATCTACAACTTCCAATAATAATATTCCAGGAAATATCTCCTTAAAAAAATTGGTTTTACGAATCCATAGCTTAACCGTTGACGTTTTGACTCGTTTTCTCCAACTTTCTCAATCTAACTCCGATTGTCATGAAAATTTCTAAATCCTCTCATATACTCCAACGAAGAATAACCTTAAAATTTCAAACACAAACTCCGACTAAATCATCAGTTACCTTATATGGCACTACGAATACACTTAATAAAAATTTCAACATGCTTAACATTTTCTCGCATTTAAGCACATAATATCCTTCGTAACATATAAATGAGGCACACTTAGCATATAATATGGAAATTTAGAATTGGGATGTTACACTGTCCCAATCAGTCTTCTTCAAAAAGTAACCTGAACGAGCTTTCATCTTTTCCCACAAGTCTACTTTATTTTGATCAACCGGCATCAAGTGATCTGTAGGAAGAACATCCTCTAGCCTTGGACCCTCAACATCATCTTCAACCACAGATTTCTCAAACTCAAAAGTTAGATCCTCACACATATCCTCCATATTCCTATCCTCCTGAGCTCTCTCAGCTTGCAGTTCATCATTAGGCACTTCATAGTTGTGAATCTCACTGGCCACGTTCTCTAGTAATTCTAGAACTCTGTCTAACTCAGACTTTGAACCAGAACCACCGGAAATACCAATCTCTTTCTGTATAGCTTTGCCTTCAGAACCAGTTCTCCAATTTGTAACATATTTTTGAATAGAACTTAGAAAATCAAACGTTGACTGAACATCAGATTCTTCAGCTCCTCTACTTGTTTCACCTCCAACCAATACAATAGCATCTCTTTGTCAATACGGTTGCTTCTCCCTTGGTTGTCTCTATTTAAATCTGTCCACTAACTACACTCTAGGAGATTAAGGTTGCCTTGTTGATTCACTGTCCAACCTTCTCCGTTTTCTCTCCCCCTCATGACGATCATGATCATCATGCCTCCGTGTTGGACGTTGCGCAGCCGCTTGACATGTCTCCTTGACCCATTGAATACGTTCCGAAAGTTGAGACAAGCCTTTTTAAAACATGGCATTCATTTCAAAAAATGTCTTGGTTAGAGAAGCATCAAGAGTTTGTTGAAAATTCTGAAAATCTAAATGTGTAGTCAAACTTGCCGCACGACGTTGCTCTTGAACTGCCTGACGTTGAAGTTGAGTCTGCTCTTCTAAGACCCCAACCAAATCCGAATCATCACGAGAACCAGATTCCAAGAGCTTAGTAAATAACAAACTCTTCAACTCAGCAACAGATAAATCCTCAGCCAGCGCACGAGTGGAATGAGGTGGAGGATCAGCAAATGCAATGGATTTGCCTCTAACCAAGGCAGCAACTTGTCTCTCTAGGGCATCAATCTTTACATTTTGAGCCTGAATTACCTCAGCCATCTCCTGGTTATTCTTTCGGTACATAGAATGAGTAATCAGCTTATCAATAGTTACCTCTACCCGAAGCTGAGACAAATCAACACCAGCCGAATGAGCAGTATTAACTAGAGGAGGCACTGAAAACATTGGTGATGCATATATCGTAGAGGAAGATACAATAGAAGTACAGGACACAATGGTTGATGCAGAGAATGAACTACCAATGGGTGTTGAAAAAGAACCCAAGATAGTAGAGTGTTGTCTAATAGCCGTGATGAAAGATGATGAGGGTAAACTAACACCGAGGTCACTTAGACTTCTCGTTGTCGCATCAGTAGAACTCAACAGACCCATGTTCAGCGCTGGCGTGGTGTTAACACTGATGGGATTTCCCTCCGACCCTCACAAGCCCGAAACAAATGCAGAACTCAGTACGGTGGTTCCGGCAGAGCTATTGAAGCTAACTGCATGTGGAATAACCACAGGTGTCCTAGCCAAATAGAAAGTAGGTACAATAGGCTCTAGACTCAATGTGCTCTGAATTGAAGTCGTGGGCTGGGGAGGCTGCCTCACTGTGTCGGTACCACCACCTTCTGAACGAAGGATAGGTACAACTTGTGATTGATCCCCGTGTGAACTTGAAACTACCATTTGTTGAGAAACGGTAGAGTGGCTTAGAGGGGTTGCGCAATGCATGGCTGGGTGTACCATGACTTGTTCAATGGTAGGTGGCAACAAATGCTCACCCCCAGATGATGTGGCTGCCCGGCTAGACTCGGTGTGGGGAGGGGTTTGTACTATTTTTCTAGCCCCTGTCTCACTCTCAACATTCTTTTCTCCTTCCCGTTCACACAATCTCAGATCCAGATTTTCAACTAATACACCCTCAACCAGCTTTGTACCACCTTGTGGAGCAATCAAGCTCGACCCTTGATCATCATCCATAGGGTCATCATTTGCATCAGAACCAGGAAGTTCCTCAGTACGACCATCCACAGCAGTAGCATCATCCAAACAAGCATCAATTGGCTGAGTATGAATAGATGAAGAAGATCCAAATACTTCATTCAACCTTTGATCAACCAGTTGAGAATCACTGACTGAAATAGCATCGGAAGATGAGTCAGTTCCCATAAGACGTTCAAGACGTTGATGCATTTCATCAGGAGTGATAAATTGAATATCAGAATCCGCAACAAATGGAGGAGGCACCACATATAGAGATTCAGCCACTTCCCTAGGTCCAGTAAATGATTGCAAAAGTTGATCATTCAATGGTGAAAAATGAAAGTCAACCAGCTGCTCATTTGTATGTTGTTCAAGAACCGGTGAATGAGCACCTTGAGCAACTTCAACTACATCAAAAACATCATCCATTTGTGCTTCTGAACTAATCTGACCAATTTGTGCAACTACATTTGCAGTAGAAGATTGAGCTGGCTGATCAGAATGAGCCCCACCTGAACCCCTCTCGGTATTTTCCCTCTGCACACCCTGACCAAGATCCCGTGATCGTTGGTCCCTAAGTACTAAACCCTCACTTCTAGGGATAACACCTTGGGTAGGTCCCTCCGATTCTAGCTGGACCATAGGTGGAAACTTAGACCTATACTCTCTCACACTAGCCTCATCTTGATTAGCACACGCAAGTAGTTCTTCAAACAAAGGAATCTCTGGGGGGAACTTCTGCTTCGGATATCGGATAGACTGCATGTCATGAATCTTGACCAGTTCTGCATCTGAGCGTCGTGGAATCTCTGGATTGCGTTCCATAGCACTAGCAATTAAGATGCTTAGGAATTAAGGAAATGGCAAATGAGTAGGATTCTTATCCAACAGATCCTTGAGATCATTAAAAATGAGCGCCGCATAGTCATAGTGTCTGTTGAACAATACTCCATGAAAGAAGATAAGAAATGATTGAGTAGCCGAATCCTGAGCCGTCATCTTTCCAGTGAGGCACCGACTTAGAATAGTAAACAAAGAGTTATATGTTGGTGGAAGCTTGGACTTGTTGAACTGAGATGCAACATTTAATGCAGTGAGATGGCCAATGGATTTAATACCTACCATAGCTTCTTGTAAGGTAGAAAAAGCCTCAAACTGTTCAACATTCGGCCTGCTATTCACCTTTGGGAAACCCAAGACACGTCTGAATTTGTTGAGACCAAAACTGATCGTGAAATGATCTAGTTTGGCCGTAAAATGATGGTACTCAGGATCAGTATGGAATTCCAAGGTTTTCCACACTTGTTGAACATAAATCAGCGGCACTTTGATTGTCTTGGTTAAAACAGTGTTTATCGGATGATTGCGTAAGATTGCAGTAATCACTCGAGAACTCATCTTCGCATAAGGATTGCACGGAACATTGTTCGAAGCAGACTCCAGAAACATTACTCGTTGTATAAGTTGTCTATCAGCATCAAGATTCGGCAAATGTTCAGAAGACCGAATAGACAACACCTGTGGAACCTCAAGATTGTCACTATTCGAGATAGACCCTGAATACGACTCGAGATACGGTCAGTATTCGTATGGCTCGAGACATGATTTGGAGGCATACAAACTAGAAACGCAAAAGACACGTTGGCTCGAGACATGGTATTCCCGAGTGGACTCGAGACATTGTAAGCTCGGAACATTAGCAATTCCTTGTTGGCTCGAGACATAGTAATCTCGAGTCAATAAAGACAAAAGTGAAAGTATCTTTAAGAATCGAGACATATGAATAACATGCTTCACCTATAATCATGTATAGAAAATACTCCCCCTCAAATGAAGCATACCTGAATTACCAGTTATTCAACCACAACTGTACTAACCTGTAAATTGCAAGCTCCCCCTGAACTATTGAATACCCTTTTGAAAACATTTATTAGTAACCAAGGAAAAACAGAAATTATAGAAATTTACAAAGCATAAAATAACTGAAGGACTGTATTGCTAGATATGCATTGTCAGGATCGAATTTCCTCACACAACTAACACAACTCAGAATATTAAAGCAACTTTCGGAAAAGTAAACTTTAACAATGAATGAAACACAATGGAATCAACACAAATTGTTTTGTATATTTCAATATTGTTTACAAACCAAAAGCCCCAATCTGATGATCACAAGAGAATCACCAGACATGCAAAACTTCTCTAATGCAGGGATTAAAAACCTTGAGGCTAAGAATTCTATAAACATTAAAGATCAAAAGTATATCCGAAAATAGACGACTCAACCCAAGCTATATACTGCTAAGAATTACAGATAAGTTCAAAAACAAAACAAACTTAATTCAAACTTCAACTTTATCTGCATATCTTCAGAGATTATATTCAAAGATTAACTTGAGTCTTAAGTAATTCAATGATCTTTATCTTCACCACGATCATTATCTTCACAAAAACACTTAATCTTCTTTAGCAACACTTTGAGTTATAAGCAGTAGAGTTGATGACTTAGCAGCAGGTTCACCAACCTGCTACTAGTTTGAACCAGTAGTAGTTTCATTCTACTGCTTAAACCCAACAATCTCCCCCTAACTTAACTTCTTTTAAGGAGTTAAGTTTTGGAGTTGATTAAGTACCTTTCTCACCAAATCAACACCCATTTCTGAACTTCTGCTGCAGCTCAGCCCCTTCTCAATCATCTTTTGCAGCATCACTAAGCTGTGATTGTATTCTCCTTCAACCAAACAGTATTTACATTTTGATCCATCATAGACCAAACTATAAACACCACATCTCTCATACAGCTTCCATTGATTTAGCACTTGAAAATCTTGAACAAACAAATGTTGTACCCTGTCCACATCAAACAACATACACAGCCACTCAAGGGCTTTCTTGATCTTGTCAACCATTTCATCCTCCACTTCCTCTTCATTCATAACTTCTCCATACACACTCATCCCATACTCAAAAATTTCCTTCAAATTTTCTCTGAAGCAGTGATCCACAACATCAGAAAAATACTTCCAGTAATCTTTGTATCCTCCCTTCCTTCTAGATTGTAATACAATTGACTACTTTGGCTGATCACACTCCATTTTTCCACCTTTCCCAGAGGATTATATTCTTCTTCCTCTTGCTCAGCTCCTCCTACCATTCTTCTTCTTATTTCCTTCACTCTGGCCACATACTGCTTTTCCAACTCATTCAACCTCAGATGCTGTTTGCCTTTCCTTAAAATCCCTTCAACTTTCAAGAGAGACATTTGATATTACTTCTCAAACAAATGACACTCAGTAGTACCATCCCACAACTTTAGCATCACTACATGTGATGAAGGAAATACCTTCCAAATCTGCAGATCAACACCCCTTGGAATCATGGACCTTGGATCATACATGTATTGCAAACATTCCATGATGACCTTGGCCATTGTGGTCATTTCCACTCTGCCACCTCCATACAGTCTGTTTCCAACCTCATGCATATCATCCATATCCCTTCTAGTCAACTTTTCTGCTATCTTCTCAAGATCTGGGTGAATCTCTTCTTTCCCATTGCTTCTGGTTACACTGATTGCATGATTCTGTCCATTCATAAAGGTTTCCCAATGCATAATCCTTGGGTCCTTTTCTTCCTCATCCTCCACTTCAACTCTCCTTTTCTTGACTGACTTGACTGCTATTGATTTCTTTCTCTTCATGGTTGCAATAACAGCATTCATGTCAGAATCATCTTCTCCCCTTTCACTTCCTTGTTCTTTAGCCATCATTCCATGAATTGTTGCCATAGATAACTGATTCTTTACTTCAATTAGAATTGCTGATTTCCTTATACTCACCTCCTCTTCTATCATCTTTCCTTTCCCTTTATCCACCATGTTGCTCTCCTGCTCTGCTGGTGTTTCTTCCATGTCTTTCTTTTCAGAGAAGAAAATTCCTTTGTTTGGTAGGCCAACCAGTAGTACCTCCACAGCATCTTTCTCTGCTTCACTTCTTCCTTCAGACTCATTAGTTACAATCTGATGCTCAATCACTTTCTCAATCCGATATTCATCTTGCTGTGCATCCTGCTGTTCATCCTGCTGTTCATCCTGCTGTTCTTGACCTTGAGAACTCTCCCCTTGGCCTGAGAGCTCTCCCCCTTTGAGAAAGTGGAGTGAGCAGCATGAAAAGGATGCCTCCTCTTTTGAGCAATGAAGGAGTACAACATCCATCTAAGAATGGAGATTTGCACGTTCTGTGATATGATCTTGGAGGCTTGAATTGCCAAACGGTTGTCATGCTCCTGTAGTAGAGTGTCACAAGCTTGCATCAACTTCTGCTGCACCTTAACATCCTTTTGGAGATCAGCAATCATACCAGCCTGAGATTTTGCAAGACTTAAGGCCTCAGAGCAATCTGTTACAAGTTTTCCCATAGCCATAATCACCTCATCATTTGTACATCAATCGTCACCATGTTCAGGGGTGTTACCCGCCTTAGATGGATCATTGAAAGTATTAGTAGAGGTCCTTTGCCTTGTAGATGCACCAACTACCCCCATGGTTTCTTTGCACCCAGGTCCTCTAGATGATTGCTCATCATGAGTTGCCATGGAGAAGGTCTTATTGATGTACAAGCTGTCCTGCCCTGTACCTTGTACATGAGCAGTAGGTTGAGCCTTACCATCCACATGCCTCTCCTTCTCCCGAGAGGGCACCTTCTGTGAGTTGGAAGAAACTCTGGGGGAATCCCTTTGTGAAAACTCCATTGGAGAGTGCTCCAATGAAGGGCTTAGAGGCCCAAGGGTATTGGCCATAGAGGAGGAAGGAGCTCCTGTATGCCTTGTGAAAACTGATTTGAGTGAGGAGTTGGGGGTTGATGAAACAAGGTTCTAAGGGATCTTGGAAGTGGAAGATGTGGGTAGGATCTCAGAGGGTGTGCTTGATTGATTTGGGTGCAAGCCTTTGTCCTCATCTTTAGAGTGGGTTACCCCTCTCATTGTAGGGAATAGAGGGGTAACAGATCCAGAAAAATCTTTGTTAGGTTTTCTTAGAAAAGCAAACATCTTAGAGGATGGATCATTCCTCTTGTAGATGTCCAAAGGAATAGCCAACCCTAGTAGTTCAGCATTGATACAGGTTTGAACAAACCGAGGGTGTAAAAACAACTTCTTGGATGTTTTGGGAAGAGGGGCCTTGATGTGTGATGCAAGAAGATCAAAAATCATTTTTGAAAAATTAAACCGTTGGTTGTTTGCTAAGCAGATCAAAGCATACGCAATGGTGCTGCTAAACTCATTCCAACTGGTGGATTTCTTTGAAATGATGTGAATGAGTGTATGAACTAAAAAGTTCCACTGAGGAGAAAATTTAGATTTGTCCAACTTAAGATTTTCAGTGGAGCCTTCATAACCCATCATCTTGAGGTTTTCAAACACATCATAAATAGAGAAAGAGGTAATACCATTCAGATCATCCAATTGAAGATGAGCCCTAATCTTGGCTTCAGTGATTGTGAAATGAGGCCCTCCAACCTTGCTGGAAATGGTACGAACTCCATTTGAATCATCAGTAGTTGCATTATCCCAGAACTGCTGCATATGACCCTTGTAAATCGGAGGATTAATGGTTATTGCAGTGGCAATGTGCAAGGATTTCAGAAAATCAATGATTCCATGAAAATCTTCATTATTCTTGTGCTTCTTCAGATACGCAACACGATTGTGCTCCTCTTCAAAGTAAAACGTGGCCATGTGTACACAAATTGAATCGATAATCAGAGTAGAGTTAGGGTTTGAGAGCAAAAAGATGGAAGAAAGAATCTTGAAAGTCCGTTGAATGAAATGGCGGTTCATCTGATCCTTTTATACAGCGGTTAGAAGCAGCAGAGTTCTCACGCGTGTGCAGCAGTAGAGTTAGCTGTAGCAGTAGAGTAACTGGCAAGCAGTATTTTCTATGCTGTGAGCCGCATAGACAAACTTTTCCTTATACAAAGCAGCAGGTTACTAGAAATCGATACAAACACATTACATAAGAGACACCTTTAAGCAAAAATAGACATTATTTAGGATTAATCATTCTCACATTGGTGATAAGGAAGATAAATCTTCCTATATTAAATGATTTTGTAAATAGATCTGCAAGTTGATAATCTGTGTGAACTTTTAATACCTGAATTAATTTCTTCTCATTGCATTCCCTTATGAAATGAAATCTGATCTCAATATGTTTTGTTTTTGAATGCTTTACAGGGTTATTCACAATACTTATTGCACTACTATTATCAATGTAAATAAGAGTGTTAAGAAAGGTCAAACCATAGTCTAGCATTTGATTCTGTATCCATAAAACCTGTGAGCAGCAGCTGGTAGCTGCAATATACTCTGCTTCAGCAGTAGAGGTAGAAACATTAGTTTGTTTCTTACACTGCCAAGATACCAATCTTGATCCTAGAAACTGACATCTTCCAGTTGTGGATTTTCTATCCATGTTGGCACCTCCATAATCACTATCTGTATAAGCAAGCAAATCAAATGGTCAGTCATGGGGGTACCATATTCCAAGCTTAGAATGTCCTTTTAAGTATCTAAAGATCCTTTTCACAGCCTGCAAGTGAGAATCCTTAGGCTGTACTTGAAACCTGGCACATACACAAACAGCAAACGTAATATCAGGTCTAGAGGCAGTTAGATACATTAATGACCCAATCATAGACCTATAATGATGCACATCTACTTCCTTTCCTACAGGATCAACAGTGAGATGTTTATGTGTCTCCATGGGTGTACTTGCTGGTTTGACATCTGTGAATCCGAATTTGTTTAGGATATCCTTTACATATTTGGATTGATGTATGAAGATTTGTAGTTCCAGATTCAAGTTCTAATCAACATGCACACAAGTAGAGAATGATTTGAAAGCCATATGTCATTGATTCTTTGATGAATTGATTACACACACTAACACACCAAGAACACACACACTTAAGCACTCAAGCTCTCTCAAATCAATCTCATTTACAATAAAGCACGTAACTTACAAATGAACTCACTTTGGGTATTTATACCCAAACACTTACAACCCTTACACTTTACCACATTTACACAATCTACCCTAAGTAAGCAAAACTATTACAAAAGAACATTAAAGCACTAAAACAATAAAATAAAACTTTGACTTTGTAGACCACTTTGACTTTGCCTTTGTCTTCATTTTGAGCACCAACTTGTGATCTCAGATACAATCCGATTTTGCATCCAACAAGATTCCATCCTCCTTTTGTGCAACTTGTAGTCCAAGAAAGAAGTTCAGTTCTCCCATAGCACTCATCTTGAACTTTTTATGCATAAGATCTTCAAATTCTATGCACATGCTGGATTTAGTAGATCCAAAAATGATATCATCTACATAAATCTGAACCAGCAGTATCTCCTTCTTCTCTCTCTTGATGAACAGAGTCTTGTCAATCACACCTATGATAAAGTCATTCTCTAACAGGTAGGATGACAAAGTGTCATACCATGCCCTTAGAACCTGATGTAGGCCATATAATGCCTTGTTGAGCTTACAGACTCAGTCAGGATATCTAGGATCTTGAAATCCTGGTGGTTGGAATTGATGCGGTAATTATCATACATAAAAAGCGAAACAAGTTTTAACCTCTAAAATCCTACCCACTATTACCACATTCACAGGCAAGCGTACCTGATCAGGAGTAATATAGTTTAGGAAAGTCCGGGTATCGTTCTTACCACAGGGAACACTTAAGCTAGATGTCAACTAAAGCTATAATCAGTCATTCTGGAAAATTGGGGGTTTTGCTTTTGAAAAGTATTTTTAAAGATAAAAGATAAATAATAAATAAACCTAACCAAGAAGTGGAAAACTAACGAACAGACACACATTGGAGATAAATGAATCCATTATGGTTTACTTTCATAAAACATAGATTTATGATTGTTGTTAGAATTTAAGCACAAAGCACCCGAACATGTATATCTAAGATCATCAACTAGGTTTTGGTCCTCCTAGTCCCAATACATAGACTGTTTGTCAGACAATCTAGTACCGGTCACCCAATCCTATCATTATTGCACGGAACTCTACTATCTGGTCGCTCTCGGTCCAAGCTACCACCTAACACAACTCTCCGGGTTTCCGAAGGGAAGGTCAAGAAAGGTTGATTAACCTAACGGAGTCTATCTATCTTAGTAAAACAGATACACCCAACCAACGAGTTCAAATAACCATACAATACGAATCAAATCGGAATAAAAGACAACATTCAACAAATCATTCATCGAATTAATAAAACAAATATCCAAAGTATCCAAACCATAATGAAAGCACAAACGGAATCAGTACATAGACATACTAATTGTAAATGCGTAAACAAACCAAACTAAAGACCGGTTGGTTTGTCGCGGCATTCTCTCGAATCTCCTTCGTAGTCGTCACATCGAGCCTCCGACTTCTCGGGTTGGAAACCCTAAGCGGCTCCCAACATCTAACCTACTCTAATAAATTATGAGAGAATTACAGAACTAAATGAAATCTGAATGTATTCTAAATGACCCAACTGAATGACCCAAAGGCAGTATTTATAAGACTCCAACAGAAGCATTTTCGCGTTCGCGAAACGGCATTTTCGCGGAGCGAAACACTTAACGAACAAACCCTAATTTTCTGGAAGCTTCGGATTGAGAAAAGTTGAGCTTCGCGGCGCGAGGCCTTCCTTCGCGGCGCGAGTGGTTGCTTCGCGGCGCGAGCAATATCCTTCACGGCGCGAGAAGTGTTAAAACCAGCTTCCGAGATCTTCCGGAATATTCTCTTGCCTTATCTGCTGAAGATCCGTCTTCTGGAGGAAGTTATCTGACTTAGAGAGCAAGGAAACCGTCTTAGGAGCCAAGAAAAGTCTGATATTCCAAAGCTTGCACAGAAGTCTCCTTTTTGATGCTTTTCACCCTCTTTTTATACTTTTACGCTCAAGCACCTCCAAAACCTACAAATTCAGGATTTACACCTTTTTAAGTCAAACAGTATCGAAGATATTCTCAAAATAAAGATAAAAGTGGGGAACTGATGCGAGTAAAACATGTATTATTTTGGAGTTATCAAAATTCCCCCACTTAAGATTTGCTTGTCCTCAAGCAAACATCTGATAAAATAAGAATAACAACAAAATTATCCTCCATCTATGATCATGCTTTGAAAAAACAAGGATAGTCGCAAGAAATCAAGCACAATTCAAACACCAATCAGAGCCTCATAAGTCATCAAAGTCATGCTCAACCTTTTACCCTCACAAAGTATGTATCAAGTATATCTCTCATGGGGTAATAGTGTATATAGTGATCACACTGATACTCGACATCTTACCAACGCATATGCTTGTCACCAAATCTCATCTCCACCACTGAAAAGTTGTCAACCGTCAAGAGGACTTTAGGGTTGTAACGTTAGGCTGAGGGTTAAGGGTAGGATAAAGGATATATATATAAGTGACTAAGGGTTGTAGCAAAAACCTGAAAACAAGTCAGTTTAAGAATCCAAATTAATCATCTGACTTTTTGAGATTTTTAGAGCTCGGGATTTCTATCACTTTCACTTTTATATCGGCCTAAGCATATTGCTTATTTGTGTCTTCGATATTTTTTTTCTTTTAAGCACATCGACTCTTTTGATTTTTTTCTTTTTGAATGAGTCGTTTTCTATCTTTCTTTTCTTTTCTTTTCAAGCTCTCTATATTTTTTTTTCTTGAGTAGCAACTATGTTGCTTTTGACTCTTTTTCTTTCTTTCTCTTTTTCATAATCCCTTTCTCTATTTGTCAGATTCATAAAACGGACCAAAAACATGAAAAGCTTTCAACTTTGAGCTACGGCCAAAAGATAGATAAAAAATGAAATGGCTAAAGGGTATAATATAGTGGGTAAAGAAACGAAAAGGCTAAGGCTTCAAAGGGGTTACAAGGGATAAAGTACTAAAGATTAGTACTTTCAATAAAATGGCTAGGCAAATCAGATAACCTTATAATGAGATTATCTGACGAAGGCTAAATGGGTTGAAACGAAGGCCTCTATCAGTGCAATGGTGACATACTCTCCTTATGTGGTCTCGACAGGCATTCAAAGTGACAAGTTCTACTTGGTTCAAAGTCGGCATCGTCACAGAAATGAACAAATATAGCAATTCAGGCTCAATCTCTCATGGAAAGGGTAAGGATTACTCATGGCAATTAGCATACACATGACTTTTTCAAACTCATAAAAAACTCCAAAAAGTACCATCCTATATGCAAGACTCTTTTGACTTCCACAAAATTTTTGAAAAGATCATGGATTTCAAAAAATTATGCCATATAATTCAAATAAAATCAGATGAGCAATTAAGCACAATAAGGACAAACAAGCAAAAGTTTACTGAACCCCGCTTCCCACACTTAAAAATTGCAGTGTCATCAATGCAAGAACAATTAAAGCACATGTGGAAAGGTAAAAAGATAATGATCAACTAATTAAACCATAGGTTAAGAAATCAAAACAAGTCAAGGCTACTTAACCCCCTCCCACACTTAAAACATGCATTGTCCTCAATGCAGCAACAATTAAAATCAAGTAGAGAGGTGCAAGGAAAACAGAAACTTCCCGGGTTAAGATACTTGAAGCTGATGATCGGCTCGTGAAGTATAAGAGACTCCGAGGGTTTACCACACCAAAACCTACAAACAAAACACACTAAAAAGAAAAAGATAAAAATAAAACCAGGATAGATAGAACGACAACCCAAAATCAAGTCAAGTCAAATCACATTACAAAACACTGTGGACAGAAAATTTATTTAAAAGCTTTATTTAAAACCTTTACTAACACATAAAAGTCAAATCCTCATCACCATTAGTAAAATCTCTTTTTTTTTTAAAAAAATAAAATAAAATCTCAACTCTCATTTTCGAACCAAAGGGCTTAGACTATTGGGCTTTGCACGGAGACGCAATTGGAAAACTATTGAGAAAAAGTTTTCCCACACTTAGTGATTGAACCATATCAAATTGAGAACCCGTTAAAATTTGATTTTGAAAATTGTTACCACATGGGGTTCCCACACTTAAAACTTGATTTATCCCTTTTTTGCACAAAAATAATTTTCTTTTGAAAACTAAGGGATAAGTTGTCACCATCTCAAGCAAGTTATGTAAAACATTAAAGTGAATAAAAACTTATTGCTTGAGAAGTTATAAAAAGGATGGTGTATCACTAGTGTTTGAAAAAGCCAAAGTCTAGAGTTGAAAAGATTTGAAGTTAAAAACAATAAGAATCAACTTTTGGTGAGAGAAAAAGAGTTTTGGGTTAGTTAGGCTTTGAAAATAACAAAGAAAATAATTATTTTTTTCAACACAGAAAGATATTCGCGTTCGCAAAAATTAAGCTTCGAGCCGCGAAGAATTTTTTTTTTTTTTTTGGCGAATACCTGCTTTGGCGGAGCGAAAATTATTGTCGCGATAGCGAAAACCTTTCTGTCCACTTTTTTCAAAAATTGACCGAAACGATTTGGGTATCAATCCTAGACATCAAAAGACACTCTACGACCCTAGAAACACACCAAAAGCATGAAAAACTTCAAAACTCACGGGTTGCCTCCCGAGAAGCGCTTGTTTTTGTCATGAGTCTCGAGCCTGACTCCGCGTTTAAGCAACCTCGTTTAAAACCAAACACCCTGCACTTGCAATTAAGCAAGGGTGATAGTAGTGGTACATACCTGGGCTTACTGATTTACCTTTGTGTGATCCACCAGGTAGAGTTGCGCACCACTTATCATACCGGTTCTCATCATGTCTCCTTGCAGAATGAATGTCGGATTTGCGCGAGTATGGTCTTAGATCCTTTAAATATGTCGTTAGGGATGTTGGGTTAACCAATTGTTTTTGACAACTGGCTTCCCAAAAAGGATCTTGTGCCAATACTCATTGAACTGTGCGTGGATTACCCTGTGAAAACGATAACACGTTGTTAGACTCATCCTTATTAATCAATGGAGGACTTACAGGTTTGTTGAGGAGGGGTTTGATCCGACGATGATTCTTCGGGTAGATCATCTTGCATTAAAGCTCCGAGTCCGTCTAGGCAGTCATCATCAAAGTATTCTTCGGTTGCGTTAACCTGCCATGAAAACTCTTCGTCAGAATCGTCAGAATCAGACCATGGTGGAAGTACCTCATGTTGAATCCATGAATCCTCTATTGGTGGTGCAAGCTTTTCGATAACGGTTTGATCCATGGAATTTATCATTATGGTCGGAGGTTCTTCGATTGGTTGTTCGTCATTTGGTCGGTCATCTTCTTGTAATGAAATTTCAACACTCTTCCCGAACCAAGTACCTTCCACCTCCATCTTTGAGTACGAATCCTGTCCAAGTAAAATTTTTTCTTTTGAATCACCGTTAACCTTAAAACTTGGACAACTTTCCTGTGGCTGAATGGTAGAGTGACTCAGCCATTCGGATTTCTCCATTGATTTTCGCATTCTTTCCGATTCCTCCCTCATTTTACGCAAAGAATCTGCAAGTGAGTCGAAATCCCTTAGGCGGTCCTCCCAATCTTGTTCTTTTGATTCCCAAGAAGGCTGATCATCCGTTTGTTCATCCATCGTCTCATCCTGTAAAATTAAAGAACTATTAGAATCCTCAAATTTAACATATGGACGGTTTACCTTTTGTTGTAGAGATGATTGATTCACCACGGGTTTTTCAAGTAACTTTTTTAGCGTTAACTCATGTTGGCGTTTCCTAAGTACCCACATCGGTACATCATCATCCGGAATCCCATCGTAATCTTCCATATCTGCAACAGAAACAAAACAAATACCCGGCGTAGTACGAAAATAGAAAAGATAATTAAAAACTAAAAATTAAACTAAAAAGCAAATAACTTAATCGGGAATAAATTCTCAATCAAGGATCGCCTAACTAACTAGACTCTAGTATCCACCTAAGCAACCATTCCTCGGCAACGGCGCCAAAAACTTGATGCGGTAATTATCATACATAAAAAGCGAAACAAGTTTTAACCTCTAAAATCCTACCCACTATTACCACATTCACAGGCAAGCGTACCTGATCGTGAGTAATATAGTTTAGGAAAGTCCGGGTATCGTTCTTACCACAGGGAACAGTTAAGCTAGATGTCAACTAAAGCTATAATCAGTCAATCTGGAAAATTGGGGGTTTTTCTTTTGAAAAGTATTTTTAAAGATAAAAGATAAATAATAAATAAACCTAACCAAGAAGTGGAAAACTGACGAACAGACACACATTGGAGATAAATTAATCCAATATGGTTTACTTTCATAAAACATAGATTTATGATTGTTGTCAGAATTTAAGCACAAAGCACCCGAACATGTATATCTAAGATCATCAACTAGGTTTTGGTCCTTCTAGTCCCAATACATAGACTGTTTGTCAGACAATCTAGTACCGGTCACCCAATCGTATCATTATTGCACGGAACTCTACTATCTGGTCGCTCTCGGTCCAAGCTACCACCTAACACAACTCTCCGGGTTTCCGAAGGGAAGGTCAAGAAAGGTTGATTAACCCAACGGAGTCTATCTATCTTAGTAAATCAGATACACCCAACCAACGAGTTCAAATAACCATACAATACGAATCAAATCGGAATCAAAGACAACATTCAACAAATCATTCATCTAATTCATAAAACAAATATCCAAAGTATCCAAACCATAATGAAAGCACAAACGGAATCAATACATAGACATACTAATTGTAAATGCGTAAACAAACCAAACTAAAGACCAACCGGTTTGTCGCGGCATTCCCTCGAATCTCCTCTGTAGTCGTCATATCGAGCCTCCGACATCTCGGGTTGGAAACCCTAAGTGACTCCCAACATCTAACCTACTCTACTAAATTATGAGAGAATTACAGAACTGAATGAAATCTGAATGAATTCTGAATGACCCAACTGAATGACCCAAAGGCAGTATTTATAGGACTCCAACAGAAGCATTTTCGCGTTCGCGAAACGGCATTTTCTCGGAGCGAAACACTTAACGAACAAACCCTAATTTTCTGGAAGCTTCCGATCGAGAAAAGTTGAGCTTCGCGCCGCGAGGCCTTCCTTCGCGGCGCGAGTGGTTGCTTTGCGGCGCGAGTGGTTACTTCGCGGCGCGAGAAGTGCTAAAACCAGCTTCCGAGATCTTCCGGAATAGTCTCTTGCCTTATCTGCTGAAGATCCGTCTTCTGGAGGAAGTTATCTGACTTAGAGAGCAAGGAAACCGTCTTAGGAGCCAAGAAAAGTCTGAATTTCCAAAGCTTGCACAGAAGTCTCCTTTTTGACGCTTTTCACCCTCTTTCTATACTTTTACGCTCAAGCACCTCCAAAACCTACAAAATTAGGATTTACACCATTTTAAGTCAAACAGTATCGAAAATACTCTCAAAATAAAGATAAAAGTGGGGAACTGATGCGAGTAAAACATGTACAATTTTGGAGTTAGCAGGAATATATATACTTCTTCCTCTATCTTTCCATACAGAAAGAGACTTTTAACATCCATTTGATACACTTTGAAGTTTTTGAATGAGGCATAAGCTAGGAATAGCCTAATTTCTTCAATTCTTGCCACAGGGGCAAACACTTCATCATAATCAATGCCATCCTCTTGTGTATAGCCTTGTGCTACCAGTCTAGCCTTATTTTTTATGACAATCCCTCTTTCATCCTTCTTATTCCTAAAGATCCATTTGGTGCCAATTGCCCTGTGCCCACTAGGCAAATCCACCAAATCCCATACATGTTGTACAACAAATTGTAGCAATTCTTCCTGCATGGCCTCTATCCAACTTGGATCCTTCATAGCATCATGAGCTATCTTGGGTTCCTCCTGAGATAAAAAACATGAAATTAGACTTAAGTGAGGATTTGAAACTCCAACTTGCTTACTCTTGTGTCTTGTGAGCATGGGGGATTCCATGTCTCCAATCACCAGAGTTGGGGATGATTCTTTTGAGTTATGGTTTGATAAGCCGCTTCTTCTTGTAATGAATCACTCAAGTTTGTGTCTGCCTGCTCAGGAGTAGATTCATTACTCTGTGGGGACTGAGGCTGAGACATTGTCTCAGTTATCTGATCAACAATCTGATCACCTGCATGAGGTGTTTTGTCACCTTCTTCTTCAGCATCATTTGTGCAAAACTCAGCAGGGTCAATGGTTGGGATGGGAAACATCACAAATTGAGGTTGTTCCTCAGACTCCTGTTCTGTACTAGATCCTAAAAAATCCTACTGACTAAGTTTGAAAGAGTTAGTGAAAGAATCAATATCAAACAACCATTTTGGACTAGTACCTTGTGCATTTGGTGTGTGTTCATTGCACTTGACATTATCACTCTCTTCAATGATTCTGGTAACAGAGTTGAACACTCTGTATCCCTTACATTGGGCAGCATAACCAACTAGAAATCCTTCTTCAGATCTGCTTTCAAACTTACCCAGATGAGATTTGGTATTGAGAATAGCACAAGGGCATCCAAAAGCTTTAAAGAATCCAATAAATGGTTTCTTCTTTTTGAAAATTTCATAAGGTGTTTTCCCTTGAGATTTGACAAGCAGGATTATGTTTTGCACATAACAAGCAGTATTCACTGCTTCAGCCCAAAAAGTAATTGGTAATTTGGAATCTGCTAATAGAGATCTGGCAACCTCAATTAGAGTGCTATTCCTCCTTTCAGCAACACCATTAAGTTGAGGAGTTCTAGGAGCACGATATTCCTTCTTAATTCCTTTCTCATCACAGAAAGAGTTGATATCAGAATTCTTAAATTCTGTACCATTATCAGATCTGATCACTTTGACTTTTAGATTAGCCTGGTTTTCTATTCTAGTGACAAAAGATTTGATCAGTCCACTTGTCTCATCTTTTGTTTTTAGAAAGTAAACCCAAGTGAATCTGGAGAAGTCATCAACAATTACAAGACAGTAGGATTTCTTTCCAATGCTCATCACATTGGTTGGTCCAAAAAGGTCGATATGAATCAATTGGAGAGGTGATGAGATGTTATTTACTTCCTTAGACTTGTGAGAACATTTATGTTGTTTTCCTTTGAGGCAAGCAACACAATTGTCATTACAAATAAATTCCTTTCTAGGCAAACCTCTGACCAGATTGTTTTTGACCAGCTTGTTCATATTTTTAAAATTCATATGACACATCCTTCTGTGCCATAAGTTTGATTCATCATGAGATGCCTTTGAAAACAGACAGTTTAGAGGTTGACTTGAAGGAATTCTCTCTAAGTCTAAGCAGTATACATTGTCCTTTCTAGGGGTTCTTAACAGGATTTGACTTTCATCAATTTTGAACCCTGGAGCTAGAATTAGACACTCAGTATCAGTGAAGAAAACTCCATACCTTTTATCACAAACTTATGAGACACTTAACAGATTGTATCTCAGTTGTTCAACATAATACACCTCTTCAAAGGACATTCTATCCTTTGAAATCTTACCTTTTCCTTTGATCTTACCTCCCTTTGGGTTATCTCCAAATGCAACATCTCCACCATCAAAAATTTTGAAGTCTTGAAGAATGAACCTGTTGCCAGTCATGTGCCTTGAGCAACCCCTATCAATATGCCAAATGCTTCTTCCAAGCTGTTGGTTGCCCTGCACATGTCTCAAAAGATCAGTGTCTGGATGGAACCCAAGCCAAAATGCTCTTGGGTTCTCCTTTATCATTGATGTACTTAAATTCAGCTAATCTATTGAGCTTCAAGAAGTAATCAGTGCTTGGAACATCGTGACTAGAATACTTGGTTTTCAAAATGGGTGTGTTTGTGTATCCCTTAGCAGTGGTGTTGCTGGTGTTGCTAGCAGTAGTATTACTGGCAGTAGTCTTTTTGCCAGTATCACTATCTTTGCTAGTCTTTGGAATTGAAGTGCTACTAGTAGTAGAGTTATTAACAGCAGTACTTTTGTGAAACTCTGCTGCTTCGGGAATCCACACCTTTTTGACAATAGGAACAGATTTTGAAAAACCATTTTGAACAGATTTAGTTATTGAAGATTTGGCTTTCTTCTCAGGACTAATCTTCGGAACTGTTTTCACTCTTTTTGAAAAATTCTTTTGAACAGTTTCACAAGATGGATTCCTTTTTGACAAGCTTTCTTTCCTAGTTCTATAAGATCCATAAAATTGACTTTTATTGAAAGCTCTTTGATTCACAGGGTTGAAATAGCAATGTTTAGCCAAATAGTTTGACTTGCAGCATATAAAACAAGGTTTTGGTCTATTTATTTTATTGAGATCAATTCCTTGTGTTTTGTGCCCATTGCTGATTCCAGTTCCTTTGATTCCCTCTTTTTGCCTCTTTGTCTTTATTCTGTTGGCAATTACAATGAGACTTAACTTTTGGTTTTATGTGACTCCTATCAACCATCTTTTCATTTTTGGGAACCATATCAGACTAATCATCAGGGGTTTGAGATTCACGCTTTTTGGAGCTATATGCATCTGAATTAATTGATGGATCTACCTCTGTAGCTTCCTTGGGAAAATCACTTTTGTCCATTTGGTCTAGGATATCAGTGGTGGAAGGAATGTAATTGTTATTGTATGATGGAGGTGTATATCCTATACCCTTTTTAAGTTCATCATGGACTTGTGATTTCAAGAGTTCCTCTAGGGCTTTTGAAGATTTAGAAAACTTTTCAAGATTAGAATTAGCCTATTTAAGTTCCTCTTTGATCTTTTCCAATTCTACTGATGATTTAGACAACTTAAGTTCTAGATCTTTCTTTTCCCATTTCCAGTAATTAAGATCATACCCAAATTGAACCTCATTTTCCTGATAAGATTTGATTTGTTCTTCTAGATTAGCTATAACTAACGAAGACTCTCTCCTACTTTGTTCTAGCTTTTTGATACTGTCACACATAACTTGGTTATGGTCTCTGTACTTTCTAACAGTTTCAAGACAGGATGAAGAGCAGAGTCTAGATTTTACCTCTTTGGGGATCTCTGAAGTTGATGATTCTGTTATCTCTGCCATAAGGGCTTGATTCTTTACTGATTCCTCAGCTTGGTCGCTCCAGTCAAATCCAGCTCCCTCCTGTGATACCAGGGCTTGTGAAGATCCCAAGTTAGGATTTATGTTGTTATTAGAAGCCCTGTTTGTGCTAAAGTGATTTGGCTACTGATTCTGCTGCAAATTCCGCTGCTGTATATTCTGCTGCTGTTGATTCTGCTGCTGATAAAACTGCTGCTGTTGATTATACTAATGAGCCTGCTGCTGATGATTCTGCTGATGAGCCTACTGCTGCTACTGATTGTTATAACCTCCTCTGCATTCACGACCAAAGTGTCCCAACTCATGACACTTGTAACATTCCACCTTGGATTTATCAAATCTAAGCCTGTCATCTTTCTTCATTCCAAAGTTTCTTCTACCTGTCCTTCTCATGAACCTATTTACTCTTACTGTAATCATGGCCATTTGCCATTTGAGATCCATCTCCTCAAGATCATCTGCATGGATCTGATCAAGATCTTTATTCACTAGTGGTACACCAGCATGACTAGAGATAAGAGCTTCCATTATAGAATATCCTTCAGTTTCTTGCTTTGAAAGACATAAAGTTCTCATATTGTTGTTTAAGAACTGCCTTCTAATTTCTCTTTGAGCTTTTTGATCCAGCAAATCTCTTTTTAAGTGCTTCCCAGAGAACTTTTGCATTCCCACAGCTAGCAAACTAGTGTTGATATTCATTGGGAATAGCCAGCAGTAGAGTACTTAAAGCTTTCATCTCTGATTGTCTTGACTTCCTATCTGTATTTGTTCTTGGTGTGGGGGCACAACACCACCTTCTCCAGCTTCTCTTTGAATTGGGCCATTCTCAACAATGTCCCACATGGCATAGTCAGTAAGCAACATATACTGTTTGATTCTAATTTTCCACATGTCAAACTCAGATGGTTTGAGCATGGGAACTTTTGTGACCATCATGCTTTCCATACCTTCCATTTTGATTTCAGATATGAGTTACTGGCTCTGATGCCACTTGTCAGGATCAAATTTCCTCACACAACTAACACACCTCAGGATATTAAAGCAACTTGTGGAAAAGTAAACTTTAACAATGAATGAAACACAATGGAATCAACACAAATTGTTTTGTATATTTCAATATTGTTTACAAACCAAAAGCCCCAATCTGATGATCACAAGAGAATCACCAGACATGCAAAACTTCTCTAATGCAGGGATTAAAAACCTTGAGGCTAAGAATTCTATAAACAATAAAGATCAAAAGTATATCACAAACTACACGACTCAACCCAAGCTATATACTGCTAAGAATTACAGATAAGTTTAAAAACAAAACAAATTTAATTCAAACCTCAACTTTATCTGCATATCTTCAGAGATTATCTTCAAAGATTAACTTGAGTCTTAAGTAATTCTCTGATCTTTATCTTCACCACGATCATTATCTTCACAAAAACACTTAATCTTCTTTAGCAACACTTTGAGTTATAAGCAGTAGAGTTGATGACTTAGCAGCAGTTTCACCAACCTGCTGCTAGTTTGAACCAGCAGTAGTTTCATTCTACTGCTTAAACCCAACAATAGTAAACTGATAGCAATACTGAAAACCAGTATTTGAAGCAAGTTACCATGTATATAAAGAAATAGGATACCAGACATTCAAATCTTTCTGTCAATCATTCCAAGTTTAGAGATGGGAAATTTAAACCGTTTCTCATCTAAAGCCTTAGTGAACAAATCTGCAAGTTGAAATTCAGTGTTCAAAAAATACAGCTCTATATTTCCTTTTCCACATTGTCTTTTAAAAAATGATACCTGATATCAATGTGCTTGGTTTTTGAGTGCTGGAGTAGATTAGCTGATATAGCGATCGCACTTCTAGAATCACAATAAATGGGGATCTTTTTGTATTCAAGACCATAATCCCGAAGTTGAGTCTGCATCCAAAGAAACTTAGAACAACAACTTGCAGCCGCAACATATTCAGATTCTGCTGTAGAGGTAGAAACACATTGTTGTTTCTTGGACGCCCACGAGACTAACTTATTTCCCAAAAACTGTAAATGACCGGATGTACTCTTCCTATCGATGTTACACCCACCATAATCAGCATCAGTATACGATTGTAGCTCAAATCCTAGTCCTTTTGGATACCAATGACCATAATATGGTGTCCCCTTTAAGTATCGAAAGATCCTTTGACCGCCGCCAAATGAGATTCTTTCGGCTTTGCCTGATATTTGGCACAAACACATGTCGCAAACATGATATCTGGTCTACTCGCAGTGAGATACATTAACGAGCCAACCATGCTTTGATAATTCCTTAAATCGACATCCTTTCCTTCATGAGCAGGACCAATTGAATTTCCAGTAGCCATTGGTGTACCAATTGAATTACAACCAGACATGTCATACTTCTTGAGTAGATCAGATATATATTTGGACTGATTGATAAAGATGCCATCTGGAAACTGTCGTACTTGTAAAACAAGAAAGAAATTTATCTCACCCATCATACTCATCTTGAATTCTTCAGTCATGACTGCCTCAACCTTTTTGAACAAATCCCTACGTGTAGAGCCAACGATAATGTCATCAACATAAACCTGAATGACCATAATGTGCTCACCTTCCTTCATCGGAAACAGTATGGAATCAACAGAACCCTTCTTGAAACCTTTTGAAAGTAAATGTGTAGACAATTCATCATACCAAGCTCTTGGGGCTTGTTTTAATCCGTATAGTGCCTTATCTAACACATAGACATAGTCTGGATGATCTTGATGTACAAAGCCTTCAGGTTGAGACACATAGACCTCTTATTTCAAGTGACCATAAAGAAAAGCAGTCTTCACATCCATTTGAAAAACTGTAAAGTCTTTATACGCAGCATATGCTAGAAACATGCGGATAGCTTCAAGTCTTGCAACAAGAGCAAAAGTTTCATCATAATCAATACCCTCCTGTTGACGATATCCTTTAGCTACAAGCCGTGCTTTATTTCGGACAATGATGTGTTATTCGCATCTCTCTTATTCTTAAATAACCACTTAGTATCAATAACTGACTTATGATCAGGTAACTTCACCAACCGCCACACTTTTAGAGCTGTGAATTTATTGAGCTCCTCTTGCATAGCAGTAACCCAATCTGAGTCTTGTAGAGCATCAGATACACGTGTTGGTTCAATAATACTTAAGAATACAAAAAAATTGCACTCATTAGCTGTTGTTGCTCTGGTTTGAACACTTGAGGTAGGATCACCGATGATTAGTTCAATCTGATGAGCCTTTGTCAATTTAGCAGTGTGAGGCAACGGGGTTTGATCATTCACTGATGAAGGGTCAGTAACAACATCAATTGATGATGGTTGATGTGAGACAGATTCATTACCATCCTGAGAAGATGAAGTGTCCAAATGAGCATCTTCTGTACAAACTGGAATAGGAGCATTCTCAACAATAGAAGAAGAAGAAGGAGAGGAGACAGGTATAGGAATATCCGGACTCGTAAAAGACGATACTGGTGATACTTCAGATGAGGGAGTAGCAGAACTTGAAGGAGAAGAGAATAAACCTGTATCAGAAGTGGGAACTCGATTTGTGCCATACAAATCGTCATAAAAATACTCAAATAATAGATCTAATTCAGTTGAAGTAGCATGCGAATCATTTGAAGAAGGAGTTGACGATGATGCATCTGAAATGACAACATTGTTAGTCATATAACCAGAAGGACTAGATGAAGAAGTTTCAATAAGAGGATCAAATTTAACATTTGGGCTTCCGGACACCACTCTTGTCTTCTTGTTAAAAACTCTATATGCTACAGAGCAGTCTGAGTAACCAACAAAGATCATCTCATCCGATTTAGAACCAAATTTCCCACGGTTCTCAGTTTCATTACGAACAAAACACGGACACCCAAACACTTTAAAATAATCAATATTTGGAATTCTTCCAAACAAAAGATGATAGGGTGTTTTTCCAAATCTCCGATGAATAATGGACCTGTTCTGAGTGTAACAAGCTGTATTCACAGCTTCAGCCTAGAGATACTGAGGTATTTGACTCTAAGCAAGCATTGAGCGTGCTGCTTCAACTAATGTGCGATTGCGTCGTTCAACAACCCCATTCTGTTCTGGAGTTCGTGCAGCAGAAAAATTTTAGGTAATCCCTACTGAATTATAAAAATCTTTTAGCACATGATTTTTGAACTCTGTTCCATTATCTGTCGTGACAGTTTGAACCGGTAGTTTAAGTTGAACTTGAACAGCTTTGATAAAATTGATTATCAAAACTGAAGTTTCATCTTTTGTTTTCAAAAACTTTGTCCAATTATATCTTGAAAAATCATCAACGATAACTAACACATACTTTCTACCAGCCAGACTGACAGTTTTGATTGGGCCACATAAATCCGTATGAATTAAACTCAACGGAGATTTAGATCCTTGTTCAGGTTTTGGAGGATGAGATGTTTTTTTCATTTTACCATGAGCACAACCAGAGCACATTTGATCAGTCTCAAACTTAATAATTGGAATACCAGATACTAATTGTTGTTTGACCAATCTATCAATGTATTTGTAATTCAAATGAGAAAGTCTGTGATGCCAGAGTAAAGATTGATGTCACGAAGTCTTTGAGATGAGACACTTAGATTTATTTGATAGCAAATGTCGAAGTTTGATTGTTTAGAGATTACTCTTTCGAGTACCAACTGGCAATTCTCTACGCCAATCAGTTCTGACAACAAATCTACGGTTTTTAAAATTTACCTCCAAGTCTTTATCACAGAATTTGCCAATACTGAATAGGTTATGATTCAAACCTTCGACATGTGCTACATTTGTGATTGTAATGTCTTTACACACAATATCTCCTTGACCCACTACCGGTGCAAGTTCATTATTGCCAAATTTGACCGAGCCTCCATATTCTTCTTTGTAATTAGAAAGGAGCTCTTTCCTTCCAGTCATATGTTTGGAACACCCATAATTGAGGTACCATTTATGACTGGCCTGCAATAAAGAAATCAGGTAGATTTAGGAACCCATTTTAAAATGGGTCCTCTAAGAGTAACACGTTTAACAGCACAAGATATTGGATCCCAAAATTCTTTTGTTCCTCTAATCATATTAAAGACATGACATGGAACAAAATTAGGAATTGAAGAACGAAGAGTATTAGAGAAATTATATTTAGTATGATGTTTATCTTTTGAAGATGTTATAGTATGAGAAACTGAAGAAAAAGATGTAGTCCTTTTATTCATTGAATTGAATTTTGAGGGTACATTATTTTTAGAACTCATTTTGTTTCCCACACTAGACTTATCACAAAACGTTCTATATGTAGATCTCATACTAAAATCTAGTTTCTTAACATTCCTCTTCGTTGACTTCTTCTGTCTTGACTTCACAATCATCACGCTGTTGGACTTTCATGTAGATTTGTTAGCACAGATATCAAATGGTTTCAACTGAATTGGAGCGGATTCATGCTGTTCAAAAGTTTCCTCAGGAAACACTATGTTTGGATTTTGCTTTTTCAAATCAATTTGATGCTGAAATTTTCGTAACATAGATTTGACTTTCTGAGAGAACTGAAGAGTGTTAATATATGTATGAGTGATAGGAATGGGTACAATCTTTTGGTTTTTGACATCATAGTGATGACCTTCTTCATAAATATATAGTCTTTCAACTAATCTATCATAATTCTTTGTTAAGGTTTCACATTTGCTGTTCCAAAACTTTGTATCACACTTTTGATGAGAAAGTTCAGCATTTAACTGATTAATTGTGTTCTGAAAATATCGCTTTTCTTGCTCGTGTTTCTTTTTTAAATAAGAGATTTCATCATGAAAATGACAAACTTTGGATGTTGATGATGAAAACAAAGAATCAGAATTTTTCAGAGGTGGAGATAATGATCCCTGTGAAGATTCACCCAATTCAAGAGTACTGTCTGACACATCAATTGAAGATAAACCATTTTGAGTGTTCAACTGAGAAGGTGTAAGAGACTATGATGGAGCAGGAGTTGATTCAGTGATTACTGTTTGTTTTATGTCAATAGGCTCCAAAACATATGGAACTTCAACATCATCAGAGGAAAAAGCTGATGGTTCTTTAAATTCGTAGTAACCTTTGTTATTTAGGACACGAACAACCTCTTCATGCTCATCATCCACACACTCTTTCAACTTTTGTTTAGCATCAGAATTTTCATTTTCAGAACTTTTGTTTTCTACGGATGTTGAAACATCAACTAGTAAATCATTTAATATTTTCTGAAACCAGTGAAAGTGGTTCGGATTCGACATCAGTAGTATTCCAAGTAAGAAAATTCTTTGATTTGGACAGAAGAGTTGAATTTTGAACTTTCATATCTGAAAGGATTATGTGCAAGACAGTAACTAGGTTTACCGTGTCCAATGTTATAAGGCACTAGTGGGTCACACAGCTACACACCCGAATAGAGATCAATTGGATTTACTAGTTGTGTGGAATTAATTAATTGAGTGAAATTAATTAATTAAGAGAGAAAATAAATAATAGATAGTTTATTAATTATTTATTATTACATATTAATAGTTAATTAATATATGGAAAGGTTTAATTAAAGCCTATCGGGCTTAATAATTAAACGGGCTTTTCTATTAGGTTAGTGCCATATTTAGTCTTATAAATTTATGGTACACCTAATGGTTTTCTTATTCCATCTCATTAGTAACTTAGAGAAAAAGAAAAGCCAAAACCCTTCATCTCTCTCTCTTTCTCTAAAAGTCGACACACACACACACTCAACCGGTTTTCGGTTTTGAGTATTTGGGAAATCCTAAGGCGGTCTAGCAGCGGTTCTCGTGGTGGTGCAGTAGCGGTGTATTCCCCGTTAGCGTTCCAGAAATCGTTTGAAAGAAACCTAAGGTATTGTTCTAAACCCTCTCGCGATTGTATCTAAACCTGTTTAGGTTGGTTCTTCTGGTTTGGGAATTTCAGTTTTTATTCCGCTGTGCATGTTTATTTATTGCCTGTAATTCCGAACAGTGGTATCAGAGCCACTTCCTAAACGTTTAAATCTGGTTTGTTAAACTCTTTATCGTTGTTTCGATTATTTTTTGTTAAAAAATTCGATTCTTATCTGTTTATATTAAAAATTGGTTTTTTATCGTTATTCACATGAAACCACGATCATCGGTGGTGGTATCACGGCCGTTTGCCGATCGAAACCACCAACCGATCGCTGGCCACCACGATCAGTGGCAGTGGCGACGGTCCGGCTGCCCGCCGCGCTCCGCGGTGGCTTCGGGGCTGATGATCGAGAAAACGGGCCGCGGTTGCGGTGGCCTTGGCCATCGTGGCCGTTCGCTAGGCTAACGGCGATGGTGGCGGTGGTGGAGGCGGCTATTGCCGTTGCCGCCAAATGAACCGCGAGCCACCAGACCAAGCCGCCGGCTGCCTTGCGGCCTTGCCGGGCGGCGGCGGTGGCCGTTTTCTTTTGATCGCCGCGCAAGGCGATGGTGGTGGCATTAATGCCGTTGCTGTCGCCGACGAGATTAAACCGCCGGTCGACAGCCCCTTGTGGTGGATCGATGGCGGTGGCGTGGTTGTTATCCCGTCGTGCCGCCGGCTGCCTTGCGGCCTTGCCAGGCGGTGGCGGTGGTTGTTTAGTTTCTCGCGATCGCAAGCCGCGCCACCAATCGGTGGTGGCGGCGTTTATTGTTGTTGTCGATACCGCCGGCCAAGGCGGCAATGGCAGCCGTCGCTGCTGTTGTCATCGATCGGCTTAGTGGCGGCGACGATGGGACCTTGGTTGCTGCTGCTGTCGCCGGTGGCGGTTTTAGGTAGATCGCCAACGATCGGTGGCGACGGAAGCTCCGGCTTCGTTGTCATCGATGACCGGTAGTGACGATAGCAACCGCTTGTTGCTATTGTTGCTATCGATGGAGGAAACGGATAAGTTTTTTTCGAGTGGATAGGGTCGTTTTAACCAGATAGGCTAAAACCCCGGATAAGGTTAATTTTTATAAAACCAATTGAGTTTTGTAGTTTGGTTAAATCCTAATTTATCGTAACTGTTTTGTTAAAACTTTTAGTTGCGAGTGTCATAGCCAAGCCCAGAGGTTGTGTTTTGTTTTTAATTTATTATTATACTCTGTTTTTGGTATGGGAGGCCTGCGAGCCGTTTACAACCATTTTGTTGTAATTTTATTTTATATATTTTAAATTACACCGAAGACGGAGAAAACCTTAAAGACGGAGTTTGAAGACACAACCGAGGATGTCGGAGCCAGTGGGAGCATTCTACCTTCATGCCTTGTTCGTTGCTTGTCACTTAGGTTAAAGACCGTCAGTTTAGTGTTGGCTCACTTAACTGAAAATAGTTTGGGGGCAAAAGCTATGACACAGTGTTTTCTTATAGTTTTATATAATTGTGTGGTTTGTTTTAATTGCGTGGTTGTGATAAAACATAGTTTTTTTTTAAATTCTAATGATATGTTTTATAAAAACCTAGAGGTTCAATTACAGAGTGTTTTTTCGAATGAATTTTTAAAGGTAAGGTTTTTGGAAATATAGAACTAGCTAAAAACCCCTTAGGTTTAAAAATCTTAGATCACGTGAGTGCGACCCACTTTGAGACCCCTTTGGCGTAAGGTACGCGGGTGTTGGAAGTGATTACTGTTTGTTTTATGTCAATAGGCTCCAAAACATATGGAACTTCAACATCATCAGAGGACAAAGCTGATGGTTCTTTAAATTCGTAGTAACCTTTGTTATTTAGGACACGAACAACCTCTTCATGCTCATCATCCACACACTCTTTCAACTTTTGTTTAGCATCAGAATTTTCATTTTCAGAACTTTTGTTTTCTACGGATGTTGAAACATCAACTAGTAAATCATTTAATATTTTCTGAAACCAGTGAAAGTGGTTCGGATTCGACATCAGTAGTATTCCAAGTAAGAAAATTCTTTGATTTGGACAGAAGAGTTGAATTTTGAACTTTCATATCTGAAAGGATTATGTGCAAGACAGTAACTAGGTTTACCGTGTCCAATGTTATAAGGCACTAGTGGGTCACACAGCTACACACCCGAATAGAGATCAATTGGATTTACTAGTTGTGTGGAATTAATTAATTGAGTGAAATTAATTAATTAAGAGAGAAAATAAATAATAGATAGTTTATTTATTATTTATTATTACATATTAATAGTTAATTAGTATATGGAAAGGTTTAATTAAAGCCTATCGGGCTTAATAATTAAACGGGCTTTTCTATTAGGTTAGTGCCATATTTAGTCTTATAAATATATGGTAAACCTAATGGTTTTCTTATTCCATCTCATTAGTAACTTAGAGAAAAAGAAAAGCCAAAACCCTTCATCTCTCTCTCTTTCTCTAAAAGTCGACACACACACACACTCAACCGGTTTTCGGTTTTGAGTATTTGGGAAATCCTAAGGCGGTCTAGCAGCGGTTCTCGTGGTGGTGCAGTAGCGGTGTATTCTCCGTTAGCGTTCCAGAAATCGTTTGAAAGAAACCTAAGGTATTGTTCTAAACCCTCTCGCGATTGTATCTAAACCTGTTTAGGTTGGTTCTTCTGGTTTGGGAATTTCAGTTTTTATTCCGCTGTGCATGTTTATTTATTGCCTGTAATTCCGAACAGTGGTATCAGAGCCACTTCCTAAACGTTTAAATCTGGTTTGTTAAACTCTTTATCGTTGTTTGGATTATGTTTTGTTAAAAAATTCGATTCTTATCTGTTTATATTAAAAATTGGTTTTTTATCGTTATTCACATGAAACCACGATCATCGGTGGTGGTATCACGGCCGTTTGCCGATCGAAACCACCAACCGATCGCTGGCCACCACGATCAGTGGCAGTGGCGACGGTCCGGCTGCCCGCCGCGCTCCGCGGTGGCTTCGGGGCTGATGATCGAGAAAACGGGCGGCGGTTGCGGTGGCCTTGGCCATCGTGGACGTTCGCTAGGCTAACGGCGATGGTGGCGGTGGTGGAGGCGGCTATTGCCGTTGCCGCCAAGTGAACCGCGAGCCACCAGACCAAGCCGCCGGCTGCCTTGCGGCCTTGCCGGGCGGCGGCGGTGGCCGTTTTCTTTTGATCGCCGCGCAAGGCGATGGTGGTGGCATTAATGCCGTTGCTGTCGCCGACGAGATTAAACCGCCGGTCGACAGCCCCTTGTGGTGGATCGATGGCGGTGGCGTGGTTGTTATCCCGTCGTGCCGCCGGCTGCCTTGCGGCCTTGCCAGGCGGTGGCGGTGGTTGTTTAGTTTCTCGCGATCGCAAGCCGCGCCACCAATCGGTGGTGGCGGCGTTTATTGTTGTTGTCGATACCGCCGGCCACGGCGGCAATGGCAGCCGTCGCTGCTGTTGTCATCGATCGTCTTAGTGGCGGCGACGATGGGACCTTGGTTGCTGCTGCTGTCGCCGGTGGCGGTTTTAGGTAGATCGCCAACGATCGGTGGCGACGGAAGCTCCGGCTTCGTTGTCATCGATGACCGGTAGTGACGATAGCAACCGCTTGTTGCTATTGTTGCTATTGGTGGAGGAAACGGATAAGTTTTTTTCGAGTGGATAGGGTCGTTTTAACCAGATAGGCTAAAACCCCGGATAAGGTTAATTTTTATAAAACCAATTGAGTTTTGTAGTTTGGTTAAATCCTAATTTATCGTAACTGTTTTGTTAAAACTGTTAGTTGCGAGTGTCATAGCCAAGCCCCAGAGGTTGTGTTTTGTTTTTAATTTATTATTATACTCTGTTTTTGGTAAGGGAGGCCTGCGAGCCGTTTACAACCATTTTGTTGTAATTTTATTTTATATATTTTAAATTACACCGAAGACGGAGAAAACCTTAAAGACGGAGTTTGGAGACACAACCGAGGATGTCGGAGCCAGTGGGAGCATTCTACCTTCATGCCTTGTGTGTTGCTTGTCACTTAGGTTAAAGACCGTCAGTTTAGTGTTGGCTCACTTAACTGAAAATAGTTTGGGGGCAAAAGCTATGACACAGTGTTTTCTTATAGTTTTATATAATTGTGTGGTCTGTTTTAATTGCGTGGTTGTGATAAAACATAGTTTTTTTTTAAATTCTAATGATATGTTTTATAAAAACCTAGAGGTTCAATTACAGAGTGTTTTTCGAATCAATTTTTAAAGGTAAGGTTTTTGGAAATATAGAACTAGCTAAAAACCCCTTAGGTTTAAAAATCTTAGATCACGTGAGTGCGACCCACTTTGAGACCGCTTTGGCATAAGGTACGCGGGTGTTGGAAGTGAGCAAGCCTTGGACATCCACGTTCAAACCCCAAGTTGAAAGGGGTGTGACAAGTACACCCAGTCTCAAGTGGTGCGATCTATTTTGGTTTTGTAACAATTTACCGTGTCGTATCGGGCCAAAGTGCACTAGAGGGACTGAATATGCACGAATGTAATATTCGATGTCCCGACGTTTTAGAAGTCGTATTTTCGTTTAAAATGCGATTGGTATAAGAGGTTACCTACCAGAAATAGCATGGGTCGGTTTGTGTGATCAAGCCGCTTAGCGACACATGTGAAATATGGATTCTAGTATAATAAACTTATTTTCTAAGGGTAATAATTTTATTAGAAGTTTTACAATCAAATAAACTAAATCGGAATTTATTCTTTATGTAGATGTCTTATACTACCGTTCCGTTTTATTCACCAGAGGAATCACTTTGCCTGATCATGGGCAAGTGGAAGCTTACGGGCCTAGGATAAGCTTTATGTGATCAATAAACCGCTGTCACGACCTAAGAGCAATGCCCCTGAAGAGGAATTTGCTGAATACTTTAGATTTATGGCTGATGAATCTGATGTGATGTCTATTCTGTCTTTCTCTGCTTTGCCCGAGTTCATGGTCGATCTCAGAGTTAAGTACTACCATGAGGTCGTGAAAAGTATAGAAAACCAGGTTGGCTTCTATTAGAATTGTGGTAAATATTTGATCATGAAAGAAATCTTTTCACTGAAGCTGAAAAGAGGCCAATCAGTTAAAGATCATCTCCTAGAGATAAGGAGACTCTTTAAGTGTTTGTCACGACTTGGATACAAGATGACTCAGGAAGAGCTCGTGTATCTGATGTGGTTCTCACTCCCGAAGGAGATTCGTGTCACAGCTAGTGGATACATGGGAGAACCCAGAATGGACGTGGCAAAGGTTCATGAGGACATTTAGGACAGTCTGGGGCCGAAAGAAGCAAGTGCTGAATTCATGGACACTACTGATTGGATTGATGAGCTGGGAGATCTAAGTTGCCCAGAATGTGGTAGCCAAGATATCTGTGTCCACCCATTCAACGTTGACCAGATGGACATCGGTCTATCCGATGCGCCAGGTATCTTTATGATAGATTGTTTGATCACTTCTTATGATCATGGGTACTTGATACAGGAAATGGTAACCACATTTGTAATCATTTACAGGGATTCAAAAAAAAGGAGACCTTGAGGAAGGATCGTTCGAACCTACGAGTCGGTGATGGCACGATGCTTGTAGTTGAAGCCGTAGGATCTTACAGTCTTAGTTTACCCTCGGGTCTAGTTTTGGAACTCGATACTTGTTACTATGTTCCTAAGATGATCAAAAATATTCTTTCTTTTGATTTGTTGATAGACCAAGGTTTTTATTATAAATATGATTATAAAATGATTTCTTGCTTTAAAAATGACATGTTTTATTTCAAAGAAACTCCTTCGAATGGTCTATACATATTAAATCTTCAAGAAAGTAATAACGAAATCTATCATATAAGTAAACGATCCAAAGACATCGAGGATCAAACTTGCCTCTGGCATTGTCGGCGTGGACATATAAACAAAAAACGCGTAGAATTACTCCAGAAAGGAGGACTTCTAGGGACTTTCAATTTTAAGCCCTTTAGTAATTGCGAATCTTGTTTGTCTGGCAAAATGACAAAGCATCCTTTCAACAAAGACAATGAAAGGGCCAATGACTTATTAGAGATCATACACACAGATGTGTGTGGACTTTTCACTCATGAGGCAAGAGGAGGATACCGGTACTTCATTACCTTTACTGACGATTTCAGTAGGTATGGATATGTCTACCTGATACGACATAAGTCTGAATCTTTCGAGAAATTCAAAGAGTTTCAGAGTGAAGTACAGATTCAAATTGATAGGAAGATCAAGTTCTTGAGGTCAGACCGTGGTGGGGAATATCTTAGCCTGGAATTTGACAGTCATTTGAGAGAATGTGGAATTGTGTCACAACTCACCCCTCCGTATACACCACGGATGAATGGTGTGCCAGAAAGGAGGAATCGTACCCTGCTTGACATGGTACGATCAATGATGTGTCATTCCACGTTATAAGTATCATTATGGGGACACGCGCTCGAAACAGCAGCAAACATACTGAACAAAGTGCCAACTAAATCGGTTGAAAAGGCTCCATATGAACTATGGACAGGCAAGAAGCCTAAGTTGTCTTTTCTGAAGATTTGGGGTTGCGAGGTATACGTTAAGCGTACAACCTCGGAGAAACTCAAACCCAAATCAGATAAGTATATCTTCGTAGGCTATCCCAAGAATTCAATGGGATACTACTTCTATAATCCTAGCGAGAACAAAGTATTTGTGGCTCGCAATGGAGAATTTCTGGAGGAGAAGTTTCTCAATCAAGAGAATACCAGAAATGATATAGACCTACAGATAGTAGAGGAAGATACACCTGTACCGATTGTTGAGCCAGTCACTCAACAAGATAATGTTGAGACTCAACCAGAGACGGTTGAGGAAGTGCAAACATAGGACCTTCGCAGATCCACTAGGATAAGGCAATAACCAGATAGGTATCTTGGATTTCTAGTCTCCCAGGATGGCGGACACCTGAATGAGCCTACATCCTATGCAGAAGCCGTATCATGCAGTGAGTCTGAACAGTGGCAGGAAGCCATGAAGGTGGAGATGCAGTCCATGTATGACAACCAAGTTTGGGAGTTGACAGATTTACCCCAGCACTGTAGGGCTGTTGGGCGTAAATGGGTTTTCAAGAAGAAAACAGACATGGACGGAAATGTGCACACTTTTAAGGCTAGACTGGTTGCAAAAGGTTTCACGCAAACTCATGGTATTGACTATGATGAAACTTTTACGCCAGTAGCTAGTTAAAGTCCATTAGGATTCTGATGGCCATCTCAGCGTATTTCAACTATGAGATTTGGCAGATGGATGTTAAGACAGCCTTCCTGAACGGAAAGTTAACAGAGGATGTCTACATGCAACAACCCGAAGGTTTTGTAGATCTAAAGAATCATAATAAAGTGTGCAAGTTGCTAAAATCCATATATGGATTAAAGCATGCATCAAGGAGCTGGAACTTACACTTTGATGAGCGAATCAAAGAGTTTGGTTTTACCAAAAGTGATTTTGAGCCATGTGTTTACACTAAGTTCAGTGGGAGCATAGTAACCTTCTTGGTCTTATATGTAGATGATATTCTACTCATTGGGAATGACATACCAACTTTACAGAGTGTTAAAGCTTGGTTAAGCAAATGTTTCCAAATGAAAGACCTTGGAGAAGCCACATATATACTTGGTATAAAGATCTACAGATAAAGTCCTGAAGCGATTCAGGATGGATGAGTCCAAGAAAGGATTTATCCAATGCAGCATGGCATAGTGCTAAGTAAAGCACAGTGTCCCGAATCTAGTCAAGATAAGGACAAGATGAAATCGATACCATATGCTTCAACAATTGGATCGATTATGTACGCCATGTTATGTACCAGGACCGATGGTGCTTACTCAGTAAGTGTTACGAGCAAATACCAGCAGAACCCAGGTGAAGCCCATTGGATGGCTGTCAAGAAGATTCTGAAGTACCTGAGGTGTACTAAAGAGATGTTCTTGGTCTTTGGAGGTTCTGAGGATGAGATTAGTGTCACTGGTTATTCAGACGCTAGTTTCCAGACCGACAGAGATGATTATAGATCACAGTCAGGGTACGTTTTTACCCTAAACGGAGGTGCGGTCTCGTGGAAGAGCTCGAAGCAAGACACGATGGCAGACTCTACCACCGAAGCCAAGTACATTGCAGCTTCAGACACAGCAAAGGAAGCGGTCTGTATCAGGAACTTTATCACGGATCTAAGAGTCGTAGCCAGTATCTCTAGACCAGTGGATATCTACTGTGATAACTCTAGGGTTGTGGCGCAAGCTAAGGAGCCTAGAGAACATCACAAGTCGAGACATGTACTGTGGAAATTTCACCTCACCTGGGAGATTATCGAAAGAGGAGACGTAAGAATATGCAAAATTCCGATGGACGAGAATGTAGCAGATCCGCTGACAAAGCCGCTAGCTAGAGTAAAGCATGAGACACATGCTAACTCCATTGGGATGCAGTACCTGGATACTAGTAGCTAGTTTTAGTTTTTGATTATTACCGTGGATTATTTTTTGAGACTTTATATCGTGTAAGCTTTATTATTCCATTGTGTGCTGGAAATAAGGAGGATTTTTGTTCATGATTGTCTCAAATTAACCAGTTTTAGCATATTTAATTATCCCTGATTTTTATATACATGTCTTGTAAGAAAAATCTAAAAGTTCCGTAGCTACTTGTTATGGTGGGAACCTTAGCAGGGTTGTGATGCTATTATGGGTGTTTGGTGATTTATTCAACGTAACGAATAAAAGCACAAGTGATGAGGCCAAACATTCATAGATACTCATCAGAGTGCTTGAGTATTGGAAGTGACCAGTTTCAAGTCTGCTCCATGGAGCCTATGTCATGAGCATTGACTTGATGATAGGTTGTCCTTAAACCTGAGATACTTGGTCTGGGAATGTGAGGACTGTTATACTCTTAGCACGTTCTAACGCTACGCCGTAACAGGGTGGCCATACAGGGCGTGACTAGATGCAGCGGAAGCCATGTAACCAGATGCAGGTAGTCAAGAAGGGATTTACACCTCTGTAAAAGGAGAGATATTTCCGGGCCCCTTAGCGGTTGAGATTGGCATAAATGCGTGGCCACGCTCGGATAGAATAACAGTCGTTATTTGGAAAGTTTCGTAACTGCAGGGAATCGAGATCAGGGTCAAGAAAACTTGAGTTTAAGATTGAAGTCCTCCGCTCCATGTCTAAAACTCACTTTAGAAATATCGCGTGTAAAAGGAATGAACCTATGTACAATTCAAGCGAGAATTGTTTCTCTGGATATAAGAGATCTTATAACGTGGTTAACCTAAGTGTCTGGCTAGGGACCTCCTTAGGTTAATGGTAAAAGTTGAGTTACTCGTCTGGCACAAGTGGAAGTCTGAAAGGATTATGTGCAAGACAGTAACTAGGTTTACCGTGTCCAATGTTATAAGGCACTAGTGGGTCACACTGCTACACACCCGGATAGAGATCAATTGGATTTACTAGTTGTGTGGAATTAATTAATTGAGTGAAATTAATTAATTAAGAGAGAAAATAAATACTCCCTCCGTCCCAAAACTATTGTCCAGTTTTGACTTTTAAAAGTCATTATTTCTCAACTTTGACCTTAAATACTTTTGTTTGTGTTAAATAATATTTGATGCAAAATATATGAATGGGTTGTGTTTTTAATGTATTCTCATTGGTATAATTTTCATTAAGTATTATTTAACACAAACACGAATATTTAAGGTCAAAATCGACAAAAAAAGACTTTCAAAAGTCAAAACTGGACAATAATTTTGGGACGGAGGTAGTAATAGATAGTTTATTTATTATTTATTATTATATATTAATAGTTAATTAATATATGGAAAGGTTTAATTAAAGCCTATCGGGCTTAATAATTAAACGAGCTTTTCTATTAGGTTACTGCCATATTTAGTCTTATAAATATATGGTAAACCTAATGGTTTTCTCATTCCATCTCATTAGTAACTTAGAGAAAAAGAAAAGCCAAAACCCTTCCTCTCTCTCTCTCTAAAAGTCGACACACACACACTCAACCGGTTTTCGGTTTTGAGTATTTGGGAAATCCTAAGGCGGTCTAGTAGCGGTTCTCGTGGTGGTGCAGTAGTGGTGTATTCCCCGTTAGCGTTCCAGAAATCGTTTGAAAGAAACCTAAGGTATTGTTCTAAACCCTCTCGTGATTGTATCTAAACCTGTTTAGGTTGGATCTTCTGGTTTGGGAATTTCAGTTTTTATTCCGCTGTGCATGTTTATTTATTGCCTGTAATTCCCAACAAGATCCTCAACTTGTTTTTCAAGTGATGAAACTTTGCTTTCTAACTCCATAGTAGATACATAAGGTTTTACAACATTGCTTGAAGACTCTGGATATACAAAATTTACTTGAGAGTCCATGAGTGAATTGGATTTAATCTTCAAAGTATCATCATTATAGATAAAATTGACCCTATGATATTTTGGATTATGATATAAAGGATCATGTTTTTTCATTTCGTGCATCTCTGAAAATTCTTCCTTCATTTGAAAACCTTTTAAAGAAGGACACCTTGTACTCATTAACATGCTTGTAAGATCATAAAATGCAGCTTTCTCCGCCAGAGCCTTTTTCAAATAATTTGGATTTGTAAAACCAAGAGTCATTTTCAAATAACTTGGATTTGTGAAACCAAGACCTTCTTTGGAGTAAAAATCTCGAAACTCATGTTGTTTATTTAAGAAAATTGTGTGCTCAGATTGATCTATTTTATGGAGTTTAAGATCAAGATCAGAAATTGTCTTATTTAGATTAGAAACATTTTGCTTTTCGACATTCAAGCTGATTGTTAAAAAATCAATTTCTAGCTTTTGTGACTTATGTTCAGCTCTGATCTTTTCAAACTCATTCACTGATTGTTGCAACTTTTCACATTGAGAACTTAATTGTTCCTTTTGTTGCAACAAATCAGCAAGTTCGTTGGTTTGCTTTAAAATGACAACTTCCAGTTCTGTATTTTTGTTATGAATTAACGTTGTCACTTCAAGCATTTTTCGTTTATCATCATCAATTGAAGAAGAGTTTACCGTTGATGCTTCCCCATCATTCTCTATTTCCTCCTCGGATTCTGACTCCTCCTCAATCAATCCCATAAAGCACATCTGAGTTTGATCATCATTGTCAGAGTAATCTAACCACTCAGCATCATCAGCCACTAGTACTAACCCTTGTTCTTGTTTCTCAGCCAGGTCCAACTTCTTTCGTAACATCTCCACTTTTGTCATTTTGGTAGGACATCCTTTAGCTATATGCTCTGTCTTCCCACATTTATAACAAGTAATCCCTTCTGGAACTTTCTTTTCCTCTATCTTCTCAGAAGTATCATTGACACTCTCCTCTTTCTTTGTGGCATACTTGTCTACATACTGATTTTCAATTCGGGGAGGATATCCTTGTTGACTTTGAGTATAGCTTCGGTTAAATCCTCTACCACCCCTTGTGGAGAATCTTCTTTTGTTGGAACCTGGTTTATTATAGTACTTTTTCTTATATGCTTCAGTTAAACTCAACAAGCTCTGAAACATCTGATCTCTTTCATCATCATCATATTCTTGTTCTTCATCTTCCTCTTCATCTTCATAAACTTCAAAAACCTTATGTTGATCCAGTCTCCTAAGACTTTATGAAATATCAATGATCCTTTATCTTTCATCTCAGAAAAATTAGCAAAATATAGATGCTTAGGGAACTACAGCGAGTCTGTTCGCTGAAGGTCCATACTGCTGAGCATGGTTCATAAATGATATCAGCGATAGCTTGTCACTGACTCCTTTCAGTAACAGTGATAGCTGATAACTGCTAATGTATTCTCTGAAGACAAACATTCATGTCACTAGGAAAACCATCAGCACCATCTATTGATGTAACCTGATGATAGAGTCAGTGATGCTAATGATCTGAAGTTGAAATCAGTGACAGCTAGCTGACTACACATACATGACGTTCAATGAAGACAAGTCACAGTGCCTCCCTGATCCTTCCCAGGGATCAGCGATTTTACGGCCTGATCATTGACTTGTTCTTCAAGAATATTCATTTTGTCTTCTTGTCTTATATGCACAAAAAGGATTTGGTTTGCCTTTCTGACAAAAAGTACAAGAGGGATGTCTCTTTACTGTTCCCTCCTTACTTGTCAACCATAAGGCATCTACTTACCATAGACCATGACTCTACTAAGCATGGGCTTTAATTTATGGTACAATAGTACACCAAAACCCAATCTTTACATGACAAGTGTAAAGTTGGGTGTGACATGCATTTAATGCATGGGGTATAAATATGAACATAGTGTGTTCTTCAAACACCGAACCTTTGGTCCATGTTCAATACCCCTATCCTTTTTCTTTCTATCCTCTACCATCTAATTCTTGCTTAGTGCATAAGCAAAGGTTGTGTGTCTTAAACTTAAAGATTGTTTTGGATCTAGACAAAGTCTTGATCCTCTTCAACAAACAATCTACTTCAGTTTCACAGAAAGGCTCCATAGGAGTCGTGAACTGAATTAAGTGGAAGAAACTGTGTTGACTATAATTAATCCCCCGTTCTATAATACAATCTATCATATTGGCCATCAATAGAGGACCAACACCTTAGTTGTGCTCTTTCTCACTCTCTTTTTACTTTTCTCTTTCTCAGTAAGTAGAGCTAGAGTATTTGCTTCATTCTTCTCTTTCTTTTTCCGTTTAGCAATTACTTCATTTACCTCTTCCTCAAATAATTGCAAATTTTCATAAACTTCATAAACCTTCAGCTTATTCAGAACTTTGTGCTGTTTCACAAACCTAGAGAATTGTTTCCAATCTGGTGATAAGTTGTTGATGAATTTGACAATATAATCCATTTCAGACCTAATTATATTGTTTTTCTTCATGTCATTCATCAACTCCACAAACCTATCATAAGTTTCTTCTAGAGATTCATCCTCTTTCATCTTGAAATTCTCATACTTATCCATGAGATTTGTTATTCTCATCTAGTTTCCCACTTTCGAACCCATCATTATTTTCTCAAGCTGATCCCAAATATATTTTGCTGATTCATCATAAATGTCTAATTTGCGAAAAATCTCATTGGGAATAGCTTGAATCAGATAGTTCTGAGCTTCAACATCAATCAAATATTTTTCTCTTTCTCCAACATCCATTTCCGTAAACTCTTTTGGTACTTCCCTTCCAGCAACTGTAGTAAGTGGTATAGGATGTGGACCATTTAGGATATACCTTAGAAATTTATCTCCATCTTTCTTTCTCTTCAGATACAACTTGAATCGTGAGATCCACAGTTCATCTTCGTCTTTAAACAATACTGGAGCTTTTGTCTCAGATCCCATAGACATATCATCTCTTTTGTTTGCTAAATTCATCTTTTAATGGATCTTTGTTACTGATTTTAGAAGAAATATTAACTGAATTGACTTCGAGACACAAAGAAAATGAATCAACTTCCAAGATTTTGGCTCGAGACTTAGGAGTCGAGGAACTAGAAGGACTCGAGAAATGAACAATTGGCTCGAAGAGTGCAACTTGACTCGAGAAACTAGAAGGACTCGAGGAATGAACAATTTGCTCAAGAAACTCTAAAGTGGCTTGAAAAAACCTCAAATTTGAGAAATGGCTCGAAATCACTCGAAAACTTGAAATGAGTAGAAATGGCTCGAAAACATGAAATGGCTTGACATGGCTCGAGACACTCACAAATTTGAATTCGAGAAACTCTAACATGGCTCGGAAACTTTAAGGTAACTCTCGAAAAATCAACCTAAGGCTTGTAATCACAACTTTTGGCTCGAATTTAAACACTCACTCGGGACATAAGAACATCATGAACTCGAGACATAAGAATACACTCGAAAAATATGAATTTCTCCATTTTTCAAGCTATTTTCGGCCCAAAAATCCAATCAGCTTATCCTCTAAAGATCTAATTGTTGATCCAGCTCTCCTAAGACCTGATGAAATGATAATGATCCTGAATCTTTACTTAGTGAATAGGTTTTTACTTCTGTTATAACTTGAGGAATTATCACTGAGTCTGTTCAGTGTTATTCCATGTTACTTATGCTGTAACTTATTTTTATAGTAATCAGGATCAGGATCAGGAGACGAACGAGCCTGTTCTGCAGTCTACTGATCTTATCCACTGAAGTAAAGACCTCCTGAAGACATTAAGATCATACACAAAGAACCATCAGCGACGTCGAAGAAATAGCTGATGACAGGAACAGCATGCTCGTGATCTGAAGACGGAACTCAGTGATAGCAGGCTGCTCAATATCGTATGACATCCTGAAGACTCAACAGGATACAAGTGACCCTGAACTTCATCAGTATCAGGACCCTAGTCACTGATTAGTATCCTGATCCTGAAAGATTAGAAAAGTGTCTTAGTCTAATGCACAAAAGGATTATCCGCCTTTACTGACACAAAAGTACATAAGGACAGTGTCTTTACTGTTCCCTCCGTACTTATCAGACCTCAAGGCAACTGTTTACACACTTCCTCTTTTGCACACCATGCTAAGAGTAATTGTTTATAGTAAATAGTACAAAGGACCACTTACATTGTGACACGTACACAAAAGTGAGTCTGCATGCATTTAATGCATGGAGTATAAATTGGACGTGAAGAAGATGTTCTCTATACCTCTTCTGAATCCAAAAATACTCAAGTCCTTTCTTTCTTATTTCCCTCTATCTTCTTTCTTACATCTTCTCACTTAGTGCATAGTGAAAGAACTTAGATTGTTTAGTTTAGACTATTTGTCTTTTCTATTTCCGCAACAATCTGTAAATTCATATTGTTAATATAACAAGAATTTAAAAGTGAAAAATTGTGATTATATTCAACCCCCCCCCCCTTCTATAATCCCAAACACTATCCTAGCTTGAAGGTCACCTACTTGGGACCAACAAGTGGTATCAGAGCAGATACATTAGAAAAATCTTGTGATCATCTCTTCTAATCCATGGCACTTCAAGCTAAGGATAACTACTTTGATACCGGCTCTGCTGGAAAACCTCCTAGGTTCAACAAAGATAATTTCTCTCTTTGGAAAACCAGGATGGAACTCTTTCTCTCTGGTTCTGATCCCCAGATTCCATACTTTCTGGAAAATGGACCACATGTGCCTACACAAACCGTCCACCCCATTCCTGCTGCCGCTGGCCAACCAGCTGTACCTGAAAGGCAACTGGTAAAGCCTGTGACGGACTGGAATGATGAAGACAGACGCCTGGTCAACATTGACACTAAGGCTAGGTCTCTCATCGCCATGTCACTCCCTGACGATGTATTCCATTCTGTCTGCCACCTTCGATCTGCTAAAGAAATATGGGACACACTCTGTGTTCAATACGAGGGCACTGCTGTCCTCATGGAATCAAGAAAGATTTTCTTGGTTCGACAGTATGAAAGCTTTATTCATCAAAAGGATGAAACTCTCTCCCAGCTACATCAGAGATTCAATTGTCTTCTGATTGATCTGAAGACTATCGGTACTACCTACTCTAACTCTGAGGTGGTTACCAAGTTCATGGAAGCTCTTCCTGAACATTGGGAAATTTACACCTCCTGCTAAACTATGTCAAAGGACATAAAGACACTCACACTAAGTGAGCTGTACGGTATTCTTCTTAACCGTGAACAACAGAAGAAACTGAAAAAGAATCTCATAAGAGATTCTAAAGATACCAAAAGTAACTCTGTTGCATTGGTCTCTGACTCAGTTCCTACTGTCGCCATTCCTTCTTCAGTAACTATTACCGAATTAGAATCTTCTAACTCAGACATGTCAGAAGATCCTGAATTCAATGAATCTCTTGCCTTGTTAACCAGATCTTTCAAGAAGTTTGCCAAAAAGGGAAACTTCCACAAAAAGAAACATCTTACTATTACTGACAAGCCTAAATCAGACCCAATTGATAAGGCTACTGCTATCTGCTACAACTGTCAGGGCAAAGGACACTTTGCTAATGATTGCAGGTACAGGAAAAGTCAGTTTGCTCCCTCATCTGCTAAATCTTCTTCCAAGAATCCCAAATATCAGCGCCTGAAAGAAAAATACAAAAAGATGAAAACTCAGCACAAAGGCAAAGGTTTAATCGCAGAAGACTGCGACTGGGATGATGTCTCCTCTGATGACTCATCTGATGAGGAAGACACTCAAGTGGCACTGATGGCCATTATTGAGGAACCTACCCTAGCCCTCATGGCTAAGATAGAAGAGGTCCCTGAAGAAACTCCTACTCAGGCTCCGGAAGCTTCTTCTTCCACAACTCCTGAAGCTTCCACCTCTGCGACTGATTCTTCCAGTCAGGATAAGGGCATCTGGTACCTGGACAGTGGATGCTCTCGACATATGACTGGTTCGAAATTTGTCCTCTCTAACTACCGTGAAGAAAGAGGTCCTGCTGTGACCTTTGGCGGAAACGGTAAAGGCCAAACCCGAGGGTATGGCACACTGACCAACGGAGTAACTACTTTCAAAAGAGTTGCTTATGTTGAAGACCTGATGCATAATCTTCTGAGCATCAGTCAACTGTGTGATAAGAATCACAAAGTTTCTTTCTCCAAAAAAAAGTGCAAAGTCAAGAACAGAAGAAAGGAAGTCATTCTCACTGGTGTTAGACAAGCAGACATCTACATCATCAGCATGAACACCTCCACTGACAACTTCTGTTTTGTATCCCGTGCTTCCACTGATACAAATTGGCTATGGCACAAGCGTCTATCTCATCTCAACTTCAAGACGCTGAACCAACTCTGCATCAACAATCTGGTCATTGGTCTTCCTGACTTTCGCTATACAAAGGTATCTCTTTGTTCAGCATGTGAGAAAGGAAAACAGACCAGGGCTAGCTTCAAGTCCAAGCAGATTTCCTCCATCAGCTCTCCTCTACAAGTTCTCCACATGGATCTTTTTGGACCAGTCAACGTCCAATCCATTGCTGGAAAGAAATACACTCCGGTAATCGTTGATGAATATTCCAGATATACTTGGGTATTCTTTCTTCGATCCAAGAGTGATGCTCCTGAAGAAATCATTCTGTTCGTCAGAAAGATGGAAAGACTCAACAACCTTACTGTTCGATCAATCAGGAGTGACCACGGAACTGAATTTAAAAACAGTACCCTGGAAACCTTCTTCGATCAGAAAGGTATTTCTCAGAACTTCTCATCTGTGAGAACTCCTCAGCAAAATGGTGTTGCTGAAAGACGAAACAGAACCCTGATTGAAGCTGCACGATCAATGTTGAGTGAAGCCAACCTTGCCACTCAATTCTGGGCAGAAGCTGTTAACACAGCATGCTATACCCAGAACCGATCCCTGATAGTAAAGCGCTTCAGAAGAACCCCTTACGAACTCTTTCGTAACAGGAAACCCTCTATCGAACATCTCCATATCTTTGGTTGTGTCTGCTACATCCTGAACAACAAAGATATCCTTGGAAAGTTCGATTCCAAGTCTGATGATGGAATCTTCCTTGGATACTCCTCTATCTCTAAAACCTACCGTGTGTTCAACAAACGAAGACAAGCTATAGAGGAAACGATTCATGTCAAGTTTGATGAATCGGGTCCTACCTTCCCTCACCCTCATGAAAATTCTGAAATAAATCAATGGGCTGACTCTTTCTTTCAAGTCCCTGAACCTCCCATTGTTGATCCAACTCCTCAAAACCTCCCTAATGGTTTTGAAGAAGATCCACCTATACCATCCACTGAAATATCTACTCCACCTCTGATTAATGCCACTCCAATTACCCAAATCACACCTTCTGAACCTGATCAACCCACTAACAGTGAAGACTTTTCTCAAACCACTGTTAGTGAGCCTACTCCTACAAATCTACTCCCTGATCCATCAATAAATGAAGCTTCCACTTCAGGACAGGTGTATCAGCCACCTGCTCTTCGATGGACCAAGGATCATTCCATTGATCAAGTTCTTGGTAATCCTTCCTCTGGCATTAAAACTCGACGTCAATCTGGTAACGTCTGTCTTTATGTTAATTTCATCTTTGAAAATGAACCTAAAGAAATAGATGATGCCTTGCGTGATCCTGCCTAGGTCTCAGCCATGCAGGAGGAGCTAGCAGAATTCATCAGAAACAATGTCTGGCTTCTCGTCCCTAGGCCCCGAAAACGTACAATCATTGGTTCCAAGTGGATTTTTCGAAATAAACTTGATGAGATTGGTACTATCATTCGAAACAAGGCTCGCCATGTGGCACAGGGATACAGGCAGGAAGAGGGCATTGATTACGATGAAACCTTTGCTCCTGTTGCTAGGCTCGAAGCAATTCGACTCTTCCTAGCTTTTGCAGCACATATGAACTTCAAGGTTTATCAGATGGACATTAAAAATGCCTTTCTGAATGGAAAACTTAATGAAGAAGTCTATGTGGCTCAGCCTCCTGGCTTTGTAGATCCTAAGTTCCCTGATCACGTCTATAAGTTAAACAAGGCTCTCTATGGGTTAAAACAGGCTCCTCGTGCCTGGTATGATACCCTCTCAACCTTTCTTCTCTTTAAAGGTTTTGTGCGTGGAAAGATCGATAGCACTTTATTTCTAAAGAAATATCCTAAGCATATCCTTCTTGTCCAGATATATGTCGATGACATTATCTTTGGATCCACAAATCCCAAACTCTGCGAAAAGTTTGAGTTGCTCATGAAATCTGAATATAAAATGTCTATGATGGGTGAGCTAACATTCTTTTTAGGACTTCAGATCAAGCAATCTGAAAAGGGAATCTTTATCAATCAAGGTAAATATGTACATGAGATGCTGAAGAAATTTGATCTCACATCCTGTACACCGATGAAGACTCCAATGGCTCCTCCTCTGTCACTTGACAAGGATTCCAAAGGGAAACCTGTTGATGTGACTCTCTACAGAGGAATGATCGGCTCTCTGCTGTATCTCACAGCAAGTCGTCCTGATATCATGTATTCTACATGTCTATGTGCTCGTTATCAGGCTGAACCCAAAGAATCCCATCTGACCGCTGTAAAGCGGATCTTCAGATACTTGAAGGGAACTCCTAATCTGGGTCTTTGGTACTCCAAGGACTCAGGGTTCGATCTAACAGCTTATTCTGATAGTGACTTTGCAGGATGTAAGATTGACAGGAAAAGCACCACTGGTGGTTGTCACCTGCTAGGTGGCAAGTTGGTGAGTTGGACTAGCAAAAAGCAGAACTCCGTGTCCACATCAACTGCTGAAGCTGAATATGTTGCAGCAGGAATCTGTTGTGCTCAAGTCATGTGGCTGAGAAATCAACTTCAGGACTATGACACACAACTTTCTAAAATTCCTATCTACTGTGATAATACCTCAGCGATAGCCATTGCCAACAATCCTGTCTTACACTCCAAGACAAAGCACATTGAAGTGAAATATCACTTCATCAGGGATCATGTGATGAATGGTGATATTGAACTCCATTTTGTCCCTACTGAATATCAGCTTGCTGACCTCTTTACCAAACCACTGAATGTAACGCGTTTTAATATGCTCATCAGTGAACTTGGGATGTTAAATCCTGATGATTGAAGTTTATCAGGACAAACAGTTGTTAAATCCTATAGAATAACTATTCTCAGGACTCTTTCTTTAACAACTCCTGAACTAACTCTCATCAGAGGATGACTCTATTCAGTACTTACAAAATCTTTGTTCAACATCCGAATACTGATGATTCTTAGGTAAGTATTTCTTCCCTCTGCTCCTGAAACCTTATCGCATTAAATGTGATAAGAGGATTTTTCCCAAAACAGTGCTTATCTGATAAGTACTCCAATTCCAAGAAAACAAATCTTTCATCAAAATGGAATTATCCCCTGAAAAGGCGGTTTTTATCTTTTCAAATAAAACAAACTTTTCATCTGCACTGACATGTAATGGGACGTTTCCTGTTCCCTACTACGTGTGTCAGGCGCGTGAACGCGCGTAGAACCTCCTTTATTCATCATTACGATTGAATTTAGCCGCTCTTTTCTCTCTCATCCATTTTCTCTCTCCTACCACGAGGTATAAAAACCTCACTCATAATCCTTTACACTCTTTACGCTCACAAAATTCTCTCTAAGCAATCTAGCAAGAAAAAGCAAGAACAAGTTTTCTCTCAAGAACACTAAGAACACTCATCACTTTCCTTTACACAAGATCATCGTAAGTGTCTTTGTTTTTGTTCTTTGTTCTTTCCACATTGTAAGTTGGTTTTTCTTCAACTAAACAACTTATTTTGTTATACGTTCTTCCAAAAACCCTAAGATCACTTCGTTTGATCTTAGTTTTCCCAAAATCTTCTGAGATTTTTGTTAAAACATTTTATATGATTTTCTTATTTCTTTTAAGAAAAATCATAAACTCTTATTTTGATATCTTCTCATCAAAATAAAAGTTTCCTTTTAATACCAAAACACATTCTTTTTGTGAATTTTGGTATCCAATCCATTCCAAGTATAAAGGATTTCACCATTTTTATGAACATATTCTGTGTTCATTGAAAAATGAAGAAAAATGCATATTTTGGATCTTTAATCATCCACATATGTTATTTTTGTGTTTAACAGGATGGCTGCTACGACTTCCTCTTTGGACGCCCAACTCTCTTCTGAAGCTACACCACTGCAAACCGCCACTGAAAGCCTGCCGATCGTAATTCCGCAGCATGACGTACAGTTCAAGCAGAACAACGTCATTGGCATGTTTGACATCCCAGAAGGCAAGGAATATCTACTGCCTGCAAAGAACTTCCTCCTGAGCAGCCCTCTGAAAACGGCTTTTACAATAGACCCAAAGCCGAACAAACCTATGCTGCAACAACTGTGGTCTACTGCCACTGTTGCCAAGGAAAGGAACTCCAAGGGTGTCCTACGGGAGGTCATCAAGTTCCAGATCAAGGAAAATATAATTTCCTTTAGCTTCGGAACTCTGAGGAATGTGCTCAACTTCCCAAAGAAGAAACGCTTCCCTCCTGCTCCTACCTCCGACGAAATCATCGACTTCCTGGACGCCATTGGCTACAGATGGCCTGTGAAGGATGGCGTCATGCTTCCAAAAACTGCTGCTACTGTCCATAAGACAGGCCTGAACGCTACATTCTATTACATATGGAATACGTTTGGCCTGTGCTTATCTGGCAAGACAGGAAGCACGGAGCAGTTCCCCACGGTGATTCAGCACATGGTCTTCTCAGCGATCAAAAATCGCGAGTTTGACTATGCTCGCTGCATATGGGAGGACATGGTCAAGAAGGTCAGGAACACGAAACGGGTCGTCAACGTTGCCTTCACCAGGTTCTTCTCGGCAGTCCTGGAACTGCATATGGGGCCAAACTACCCCAAAATCGGGAACTCCAACAACTACGCCCTCGGGCCTAAGTTCATGGATCAGGTTCCTCCAAAACCTGACGACGTCCCTCTCTCCACTGTTCTGGTTGTTCCTGAACAAGTTCAGGAGGATGAAGAGCACTCCACCACTCCCACTGAAGGTATGTACTCTCTCTTCTCTTCCAAACCCCATTCTTCTATTTCTCTGCATGCTATGTCAGTAGCTAACCCCATACTGACTTCCCCAGCTGCAACCACTTCATCTGCGCTCCTGAAGCGCCCCCAACCTTCTTCTGCCACTCCTCCACCTCCTCCAAAACGCGCCAAGTCTAAGGCGCAGAAGAAAAAGAAACAGGCGGCTGGTAAGAATTACTATATTACCCTGCCTCAAATATTTAATAAACCATCTCCTTTATCTAAAAATTCTTCACCTGCAGATACTTCCATCTCTGCTCCTGTCCAACAAGAACCTGAGGTTGTTCATCTCGAACACTCAAAGAACATGGAGGGTAATCGCTCTGATACCCTCCTAGCCTCAGGTAATACTATTAAGCATATGTTGTTCCAGATTCAAGTTCTAATCAACATGCAACAAGTAGAGAATGATTCAGGAAGCCATATGTCATTAATTCTTGGATCAAAGTTTACACACACTCAAACACCAAGAACACACACACTTAAGCACAATGACTCTCTCAATCACTCTCACTTTCACAATGATGCGTATGCATGTTCTACTTCCAAACTAACTCAATTTGGGTATTTATACCCAAACCCTTACAACCCTTACACTATTGAAGATCTACACTTTCTACCCTAACTATTACAAACAATTACAAGTAAAGTAATAAAGCACTAAAAACAATAAAGCTTTGACTTTCTTTTAACAACTTTGACTTTGCCTTTGACTTCAACTTTAGCTCAATCTTGTGATCTCGGATACAATCCGATTTTGCAACCAACAATCTCCCCCTTTGGATTCGAGATCACAAAAAGAATTAGGCAAACGTCTTCAAGAAAGCATCAACACTTTAAGCATCAACGATAAGCTTCCTTGAACGATAAGCTTCCGTAATAATCTTCACGAATCATCCAATCTTCATGAAGCTTTAACAAACTTTGAACACGAAGCTTTAGCAAATCGAGATATCTTCAAATAATCACCAGACTTCAAACATCTCTCGCGAACATCTCTTGTCATATCTCGTAATCTTCTCTTCATCTTGACATTTCGGAACCATCTCCCCAAAATATCTTCAAAAACATTTCTAAACTTTACATTTCTAAACCATCTCCCCCTTTTTGATGAAATATGAAATAATCATCAAAATCTATAGAAATGTAAGATCAGAACAACTCGTCACGTAAAGTTACAAACATGTTAACAAACCACCATAGATAGCAAAAACCATCTCACATAACCATCTCCACCTTGTTACTCCAGAATTCCCCTTATTACTCCAAAGAAATACCGTCAATTCCATAAAGTAATCCGAATCTTTTCAAATTCAGATTTAAGTGGAAAATCCTGAAACAACACATGAATCAGTTGGAAAGCCTGTGAGAAGCACAAAGCAACTCAGTGCAACAAATGCACTATATAAGGAGCTTTAGTGATGATCACTCCCCAGGACTTCCGTTCAATCATCGCAAACACTAAAAGTATTCCTATGAACGTTCCGACAAAGAAACAAATTCCTTGTGTGTATTTGTGATGAAAGAAAATAGCATCATGTGCTTTCATAAGGCTCAAAATGTGAAAACATTTCACGACTCGATGTGTAGAAATGAAGTTCGAAGGCAGGGCAGCTTCCTTCTGTTTCAATATCGATTTTCCAAATGAAAACCTGATAGATTATGTGCTGCGTCCCCGTGATGAAATGAAACATTTCCTTGTTAAGAAGGAAATGAGTAGCTAGTGGGGTAAAAACGAGAGTCGGCATTGGGCTTTGCCTTGTTTCAATATCGGTCACCAAAGAATGTGAACCAATAAATTATGTGGTTGCCCGGCTTAGAAAAGGTTGGTGCAGAGTTTTATTTTTCTTTTAACTCTGTTCTCACACCCTCCAATTCTTTTAAGCATCCTCACATCTAACCAATCTCTCATATAATATTTTTCCGCTCAATCACTATGAGAATAACTCGACCACCTGAGTTATCTCCCCCACTCTTTGATGTAGACCCCTCACTCACTTCTCAAGGATAACTTCTTGGGTAGGATTGCCGGTTCTGGAAATCCATAGAAGTTCTGTTAAGCTCACACATCCCATGAAATAAGTTTCCTAAACATGATAGTACAATGATTCATCGGGCGAATCAAGGAGCCAATTCGAAATATGCTCGAACAAATATATATAAACAAAATAGGAGCATAAAAAAAATTTCTTCAAACAAGTATATGAAATGAAGAACATGAATGATATAAACTTGTTTGAAAAAACTGATTCATCATATGATGTGAGATATGTTCGTGAAAAGCTTTGGTGTACACAAAATGAATGAATGTTATCTATACGATCAAGATATAGATATAGCAATGAAGAACGTATCTGATCAAATAAACGATGAAGTACAATGAGGAAATATCAAGCGAGCGTATTACCACCGAAAAATTTGAGCATATAGAGACGTGGTAATAACAAGACAAAAGAAGCTAAACCGGTGTGTATGAATACTTGAAAAGTATATGAAAAGATAATACGCAAGTATTAACTTTGGAAACACACGGTTACAAAATATCCGTCAACTCATCATGATATGAATACATTTAAAATCACACTTCTAATTCGAAAAAAACATTTGAGAATCAAGAAGTGAGTTTGAACATTTAAAAAGATTTTTCATACCTGAAAGTTGTTCATCTTTCAAATATGTAAGCATTAAAGCTTATTTGAACTCTCCCCCTAAAATGAATATCACTTTTAAGAACTCCCCCTCAAATGGATAATCTGCAAAACAAAGTAGAAATTGGTATTCATTGAAAATGAATCCTTAGATGTTAGTCAGATAGTATCCAATCCATAATAATTAAGCAACTCCCCCTTAAATTAAGATCCGTAACAGATTTAAGTAGGAGTAAGCATGCCAAGCTTGCTAACCAAAAAGTTAAAACGCTTTTCATCTAAAGGTTTAGTGAAAAGGTCAGCAAGTTGGTAATCTGTTTGAACAAAGAACATTTCGATATTACCTTTCTCCACATTATCTTTGATAAAATGATACCGAATGTCGATGTGTTTGGTCTTGGAATGCTGAACCGGATTTGACGTTATGGCAATGGCGCTTTCCGAATCACAGTAGATAGGAACTCTCTTCAACTTGTAACCATAATCTAGTAGTTGTGTCTTCATCCAAAGCACTTGCGAACAACAACTTGCAGCGGCCACATATTCTGCTTCGGCTGTAGAAGTGGAGACGCAATTTTGCTTTTTCGAAGTCCAACTAACAAGTTTATCACCTAAAAACTGACATGATCCAGAAGTGCTTTTCCTATCCAGTTTGCAACCACCATAATCTGAATCTGTAAAAGATATTAGCTCAAAACTAGAATCTTTCGGATACCAAAGGCCCAACTCGGGTGTGCCTTTGAGATATCGTAAGATCCTTTTAACTGCCGCAAGGTGTGACTCTTTAGGATTAGCTTGAAAACGAGCACAAAAACATGTGGCGAACATAATGTCCGGTCTAGTCGCAGTGAGGTACAAAAGAGAACCATTCATGCTTCTGTAAATCTTTTGATCAACGGGTTTACCAGCTAAATCAGGACCCAAAAGATTTCCAGTTGGCATTGGTGTTTTAATTGGAGAACAATCAGTCATGTTAAACTTTTTCAACATATCTTTAATATATTTTGACTGATTTATAAAGATGCCATCCGGGTTTTGTTTGACTTGAATTCCTAGAAAGAAATTCAATTCACCCATCATGCTCATTTCAAACTCGGTCTCCATGATTTTAGAAAACTTTGTACACAACTCTGGATTAGTAGAACCGAAAATAATGTCGTCAACATAAATTTGAACTAAAAGCAAGTCATCACCTTCTTTCTTCAGAAAAAGAGTAGTATCGATCGTACCTCGTTTGAATCCTTTGGATAAGAGATGATTAGTCAGAGTTTCATACCATGCTCTTGGAGCTTGTTTTAGACCATACAATGCCTTGTCCAAGATGCAGACATGATCGGGAAAATCTGGATCGACGAACCCTTCAGGTTGCTCTATATAGACCTCCTCATTCAAGACTCCATTCAAGAACGCAGATTTGACATCCATTTGAAATACCTTAATGTTCTTGTGAGCTGCATAAGCCAGAAAGATTCGAATTGCCTCGATCCGCGCTACCGGTGCAAAAGTCTCATCGTAGTCAATACCTTCTTGTTGAGAATAACCTTTAGCAACCAATCGCGCCTTGTTTCTGACAATCACTCCGGATTCATCTTTCTTATTTCTGAAGATCCACTTGGTTTTAATGATTGATTTATCTTGCGGTCTCGGAACCAAGCGATACACTTTGTTTCTTTTGAACTGTAGAAGCTCTTCTTGCATTGCTAAAAGCCAATCCGAATCGTCTAAGGCTTGAGAGACATTCTTTGGTTCAATTTTGCTCAAGAAACTTTTGTGTAGGCAGTAATTTGCAGATGCAGATCGCGTTTTAACACCATCATTGACATCACCAATCACATTGTAGAGTGGATGTGCTCTTGTCCATGTCAACTGAGCAGGAAGAATTGCAAGATCATCTAGATTGTTCTGACTATCATTTTCATCAATGATTGCAGGAATCTCTGATTGATCATCGGGGGTTAACTCCGATTGCTCAACAATTGGAACTGGAATAGCCTGATCAGAGTTAGAAGTAGAACATATATTCTCCGATGGTCCGGAATCATTTACGCTTGAAGGTTCGGGAACATCGTGAATATCAACTCTTGGATTTCTGGAAAGAATGAGATCTTCATTATCTGCACAAATATCCAGAAAAGCATCCATAAACAGTAAATCGAGTTCTGAACTATTTGGATCAGTAATAGAATCAGAAGTCGTAGGAGAAGCTTGACTATGAATTTCGAGTCCTGAACTGCGATGTTCAGAAGTCATTGACACGGTTTCATCAAAGGTCACATAAACGGTTTCCATAACCATCTTGGTTCTCTTGTTGTAGACCCGGAAAGTCTTCGACGTTAGCGAATAACCAAGAAAATATCCCTCGTCGGCTTTCTTGTCAAACTTACCAAGATTGTCACGGTTGTTAAGAATGTAGCACCTACAACAAAAAACATGAAAAAATTTGACATTAGGAACTCGACGGTTGATTATATGATAAGGAGTTTTCTTGAAGCGCTTAGTGATGATGGTTCGATTTTGTGTAAAACAAGCCGTTGAAACAGCTTCGGCCCAAAAGGTAAGAGGTAATCCGGAGTAAGCTAGCATCGTTCGTGCCGCTTCCACTAAGGTTCGGTTTCGTCTTTCTACAACTCCATTTTGTTGTGGAGTATAAGCACCTGAAAAATTATGAGAAATACCAACAGATGTTAGATAAGCATCTAAAGTAGCATTCTTAAATTCAGTGCCATTATCACTCCTAATCTTTCGAACTGGAAGTTGCAAAAGAACTTGGATCCTCTTGATAAACTTTATGATCAACTCGGGAGCTTCAGATTTCATTCTCAGAAATTCTAGCCACGTGTACCGTGAGTATTCATCAACCATAACTAGAATGTACTTCTTTCCACTAATTGATTGAATTCTCATCGGTCCGCATAAGTCCATGTGGAGCATCTCGAGTGGTGATTGACACGAAGATTCTGTCTTTGACTTGTGAGAACTTCTCTTCATCTTTCCCATTTGACAAGCCGGACATAAAGAATCTCTATCAAATGTCAACTTTGGAAGACCTTTCACCAATCCACCATTAGCTAGTTTGCTAATATCTGAGAAATTCTAATGAGAAAATCTTCTATGCCATAGCCAACTTTCGCCTTTTGTTGCCTTTGAAAACAAACAAACTGGTTTCGACGAATCTATCACCGGAAAGTCAACCACATAGAGATTGTAAAACCTTCTCCCTTCAAAAATCTCAACACCATCACTATTAATGATAAGACAGTTAATGATGGAAAATAGAACAATGTTATAACCATCACAAAACTGACTTGCACTAAAAAGATTATGACTTAACCCCTCAACATAAAGTACCTTCTTTATGGATACCTTACCATTTGTAAGAATGCCGTAACCTTTGATGACCCCAGTCGTCTTATTCCCAAAACTAACTGTTCCTCCTGGTCGTTCCACATAATTGTGCAACAACTCCTTGTAGCCAGTCATATGTCTTGAACAACCGGAATCGACATACCACATATGCCTGGCCTGTAGAAACATGTTAGTTCATCTTGGGAACCCATATCCAAATGGGTCCTTTCTTGTTGGTCTCATACATCTTTAACAAATCAGAAGATGAACCTAAAATCTTACAGTTTATACCAGACTTTGAAATTTGTGCATTCAATAAATCTTTAGGAATCCATTTGCACACAAATTTCACATCAACTGATTTATCTTTTTCTTTTGAAAGATTTTTCTTTTTAGCACTAAACACTTTAGCACGATGATCAAACGAGTAAGCACGAGATTTATCATGAGAAACACCACTAGATCTCTTCTTGTTAACATGACTAGAGTTCAAAGAAAAAGAGTTATCACCACACTGAGTACAATGCAAACGTTGCATAGCAAAAAACATTAAGGCAGACTCAAAAGAGTTTTGACACTTATTGAATCTAACATTCAGATTACATTTATTTGCATCATCAACGGATGACTTTTTAACAAAACGCTTTTTCTTCTTTGAATCTTTCTTCTTCCACCCTAGGCCATGTCGTTTAAAACTTTTTAAATCTGTAGAATCAGAAGAACTAGAGTTAATAGGTGTCTTAGGAACTGAACATACATCAGATGTATCTTTTGAAGATGTTTCAAATGTAGCACAAGAAGTACTTCCTACCTCAAAAGTACTTGCATCAAAATTAATTGAACAAGTTTCAGACTTTAACAAAGTACACGAAGATTTATAATCTTTTGAAATTCCACTATCACTTGAAACATTTACAACATTTGGTTTATCTTGTGTACTCGACTTTGGTTTTTCAAAAACTGCACCAAATTCCACATCTGGTAGTTTGAGTTCTGATTTAAGGATATCACCTTCAACCATACTATCTAAACTTTTGTACACAAGGTAACCATCTTTGTCAATAACAGCATATGTACTTAACTCAGTCACTTCAGGCTTAATACTTTGATCAAAACAAGGTGGAGTTTCTTGAGACTCAAACATGGGGTTTGAAATAAAATTTATCTTTTGCTCTTCAAAACCCTCTTCAATATCATCATCATTATCAGAATCAAAACATGGTTTGGTCTCATCAGAATCAGAAGCAGACTCATAATCAGAAACGCTTTTATTTTCTGAAAGATTATTAACTTGAATAAACTCAGAAAGATATTCACAATCTGTTTCTTTTTCAAGTTCACTTGTCTTATCTTCAGATTTAGGAGTAGAATCAGTAGTCTTTGACTCATTTTCAATATCGTTACTAAGCTTTTCAGATTCATTTGAAAAAGACTGTACATCTTGAGAATACAAAGAAACACACTGAGTATGAGAAAACTCGGGTTTTCTTGTTTTATAACTTTGATTTAAATCATCATATTTAAAATCACATGTGAAATCAAAGTTATTCTTTCTCTTTGGCTTTGAATCTGAAAAACTATCACTTGAGTCATCAACAACTTTTTCTTTACCTTTATCCGAAGAATCAGATAATGAACTACCAGATTTTACAAAGGTCTCATTATTTTTTGGAAAACTTAAGTTATCAAACTGATAAAGACCTTTAGGGGCTTTCTTTAAAACATCATTTTCAGGTAAACCTAACCCCATTTTCGGATTGTAAAATCTAGTATCCTTTAGATTATTTGTCAAAAGCTTAAGCGTCTGTTGAGTCTGACCTCTTTTGATATTAAGATCCTCCAATTGTTTTATCTTAGCATAAGCCTCAGATCTATCTTGAAAACAAACTTCATATTTTATCATATATTCAGGTTTTTCAGACTCCAAATTTACTAAAGCACTCTTCATCTCAGAAATTTGAGATTCTAGTTTGGCTTTCTCTTTCCTAATCTCAGCCTTTTCAAGCTCACGATCATCAGCTAAAGATTTATATAACTCACATTCATTACTGAATTCAATGACTCGAGCTCTTTCGAACTTAATCTTTTCCTTCAAGTCATCAAATTCAGTTTTTAAAATTAAAAACTGTTCTTCTAAAGAGCATTCATCATTATCAGACATATCCGAGTCAGAAGGAGTTTGACTTACCTCATTTGATGCCTCGGTCTCTTTGTGAAGGTTGATGGTTTCTTCCACACTTGCCATGAGATTGTAGTGAACTTGTGTGAAATGGGCAGAATCCTCATCATCAGAAGTATCATCATACCAACATTCCTCTTCCGCCATCAAAACTTTACCTTCACTCTTGCGTTTAGCAAGTTGAGCCTTCTTTGAGTAGTAGTCAAAATCCCTGACTTTCGGTGCTCTACAATCTTTGACAAAATGGCCTGGTTTGCCACAGTTGAAACAAACGTTTCCTTTCTCATCTGTCTTTTCTTTCTCATAACTCTTCCTCTCCGGCCTTCTCTCATAATCCTTTGGCTTGTACTTGTCTCTTTTGTAGTTATCGAACTTGGGTTTCGAATAGAACTTCTTCTTCCCATAACGTTTGTGAATCGAACTAGACAAAAGAGCAAGCTTGTCGGCAACTCGCTTCAAATCAACATCGGACTCAGAACTTTCATCTTCAAGGGATTCTGAATCAGAATCAGACAACTCGGTGACTAAAGCCTTTGAATGGCTTTTCTTCTTGGAACTAGCACTAGGGAGCACACTCTTCTTCTTTTCAGTCAACAGGGCCAAAGAATCAGAAATACTCTTCTGCTTCATCACAATATCTTTGACTTTCACTTCATGCTGACTAAGAATGGAATACAAGTCATGCAAGTCTTCTTCCGCCAAATTCTTGTTCATTTGAAGATTAACCGAGTAATGATCCCATTCTGGATTGAGATTCTTCAAGAACTTGAAGTTTATCTCAGAAGTAGACTTTTGCATCCCATTTCTCCTCAAATCATTCAGAATGATGTTGAACCGACTATAAGAATCTGCAAGTGTTTCTCCCTCTAAAGCTTTAAACCCTTCATAAGCTCCGATTGCTTGGTTTAGCTTGGCTTGAATTGATCTCTCCGTCCCTTGAAACTGCTTTTCCAACTCATCCCACAACTCTTTCGCTGTATTTCTACTATCAACACGATTAAACAAATCGTTCGGAATCGCCATCGTGAGTAAAGTAAGAGCTTTGTCATCAAGTTCAGCTCTAATCTTTTCTAGCTCATTGTAGTGCCGAAAGAGTTTGAACACTCGTCTTGGTTCAATAGCAGGAGTAGTGGCAGTCTCGGGTGTGCCCGGAATATCAATGTACGGTTTGATCGGACCTTCTTGGATGCTCACCATGAGTGTCTTGTCGATGTTGTTAAGAAACTGAATCATCCTCACACGCCACTGAGGATATTCTCCAATTTGAAGAACCGGAGGTTTGGACTTTGAACCCATGCTTAATAGATCTCTTGACATCTTCGTAGAACTTGAACACGATCGAAAATTCACTGAAACTGGTAGATTTCTTCCGAACTTCTGGAGGTATACAAATCTGCGAATCTGTAGCTAATCTGAACACTTCTTTTGATCAATGAAAAGGTTAGTGACAAAAGTCAAAAAGTCAACAGAAAAGTCAACCGGTGAATAGTGAAATCCCGAGAAAAATATTTTTTCAAAAATTTGAAAGTTGATTTTGACCGCGAAATTGAAAGAATAGTCCAGAAAATCAACCTCTCGGAAATCACCAAAATCTCGGAAAAACCGGCATTTTTCGGGAAAAAATGACCTTAAAAATGACTGAACTTTTTCACCGTAAAATCAGATAAGAACTTTTTTTTTTTTTTTTTTCTTAAACTAATCCGATTCGGAAAACACTATATTCCGATTCGGATTTTTCAATTTTCCGAATCGGAAAAGATGGTTTTCCGAATCGGAAAAATAAACCTGATAGAGTTCCGAGAAAAATTTCGAGTTGGTATTTGGGCAATTTCCGAATCGGAAAATGATGTTTTCCGAATCGGAAATTGACTAATACCAAGTCGGAAAACGAGTAAGATCAGATCTAAACAACAATACGAGTCCAAAAAATTTTCCGATTCGGAAAACTTCAAAATTTTCCGATTCGGAAAACTTGTATTTTCCGATTCGGAATTTATGAATATTCCGATTCGGAAAATATGAACACCAGTTCGGAAAACCGAACAAAAACCGAGCATAAGGTAAAAAAACTCAAAAATTACTGCTCAAATCACCAAATTTTGACTCAAAATCACTTCCTAACACAGTAAAAACATCATATTAACCACAAACAATCAAATTCAGATCCAAATCATGATCAAATGAAGAACATCAAAACTCAAACCTCCATTTTCAAAAAAACATAAAAAAGTCAAGAAATCATACCAAATTCAAGTGAATTTCCAGCTCTGATACCACTTGTTGTTCCAGATTCAAGTTCTAATCAACATGCAACAAGTAGAGAATGATTCAGGAAGCCATATGTCATTAATTCTTGGATCAAAGTTTACACACACTCAAACACCAAGAACACACACACTTAAGCACAATGACTCTCTCAATCACTCTCACTTTCACAATGATGCGTATGCATGTTCTACTTCCAAACTAACTCAATTTGGGTATTTATACCCAAACCCTTACAACCCTTACACTATTGAAGATCTACACTTTCTACCCTAACTATTACAAACAATTACAAGTAAAGTAATAAAGCACTAAAAACAATAAAGCTTTGACTTTCTTTTAACAACTTTGACTTTGCCTTTGACTTCAACTTTAGCTCAATCTTGTGATCTCGGATACAATCCGATTTTGCAACCAACAGCATAATATTGCCATTTCTTCTTCTGTGAAAGCTACTGAGTCGTCTAGCACTCACTTAGCTACTCTGATTACAGGTTCTTTAGGAGCAGCCACTGAAGGGCATCCCCAACTTCATCAGGATGACCCCTTCAATGACTTCGTCTTCACGGACGCCGAGCGTCAGCTGAACGCAGCTGAGCTACATCGGCAATCCGCTGAACGACATCTGCAGGAGGCCCGCACAGCCCTCCAACAGAAGGAGGACGAGCACCTGGCACGCCTCCAGGCGTTGGAACTGGAGCTTGCCGCTGCAAAGGCCGCTGCCAGTACCGCTGAAGCCGCCGCCGCCAATGCCACTGCCGCCGCCGTCGCCGCCACTCCGCCACCTACGGCTGTCACTCTTTCGATTCCTTGTCTGGATAACATCCATGACAAGGTCTCACAAGTGGCCACCTCCTCCAACAACCTTCAGGCATCTATTGATGACCTAAAGGCCTCTGCTCTGCCTGCACTCTCCACCACCATCAACAACAGCACCAACTCTGTCACCACTTTCCAATCAACAGTGGTTCAGAGGTTGGATGCTCAGGAAGCAGGCCTCCGCGCCCTCCAGGAGCAAGTGACTGGCCTCACCACTGCTGTCAACACCCTCACCTCTGCTCCTGCACCGCCTCCATCATTCACCACTGCAGACAGGGATGTTTTGCAATCCCTGATCTCATCTTCCTTCATCTCGCGCAAAGTCCTTAGCGACATGGCCTCTCTCCTCCAGAGGAACTTATCAACAGCCGCCTTGGTACAGGCACCTGTTGAGGGGGAGAGACAGCCGAGAGACCAATCCGTTTACTCCCCCTCAACTGGAGAACCAACGACCAAGGGGGAACGAACGAGGAGGATGAAGAAGATGATGATGAAGATGATGAAGACGACGATATCTTCGTCGAGAAGGTTCCAACCTCAACGCCCACTCCAGGGCGTGCACAATCTCAGGGGGAGAACCCCGGTGCACCTGGTACGTTACTATTACCATCCTCTCCCTCATCCTCTGATAACCAACCAATCTCTTCTCTCCTTAAAACTAAACCTGCACCTGAAACCATCACCCTTGACACCTCCTCTGAAGACTCTCCAATAAACAACCTTCAAATGGTTGTCTACCAACCACCCAAACAACCTACCCCTGAACCAACACCTCATCCTTCTCCTAAACAAACCTCTGAACCTGAAAACCAAGAAAACTCTGACTTTCAGGATGTGAACTTTGGTTCTGTCACTGGTGAGATTATTCGCCTCATGGAGAATAGTCCATCAGAACAGACAAGAGCCGAATTAAGCAGAATGACTTTCAGAGTAACTCCTCTAAACCCTGAATCCATTCCCTCTAAACCAACCCGCTTTAACCCTGAAGCATCCTCTTCCAGAACCCCTGAAATTAGAGCCCCTCCTGAAACCATATGCCTATCATCAGATGATGAATTCATCTCTGATGACTTCTCTACCCCTGCTTCTTCTCCCAGATCTCCTCCCTCTAACTCTCCTAGATCTGAAGGTGAGAATTACCCTGACAACTCTGCTATTGTCAACAGGGATGGGCGTTTAAACGCCGTGATAGAGCGACTCGAGAGTACAAGAGTAAAAATTCCTCTTCGTACCTCTTGTGACTCCGAGTTCGCCTATCTATCGCAGGAGGAATACAACGCTGCTGTACAGGCTCAAGAAGAGCATAATAAGAAGCAGAAGGAAGCCTTACTCTCTGCTCAAGCCGCTCGAAGGCTTGCATCAGATTTTGTGGATGAAGATGCTGAAATAAGTGCAGATCCTATTCTTGCACAGAAGGCTGCTCTGAAGGTCTTCAACAAAAATGCAGAGGAACAGACTGAAGAAGTAAACGCTGAGCTTGACTGGTGCAGAGATCGTCTACACCTAAGAAAACATGGTGCTGCTATCTCTGGAATCCATCTCAGCCGAACTCGCGGCAAAAGAGCAAAAACATGGATCACCGTCAAACGCTCAGGAGTCAAGGACGTGCAACACACTCTGGACAAGTTAGATCGTTACAACTTGTCAGAGTGGAACGAGATCAGATCCCTACTTCCCAAAGCCAACAAGAACTATCGAGCTGAAGTAGAAGAAGTCATCGAAGGACTTATTGCACGCATCAGAAGGACAACGGAAATACCTGATGACCTGCTCCACTACTCTTCAGTCCTACCTCAGCAACCTATTCGAAGATCTGCAGGCACCTCAACAAGAAGACCAACTCCCTGCATGCCCAGGGTGGTTGTCAAGCCTCTGGATCTCTCGATGCTTGATCTTTCACTCCCTTTAGGAGTCTCTCTCTCTGAAGGACAAGTCATTAGAGAACCTGTTCATGGTATTTGTGTATGCGACAACTCAAAGATCCTACGCTTTCAGCGTTTCAGTGAGCTACACAAAGCACCATATGAACACTTGGTTTCAGTCCTCTTCACTGCACACAAGGATAAAGAAAACCAAGACAATAAAGAGATCATTCGCACTGTCAGAGCTATACTCAATCACAGACTCGCATTCAGTGATACTCCAGTTCCAATACAAGTCAAGACTGAATATGTTAGCGAAGACTCTGATAGTTAGAATATTTTGTAATCTTTTCTTTCAGTACTTCACTTATGTACTCTTGTATTTTCTTTACTCTTGTAACCTGATTGAGATTAATGAAAATGCAATTCAGTGCATTGTACTTTATTCCATCATAGTACTGAAAAAGATCCCTCAAAACAGTAAATGGGACATGTACCTTTATGAGTTCTAATTCCTACTGTTTTGTCTAGACTTAGAAATTTTTTTTTCTTTCTAGACTTAGACAATTTCTCTGTTGTCTTATCATTATCATTTAGGGGGAGATTGTTGATCCAGCTCTCCTAAGACCTGATGAAATGATAATGATCCTGAATCTTTACTTAGCGAATAGGTTTTTACTTCTGTTATAGCTTGAGGAATTATCACTGAGTCTGTTCAGTGTTATTCCATGTTACTTATGCTGTAACTTATTTTTATAGTAATCAGGATCAGGATCAGGAGACGAACGAGCCTGTTCTGCAGTCTACTGATCCTATCCACTGAAGTAAAGACCTGCTGAAGACATTAAGATCATACACAAAGAACCATCAGCGACGTCGAAGAAATAGTTGATGACAGGAATAGCATGCTCGTGATCTGAAGACGGAACTCAGTGATAGCAGGCTGCTCAATATCGTATGACATCCTGAAGACTCAACAGGATACAAGTGACCCTGAACTTCATCAGTATCAGGACCCTAGTCACTGATTAGTATCCTGATCCTGAAGGATTAGAAAAGTGTCTTAGTCTAATGCACAAAAGGATTATCCGCCTTTACTGACACAAAAGTAGATAAGGACAGTCTCTTTACTGTTCCCTCCGTACTTATCAGACCTCAAGGCAACTGTTTACACACTTCCTCTTTTGCACACCATGCTAAGAGTAATTGTTTATAGTAAATAGTACAAAGGACCACTTACATTGTGACACGTACACAAAAGTGAGTCTGCATGCATTTAATGCATGGAGTATAAATTGGACGTGAAGAAGATGTTCTCTATACCTCTTCTGAATCCAAAAATACTCAAGTCCTTTCTTTCTTATTTCCCTCTATCTTCTTTCTTACATCTTCTCACTTAGTGCATAGTGAAAGAACTTAGATTGTTTAGTTTAGACTATTTGTCTTTTCTATTTCCGCAACAATCTGTAAATTCATATTGTTAATATAACAAGAATTTAAAAGTGAAAAATTGTGATTATATTCAACCCCCCCTTCTATAATCCCAAACACTATCCTAGCTTGAAGGTCACCTACTTGGGACCAACACTAATATCACAACTAATGCATAAAACTTGACAATTTATTGAAAATTAAACACAATACCATGAAAATATCAAGAATTATGTCTTCAACTTTGCTTCAACTTTGAATTCTTCAAATTTCCTCCATTTTTCTTCAAATCTTCAAAGTTTTGGCTTGATAATCCTTCTTCAAATCAGTAATCCAGCTCTGATACCAATTGTAAGTGTAAAAGATGAACTAAATCATCAAGATATCATCAAATCATGATGAATCTGGTGTAAGAAAGATAATATCAAAGTAGAGAGTGAAAGTAGAGAGAGAGAATGTTGAGAGCAAAAGTCATATGTCATTCATGCAAAATAGAACGTGAATTACAAAACTAAGGCATTGAGGTATTTATACCCCAACCTATAAAAATGGAAAATTACATAAGAAGTCCCTCAACTAATCTCTAAACAAAGTTCTAACAGATATATTCTTGAGTAAAATCAACGAATTGGAGAAAGCCCTCATCATCACCATACATGGAATGTGAATGCTTTAGATTTCAAACCCTCAAGTACTTTTTCTCAAAACTCCAATTCTATAGTACTATGTTCTCCAATCTACTCCACCATTTCATACATGGAAGGATTAACATATACGGCACCTAAATCAACGGTACAAATTTCTGAAATTGTATCGGATGATTGTACCAATAATGTTGGTGAGAATGGTAGGTCATCAGGCCTGTCCAAACCAGGAAATATGGTTCCTCCTAAACTATCCCGGGAAGACAAGGGAAGACTCCAATAGTCACCCCTGAGTCTGAAGTTGTGAGTACATCTCGTCCTAATGTGACTACTCCTAAGAAACGTCGACGCTCTCGTAAAAACAAGAAGTCATCTAATCCTAAAGAATAGTCATACAACTTCCACCCGAAAAATAAAGCTTCACATCATCACCCTCATGCTAATCATTCTTCTTCAAATGTGACAGATCATAATATGAGAAAGAATAGGCGTAATTCAGCAGAGAATGGATATAAAGAAGGAAGTTGTTCGAAGCCATTTGCTCATAAGACTAGGAATATGAAAAACAAATTTTCCAATGATGTATTTCATAGAACTAATAGTCATGTACCCCCATTTTCTGTTTATGAATGCGAACACATTGTCTATGTTTTTAATAGTAATTTTCATTGTCAAAATACCTTTAGATTTGGTTTTTGTGCAAATGCGTTTGTGAATGATCGTTACTATGCTCCTAACTATTTTGGATTCAACAATCATGCTTATCATCACTACACTCATCATGCTAAGACACATAATTCCAAATCAAAGCAAAAGTCTACAAAAAGGAGTAAAGAACAAACCAAACCTGCAACTTCTAATCAGAAAGGGCCCATTCCCAAATGGGTATCTAAAAATGTTTGCCCGTGATTTTGCAGGATGGTCATGTGTGGTACACGGATTCAGGATGTTCCAAGCACATCACCGAAACGAAAGAAATTCTCGCTAACTTCAAGCGCAAATATGGCGTAAACGTTTGATTTGGGAATAAACTATCAGCACCAATAATGGGATACGGTGATATCCTCCATTATAAAATCACCATCAATAGAGTAGCCTATGTAGAAGGTTTGAGTCACAACTTGCTCTGCATCGGAAACTTTTGAGAGATAAGATGTTGTGTCAGGACATTTGAGGGAAAGGAACTCATTGAGGGTACTCGCGGGTCAAATCTCTACATGGTCAATTTCAAGAAACAACGCCCAATCTCAGAAATATGTCTTCTCACTAAGGCATCTCTCATTCAAAACATGTTGTGGCACCGAAGACTATCCCACCTGAACTATGCTACGATTAATCAACTAGGTAAGGCATGGTTGGTGACTGGTGTTCCATCTTTGAAGGTCACCAAGGAAGAATTGTGCTCAACATGCGAGATGGGGAAAATCATGAAATCAACCCATAAGCTGAAAGTGGAGCACAATACCACCAAAACTCTTTAGCTCCTCCATATGGACTTGTGTGGACCAATGCGTGTACAAAGCATCAATGGGAGGAAATATGTACTTGTGGTTGTGGAAGACATCTCACGGTACACGTGGGTGAATTTTCTAAGGAGCAAGGATGGAGCTACAGAGATCATCATTTCTTTTATTAGAAATGTGTAGGTCAGACTACAACTTCCTGTTCAAGTGATTCGTACCAACAACGACACTAAGTTCAAGAATCACACCCTTGATTCTGTCGGCATCACTCATACTTTCTCAGCTGCCCGTACACCTTAACAAAATGGTGTTGTTGAACGAAAGAATCGCACCCTAGTGGAAGCTGCTCGAACAATGTTAGCATCCTCAAAGTTTCCATTACACTTCTGGGCTGAAGCTGTTGCATCCGCTTGTTTCACCCTAAACTGGTCTCTTTTTCACTAGAGGTTCATGAAGACTCCATATGAATTAGTGTACAACCGACCTCCAAGCATCAAGTTCTTTAAAGTATTTGTATGCGAATGCTATGTGAAGAATGAAAAAGACAATCTTGACAAGCTCAGTCCAAATGGTGATGAGGGTATTTTCATCGGGTATGCCAAGGACTCTCCGTCCTACCGTGTACAACAATAGAATTAAGACGTGTGGTTGAGAGCATACATGTGGATTTTGAATAAGGCATAGAAAAAGACTCTACACCAACACCAGTTACACCAGGAATCTCTAGTGTTCTGGCTTCTGTTTATCTTCATGGCAATCCCATGACCTCTTCTTCATCGACAAACAAACCATCTTCTTCTAACTCTAACTCTTGTGATTTGGATGAATTGTTTGAATTCTTTTATAAAGATTTTTCTGCACATGCTAATGTTGTTCTCCCTATTCATGCAGTTGTTCAAGCAGCACCTCATGTGATTGTCTCGACCACTAACATCTCATCATCCAACCTCCAAGGTACTTTTTCATCATCATCTGCAACAACATCACCAAGTTCTCAAGTATCTCCTGCACCTGCTGAGGGGGAACCTCTCCACATCCTCTAGCAACAGGCTCCTGTGATGACTGCTTCTAGACCATAAAGTGATGCTTCCTCTACTATACCCACTACATGTCAACAAGGCACTCCTACACCACATGTGGCAGGTCCTAGTACAAGAACTACACATCCTGCTTCAGAAGCTTGTGGCCCCTCACCTATATCTACAGATACATCAGCAGCACCTGGTCCCATTGTGGTACACTCTCAAGTACGACCAACCTCTACTACGCTTGCAACAACCAGACGTGAACCCGAGTTCTATATCGATCTTCGAATAGAACTTGTACCCCCTCCAACCTTACCTCATACAACCAAGTGGACACGCGCTCATCCACTTCATCAACTGATAGGCAGCACATCTGTGCCTGTCAAAATAAGATCAGCAACTCATAATGAGTGCTTGTTTGCAGCCTTCTTATCTAATCATGAACCCTCACATGTGACGGAAGCCCTTGATATTTCTGATTGGGTAACCGTCATGCAAGAAGAGTTGAATCAGTTAGAATGCCTGGGTGTCTGGAGACTTTTACCTAGACCAAAGAACAAGTCAATCATCGACCTAAAGTGGATATTCAAAAACAATAAGGATAAAGATGGGATTGTAACAAGAAACAAAGCACGTCTAGTAGCCAAGGGGTACAAGCAACAAACATGAATTGATTATGACGAGACATTCGCACCAGTGGCCAGATTTGAGGATATTCGCATCTTCTTAGCCTACCCTGCTCACAAGAACTTCACCGTTTACCAAATGGACGTGAAGACTGATTTTTTCAACGGCGAACTGAAAGAAGAAGAGTATGACTCTCAACCAGAAGGCTTTGTTGATCGTACCAAGCCTGATCATGTATACATCCTCGACAAGGCTCTATACGGGTTGAAGCAAGCTTCCCATGCATGGTATGATCACCTCTCGTATGTGCTATTAGAAAATAGGTTCTACAAAGGTAAAATCGATTCCACTCTTTTCATAAAAAACAAAGGTAATGATATCCTGTTAGTTCAAATCTATGTTGATGATATCATATTTGCTTCTACTAACTCAAATATGTGCACGTGGTTCAGTAATCTCATGACCACCATGTTTGAGATGAGAATGCTTTGGGAGTTGTCTTTCTTTTTAGGACTTCAAGTCCTACAAAAACCCGATGGTATCTTGATTAATCAATCATAGTACATCGGAGATCTTTTAAAACGTTTTCATATGAACACTCCTTCCATTGCTAAAACTCCAATGGCCTCAGTCACTTTGATCGGTGCAGACCCAAAAGGGAAGCCTGTACATCATAAGACATATAGAGCCAATATTGATTCTTTGTTATATCTGACTGCTAGTAGGCCCAATATTATGTTCGCTATGTGTTTTTGTGCTCGTTTTTAGGCAAACCCAAAAGAAACACACATGATGGCTGTCAAACGTATCCTGAGGTACATGAAAGGCACACCCAACCGTGGGTTGTGATACCTAAAGGAATCCGACTTTGAGCTCGTCACATTCTCGGACGCGGACCATGGAGGTTATCAACTGGACCGGAAGAGCACATCTTGTGACAACCCTCCAATTCTCATTTCGGGTCAGTAATATTTAGCTGACTTCTCTGCACGGAACGCAGTTCTATACTGTCGTTTTATCAGAAAATCATGCTTTATAACTATATATGTTGCTAAATGGCCAAATAAATTGCCTTTGAGATTTTTAAGTTGACACAGTATTCGGTTCGCGAAACCGACTGACTGTTAATGACAGGTCCCGATTCCGACCACTAGACTGTTAAAGTAATTTATAAAATGATCTAAAATATTAAAAGTATTATATTTTAGCGAGTTCCTTATTAAAAATCCGAAAACTGCATTTCATTACGTAAAATTGGCAAAAACGCGCATTTTCGGTAACGGTTCCAATTTTAGCAGCTTTTTACACCCAATACTACTAAACTCTATTTTTATCTACAAATTTAAATGGCTTGAAACCAGCCATATTTTAAATTAAACAAGCCTTTGGAAGCCCCTTGGTTTGAATTAAATCAAGAGACAAGAATTTGAAAACCAACCAATATAAGTATTACCTACTTACACACTTTAGCTTCACCAACACACCACACCATCTCCTCTTCTCTCTATGAACGTCCAAACAACCCCCCTTTCCTCTATTTTGCTGATTTAAATACCCCCTAACCCTCCTCCATTCACCTCATTTGTATCATAGCTCTCTCTCTCTAAGTTCTCTCACTAAAACTCCTCTCTCATTTTCTCTCTAGTTTCTCTCTAATGTTCTAAGAGTTCTTCAATTTCTTGAAGATTCAAGTAATCTTCAAGGACATTTTAAAGGTAAAACATATGTATTTCATCCTTTACTTACTCTTGTTTCATGATTCCAAAGGCTAGTAGATGCATACCAAGCATGAATGTTGCTCGAAGTGGTATGTGTTAGACCATGACTTTTGAGTTGTAAAGAAGTAAGGGGCGTATTTTGAACGTTTGTAATAGTTAGTTTGAAACAATATCTTTTGTGCACCTTGTAAAAGAGTCATAGACTCTAAGGTTGTTTTATGTAACTTCGGCTCTATAAATATGGGTCGCTGGTTAACGTTTTCTAATAATCAAGTAACTGACAACTTTCTCTATATGCATTATCGTGTTATTATTATCGTCATATTTTGTGCATACATTGCTTGATTACCGCTGTTTGAGCATTACTATCTCTTGTAATTGCTTGCAGTGGTCCATTTATCGCATCCTTAGATATTCACGGACTAACAATTAGTTTCAGAGCTATCGTTTTGGTAGTTTTGGACAGATTTTAGAGGCTGTTCTTGCTTACTGAGCAAGTTCCCGAATCGGATATATCAACTCCCGAATTGGACACTAGTGTCCCGATTCGGAACAATTGATTTCCCGAATCGGAACTCTTAACTTTCCCAAATTGGATCATTGGTTTCCCGAGTTGGATATTCGTATCCCGATTCGGAAAACTTATTTCCCGATTCGGATCTTTAGCCTTTCCCGTATTAAAATTTGAACAACTCCCGACTTGGAAATTTGAACTCCCGAATCGGGACTTGTATTTTTGACTCCCGAATCGGGACTCACATTTCCTGAATCGGGACTCTCAGTTTTTCCCTCCTTGGCCTTTCTTTTTGAAATTTTTGAATTTCTATAAAAGAAAGTGCTTTAAGCGCGGAAGCTCTGTCCAATTAGATAACACCAACTACTCAAAACAGATCCTATTTCTGAGGATGCGATGTCGAAAGAAATATTCAGTATCTGTTCTGAAACCCGACCTCCAGTATTAGTCGTCGGCGAATACCAGCAATGGAAACGCCGAATGATTAACTTCCTTGATCTACTGGATGACAAACTGATGGTCTCTATCATTGAGAGACCAATCAGACCAACGGTTACTGTAGCTGAAGTAGCCAGAACTGATGTCACTCCTCATCTACCTGCATATGAGGTTGAAAAACCATATGACATGTTCTCTCATGATCAACGTGCCCGGGCAGCCATTGACAAACATGCTCTCACGTTACTCACCATGGCACTGCCTAATGACATGTTCGCAAGAGTTGACAGTTGTAAAGATGCTAGAGCGATGTGGCTGGGCATTGAACAGCAAATGCAAGGTGGAGACAAAGCACTTGAAGGCCAAAAGGAGAACGCGATGAACGCGTATGAAAGCTTTTGTGCTCGTGAAGGAGAGACACTGATGGAGACCTATAATCGTTTAAACATCTGTGTAAATGATTTACGAAGACTCGGACTGGAAAAGAACAAGTACGAGGTTAATGTGAAATTCCTCAAACGACTAAACAAACTCTGGCAGTCAGTCAATATCAGCATTCAAGTGAGCCAGAATCTTGGCCAACTTGGACTTCATGATTTATACAGCATGATTCTGCCTCATGAAGAAACCTTATTCGGTAAAACTGAAAAAAAATCGATCCTCCTACTCTGGCCTTGATGTCAAACAGAGGATCGTCCTCTCATGAAAACTACACCGTTGAAGAACCTGTAGTTCTTGATGATGGACTTACCGAAGAGGAGATGTTTCACCTGGAAAACTCCTTGTCCTTAATGGCTAAATTTCGGGGTAATCCCCAACTCTTCAACAGATTCAGACAAGGACCTCAGTTTGTAGGAGGTCAGTCTAATCAAGGCGGGTACCAGTCCAGAGAAAGCTTTCAAAGGAATGATCAGAGGAGAACAAACAACTATCAACAACGTGATAGTTCTGGATACAACAATCAAGGATCTTACCAAGATCGAAGAGAAGGCTACAACAACAACCAGCAACAGCAAAGGGATCAGGATTACATCTCCAACAACTACCACGGAAACAGAGGTTATCAGGGAGGTGGTTACAATCAAAGGTGGAACAACCAATCTGGTTCTAACAATAACAACCAATACCAGAAGACAAATGATGAAGGTCGTCAGTACAACAACACCGGTGGAACTGAACCACCACAACAGAACAAGCTACCAGCTCTAGAAGCTCCACCCGCAGCCAATCAAAACAGAAATCCTGCTCGGGTTCCCACCTGCTACAACTGTGGTGACCCGGGTCACTATGCATCTGATTGCAAGAAAAAGCTCAAAGACTCTGCCTACTTTGAGAAGAAGGCTGCCATGATGAAGAAGAAAGAGATGGGAAAGGTGGTGTTGGCTGATGACGAAGACTGGATCATGGAGCCAGAAGACTCAGATGATGAAGGCCCTTGCACCGTGCAAGGACACTGTCTCATGGCTGACTTTGAGGAACCCTGCATATCCGGTTCCCCAAATGACTCAACTGATGAAGAAGCTGAGGTAAATTCTTATTCATTATTGTCAAAACCTGATGAACTGTCTAAGTCTGAAACTCTAAGACTCGAGAGCCAACTCCAAATGGAAAGAGCTCTCGTCGCGAGATTCAGAATAGAGAGTGCTGTGTATAAAAGTAGTTTAGAGGACCTCACCGAGAACTTTAATAGAATGGAGCTTGAGTCTGGGATTAGAGAATCTATCCTCGAAAACATGCTCCTTGATCTTCAAAGATCTCACGACGAAATTGAAAGCAGTCGTGAAGAAGTCAAGCTCAAATTTCACATTCTTTTTGAAGAAACAACAAAATTGTTTGTAAAGGTAGAAGAGCTTGAGGAAAATAATCTAAAGAGAGGATAATCTGAACATATCTTGAGTCTGCTTACCAAGCAAACCACTCAACATCCCTTTTATCAAGCCAAACCTGGGTTGGGACATTCAGAGAAAAATATTCTTGAAAAAGCACCTGCACATCTATACAATTTTGACAATATGAGTGCTTCCAAACCTGAACCTAGGTTAGTCAAAGGACAAGACAATGACAACTATGTGATGCAGACTGTGACTTTTACTGAGATTATAGATGGAAAAGTTGTATCTTTCAACACCAGTCCTGCAAATAGTTCAACTAGTAGTCCCCCTTCCAGTCCAGTTGCAAATGGTCCTATTTTTACCTCTGCTAGAAATCCAGAGAACACTTTCACTATCTGGGAAGGCATCAAAGCTAGGACACCTAAGGTTGCAATGCCACCTATTAACTATGACGATCTGAACTTTAGCTATGACTCTAGGGAAATTGATACATCTGAGGATGCTGATGTTATCCAACCTTTGGATGTTTCCGCAACTCAGCCTCCTGCCCTAGTGTGTATAGAGAAAGAGATGTTCCATCTCAGGTCCAAAGCCGTAGAACTTGATGCCTGTCGCCATAAGATAAAGAACTTTGAGACGATTCTCTATGAAAAAGACAACCAAATCAAGTCATTGGAACATAGTTATCATGAGGAAAATGCCGAAAGGATAGGTATGCCGAACCAATGTGAGAACGCAAAGTTTTCCTACTCATGTTTTAAAACCAAATTTGCAGATCTCAAAAAACAACTAGTTATCCAACTTGTTAATAATACAATGGAAAAAGACTTCTTTTATGAAAAAGAACTGTTGTTTGGTCAAACTTTCGCAAATCAAAACTGTGAAATCAATCAGTTGAAAAAACGTGTGTCTTTCTTAGAGGAATCTGACTCATGGGATTCAAGTACCAAAAGTTCACCTCTCATACCAGACTTTAGGACAACCAAGCCTAAACTTGTATTGGATCCAAATATTGAGTATGATGTTAAGGTATTTTTAGATGCTGATGATCCTCCTTCAGGTTATATTCCATGAAAACCTGTTTTGCCAAAGGCACCTGCTGTAAAGCAAATCAGTTCCACCAAACCACTTGTATCAGTGTCTGTGATAAACACTGAAGGTAAAACTTGTGACGGTACTGACAAAGGGAAGTCAGTTAAGCCTCACACACCTACAGTAACACAAACACAGCATTCAAATACTAAGGATGCTAGTAGCTTGGTGAAACCCATTCAGGGACTAGACTTTCATTCTAGTTCACTTGATGTGGGTGACAACTCCAAACCCAAACAACCTTTGAAAATGTTAAAATCCGTTTGTCAAAACGCCACTAATTTCAAAGGTGGTCAATCCATTCTTGTTAAACCGTCACCCAACTCACAACTGGCTTCTCATGCAGATGCGAGGACAGGTGATGGAACAGCTAATGTGAAGCCACGAAGGAGGAGATATCGGAAGAAGAAGAACTCTTTTAATGCTTTCCCTAAATGGGGTGGTCATGATCACACTGGTCTTGGCTACAACCCACCTAGTTGTAATTCAAACGTTATCTCAAAGTCTGTAAACTCTAATCGTTCTGCGAATTCTGATAATCTTACAGCTTTTAAAAATCATATTTGTTCGTCGTTTGATAACTGCATGCGTATTGATATGCCTGGTAATGCAAATGCTTATCGTAAGTCAGGTAGTCCTCACCGGGAAAGAAATAAGAAAATGACAAAGCAAAGTGCTTTGCCTCATGTGAAGTCTCCTAAGCCTAAAGAGAAATCTGAAAAGGACACTTCACCGGCTGCTTTATATGTTTCTAACGGTAGGACACCCATGTGGCAATGGGTTCCTAAACAAACTTGAATTTGCGTTTTTGCAGGGCAGTCACATGTGGTACTTTGATTCAGGAGCTTTCAGACATGTGACTGGGTAGCGCAACATCCTTTTCGACTACGTCGTCAGAGCTGAAGGCTTCGTCAAACTTGTAGCCAAAACACGTCTACCAATACTGGGATATGGAAGCATGACGAATGGAGAACACGTCATCAAGAATGTGCGGTACGTTGAAGGATTGCCTTTCAACCTACTCAGTTCAAGCCAATTATGTGATGGAGGATATCTTGTAAAGACATTCATTCTTGTGAGCAATGTTGAAGACGAGGATGGAAACGTGATTCTTCGCGCTAGAAGAAACGGTCACTTATATACCACAATGTTCTATGCTATTCCTCAACAAATGGAAACTGTGGTATTTCTCGTAAAAGCAATGAAGGAAGAAAGCTGCCTGTGGCATCAGCGTTTGTCTCATCAGAACTTCAGGGATATGAACAAGCTCGTATCTAAACACCTTGTCAACGGTCTTCCAGAGACGCGACTATCTAAAGACACCCTATGCTCTGCTTGCGAGAAAGGGAAAATGAAGAAGAGTTCGCATCCGTCATAGATGGACACAAACTGTCACCATCCCCATGACATGCTGCATATGGATCTCTGTGGACCGATGAGAGTCGAAAGTCTTGCATGCAAGAAATATATGCTTCTACTTATCGATGAATACTCTCGGTACACATGGCTTGAATTCCTAAGAGCCAAATCTGACGTTGCAGATCTAATCATCGCTTTCATCAAACGAATCTAAGTCCTCTTGGGTTGTCAGGTGAAGAAGCTAAGAAGCGACAACGGTACAGAGTTTCGGAATGTGAAACTCCAGTCTTTTCTTGATGAAGTGGGCATCTCTCACAACTTCTCTGTTGTACGTACTCCCCAGCAAAACGGAGTCGTAGAAAGGAAGAACCGTACGTTGGTCGAAGCTGCGAGATCCATGATAGCACATTCTGGTGTACCACCATCCCTGTGGGCTGAAGCAGTATCTACTGTCTGTTACACTCAGAACAGGACCCTAATCGTCAAGCGAACTGGTAAAACCGCGTACAAAATGGTCAACAAGCCTAAGCCGAATATTAAATTCTTTAGAGTTTTCGGTTGTGTATGCTATCTACTGAACAGCAGAGATGATCTGGGAAAGTTTGACGCTATGTCGGATGAGTCTATCTTCATTGGATACTCACTTAAGTCAGAGACTTACCGTGTATACAACAAACGGACCCAATCTATCTTTGAAAGTCGGTACGTTGATTTCTCTGAGACTGAGATGTATTCCGATGCCAGCTCTAGTACAACTAGTCCGATCTTCCCTGAACTGACCACTGTTTCACCACCGAGCACAACTATTCCTACTGACTCGTTTGAATCTGATTTTGTTGACTTAGCAGAATTTGATCTAACCACCCTCGTTGGTCCCATCATTGTTCCTGCTCCATCTGATCATACCATTCCTTCATCAACATCCATATCCGCAGACGCATTCGTGAATGAGAGCACATCCTGTTCTACCGCTGTAGGAGAAACCTCTTCTGGTACTGTAGAACCGGTGTCTTTACTAAACCCCATCATAGAAACAGAATCCTCTTCTAACACTGTGAATGAGGAAACTGTTCTCTCCCCCTCACATCTCTCTTCAACTCAACCCTCTCCTGAAACTGCAGTTGAAGTGGTCTGAGAACAGACAGTGTCCCCTGTTCTTGCACCAATTCCTGAAGTTGTTCCGCCACCTTCTCCATCCAGAACTTATGCTGAAGTGGTACGAAAACCCTGTCCGGAGACCATGTTGAATACTGATCCGGATGCTAGTCTTCTCTCCTCCGCCATTCGGGATGAGAACGACTCACGAAACAACATGGAATACGATCCTATTCCCCATACTAGAAAGTGGACCAGAAGCCATTCCACTACCAACATCATCGGTAGTCCATCTGCTCCAGTGACAACTCGCTCTTCAAAGAAAGGTGAAAACCTAATTCTTTTCGGCGGCTTCCTGAGTCAACTTGAACCAACCAAGACCCAAGAGGTTCTTTCAGATCCTGATTGGGTAAGGGCTATACAGGAAGAGCTTGCCGAATTCGAGCAAAACAGAGTTTGGCGCCTTGTTGAAAGACCAAGAAGAATAAGAATCATTGATTTGAGGTGGATCTTCCGCTACAAGAAAGATGAAAATGATCTTATTATCCGTAATAAGGCTCGTTTGGTCGCCAAGGGATATCGTCAACAGGAAGGTATCGACTACGAAGAGACATTCGCTCCGGTGGCTAGAATCGAGGCCATTAGGATTTTTCTCGCATATGCAGCTCACAAGAACATGAAGGTCTTCCAGATGGACGTCAAGTGCGCGTTCCTAAATGGAGAACTTCAAGAAGTAGTATATGTTAAGCAACTCGAGGGATTTATTGATCCCAAGTACCCGGAACATGTTTACCTGCTTGACAAAGCACTTTACGGCTTGAAGCAAGCACCTCGCGCCTGGCATGAAACTCTTACCATTTACTTGCTTGGATGCGGATTTAAGAAGGGTACTGTTGATCCTACCCAGTTTCTTCGAAGGTCAGGTAATCATTTGACAGTAGTGCAGATATACGTGGATGATATCATCTTTGCATCTACAAACTCTGAGTCTTGCACTTAGTTTGAGCAGATAATGAAATCCAGATTTCAGATGAGTATGATGGGCGAACTTACGTTTTTCTTGGGACTTCAAGTCGGTCAAACCCCGCAAGGGATTTTTATAAATCAGTCCAAGTATACTCATGACATTTTAAACCGTTTTGATTTCAATGGACCTAAGTCTGCCTCAACTCCGATGTTTACGTCATTTCAACTGGATGCGGATTTATCTGGTAATCCAGTTGACCAAAAGGTGTATCGTGCGATCATTGGATCTCTGCTTTATCTCACGACCAGTAGACCCGGCATTATGTTTGCCACATGTGTTTGTGCTTGTTTTCAGTGCGACCCTCGAGAATCACATCTCGGGGCTGTCAAGAGAATCCTTAAGTACCTGAAGGGCACACCTAATTTTGGCCTATGGTACCCTAAGGATTCTGGCTTTGAACTAACAGCTTTTACAGATTCAGATCATGCAGGCTGTAAGTTAAACAGGAAGAGCACGTCAGGAGCCTGCCAGTTTCTAGGGGACAAGTTAGTAAGTTGGTCCTCGAGAAAACAGAAATGTGTTTCTCTTTCAACAGCTGAGGCAGAATATGTCGCCGCGGCGTGTTGTTGTTCACAGGTTCTTTGGATGAAAATTCAACTGGTAGACTATGGCTATACCGTGCATCGGATTCCAATTTACTGTGACTCTAGCAGTGCCATTCAGATTGCGGCGAATCCAGTTCAACATTCTCGGACGAAACACATTGATATTCGATATCACTTTATCAAAGATCACGTCGAGAAAGGTAACGTTGAATTGTTCTTTGTTGAAAGTGAATGTCAGATAGCTGACTTGTTCACTAAAGCTTTTGATGAGAAGCGACATTACTATTTATTTAGTAAATTGGGCATGCTAGATCCCCCGGCAGATTTCTAGGGGGAGCCAATCTTTTAATTATATGCATGTGTGTAGGGGGAGCTCTGTGTCGCATATATCTAGGGGGAGCTTGTATATAAATGTTGTGTTTTACTAACTCTTTCGGATCCAATCTGCAATGGATACCATTCCTAACTTTTCTTGCAGGTTGTAGAACCGAAGTACGGCTTCTGAATACTTCAGTTCAGGACCCGTCGTTCAAAGTATAAGTCTTCTGACCACTGGTGTCAGAACTGTTGCTAAATCCGATCTCGGAAATTTCCAGGTTAGTTGTTTCAATAAAGTCAAGGGGCTGAACTTGTAAAATCTATGAACATGCTAATTTAGGGGGTTGGAAGTGACAGGTTCCAATTCTGACTAGGTCATGGACCAGTTCTGCTAGTTTCCAAAACATCAAGTTCAGGGACCGTTTTTGCAAATTTTTTAAAACCACAAGTTCAGGGGAAGTTTTGAAATTCTTTCAAACGTTAAGTTCAGGGTTCATTCCGTAATTTCTTGATAGTCGTGATCTGAGAGAGTAGTTATCAGATAAAATTTTCAAAATACCTGATAAGTTATCGGAAAATATAAAAGCGGGAGTTGATAACTGAATTCAGTTATCACTTTCAAATTTCAAAAGCTCTTATCACTTTCTCTCTCGAGTATTCAAGAACACGAAGAACGACCCGAACGATCCATTGCTTCCCAGCTTCCCCGAGCGTTCGTTATCGCTCCAATCGACGATCCGACTACTTCTTTACGATCCTGGTAAGACTTCGAACAACCTTATGCATTCAGATTCATCTAAACATTAACGATTATTGATCGGATTAAAGCCTAAAGGTTTCGGATAAAACGAAACCCAAAAGTCTTTGGATTAGGGTTTCGGGACGTTAGATCGATCCATTCTTCTTCTTAAACTAATTTAAATCACTAATGTATAACTCTTCTTAAACGGGTTTCATCGAAGTACCGATTCGGGACTCTTCGTGTGTTCTTGATTTGGGGATTTGGGTTCATGATTCGGGATTTTTGATCTCCCGAATCGGGAGATTGAAATTCCCCGATTCGGGACCTTGCTTTTGGGTTTAGAATTCCCCGATTCGGGACTTTTATTTTATATGATAATCTCCCGATTCGGGAATTTAGTCTTACATATTACATATCCCGATTCGGGACTTATATATTGTGTATACTCTTGTGTTTTGAAACCCCCGATTCGGGATTTTGTACCCCCAATTCGGGACTCGGCTTTTCTCAAGAATCGTTCTTAACAAATCACCTTACGGGATTTGTCCATTGACCGATTCAAGATTCAAGCCAGTCCTGGATCCGTGGTTTCAAATCCAGTTTCGGGTCGTTATTATCTCGACATGAGTTTCGCGGCTTACCTGTTTTACAATCTCGTTCGACTCAGTTTTAAAGATTCCCTCGGGAATCTTCGAAAAACTGACTCGCGCCTAACCAAAACTCTGTCGGATTTTCGTCAGAAGACTTGTTTAAGTTTAGAAGGGTCTAACTGCTTAATTATTTCCTGTTTCTGTCAGAAATGGCAAAACAGAGAGAACGCCCTTCTTCCTCGATCGATCCAGAGGCTGACCGAGCTCTTATTGCTCCCACGGACATCGTTCCCATACTCCAGAACAACGAGTATGTGGACCTCTCTACTATCCGGGTGCGACACACCATCGTGAGAGAAATCATGCGAGCTCATCCTCTGTCTTATGCCATGACGGCCACTGCCGAGGTACCTGCGATCTACCTCCAGCAATTCTGGAAAACCGCCGTTCTGGACCACCGGTACGGAGTCTTCTCGATCATTGGTCGAGTAGATCAAATCGAGCTGGTTATCACCACGGAGGACATTCGACGCATCCTTCACCTCCCTGCCGCTACTGATGGCGGTCACCAGGAGTTTGATGCTCTTGTTTTGGGACCCATACTGCTCAGTGAAATCCTCGCTCTTGGGGTAACCGAGGACGTCAACGGGGTCTCCCAGGTGTCTACGAGCATACTGCCACCGATCTGGGCACAGTGGTTCAACATGATGAACAGGTGCCTCTCATCGAAGACGATGGGCATTGACAAAGCGACAGCGTCCTTCTGGCACATCTTCCACTCGGTCGCATATGGTCGGCGCATAGACATCGCTGCGCAGTTATGGCTTGACATCACGAAGGACCTGACGACCAGGGAACGCACCAGACATCATTCGATACCTTGGTTGCGGTTCTATGGTCTTATCATTCGTGACCATATGGAACGCAATCAGGAGATCTGACGCCGTTCCGGTCATCCTGTCATCGAGCCAAAGAAGATCAGCTGGTTGGCCAACCGTGAATACACCGAGGGCTAGTACTAGATGCCAATTCCTCCACACGTCCTCAACGCACTGGACCAGCGAGCACCGAGCGTCGTTAGGTATAGGATTCACCTAGGTCTAGGCACCGCGCCTATGGACCATCCACAACCGGAAGGTCCTGCCCAAGGTGCGCAACCCGTCCCTTCTAGTCCTCGGGCCTTACGTCCGAGGCACGGGGGTCCCACTAGGGGGGCCTCTGGCTTGGGTGGAGTGATGAGTGTGGACGTGAGGGAAAACGTGCGTAGTATCGTATGAAGAACCGCCATCGCTCCGCATCGACGTCTACCGACCTTCCGAGGACTCGAGAAGAGAGATTGAGCCGTCTTAGGCAACAGATGATAGATGATCCGCAGTTGCCTACACCGATGGTCAAGGAGTACATTCCTCGCCGACGAACCACTCCTCGTTTTCCGACGATCGAGGAGGTTCCGGAACCATCCACTCCCACTGACGCTTCTGGATCTACACCTTCTGGCTCTGCTAGAGATGTCACGGCAGCATCGCCACAAGAACCTGCCTGTACTTCATCGCCTCCTCATCAGGCCACCACCTCGAGACTCCCGACGGATCCATCTGGTGATCCTGATAGCAGCTCGTCTGACACGACGCCACCAGATTCTGATCCGCAGGAGGGCCCGGGAGAAGGAAAGGGCAAAGGCAAAGGCAAGGGCAAAGGCAAAGGAAAGGGGAAGGGAAAGGGAGACTTTGATGACGTCTCCACCTCCTCCTTCAACGAAATCGACTCTGTACAGCTTGTTGACTACTCCAGAACCGAAGAGCACACTGCTGAACCGGAGGCAAGCGAGTCTTGGATGCAACTTGGTGCTGGTGGCGAAGGGTTTCAGGGTGAGAGTCAGGGTCTTGTGAGTCAAGAGGCCGAAGTAGTAGAGTCCCGCCAGGATGAAGAGTTGATAGAAGCTCCAAAAGAGGCCGAAGTAGAAGTGGCTCATCCTAGGCAACCAGATACCGGAACCCAACCAGCCAAGAGTCTATCCTCCACAGAGGCATCCCACACAGATGCTACTCGGCCAATGCTGAGTAGTCAAGCCGTTGGCAGCCAACCAACGCAATTGCACACCCAATCCATCCACTCGACCGCCTCACAACAGGTGGTCGTTTCATCAGATCACGGGGTTTTACCACCAATTCCACCTTTCACTCATTCGGAGTCGATCGGTGTTGAAACAAGAGAAGCTCATCCCCAGCTCTCGCCTTCTTTCATGACACATCGAGTCATAGAGCCCCATAGGACACATCTGGAGACTTCCACCTGAAGCCCCGCTGCACTTGACTCTATACCATTAGTCAGCGCGAGCCAGGGAAGCACCTTTGCGGGGCTTTCCCTGTCAACCAGATTCCGACATGAGCCGGTTTTGACACTTTCGGGAATGGAACCCAGGGATTCGGACAACATCCTTAAAGCTGTCCAAAGCAGGTTGGAAGCTATCGAGAAAGCTCACGTGGCCAAGAACCAGGGGATTGAGGCCATAGAGAAAGCCTTAGCCGCCAAGGAACAGGAAGACAGAGCCCGCCGAGCCGAGATCGAGGAGCTTCGGAAAGCAGACGAGGAGAGGCAGAAGGAGCTAGATGAAGCTAGACGCCTTATTAAAGGCAAGTTCACTGAAGGGGAGCGCCTGTCTTTTGGCGACTCAAGCCGCTCTCCTACTTCTGTCCTCCGTCTAGCACCACCACCACTTGCTGAAGAGGTCCCCGACTATGTATCTGAAGCCGAGCATCAGATGGTCATCACATCCCTCACTACTCAGATAGATATACTACAGAAGGAGGTGCGTCAGTATCAACAGACGGTGGCCACCAGGGATATTCAGCTTGAGATTGCACTGCGGAGAGTCCGCGAGCTTGAGGAGACTTGCAGGTCTCAGGCTCAGTCCTCAAAACGGGGACATGATGACCCTAACGACCCAGCCGCAGCTCCTTATGAGGGGGAGGTCCAACCGTCGAAGAGACCGTGCCTCGACCTTCCCTCCGCCTCCGGAACAGCTACAGATACGACACCGACCGACACCGCTCCACCGGCAGATCGGCCCGCAGATCCGGCAGATCGTCCTACGGATCCTTGGGACTCGGATTCTGACGACGATGACATTTCGCCTGAAGCCGTGGACTGGGTTTATGATCCTATCCCTGTGGGTGTGGTCGTTCAGTTCCCACATGAGAAGGTAACTCCTGATGTCAACCTGATCGATCCAAACACCGCTCCGACAGATCCTTCCGAGCTTCATATCACTGAGGAGGCTAGGAGGATTCTGAACCAGCTTGCTCAGAGCCTTCAGTTTTGGAAACGAACCGACAACATCATAACCAGCGCGGAGTACGATACCTTTCTCCCTACCGTTCAGAAGCCTGAGGTAGTTACGGATCCCACAGCTAAGCAGCCCATCATACTAGGTTGGAACCACGCGGTCATCTTCAGACCCTTCCTAGAGGAATCCTTCTCTCGTATCTTCCAACAGGAAAGTCTTCACACATGGTCCAAGAAGGTCTTCTTCGGGCTGTCTCACATCAAGAAGCGTCGACGCCGAACTGCGTACAACTACCAGAGGTAGCTCAGTTGGAACGAACACGGGCAGATCAGAAGGAAGCTTCGGTTCACCAAGGTCACTGATGTCCGACCTTACAAATTCGGACACCAGCTTTTCCTTGAGTTCCACGTGCGCATGTACAACCCTGGCAAACCCGACGGCAATCTTCGAGACTTCATGATCACGGAAGCTGATCTTGACAGCATCGATCTCGAAGATCTCCTCACACTTATCAGACATCTTGAGGGCCCGATTCTGAAACCTGATTACTTCAGAGATGGCCTTGAAGTCCTCAAGAGGTACGTACGTCATTCCATCAACCTCGCTCATCTTACTGACTATCAGATGGCGATAGAAAGCAAACAGCAGAAGGTAAATCTGCTTCGTCCCAACCTGGATGCCAATCTACTTGACCAATACATGCTCTACTTTCCGACGAGGGTTCCGGAGCATGGTGTTGTTGTTGGGAATTGCAGACAAAAACTAAATATGCACAGCGGAATAAAACTCAATTCCCAAACCAGAAGATCCAACCCAAACAAGTTTAGATACAATTATAAGGAGGTTTAGAATAATACCTTATGAGATTATAAAACGGTTTCCGGAAAGCTAACGGGGAATACACCGCTACTGCACCACCACGAGAACCGCTGCTAGACCGCCTAAGGATTACCAAAAACTCGAAAAACCGAAAACCCGGTTGAATGTGTGTGTGTATCGATTTGGGAGAGAGAAAGATAGAGGTTTGGCTTTTTCTTTTTCTCTAAGTTACTAATGAGATTGCAATGAGAAAACCTATTAGGTTTACCATATATTTATATTAGTAAATATGGTAATGTCCTAATAGAAAAGCCCGATTAATTATTAAGCCCGATAGGCTTTAATTAATCCTTTCCATATATTAATTTACTATTAATATATATCCATAAATAAATAGACTTTATCTATTATTTATTTTTCTCTCTTAATTAATTAATTATACTAATTAATTAATTCCACACAAGTGGTAAATCCAATTGATCTCTATTCGGGTGTGTAGCAGTGTGACCCACTAGTGCCTTATAACATTGGACACGGTAAACCTGTTACTGTCTTGCACATAATCCTTTCAGACTCCCACTTGTGCCAGACAAGTAACTCTACTGTTACCATTAGCCTAAGGAGGTCCCTAGCCAGACACTTAGGTTAACCAGGTTATAAGATCTCTTATATCCAGAGAAACAATTCTCGCTAGAATTGTACACAGGTTCATTCCTTTTACACGCGATATCTCTAAAGTGAGTTTTAGACATGGAGCGGAGGACTTCAATCTTAAACTCAAGTTTTCTTGACTCTCGATTGCTTGCAGTAACGGAACTTTCCAAATAACAACTGTTATTCTATCCGAGCGTGGCCACGCATTTCTGCCAATCTCAACCGTCAAGGGGCCCGGAAATATCTCTCCTTTTACAGAGGTGTAAATCCCTTCTTGACTATCTGCATCTGGTCACATGGCTTCCGCTGCATCTAGTCACGCCCCGTATGGCCATCCTGTTACGGCGTAGCGTTAGAACGTGCTAAGAGTACAGCAGTCCTCACATTCCCAGACCAAATATCTCAGGTCTAAGGACAACCTATCATCAAGTCAATGCTCATGACATAGGCTCCATGGAGCAGACTTGAAACTGGTCACTTCCAATACTCAAACACTCTGATGAGTATCTATGAATGTTTGGCCACATCACTTGTGCTTTTACTCATTACGTTGAATAAACCACCAAACACCCATAATAGCTTTACAATCCTGCTAAGGTTCCCACCTTAACAAGTAGCTACGGAACTTTTAGATTTTACTTACAAGACTTGTATATATAAAATCAGGGATAACTAAATATGCTAAAACTGGTTAATTTGAGACAATCATGAAAAATCCTCCTTATTTCCATCACACAGTGAAAATAATAAAACGTACACGATATTTAGTCTCAAAAATTAATCCACGGTAATAATCAAAAACTAAAACTAGCTACTAGTGTCCAGGTACTGCATCCCAATGGAATTAGCATGTGTCTCATGCTTCACTCTAGCTAGCGGCTTTGTTAGTGGATCCGCTACGTTCTCGTCCGTCGGAATCTTGCATATTCTAACGTCTCCTCTTCCGATGATCTCTCGGATGAGGTGAAACTTCCGAAGTACATGTCTCGACTTGTGATGCTCTCTAGGCTCCTTAGCTTGCGCCACAGCCCCAGAGTTATCACAATAAATATCCACTGGTCTAGAGATACTGGCTACAACTCTTAGATCCGTGATAAAGTTCCTGAGCCAGACCGCTTCCTTTGCTGCGTCTGAAGCTGCAATGTACTCGGCTTCGGTGGTAGAGTCTACTATCGTGTCTTGCTTCGAGCTTTTCCACGAGATCGCTCCTCCGTTTAGGGTAAAAACGTACCCTGACTGTGATCTGTAATCATCTCTGTCGGTCTGGAAACTAGCGTCTGAATAACCAGTGACACTAATCTCATCCTCAGAACCTCCAAAGACCAAGAACATTTCCTTTGTACGCCTCAGGTATTTCAGAATGTTCTTGACAGCCACCCAATGGGCTTCACCTGGATTTTGCTGGTATCTGCTCGTTACACTTACTGAGTAAGCAACATCGGGCCTGGTACATAACATGGCATACATTATCGATCCAATTGCTGAAGCATATGGTATCGATTTCATCTTGTCCTTATCTTGACTAGATTCGGGACATTGTGCTTTACTTAGCACTATACCATGCTGCATTGGTATAAATCCTTTCTTGGATTCATCCATCCTGAATCGTTTCAGGACTTTATCAATGTATGTACCCTGACTAAGCCCAATAAGCCGCCTAGATCTATTTCTGTAGATCTTTATACCAAGTATATATGCGGCTTCTCCAAGGTCTTTCATTTGGAAACATTTGCTCAACCAAGCTTTAACACTCTGTAAAGTTGGTATGTCATTTCCAATGAGTAGAATATCATCTACATATAAGACCAAGAAGGTTACTATGCTCCCACTGAACTTTGTGTAAACACATGGCTCAAACTCACTTTTGGTAAATCCAAATTCCTTGATTCGCTCGTCGAAATGTTAGTTCCAGCTTCTGGATGCTTGCTTTAATCCATAAATGGATTTTAGCAACTTGCACACTTTATTAGGATTCTTTGGATCTACAAAACCTTCTGGTTGTTGCATGTAGACATCCTCTGTTAACTTCCCATTCAGGAAGGCTGTCTTAACATCCATTTGCCAAATCTCATAGTCAAAATATGCTGAGATGGCCATCAGAATCCTAATGGACTTTAACATAGCTATTGGCGAGAAGGTTTCATCATAGTCGATGCCATGAGTCTGCGTGAAACCTTTCGCGACCAGTCTAGCCTTAAAAGTGTGCACATTTCCGTCCATGTCAGTTTTCTTCTTGAAAACCCATTTACGCCCAACAGCCCTACAGTGCTGGGGTAAATCTGTCAACTCCCAAACTTGGTTGTCATACATGGACTGCATCTCCGCCTTCATGGCTTCCTGCCACTGCTCAGACTCATCGCCTGATACAGCTTCTCCATAGGATGTAGGCTCATTCAGGTCTCCACCGTCCTGGGAGACTAGAAATCCAAGATACATATCTGGTTCTTGCCTTATCCTAGTGGATCTGCGAAGGTCCTGTGTTTGCACTTCCTCAACCGTTTCCGGTTGAGTCTCAACACTACCTTGTTGAGTGACTGGCTCAACAATCGGTTCAGGTGTTTCTTCCTCTACTATCTGTAGGTCTATATCATTTCTGGTGTTCTCTTGACTGAGAAACTTTTCTTCCAGAAACTCTCCATTGCGAGCCACAAATACTTTGTTCTCGCTAGGATTATAGAAGTAGTATCCCAGTGTGTTCTTGGGATAACCTACGAAGAAACACTTGTCTGATTTGGGTTTGAGTTTCTCCGAGGTTGTACGCTTAACGTATACCTCACAACCCCAAATCTTCAGAAAAGACAACTTAGGCTTCTTGCCTGTCCATGGTTCATATGGAGTCTTTTCTACCGATTTAGTTGGCACTTTGTTCAGTATGTTTGCTGCTGTTACGAGCGCGTGTCCCCAGAATGATACTGGTAACGTGGAACGACACATCATTGATCGTACCATGTCAAGCAGGGTACGATTCCTCCTTTCTGACACACCATTCATCTGTGGTGTATACGGAGGGGTGAGTTGTGAAACAATCCCACACTCTCTTAAATGACTGTCAAATTCCAGGCTAAGATATTCTCCACCACGGTCTGACCTTAAGAACTTGATCTTCCTGTCAAGTTGATTCTGTACTTCACTCTGAAACTCTTTGAATTTCTTAAAAGCTTCAGACTTATGTCGTATCAAGTAGACATACCCATACCTACTGAAATCGTCAGTAAAGGTAATGAAGTACCGGTATCCTCCTCTCGCCTCATGACTAAAAGGTCCACACACATCAGTGTGTATGATCTCCAACAAGTCATTGGCCCTTTCATTGTCTTTGTCGAAAGGATGCTTTGTCATCTTGCCCGACAAACAAGATTCGCAATTACTAAAGGGCTTAAAATCGAAAGTCCCTAGAAGTCCTCCTTTCTGGAGTAGTTCTACGCGTTTCTTGTTTATATGTCCGAGCCGACAATGCCAGAGGTAAGTTTGATCCTCAATGTCTTTGGATCTTTTACTTATATGATAGATTTCGTTGTTACTTTCTTGGAGATTCAATATGTATAGACCATTCGAAGGAGTTGCTTTGAAATAAAACATGTCATTTTTAAAGCAAGAAATCATTTTATAATCGTATTTATAATAAAATCCTTGGTCTACCAATAAATCAAAAGAAAGAACATTCTTGATCATCTTAGGAACATAATAACAAGTATCGAGTTCCAAAACTAGATCCGAGGGCAAACTAAGACTGTAGGATCCTACGGCTTCAGCTACAAGCATCGTGCCTTCACCGACTCGTAGGTTCGAACGATCCTTCCTCAAGGTCTCCCTTCTAGTGAATCCCTGTAAATGATTACAAATGTGGTTACCACTTCCTGTATCAAGTACCCATGATTCATAAGAAGTGATCAAACAATCTATCATAAAGATACCTGGCGCATCGGATAGACCGATGTCCATCTGGTCAACCTTGAATGAGTGGACACAGATATCTTGGCTACCACATTCTGGGCAACTCAGATCTCCCAGCTCATCAATCCAATCAGTACTGTCCATGAGGTCAGCACTTGCTTCCTTTGGCTCCAAACTGTCCAAAATATCCTCATGATCCTTTGCCACGTCCATCCTAGGTTCTCCCATGTATCCACTAGCTGTGACACGAATCTCCTTCGGGAGTGAGAACCACATCAGATACACAAGCTCCTCCTGAGTCATTTTGTATCCAAGTCGTGACAAACACTTAAAGAGTCTCCTTATCTCCAGGAGATGATCTTTAACTGATTGGCCTCTTTTCAGCTTCAGTGAAAAGATTTCTTTCATGATCAAATACTTGCCACAATTCTTATAGAAGCCAATCTGGTTTTCTATACCCTTCACGACCTCATGGCAGAACTTAACTCTGAGATCGACCGTGAACTCGGGCGAAGCAGAGAAAGACAGAATAGACATCACGTCAGATTCATCAGCCACAAATCTAAAGTACTCAGCAAATTCCTCTTCAGGGGCATTGCTCTTAGGTCGTGATAGTGGTTTATTGATCACATAAAGCTTATCCTGGCCGCGCAAGACATTATCAAAATGCAACTTCCAAACTGGATAGTTTTGGCCCGTAAGCTTCCACTTGCCCATAATTAGGCGAAGTGATTCCTCAGGTGAATAAAACGGAACGGTAGTATAAGACATCTACATAAAGAATAAATTCCGATTTAGTTTATTGATTATAAAACTTCTAATAAATTTATTTACCCTTAGAAAAATAAGTTTATTAGACTAGAACCCATATTTCACATGTGTCGGTAAGCGGCTTGATCACACAAACCGACCCATGCTATTTCTGGTAGGTAACCACTTATACTAATCGCATTTTAAACGAAAATACGACTTCTAAAACGTCGGGACATCGAATATTACATTCGTGCATATTTAGTCCCTCTAGTGCGCTTTGGCCCGATACGACACGGTGAATTGTTACAAAAACCAAAATAGATCGCACCACCTGAGACTGGGTGTACTTGTCACACCCCTTTCAACTTGGGGTTTGAACGCGGATGTCCAAGGCTTGTTCACTTCCAACACCCGCGTACCTTACGCCAAAAGGGTCTCAAAGTGGGTCGCACTCACGTGATCTAAGATTTTTAAACCTAAGGGGTTTTTAGCCAGTTTTTCAAAAAACCTCAATTTTAAAACTGATTCGAAAAACACTCTGTAATCGAACCTCCAGGTTTTTATAAAACATCTCATTAGATTTTAGAAATTACGTTTTATCACAACCACGCAATTAAAACAAACCACGCAATTAAATAAAAACGTAAAACAATGTGTCATAGCTTTTGCCCCTAAACTATTGTCAGTTAAGTGAGCCAACACTAAACTGACGGTCTTTAACCTAAGTGACAGACATCTCACAAGGCATGAAGGTTGAAAGCTCCCACTGGCTCCGACATCCTCGGTCCCGTCTCCAAAAGTCCGTCTCTATGTTTTTCTCCGTCTTCGGTGTAATTTAAAATACATAAAATAAAAGATTACAACAAAAGGGTTGCAAATGGCACGCAGACCTCCCTTACCAAAACAGAGATAAAATAAAATAAAACACAACCATAGGTCTGGGGCTTGGCTATGACACTCGTAACTAACAGTTCAAATAAAACAAACTTGAAATAAAGCAGTTACGATAAACATGATTTAACCAAATTACAAAACTCAACTGGTTTTATAATTATCTAAAATTAATTTTAAAACGTAAAATTAATCTTATCCGAAGTTTTAGCCTATCTGGTTAAAACAACCCTATTCACACGAAACCTTACCCGAAAACACCACCGGCGACGACAGCGGCAACCAAGGTCACCACCGCCACCGCCGTTAGACCATCCGACGACAACAGCAGCAACGGCTGCCATTGCCGCCGTGATCGGCGGACTCGGCAACAACAACAAACGCCACCACCACCACTCGGTGGTGTGGCCCGCGATCGTGGAAGCAACAAACGGCCACCGCCCTCGCCACGGCTTGGCCTTAGGGCAGCCGGCGGGTGGCCTGGTGGTTCATGGCTGGTCCGGCGACGACGGCCATAGCCGCCGCCACCCCTTCCCTCGGTCGTCGCCGTTAAACAACAGCAACGCCACCACCACCATCCTCGGTGGTGCGGCGATAAACAAAACAACCACCGCCACAGCCCGGCGAGGCCACAAGGCAGCCGGCGGTTGGTGGTGCGCGGTTCGTCTGGCGACGACGGCGACAGCCGCCGCCACCACCGCCTACAGCCCGGCGATCGGCCACGATGGCTAGCGCCACCGCAACCGATGCCCGCTCTCGATCGGTCCAACGCCGCTGCCACCGTTCGTGGTGGCCGGCGTTCGGATGGTGGTTTCGATCGGCAAACGGCCGTGATTCCACCATCGACGATCGTGGTTTCGTGTGATAACGATAAAATCCAATTTTTTAAAAACAAACAGATAAAAATCGAATTTTTAACAAAGCATAATAACGATAAACAGTTTATCACAAATAAACAATCCTGATCTAAACGTTTAGGAAGTGGCTCTGATACCACTGTTGGGAATTGCAGACAAAAACTAAATATGCACAGCGGAATAAAACTGAATTCCCAAACCAGAAGATCCAACCCAAACAAGTTTAGATACAATTATAAGGAGGTTTAGAATAATACCTTATGAGATTATAAAACGGTTTCCGGAAAGCTAACGGGGAATACACCGCTACTGCACCACCACGAGAACCGCTGCTAGACCGCCTTAGGATTACCAAAAACTCGAAAAACCGAAAACCCGGTTGAATGTGTGTGTGTATCGATTTGGGAGAGAGAAAGATAGAGGTTTGGCTTTTTCTTTTTCTCTAAGTTACTAATGAGATTGCAATGAGAAAACCTATTAGGTTTACCATATATTTATATTAGTAAATATGGTAATGTCCTAATAGAAAAGCCCGATTAATTATTAAGCCCGATAGGCTTTAATTAATCCTTTTCATATATTAATTTACTATTAATATATATCCATAAATAAATAGACTTTATCTATTATTTATTTTTCTCTCTTAATTAATTAATTATACTAATTAATTAATTCCACACAACTGGTAAATCCAATTGATCTCTATTCGGGTGTGTAGCAGTGTGACCCACTAGTGCCTTATAACATTGGACACGGTAAACCTGTTACTGTCTTGCACATAATCCTTTCAGTTGTGTATCTCACCATCAGGAAGAAACAGCGAAGGTTTATGCGGTTTAGTGAGCTATCCAGCTTCTGTGACGGCACCCTTCTGTATGTGTACAACGGGATGAAGCACCGTCTGTTGGAGAACGATATGCCAAAGACCAAGGGTTGAAATTGGAAGAGTAAGCTGATCGATGCTATGGATCTGATCGAGAACAAGCTGAAGGAAAGACTGATGCTGAGGAGAGTTGAGGCTGTGATGGAGCTCCGTACGAGAACGATCCGAGAATGGGACGAGTACTTGCAGCTCTCGCAGTGGAAACCAGCTCTGAAATATCCGCCGCCTGTCTGACTTCTTCCCAAATGGGGAGATTGTTAGACCATGACTTTTGAGTTGTAAAGAAGTCAGGGGCGTATTTTGAACGTTTGTAATAGTTAGTTTGAAACAATATCTTTTGTGCACCTTGTAAAAGAGTCATAGACTCTAAGGGTGTTTTATGTAACTTCGGCTCTATAAATATGGGTCGCCAGTTAACGTTTTCTAATAATCAAGTAACTGACAACTTTCTCTATATGCATTATCGTGTTATTATTATCGTCATATTTTGTGCATATATTGCTTGATTACCGCTGTTTGAGCATTACTATCTCTTGTAATCGCTTGCAGTGGTCCATTTATCGCATCCTTATATATTCACGGACTAACAGTATGTGTTGAGGAATAGCCAAGAATCTTGAATATGTCTTGTGTAATCTACTTTTATTTAGCATGATGGTGTGATTAAACACCCATGCATGTTGTTGTTTTCATTATTCTTGCAAAAAGAATGGCTAAAGCCTTCATATTCTACTAGTTGTTCTTGCATAAAACATCCATTCACATGTGAATAAAGCAATAAGTTGAGGTATTAAACCCACATTGCTTTTTCTTTCTACTCAAATCTGATTTCTTTCTCTTAAATAAGTTGTATCAAGCTTAGATTGACACATGCATGAAGTAAAATTGGTGTATCACATAGCCAAATACCCTTTCTTTGCTTGGATCATCACAATCTAAGCAATAAGTGAGTTGATGGCTTGTGATCACTATTTGAATGTTTGATATGGTGATAAAAGTCTTGCATGTATAAGAAATGGTTGAATAAGCTAAAAATCCTTCAAAAACAACTGAATATGTGCTTTGGAAAAGAAAAACTAACATAATATGGACAAACAATAAGAATAACTTTGTGAATACAAAACTAGTGTAAAAATTCGTCCAAAACAGTAGCTGGCAGATTCTTACACTAACTTTGGAAGGTCATATCTCTCTCATAAAAAGTCCAACTAACATGATTCTTTTTTTTAAAATCAAGTTCTATGAGTTAACTTTCAAACCCCACTGGCGGTTTGCAAAAATTCCAAGTTTTGAACCCCCGAACAGTCCGTACAAAAATATTGCACAACAGCTCTTATTTCTGTCGAGACTAAAATAAACCCACTGTTGGAGGTCGAGACTCTTTTCAAAAATTATGAAATTTGGTCAGTAAATAGTTAACTCATAATACTAAAACATGTTAAAATTTCGTGATTTTTGGAATAGTTTAAAGCACCCAAATGCATTTTCTAAAACAGCCTATGAATCTGTCAGAAATCAAGAAAACTGTTTTGTATTATTTTATGTATTTTACTACTTTTTCAAATCTTTTCATAAAAACTAATACTTGAACTACTTAAAAGGTAATTGAAGGATATTTAGAGTGAAACCTCAGTGGTATACACATGCATGACCACACACCAACGTGTTTACGCTTCGTTTATAATCACAAAAGTCCGTATTTTCGGCAAACCGTTAATCACCTTAACAATTCACGTGCATGCGTTCTAAATAAATGGAATGACCAAATTAACTAAGGAACTTATTAAAATACCTTTTTGTACTAGGGTCGGAAATCGGTGGGACTTTGTCAACGTGGGAACTTTGAACTCATGAACTCGGTGAGTTTATCACGGCCCCTTTTTATGCATTTATGTTTTGGGGTGAAAAACATGACTACTATTTTGAAATTATTACCGGATGAACAACTTGTTGTGCAACTATATTTTTGCTATCGTATGAATAACCACAGACGAATAACCCTAGACGAATATCCATTGACGAATATCCACAGACGAATATCCACAGACTAATATCCACAGACGAACATCCATAGACGACAAATACCATTAGCACTATTTTGATTTGAGGATTTTTAATAAATCCGTGTAATTTCTGAAAGATGCGTCTTTCTGCTTTTTATATTTCTCCGGTATTATTTTACTGTGGTACTTAAAAACCCGTGATCTCACCAACTATGACGATAGTTGACCTTTTTAAACTCTCATGCTTTTCAGGCGAACCGAAGTAAGAAGAATAAGATGCACGTGTGTTTAACCATCATGCATATCAATATCAAATTTCCTTTCCGTTGTAGTTTGCTTTTGTTGTAATAGTCTTAAGACATTAGTACGATGTATGAATTGTAAAACTTAATGATTTTGATATGCTATGGTTGTTTATTGTCTATGCTTTGTGTTGTGTTACTTTGCGCTGTTACACTCCATGTTTCCGCTTTCGCAGGGTGTGACAGACTTGGTATCAGAGCCAAGGCTATAGAGAATAACGATTTTCTGACGAGAAATTCAAATACTATAGCCATCAAAATATAACAATGGAAAGATGAACTTTTCTAAAAATATTTTCTTAAGCTTCTAATGTGATTAACCCGATGGTCGCTTCATTGGGTCTTAATTAAACAAAGCCTGATCAACTGTGTTTAGTTAAGGGCCAGTAATGCGAGACTAGGGAAGGTTACAATAGAAGTGTGAAAACCATAATGTTTTTCATGCATGGCATATTGTGTGTGTGTCACGATGCACCGAATAGTTGTAATGACACTATGTGACACTAATGCGTTAGTAATAGGAAGCCACTATCGAACTTACTTATTAAGATATATAAGCACTTCAGTCCTTATGTCGTTAACCGCCGGGAGGATTTCCGAGGAAGAAGAAGACCCGTCAGAATACTCGGATCGGACAATAAGGTGTCAAGCGAGGATGCCTCCGACGACTCGCACCCGGTTTCCCCTGTGGCCATTGTACCTCAACCTCCGCCAGATAACCCCGCACCTGAACCAACTCACCCTAGTCCCCATACTAGGGAGACTGCTATGAAAAGAGTTAATCCTCCTATACATAGTGGAATTACTATACCTCGTGACATCACTTTAACACCCTCTTCCAAGAGTACCAATCCGGAGGAACGTAGAAATGCCAACTGAGGAAGCTCGGACACTGAACTCCATATAAGACTTACTTAGGATGTCTAGCCAGTAGAGTACTACTTAGAAGTTATCATGAATTGGCTCACTTGTTGGAAGAGTGCATTAATAGTACGGTGGTAAAAGCAGCGACGGCAAGTAGGGTGGTGAGAAGGATAGAACTTTGTTGTCAAGCTATGGCGATTCTGGTATCAGTGTTGATTCTCATGACTGTGATCCTTGTGTTTCTTAGCGTCTAGAAATTTTTGTCATGAATTCTGATTTCCTTTCATTTTGAAAATGCATTGCAATGACGTGGTAGCGTCAAATTTTGAGATAATTACGAGAAGATATTGATTGTCTTGTTTAAAATTTTCTACTTCAACCCATACATGAAATACTACCCATTGTTTTATATCCCAACAAACCATGTCAACCAGAAACACACAAAGCATGGGAGCAACCCATGAGAATCAAATACCAGACCTTGCCCAACTCATAACTCATCAAGTCCAAGGTGGCATCCCTAACATAGTCACCCAAGTAGTTGCCAACCTCATCGCACGGAGAAGGAATGGTGAAGTTATTGTATCCATCAAAAGGAAGGATGGTAAGGCAAGGAAGGTAGAGCACAAACAAGAGAAAATGATTAGGAACAATTCAAGTAGGAGCCACGAAGTAGTCAGGAATGTTCGGGTAAAGACCCAGAACTCGAGGCGGTACTTTGGTTATCTTCCAAAGTGCAACAATTGTAACCAACATCATTTCGGAGTTTGTTTTCAGTGCACAAGGTGTAATCAACTACGACATACTGCACGGTACTATAAGAAGGACGATAGGAAGAAATGCTTTTAGTGTGGAAACCTAGCCCACTTCACGATAGGTGCCCTAGGCTGAATAGAAGGTCGATAGGTACCAGTAAAAGGAACAAAAAGAAGAGGGTTAACCGAGAAAACCAAGGGTTCAAAGCTCAAGAAGGAGCATTTGTGATAGGAACTGAAGAGGCACGTCAGGATCCCCATGTGATAGCAGGTATGTTTCCCTTATACGACCATTATGCATCGGTGATTTTTGACTCTGGTGCTAATAGAAGGTTTGTATCTGTAGGATTTAGGCCACTAATCCCTTTACCCTCTGAGAGATTAGATAAAGCTTACTCGATAGAACTTGCCGATGGGAGAAAATTAGAGGCGTGTGATGTGATTCCTAGTTGCACCCTAAGTCTAGCTGGTGAACTGTTTAGTATAATTAGATAAAAAAGAGAGTTTTCCGCACCCATACCTTTGAGCCAAATCCGATTCGAAAAACATCAGTTTCTAGATCGGATTTCACCTCTTTGAGCCAGAACCCTTGCAAAATTTTTCCTCAAATCCGACACTTAGCCGCTTTCCAAAATTCTTAAAATTTTCAAGCTAACCGTGTCCCGAGGCGCTCGAGGTATTTTTTTCTAAAAAGTTTTTTTTGCCAAGTGAATCAATCAAGGAGATCCTTTGTGAGAGAACGAGATGTCGAAAGAGATTATCGGCATCGGATTCGAAACTCGCCCTCCGGTTCTGGTGATGGGCGAGTACCAGCAGTGGAAGCGAAGGATGATCCATTTCCTTGACCTTCTTGACGAAAATCTGATGAAGTCTATTCGTGAAGGCCCGATCAGACCGACAGTTACCGTAGTCGCAGTTCCACGGACGGACGCCTGCCCCGAGCTACCGGAATACGTCGTAGAGAAACCCATTGATATGTACTCCCGTGACCAGATGGCTCGTCATCTCATTGACAAACGAGCATTCACTCTCCTTATAATGGCACTCCCGAATGACATGTACGCCATAGTTGATAGCCTAACTAGTGCACGGGATGTCTGGCTTGAGATTGAGCAGCAAATGCAAGGCGGCGACACTGCCTTGGAAAGCCAAAAGGAGAGCGCACTGAACGCATACGTAGGATTCAAAGCCCGGGAAAGCGAATCCCTTACGGAATCCTATCAACGACTGAACTCGTTTGTCAACGATCTGAGAAGGCTGGGAGTTGAGAAGACCAAGTACGAAGTCAACGTCAAGTTTTTAAAGAATCTGACTCCGGAATGGCAAAACATGGCCATTAACATCTAACTGAGCCAAAACCTGGGAGTTATGGGTTTACACGATCTGTTCAGTATGATGGTCCAGCATGAAGAATTCATTACCGGTGGTAGATCAAAGAAGGCCGTCGATCCTCTGGCACTGTCTGCTGTGCCATTTGGAGGACCGAACTCTGCTCCAATGCAACCCCCTCAATACAACATGCCTCCTCCACACCATCAAGAAGATTTCAACCAAGAGTTCAATCCGAACTTTGGTCCTAGTATGCAACATCCCGATGATCCCATGATCATCACTATTTCTGATGAAGAAGTCTTCAACGTGAATGAGTCACTTGCCCTAATCTCTCACAATGTGCAAAAGCTGAACGCAAACCGAGGATACAACAGATCTCGGGGATCCGGATTTCAAGGAGGAAGCCGAATGGGGCAGGGAAGAGGAGGACAGTATCAGATGGACAGAGCTCAGTTCAGCCACCAAGGAAGAGGAGACCATCAATAGGGTGACAGGTTTCAGTCGTATGATCAGGGAAGATTCCAGAACGAACAAGGAAGGTACAGAGAAGATCAAGGGAGGTTCAGAGACAACTCCCGAAGAGACAACACATATTTGGATTATCAAGGAGGTTCAGGATCTGAAGGAAATTGGCAAGGTCAGAATTCCGATCACAACTATAGGGGGAACGCGAGACAGTATGCTCCAGGGTCTGGGTACAATCGTCAAGGGTACGAACGTGGGTATGGAGACAGATATGCAGGCAGAAAGTATGATTAAGGACCGGGGTATAGGTATGATCAAGAGAGGAACGACCGATAGTCGGATGAACGAATGGATCATGGTAAAGGAAACTACAACGGAAGTGATCAGAGAGGAAGCAGTTCTAGACAAGCTCCAAGAGAAGATCAACCTACTCCAACCGACCAAGGTGGTAAAAGGGTGAGTCAATTTCGGATTCCCGTGGACCAAAACCCAACTCCTCAACAAACCGCAAGTCCCACTACCACTTGTTACAAATGTGGTAAGTTGGGATACTATGCCAAAGACTGCTCAGTCAAATACAAGGATGCGGCCTACTTTGAGAAAAAGGCTGCCTTATTGAGGAAGAATGAGAAAGGCGTTGCCTTGTTTGTAGATGAAGAGAATTGGGTATGCGAGGAAGAGAGCTCAGACGAGGATGACCACATGCTGAAGGGTTCGTGCTTGATGGCTGATTTCGAGGGACCAGAAGCTGTTGGTCCTACTTGAGTCTGGAATTAGGGAGTCCAATTTGTCAAACAAACTATTGTGTCTTCAAAAATCCTATGAGGAACTTAACAGTGACCATGGAGAGCTCACAATCAAATTCCAGTTACTTTCGGAAGAAAGAACTAGATTGTTTTAAAAAATACAAGAGCTCGAGGACAACAATTTTAAAAGAGGACAATCTGAGCAGACTCTGAGTATTCTCACCCAGAATGCCAACAAAAATCCTTTTTATAAAGCTAAACCCGGCCTTGGACTTACTGAAAATCATGATTTAGAAAAGGCACCTTCACATCTGTACAACTTTGAGGACATGGCCGCTTCCAACCCCAAACCTGCCCTTTTAGGAGGACATGTTGCCGAGGAATATGTTAGACAGACCATCACTCACACCGAAGTAATAAATGGTGAGACCATCACTAGAACCACAAGTCCGTCAAACAGTATCTCATGTAGTCCACCTACGAGTCCTGCTCCAACCAGACCTATCTTTATCCCTGACAGTGATCCGACCAACACCCAGCCTACGTGGGAAGGCATCAAGGCTAGAACCCCTCGTGTAGCCATGCCTCCCATCAACTACACCGACCTGAACACTAGTTATGACACTAGGGAAATGGATTTATGAGAGGAGACCTTAGTTATCCCACCCATGGATATTTCTGCAACTAAGAGTCCCGACCTAGTTGAACTAGAAAAGGAGGTGTTTAAACTTAGATTGAAAGCCATGGACTTAGATGCCTGTCAACATCAGATTTTGAATCTAAGAGTGATTGTCTCGGAAAACGACACATTGCTGCACACTCTGGAAAAGGACTTACTCGAAGCAAATGCCGAGAGGATTAGACTTTCTTCAGAGTGTGAAACCGCAACCTCTACCTTTACAGATTTTAAAACCAAGGTTACGGATCTACAAACTCGATACATCCTTCAAGACATCCACTTTGAAATAACAAAAGAACTTTATCACGATGAGAGGATGATGTATCGCCAATCTTTATCCAACCAAGGTGTGTCAAATTCCCTTTTGTGAAAGAAAGCCTTGAATTTTGAAAACTTCTACTCTCTGGATTCAGATGATGATACGACTTATCCTGTGCTTAACCATAGTGTGGTAAATCCCAAACCCAAACCAGACCAGGATCCCCATGTTGAATATGATGTGAAAGTATTTTTGGACGAGGGTGATGAGCCTTCTGGTTTGATTCCCAAGAAAAAGAAGTCTGTTGTTTTAAAACCTGAGAAGCCTGCTGAACCACAAGCTTCTCGTTCCGAGATAAATAAACCCAAGGGTGCAAAACGTGTAGGTACTGACAAGGAGAAGTCAGTTAAGCCTCACACACCCAAGGGACTCCAGAACAAGAAATCCAACTCTAACGATGCTTGTGTCTCAGTTAAACCCATTAAATGTCTTGACTTTAATTCAAGTACCTTTGTAGTGGGTGAGACGTCTCGGGTAAAACCCAATCAACCTTTCAACTCCACAAAACCTAAATTTTCTAAATAGTCATCTGGAAAAGGTGGCAAATCCATTTCTGATAAACCGTCCTCTAACTCACACCGTGCTTTGAATGCAGATGCGAGGAGGAAAGATGGTGGAAAGAATGTGAAGCCACCAAAAAAGGATCACCAGGAGAGGAACAACACTTTTTCTGCTTTCCCTAAGAAGCGTAGTCCTGGTCGTGCGGGTTTAGGCTATGCTCCACCTAGTATAGGATTTCATTCGAATATGTCTGTAAACCGTAATCGCAACTTAAACGAAGCTTTTGATACGTTTCGTAATGACATGTGCTTTATGTTTAATAATTTCTTGCGCTATGGTGTGACTAACTCTTTCAATGCTTCTAAATCTAATGTCAAATCTCGAAAGAGAAGGGGAAGAAAAAGAGGAAAAGCTAAATCCTCTTCGTCAGTGGAGTCCCCTAGGCCTAAGGAGAAATCTGAAAAGGGGACTGCACCGACTGTTTCATCAATCTCTAACCCAAAGGAACCCATTTGGCAATGGGTCCCTAAACAAGCTTGATCTGTCTTGCAGGTCAGTCATGTGTGGTACTTTGATTCTGGAGCTTATAGACACATGACTGGTCAGAAATCCTTCCTTTTCGACTATGTTGAAAGGTTTGAGGGATACATCAAAACCGCGGACAAGACACCGAAGTCGATGTTGGGTTATGGGAAAATAACGGACGAAAACTACATCATCAAGGATGTACGGTATGTCGAGGGATTAGGGTACAACATGTTCAGTTCCAGTCAGTTCTGTGACAACGGATACTAGGTGAAGCAATTTCAATACGGAACTGACGTGAATGATGAAGACAACAATGTCATACTCAGTGCACGGAGAAACGGCAATCTTTACTCCACTGTCTTCCATTCAATCCCTCAGACACACCCTCAGTTTGAAGCTCTTTCTAATCAGATGAATGCAATCTGTTTGCTCTCTAAGGCGTCCAAGGAGGATAGTTGGTTATGGCATAGAAGACTCTGTCATCAGAATTTCAAAGACATGAACAAGTTGGTTTCGAAACGCCTGGTCAAGGGATTGCCAGAGACTCGTCTTTCCAAGGATACTTTGTGTCCTGCATGCGAACATGGAAAGATGAAAAGGAGCTCACATCCACCAAGGATGGATACAAATAGCAAAAACCCCCTTGACTTGATACACATGGATCTGTGTGGACCAATGAGAGTTGAGAGCCTGGCCAGAAAGAAGTATATGTTGGTTCTCGTTGATGAATTCTCAAGGTTCACCTGGCTTGAATTTCTCGAGCCAAATCTGATGCTGCCGATCGAATCATTGCCTTCATCAAGCGAATTCAAGTTCTCTTGGGTCGCCGGGTGAAGAAGTTACGAAGTGACAACGGTATCGAGTTTTGTAACGCTAAACTACAATCCTTTCTTGAAGACGTGGGAATCTCTCACAACTTCTCTGCCGTGCGCACTCATCAACAAAATGAAGTCGTGGAAAGGAAGAACCGGACGTTAGTCGAAGCAACATGATCCATGATGGCTCATTCAGGCGTTCCTCAACAATTCTGGGCTGAAGCCATCTCAACAGCGTGCTACACGCAAAATCGGACATTGATCGACAAGGGGACCGGTAAAACCGCCTACGAGATGGTCGAGCAGCGTAAGCCAAACATTGATTACTTTAGAGTTTTTGGATGTAAATGCTATGTTTTAAATGACCGGGATGATTTGGGAAAGTTTGAACCTAAGTCTGATGAGTCTATCTTCATTGGATATTCTCATAACTCAAAGACTTATCGGGTTTTCAACAAACGGACCCGAACCATCTTGGAAAGCTCAAATGTTGACTTTTCTGAAACCGAAACTTATTCTGATGCAAGTCCTAGTAATCTGAATGCCTTATTGCCTGAACTATCCACCGCACCACCGAGCATAGATTCTTCTACTAACTCCTTTGCTTCAGACTTTATAGACCTCGCAGATTATGATCTACCTACTCTCACAGGTCCGATTGTAGTACCTACTCAAGTTGGTTCAACCACTACATCTGTAACATCTGAGGCCTTCGTGACAGAGCCTTCATCAAGTACTTCAACAAACTCTGTCACACCATAGTCAGCGGTCTCTCCCCCTGAATCTTCATCTGCTGCCTCACTGGAACCTGTCCGAGAACAGACACCACACCCTGTTCTTGCACCAATACCGGAAGAAGCTCCCCTACCATCACCTAGCTCAACTCAAAGAACCTATGCTCAGGTAGTGCGCAGCCCCGGTTGGAGGCAGTACCACAGACTAATCTGGAAGAAGGATCATCTAGTTGAATCAGGCAGAGGTCCTTGCATTGCACGATGAGAACGATGCAGCCAACAATCAACAAGCCTACGTCACTCTTCCACACTCAAGAAAGTGGACAAGAGATCATCCCCCCTCCCAGATCATCGGGAGTCCGTCACAACCTGTCAAGATGCGATCTTCAAAGAATGTCGAAAACCTGATTTTATTCGGAGGATTCTTAAGTGACTTTGAACCTTCAGATGTTTCTCAAGCTCTTACAGATCCTGATTGGGTTTTAGAAATGCAAGAAGAGCTTGCGGAATTTGAGAGAAACAAGGTATGGCGCTTGGTGACCAGACCGTGGGGAAAGTCCATAATCGGCCTGAAGTGGATATTCCGAAACAAGAAAGACGAGAACGACCTCATCATCCGGAACAAGGCTCGATTGGTCGCCAAAGGTTATCACCAGCAAGAGGGTATCGACTACGATGAGACGTTTGCGCCCGTGGCTCGGATCGAGGATATACGGATCTTCCTGAACGGAGTCTTTCAAGAAGAGGTGTATGTCGAGCAACCAGAAGATTCGTAGATCCCAAATATCTAAATCATGTGTACGTGTTGGATAAGGCGCTTTACGGTCTCAAGCAAGCTCCTAGGGCATGGTACGAAACTCTCACTAACTACTTGCTAGGAGTTGGCTACAAGAAAGGTACAATCGATCCCACTTTGTTTCTTCAGAGATCAGGTTGTAACAACTAAAATCATTTTTCACCAAACTTAACGGAATATTTAACAGAATTAAAGAAAAGTAACCATCACAGCGGAAATTGTCCCAAAAGATAACTTATAAAAACATTAAGATTTAATTTGCATTCAAAGAGACATTTAATCCAAAATCCTTAAACAAGTTTATCACACACAAACGTAATTCAAAACCATAGTTCAAAGTTTAACAATGTTTATTATTCTTTTATTTCAACTCAACTGGGCCTGCGACATGATCGGAACTTCAAGCTTTTCCCTTACCCTTGTCCTTCCCAGACGGACCTGCATCTAAAGGAAAAACCACCACGGGGTAAGCTTTCGCTTAGTGAGCACAAACCACAAACACACAACATTATATCACAAACCACAACGTAACGAGAACTAGGCATACTTTCACAAGCTTCCTTAAGGTCACTCCGTTAAGGATCACACACTCTGATATCAGATTTACACGCCACCAATACTCACGATGGCCACCACCATTACGTTGAGTACGGCTTCACATAAGCATGCTAGTCTCGTAACCACATACGCATATCAAGTAATTTGCACATAAGCCACGTATAAGGGTTAATGTACTCACCTTGTATTGAAGTCTAGAATCTCACACTGGTTATAAGAATACACGAAAAACCCAAATACCTATAAAACACGTACATGAACACAGATATCAAACTCGGCCCAAAAGTGACCAAAAGTGCAACTCCAACCCTTAAACCCAATGTCCTAGCTACGCTAGTCTAATTACTCCCAAACTTCACAGAACATCATGCGTTGATATCCCCTAGGGGTTGGTAAACCTAAAAACCCCAACCGAACCCAAAAAGAATAAGTTCGATTTTCAAAACAAAAGACATTTCGCGTTTGCGAAGACCCAGGCTTCGCAGCGCGAAGGCCTTCACGGCGCGAGGGGCTACTCTTCGCGGCGCGAAGAACCCTGCAGAACCCAAAAACAATCTTCGATGGGATTTCGTTCCAAGGTCCGAAAACCTCCAATCCGGCGTCGATTTTGAGCACAAAACTCAATCAATGATTACCCAACCATGCCCAAACATTTAACAACAAATTACCAAAGATTACACATCCCAAAACACCCTAGTTGATCAACATATGATTGAACTCCCAAACCCAAAATAACCCTAACCCTTAAACACCAACAACTAACAAACAAACACAATTGAACACATACCTTGGATTAGGAATACGAAAACAATCGAATTCCAATGATCGATTGAACACAAACACTCCAACGATTCTCCAATTTCACCAATATTCTCTTCCCTTGATCTCCCTTATCTCCAAACCGTTCAATGCTCCAAAAGAAGGAATTGAAGCTTCTAATTGAACTTATACACACTATACACAACACCCCCAACTTCTGAGAATTACACTTCCACCCCTGCACCTCATAACAAAACAAGCTACACAACTTAAGACTTAACGAAATCGGTTAAAAATCTAATTTGGAAAACGGGGCGTTACAACTCTCCCCCACTTACCAAGATTTCGTCCTAGAAATCGCTTAAGCATGAAAGAGTTCCGGATAATTCGCCCTTATCTCTGCCTCCGGCTCCCACGTCCACTCCGACCCCTTACGATGCTCCCATTGAACCTTTACTAGTCCAATCTCTTTGTTCCGAAGGGTCTTCGTCTTCCTTTCTAGGATAGCAATCTGCCTTTCCGCGTAGTTAAGTCGTTCATCAACTTGAATGTCGTCTATCGGAATGTCGTCTACACCTCCTTCCATACAACATCTCGTATGGGGGCATGCCAATACTGGCATGATAACTGTTGTTGTACGAAAACTCGGCCAACGGTAGATAGGTGTCCCAACTACCGCCAAAATCCAACACACACGCCCGCAACATGTCCTCCAAAGTCTGAATCATTCTCTCACTCTGACCATCAGTCTGGGGATGGAACGCTGTACTGAGTTGTAGTTTCGTCCCTAAATCCTCATGAAACTTACTCCAAAACCGTGACGTAAACCTAACATCCCGATCAGAAATAATGGTGACCGGAACGCCATGTCTAGCGACGAACTCCTTAATGGTACCCGCAACACATCACCATGAGCCTTTCGACTCAACGCGTCTGCCACCACATTAGCTTTCCCTAGATGGTATAGGGTCTCACAATCATAATCCTTAACCACATCCAGCCACCGACGCTGCCTCATATTCAGATTCTGTTGATCGAGGAAGTATCGCAGACTCTTATGATCAGTGTAAATGGTACACTTTACACCATAGAGGTAATGTCGCCACAACTTCAAAGCAAAAACCACAGCAGTTAATTCCAAGTCGTGAGTCGGATAATTCATCTCACGCGTTTTTAGTTGATGGGAGGCATAGGCTATTACCTTCCCACGTTGCGTTAACACGCAGCCTAACCCGTGATAAGAAGCATCACAGTAGACTGTTATGTCATCAACCCCTTCCGGTAGCGTCAGAATCGGCGCTTTACACAACTTCCCGCGCAACAACTCAAAAGCTTCTTGCTGCTCCTCCCCCCACACAAACTTCACATTCTTTCGAGTGAGCCTCGTCAAAGGCACAACTATCTTAGAAAAGTCTTGAATAAACCGTCGGTAATAACCGGCTAATCCAAGAAAACTTCGAATCTCGGTGGGAGTTTTTGGAACTTCCCATTTCATCAGCGCTTCAATTTTTGCTGGATCCACCTTGATGCCTTCCCGATTAACAAGATGCCCTAAGAATTGGACCTCTTGTAACCAGAAATCGCATTTGGAGAATTTAGCGTATAACCGCTCCCTTCGCAAAGTCTCTAGTACGTCGATCAAATGCACCACGTGATCTTCCTTCGTCTTAGAGTAAATCAGTATATCATCTATGAATACCATTACTGACTTATCCAACATAGGTCTACAGACCCGGTTCATTAGGTCCATAAACACTACCGGCGCGTTTGTCAACCCGTACGGCATCACCACGAACTCAAAGTGTCCGTACCTCGTTTTGAACGCTGTCTTCTGCACGTCCTCTTCCCTCACCTTCACTTAATGGTACCCAGATCGAAGATCTATCTTCGAGAACCACGCGGCTCCCTGAAGTTGATCAAAGAGATCATCGATCCTCGGTAGCGGGTATCAATTTTTCACTGTAAGCTTATTGAGCTCACGATAATCGATGCACATCCGCATCGAGCCATCCTTCTTTTTCGCGAAAAGAATAGGGGCTCCCTAAGGTGAACTACTCGGGCGTATGAACCCCTTGCTCAACAATTCTTCAAGCTGGTTCGACAACTCCTGCATTTCTGGAGGTGCTAAACGATAGGGAACTTTAGCCACTGGCGCTGCCCCCGGAATCAAGTCGATCCCGAACTCCACTTGACGCTCCGGAGGAACTCCCGGTAAGTCTTCCGGAAAGACATCCGAAAAGTCCCTTACAACCGGAACATCGGCCACAGCTTTCTTCTTTTTCTCTCCCGCAATCTCAGCCACGTATACAAGGTAACTCATGCCTCCCCCTTTCACGTACCGCCTCGCCTTAGCCAAAGAACAAGTCTTTGGCGGTCGCTTCATGCCGTTGCCAGTGATGATTAAGTCTCCCCCACTAGGATTCCTGATCTTTACTCTTTGACCCTCACAATCGAACCACGCCCCATGACGACCCAACCAACTCATCCCCAACACCACATTTATTTCTTTCATAGGAATGGGTATAAGATCGACACGAAATCTTACCCCTCCCAGTTCTATTACATTTCCTCTATAAATGTCTCTAACTATTACACTTTTCTCATCGGCTATTTCTACTTCTAAAGACTCATCTAATCTACCCTTTACACTAGAGGAACCCTTACAAAAAGAGGTAGAAACAAAACTTTTGCTAGCACCCGTATCAAACAGAACTAAAGCTGGTTTTGAGTTCACGGGAAATATACCTGTCACCACTTCAGGCTCCACTTTTGCTTCCTCCGCAGTCAGCTGGAAGACCCTCGCACGGACTTTCGGAATCTCCACCTTTTTTGCCGGACCGGCCTCTATCGCCTTTAAAGGCGTCGCTCCAGATATCTGGGTAGATGCAGCTGCATTCGAGCACTCATGAGCAAAATGACCAGGCTGGAAACACCTGAAACCCAATCTGGCTGCAACTCTGCAGTCCCAGCTTGAGTGACCTGTTTTCCCACACTTGTAGCATGTGATAAGACTCGGCCTACACTCGCCCGGATGATTCCGGCCACACTTGGAGCATCTAGGATACTCCCCTTTTCCTTCCGATCTTTGCACTGTCCCCTTGATCTTCTTGTTGGAGGGAACCTGACTGGGCTCCTCCTTCTTTCGTTTCCCATGGCGCTCCAATTCAATCTCCCTTGATCCAGCCCTCTCGAACATCTGCTGAAAATTCGTGCAATTAGCCATCAGTACAAACTCTCGAATCTCAGCTTTGAGCATCTGCCCATAACGATACATCTTCATAGTCTCATCCACTACATAGTTCGGGCAAAAACGAGACTTCTCCAGAAACTTCTCGGTGATCTCGCTCACCGACTCAGTAGTCTGCTTCATGTAGAGGAACTCATTAGTAAGCCTCTGTATCTCCACCTGCGGTTCAAACTCCGCTTTGAACAACCCCTTGAACTCCTCCCAAGTCATGGCTGCTACTTGCTCCGGAGTTCTAGAACTACTCACTACATTCCACCAATCCTTCGCTGCCTTCCTCAACAAGTTAGCAGCGAAACGAACTTTCACCTCAGCGGGACTGAAACTGGTGAGAAACGCCCCCTCCACTTCCGAAACCCATCTAGAAGAGATAACAGGATCCTTCTCTCCCAGAAAGTTTGGCGGTTGACACGCCATGAAATCTTTTAAGGTCACATTTCGGGTGTGCCCCGATTGTGAGCTTCCCGCCTCGTTCACTCGCCCCGCAGTCGCAGTCTGCACCTGCTGCGTTACCAATTCTGTCATCTCCCTCTTCATCTGATCAAAGATCCCTGGCAATAAACTGTGCAACACTTCCCCCACTTGAGATGCTATAATGTCTCTCAAGTCAGGGATATCCTGATCCTCCCCACCAGAAGATCCACTGCCTCTCCGAGTAGTCACCATACTGATTCAAATAACAACAACCATTTAATACAACACCTAGCACTTAATCTCTAGCATGCTCATCCCACGAGTTAATACTTTACCCCCAACTAGGTTCATACAACCTATCTTAGCATGCTACTATCCCAACCCAACCTTATTAGTTCATAGGTGCCCTCTATAACCTCGCCAAGTCCCGACATGCACAATATAATTGTAATGATATGGGCCCTTATATCATCATAATTATACCCTACATATCTAGGCTCAACGTTGTCACCAAAGGTCCTAATCCCCAATTTCGGTTTACACCACTAACGATCCACATACACACTAGGCAACTTCCTATCTATCAAGCATAAGAGTTACCCTACATCTTTATACCGCTATAGTGGTCATGCACAATATAGCATTTAAGATTATCTAACACGACATCCACATCACAATTAAATAACCATAATTAATCATGCTAACACGTCACCACAATAGCATGCGATTCACAATCCAATAACAATATTATCAATTTTAACTGTTAATCAGAGTGCTCACCTGTCTTGACGTTCCGATCTTTGGCTCAGTTCACACCCCACTATACAAAAGTATCAAAGTTTTGATGGTTACTTGTTTTGAAAACACGAACACCTGGGTTTGAGTCCAAGCACTCACCTCGTGTGAATGTCTGAATCCCTCAAACCAAGGCTCTGATACCAATTGTAACAACTAAAATCATTTTTCACCAAACTTAACGGAATAATTAACAGAATTAAAGAAAAATAACCATCACAGCGGAAATTGTCCCAAAAGATAACTTATAAAAACATTAAGATTTAATTTGCATTCAAAGAGACATTTAATCCAAAATCCTTAAACAAGTTTATCACACACAAACGTAATTCAAAACCATAGTTCAAAGTTTAACAATATTTATTATTCTTTTATTTCAACTGAACTGAGCCTGCGACATGATCGGAACTTCAAGCTTTTCCCTTACCCTTGTCCTTCCCAGACGGACCTGCATCTAAAGAAAAAACCACCACGGGGTAAGCTTTTGCTTAGTGAGCACAAACCACAAACACACAACATTATATCACAAACCACAACATAACGAGAACTAGGCATACTTTCACAAGCGTCCTTAAGGTCACTCCGTTAAGGATCACACACTCTGATATCAGATTTACACACCACCAATACTCACGATGGCCACCACCATTACGTTGAGTACGGCTTCACATAAGCATGCTAGTCTCGTAACCACATACGCATATCAAGTAATTTGCACATAAGCCACGTATAAGGGTTAATGTACTCACCTTGTATTGAAGTCTGGAATCTCACACTGGTTATAAGAATACACGAAAAACCCAAATACCTATAAAACACGTACATGAACACAGATATCAAACTCGGCCCAAAAGTGACCAAAAGTGCAACTCCAACCCTTAAACCGAAATGTCCTAGCTACGCTAGTCTAATTACTCCCAAACATCACAGAACATCATGCGTTGATATCCCCTAGGGGTTGGTAAACCTAAAAACCCTAACCGAACCCAAAAAGAATAAGTTTGATTTTCAAAACAGAAGACATTTCGCGTTCGCAAAGACCCAAGCTTCGCGGCGCGAAAGCCTTCGCGGCGCGAAGAACCCTGCAGAACCCAAAAACAATCTTCGACGGGATTTCGTTTCAAGGTCCGAAAACCTCCAATCCGGCGTCGATTTTAAGCACAAAACTCAATCAATGATTACCCAACCATGCCCAAACATTTAACAACAAATTAACAAAGATTACACATCCCAAAACACCCTAGTTGATCAACAAATGATTGAACTCCCAAACCCAAAATAACCCTAACCCTTAAACACCAACAACTAACAAACAAACACAATTGAACACATACCTTGGATTAGGAATACGAAAACAATCGAATTCCAATGATCGATTGAATACAAACACTCCAACGATTCTCCAATTTCACCAATATTCTCTTCCCTTGGTCTCCCTTCTCTCCAAACCGTTCAATGCTCCAAAAGAAGGAATTGAAGCTTCTAATTGAACTTATACACACTATACACAACACCCCGAACTTCTGAGAATTACACTTCCACCCCTGCACCTCATAACAAAACAAGCTACACAACTTAAGACTTAACGAAATCGGTTAAAAATCTAATTTGGAAAACGGGGCGTTACACAGGTAGTGACTTAATCATAGTTCAGATATACATGGATGACATTATCTTTGCATCTACTAAGCCTGAGATGTGCCAAGAGTTTGAAAACACCATGAAATCCCAATTTCAAATGAGCATGATGGGCGAGTTGACGTTCTTTCTAGGACTTCAAGTTCGACAACGCCCTGATGGCATTTTTATAAATCAGTCAAAATATGTTCATGATTTATTAAAACATTTTGATTTCGGTGGTTCAAACTCTGCGGCAACACCAATGCCCAAGAATTTTCAACTAAACGCTGAGCCTTCTTGTAAACCAGTTGACCAGTAAACCTATCGGGCAATTATTGGTTCCCTTCTTTATCTCACGGCTAGTAGACCAGACATTGTATTCTCCATGGGTGTCTGCGCTCGTTTCCAGTGTGATCCTCGTGATTCACACTTGTTTTCAGTCAAAAGAACCCTTAGGTATCTGAAGGGCACACCGGATTTTGGCCTTTGGTACCCAAAGGATTCTGGTTTTGAACTAATAGCATATACAGACTCAGACCACGTAGGTTGCAAGCTTAACAGAAAAAGTACTTCCGGTGCTTGTCAATTTCTTCGAGACAAATTAGTGAGTTGGTCATCCCGGAAACAGAATTGCATATCCTTATCCACTGCGTAGGCGGAATATGTAGCCGCCGCCTGCTGCTGCTCGCAAGTTCTGTGGATGAAAACCCAACTTGCTGATTTTGGATACACAATGCTGAGGATTCCCATCTACTGTGACTCCAAAAGTGCGATTCAAATCACGGCGAATCCTGTTCAACATTCTCGAACGAAGCATATAGACATCCGATATCATTTTATCAATGATCACGTCGAGAAACGTAATGTTGAACTGTATTTTGTAGAGAGTGACTATCAGCTTGCTGATTTGTTTACAAAGCCGTTTGATGAGAAGCGTCACTTCTTTCTCCTAAGTAAGTTGGGAATGCTAGACCTCCCTACTTGAGGTCTAGGGGGAGTCGGGAAATCATTTAAAGTATGCATGTGTGTAGGGGGATTCTTTGAGAGTTTGCATGAATCAAGGGGAGTGTCGTGTCTTTACTTTGCTTGTGTGCTAACGTTCTCGGATCCACAATACCTTGGATACCACTTTGTACATAATATGGTAGGTGTGGATACTCACAACGACTTCTGGTTACTTCAGATTAGAACTCGCACATAACCCAGTTGAGACGCACCAGGTAAGTCTCTTTGTTCAAGGTTCGGTAGCTGAACTTGTAAATTTTGCGAACTTGAAAGTTCAGGGGGTGGTAGAGCACATGTTTTGAACTTACAAGTTCGGGGACTAACTTTGCCACTTTCTGAATTTTATGTTCAGAGACTAGTTTTGCACCTTTATAAAACCTATAGTCCAGGGTCTGTTTTGAAAATTTTCTTAAACTACAAGTTCAGGGACTTATTTGTAAATTTCTTAAACTTCAAGTCCAGGGGTTATTTTTGCCATATGGTGAAAGTCGGGTTAAGAGAGCCAAAAAGAGAGAACCAAACAGTAGTTTCCGAGCCAAACACAGTCGAATTCGGAAAAGTATAAATACCCGAATTCTGAGTTTTACTATTTACGCTTTCAAATTTTTCATGTTTTCTCTCTGAACTCACCCGCTAACCACCTATCCCAACCGATCTCGAAGTTGCTCGTTTTCGCTTCGTTCTCGAATATGATTACGTTTCTGCAATACTGGTAAGATTACGAGCAACCCTACGTAGTTTTAACGCTTAATCTTATCGTTTAATGGCCTGGATCGAAGCCTAAAGTTTTTAAACTTACCCGAAACCCAAAATTCTTGGAATCGGTTTTCGGGACGTTAAATCGATCCAAATATGCTCCCAAACATAGTTTTTACTGATTTTGATTGAATGCAACTAGTTTAGGGCTTCAAATTTGTGTTTTGGAGACGGTTTTTGAGCAAGAAACCGAACAGACTCGGTTTTTCCGAATCGGACATTCATGTTTTCCGATTCGGAAAACTTGAGTGTTCAAGTTTTCCGAATCCAAACACGTTGAGTATTCATATCAGTTTTCCGATTCGGAAAACTTGATAAATCCGATTCGGATTATCTCGTTTTCCGAATCGTGTCTTAAGCCTCATATTTTTCAACTCTCACTTAATCCGATTCGGAAAACATGAAACTACCCATTCGGGTTTTCGAGGTTTTCCGAATCGTGTGTTAGCCAAGCTTTTTCAAAAATTTTCTATGTGTAGAGGTTTCCCGATTTCCGAATCGAAAAACATTCCTGTTTATGTAAAAAATTACACAACTCGATGTCGTAAGAAACTTGTGTGAGGCTTAACCGTCGAGAGAAAGAAATTACAATCGATGATAAGTACGAGAAAAGTAAAATAAGACAAACAATTTGATGACGCAGGAAAAACCTCACGACGGAGGAAAAAACCTGCGGTCGACCTAAAAGATAAGTCGACAGAGCACTATAATCACCAAACAGGGGTGATGTCCTTCGAGTATACAGCTTTGGTCGTACGATTACAACTGAAACAAATATGAAATCGGATGTAAATTACAGCTGATTCTCAAGAATAATCGCTATGGAATTTGTGAGCTTCGGATAGACTTCGTGTCCTCGAATGTTGACTTGATCCTTCTTTTATAATATCTTTGAAGTAACCATCCAACGGAATTGTGGTTCATTAATGTCCAAATCGTAACTGTCCAACGGTATTCTTGACTATTAATGCTTGGTTTATAACGGTCGAACGGTACTGCTGAGAGTTAATGTCTAGATTGTAACCGCTGCTGGAATCTTGCTTGTAACGGTTGATCTTGATTTTGTCGGTTCCCATCGAATGATATATAACTTACGACATGTCCGTTGTAATGATGGACTCCAACGATCATGGCATAGTACTCAATCTCGGACTTTCTCAAAGGTGGACAATTGTTGGATATTATAATCAGCTTGCCTGCATCAAACATATAAACTTTGTATGTTTATTCGTTAGTATCGTCGTACGATATTATCGTTATCGTTCGACTTATTCGATGTATATGTTCGATGTTTAGTTATCTTTGTTCGATAGTTCTTTTAGGTTTTATCTCAGGACCTTATCTTAATACAGGACTATTGTCCTAACGTTTGTCTTACGATTATAGTCGGTCGTCGTGTGATTGTGGATTTTTACCCTAACAATTTGCCCCCAAGATTTAGAAAATAATTCTAATTTTATCTAAATCTTTAGTTTGCTGGACAAGGAGTAAAAATACGTTAATTAACGGTCTAGTTAACGTTAGAAATATAGACGTTATATAGCCGTTTGTTTCTGGACGCGTGTCTTCCAACGGCTAATTGGCGACGTGTGGCCTATTTCTTGATGACTCATCTTGTAGGTGTTTACTATAAATATGAGTATCTAAATTAAGGAAAGATTTTACAAAATCTTTTCCAATTTTCGTTTTTCTTCACAAGATCGTAATCCGACTTTATTCTCGGCAAGGACTTCGTGCGACTAGTTATATAAGGTACCCCTTTCTTTCTTGTTTCATGCGTTTGAAATCATTAGCAAAGAAGAGTAATAGAGGTTTAGACAATCTTAGGTTCACACGATTGAGAAATAGCTTAGGTCGTTTAGAATTTATCATGTCGTCTGAGGTTAGGAGTTCAATCACTGAGAATTTAGAGGTGGCGGAATTGAGAGAGCTATCCGGGCTTCCTGATGGTGCCTTGGTAAGGGTGGCTGGAGAAATCCGTCCGGCGGATGCTCCGACGGGCTTTTTTGCTCTGTTTGAGTATCCGTTCAAGGTCGGATTTCGATGGCCCTATTCTCCTTTGGCTAGAGTCTTCATGACTCATTTTGATTTATCTTCGGGACAATTGATGCCCCAGTTTTGGCGTGTCGTCCATGTAATCGAACGGGTGACTAGAAATTGGGATCGTCCTGCGTTCTCGGTTGACGATCTTCTATCTGCTTACACTCTGACTCGCTCTCCCAACAATCGTTTTGGGTTGTTTCCAAGGGGGAGGAGTGACGCCATGTTGGTTCACGGTACTCAAGTGAACGATCGTGGATGGAAGGCGAGATATGTCTTTGTCCAAACATCCTCGGTCGTGGGCGAAGAGTCGTGGGTCGTTCCTGAATGGAACAAAGGCGGTAATAGATCTTTTCTTGTCTCCTTTGATCTTTTTTTGAATTATTTTCTCTTATTAATCATTTGTTTCCCTTTTTGCAGCTATCGACTTCTCGTTCGAGGAGACTACAGAAGCGATCGAGCGTTTCTTGAGCTACAGTGTGACAGACCGTAGGTATCGGACGTCTAAGGGAGCTGACGAGAGCGACGTCGAACCCGAGGTGCAAGTGATCGAAGAGAAGGATATGGAAGGTATCTACTTTTCGATGATTGTCCAATTTTATTTGCAGTTGTTCGTTTTTAATTTTTTCTTCTCTTTGTAGGTTCAGCTTCCAAGAGGACGTCGACCATGGAAGCAGCTGCTCGTGCTGCCAAGAGGAAGGCTGTGGCTCAAGAGGGTCTGGTGGCTAAACGTACGAGGTCATCGTACGTCCCTTTAGATACTCCACCTAAGGATGCCGTACGAAAGGCTGAAGATGGAATAGAGGCAATCCCTGTTAGCTTTGCTCCTCCTGCGAAGGAGAAGGGTGCCTCGAGTCAACCTGCATCAAAGGTTGACAAAGGTAAGGAGAAGGAGGGGTCTGGTCTTACGACCATGACCATTCAGATGCCCTCTGACTTCATGGTGGATGACGTCATCAGGACGAAGTCCACCTTCCCGGTCCTGGAGCAGTTTCACGTCCCTGCTCAAAAGGCGCGTATGGAGGAGGCCGACATCGAAGACCTGGATGCCTCTATCGCGGGCATTTCTTTTCTGGTAAGTTTTTCTTCATCGTGCGTCTTTCATTTGCTTATTCGTGCGATATCTGATTTCTTTCTTTCTTTTTGCAGGCCCTCCAGACTAGTCTTAGCCTTCAAACTCGAATGGCTAAGATTAAGGAGGAGATGGCGTCAAACCAAAATGATGCCAAGGTGGCCAGGAAGGAGGCCGACAAAGCCAAGAAGAAGCTGGCCCAACTGGCCGATGAGGTTAACACCAAGTCGGTTCAGATTGGAGACCTTGAATCGAAGCTGGAGATCACCGATCGTTTTCAGGTCGAGCAGCGGGAAAGACTGAAGCTGGCTTTGGATCGTACGATGGAGCTAGAGAAGGAGCTGATATCTGTTCGTCGGGAGAAGGCTGAGAGGGAAGAGGCCTTGTCGTCTAGGATTCAAGAACTTGAGGACGACGCTGCCTTGGTCCGAGTGGTCGCACGTACTGCGGTGATGCGACGTGTAGCTGCTGGGACCATAATCTCTCAAATGGCGAGTGATGAGGTGGCTTCCTTTATTCAGGTGATGGGCTCTGAAGACCTTCTTGACGAAGAGGACCTAAAGGGTTTGGACGAACAGAAACCTGCTGAGGTCAAGGACATAGGTATCGAGGAGGAGGTTCTTGAAACCTCTGGATCCGTTCCTGTGCATCCTCAAGAGACCGAAGAGGCTCCTGTCGCGAATTCACCTTCCACCGGCGTTCCTTTAGAATAGTTTTTGTTTTGTAATCGTACAATTTTTTCTTGTACTCTGCCGTTTTTAGGCAAAAATATTAATGAAAGAATTTTTTTGTTTGAATATCATGCGTTTTAACTTTTTACTGTTATATCGTTATAACTTGTATCGTGCGTTTTAGCCTGTATCTTGCGTTTTAGCCTTTGTTTTTGCATGCATGTGTTTTAAAGTCCTTAGACTTAATTTAGAAACATTTCTTTTGTACTCATAAGAGTATTCGTGCGACTGGCGAATTGACTTGCGCTCTTGCGAGATAATCGTGCGTCTGAGGCAATTTAATCGTGCGATATTTGCAATAATCGTGCGATACTTGCGGCAATCGTGCGATACATGCGATAGTCGTGCGATACCTGCGAACAAACATAGTTGCTTGGGGGTGGCCGTTGGTTTGACCAACGGCGCTCCGACGCTCAAGTCAGTAATCAGTTCAAGAAAATAAATCGTATGTAAATAGGTTTAGAAATAGTACCTTTTGAGATGATGGGCGTTCCAGCTTCGTGGGATTTCCATACCTTCCATTGTCGTAAGTCTGTATGCTCCGTTTCCAATGACTTTGGAAATTATGTATGGTCCTTCCCATTTGATGGAAAGTTTTCCAGCGTTTGGCTCTTGTGTGTTTTGAAACACATGTCGTAAGACATAATCTCCAACTTGAAAAATTTTAGCCTTTACCTTTTTGTTGAAGTGTTTTTCGACAATTCCTTTTTGTGCAGCCATCGTTCGTAGTGCTTTCTCTCGGAGTTCTTCTAAAGCGTCCAGGTCGTAAGATAGATTTATTGCATTTTGATCATACGTACGACTTCTAGCAATTGGTAATTGAGCTTCGATTGGTAAGACTGCTTCACATCCATATACCAGAGAATATGGAGTTTGTCCAGTTGATGCTCTTGGTGTCGTACGATTCGCCCATAAGACAGATGGCAATTCTTCTACCCATTTTCCTTTTGCTCCTTTCAACCTTTTTCGGATTGAATTGATGATGACTTTGTTGCTTGATTCTGCTAATCCATTAGATTGTGGATATCTTGGAGTAGAAGTGATTAACTTGATTCCTCTTTTTTCACAGAACGTACGAGTCTTATCACTTATAAACTGTGAGCCGTTGTCGCACATAATTTCAGCTGGTACTCCAAATCTATGAATGATATTCTTCTGAATGAAAGATATGACTTCTTTATCTCAGACTTGTGAGAAAGCACCAGCTTCTATCCACTTTGAGAAGTAATCGGTGAGCACAAGTAGATAGACTTTTTGTCCAGGAGCTGGGGGTAATTTTCCCACAATATCCATTCCCCATCGCATGAAGGGCCATGGAACTAGAATAGAATGCAAAGGTTCAGATGGTCGATGGATCATACCCGAATGTTTTTGGCATGCATGGCACCGTTGGACGTACGTTATTGCATCCTCTCGTAAAGTAGGCCAATAGTAGCCTTGTCGTGAGATTCGATTAGCAAGACTTCTGCCCCCTGCATGATTTCCACATTCTCCGTCGTGCATTTCTTGGAGAATTTGATTGATTCGTACCTTACTTCTGACACATCGTAGGAGAAGTCCAGTCGTGGATCTTCGATAAAGTTGGTTTTCAAGAATTGTATATCTTGAAGCTTTGGACCTTGTCTTTCGAGCTTCCATTTTGTCTTCAGGAAGTTGGTCGTGCTTTAGGTAGTTCCATATGTCGAGCGACCAATTGTAAATTTCTTCGTTCATCTATACTTCATCGTTTGCCGCAATTGTTGGTGTTGTAAGATGAAGTATTGGGATATTTTCCATGAATGGATCGTGAAATGCAGATCCCAGATTGGCCAGTGCGTCAGCTTGCATATTTAGATCTCTTGGTATTTGCTCAATCAAAAATTGTTCAAATCGTGCGATTCGATCTTTAACGGCTTTGAGGTAACTCATCATTTTTGAATCTTTTGCTTGAAAATCTCCATTTACTTGGTTTACGACCAGTAAAGAATCGCTTCGAACGTGCAATTGTTTTACCCCCAGTCTAAGAGCAATATCCAATCCTGCGATCAAAGCTTCATACTCTGCTTCGTTGTTTGTGGCCTTGAATTCACATCGTATGGAGTATACTGTATTTCCCCCTTGTGATGATTTTAAGACAATACCTAATCCACATCCTCGTACGTTCGAAGAACCATCAACGTAGAGTGTCCAAGGTTTGTTGTCTGAAATCATCACAACTTCGTCGCACGTCGTGGGTTCCAGTCCTGGAGAGAATTTTGCCACAAAATCTGCCAATACTTGCGATTTAATTGCCGTCTTGGGTTTGAACTCAATGTCGAACCCACTGAGATAGATGCTCCACTTGGCTAGACGTCCTGTTAACTCTAGCTTTTGAAGCACCGTCTTGAGTGGATAATTGGTCACAACAACGATATGATGCGACTCAAAATAGTGCCTTAGCTTTTTTGCAGTTGTCATAAGACCTAGTAGCAATTTCTCCATTGACGTGTACCTGGTTTCTGCGTCGAGGAAAGATTTGCTTACATAATAAATTGGTCGTTGTCGCTGATCCTCCTCTCGCACGAGTACTGCACTTGTCGCATTTTTGCTTACTGCCAAATACAACTGCAAACTTTCACCTTCGACTGATTTTGTCAGCAGAGGAGGTGATGCCATGTATTGCTTCAACTCCTGCAAAGCTTTCTCATGTTCGTCCGTCAATAAGAAGCCTTGATTCTTTCGTAGGACATTATAGAACAAATGGCATTTGTCTGATGATCGTGAGATAAATCGAGTTAAAGTTGCCACTCGTCCTGTTAACTTCTGGACTTCTTTGATATTTCTTGGAGATTGTATCTCGGTGATAGCTTTAACTTGCTCTGGACTTGCTTCGATTCCACGTTGTGTTACCAAGTATCCCAAGAATTTTCCTGCTCGCACCCCAAAGGAACATTTTGTTGGATTGTGCTTCATCTGGTACTGTCGTAGGATGTCGAACGATTGCTTCAAATGCGTAACATGATCAATCGAACGTTCTGATTTTACGAGCATGTCATCGATATAGACTTCCATCGTTCGACCAAGATGTTCCTTAAACATCATGTTGACCAATCTTTGATACGTCGAACCTGCATTCTTGAGACCAAATGGCATAACTTTGTAACAATATATGCCTTTGTCTGTCATGAATGCGGTTTTTTCTTGGTCTTCCGTGTGCATCAATATTTGGTTGTATCCTGAATATGCGTCCATGAATGTCAATAATTCATGTCCAGCTGTCGCGTCGACCATGGCGTCAATATGGGGTAAAGGGAAAGGAACTTTCGGACATGCTTTGTTTAGATCCGTGAAATCAATGCAGACTCGCCATTTTCCGTTCTTCTTTTGTACGACGACTACATTAGCCAACCATTCTGGATATTTGACCTCTCGGATCTTCCCTGTCTTCAGCAGATTGTCGACTTCATCATTGATTACTTTATTTCGTTCAGGCGCAAACTTGCGACGTTTCTGCTTGATTGGTTTGAAGGTAGGATCCACGTTCAACTTATGCGATATAATGCTTGGATCTATTCCAACCATATCTTCGTGCGACCATGCAAAACAGTCTGAATGTTCCTGCAAAAAAGATATAATCGTATTTTTTATGTCAGGGGGAGCGAGGCTCCTACGAAGACCTTTCGATCAGGATGTTCAGGATCGATTACGACTTCTTCTAGTCGAAGATCATCGTTCGATTTCTTCCCATCCTGGCTCTGTAATTGCTAGATGTCCTGCGACTTTGTCTTCATCGTAATCTTGTAGCATTCTCGTGCGACCTTGTTTTCACTAGCAATTTCTTGAACTCCCCATGGAGAAGGAAATTTGATCTTCTGATGGTATGTAGAAGGGATTGCTTTCATCTCGTGGATCCATGGTCTTCCGAGAATAACATTATATGCTGACTGGCAGTCCACGACGTTGAACTTCGTTTGTTTGTTGATGCCTTTGGCGAAGACAGGCAAGATGATTTCTCCGAGAGTGTTCATCGGGTCCCCATTGAATCCAATCAGAGTAGTACTTCGTCGTACGATTTCTGATCGTTCGATCCCCATGACTTTAAGAGTATCTGCAAAAATAACGTTAGCTGAACTACCTCAATCAATCAATATTCTCTTAGTCGAACAGTTTCCGATTGTCAACTGTATGACTAGAGCGTCATGATGTTTATGATGGACCCCTTGTGTATCGTCTTGATCGAATGTAATTGTCATTGCATCGAGCTCTCTTTCCGTCTTTGATTTGGCTTCTCCGGGGATAGGATGTTCGTCTGGACCATCTCGTGCATGTCGCTTGGCAGCTGAATACGTAAGTCCGCACACTTCTAATCCTCCAGTGATGCAGTTTACGACTTTTGTATGAACCGGTGATGCTGGTCGTCCTTGTTCTTCTGGGATGACGCCTTTCAGATGTCCTTTTGATTTCAAATATGAAATCTCCTTTTTGAGACTGATACATTCATCCGTCATATGGTCGTGGTCTTCATGGAAGTCGCACCATTTATTTTGATCTTTGTCCTTGCTTGGTTCGTCAGATTTCTTTGGCCATCGTACGTTTGCATCAATCTTTCGTAGCAAATCTACCAAATCTTTCGGTGTACCTGCAAAATTGTAAGTAGATAATTCTGGATATCGTATTTTAACAGTACCTTTGCTTGATCGAGCTTTTGACTCATGTCGAGGATTTCCAATCTTGTTTACTCTTTTGTGCTTAAAATCATGTTTTTGAGCACCAAGAGGCTTCTTTTCAGCAGAGTGCTTTCGTCGAAAAAGAGCATCGTCTTCTATTCTCATGAAAGCTAATGTTCTGGCTCGTACGTCGTCGAAGTTTTCTGGAGGGTACTTAGTCAATTCTAAATACAGTCCAGAGGAATCTTCTAGCCCACGTTTGTACGCCTCGATTGCAGTCTTCACATCGCAATTCTTTATTTCAATCATTGCCGCATTGAATCTGTTGAAGTAGTCGCGAATCGTTTCTCCAGATTTCTGTACGATGTAGTATAGGTTGCTGGTTTGCTTTTCCATCTTACGACTGCTAGCAAACTGTCGAGTGAATTGGTTTACCAATTCTGCAAAGGATCCAATGCTTTTTGGCTTTAAGTTGATAAGCCATTGTAATGCTGCTCCTGTTAGAATTGATCCAAAACTCTTGCACATGCAAACTTCTTGATATTGCGCCGGTATAGGAACTGTCCACATAAGTTGCTTATATTGTGCTATATGTTCGACTGGATCTGTAATTCCAGAATATTTTGTTGCGAAAGCTGGAATGGTATATTTCTTGGGTACGTCGACAAGAGCTAATTCATCGACGAACGGAGAGGCTTGAAATATTGTTTTAGGTTCAACTTCGACAGGTACTGCTGCTCCGGTAGCTTTGTGAGTAACGCGAACAGCTTTTGATTCTGTTCTTCTAGAGATTTCAATCGTACGCTTAAAGGATCTTCAATGGCTATTGGAATGTTGGGATAAAACCAGAAGAGATTCCGGTACTGGGTGGTATTGTCGTATGAATAGTAGAACTAGCAATTGTGGGTATATGACCAGGGATAGGAATCTGTTGGGATACGTTGTTAAAAGGTTCGAACGTGAACATTGGTGTTCCCTGAGGCATAGGAGGTGGACCCCGAGGCATAGGTGGCGGGCCATGAGGTATTGGTGGTGGAACTTGTGGTAAAGACGGTCGTATGTTGTTGTACTGTTGGTTCACAGTCGCGAGTGGCACTGAGGCATTGAACTGTGGTCGAAATGGTGGTCTTAGATGTGGAGGCGGATAAAGAGGAGGAATAGACATCGATGGTCCTTGCGAAGCTTAAAGAAATTGTTGTTGCAATTGTTGCAATTGTTGTTGTAGAGATGCTATGAATCCGTTATCCATTATTCTGCACAAATAGCTCAAAGAGAACTCAAAGAAAAGGTTAGTACTAAGGCGCACTTTTCACCGAATGAAATTTTTCTCAAAACGGAGCCCCACGGTGGGCGCCAAACTGTTTATGTAAAAAATTACACAACTCGATGTCGTAAGAAACTTGTGTGAGGCTTAACCGTCGAGAGAAAGAAATTAAAATCGATGATAAGTACGAGAAAAGTAAAATAAGACAAACAATTTGATGACGCAGGAAAAACCTCACGACGGAGGAAAAAACCTGCGGTCGACCTAAAAGATAAGTCGATAGAGCACTATAATCACCAAACAGGGGTGATGTCCTTCAAGTATACAGCTTTGGTCGTACGATTACAACTGAAACAAATATTAAATCGGATGTAAATTACAGATGATTCTCAAGAATAATCGCTATGGAATTTGTGAGCTTCGGATAGACTTCGTTGTTAGCATTATGTGCATAAGTTGACAAACCGTTTGATCGCACATCCAACGTTATAAGTCACTTGAGGGTCACACCTGTGAGGACCTATAATTCGGATAGTATAATAACCCCAGTTTGGAGAGTTTAGTTTTATAATAGTGAATTATAAAACTGTTGGGTGTTTTCTGTAAAAACCCCAAAGTAAAAGGTTTCTGATAATTAATTGCAGTTATATATTTATTAGTTAAATAAGTATATAAAAGGGTTAATTAATTGGTTTATAATTATCTAGTAATTATTATGTGGAAATATAATAATTGGTAAATATTCTTTCTTAAGGAGAAAGAAAGAATAAAGATAATTATGGAAATTATTCTTTCTTAGAGAGAAAGAAAGAATATGGAAGCAATCTAGTATATGGAAATTATTCATATAAATAGATGTGCTAGGCTATGATTATTCATTCAACATATTCAATCAACCAAGAAACCTTTCTCTCTACTCTCTCTCTCTTCGTCGATCTCACCAAGAAAGAAACCAGATCCGGTCTCGTTTCTGATTGATCGTGTTCTTCGCGTACCGTTTGTTCGTGAAGCGTTCCGGGGTTAGATCCAGCTAGAGGGAATTCCGTTTGGTCGTTTACGGGTGGATCTATCTCAAGCAATCCAGGTAATAACCCTAAACCTACATATTAAATGTAATAAGATAAACAAATAAGATCTGTGATGTTTTCGGGATTTTAATCGTTATTGCTTCCGCTTAATCAAACCAGTTAGGTTTGATTGTTAAACCTTTGGAACAGTTTGTTTCATGTGGTTTTGTCGTGTGTCTCGACCAGTTAGGTTTGAGATCACGGTTTTTCTCGTGTCAGTTTGATGCGAGGATCGCACAAAATCCCAACAGTGGTATCAGAGCCACGGTTTTACTTGTTTATTTTAGTTATTATTAGATCCGTTAAAATTGTTTCTTGTGAATAAAGTTTGGATTTAATCTTTATCAGTTTGGTAAAGATTTAATCAGTTTGATAATTATCAGTTTTGAATAAAACATGATCTTTATCAGTTTGGTAAAGATTTGATTTTATTTGGTTTAATCTTTATCAGTTTGGTAAAGATTTTGGGTAATTATTAGTTTTTCAATAAAAACTAAAACTTTATCAGTTAGGTAAAGGTTTAATCTTTATCAGTTAGGTAAAGGTTTAATCTTTATCAGTTAGATAAAGGTTTAATCTTTATCAGTTGTGTAAAAATTTATTTTTTATCAGTTTTTGTTTATCGTATTTCTCATTAAAACTAAAAACACGAAATCACACACGGTAACGAGATCGGTGGCGGAACGGTGGAAAACCGCAACCATCCCACCGATCGACAGTTAGACCACCACGGCGGGGGCTCGGTGGCAGCAACCGACCGAACCGCCAGGCGGCGGCCGAACCGCACTCCAGCGGTGGCCGGACCTGCACGACACCAAGCCGTGGCCAAACCACCAGTTTGGTGGTGGCCGTGAACGGCGGTGATGGCTTCGCAGATATCGATCGACCACCGCAAGCCACGAATCGGCAGCGGTGGTGCATCAGTGGTGGTGGCGGCGGTTGTGGCCGTCGTCGCCGAACGAACAACGAACCACCAAGCCGTCCGCCGGCTGCCTTGCGGCCTCGCCAGGCGGCGGCGGTGGCTGTTTTGTTTCACAATCGCAAGCCACACCACCGTGTGGTAGTGGCGGCGCGTACACCGCGGACCACCCGCCAGGCCGCCGGCTGCCTCACGGCCACGCCAAGGCGGCGGCGGTGGTCGGTTTTATGAATCGCCAAGCCACCAAGAATGGTTGTGGCAGCGATCGCTGTTGATCGACGGGAACGGCGGCGGCGGCGACTGTCGTCGTCGTCGCTGGTCGAGCCGAAACCACCAAATGGTGGTATCGCTGCTGTCGCCGGACGGTGGCGTCGTAGCGGCGGTGGCGCTTTGGCGTCATCGTCGCCGGACGTGGAAATCGGCCAAGGCCGATCGAATTGCCGAACGTCACCGGCGATGGTGGCGTGGCTGCTGCTGTCGTCGGAAGGCGATGGCAGCGGCGGTTGGTGACTTGTTTCGATAGCCGCCTGCCACTTGGTGGCAACGGTGGCGGTGTTTGTTTTGCAACCGTCGTCGCGGGCGCGTGGTGTTGCGATGATCACGGTAGCGACCGTTTGTTGTTACCATCACCAAAGGCGGTGATTACGTGATCGACGACGAGACATCGATCGATCACGAGATCGTGTTTTTGGGTTTTTCGTTTTATTGGGCCTAACCTATCCGAGGCCCAAGACCCAGAAATTTGGACCCAGTTTGAGGCCCAAAAGGGTATAATGGTTTTAGGGTTTTATTCGAATTAATTTTATTTGGATAAATTTATTATCCTATAAAATTGGTTTTAATAGATTTTAATTATCTCTATTAAACATGTGATCATCAAACCAGTATTTGACCCAGTTTTGGTCAAATGGGCCAGGTGTCATGTTTGACCAGTTGGTCAACCCACGACACAGTTTTAGGCCAGTGTGTAACACCCGTTCCCATTCAGTTAAGTTTTAACTTTTCTTCCGTTAAGTTAGTAAGGTTTGGTGTCATTTATGTAATTTCAGGTAAGGGGGCTTGTTTGTAAATGTAGAAAGTGGAGGGTGTTATGTGCATATGTATATATAAGGGAATGGATGATCAAACTTCTCTTTTGATCATTTGTTACTCTTGAGAGAAAGGAAAGGGTTTGGAGGTTTCAAAAGGGGTTTTGGTGTTTGCAAAGAAATCGTGTGTTTGTGGTGCAATCAATCGTTGCTTCATCGTTAGAATTAAGTTCCTAACTTCAGGTAATCATCAATTCCCTTTAGTTGTTGTCGAATATCGAGTTTTGAATCAAAGTTAGGGTTTTGTTGGATGTTGTGATAATTGGTGATCTTTGGATCACCAATCGAGTATTTTGTGTTAGGTTGGTCCTATTTTCATTGTAGTAGTATGGTAGAGCCTGGAATGATAAAAACGTGGCTTTTTGAATCGGACGAATTGGGGTTCGGATGTGGAAGTTATGCCAAAAACAAGAAAATGCGATTTTGGGTTCGTGCTGGAAATTTAGCACCTAGCGATCGCTAGGTGATGAGGCTAGCGATCGCTAGCCATGAACAAAAAGGGGCTCACGATCGTGAAGTGATCGCGAGCTAGATCAGAAAGTTGGGATGGATAGCTAGCGATCGCTAGCTATCAGGCTCGCGATCGCTAGCCCCTGTTTTGAGTTGGAAAATTTGTTTTGGCCATAACTTTTGCATCCTAACTCCGATTTTGATTCCGAAAGGACCGTTGGGTTCGTAATTGAATTACCTACCCTATTAGAAGGTCTAAATCAGCCCTAGACTAAGAGTTACGGTTATGAGTCTTAAGGTGTTATTTATGTGTGCCATACGATGATGTGATGTATAGGTGTTTAATACTCAGACGTGTGAGGTGATTGACTGTGTTATCTGTGAAGCGAACTAAGGTGAGTACATTAACCTGCGTTCAAGACTGTTATGCTTATAATCATGTATATTGTTGGGGTTTTTGCGATTCGGATAAAACAGATATAAAAGTATAAACGAATAAACGCAGCGGATAAAACAAAACCCGAACAAAGATCCAACCGTAATTTAACAGATACAAATCTATCAAGGGGGGTTTCTCGCGTTTACCTTTAGCGATCCAAACTTTTCTCCGGAAGCTAGTGAGGGATACACCGCTACTGCACCACCGTGAGACTGGCTGCTAGACCGCCTAGGATTCGATCGGAAAAATCTCCCGATGTGTGTGTGTGTGTGTCAACGCCGACAAGAGAGAGAGAGAGAGAGATTTGGGATTCTTGGTGAGAAAGTAATTATGAAATCAGTGTTGTAATTCTATTACCCTAACCCTATATTTATATAGGTAATTATGGTAATCATATTAAGAATCCCAATCCATAAATAACTCTCCACAATAACTTCCTTAATTAACTCAAACTTGTTAATCAAGTAATTATATTTATCTGATAAATAATAAATAAACAATTTATTATTTATTCCTTTCTCTCTATTAAATAATTAAACTTAATTAATTATTTCCACACGATAAATCCAATAGGTCTCGGGTTGGGTGTGTAGCAGTGTGACCCACTAGTGTCTTATAACATTGGACATAGTGATCCTAATTACTGTCTTGCACATAATCCTTTCAGACTCCCACTTGTGCCAGACAAGTAACTTAACTGTCACTATTAGCCTAAGGAGGTCCCTAGCCAGACACTTAGGTTGACCAGGTTATAAGATCTCTTATAGCCAGAGATACGATTCATATTTGAATTGTACACAGGTTCATTCCTTTTACACACGATATTTTAAAGTGAGTTTTGACATGGAGCTGAGATAGTTCAATCATAAACTCAAGTATTTCCTGACTCTGATCTCGATTGCCTGCAGTAACGGATCTTCCAAATAACCCACTGTTATTCTACCCGAGCGTGGCCACGCATTTCTGCCAATCTTAATCGTCAGGGGGCCCAGAAATATCTCTCCCATGTAGGAGGTGTAAATCCCATCTTGACTATCCGCATCTACAACCACGGCTTCCGCTGTATCTAGTCATACCCCTTATGACCACCCAGTTACGGTGCGGCGTTAGAGCATGCTAAGAATACAGTAGTCCTCATGATCATAGACCAGATATCTCAGGTCAAAGGACAACCTATCATCAAGTCAATGCTTATGACAAAGGCTCCATGAAGCAGACTTGAAACTGGTCACATCCAATACCTATTCACTCTGATAAGTATCTATGAATGTCTAACTATATCAACTGTATATTAAACACTTCATAATAGCGTTATAACCCTACTGAGATTCCCATCTCAATAAGTTGCTACGGAGATTTAGATTTTTACGAACTCGTGAAAATCATGGATAACCTTAAATATGCGAAAAGTAATTTTTCTTGAAACATCTTTAAAATAGTATCTCTTTATTTCCAACACACTGTGAAATAAACTTTCATAATGTTTCAAAAATTACATTGATAATCGATAACATAAACTAACTACTAGTATCCAGGTACTGCATTCCTATGGAACTAGTATGGCCCTCATGCTTTGCTCTAGCTAAAGGCTTTGTTAGCGGATCTGCAACGTTCTCATCCGTCGGAATCTTGCATATTCTCACATCTCCTCTTCCAATAATCTCTCGGATGAGGTGATATTTCCTGAGTACATGTCTTGACTTGTGATGTTCTCTGGGCTCTTTTGCTTGTGCTACTGCCCCAGAGTTATCACAGTAAATATCAATGGGTCTAGAGATACTGGCTACAACTCTTAGATCCGTGATAAAACTCCTGAGCCAGACAGCTTCCTTTGCTGCATCTGATGCTGCAATGTACTCTGCCTCTGTAGTGGAATCCGCTATGGTATCTTGCTTCGAGCTCTTCCACGAGATCGCGCCTCCATTTAGGGTAAATACATATCCTGACTGTGATCTAAAATCATCTTTGTCGGTCTGAAAACTAGCGTCAGTGTAGCCTGTGACGCTAATCTCGTCTTCAGATCCTCCAAAGACCAAGAACATTTCTTTTATGCGTCTCATGTACTTGAGAATGTTCTTGACAGCCACCCAATGGGCTTCACCTGGGTTCTGCTGGTATCTGCTCGTAACACTTATCGAGTAAGCAACATCGGGCCTTGTACATAACATGGCATACATAATTGATCCTATCGCTGAAGCATATGGGATCAATTTCATCTTGTCCTGATCTTCACTAGAAACAGGACACTGTGCTTTGCTTAGCACTATGCCATGCTGCATTGGGATAAATCCTTTCTTGGATTCGTCCATCCTGAATCGTTTCAGGATTTTGTCAATGTATGTACTTTGACTAAGCCCGATAAGCCGTCTAGATCTATTCCTATAGATCTTTATACCAAGTATATAGGCGGCTTCTCCAAGGTCTTTCATTTGGAAACACTTGCTTAACCAAGTCTTTACACTCTGTAAAGTTGGTACGTCATTTCCAATGAGTAGAATATCATCTACATATAAGACCAAGAAGGTTACTATGCTCCCACTGAACTTTGTGTAAACACATGGTTCAAACTCACTCTTGGTAAAACCAAATTCTTTGATTCGCTCATCAAAGTGTAAGTTCCAACTTCTAGATGCCTGTTTTAATCCATATATGGATTTCAACAACTTGCACACTTTATTAGGATTCTTTGGATCTATGAAACCTTCCGGCTGTTCCATATAGACGTCTTCTGTTAACTTCCCGTTCAGGAAGGCCGTCTTAACATCCATCTGCCAAATCTCGTAATTGAAGTACGCTGAAATGGCCATCAAGATCCTAATAGACTTTAACATTGCTACTGGTGAAAAAGTTTCATCATAGTCAATACCATGAGTTTGCGTGAAACCTTTTGCTACCAGTCTAGCTTTAAAGGTGTGTACATTACCGTCCATGTCAGTTTTCTTCTTGAAAACCCATTTACGTCCAACAGCCCTACAGTGTTGGGGTAAATCTGTCAACTCCCATACTTGGTTGTCGTACATGGACTGCATCTCAGCCTTCATGGCCTCCTGCCATTGTTCAGACTCACTGCCTGATACAGCTTCTCCATAGGAGGTCGGTTCATTCAAGTCTCCATCATCCTGAGAGACTAAGAACCCAAGATACCTATCTGGCTCTTGCCTTATCCTAGTGGATCTGCGAAGGTCCTGTGTTTGCACCTCCTCAACCGTTTCCGGTTGAGTCTCAACATATTCTTGTTGAGCAACTGGCTCAACTATCGGTAAAGTGTCATCTTCCTCTACCTCCTGTAGATCTACATCATTCCTGGTATCCTCTGTATTGAGGAACTTATCCTCCAGGAAATCACCTCCCCGAGCTACAAAGACTTTGTTCTCGGTAGGATTGTAGAAGTAGTATCCCACAGTAGTCTTGGGATATCCTACGAAGAAGCACTTATCTGATTTGGGTTTGAGTTTTTCAGAAGTTGGTCTCTTGACATATACTTCACAACCCCAAATCTTTAGAAAAGACAATTTTGGTTTCTTTCCTGTCCAAATTTCATATGGTGTCTTTTCTACCGATTTAGTTGGCACTTTGTTCAGTATGTGGGCCGCTGTTTCGAGCGCATGTCCCCAAAATGACACTGGTAGTGAGGAACGACACATCATTGATCTTACCATATCAAGCAAGGTACGGTTTCTCCTTTCTGACACACCATTCATCTGGGGCGTGTACGGAGGTGTGAGTTGTGAAACAATCCCACACTCTATCAAATGATTGTTAAATTCCTGACTCAGATATTCCCCACCTCGATCTGACCTTAGGAACTTGATCTTCTTGTCAAGTTGATTCTGTACTTCATTCTGAAATTCCTTAAATCTTTCAAAGGCTTCAGATTTATGTCTCATCAAGTAGACATAACCATATCTACTGAAATCGTCAGTAAAAGTGATGAAGTACCGGTATCCTCCTCTAGCTTCATGACTGAAAGGACCACACACATCTGTGTGTATAATTCCCAACAAATCATTTGCCCTTTCATTATCTTTGTTGAAGGGTTGCTTTGTCATCTTGCCGGATAAACAAGATTCGCAATCGTCAAACGGTTTAAAATCGAAAGACCCAAGGAGTCCTCCTTTCTGGAGTTTCTCTATGCGTTTCTTGTTTATGTGACCTAGACGACAATGCCAGAGGTAAGTCTGATCCTCAATATCCTTGGATCGTTTACTTATATGATAGACTTCTCTATTTTCTTGTAGATTTAACACATATAGACCATTAGAGGGAGTTGCTTTGAAATAAAAGATATCATTTTTAAAGCAAGAAATAAGTTTATAATCATATTTATAGTAAAACCCTTGGTCTACAAGTAAATCGAAAGAAATAACATTTTTGATCATCTTAGGAACATAATAACAATTTTCAAGTTCCAATACTAGACCCGAGGGTAAACTAAGACTATAAGATCCTATAGACTCAGCTACAAGCATCTGGCCTTCGCCGACTCTTAGGTTCGAACGGTCCTTCCCCAGCATCTCCCTTCTTTTGAATCCCTGTAAATGATTACAAATGTGATTACCACTGCCTGTATCAAGTACCCATGATTCATAAGAAGTGATCAAACAGTCTATCATATAGATACATGGTGCATCGGTCAAACCGATGTCTAGCTGGTCGATATCCATCGAGTGAGCACAAATATCCTTGCTACCGAATTCTGGGCAACTCAGATCTCCCAGCTCGTCAATCCAATCCGTGTCCATGAGGTCAGCAGGTGCTGTAGTTTTCGGCTCCAAACTGGCCAAAATATCCTCATGAAGCTTTTCCACGTCTCTCTTTGGTTCTCCAATGTACGCACTAACTGTGTTACGTATCTCATCAGTGAGGGAGAACCACATGAGATGCACAAGTTCCTCCTGGACAACTTTGTATCCCATGCGTGACAAACTTTTAAAGAGCTTCCTCATCTCTAGGAGATGCTCTTTAACAGATTGACCTCTTTCCAGTTTCAGAGAATAGATCTCTTTCATGATCAGATACTTCCCACTCTTCTTATAGAAACCCACCTGGTTCTCTATATTCTTCACGACCTCATGGCAATATCTAACCCTCAAATCAGTAGTAAACTCGGGTGAGGTAGAAAAGGACAGAATCGACATCACATCAGATTCGTCAGCCATGAATTTGAAGTATTCAGCAAAGTCCTTTTCAGGAGCATTGCAACCGGGTCGTGAAACGGGTTTCTCTATCACGTATCGCTTACCCTGTGCATCCAAGACGTTGTCAAGGTGCATTTTCCAGACTGGAAAATTTTGGCCTGTAAGCTTCCATTTCCCCATTATCAGGCGGAGAGATTCCTCAGGTAAAATAAAAGATAATAGCAGACATCTACAGACAAATATAAAATTCCGATTTAGTTATCTGATTGTATTTCTAATAAATTATTACCTTAGAACAATAATTATATTAGACTAGAATCCATATTTCACATGAATTGACAGGCGGTTTGCTCACGCAAGCCAATCCATGCTATTTCTGGTAGGTAACGCCTTATACCAATCGCATCTTTAAACGAAGATACGACTTCTAGATCGTCGGGACATCGGATACTTGAATCCGTGCATATTTAGTCCCTCTAATGTGTTTTGGCCCGGTACCACCCGGTGAGTTGTAACAACTACCAAAATAGATCGCACCATTTTGAACTGGATGTACTCTGGTCGGTACCCCCCGATATCGCAGAGTCTTTTCACCCCCTTTAGCTTGGGGTTTGAACGTGGGTACCCAAGATTTTATCTTCGAGCCCCAACGTACCTTACGCCAAAGGTGTCCACAAATGGATCACACTAACTGATCTAAGATTTTCCTAAGGATTTAGCCAGTTTTTAGTTTTGAAAAAGACTGGTTCGAAAAACAAACTGTAATCGAACTCTTTAATCTGATTTCATAAAATTTTGTTTTTATCTAAGACTAAGCAATTATAATCAACCACGCAGATAAAAACAAGACAGTGTCATAGCTTTTGCCCAGATCTATTGTCAGTTTCGTGAGCCAACACGAGAACTGACGGTCCAAAATCCTATGTGACTAAACAACCACAAGGCATGAAATCTTGGTGCTCCCACTGGCTCCAACATCTCCGGTCGTGTCTCCGTGAAACTCCGTCTTCAGATTTAACGAAACTAATTTTAACTATTACATAAAAGGGTTGTAAATGGCACGCAGGCCTCCCTTACCAAAATAATTATATAAAGCAATAAAATAACACAATAAAGAACACAACCATAGGTCAAAGGGCTTGGCTATGACAACTAAGCAGTTTAAACTAAGACAAAACTGTTTTTGATAAGACTGGTTTTTGCAATAATCCAAAGTGGATTATATTAAAGTTTTAAAATACTAATTAAAACTCATCCTAATTCGAAAAAAGTTCCTAATTCGAATTTGATAATTATCCCGAAAACAATTAAAGGATAATGATAATCCCAATCCCGAAAAATATGATCCGTTAAACTTTAGTGATTATCGTGTCTTGACCATCACGGTTTTACCGGAACCAAAAAATATCACCGATTATATCCGCCATCGACAACCGCCGCGACGTGGTCGGCCGTCGATTGCCCGGAACTGGCACACGACGGCGACGCCAAACGAACGCCACCGCCGCTGCCCCGTAACACCATCGTCGCGAACGGCGATGACGCAAAAACGCCACCACCGCCGCCTAATCGTCGCCGGCGTGCGACGATGACGCAAACGCCACCGCCGCCGCCCCGAAAACAATCAGAAACCGCCGCCACCACCGCGGCTGCCCTAGCCGACCGGTGGTGCGGCTCTGCGGTGTTCGGACGACCACCACCACCATCGCCGATCGCGGCTTTGGTGGCTGGTGGTGTCGAGACTGAGATCGACCACCGCCACCGAATTGGTGGTGGGTGGTTTACGGTTTTTGGCGAGGAACGACCACCACCGCCGTCGCCGATCGAGGCTTCGGCGGTGTGGTGGTTTGCGATGGACACAGCCACCACCACCGTCGCCAATCGTGGCTTCGGTGGCGGTTTGCGACGAGACCCAAAAAAAAACAGCCACCACCACCGTTGCCAATCGCGGCTTCGGTGGTGGTTCACGGCTTCGCTTCCGGTGGTCCATCGGGGATTCGTCCGGCGATCGGTTCGGCGGTTCGGTCGGTTTATCACCACCGTTCCACCGCCGATTGCCATAAGTCTCGGGATTAATCCAAAAATCAAAATTTTTACCGAAAATTAGATTTTTTACCAATAACCAACTTTTATCAAAAAACTAAAACAGATCTGATAAATATACGGAAGTGGCTCTGATACCACTGTTGGGGTTTTTGCGATTCGGATAAAACAGATATAAAAGTATAAACGAATAAACGCAGCGGATAAAACAAAACCCGAACAAAGATCCAACCGTAATTTAACAGATACAAATCTATCAAGGGGGGTTTCTCGCGTTTACCTTTAGCGATCCAAACTTTTCTCCGGAAGCTAGTGAGGGATACACCGCTACTGCACCACCGTGAGACTGGCTGCTAGACCGCCTAGGATTCGATCGGAAAAATCTCCCGATGTGTGTGTGTGTGTGTCAACGCCGACAAGAGAGAGAGAGAGAGAGAGATTTGGGATTCTTGGTGAGAAAGTAATTATGAAATCAGTGTTGTAATTCTATTACCCTAACCCTATATTTATATAGGTAATTATGGTAATCATATTAAGAATCCCAATCCATAAATAACTCTCCACAATAACTTCCTTAATTAACTCAAACTTGTTAATCAAGTAATTATATTTATCTGATAAATAATAAATAAACAATTTATTATTTATTCCTTTCTCTCTATTAAATAATTAAACTTAATTAATTATTTCCACACGATAAATCCAATAGGTCTCGGGTTGGGTGTGTAGCAGTGTGACCCACTAGTGTCTTATAACATTGGACATAGTGATCCTAATTACTGTCTTGCACATAATCCTTTCATATATATATGTGGTTTATGTATGAACTGACATGTAATATTCACGATAGTACCTAAGGCGGTAGTACTACCCCTAGGGAAGTTGGGTTCAGAGGCCTGGTACCAGTGTCAGTATGATACTTTGGGTGGATACACCTTGAGTAATGTTTATGATACATGTTCGGTTTTTCAGTTATATGATTATGATTATTTTACATGCATGCATAGAACCTAGGTTTGTGCTCACTAAGCTTTATGCTTAACCCGTTGTGGTTTATGTGGTTCAGTGGCAGGTACTTCATCCAAAGATAAGGGGAAGGCACCTGCTTGATGCTCAGAAGGATTCAGTTCAGGACATGATTAAGAAATTTGAAACTAATGGATGTTGAACTACTATAAGAAAATGTTTTGGTTGCAAGTTGGACTTATTGTGACTTATTATCACTTTTTAAATGTTGTTAATTTTGGACCCGTTTTGGAAAAATAAATTACTTTTTAATGGTTAACGTGCTTCCGCTATGTTAGTTAATATTTTGTTTAAATATTGTCGAAAAATGAAACTGGTTGTTACAATTGGTATCAGAGCCTAGGTTTGAGGGATTCAGGTGTTCACAGGTAGTGAATACTTGAACTCAAACCCGGAGTTCGTATTTTTAAAACAAAGTAACTAACAAAAGAGAAAATTTTGCCTTAAGAACATGAGGTGGAACTGAACTGAGATCCGGAGCATCAAGACGGGAGTGAGCACCCTAGACTTTATTGAGTTGCTAGTAAGCATGCCATGTCAATTTATGTATGAATATCATAATATTGTTATGTTTAGTTGTTTAAATGTAACAGACTTGTAGTTGAATTATTGATGCTTATGATGGGTGATGAAACCCTTATATCACTTATGTGAATGCTTGAGTAATATCTGATTGGGTATGCGAATATATGAATGCTATGACATGATTGTGTAGATGTCAGGGTAAGTATAAACGTAAAATGACTTAGAGATGCTCATGGCACGGTAGTTATAGGTGGTACTACTAAGAGTGCTAGTGGTACCATATGATTATGTGTTTTGTGTATGACCAGGTCTAGGAAGTAACCTTTCTTATGAGGAGGAAAAGCTGAACGGGTAGGGTGTAATTATAATGATATAAGGGCCCATATCATTGCAATTACATTGTACTGTTGAGGCTTGACTAAATTATAGGGATCGTTACGGACTGACCGAAGTCATGGGATTGGGAAGTAGAAGCATGAAAGCGTTTGTGGCTTATCAGGAAGGGTAGCGAGAGTTACTTTCTAGTAAGGTCACTTATTTCCATTGATTAGCTAAACAATTATGTACTTGCATCAGTATGGTGACCACAAGAAGAACTGGAACTGGAGAGCGTCCGAATGATGGCGATGAGCATGAAATCCCTGATCTAAGGGGGATTATTGCTGCTGAGGTCGGGGAGGTCTTGCATGACCTGCTTCCGGGCCTTTTTGAGCAGATGAAAAGGGAGTTGACCCAGGTGGTCACTCAACAAGTCAACTCCGCCACGGCCGGTCGGGGGAGTGTAGCAGGAAGCTCGAGTACTGGCCAGAATCGGGCGGTTGGGTTCAAAGATTTTGCTGCTTGCCAGCCGCCTCATTTTGGTGGAGACAAGGATCCGATTGTTGCCTCGAGGTGGATCTCTGAGGTAGAGGGAGCCTTTCTCACTAGTTTCTGCCCGGCTGAGGTAAAGGTGAGATATGCTGCTAATCTTCTGAGAGGGCCGGCGAAAGACTGGTGGGGCGTAGTGAATAGTTCCAGGACTCAGGAACAGATTGGAGCCCTTACTTGGGAGGCGTTCCTCGAAATGTTCCGAGCTGAGTTTGTGCCCCAGATTGAAGTGGAGAGACTTACTACCGAGTTTCTGGAGATGGAGCAGACTACGGAGTCGGTGACTGAAATCACTAACAAGTTCTTGGAGCGGGCGTTGTTTTGCCGTGAATTTGTTCAGAACGAAAGGATGAAGATGTATCGGTACCGAAACATTTTGAGGTCGGATATCCGAGAGTTTGTGGTAATGGCTCACTGCGACAGTTTTCAACAGATGTTTGAAAAAGCTCGAACAAGAGAGTTGGAACTCGAGCGTCAGGGTAAGAAGAAAAGGGCAGAGCGGGTTCAGCCACAGCAGCAGGTGGTCAAGAAATTCAAAACCGGGATTCAGAAGGGAGATGTTAAGAAAGATTACCCTCGTTGCTCAAGGTGCGGAAAGAATCACTTGGGTGAGTGCAGAATGGGCTCGGGAACTTGCTACAAGTGCGGGAAACCGGGACATATCAGCCGTGACTGTAAAGTGGAGCCCAAAATGTGCTTCAAATGCTTTAGACCGGGCCACTTTGCCAACGAGTGCCCCACAGCGGCTGTATCGACGGAGATCTCTGGTTCCGCACCCGTCAAGGCTTTAGAGGGTGGACCGAGTAAAAAGGTGGAAGCCCCAAGGACTCGAGCTAGAGTCTTCCAGTTGACTGCCAATGAGGCGAAGGCCGAGCCGGACGTGGTGACAGGTATCTTTTTAGTTAATTCGATGCCTGCTCTAGTTTTGTTCGATACGGGTGCTAGCAAGTCTTTTGTTTCCTTGACTTTTTGTAAAGATTTTATGAATATAAAAAGTAAACTAGAAAGCCCGTTAGAGGTAGAAATAGCGGATGAGGAGTTCCGTTTATGTAAGTTTATTTATAAGAAAAATGTATTAGAGGTAGAGGGTGTCAAGTTTAGTATAGACCTTATTCCTATTCCTATGAGGGAGATTCAGGTAGTGGCGGGAATGGATTGGCTTAGAAGGAATGGGGCTAATGTGGATTGTGAGAATTGTCGGGTAGTGGTTCGAAACCTAAGTGGGGGAGAACTGACTATCTTGGGGGATGCAAGTAAACGTCTTCCGAAGGTGTGCTCAATGGCTAAAGCTCGGAGCTATGTGTTGCGTGGAGGTACTAGTTATCTGGTGTATTTGATCAGTGACCAAGGAGAAAGTAAGAAAAAGACCGTGGAGGATGTACCCGTAGTTAGTGAGTTTCCGGATGTCTTTCCGGAAGACTTGCCGGGGATTCCCCCAGAAAGACAAGTGGAGTTCAGGATAGACTTGGTTCCGGGGGCGGCGCCCGTAGCGAAAACCCCTTATCGCTTGGCACCTCCGGAAATGCAAGAGCTATCAAACCAGTTAGAGGAGCTGTTAGAAAAGGGCTTTATTCGGCCAAGCAGTTCACCGTGGGGAGCTCCGATCTTGTTCGTCAAGAAGAAGGATGGGACGTTGAGAATGTGCATTGATTATCGTGAGCTCAACAAGCTTACGGTGAAGAACCGATACCCACTGCCGAGGATCGATGATCTTTTCAATCAACTTCAGGGAGCCGCTTGGTTCTCGAAGATAGATCTTCGATCGGGGTACCATCAGTTAAAGGTAAGGGAGGAAGACGTGCACAAAACGGCGTTCAGGACCAGATACGGACACTACGAGTTCGTGGTCATGCCTTTTGGGTTGACGAACGCACCTGCGGCATTCATGGATCTCATGAACCGGGTGTGTAGGCCTTTGTTGGATAGGTCAGTTATCGTGTTCATTGACGATATTCTGATCTACTCCAAGACGAAGGAGGATCATGTTGAGCATTTGCGGGAAGTGTTGGAAATTCTTCGGAAGGAGCAGCTGTATGCAAAGTTTTCGAAGTGCGACTTCTGGTTGCAAGAGGTCCAGTTCTTGGGACATCTTGTAAACCGAGAAGGGATCAAAGTGGACCCAGCGAAAGTCGAGGCGGTTATGAAGTGGGAAACTCCTAAGTCGCCAACAGAGATACGGAGCTTTCTTGGGTTAGCCGGGTACTACCGCCGGTTCATCCAAGATTTCTCCAAAGTGGCGGTTCCATTGACTAAACTCACCAGGAAGAACGTAAGTTTCGTTTGGGGAGAAGAACAACAATCAGCATTTGAAACTTTGCGGCAAAAGTTGTGTGAGGCGCCGGTGTTGACGCTACCTGAAGGGGTGGAGGACATGACGGTCTATTGCGATGCTTCGTATCATGGGCTAGGTTGTGTTCTCATGCAGCGTGGCAAGGTAATTTCCTATGCGTCACGTCAGTTAAAGACGCATGAGGTAAATTACCCGACTCATGATTTGGAGTTAGCTGCGGTTGTATTTGCGCTTAAGTTGTGGAGACACTACTTGTACGGTGTGAAGTGCACGATTTACACCGATCATAAGAGTCTCCGTTACTTTTTAGACCAGCCGAATTTAAATATGCGGCAGAGGAGGTGGTTGGATGTGGTGAAGGATTATGATTGTGAAATCCTTTATCATCCGGGGAAGGCGAACGTGGTAGCAGATGCGTTGAGTAGAAAGACTCGTCACGTGCTATTGCGAGTACCGTTGATGAGGCTAACTGTGACGACATCTCTCTTTGATTTGATTCGGCAGTCCCAAGCCGACGCAATCAAGGTAGAGAACCAAAAGAAGGAGCGGATCAAGGGCCAGTTACCGCAGTTGGTAACGGATAGTCGAGGGTTGTTGACCCGTTTTGGGCGGGTCTGGGTACCAGTAGCAGGCGAGGCGAGGCAGACCTTGTTAGATGAAGCACACAGGTCTAAGTTCTCGATACATCCAGGTGCCACAAAGATGTATAGAGACTTGAAGACTGATTATTGGTGGCCAGGAATGAAGCGGGACGTAGCTCGTTACGTGGAGAGGTGCTTAACCTGTTTGAGGGTCAAAGCTGAGCATCAGCGACCGCATGGGAAGTTGCAGCCGTTAGATATTCCGGTATGGAAGTGGGAGCACATCACGATGGACCTGATAACCAAATTGCCTCGGACGTCTCGAAGTTACGACGCAATTTGGGTTATCGTGGACCGTTTGACAAAGAGTGCTCACTTTATAGCCATCCGGGAGAGTTCATCTGCCGAAGCATTGGCGGACATCTATGTCAAGGAGATCGTGGCTACACACGGTGTTCCGGTTACCATCATTTCTGACCGGGATGTTCGGTTTACGTCGCGATTTTGGGGGAAGTTTCATGAGGATTTGGGCACGAGGTTGCAGTTCAGTACAGCTTTTCATCCGCAGACAGATGGCCAAAGCGAGATAACTATTCAGACTCTCGAAGACATGTTACGTGCTTGTGTTTTGGATTTTGGAGGCAGTTGGGACACCTACTTGCCGTTGGCGGAATTCTCTTATAACAATAGTTTTCACGCTAGTATCGGCATGCCCCCGTATGAAATGTTGTACGGGAGAAGGTGTCGAACCCCTATCTGTTGGGGAGAAGTGGGGCAGCGAGAGCTAGGTAGCACCGAAATAGTACAAAGGACGACCGAGAGCATTGAAATGATTCGCGAGCGGCTACGAACCGCTCAGAGTCGTCAGAAAAGCTATGCTGATCGGAGAAGATCAGATTTAGAGTTTCAAGTGGGTGACAAAGGTGTTGTTGAAAGTGTCACCTTGGAAGGGAGTGATCCGGTTCCGAAAGAGGGGCAAGTTAGGCCCCAGATTCATTGGACCCTTCAAGGTGATAGCTAGAGTTGGAAAGGTGGCCTATAGACTTGAACTATCACCAGAACTGAATCAGATTCATGATACGTTCCATGTCTCCCAGTTGAGGAAATGTCTGGCTGACGAGACAGCTCACGTGCCGATTGATGACATTCAAGTTGACGAACGATTAAACTACATCGAGAGGCCAATAGCTATCTTGGAGCGGAAGACGAAATCTTTGCGTAACAAGGAAATTAGTCTGGTAAAAGTTCAATGGGAGCATCGAAAGGGATCAGAGTGGACGTGGGAGCCGGAAGCGGAGATGAGATCCAATTATCCGGAACTGTTTCAAGACTAAGCGATTTCGGGGACGAAATCTTGGTAAGTGGGGGAGAGTTGTAACACCCGTTCCCATTCAGTTAAGTTTTAACTTTTCTTCCGTTAAGTTAGTAAGGTTTGGTGTCATTTATGTAATTTCAGGTAAGGGGGCTTGTTTGTAAATGTAGAAAGTGGAGGGTGTTATGTGCATATGTATATATAAGGGATTGGATGATCAAACTTCTCTTTTGATCATTTGTTACTCTTGAGAGAAAGGAAAGGGTTTGGAGGTTTCAAAAGGGGTTTTGGTGTTTGCAAAGAAATCGTGTGTTTGTGGTGCAATCAATCGTTGCTTCATCGTTAGAATTAAGTTCCTAACTTCAGGTAATCATCAATTCCCTTTAGTTGTTGTCGAATATCGAGTTTTGAATCAAAGTTAGGGTTTTGTTGGATGTTGTGATAATTGGTGATCTTTGGATCACCAATCGAGTATTTTGTGTTAGGTTGGTCCTATTTTCATTGTAGTAGTATGGTAGAGCCTGGAATGATAAAAACGTGGCTTTTTGAATCGGACGAATTGGGGTTCGGATGTGGAAGTTATGCCAAAAACAAGAAAATGCGATTTTGGGTTCGTGCTGGAAATTTAACACCTAGCGATCGCTAGGTGATGAGGCTAGCGATCGCTAGCCATGAACAAAAAGGGGCTCACGATCGTGAAGTGATCACGAGCTAGATCAGAAAGTTGGGAAGGATAGCTAGCGATCGCTAGCTATCAGGCTCGCGATCGCTAGCCCTGTTTTGAGTTGGAAAATTTGTTTTGGCCATAACTTTTGCATCCTAACTCCGATTTTGATTCCGAAAGGACCGTTGGGTTCGTAATTGAATTACCTACCCTATTAGAAGGTCTAAATTAGCCCTAGACTAAGAGTTACGGTTATGAGTCTTAAGGTGTTATTTATGTGTGCCATACGATGATGTGATGTATAGGTGTTTAATACTCAGACGTGTGAGGTGATTGACTGTGTTATCTGTGAAGCGAACTAAGGTGAGTACATTAACCTGCGTTCAAGACTGTTATGCTTATAATCATGTATATATATGTGGTTTATGTATGAACTGACATGTAATATTCACGATAGTACCTAAGGCGGTAGTACTACCCCTAGGGAAGTTGGGTTCAGAGGCCTGGTACCAGTGTCAGTATGATACTTTGGGTGGATACACCTTGAGTAATGTTTATGATACATGTTCGGTTTTTCAGTTATATGATTATGATTATTTTACATGCATGCATAGAACCTAGGTTTGTGCTCACTAAGCTTTATGCTTAACCCGTTGTGGTTTATGTGGTTCAGTGGCAGGTACTTCATCCAAAGATAAGGGGAAGGCACCTGCTTGATGCTCGGAAGGATTCAGTTCAGGACATGATTAAGAAATTTGAAACTAATGGATGTTGAACTACTATAAGAAAATGTTTTGGTTGCAAGTTGGACTTATTGTGACTTATTATCACTTTTTAAATGTTGTTAATTTTGGACCCGTTTTGGGAAAATAAATTACTTTTTAATGGTTAACGTGCTTCCGCTATGTTAGTTACTATTTTGGTTAAATATTGTCGAAAAATGAAACTGGTTGTTACACAGTGTCTATAATTTCGAACAGTTGGTTCGGAATGTCCGGTTTGATGTGTTTTGGATAAAAACAAATATTTTAGAAAATTGGTTTTATATAATAAATTTATAGTAAAACCGATTTCAGATTAAAATATTAGTTTTGATTTGTAAAAAAATTTGTTTTATAAATCAGTTAAAACCATGTTTTACGATAAACCAAACAAGATAATCTTTAACGGATCTAGGATTGTTCTCTGCTTACTTAAATGCTTTATATGATTGCATGAATTATACCTGTTGTGTATATTGGTTGTATCTATTACAGTAATTGCCGACTTAGTACATTAAGGCCTGTATGCTACTTGCAACCCCTTCATAATGAAAATGACCTTAGGATATTTTTTTCAATATTTTCTTTTTCCCGGAGTTCCATCAGACATGTCAAGGCCAGTGGGAGCTACGAGAGAAAAATTTATAATAGGTCATTTAATTGGCAAATCTGTGATTAGATGTTTTAAATGCGTAGTTGTTAATCTTTAACTGCGTAGATGTGTTTAACTGCCTGCTCATGATTGGTTGATAATTATTGCATGTTTATTTTATCAAACGTTTTAAAATTTGAAGAGAGTTTTAAAACTTTACAATCATGAAATCTGTTAGGTTTTAAAAATTAAAATTGCCAGTTTTTCCAAACCTTTTTAAACGGTAGATTTTACTTTAAAACCTTATATTTATAAGATTGTTTTCTTATAAAGGCATGTTGACAAAACAGTTAGTTTTGGTCAGCAAGAAGGCTTTCAAAAACAGTTAGTTTTTGGTTAGCAGTCATGCTATTAAAACAGTTAGTTTTAATTAGCAGGTGCTTTTAAAACAGTTAGTTTTAAATAGCGTGTATGTTTAATAACAGTTAGTTTTGAACATTGGTTGCCTTTTTAAAACAGTCAGTTTTAAAATTGCAAAGTTTTCTAAAATTACTGGAAAATAAAAGGTTTCTCAAAACTTAGTTAAAAACCCCGAAAATCATAGATCAGTAGTGCAACCCACTTGGGACACCTAACGGCGTAAGGTACGCGGGCGTTGGAAGTGAACAAGCCTTGGGCGTCCGCGTTCAAACCCCAAGCTGAAAGGGGTGTGATAAGTGCACCAGTCCCAAATGGTGTGATCTATTTTGGTTTTGTAACAATTCACCGTGTCGTATCGGGCCAAAATGCACTGAGGGACTAAAACATGTACGGTTTTATCCGATGTCCCGAAAAGATCTAGGAGTCATGTCAGTTAGATGTGATTGGTATAAGTCCTTACCTACCGAAATAGTACGGGCCTGGTGTGACGTGAGCAAGCCGTACATCAGGACGTATGAAATAAGGATCCTAGCCCAATACTTATCATTTAAGGGTTTATTGATATTTGTTGGGAGTCTATTCACAGTTACTAAAGCCAAATGTTTTATATGTGTAGATGGAAGACACTGTAACCAACACTAATAACCTGTCTCTTCGCTCCATTCTTGAAAAGGACAAGCTCACTGGAGCTAACTTCCTCGACTGGGAGCGCAATCTGATGATTGTGCTCAGGCACGAGAGGAAGTGGTACGTCCTCGAAGAGCCTCTAGGTGAGGCCCCTCCAGCAAATGCTACTGCCAATGTAAGAAATGCTTATAGAAAGCATTCTGATGATTTGCTGGACGTTGGCTGTCTCATGCTTGCAACTATGAGCCCAGATCTGCAAACAGGGCTCATGAACACCAATGCCTATGACATGATCCGCCAGTTGAGGGACATGTTTCAGACGCAAGCACGCACAGAGCGTTATGATGCCACTCGGGCACTGAACGCGTGCAAGATGGCCAAGGGGACCTCGGTTAGTGATCACGTCATGAAAATGAAAAAGCATATTGATCACCTAGAGTGGCTTGGTCACCCAGTTCCATTGCAGTTAGCAACGGATACGATACTCAACTCACTGACTGAGGATTACAAGCAGTTTGTAATTAACTATAATATGAATAACATGGAAAAGACAATTGCAGAGTTGCATTCCATGTTGAAAACTGCTGAATTGAGTATGGGGACCGGGACCAAGACCAAGGATGTGCTCATGGTCGGAGATGGTAGAGCGAAGAGGAAGCGTGGGCATGGAAACACTAGTAAGGGCAAAAGCCAACCTCAGGCTAGCCAGAGTGTGACCAAGGTTGAGAATGATGACAAACGCAAGGGCAAGGGCAAGAAAGTGAAGCCTAACAATGCCAAGACCGAGAATAGGTGTTTCATATGCCATGAACTTGGTCATTGGAGGCGAAACTGTCCAAAGCATCACAAAGAAGGCAATAACGCCTCAGGTATTTGTGATTGCTTTAGTTTATCACTTTCACTTGTTAGTTTACAAGTATGTTGACACCTAGTGCAAATATTCTAATTGCAGGTGGTCAGAAGTGAGGAGCCCAGGATTGCGAGGATCTACGTGCTAGTTTATCATTAGATATTTATCAAGACAATTTTAAATTTATGTTTGTGGTTGTAAAACAATTTTATGGTTGTGATCTTTTGGATATTTATGGTTTACTAAATTGTTTTAAAATTTTTAAAATTATTGTCTTGATTTAATATCTTGTGGATGATAATGTTGTTGAATCTGTTTAAAGTCGAGATTGACTTGTTTCAAATAGTAGATCCTAGATGTCATATATTACATTAACAGAATTACTTCAATGTTTTAATTAGTTGATTTGAAGTAATAGTTATATGAAAACTGTCAAAAACACACGAAGTACTATTATTTTAGGAATGTGTTTTTGAGAATAAAACATACATGAGTAAAAGGATTATAAAATATTACTCACATGTTTTAGAGAGAATTTAGGATGTTGTCTCAGACGACGTTGATAACATCAGTATTTATAAAACTAGAAAATTCCAAGTTTTGGAATTGGGATTTGATAAAATCCAGTTAAGTTTTGTAAATGTTAAATTCTAGTATTACTTGAAATAAAATTGACTAGGAAGTCAAGTTTTGACTAAAGTCAATAGTTAATTTTTGAGTAATAGTCAGTTTTCATAGAGGTTAGTGGGAGCCCAGTTTATTCTATATCCAGTTCCGTGATAAAGAATAAAAGATATATATAAGTATATATGTCTGTATGTATTAATTATTGATTTAATATATCTCGGAATTATAATCCAGGTAGGATATAAATTCATAAGATATAAGATCTACCTTTTAGTTAAAAAGGATAGATAAATAGTTTCCAACTTTGAAACAGTATGAAGTCATAATTGACTTTAATCAATAATTAAAGTGTGTTGGAATGAACTAAAGATATTAAATATCTTTTGACTCCAAAGTGTTATAAAACACTAGAGTAAATTTCCTGGGTTTACCAGACTTGGTAAATGGAAATTTTGTTAGATTTCAGGTCGAAATCATGTATCTACACAGCAACTAAGGGAAGTTGCAGTTTGATGTTTCATATTCAAGGAAACCAGGAGTTTTTCCAGTATCTCCAGGTTCAGGAAATATGGTAAAAGTCTAATTTTGTTTTAAGGGTGTTTGCAAAAACAAAATTAGCATAGTCAAGTGGAAAGTATCAGATGATACTAAGCTTATACTATTTTTGGTTATTTCTTTGATTAGTATGGTAAACGCTAATCAAAGGGTTTAAACTAAAGAAGGGTGATACTTCGTTTAAATCAGTATTTAGTATACGTTGAGTAGACACCATAAAAGTAGCTTAGAAATGCTATTAATTTCGTTCTTATTACAGAGTGGAATATGGAGGACTAAACGAAATTAGTTTCTTTGTCTCTTTTACACTTAGCATGTTTTGATCCGGGAATAAAAACTAGTTTCAGTTTTTATTTGAAATTATCCGTGACAACTTATCAAGGTGGGAACCTTGGTAGGGCTATAAAGTCATCGTGGAGTTTTTGGGTGGTTATGATCAGTCGTTGAATAACAGCTACAAGTGATGTAGACCAAAAACTACACGGATATTCGATAGAGCAGCGAATATCGGATGTGATCCGCCGGTTGAGATTACTCCATGGATTTAGTCATGAGTAAGACTCCCAGAGGTTGTCCTTAGCACCTGAGGTATTTGGTTTGGCATTGCGAGGACTGTTGGATACTTAGTACGTTCTAAGATCACGCCGTAACAGGGTGGTCATACGGGGCGTAACTAGATTCAGCGGAAGCCGTGGTGACAAATGCAGATATGCAAGATGGGATTTGCACCTCTTCTTCAAAGAGAGATATTTCCTGGGCCCCTTGACTGACTGAAAAGACTGATGAAGTGCATGGCCATGCCCAAACGAACTGATTTGTTCTTTGTCGTTTACCAATCAGTAGAGGTCGGATAGTCGAGAAACATAATCTTTGAGTATTCAGAGTTGACTGTATCCATGCTCATACTCAAAATTGAAGTATCGTGATGCAAAAGGAAAAGCCTAGTTTATACCCGATTTGTGGACAGTTTGTTCATAAATGTTGTTTCCTTTTAGGAACATTTTATCACCTACCTGGGTATAAGGGTGCTTATAACCTGGTTAGCCTAAGTGCCTGTCTAGGGGCCTCCTTAGGTCCGTGTCATCAATCTGGTATTGCCAACTTGCACAAGTGGGAGTCTGTTAGCATTATGTGCATAAGTTGACAAACCGTTTGATCGCACATCCAACGTTATAAGTCACTTGAGGGTCACACCTGTGAGGACCTATAATTCGGATAGTATAATAACCCCAGTTTGGAGAGTTTAGTTTTATAATAGTGAATTATAAAACTATTGGGTGTTTTCTGTAAAAACCCCAAAGTAAAAGGTTTCTGATAATTAATTGCAGTTATATATTTATTAGTTAAATAAGTATATAAAAGGGTTAATTAATTGGTTTATAATTATCTAGTAATTATTATGTGGAAATATAATAATTGGTAAATATTCTTTCTTAAGGAGAAAGAAAGAATAAAGATAATTATGGAAATTATTCTTTCTTAGAGAGAAAGAAAGAATATGGAAGCAATCTAGTATATGGAAATTATTCATATAAATAGATGTGCTAGGCTATGATTATTCATTCAACATATTCAATCAACCAAGAAACCTTTCTCTCTACTCTCTCTCTCTTCGTCGATCTCACCAAGAAAGAAACCAGATCCGGTCTCGTTTCTGATTGATCGTGTTCTTCGCGTACCGTTTGTTCGTGAAGCGTTCCGGGGTTAGATCCAGCTAGAGGGAATTCCGTTTGGTCGTTTACGGGTGGATCTATCTCAAGCAATCCAGATAATAACCCTAAACCTACATATTAACTGTAATAAGATAAACAAATAAGATATGTGATGTTTTCGGGATTTTAATCGTTATTGCTTCCGCTTAATCAAACCAGTTAGGTTTGATTGTTAAACCTTTGGAACAGTTTGTTTCATGTGGTTTTGTCGTGTGTCTCGACCAGTTAGGTTTGAGATCACGGTTTTTCTCGTGTCAGTTTGATGCGAGGATCGCACAAAATCCCAACATTCGTGTCCTCGAATGTTGACTTGATCCTTCTTTTATAATATATTTGAAGTAACCGTCCAACGGAATTGTGGTTCATTAATGTCCAAATCGTAACTGTCCAACGGTATTCTTGACTATTAATGCTTGGTTTATAACGGTCGAACGGTGCTGCTGAGAGTTAATGTCTAGATTGTAACCGCTGCTGGAATCTTGCTTGTAACGGTTGATCTTGATGTTGTCGGTTCCCATCGAATGATATATAACTTATGACGTGTCCGTTGTAATGATGGACTCCAACGATCATGGCATAGTACTCAATCTCGGACTTTCTCAAAGGTGGACAATTGTTGGATATTATAATCAGCTTGCCTGCATCAAACATATAAACTTTGTATGTTTATTCGTTAGTATCGTCGTACGATATTATAGTTATCGTTCGACTTATTCGATGTATATGTTCGATGTTTAGTTATCTTTGTTCGATAGTTCTTTTAGGTTTTATCTCAGGACCTTATCTTAATACAGGACTATTGTCCTAACGTTTGTCTTACGATTATAGTCGGTCGTCGTGCGATTGTGGATTTTTACCCTAACAATTCCCGTGTGTGCTTTCTCGTTTTCCGACACGGAAAATACGAAAAACTCATTTTTGGGTTTTAGAGGTTTTCCGACTCGCTTTTAGTCGAGGGTATAGTCAATTTTTCTTAAGTGCTTGATAATCTAGTGAGATTCGGAAAATGCTCTTTTCCGAATCGGATTATCTCATTTTCCGAATCGCACTTTACCATGTCCTCATCTCACCAATTTTCGACACTTGGTTTTTTCGGACTTCTACTAACCTAGAACCTTGCTTTGCTTTGACAGAAATGGCTCGTCAACAAAACCCTCCTTCCTCGCCGATCAACAATGCTGCTAATCGCGTGCTGATCTCACCGGTGAACATTCGCCCAATCATCCAGAACAACGAGTACGTCAACCAAATGAACGTCGTTGTTCAAGAGGAGGTCGTGCTGGAGATCCTCAAGGTGCACCCGGTGGCATATGCGATGCAGACCACCGTTGAGTTGCCACTCTTATACTTACAGCAGTTCTGGAACACCTCACGTGTGGAGACTCGAGACGACGTTCTAACCATCGTGGGACGCGTTGACCAGACTGAGCTGACGGTCACTTTGGAGGACCTTAGGCGGATCCTTCACCTACCAGCTGCTACTCCTGAGGCTCCGTTTGAGCCACTCGTTTCAGGCACCGAACTCTTCAGCGAGATTCTCGCTCTCGGGGTCTCGGCGAATCCAACTCAAAGGCTCAACGGCATCTCTCACGTCACTCAAGGGATGCTGCCTCCACTATGGTTCACACTCTTCAATCTGCTGAACCGATGCTTGTCTTCGAAGACTCACGGGGTCGACCGTGCATCGACCAATATGTGGCACATCATCCACTCTATCGCCTACGGGAGGCGCATAGATGTCTCTCAACAACTATGGCTGGACATAGTTAACGACATAGTGGAAGGATCAGCCTTATGATCCGTGACCACAGGGATTGCAATCAGACCGTCCGTCGCCGATCTGGTCATCCTCACTTCGAAAGCAAAGAAATCCACCGGACGAACCGACGCAACTTGAAGCCAGGGTAGGTGGAAATGCCAATCCCGGAGAATGTGCTGAACATGGCGGACCGTAGGGCCTTGAGTGTAGGTATGTACCGCGTGTCTATAGGTCTAGAAGACGCGTCCACAGACTCCTCAGAACCGAGGAGCCCTACCCAGGACGCGCGACCCGTCTCTCCTAGAAGCCGTGCCACCGGCACGGCGGGCAAGAGCTCCAGTGGGGGAGCTTCTGGCTCGGGCGTGATGCGAGTAGACGTGAGGGGAGAAGCGGGTAGAATTGTTGGAACGTCCGCCAGTCCGCACATTGAAGGTGCCCTCGCTTACCAGAGGGCTATCGAGCACCGAGCTACCCGATCCCGAACTCGCACATATATTGAGGAACAAGATGTCATGCTAGCATACCGAGTCAAGCAATACACCGGGGTACTTCATCAATCCCCTAGGCCTCTACTTCATGTTAGGAATTATGTGCAGAGTTGACAAACCAAGTGATTATATATCCAATGTTACGAGACACTTGAGGGTCACACCTGTGAGGACCTATAAGTCGAACAAGTTAGATGAAACCCAGAAATGGAGAGTTAGGGTTTATAATAGTATATTATAAATCAATTGGATAATTACAGTCAGAATTACCAAAGTTAGAGGGTTGTTAATTAATTAGGATATTATATATTTATTAGATAAATAAATATATAATAGTTAATTAATAAGGTTTATATATATTAGATAAATATATATAATCGTAATTATCGTATGCAAATTCTTTCCAGCTAATTTAAAAAGGAAAGGATTTGAGATAATTATTATAAGGAAACTGGATTCCATACAAACTGTATTTTTCCTCCATATAAATAAAGCCTATGGGTTAAGGAAAAATAACAAGATTTTCAATCAAGAAAAATCAGTTCTCAGTTTCCTCTCTCTCCCTCTCTCTCCATCGGCGCCGAACACCCCCCACCCCGGGCCGGATTCTAGTTTTTTTTTGTTCGGGTTTCATACAGTCTTACTAGAGAGACGTTTGCTGGTCGATCATTGGTGGATCTATTCTCAAGCAACCAGGTAAATTGATCTAAACCAATAATAGGATTAAAACTATAACGATTAAAATATCATTAGGCTTTATGGGTTTTTAGCTTTTATCGCTTCCGCACAAATAAGATCAAAACAGCGTGTTTTAATCACGTAGGTTTTATCAGTTTGATTAACCTATGAGATATATCAAACCAGCGAGGTTTTGATAGATCTGAGATAATCCTCGAGTCAGTTTGATCCGAGGATACCCTGTAAAAACCCAACAGTGGTATCAGAGCCATTGTTAATTAATCGGTTTTTAGTTTTATATCTGTTCATATCAGTTTATGTGTGATCCGTTAAAATCTGTTTCTTGCGTAACAAGTTCTTTAAAAATTTTCAATTCTGATTCATATAAAAATTCGATTTTTATCGTTCGTTTCGTTATTATCTTTGTTGTAAAAACCCTAATCAAACCCGAGGAGGCACCGGGCCGCACCACAGCTGGTGGTGACGGCACCGGCTGTTGACCACAAAACCACCAAACACCACGGCCGCACCACCAGATTGGTGGTGGCCACGGCGTTCGAAAACAATTACAAACCACCAGATTGGTGGTGGTCTATGGTGGTGGAAGGCGGCGATGGCGAATCCCACCAGTGTGGTGGTGATCGATGGTGTTGATCGACGACGTCTAAACCGCCGAACGGCGATGGTGGCCGTTGCCGCTATCACCGAACGGCGGTGGGGCTGTTTTTGGGTTTCGATCGAACCACCGAAGCCGGAAGCGGCGACGGTGGCGGTGGAGTTAATCAGGACTGATAGGCGGGGGTGGTGATGGCGTTTGCGCCGTCGCTGCTGTTAACCCCAATCGGCCGCCATACCATCGAAGTGGTGGCGGCGATGTCGTTCTCCGAAACAACCACCACATCACCGTGTGTGATGGTGGTGGTGACGATGGTGGTGTTTACGGCGGCTGTAGCCGAATCACGGTGGTCCGACCGCAACCACCTAAAACCACAGACGCGGTGGTGGAGGGTGGTGGTGGTACTTCTCGAACAAAATCATCGGTAAACGAGATCACCGAGGCCAAACCACCCGTTTGGTGGTGGCAGACGGTTTTCTATCATTAAATGGATTGGTATTGGTTGTTTTTCGAAAACCTGAAACGATAAGACGGGATTAGGATTTTTTTTTCTCGATAGTTTTTCGAGCAAATCGCAAAACCCTGATGATCAGTTGGGTAATGGGCCTATAAGCCCAAGGCCCAGTTCTTTGGACCAAGTTATGACCCAAAAAGAGATCGTTTGATATTAATTTTTCTTATCCAAAATTATTTTCTATCTGATAAAATTTATTCAAACAAGTTTTGATTAATCTTTTATGAAAATTAAAATTTTATCTGATTTTTCGAATAAGCCAGTATTTTATAATTGGATCGATAAAACCTGTTTGAAATAATTTTTGGGTAAAAGGATTGTTTTTTAGCTAAAATGGTTTTAGTTTTGCAAAGTAGGATTTATTGTTTATAAACCTCAGTTTTAAAAAAAACCATTTTTCAGTCTAAAGGTTTTTGGTTTATAAAACAGTTTGTTTTTCGAATCAGTTATAAAACCAAGTTTTACGATAATTGAGACAAGATAATTTTAACGGATCCAGGTTTATTCTCTCGTAATTAATATTGTTTTTACATATTTGATTGCGTGATTGCTTGAGTTCTATATATGCATCTCAGTTTGAGTTTGTATCTATATCTATTATAGTGTTTTGCCAACCTAGACCGTTGACGTATTTACGGGGAGGCCTGCGTGCCATTTGCAACCCCTTATGTAATAATGACCCTAGGATAGAATTTTTCTTTCCTTCTTTCTTTCGGATGACGAGGCCAGTAGGAGCTGCTAAAATTCCTCAACTTACCGGAGTACTAACAAAACATGGCGAGGCCAGTGGGAGCTACGCGAGTTTTGAAGCTTTTAGTAGAATAGGTCATTATTGGTCCCTAGGAAACATTGGCAAAAACTATAATTAGGTACTATGTGATTAATTATTGTTTAATTGCATGGTTGATTAATTTTTGTGATATCTTGCATGTTAATAGTTTTAAATAGAGTTGTTACTTTAAAACTAGTTTATATCACAAAAGGAGTATAGGTTTTTGTTTTCGTTAAACTTTTCAAAACGATAGTTTTTGATTTAAAAACCTATAGGTGATTGTTTTATATAAAAGGCAAGTTGACAAAAACAGTTAGTTTTAATCAACTAGGTGTGCTGGTAAAACAGTTAGTTTTTAATTAGCAAGTAATTTTAGAACAGTTGGTTTTAAAATTACGTGTATGTTTGAAACAGTTAGTTTAAAACATAAGTAGCCTTTATAACAATCAGTTTTTCAAAAGCCTGGAAATAAAAGTTTTTTCAAAACCCCGAAAATCATAGATCAGTAGTGCAACCCATCTAGGGGCACCTTCGGCGTAAAGTACATAGGCGTTGTAAGTGATCACACATTCAACGTCTGCGTTCAAACTGAAGCTGAAGGGGTTACATAACTCTGCGAATTATCTCCGGGTGGTACCGGCCAGAGTATAGTGATCAGGTCCCCAAAATGGTGAGATCTGTTTTGGTACTATAATGTTCACCGGGTGGTACCGGGCCAAAAAGCACTTAGAGGGACTAAAACATGCACAGGTAGTTGCCATAGTCCCGAAAAGATCTAGGAGTCATGTCAGTTAGACATGATTGGTAAAAGTCCTTACCTAGCGAAATAAATACGGGTCTGGTGGAGCAAGAACATTACGCACATCAGGACGTATGAAATAAGGATCCTAGTCCAATAAATTGATCATTTAAGGGTTTATTGATATTTTATTGGAAATTAGTCTATTTACAGTTGCTAAGACCAAAAGTTTCATTTTGTGTAGATGGCAAGCACTGTTACCAGCACTAACAATCTTTCCCTCCGCTCTATCCTAGAGAAGGATAAGTTGACCGGCTCTAACTTTCTCGACTGGGAGCGCAATCTGATGATTGTGCTCAGACATGAGAGAAAGTGGTATGTGCTTGAAGAGCCACTTGGGGAGGCACCTCCGGCAAACGCTCCGGCTGCTGCCAGAAATGCCCACAAGAAGCACTCGGATGATCTCCTTGATGTCGCCTGTTTGATGTTAGCAACTATGAGCCCAGATCTGCAAGCAGGGCTCATAAATACAAATGCTTATGACATGATCCGCCAGCTGAGGGACATGTTTCAGACTCAGGCTCGTACAGAACGCTACGATGCCACCAAAGCATTCAATGAGTGCAAGATGGTAAAAGGGACATCAGTAAGTGACCATGTCATGAAAATGAAATGGCACTTAGATCATCTGGAGAGGCTTGGTCATCCTGTTCCGTTGCAGCTAGCAACAGACACCATACTCAATTCACTGTCAGAAGACTACAGGCCCTTCGTAGTCAATTACAACATGAATAACATGGAGAAAACTATAGCTGAGTTGCACTCCATGCTAAACACAGCTGAACTGAATATGGGGAACAAGAACAAGACCAAGGACGTCTTGATGGTGAAAGACGGAGGGGTGAAAAACAAGAATGGGCAAGCTAGCACCAGTAAAGGAAAAGGACCAGTCCAGGCCATCCAGAGTGCACCCAAGAAAGGCAAGGGCAAGGGCAAGGGCAAGAAGGTTAAGCCAAACAAAGCTAGGACCGAGAATCGCTGCTTCATATGCAATGAAATCGGTCATTGGAGGCAAAACTGCCCTAAGCGTCATGAAGCAGGTATGTAAACCTCAGAAAATTTATGATTGCTTTGATTTGTCACTTCTAACTTGTTAGCTTACAAGTATACTGATACCTAGAGCAAATGATTATTGCAGGAGGTCAGAAATGAAGTGAAGTGCCCAGGAGTTGCCGAGGATCTTAAGAACGAGATGATTTAAGTCAAGACATTTTTGAATTTATAGTTTTAAAACAGTTATTTTTGGGGGTTTATGTTTTAAACATTTTTTGATAATTATATAATTTCATGGTTTTATTTTCAAAAGTTATTGTCTTGACATAGAAATATCTGATTGTGCCTGATATTCTTATATCTGTATGATCCTAGTTGATGCCTGTTATAATTACTTTAATAAAATTGAAGTAATTTGTATAAAAACTATCAAAACACACGAGATTCTAGAGGAATGCGTTTTGAGAATAAAACATTTATGAATAATAGTTTTGTGATCAAGAGGGAGAATTTAAGATATTAACTCAGATAGCGTTAATAACAGTATTTATAAAACTAGAAAGATTCCAAGTTCTGGAATTAGGATTTGACCAAATCCAGTTAAGTTTTATAAAAGAAATTCTCAAGAATTAACTAATCAAGTTTGATCAAGTTTTATTCAAATGTTTTAAAAGGAGAATTTAAGATATTAACTCAGATGGCGTTAATAACAGTATTTATGAAACTAGAAGGATTCCAAGGTTTGGAATTAGGATTTGACCAAATCCAGTTGAGTTTCATAAAAAGGAAATTCTCAAAGTTCATTACTTGAAATTAGGATTGACTAATCAAAGTTTTGACTAAGTCAATAGTAAATTTTGAGTAATAGTTAGTTTTTATGCAAGTAAGTGGGAGCCCAATTTATTCTCTATCTAGTCTGAGATAAAAGAATAAAAGACATAATTATTGATATATCTCGGAATTCATAAATCCAGGTAGGATAAGAATTCATAAGATATAATTTACCCTTTTTGGTTAAAAGGATAAAAGTTTCAAGACCCATGAAACAAAGGTCGTGACTGACTTAAAAATCAATAATTGAAGTGTTGGATTAAAATATATAGCATTCCAGTAGATTTGCCAGGATTGCAAATGGAATCGGATTTCAGGTAGAAATCGTTCATCTACACAGCAACTAAGGAAAGTTGCAGTCTTACATATTCAGGAACTGGAAGTTAGTCCAGGTCTCCGAGTTCATGGAATATGATAAAAGTCTAGTTATTGTTTTTATAAGGTGTTTGCATAACAATAATTAGCAGATACAAGTAGATCGTATAAACAGACTTGTATTTTGGTTATCACTTTGATTAAAATGGTAAACTTTAATCAAAGGGTTTAAACTGAAGATAGGTGATACTTCATTTTAGACCAATATTTAACAAACGTTAAATAGACATTATGAAAGTTATTAAAGAAAAGACATTCAATCTTGTTATTATTACAGCGTGTAATATGGACTATACAAGATTGATTTCTTTATCACTTTCACATTTTTTCATGTTTTTAATATATCCAGGAATGAAATCAGTCTCCGATTTTTTCATTCAAAATCTGTCCGTGACAACTTATCAATGTGGGAGCATGATAAGGTGTTAAAGTCATTGTGAACTTTTAGGTAGTTATGATCAGTTGCTGAATAACAGCTACAAGTGTTGTAGACTAAAAGTTGCACAGATATTTCATAGAGTATCAAATATCGGACGTGATCCGCAGTTGAGATTACTTCTTGGAAACAGTCATAAGTAAATCTCACAGTGGTTGTCCCTATCACCTGAGGTATCTGATTTGATATCATGAGGACTACTGGATTCTTAGTGCACTCAACCGCTACGCCGTAACAGGGTGGCTATAAAGGGTGTAACTAGATTCAGGGGAAGCCGTGGTGTTAAAGGCAGATATGCAAGATGGGATTTGCACCTCTTCTCAGAAGAGAGATATTTCTGGGCCCATCTTGACTGACTAAGTATACTGATGAAGTGCATGGCCATGCCCAAACGAACTGATTAGTTCTTTGTCGTTTACCTATCAGTGAAAGTCAGATAATCAAGAAAACAGAATCTTGAGTATTTAGAGTTGACACTTTCCAAGCTCATACTCACAGATGAAATATCGCGATGCAAAGGGAAAAGCCAAGATATACCCAATCAATGAACAGTAGTTTCATAGATACCAATTCCTTACGGAAAGTTTATATCACCAGTCTGGGTATAAGAGTTCTTGTAACCTGGTCAGCCTAAGTGCCTGTCTAGGGGCCTCCTTAGGTCCATATAGTCAAAGGTGGTATTTGTCAACTTGCACAAGTGGGAGTCTGTTAGGAATTATGTGCAGAGTTGACAAACCAAGTGATTATATATCCAATGTTACGAGACACTTGAGGGTCACACCTGTGAGGACCTATAAGTCGAACAAGTTAGATGAAACCCAGAAATGGAGAGTTAGGGTTTATAATAGTATATTATAAATCAATTGGATAATTACAGTCAGAATTACCAAAGTTAGAGGGTTGTTAATTAATTAGGATATTATATATTTATTAGATAAATAAATATATAATAGTTAATTAATAAGGTTTATATATATTAGATAAATATATATAATCGTAATTATCGTATGCAAATTCTTTCCAGCTAATTTAAAAAGGAAAGGATTTGAGATAATTATTATAAGGAAACTGGATTCCATACAAACTGTATTTTTCCTCCATATAAATAAAGCCTATGGGTTAAGGAAAAATAACAAGATTTTCAATCAAGAAAAATCAGTTCTCAGTTTCCTCTCTCTCCCTCTCTCTCCATCGGCGCCGAACACCCCCCACCCCGGGCCGGATTCCAGTTTTTCTTTTGTTCGGGTTTCATACAGTCTTACTAGAGAGACGTTCGCTGGTCGATCATTGGTGGATCTATTCTCAAGCAACCAGGTAAATTGATCTAAACCAATAATAGGATTAAAACTATAACGATTAAAAGATCATTAGGCTTTATGGGTTTTTAGCTTTTATCGCTTCCGCACAAATAAGATCAAAACAGCGTGTTTTGATCACGTAGGTTTTATCAGTTTGATTAACCTATGAGATATATCAAACCAGCGAGGTTTTGATAGATCTGAGATAATCCTCGAGTCAGTTTGATCCGAGGATACCCTGTAAAAACCCAACACTTCAGACGAACGACGAACGACATCGCCACCGCAACACACCGACCAAGCTGGTGAAGAAGTGGAAGCTTCCCCACAAGAACAAGCACCTTTATCCTCACCACCACAAGCGGCCGTGGCTCCTCGGCAAATGGGCGAACCATCTGACGACCCTTCTGTAGACGACTCCGACAGTCACGAGTCCTCTGATCACACTCCATCTGACCATCGTGAGGACGACGACGAGGAGACCGAATCTGAGAAGGTGGATTACGGCTCCGACGAAGAGTTCGTGGAGTCCGCACCGGTGAAGGGCGGAAAGGCCCAACAGATTGATGATGACGAGGCCACTTCCTCGTTCAATGATGACAGATTATCCGAGGATCTACATCTTGGTGGAGATCTACTTTCATACGACCGAACCGTCGGTCAAGAAGAAGAAGGTGATGAAGTTGTACAGACTGGCTGGGGTGTAGGCAGTGGTGACGAGGGTGTAAGAGAGGATCTTGAAAAAGAGACCGAAGATGAAGAGGTCCGATTAGACGAGACTTGGGCTCAAATCCAGGAGGCGGACAAAGAAGAAGAGCCGCATAGGAGTTTAGATCTGGCTGTTCCCCTTAGCCCACGTCCATCCCACACAGAGGTGACCCACACTGAGACCGGGCAGCGTATGCTGTCTGGTCAAGACGCTAGCAGCTAACTAGCGCATTCGCACACCCAAGCCATCCACTCGGCCATCTCTCAACAGATGGTCGTTTCAGTTTCTCACGGGGAAATAGCACAACTTCCACTGGCCACTCATTTGGAGTCGGCCGGTGTTGAGCAAAGAGAGGCCATGCCCCACCTCTCGACATCTTTGAGCGCGCATAGAGTCCTAGAGCTAATTACCGGGATCTTCGAAATCCCTTCTATTTTTAGGACACGCTCGAGGGTTACTCAGGCAGAGATCCCACGGGACTCTGCCAGAACGGAGGTATTTGGTGCGTCCGAAGACGCCCTTCGAGGATCCTCCGGAAGTCCTGGCACGGTCAACATAACGACAGCGGCGCAAACAGGCCGAGAGAGTACCTCTTTAGGTCTCTTCTCGTCAACCGAAGCTCGCAAAGCACTGGGTGATGTACCACTGAGACCGGGTCCGACAGACTCGAGCAAAGTCTCTAAAGATGCTCACGCAACACCGAGACTTCAAGGTCTGACGGATTCGGGTGGAATCCCTAAAACCACCCAAGTAACACCGGGACTTCAAGGTCCGACGGATTCGAACGACATCCTTAAAGTCGTCCAATCAAGAATACAGAGCTTGGAGGAGGCCAATGTGGCCAGAGATCTGAGGGTCGAGGCGTTAGAGCGAGCCTTGGCCGAGACAGAGAAAAAGAGAAGGGCAGATCTTGAGGCATCCCGGAAGCAACAAGAAGACAGAGATCAGGAGCTCTATGAGATCAAGCGCAAGTTAAAGGGAAAACACGTGGAGGATGCCCCGACAACCGAAGCCCCGAGTCCCCGTCAGTCCAAAGATGTCCTTCGTCTCGCTTCTCCGACCTCGGGTAACTTACCCGACATCCCCGGGTATGTCACAGAGGCGGAACATGCCGTCATGATCTCCTCGTACACTACACAAAACGATCGTCTCTCTGCCCAGATCCGAGAGAGAGATGCACAGATAGAGATGCTCCAACAGCGTATTAGGGAACTAGAGGCTGCGTGTCGGTCTCAGGCTCAGCCTTCCAAACGGAGGCATGATGACCCTGACGACTCGGCTCCGGGTCCTCATGAGGGAGAGGTGCAAGCTTCAAAAAGGCTTCGCATCGACTTCCCTCCAGCATCCGGTTCCGGTTCCTCCTCTTCTCCAGCTATCACTACTACTCCTTCGAGTGCTCCATCAGAGTCTGCCGTCGCCATTCCGTATGAAGATTCAGATACAGAGACTTTTGATGTTGAGGGTTGGCACTACGATTCGATCCCGCTAGACGAGGTGATTCAATTCCCTCATTAGAAGACGACGGTTGATGTTGATATTGTTCCTCCAGAGTCGGCACCAACGGATCCGAACGAGCTACAGATTCCGGAGGAAGCTCGAAAGATCCCGAGGTCGCTTGCTCAGAGCTTACGGGTCTACAAGAAAGGGGATGAAATTGCGAGGGACAACGACTACAACTTTTCTCTCTACGGTCGACTTTCCCACTTCAGATGCGCCACACTCGATTACCACCTCCACTCCTGATTCTCCAGCTCCAATAGTCATCCAGCTCAACTGGAACCACTCGGTCATATTTTGACCGTTTCTCGAGGAATCCTTATCAAGGATCTATCAGCAGCAGAAGCTCCACGTCTGGTCCTGAAAGGTGTACTTTAGGATCTCACACTTCAAGAAGCTCAGAAGACGAGCAACTTACGTCCACCAGAGGGTATGCAATTGGTCGACTCACGGAAAGCAACGGATTCGGCGTCGATTCACGAAGGTAACCGCGGTGCGCCCTTACAAGCATGGGCACCAACTCTTCCTTGAATTCGACGTCCGAATGTATGGCACTGGTGTACCCGCTGGAGAACTACAAGACTAGACGTTTACCGAAGCTGATCTAGATTGGATTCATCTCAAAGACCTCCTCGCTCTCATCATATACTTGCAAGGGCCGATCCTCCGCCCCAAGTACTATTCCGACGGGCTAGAAGTTTTGAAGAAATATGTTCGTCACACAATCATACTTACGCGTGTGACGGACTATCAGTTAGCCATCGAGAGCCGCCAGCCCAAGGTCAATCTGCTGCGTCCGAACCTTCAAGTGCCTGCAATCATATCTTACTATATCTACCTTCCATCCAGAGTACCTGAGCACGGGGTCGTCTACTTGACCCGGAAGAAGAAAGAGCGCAAGTTCATGCAGTTCAGCGAGCTTGCCTAGTTTTGTGACGGTACCCTGCTTTTTGTGTACAACGGGATGAAGAGCAGGCTTTTGACAGACCAGATCCTGCCGACAAAGCATAATGACGGGAAGTCAAAGATCTTGGAGGGGATGAGACTGATAGAGGAGAAGCTGCAAGAAAGATTGATGTACCAAAGAGTGGAAGCCGCAATGAAGATGCGAGCTAGGATGATTGGACATTGGGAGGAGTTCCTGCAATTGGCGAAGTGGGAACCTGAGCTGAAGTATCCGCCACCCTTCTGACTTCTTCCCAAAGGGGGAGATTGTTAGACCTTCAGTGTTGTGAAGAGTCAGAAGCCTATCTTTACTTGCTTTTAGTAGTGTAATTTCATTTCCCATTAAACTTTTGGTTGTTTGTTTGACCCTTTTATGAAGTCTTAAACTTCAGGGGCTCGTTTTGTAATTCCCTCTTATTTCTATGCTACTATAAATAGAATGAGAGGTTTAGGGTTCTTAGTTAATGCTTTATCAACAATTGTGATTTTAACTTTCATTGAAATATATCCTTTTACACCATTGAAGCATTCAAGAAATCTTTGTGTGTTCATCATTGATTATAGATTTCTACTCCATCTCTTCTCTCTATTGTTTTGGGACAAACACTCTTCACCTTGGGGAGCCCCTGTATTGTTTGTCAAGAAGAAGGATGATTCTCTTAGAATGTGCATAGACTATAGAGAGTTGAACAAGTTGACAATTAAGAATCGTTATCCTCTCCATAGGATAGATGATTTGTTTGATCAACTTCAAGGCGCTAGTTTCTTCTTTAAGATTGATCTCAGATCAGGCTATCATCAATTAAGAGTCCATGAGGAAGATGTCCATAAGACAGCGTTCAGGACATGCTACGGACATTATGAGTTTATGGTTATGCCTTTCGGACTCACAAATGCACCAGCCGTATTTATGGATCTGATGAATAGGATATGTAGACCATATCTAGATAAGTTTGTAATCGTATTTATCGATGACATACTCATTTACTCCCGAAGTAAGGAGGAGCACGAGCAGCATTTGAAGGTGGTATTAGAGTTGCTTAGGGACCCGAAGTTGTATGCCAAATTCTTCAAGTGTGAATTTTGGATTCGAGAAGTACATTTTCTAGGTCATGTGATAGGTGACAAAGGAATTCATGTGGACCCCGCAAAGATCGAGGCAATTGCAAGATGGGAAACCCCAAGGACCCCTACGGAAATCTGCCAATTTTTGGGATTGGCAGGATATTATAGGAGATTCATAGAAGGTTTCTCGAAAATCGCCCAACCCCTGACATTGTTAACCCAAAAGGACAAGAAGTTTGACTGGGGACCTCGACAAGAAGATGCTTTTCAACTCTTGAAGCAGGAGCTGTGTAACGCGCCAATTCTGGTCTTACTGCAAGGGACAGAGGACTTCGTTGTGTATTGTGACGCCTCACGCCAAGGACTAGGATGTGTACTGATGCAAAGGGATAAGGTAATTGCCTACACATCTAGACAGCTTAAGACTCATGAACAAAACTATACCACTCATGACTTAGAATTAGGGGCTGTAGTTTTTGCACTTAAGATTTGGAGGCACTATCTTTGTGGAACTAAGTGCACTGTGTTTACAGACCACAAGAGTCTGTAAAACATCCTAGACCAAAAGTTGCTTAACATGAGGCAACGAAGATGGATAGAATTACTTAGTGATTATAATTGCGAAATCAAATATCACCCGGGTAAAGCTAATGTCTTAGTTGACGCGTTAAGTCGTAAGGAAAGAGCGAAACCCTTACGAGTACGAGCTTTGGAAATGCTTGTATAGACCAGTTTGAAAGAAAGTATTCAAAGAGCTCAGGAAGAATCTCTAAAGGAAGAAAGGATGAAGGATGAAACTCTCCATAACCTAGAAGGGAGGTTCGACCTTAAGACCGACGGTGTGCAGTATTTTAAGGAGAGTGTTTGGATACCTAAGACGGGCGACCTAAGGGAGTTAATCCTTAGGGAAGCACACAAGTCACGGTATTCTGTTCATCCAGGAGCGGATAAGATGTATAAGGACTTGAGAGAATACTACTGGTGGCCAGGAATGAAAAGAGATGTAGCGTCTTTTGTGGGATGATGTTTGACCTGTTCGAAGGTCAAAGCTGAGAATCAGAAACCATCAGGGTTACTGCAACAACCAGAGATACTAGAATGGAAATGGGAGCAAATTTCTATGGACTTAGTCACCAAATTACCCAAGACTACTAAGGGACACGATGCAATTTGGGTAATAGTCGATCGTTTGATGAAGTCAGCGCATTTCCTCCCTATCCGAGAGGATTACAAGATGGAAAAGCTTGCGCAAATTTATATCAAGGAAATAGTGACTCGGCATGGAGTGCCAATTTCTATTATTTCTAATAGAGATAGTTGTTTCACATGTCGATTTTGGCAGTCACTGCAAAAGGCCTTAGGATCACAATTAGATTGGAGTACGGCATATCATCCCCAAACTGATGGTCAAAGTGAAAGGACTATCCAGACCATGGAAGATATGTTGCGAGCATGTGTCATAGACTTTGGAGGAAACTGGGATGATCACCTACCCTTGGTAGAGTTTTCATGCAACAATAGTTACCACACTAGCATACAGTGTGCTCCTTATGAAGCTTTGTATGGTCGAAAGTGTCGATCACCTCTTAGTTGGGTAGAAATCGGGGATAACCAATTGATGGGACCCGATATAATTTAAGAGACCACCGACAAAATCAGTGTGATTAAGGATAGGCTCAAGGCTGCTCGAGATCGTCAGAAAAGCTATGCTGACAACCGTAGAAAACCTTTGGAATTCCATGTGGGAGATAAAGTACTTTTGAAAGTATCCCCTCGGAAAGGCCTTGTGCGTTTTGGTAAAAGATGTAAGCTAATTCCTAGGTATGTTGGACCCTTTGAAATCACTGAAAGAATCGGTCTAGTTACGTATAGGCTTAAGCTGCCTGAAGAAATGGATGGGATTCATGACACATTCTACGTGTCAAACCTCAAGAAATGTATAACCGATGAATCCCAAGTAATTCCTCTAGAGGAAGTCTATGTAGACAAGACCCTTCATTTTGTAGAGGAACCAATAGAAATTCTTGATAGAGAGGTCAGGAAGCTCAAGCGAAGCAAGATACCGATTGTTAAGGTCCATTGGAACTCCAGACGCGGACCGGAATATACCTAGGAACGTGAGGATCTCATGAGGAAGAAATATCCTCAACTCTTTGCCTGACTTAGGTGAGACAGTAGAATCAAAAAGAATTTCGGGACGAGATTCTTTTAACCGGGGGAGACTGTGACAACCCTCCAATTCTCATTTCAGGTCAGTAATATTTAGCTGACTTCTCTGCACGCAACGCAGTTCTATACTTTCGTTTTATCAGAAAATCATGCTTTATAACTATATATGTTGCTGAATGGCCAAATAAATTGCCTTTGAGATTTTTAAGTTGACACTGTATTCGGTTCGCGAAACCGACTGACTGTTGATGATAGGTCCCGATTCCGACCACTGGTGTTAGAACAAGAAATCAAGAACAATTAAGAGGAGAGAGAGATTGAGAAGCCATCATATTATTCATCCATGGAGGAAGAGAGAGAAAGTACAAAACACCTACAACTACACACACTTAATCTCTCAAACAACTCTCATAACTCTCTCTAAAGCCATTCCATCTCTATATATACTACAACACTTTAGCCCCTCTATTTATACACTATTTTACACTTAAGCCCTCCCTTTCTATTATTTACACTAAAATGATTCTTTATAAAACTTTCACATATAAGGACATTTTATGTCCTAACAACTTGACTGTTAAAGTAATTTATAAAATGAACTAAAATATTAAAAGTATTATATTTTAGTGAGTTCCTTATTAAAAATCCGAAAACTGCATTTCGTTAAGTAAAATTCGCAAAAACGCGCGTTTTCGGTAACGGTTTCCAATTTTAGCAACTTTTTACACCCAATACTACTAAACTCTATTTTTATCTACAAATTTAAATGGCTTGAAACCAGCCATATTTTAAATTAAACACGCCTTTGGAAGCCCCTTGGTTTGAATTAAATCAAGACACAAGAATTTGAAAACCAACCAATATATGTATTACCTACTTACACACTTTAGCTTCACCAACACACCACGCCATCTCCACTTCTCTCTATGAACGTCCAAACAACCCCCCTTTCCTCTATTTTTCTGATTTAAATACCCCCTAACCCTCCTCCGTTCACCTCATTTCTATCATAGCTCTCTCTCTCTAAGTTCTCTCACTAAAACTCCCTCTCTCATTTTCTCTCTAGTTTCTCTCTAATGTTCTAAGAGTTCTTCAATTTCTTGAAGATTCAAGTAATCTTCAAGGACATTTTAAAGGTAAAACATATGTATTTCATCCTTTACCTACTCTTGTTTCATGATTCCAAAGGTTAGGAGATGCATACCAAGCATGAATGTTGCTCAAAGTGGTATGTGTTGAGGAATAGCCAAGAATCTTGAATATATCTTGTGTAATCTCCATCTATTTAGCATGATGGTGTGATTAAACACCCATGCATGTTGTTGTTTTCATTATTCTTGCAAAAAGAATGGCTAAAGCCTTCATATTCTACTAGTTGTTCTTGCATAAAACATCCATTCACATGTGAATAAAGCAATAAGTTGAGGTATTAAACCCACACTGCTTCATCTTTCTACTTAAATCTGATTTCTTTCTCTTGAATAAGTTGTATCAAGCTTGGATTGACACATGCATTAAGTAAAATTGGTGTATCACATAGCCAAATACCCTTCCTTTGCTTGGATCATCACAATCTAAGCAATAAGTGAGTTGATGGCTTGTGATCACTATTTGAATGTTTGATTTGGTAATAAAAGTCTTGCATGTGTAAGAAATGGTTGAATAAGCTAAAAATCCTTCAAAAACAACCGAATATGTGCTTTGGAAAAGAAAAACTAACATAATATGGACAAACAATAAGAATAACTTTGTGAATACACAACTAGTGTAAAAATTCGTCTAAAACAGTAGCTGGTAGATTCTTACACTGACTTTGGAAGGTCATATCTCTCTCTTAAAAAGTCCAACTAACATGATTCTTGTTGTGCAACTATATTTTTGCTATGGTATGAATAACCACAGACGAATAACCCTAGACGAATATCCATTGACGAATATCCACAGACGAATATCCACAAACTAATATCCACAGACGAACATCCATTGACGACAAATACCATTAGCACTATTTTGATTTGAGGATTTTTAATAAATCCGTGTATTTTCTGAAAGATGCGTCTTTCTGCTTTTTATATTTCTCCGGTATTATTTTACTGTGGTACTTAAAAACCCGTGATCTCACCAACTATCACGATAGTTGACCTTTTTAAACTCTCATGCTTTTTAGGCGAACCGAAGTAAGAAGAATAAGATGCACGTGTGTTTCACCATCATGCATATCAAGATCAAATTTCCTTTCCGTTGTAATTTGCTTTTGTTGTAATAGTCTTAAGACATTAGTATGATGTATGAATTGTAAAACTTAATGATTTTGATATGCTATGGTTGTTTATTGTCTATGCTTTGTGTTGTGTTACTTTAAGCTATTACACTCCGTGTTTCCGCTTTAGCGGGGTGTGACACATCTGGACACGTCTAGTTCTTGGTTGACAAATTGGTGAGTTGGGGCTTAAAGAAACAACACTGTGTCTCTACATCCATGGCTGAGGCGGAGTACGGCAACAACCATGTGACTACAGCTACAACTTCAACCATATACCCATCTACTGCGACTCCAAAAGCGCCATAGCCATCACTTGTAATCGAATTCAACACACTCGCATGAAGCACATTCGTATAAGGTACCATTTTATCAAGGATCATGTGCAGAGAGGTACGATTGAACTCTATTTTGTCAATACCGAGTATCAACTTGCGGATCTATTTACCAAGCCTTTGGATGAGAAACGGTTTAATTTCCTAATCTTCAAGCTTGGCATGTATGATCCTCAAGAGTGATCATCACTCAACAATACAGTCCCTCATAACCATGACATCGTCATTAGAATTTTGTTCTTGAACACAGTGTCATCGTCGTCTTGGACTATAGGGTTGAGGGATTAGGTTGTTGCTTTCTTGTTTCTTTCTTCCTTGCTTATGTTTTTGCTTGTTGAGGTACTAACCATTTTGTGAGTAATGCCATCTTAAGAAGGCATGTCACCCCACCTGTGCACGTCTCGAGGGTGAACGACACCCCACCTGTGCACATCTCGAGGGGGAACGACACCCTGCCTGTGCACGTCTAGAGGGGGAATGACACCCCGCCTGTGCATATCTTGAGGAGGAACGTCACCCGCCACTGCATGTTCCGACGGGGAACTCTGACGGGTATGGTGTTGTCTCACTAACACCAAGGTAAGTCTTCTACCCTTATATATATATATATATATATATATATAGAGGGAGGTTCAAATGTAAACTCCATATTTCGTGTAAACTATGTAAACCCATCGTGGCCCTTGATCAAAAAAATCAAAGGAGGATATGGATTCATAGAAAATATGGAAATGTGAAATATATGGTAAGTCAATGATTATGGAAGTATGAAAATGTGAAATATGGAAACGTTTTTAAAAATCAATGGTGTGGATTGGTTTACATAGTTTACACGAAATATAGAGTTTACATTTGAACCTCCCTCTATATATATATATAGAGAGAGAGAGAGGGAGAGAGAGAGAGAGGGAGGTTCATACAAGAACAAGGGTATTTGCAAGAACAAAGGAACCCATTTTGAGACACACATTGATGTGGGCCCATGTAGGTCCCACATAATAAAAAATCATATATGATTTAGTGGTGGGACCCACCTGAATCATATATGATTTTTTATTATCTGGGACGCACATCACATGTGATCCAGAATTGTTCCTTTGTTCTTGCAAATTAATTTTGTTATTGTTTGAACCTTTCTCTCTCTCTCTCTCTCTCTCTATATATATATATATATACAGGTATTTGTAGTGTTAAAAAAACGTTTTTTAAAAAGGAAAATCTGATTTTGTCTTTTTCCTCATCTTTCTATGTCCTTCTTTCTTCTCCACTTTTCATCCATTTTCTTCATCCTCTTCACCAATTTTTTTCTCCAAATTCTTAAACCCTTAACTTTTTCCTCTAATAATCATCATCATCTTCCATTGTTTTTCAAGTTAAAATCATCATTTTGTGTTCTTCATGCTTGCATTATCTCCATCTTTAACTTGTTTTTGTAAAACCGTTTTTGAAATTTCAAGGGTTTATCAAAAAAACCCCAAACTAGAACTTTTTGGATTTTGAGTTCTTGGGTTAGATTTTTGTTTATGTAAAAAACTACACAAGTTTATATCGAAAGATGATGCGAAGCTAATCCGTCAAGAGAAAAGAATCTAGTTTGATAAAAACGTACGATAAAATAAATAAAAGAGACAACACAATTGATGACGCAGGAAAAACCTTCGGCCGACTAAAGGGGATAGCCGACGTAGCACTATGTATCACCAATAAGTGGTGGTGCTATCCTTGAAGGTTACAAGATAGATGATACGATTACAATGGAATGAACAATTTGGTCGAATGTAAATTATAATAGATCGTGAATAAGATGATTGAGAGAGATGTAAAACTTCAGGTGTGCAGGGGAGATAGATGTCTTTGAACTGTTGTCCTTGGCTCTTTTTATAGCCGCTTTAATCGTAACCGTCGTCCAATAATGGCTCATTAATGTAACGGTTATAACCATCACTAGAATATCGGTCGTAATGGTTGTGTCTTCATGAGGAGCGTATCTTAGTCTTTAATGATGGACTTATCCTCGATAACTGTCGTTTATCTGTTACAATTGAATGAACTCAAGATATATTTAACCGTTACTATAATATCGTGCGATAATGTAAGTTTCCTTATCACATCATATGATATCTTATATAAGGGTCGTTCGATGATTGGCTTTATCGTTCGAGGGTACACATATCTTTATCTCATGACCTTATCTTAATACAGGATTATCATGTTGTTAGAGCAAATATTATTGTATCCGAGATCATAAGATGAGGAAATAATATTCAAGTCAAACAATGTCAAAGTATGGAGGTCAAAGAAGAAAGTCAAGCATCAAAGTCAAAGAAGGAAGCTTCAATGTCAAAATCAAAGGATTAATTAGAGGAGTCAGGGTCGTGTAATTAGAGTGTGTGACTAATTAGTCTTTGATATAAATAGAAGGAGTTAGTGAGTAATTAGTAAAGAGCTTAATTGTAATATTCACTGTGTGAGATCTAGAGAGAGATTTTAGAGAAAGAAAGTTCAAATTGTTAAGATTTACATGATGAAATGAGATTGATTTGATCCGTTGTTTCTTGCACTTTTAATTGGTATCAGAGGTATGCCCGAAGATTTGTGCAAAATTGGATGAAGATTTGAAGAGATTTGAAGAAATTTTGAAGAATTGGGTTTTATAGAAATTTTCCTAGATTTGTTGATTTTTAGTGTAGATCTTGTGTTTTTGTGTTTCTAGTGAGTTTTGTAGTCATCTCCAATCATTCAACATCATTTTTGCTTCAAATTTTGAGTTTTGATTTTTGAAGATCTTCAAAGTTCATCAATGGAGGTCATGAGTGATTGTGAGATTTAGTGTGTTTTTATTCGGTTTTGAGTGGAGTTGTTTAAAAAAAGTGTTTTTGGACATCAATCTACTATTTTTTTTTTATTTTAGAGGTTAAATTTGTGTTTTTAAATTTTTTTTGGGTTGGAGGTGTTCTTCATGTTCTTGAGGATTTTTTGTTGAGAAAGATGAAAATTTGGGAGTTTCATCCAAAAGCTTAAGAATTTTTTGCAGAAGGTTGTTTGTGGGTCAAGTTAGAATGTCTCGAGTCTAGATTGGTTATTTTTCGAGTCTTTTTGAGTGAAAAAAAATTGGTCAGACTCGAAATTTGAGTAAGACGCTCGAAATAGAAGAAAAGGCTCGAAATAGAAGTAATTTTGGTGAGTCAGAAGTTCAAGCAGAGGTTTTTGTGTGGGTCAGCGCTCGGTCAGAGCCTCACTTGGTCAGTCAGATTTCGGTCAGACTCGAGTTGGTAGTCAGTAGGTCGGTCAGCGCTTTAAAACGTCGGTCAGCACTCAGATACGTGGTCAGAGGCTCAATTAGCACTCAGTCTAAAAGTGCTGACCGAACTATTTTGAATGTTTCGAGTCGACGTATGCATGCATGTGTGTTTGTTGATTAGTGTTTGACCATCATCTCAAAAAGGAAGGCATGTGGTTGGATAGTGTTTGACCAGCTCATTTCAGCGTGCTTATGCAAAAGAAGTACACGTTTGTCGGCACGTGAAATCTCATACATGGCGTGTGGATGTTCTATTTCATGAATTAAATACACTGATGTGTCTTGTGAAATAAAACAAAATAAACATGAGGCTGATTAATTTTTGGAGTATCTCACACACAAACACACATACTCGTAACACTCTTAATACACACACATTCACACATACATCTCGTATCATTCTTTTAAATTTCATTTTTTCAAAGTAAAAACGTTCATTTTTGGTGTCTTTTCGGTAATCTCCGTTAGTTTTCGAGAACCATTTCTATTTTCTGGACGTAGAGTACCGCGAGAACTTTTGTAGAAAATAGTTTTCGAAATTTTTCGGGCTTAATTGATAAGGTTTCGAGCGTTCTCAAGTCAAGCCTATGGAAAATATCTCATGATTCTATGTGGCTATTATGACAAACGGGGATTTTGCGGGACGTTTTCGGTGATCGAGATGACTTTGCCGAGAAATCTTTCTATTTTTTAGACGTAGAGTGCCGCGAGAATTTTCGAGAAAAGTACTTTTCGGAAACTTTCAAGGTTAACTAATAAGGTTTCGAGCGATCTCAAGTAGGGGTGTAAACGAGTCGAGTCGAGCCGAGTATCAGGTAGTTCGAGTCGAGCCGTTAGTATCTCGAGTCGACTTTTTTTCGAATCGAGTATTGACCGGGTTCATTCGAGTCGAGTTTTTAACCGAGTTTTGACCGAGTCGATTTCGAGTAGCTCGCGAGTTTTCTTGTATTAAGCCGAGTCGAGCCGAGCATCAGGTAGTTTGAGTCGAGTAGTTGGTATCTCGAGTCGAGTTTTGACCGGGTTCATTCGAGTCGAGTTTTGATCGAGTTTTGACCGAGTCGACCTCGAGTAGCTCGCGAGTTCTCAAGTCAAGCCTACAAAAAGAATTTCATCATTTTATGTGAAATTCTTATCAACCGGTAATTTTGCGGGACGATTTCGGTGATCAAGATGATTTTGCCGGGAAATCGTTTTTGATTTTATTGAAAGTTTGACTGATAGAGTATTGTCTCGTTAAATTTTCAGGTCCGATCGGTGAATTCTCGATGTTGTTCGACGTGCATTAAAAGTGACATGAGAAACATTTTTCTCGCATTTTTCAAGCTTAATTCGGGACTACCTTGAGACGTTTCGATCGTAGTTCGGTGTTACGGGTTGATAGAGAAGGAATTTGGTTATCGTTTCGTAATTTTTCGGTGTTGTTCGGTAGTGTTTTGTTAAGCTTTTGTATGTTTCGTTATCGGTTCCACTAGTTTTGTTTCATTTTTAGTGCTTTTCTTGTTAAGTCTGTTAGTTTTATACCTTTCAACTTTTGTCACTTTTAGTACCTGAACTTTAAGTTTCAAAAAGTTTCATTTTCAACCCTTGGACTTTTAAAATTTCAAATTTTATCACTTTTAGTCCTTGAGCTTGTGATATCAAGTTGTTGAGTCTTTTAAAGTTTCATGTTTTGTCGTTTTTAATTCAAGTTTATTTTTACACATTTTCTTCATATTTTTTGATTTGTTCGATATAAATAGTGTGTGCATTATTGATACTTCTAATCGAAGTTTCTGTTGACGATCCTTAATTTTTCATTGTGCAGTTAACAATGGATTCTGAATTCACAGAGTTACAAAAGGGAGACGTGAATTCTTTATATGCAGGATCTCCTAAACCCAAATTTCATTGAGACAATCTATGAAAGGATCAATCGGTTCACAGGCATAATTTGGAAACTTAAGAGAGAAAATATTTCCCTCACAGAACAAGTAGTGGCTCATGGGAAATCAACATCGTCACAACAAGATATGATCAAATCATTTAGACAACAAGTGACTCATGATCAACGAGAGATTGTTAGGCTTACAAAGAAAGAAGATGAATTTGACATTCTGTCAAAGAAACTAGAAGAAGAGAGAAAGAGTTTTGAGGATGAAAGACAATTATTTGAAGGATAGAATACTGAATTGTCAATGAAGATAGTTGAGTTGGAATAGAAGCTAAACACCGAGACAGAAGAGTTTGAGTTGCACAAAAGTTTATCTGTTTTAAATGCTGAAAAGTTGAACTTCTTATTAATGTTACAGATCTTGAAGATTCACTTTCAAAAGAAAGAAGTCTGATTACAAGTTTGAAAAAGGATTTGCAAAATGTGCATGATCAAATGTTGAAACATCTTTTGGAAATGCTCAAAATTCAAAACTTGTAACTTCTTTGAGAAAAGAAAATGAATGTTTGCAAAAGAAAGTTCTTGAACTTAATGAAGATAAGAAGGCTTTGGAAAACAAGCTTATATCTTCTCAATCAAGTGCGATGGAACTTTCAAAGTAAGTAACTGTTAGGACCAAATTGTCCTAATTAGTGAAAGTTTTATAAAGCAAGTTTTGTGCTTAATTGTATTATTTAGCTTATAGAGCAAGTTTTGTGCTTAATTAGCTTATAGAGCAAGCTTTGTGCTTAGTTAACTTATAGAGCAGGCTTTGTGCTTAATTAACTTATAAAGCAAGCTTTGGCATCGGTTTTTATGTAGTTGGACACCTATATGTAAAGGGTCTTGGGGTTAGGATATGAGAAGTAGTCGAGAGAGAGAAGCATTATTCACATGAGAGTCGATTAGAGTTTAGTGTGTGTTTGTGTGTGTTTCTTGTAACCGTGAGAGCTCTCGAATAAATGAAGAACACCTTCTTTTGCTGTCGATTCTTGTTGTTTTCTTCTTCTCTACCCCTGAATCTTGTTGAAACGGATTAACAAGTGGTATCAGAGCCTAACAAATCATTCGATTTGAACGATTTTTCAACAGATTCAACTATTTTTGTTGTGCGATAGTGTTCTGGGTAAGTTGGTTGTTCCGGTTTCCCGAATCGGGATTCTACTCAAATCCCAAATCGGGATTCTACTCCCAACTGTTCCCGAATCGGGCAATTTGTTTCCCGAATTGGATATTCTATCCCGAGTCGGTAAACTTATTTCTCGAATCGGCCTTTTGGAAACCCCGTATCAGCCTAAGATCTTCAACTCATTCACCGAATTGGGATTTATATAATCCCGAATCAGTGAATTGAACAACTTTCGAATCGGGACTCATATTTTCCCAAATCGGGACTTGAACATTCCCGAGTCGGACCTTAGTTTCCCGAGTCGGACTTCGTGAATCTTACCTATTTTCCGGAAACCTTTTAACGTACTTCAATGACATATCTCTGAAAAGCATGCGTGGTATAATTCCGCCATTTGTTACTCACGCTTATCTGTAAGCTCCGGAACCCCCGTGCTATGTCTGCCTAGGGGGAGCACTGTTCATGAACTCTTCCTCATTCCGGATTTGTAACGATTTCAGAACACGGTGATTGGATTCTGCTTCTAGTTAGATTACTCAGAAGCCTGACGCTCTGCAACCGTTATTCTCGAGTTTTTCATAGATGGAATTTTTCCTCTTAGGTGTGAGAGTTGAATTTTTCCTTTGGATTCCACCTTCAGTGAATGGTACTATTGTTATGTGCTCAATTCCTAACCATTTCACTGTCGTGGAAATTCGGTTGTGATCTAGAATTTTGAGTGACGGTCATCATCCAACTGACTAAGAAGACTAGATCTGGATCTGGTTACTTGTTATTTTGAAAGAATTCAGGAAATCGGCTAATCTTCTGAACAGTTAAGGGTCAAAGAAATAAAGCTTATCGAGAAGCAACTTCTCCCAGGTTTTCATTCCATATGATGTTTCTGTGATCCAAGCTCAGCTCTTATGTTGAATTCCTACTCAACACGCGTTGAAACTGAAGATAAAGAGCTACAATCGAGGGGAGCTTGGAGATCAAAGTGTTGCCGAACATCGCTAAAGTTTTTTGAAAAAGGAAGGGGGAGAAGACCGAAGATGCTTCCTTTATAAAACTTTAGGGGGAGATTGTTAGGACCAAATTGTCCTAATTAGTGAAAGTTTTATAAAGCAAGTTTTGTGCTTAATTAGCTTATAGAGCAGGCTTTGTGCTTAATTAGCTTATAGAGCAGGCTTTGTGCTTAATTAGCTTATAGAGCAAGCTTTGGCATCGGTTTTTATGTGGTTGGACACCTATATATAAAGGGTCTTGGGGTTAGGATATGAGAAGTGGTCGAGAGAGAGAAGCATTATTCCCATGAGAGTCGATTAGAGTTTAGTGTGTGTTTGTGTGTGTTTCTTGTAACCGTGAGAGCTCTCGAATAAATCAAGAACACCTTCTTTTGCTATCGATTCTTGTTGTTTTCTTTTTCTCTACCCCTGAATCTTGTTGAAACGGACTAACAGTAACTGATTTTGAACAAATTGTGATCATTGAGAGAAGTAACTTTGAGACAGAAAGAAAAGTTTTTGAAGAAGAGAGAAACGTTTTTGTCAATGAGAGAAAATCTTTTGAATTACACAATGATAAATTCTCACAGAAGGTATCTGCAAGATTGTAACTGAAAGAAAGGAGTTTGAGAGGAAGATGAATGCTATTGAGAGTAAGAAGAAATCTTTAAAGAAACCGAATCTTCATGTTGGGAAGTACCAGAATATGGTGCATGACATTGAAGAAGACATCCAAGTTGTTCAGTCAGAGAGGAAATTTGATGAAAAGCAATCTATTGAGCTTCAAAAGAAGATTGTAGACTTACAAAATCAATTATCTGATGAAAGAAGTCAATTCAAAAGAAAAGAGAAGATTCTTCAGCATGAAAAGAATGTTCTGGAACAGATAATTGCTGAACCTAAGAAGCCTAGTCTTAAGGAGAAAGATTTTCAGAATCAAAAGGAAGTCTTTGAGAATGAAGTAAAGAAGCTTACAAAAAATTATCTGGATTATCGACTGATATCATGAATGAGCAACGGATGCGATCTGAGCAACAAATGAAGCTTGATGATCTTCTTGCAGAGAGAAGCAAGCTAATTGCAACAGTGGATGAAATTGAAGTTTTACTCAAATCAAGATCTTCATATGCAAATAGCTATCAGATGCGTCCTTCGAATTTGTTTTACAATTCTTCAAGAAGCAGTTCAGGTTATGTTCATCAAAATAAAAGTAAAAATATGTTTGTTCCGAATTCAAATGTTAAAAAGAACAATGGTTTTCAAGATAATTCTTTTGTTAAGACTGGTGTCACTTACTCAGGTAGTGATCTTATCAGGCTTTCACAAAAGAAAAATACTGGTTCTTACTCTAGAACAAAAGATGATGTCAAGATTATATAGATGATCGATTTGGCATTTATAAATTTTCATCTTACGAGTCATATCTTTCTAACAAAATAGGATCTACATCCATGTGGATACCAAAATCTTTTTTTCTTGAGTTTGCAGGTTAGTGGCTTCTAAACAATTCGGTTTAGGACCCGGTCTTCAATGCCTGAGCTTGAATGTAAGTATCCTTCTAAACCCTTAGTATATAACTTGTGATTAATTGTGTTTAATCGTGGTGTTCATCATAAGGAACTTACTTGTGTTAGTTTCTTTCTGATTCTAAATCGTTTCACGAATTACCACATGTTATAATTTTTCTTCACATTGTTATTTCCACATCTCATATATTCGTTGAACTTATTCGGTGGAAATACACTCGCTTGAATTCCAATTTGATTTTCATGCACGTTATTTCATTTCAATGATTCAATTCTAATTCAGATTATTAATTGTGAATTGTTCTTCACAATTAAACCTTCTAATCATTGATTCATTTCTTGAATACACTGTACTCTCTGAGTCTATCTGTTTAGCTCTTGAATTTTGTTCATTGGAATTCACGATCAAGAATCTTGATTTCTACAATAAATCATCAGATGTTAGAGCAATTGAATGAATTTCTTCAACATATGATCATTTCAACGTATATTCCCCACCTCCATTCAAAATATGTTCCCCATATACATATTGTATCACATATGAATCACCATCATATCACATTATGGGATGAAAATACTCAAAGTGTCAAAGAATATAATTTCATGATTTAAACTTCTGTGTGATAGGATTTAGAAGTTTCTATGAACAATCCAGAGCCGGAGGATCTACGGAAGAAACACAACCCTAGGTTAGCCCTAGATTGTGAAGGTGTGACTGAGGTAAAATGTCCGAGAGCTTGAGTGTAGGGGGAGTTAAAAGAAAATGGTGAGTATGCGACAGGATCAAAAAGCATAAAAGACGATCCTTCCCAAACCGATACAGGTATCCGGGTAACCACATAATCTATTCATTCTCATTCTTTGGAGATGAATATTGAAACATGACATGGACCCAATGTCGATAACTCGTGTCACCCCACCAACTTACTCAAATATCTCTTAAAAGATGTTTGTTTCAATTCTCATGGAGAATTAGCACATCATCTATCTTATCTTCACTCGGAAGATTTACATATTGAAACAAGGAAGACATCCTCTTCGGTCTTCGAACTTCATATTCTATACACAAGAGTCTATTGATTATCAATCTGCGTCCCAGGTTGAATCAATATTTGCGCCTAATTGATATGATGATATTTCTTTGACACTTGCACGAGTCTTTGTGATTCCAATTGCATATCTTTGTGATATCGCCGGAACAGTCTGAGAACTTAGTTTTATAACTTTTATTCAGTGATGATTGGAAGTCCTATTAGTGCTACCCCGGTGCCAATACTGAAAATAGGCCACACAATTCTATGAGTTGTTGTGTCAATAGTTGCTACATGTGCTTCTATGTTAGCTGATTACCCATTCATTGAGGGGGAGCAACTTGAACTGGATTTGAGGGGAGTACCTTGATATGGATGCGATATTTGATTGAGGGGGGCTTATGGTTCTTTGAATGGTTATGCAACTTTTGAGGGGAAGTGTCTCTTTTAAATAAGATAATTTGTTGATATTGTCTTTGATTATTCATGATGCTCCGGATTCTCCTAGTCATCACGAGGGGGAGAAGTTATATCAAAGACATGTATAGTCATGATGAAGATATGAGAGTTATGTTGAAGAGATTAATATTCATTTGAAGAGTTCAAGATATCAAGTTGTGTTGAAGAGTTCAAGATTTGATTGAAGATTTCAAGAAGAGATTAAATCAAGTATTGATGGTGATAGAGATCCAATATGAAGATGTACTCAGTTGAAAACATTGTAAGCGAGTGTGACATATCATTAATGGAGGAGAAATCAAGGGTTAAGGGGGAGCTAAAGAGATCTATGAATTTGAATCTTTTAAATCTGAGGTTGAAAAGCCGTTTGATTTAAATATTGATTTCAAGTTGCGATTGATAATGAAGAATGATTTGTTTGTTTGAAGATGGTTTCAAGATAAAAGACTTTGCTTTGAATATGATGCTTGCATAAATGGGGAGATTGTTTGTTGTATGACTTTTGTAACCGGAGAAGTTTGTTTGACTTGAAGACCAAAGATCATTAAAGCTGAAGCTTATTTTGAAGAGTGATCTCAAATACAAAGGGGGAGATTGTTAGAGCAAATATTACTGTATCCGAGATCATAAGATGAAGAAATAATATTCAAGTCAAATAATGTCAAAGTATGGAGGTCAAAGAAGAAAGTCAAGCATCAAAGTCAAAGAAGGAAGCTTTAATGTCAAATTCAAAGGATTAATTAGAGGAGTCAAAGTCTTGTAATTAGAGTGTTTGCCTAATTAGTCTTTGATATAAATAGAAGGAGTTAGTGAGTAATTAGTAAGGAGGTTAATTGTAATATTCATTGTGTGAGATCTAGAGAGAGATTCTAGAGAGAGAAAGTTCATATTGTAAAGATTTACATGATGAAATGAGAATTGATTGATTTGATCCATTGTTTCTTGCACTTTCACATCTCGAAACATATCTTACGATTCGAATCAGTCGTCGTGCGATCATGGGGTTTTTCCTAAACAGTTTGCCCCCAAGAATTAGAATATATGGTTTACGATAATTTATTATGTTGATGGTTTTTTCCAAATATTTCTGAATCTTTTACCTGTACATCGAGGATCAATTGTTAGAAAATTCGTTTCATCTAGAAATAACTGAATATCAATGGTTTTTGGGCTTTAAACAGTGATGTCGTCATAGTGACGTTGGGCGACAGTTGTCGCCTTAACGGCATGATTTGGACGCGTGTCGACGTATAAGTGGACCATAATTACTTGGAAAGGAATTCGGTTTCTGTAACACCCCGCTAAAGCGGAAACGCGAGGCGTGACAGCTAAGATTTCATTGCGATAGGAGATAAATAACATCAAACATTTCATTTAAAAGTTTACGGTTTACAGTACCATATATTACATAACCAAGGATAGTTAAAACATTCAAACATTTCAAAATAACATTACAAAAGAAAGTCTAAGTTTGATGTCACTTGCAGCACATGCATTTTCTACTACCTTCTATTTTCCTGAAAAGCATGTTAAAAACAAGTGTCAACTACAAGAGTTGGTGAGTTCACAGGTTTTATATGCACAAAAAATTTTCAAATGCAGAATTATTGTCGTAAAACTTTTGAACCACTTTAAACGTTCAAAACCACATATATGCACAAGATATGTAAGATTGAGCCACTACAAACCATTTCACCCCAACATTATACCCCAGAAGAGGTCGCGAACCACGTAGGATATAACGCTCCTATGAACTACACTGTGGTGGAATTCCCTCCAACTGTATAGAACATTCCTCAACGACTACGTCAGCGGTCAGCCGAAGTCTGAAATAGTGCACCCTCTACTCGTCAGTCAGTAGGGTGGGTCTCATTACCAAATAGCGCTATCCACTAGATCATAGGCTCCTATCGAGTTAATAGTAGTGTATATTATAAGGGGAATTTTACTCAATACATATAATCATTTGCATAATCACTTGCTCGAAAGCATAATTCATATCATAATTTTCATAATCACTTGCTCGAAAGCATAATTCATATCACTTCTCATCAAACAACATGCTTTTCACCCCAATATATATAAAACAGTAAAATAGGGGCCGTGAATACTCACCTTTGTCGACATGGTGGTTAGCACGAAGATCTGAACTTTAGTCCCGAGCCTACAAGTGCCCTAAACAAATCATAAGTGACGTAAGTCCTATATCGTCGATCCAAAATCCTAATTTAGTCCTTAGCACTATCTATATATAATGCCCTTACTCAACTTTAGTTAGCCCAATTTAGTATAAACGAGTTTTAATAACCTTATATAACACATAATTAGAAGAAAAAGTCTTCACATTTCAAGAATCACATTTCTGAAAATTTCGGATGCGGACAAATTCTATCTCTTTGTAAAGATACCAATTTCAATCCTTAATCTTAAAGGGGAAAATTCCCAAACTTTTATCCACAGTAGATGAATGTGTTAACAAAATACACATCAATTTTCAATAATTTTTGAATAGTTTAACATGCATAAACAATTTTCACAAAAAGGATGCACACTGGACCAAATCAGATTTACATGCTTGTAGAGTTTAATTCATAGGAGTTTCATTACATCTCCAAATCACAAATTTCCAGAGGGGTTTTGTAGTTAACATCAAACTCTAACTAAAGAATCAAAAATCACTTGAAATGATGCTATTTTGAGTGAGATATACTCTTTTCAACTCACATGAGTGAATCTGTCCTTTTTGGACAGATTACATCATGATTTTGTTCTTATTAATAGCATGCTCAAATGTCCACCAATCTTAGTGATTCCAGATTCTATGGAAAGCTAACACATTGAACTTGAATTTAGACTCAAAAATCATGCATTTTTGACATTTTATCTAGGAGATATGCATGCATCAATTGACATAAAAATCTGACCCGTAGCTGTTTGCACAACAAATAGTTTTGAAATGGTTAAGGGGTCTAAACTTTGTATTTTTGAGTGATTCCAGTGGGGTTTGAACCCCAACTCACAAAATATTAACCCATTAAAAATGTAGATGAAAATACATCCATTTGAACCCTTTTTGGGTCGTCCCAAGTTGAGACACATAACCTGTCAGCTTCTGTTTTCATTTCAAAACTCAAGATTTTCACTTCCAAAACATATAAACCTTTAAAAATGGGGATTTCTTTTATACTAAACTAAAATCCCACATCATATAACATGTAATAAGGAAGAAAATACTCAAATATCATAAAGATACATGCATGCAAATACCCAACATTTTTCAGATTCACATGTCAATATTATCATAAATTTTAAGGTTTTTCACCTTTGTTCTTATGTTTATGATGAAGGGTCATAGGATTTAGCTTTTTAATGGATGTTTTAATCATCCATTGTGTTCATCCTCTCCTCTAAAACATTAAGAACATTATGTTCATCAAGAACATCCATAAACTCTTAAAATTTGAAAGAAATAGCACTAAAAAGTGCATAAAATGGAGAAGAGAGGTATGAATCTTTTACCTTTTAATGTATACAACTTATAAGCACTTTAAACTTGTGTTCTTGATCTTTAAAAATGGAGATATGAAGCTGAATTTTCTGGAGTTGGAGATGCTTTGAAGGTGTGTGGAGGAAGAGAAAGGAGTTGGATAGTTTTTCTCCAAAATTTTAAAGTGAAAATGACGTGTAAAGAGGAAGATATGGGTTTTTATATGGTGGTAAGTGGGGGTGGGATGGCTGGCCATATGGCCCATCTCAAACCCATATTTTCATTTTTTTTATTTAAAACAAGCCCAATTCATCTTTACGGTTCACGTTTTCTCCGTTCGAAAGGTGTTTCCGATAGAAGTGATTTTGTTCAATTTAAGACCTATTTTGAAATGTTTTTTTCCAAATAACTTAAAATATAATAATTAACATAATATAAACTTTAATTGAGTCGGTTCGGCATTATATAAGATTTTCGGGCGATTACGGACTAAAACGGGACTTTTCTGGACGATTTTCGGGATTTCTAAGCTATCTCCAAAAATTTTCGCATAATCAAACCTAAATCTTCCTTAAGACTTATAAGACAAAAAGTTCACTAATATTATACTAATGAGTGCTTTACGAGTCGTTAACCTGAAAGCCGAAATTGGTCGGTTGTCACAGTTTCCATATAAAATTGATTCTTATCCCGAAATTAACATAATCTCTTCCGATTTCGATTGTGCAATATCTTCACTCAGGATTAACTCTCTAATTTCGGCAAGGATTTAGGCGATATTCCTATTTAAGGTACCTTTTTCCCTCTTTCGTTTTCATGCGTTTAAAGTCTAGTGCCGAAAAGAGTCTTAGGAACTTTGATTTGCTTTTTTTCAATCGCCTTAGGAGTAGTTTAGAAAGCTTAGAATTTTTCAAATCAATGGAGGTCAAGAGTTCGATTAAGGATTCTCTAGATGTCGCTGCCCTTAGGAAGTTAGTTGGGATGCCCGATAGTGCCATTCTCAAGATCGGGGGTGAAATCAGAACCGCAGATGCCCCCGCCGACTTCTTTACAATGTTTGAATACCCTTTTAAGATCTGGTTTAAATGGCCTTATAGTCCCTTGTCTCGAGCCTTTATGACTCTTTTCAATCTATCCCCCGGACAACTGATACCCCAATTCTGGAGGGTGATCTATGTGATCGAACGAGTAACGAAGGACTGGGGTCGTCTTGCGTTTTTGGTCAATGACCTTCTGACGGCGTACAATGTCAAATCGACTGACTATAATTGATATGGGTTGTTTCCAAAGGGTAGAGGAGATACCATGTTAGTACATAGTACTCAAGTGCATGATCGTGGGTGGAAATCCAGTTATGTGTTTGTTCGCTCTTCTTCAGTCCTGGATGAAGGTGGTTGGATCGCTCCAGAGTGGAATCCATTAGGTATAGGTGTTTCTTTTGGGTATTCTTTCAGCCTTTTTTATTATGTAATCTTACGACTGGTTCTTATTTTTGCAGATATTGACTTTTCATTCGAGGTTATTAAAGAATCGAAGGCGTCAGTCGAACGATTCTTGGAATACATCATCGGTGAGCGTTTGTATTCAACTCAGAGGTCGAGGGAAGTTCTCGTGGATAGTGACGATGAGGTTACTGTGACAGAGCCTGAGGTCTAGGAAGTAACAGAAGAAGATATGGAAGGTACATCATACGACGTAATAGATATCGTACGATTTAGCATAAAGTTCTTACTTATCTTGTGTCTTGTAGGATCATCAAAGAAGCTGTCGAAGAGAGAACATCAGTTGGAGGCCGCTAGGAGAGTAGCTCAGAAGAAAAAGGGAATGTCTGGGGGTGAGCCCCTGGTGAAACGAGCGAGGTCATCGGTCGATCAACTTGACCTATCGTATGAAGCCAAGCAAAAGGCGGATGATGTGGTTGATGCCACCCCTCTCAGGTACGCTCAACCTGAGAGCCCGTCGAAGGAGGTTAAGGTGGTAAAGACGCCATCCAAATCATTGAAGAAATTTGGCGAAGGACCTGGATCTACGTCCTTAAACATATCCCTCCCAAAGGGATTTCTCGAGAAGGACGTGGTGAAGGAGGAGGAACTCTTCCCTGCAATCGAAGAATTCCTTCTTCCGACTCAAAGGGAGTTGTTCGCGAAGTAGAGGATTGAGGAGATCGACGCATGCGTCCTTGGCTTGTCCTTCTTGGTAACTTATTTAATCGTATGATGTGTTGCGTATGATTTGTCTTTTCAAAACTTAGGATCTGTGTCGTGTGTGGTAGGCGTTTCAGGAGAGTCTCGGTCTTCATTCTCGGATGGAGACCATCAAGGGTGACATGCGCAAGAAGATGGCCATTGAGCGTGCGGGCGTGAAGGAGGCGGATAAGGCGAAAAAGAAGGTCTTCCACTTGGCTACTGAGATCGAGGCCAAGCAAGTCAAGATTGATGACTTGGAGATTAAACTTGAAGAATCGGAGCACATGTACTCTGAGCAACTGTTGTATCATGCGATGCTTGCGATAATCGTGCGATACCTGCGATAAAAGATGGCTACGGGGTGGCCGTTGGTTTGACCAACGGCGCTCCGACGCCCAAGTCAATAATTGTTTATAAAAGGAATGAATTATTGAAAAAGGGTTTAGAAGCAGTACCTTTTCAAGTGATTTGCCTTCCAACTATGTGGGATTTCTTTACCTTCCAGTGTCGTAAGTTTGTATGCACCATTTCCAATGACTTTGGAAATTCTATAAGGCCCTTCCCATTTGATGGAAAGTTTTCCAGCGTTCAATTCTTGTGTATTCTGGAATACATGTCGTAGGACATAATCTCCTACTTGAAACACTTTAGCTTTAACCTTTTTGTTGAAGTATCGTTCGATCATGGCCTTTTGTGACTCCACTTTTTGAAATGCGTCGTGTCTGAGTTCTTCTGGGGCATCTAGATCATAAGATAAATCTATTGCATTTTGTTCAATCGTACGATGCCTAGCAATCAGAAGTCGACTCTCGATTGGTAATATGCTTCACATCCGTAAACTAGAGACAAGGGAGTTTGTCCTGTTGAGGTTGTTGGTGTCGTGCGATTTGCCCATAAAACATAAGGCAATTCTTCGACCCATTTTCCTTTTCCCCACTTTAGTCTCTTACGAATTGAATTGATTACGACTTTGTTACTGGATTCGGTGAGACCATTGGATTGGGGATATCTTGGAGTGGAAGTGATTAGCTTAATCCCACGTTCATCGCAGAATTTGCGAGTCTTTTTACTAATGAATTGTGAATTGTTATCGCATATGATCCCTGATGGTACTCCAAACCTGTATATAATGTTAGTCTGGATAAAACAGATGATCTCTTTATCCCTTATTGTTGTTCCAGATTCAAGTTCTAATCAACATGCAATCAAGTAGAGAATGATTTGAAAGCCATATGTCATTGATTCTTGATGAATTGATTACACACACTATTCACACCAAGAACACACACACTTAAGAACTAACTTTCTCTCTCAATCACTCTCACTTCACAATGATACGTATGCATGTCACACCTTCCAAACTAACTCACTTTGGGTATTTATACCCAAACCCTTACAACCCTTACACTTTGTAACTTTGACACTATCTACCCTAAGAAAGTAAAACTATTACAAAGTAACAACAAAAGGACTAAAACTATAAAGCAAGGTTTGACTTTGAAGACCACTTTGACTTTGCCTTTGACTTCAACTTTAGCACCATCTTGTGATCTCGGATACAATCCGATTTTGCACCCAACAATCTCCCCCTTTGGATTCGAGATCACAAAAGAATTAGGCAAACGTCTTCAAGAAAGCATCAACACTTTAAGCATCAACGATAAGCTTCCTTGAACGATAAGCTTCCGTAATAATCTTCACGAATCATCCAAACTTCATGAAGCTTTAACAAACTCTAAACAAGAAGCTTTAACGAATCGAGATATCTTCAGATAATCACCAAACTTCAAACATCTCTCGCAAACATCTCTTGTCATATCTCGTAATCTTCTCTTTGACTTGACATTTCAAAACCATCTCCCCAAAGTATCTTCAAAAACATTTCTAAACTTTACATTTCTAAACCATCTCCCCCTTTTTGATGAAATATGAAATAATCATCAAAACTATAGAAATGTATGATCAGAACAACTCGTCTCTGAAAGATACAAACATATGAACAAACCACCATAGATATCAAAAACCATCTCACATAACCATCTCCTCCTTGTTACTCCAGAATTCCCCTTTTAACTCCAAAGAAATACCGTCAATTCCATAAAATAATCCGAATCTTTTCAAATTCAGATATAAGTGGGAAAATCCTGAAACAACACATGAATCAGTTGGAATGCCTGTGAGAAGCACAAAGCAACTCAGTACAACGAATGCACTATATAAGGAGCTTTAGTGATGATCACTCCCCAGGGCTTCCGTTCAATCATCGCAAACACTAAAAGTATTCCTATGAACGTTCCGACAAAGAAACAAATTCCTTGTGTGTATTTGTGATGAAAGAAAATAGCATCAAGTGCTTTCATAAGGCTCAAAATGTGAAAACATTTCACGACTCGATGTGTAGAAATGAAGTTCGAAGGCAGGGCAGCTTCCTTCTGTTTCAATATCGATTTTCCAAATGAAAACCTGATAGATTATGTGCTGCGTCCCCGTGATGAAATGAAACATCTCCTTGTTAAGAAGGAAATGAGTAGCTAGTGGGGTAAAAACGAGAGTCGGCATTGGGCTTTGCCTTATTTCAATATCGGTCACCAAAGAATGTGAACCAATAGATTATGTGGTTGCCCGGCTTAGAAAAGGTTGGTGCAGAGTTTTATATTTCTTTTAACTCTGTTCTCACACCCTCCAATTCTTTTAAGTATCCTCACTTCTAACCAATCTCTCATATAATATTTTTCCGCTCAATCACTATGAGAATAACTCGACCACCTGAGTCATCTCCCCCACTCTTTGATGGAGACCCCTCACTCATTTCTCAAGGATAACTTCTTGGGTAGGATTGCCGGTTCTGGAAATCCATAGAAGTTCTCTTAAGCTCACACATCCCATGAAATAAATTTCCTAAACATGAAAGTACAATGATTCATCGGGTGAATCAATGAGCCAATATGAAACATACTCGAAAAAAAATATATATGTAGAATATAGGAGCATCAAAAAAATGTCATCAAACAAGTGTATGATATGAATGATATAAACTTGTTTGAGAAAACTGATTCATCATATGATGTGAGATATAGTCTTGAAAAACTTTGGTGTACACAAAATGAATAAATGTTATCTATACGATCAAGATATAGATATAGCAATGAAGAACGTATCTGATCAAAGAAACGATGAAGAACAAATAGGAAGATAGCAAGCGAGCGTATTACCACCGAATAATATGAGCATATAGAGATGTGGTAATAACAAGACAAAAGAATCTAAACCGGTGTGTATGAATACTTGAAAAGTATAAGAAAAGATAATACGCAAGTATTAATCTTTGGAAACACACGGTTAGAAAATATCCGTCAACTCATCATGATATGAAAACATGTAAAATCACACTTCTAATTCGAAAAATCATTTGAGAATCGAGAAGTGAGTTTGAACATTTAAAAACGGTTTTTCATACCTGAAAGTTGTTCATCTTTCAAATATGTAAGCATTAAAGCTTATTTGAACTCTCCCCCTAAAATGAATATCAATTTTAAGAACTCCCCCTCAAATGGATAATCTGCAAAACAAAGTAAAAATCGGTATTCATTGAAAATGAATCCTTAGATGTTAGTCAGATAGTATCCAATCCAGAATAATTAAGCAACTCCCCCTTAAATTAAGATCCGTAACAGATTTAAGTAGGAGTAAGCATGCCAAGCTTGCTAACCAAAAAGTTAAAACGCTTTTCATCTAAAGGTTTAGTGAAAAGGTCAGCAAGTTGGTAATCTGTTTGAACAAAGAACATTTCAATATTACCTTTCTCCACATTATCTTTGATAAAATGATACCGGATGTCGATGTGTTTGGTCTTGGAATGTTGAACCGGATTTGACGTTATCGCAATGGCGCTTTCCGAATCACAGTAAATAGGGACTCTCTTCAACTTGTAGCCATAGTCTAGTAGTTGTGTCTTCATCCAAAGCACTTGCGAACAACAACTTGCGGCGGCCACATATTCAGCTTCGGCCGTAGAAGTGGAGACGCAATTTTGCTTTTTCGAAGTCCAACTAACAAGTTTATCACCTAAAAACTGACATGATCCAGAAGTGCTTTTCCTATCCAGTTTGCAACCACCATAATCTGAATCTGTAAAAGAAATTAGCTCAAAACTAGAATCTTTCGGATACCAAAGGCCCAACTCGGGTGTGCCTTTGAGATATCGTAAGATCCTTTTAACTGCCGCAAGGTGTGACTCTTTAGGATTAGCTTGAAAACGAGCACAAAAACATGTGGCGAACATAATGTCCGGTCTAGTCGCAGTGAGGTACAAAAGAGAACCAATCATGCTTCTGTAAATCTTTTGATCAACGGGTTTACCGGCTAAATCAGGACCCAAAAGATTTCCAGTTGGCATTGGTGTTTTAATTGGAGAACAATCAGTCATACTAAACTTTTTCAACATATCTTTAATATATTTTGACTGATTTATAAAGATGCCATCCGGGTTTTGTTTGACTTGAATTCCTAAAAAGAAATTCAATTCACCCATCATGCTCATTTCAAACTCGGTCTCCATGATTTTAGAAAACTTTGTACACAACTCTGGATTAGTAGAACCGAAAATAATGTCGTCAACATAAATTTGAACTAAAAGCAAGTCATCACCTACTTTCTTCAGAAAAAGAGTAGTATCGATCGTACCTCGTTTGAATCCTTTGGATAAGAGATGATTAGTCAGAGTTTCATACCATGCTCTTGGAGCTTGTTTTAGACCATACAATGCTTTGTCCAAGATGCATACATGATCGGGAAAATCTGGATCGACGAACCCTTCAGGTTGCTCTATATAGACCTCTTCATGCAAGACTCCATTCAAGAACGCAGATTTGACATCCATTTGAAATACCTTGATGTTCTTGTGAGCCGCATAGGCCAGAAAGATTCGAATTGCCTCGATCCTCGCTACCGGTGCAAAAGTCTCATCGTAGTCAATACCTTCTTGTTGAGAATAACCTTTAGCAACCAATCGCGCCTTGTTTCTGACAATCACTCCGGATTCATCTTTCTTATTTCTGAAGATCCACTTGGTTTTAATGATTGATTTATCTTTCGGTCTCGGAACCAAGCGATACACTTTGTTTCTTTTGAACTGTAGAAGCTCTTCTTGCATTGCTAAAAGCCAATCAGAATCGTCTAAGGCTTGAGAGACATTCTTTGGTTCAATTCTGCTCAAGAAACTTTTGTATAGGCAGTAATTTGCAGATGCAGATCGCGTTTTAACACCATCATTGACATCACCAATCACATTGTAGAGTGGATGTGCTCTAGTCCATTTCAACTGAGCAGGAAGAATTGCAATATCATCTAGATTGTTCTGACTATCATTTTCATCAATGATTGCAGGAATCTCTGATTGATCATCGGGGGTTAACTCTGATTGCTCAACACTTGGAACTGGTATAGCCTGATCAGAGTTAGAAGTAGAACAAATATTCTCCGATGGTCCGGAATCATTCACGCTTGAAGGTTCTGAGACATCATGAATATCAACTCTTGGATTTCTGGAAAGAATGAGATCTTCATTATCTGCACAAACATCCAGAAAAGCATCCATAAACAGTAAATCGAGTTCTGAACTATTTGGATCAGTAATAGAATCAGAAGTCGTAGGAGAAGCTTGACTATGAATTTCGAGTCCTGAACTGCTATGTTCAGAAGTCATTGACACGGTTTCATCAAAGGTGACATAAACGGTTTCCATAACCATCTTGGTTCTGTTATTGTAGACCCGGAAAGTCTTTGACGTTAGCGAATAACCAAGAAAGTATCCCTCGTCGGCTTTCTTGTCAAATTTACCAAGATTGTCACGGTTGTTAAGAATGTAACACCTACAACCAAAAACATGAAAAAATTTCACATTAGGAACTCGACGGTTGATTATATGATAAGGAGTTTTCTTGAAGCGCTTAGTGATGATGGTTCGATTTTGTGTAAAACAAGCCGTTGAAACAGCTTCGGCCCAAAAGGTTAGAGGTAATCCGGAGTAAGCTAGCATCGTTCGTGCCGCTTCCACTAAGGTTCGGTTTCGTCTTTCTACAACTCCATTTTGTTGTGGAGTATAAGCACCTGAAAAATTATGAGAAATACCAACAGATGTTAGATAAGCATCTAATGTAGCATTTTTAAATTCAGTGCCATTATCACTCCTAATCTTTCGAACTGGAAGTTGCAAAAGAACTTGGATCCTCTTGATAAACTTTATGATCAACTCGGGAGCTTCAGATTTCATTCTCAGAAATTCTAGCCACGTGTACCGTGAGTATTCATCAACCATAACCAGAATGTACTTCTTTCCACTAATTGATTGAATTCTCATTGGTCCGCATAAGTCCATGTGGAGCATCTCGAGTGGTGATTGACACGAAGATTCTGTCTTTGACTTGTGAGAACTTCTCTTCATCTTTCCCATTTGACAAGCCGGACATAAAGAATCTCTATCAAATGTCAACTTTGGAAGACCTTTCACCAATCCACCATTAGCTAGTTTGCTAATATCTGAGAAATTCTGATGAGAAAATCTTCTATGCCATAGCCAACTTTCGCCTTTTGTTGCCTTTGAAAACAAACAAACTGGTTTCGACGAATCTATCACCGGAAAGTCAACCACATAGAGATTGTAAAACCTTCTCCCTTCAAAAATCTCAACACCATCACTATTAATGATAAGACAGTTAATGATGGAAAATAGAACAATGTTATAACCATCACAAAACTGACTTGCACTAAAAAGATTATGACTTAACCCCTCAACATAAAGTACCTTCTTTATGGATACCTTACCATTTGTAAGAATGCCGTAACCTTTGATGACACCAGTCGTCTTATTCCCAAAACTAACTGTTCCTCCTGGTCGTTCCACATAATTGTGCAACAACTCCTTGTAGCCAGTCATATGTCTTGAACAACCGGAATCGACATACCACATATGCCTGGCCTGTAGAAACATGTTAGTTCATCTTGGGAACCCATATCCAAATGGGTCCTTTCTTGTTGGTCTCATACATCTTTAACAAATCAGAAGATGAACCTAAAATCTTACAGTTTATTCCAGACTTTGAAATTTGTGCATTCAATAAATCTTTAGGAATCCATTTGCACACAAATTTCACATCAACTGATTTATCTTTTGCTTGTGAAAGATTTTTCTTTTTAGCACTAAACACTTTAGCACGATGATCAAACGAGTAAGCACGAGATTTATCATGAGAAACACCACTAGATCTCTTCTTGTTATCATGACTAGAGTTCAAAGAAAAAGAGTTATCACCACAATTAGTACAATGCAAACGTTGCATAGCAAAAAACATTAAGGCAGACTCAAAAGAGTTTTGACACTTATTGAATCTAACATTCAGATTACATTTATTTGCATCATCAACGGATGACTTTTTAACAAAACGCTTTTTCTTCTTTGAATCTTTCTTCTTCCACCCTAGGCCATGTCGTTTAAAACTTTTTAAATCTGTAGAATCAGAAGAACTAGAGTTAATAGGTGTCTTAGGAACTGAACATACATCAGATGAATCTTTTGAAGATGTTTCAAGTGTAGCACAAGAAGTACTTCCTACCTCAAAAGTACTTGCATCAAAATTAATTGAACAAGTTTCAGACTTTAACAAAGTACATGAGGATTTATAATCTTTTGAAATTCCACTATCACTTGAAACATTTATAACAGTTGGTTTATCTTGTGTACTCGACTTTGATTTTTCAAAAACAGCACCAAACTCCACATCTGGTAGTTTGAGGTCTGATTTAAGGATATCTCCTTCAACCATACTATCTAAACTTTTGTACACAAGATATCCATCTTTGTCAATAACAGCATATGTAATTAAATCAGTGACTTCAGTCTTACTTTGATCAAAACAAGGTGGAGTATCTTGAGACTCAAACATGGGGTTTGAAATAAAATTTATCTTTTCTTCTTCAAAACCCTTTTCGATATCATCATCATTATCAGAATCAAAACATGGTTTGGTCTCATCAGAATCAGAATCAGACTCATAATCAGAAACGCTTTTATTTTCTGAAAGATTATTAACTTGAATAAACTCAGAAAGATTTTCACAATCTGTTTCTTTTTCAAGTTCACTTGTCTTATCTTCAGATTTAGGAGTAGAATCAGTCGTCTTTGACTCATTTTCAATATCGTTACTAAGCTTTTCAGATTCATTTGAAAAAGACTTTATATCTTGAGAATACAAAGAAACACACTGAGTATGAGAAAACTCGGGTTTTCTTGTTTTATAACTTTGATTTAAATCATCATATTTAAAATCACATGTGAAATCAAAGTTATTCTTTCTCTTTGGCTTTGAATCTGAAAAACTATCACTTGAGTCATCAACAACTTTTTCTTTACCTTTATCCGAAGAATCAGATAATGAACTACCAGATTTCACAAAGGTCTCATTTAATTTTGGAAAACTTAAGTTATCAAACTGATAAAGACCTTTAGGGGCTTTCTTTAAAACATCATTTTCAGGTAAACCTAACCCCATTTTTGGATTGTAAAACCTAGTATCTTTTAGATTATTTGTCAAAAGCTTAAGCGTCTGTTGAGTCTGACCTCTTTTTATATTAAGATCCTCCAACTGTTTGATTTTGGCATAAGCCTCAGATCTATCTTGAAAACAAACTTCATATTTGATCATATATTCAGCTTTTTCAGACTCCAAATTGACTAAAGCACTCTTCATCTCAGAAATTTGAGATTCTAATTTGGCTTTCTCTTTCCTAATCTCAGCCTTTTCAAGCTCACGATCATCAGCTAAAGATTTATAATTCACATTCATTACTGAATTCAATGACTCGAGCTCTTTCGAACTTAATCTTTTCCTTCAAGTCATCAAATTCAGTTTTTAAAATTAAAAACTGTTCTTCTAAAGAGCATTCATCATTATCAGACATATCCGAGTCAGAAGGAGTTTGACTTACCTCATTTGTTTCTTCGGTCTGTTTGTGAAGGTTGATGGTTTCTTCCACACTAGCCATGAGATTGTAGTGAACTTGTGTGAAATGAGCAGAATCCTCATCATCAGAAGTATCATCATACCAACATTCCTCTTCCGCCATCAAAACTTTTCCTTCACTCTTGCGTTTAGCAAGTTGAGCCTTCTTTGAGTAGTAGTCAAAATCCCTGACTTTCGGTGCTCTACAATCTTTGACAAAATGGCCTGGTTTGCCACAGTTGAAACAACCATTGCCTTTCTCATCTGTCTTTTCTTTCTCATAATTCTTCCTCTCCGGCCTTCTCTCATAATCCTTTGGCTTGTACTTGTCTCTTTTGTAGTTTTCAAACTTGGGTTTCGAATAGAACTTCTTCTTCCCATAACGTTTGTGAATCGAACTAGACAAAAGAGCAAGCTTGTCGGCAACTCGCTTCAAATCAACATCGGACTCAGAACTTTCATCTTCAAGAGATTCTGAATCAGAATCAGACAACTCGGTGACTAAAGCCTTTGAATGGCTTTTCTTCTTCGAACTAGCACTGGGAAGCACACTTTTCTTCTTTTCAGTCAACAGGGCCAAAGAATCAGAAATACTCTTCTGTTTCATCACAATATCTTTGACTTTCATTTCATGCTGACTAAGAATGGAATACAAGTCATGCAAGTCTTCTTCCGCCAAATTCTTGTTCATTTGAAGATTAACCGAGTAATGATCCCATTCTGGATTGAGATTCTTCAAGAACTTGAAGTTTATCTCAGAAGTAGACTTTTGCATCCCATTTCTCCTCAAATCATTCAGAATGATGTTGAACCGACTATAAGAATCTGCAAGTGTTTCTCCCTCTAAAGCTTTAAACCCTTCATAAGCTCCGATTGCTTGGTTTAGCTTGGCTTGGATTGATCTCTCCGTACCTTGAAACTGCTTTTCCAACTCATCCCACAACTCTTTCGCTGTATTTCTACTATCCACACGATTAAACAAATCGTTCGGAATCGCCATCGTGAGTAAAGTAAGAGCTTTGTCATCAAGTTCAGCTCTTATCTTTTCTAGCTCATTGTAATGCCTAAAGAGCTTGAACACACGCCTTGGTTCAATCGCGGGAGTAGTGGCAGTCTCAGGTGTACCCGGAATGTCAATGTAGGGCTTAATCGGACCTTCTTGAATGCTCACCATAAGTGTCTTATCGATGTTGTTGAGGAATTGAATCATTCTAACACGCCATTGCGGATATTCGCCTATCTGAAGAACCGGAGGCTTTGACTTCGAACCCATACTCAAAAGATCTCTAGACATCTTCGTAGAACTTGAAATTGATCGGTAATTCACTGAAACTGGTAGATTTCTTCCGAACTTCTGGAGGTATACTAATCTGAGAATCTGTGGCTAATCTGAACACTTCTTTTGATCAACAAAAAGGTTAGTGACAAAAGTCAAAAAGTCAACAGAAAAGTCAACCGGTGAATAGTGAAATCCCGAGAAAAAATATTTTTCAAAAATTTGAAAGTTGATTTTGACTGCGAAATTGAAAGAATAGTCTAGAAAATGCAACTTCTCGGAAATCACCAAAATCTCGGAAAAAACCGGCATTTTTCGGGAAAAAATGACCTTCTTAAAAATGACTGAACTTTTTCACCGTAGAATCAGATAAGAAGTCTAAAAAAGTTTACGTGAAAAAACGCCCGAAAAACACTTCCAGACTCTTTTTTTTTTTTTTTTTTTTTTTTTTTTTTTTTTTTTTTTTTTTTTTTTTTTTTTTTTTTTTTTTTTTTTTTTGCTTAAACTAATCCGATTCGGAAAACACTATATTCCGATTCGGATTTTTCAATTTTCCGAATCGGAAAATATGGTTTTCCGAATCGGAAAAGATAAACTTGAAAGAGTTCCGAGAAAAATTCGAGTTGGTATTTGGCAATTTCCGAATCGGAAAATGATGTTTTCCGAATCGGAATTTGACTAATACCAAGTCGGAAAATGAGTAAGATCAGATCTAAACAACAATTCGAGACCAAAAAATTTTCCGATTCGGAAAACTTCAAAATTCCGATTCGGAAAACTTGTATTTTCCGATTCGGAATTTATGAATATTCCAATTCGGAAAATATGAATACCAGTTCGGAAAACCGAACAAAAACCGAGCAGAAGGTAAAAAAACTCAAAAATTACTGCTCAAATCACCAAATTTTGACTCAAAATCACTTCCTAACACAGTAAAAACATCATTTTAACCACAAACAATCAAATTCAGATCCAAATCATGATCAAATGAAGAACATCAAAACTCAAACCTCCATTTTCAAAAAAACACAAAAAGCTTAAGAAATCATACCAAATTCAATGAATTTCCAGCTCTGATACCACTTGTTGTTCCAGATTCAAGTTCTAATCAACATGCAATCAAGTAGAGAATGATTTGAAAGCCATATGTCATTGATTCTTGATGAATTGATTACACACACTATTCACACCAAGAACACACACACTTAAGAACTAACTTTCTCTCTCAATCACTCTCACTTCACAATGATACGTATGCATGTCACACCTTCCAAACTAACTCACTTTGGGTATTTATACCCAAACCCTTACAACCCTTACACTTTGTAACTTTGACACTATCTACCCTAAGAAAGTAAAACTATTACAAAGTAACAAACAAAAGGACTAAAACTATAAAGCAAGGTTTGACTTTGAAGACCACTTTGACTTTGCCTTTGACTTCAACTTTAGCACCATCTTGTGATCTCGGATACAATCCGATTTTGCACCCAACACTTATCTGCGAGAAAGCAGCAGCTTCTATCCTTTTTGAAAAGTAATCAGTAAGAACAAGTAAGAAAACTTTTTGTCCTGGAGCGGGAGGTAATTTACCTACGATGTCCATTACCCATTGCATGAATGGCCATGGGATTAAGACAGAATGTAGGGGTTCAGATGGTAGATGTGACATACTTGAATGTCTTTGACAAGCATCGCATCTTTGTACGTACCTTATGGCGTCTTCTCGAAGGGTTGGCCAATAGTAGCCTTATCGACAGATTCTATTAGCGAGGCTCCTGCCCCAAAAATTATTTCCACATTCTCCGTCGTGCATCTCTTGGAGAATTCGATTCATTTGTTCCTTACTTGTTATGCATCGTAAGATAAGTCCAGACGTACATCTTCGATATAGTTGATCTTCGAAGATCGTATATCGTGAGGATTTAGATCTGGTTTTTTGAGCTTCCATCTTGTCATCAGGTAGCTGGTCATGCTTAAGATAATTCCATATGTCCAGCAACCAATTGTAATCTCCTTCGTTCATCTGTACTTCTACTTTTGCTTCGATTGTCGGTATCGTAAGATGGATTATTGGGATGCTCTCCAGAGTTGGTTCATTAAATGCGGATCCCGGGTAGGCTAAAGCATCGGATTGTACATTCAGATATCATGAGATCTGTTCTATCGAAAAAGACTCAAATCGTGCGATCCTTTCTTTAGCGATCTTGAGATATGTCATCATTTTTGAGTCTTTTGCCTGAAAATCGCCGTTAATTTGATTCACCACTAGTAATGAATCACTTCGTACGTGCAAATGTCTTGCCCCTAGGTTGTGGGCTATGTCCAATCTTGTGATTAGGGTTTCGTACTCAGCTTCGTTGTTGGTGGTTTTGAATTCGCATCGTATCGAGTACACCATATTGCCCCCATGTGATGATTTCAGGACAACACCTAATCGTGATCCTCGTACGTTAGAGGATCCATCGACGTGTAGGATCCAAGGCTTGTTGTCTTGAATCGTCACATTATTGACTTCATTGTGAGACGGTGGTTCTGTTCTTGGGCTGAATTCAGCTATAAAATCTGCCAGTGCCTGTGATTTTATCGCCGTCTTTGCTTTGTACTCAAGGTCAAACCCACAGAGGTAAATACTCCATTTGGCTAGCCGACCTGTAAGTTCTGGCCTACGAAGTACAGTCTTGAGAGGGTAATTAGTTACGACAATTATATGATGCGACTCAAAATAATGTCTTAATTTTTTCGCAGCTGTTACGAGGCCTAAAAGTAGTTTTTCTATAGATGTGTACCTGGTTTCAGCGTAAAGAAAGGATTTACTCACATAATAAATCGGGCGTTGTTGTTGATCATCCTCTCGTAGGAGAACCACACTTACTGCGTTATGGCTGACAGCTAGATATAGTTGTAAGCTTTCGCCTTCGACTGGTTTGGTTAATAACGGTGGGGAGACCATATATTGCTTTACGTCTTGTAATGCTTTTTCTTGTGCTTCTGTCCAATCGAAACCATGGTTCTTGCGTAGAACGTTGTAGAACAAGTGTTATTTATCAGACGATCACGTAATAAATCTATTTAACGATGCCACTCGACCAGTGCGTTTCTAGACTTCTTTCAAGTTCCTTGGGGCTCGCTACTATACCTCATCGAGTGACCATATATCCAAGGAATTTTCCAGCACGAACTTCGAAGGAACACTTTGTTGGGTTGAGCTTCATCTTGTATTGCCGTAGAATATCGAACGATTGCTTCAGATGTTGTATATGATCGTGCGATCGTTCCGACTTTACGAGCATGTTATCGATGTAAACCTGTATCGTACGTCCGAGATGCTCTTTGAACATCATGGTCACAAGTCCTTGATACGTTGATCCTGCATTCTTGAGACCGAACGACATCACTTTGTAGTAGTAGATCCCTTTGTCCGTCATGAATGTTGTGTTCTCTTGATCCTCCGTGTGCATTTTAATCTGATTGTATCCAGAGTATGCATCCATGAATGTAAGTTATTCATGTCTTGCCGTCGCATCTACCATCGCATCGATGTGGGGTAAAGGAAAGGGGTCCTTCGGGCAAGCCTTGTTTAAGTCTGTAAAGTCGATACAAACTCGCCATTTTACATTCTTCTTTTGTACGACGACTACATTTGCTAACCAGTCTGGATACTTGACTTCTCTGATTTTCCCGGTTTTAAGCAGGTTATCAACTTCGTCATTGATCACTTTGTTGCGCTCATGTGCAAACTTATAGGTTTAAAGGATGGATCCACGTTCAGCTTGTGCGATATGATATCGGGATTACTTCTTCAAAATGTATCCAACAATCCCCAATATACTATTGTGTGTATCAACCTAAAAAAATTCCTTTTGTATATATCGAACTTTATTTTTGAGTCTATTATGTGTATTTTTGAGTCTATTATGTGTATCCAACTATCCCACAATATACTATTGTGTGTATCAAAAATACACATAATAGATGCAAAAATAAAGTTTGATATATACAAAAGAAATTTTTTTAGGTTGATACACGCAATAGTATATTGTGGATAGTTAGATACATTTTGAAGAAGTAATCCCAATAAGATATTATACCATTATTTATGTCAGGAGTTAATGTCGCGCCTACGAAGACTTTTCGATCACGATGTTTGTGATCAAGTATGACTTCTTCTAATTGAAGATCATCGCACGATCGTACTCCATCCTGGCGCTGTAATTGCTAGATGTACTGGAGTTTTGCTTTCATCGTGATCTTGTAACATTCTCTAGCGATCTTCTTTTCACTGATGATTTCTTGTACACCCCAAGGGGATGGGAATTTGATCTTTTGGTGGTACGTCGATGGTACCGCTTTCATGTCGTGGATCCAAGGTCTTCCGAGTATTGCATTGTAAGCAGATGGACAATCTATGACGTTGAACTTCGTTTGTTTGTTGATACCCTTGGCAAAGACATGTAATATGATTTCTTTAAGTGTGCTTGTAGTGTCTCCATTGAATCCATTAGCGTTGTGGTCCGTCATACGATATTGGATTGATCAATGCCCATGATCTTGAGGGTGTCTGTGTGACAGCTGACAGTTTTGACCTTTAGGTTAGCTACTCGTTAAGTCACTCAGTAGCGTTTCCGTAGGTTAAAAATTTAGTCATTTAAGTTATTAGAAGAAACTAGGTTAGTTGCGTGAAAAATTTAGGCAAAAACCTAGAAATCCCGAAAACTGCCCGAAAAAGCCCGTACCGGCCCGAAGTTATCGAAAATCCTATAATGACAAATTTAAAGTTGACTTATAAAAAAATACGTTACTTTATTAAAAATATAAGTAAACTGATTCAAATAATCAAAAATTACCTTCGAAAAGTCGGTTTCTACCAAAAAAGCACCAAAACCCGGTACTGCGTTTGAATTAGCAGTATAAAATTTAACCTCTTTTAAATAAATAAAAAAGTGTGTGAGAGGGTTGGGTGGGCCCCACATGGCCGGCCACCCCCCCCCCCTTAATATCTCTCCCTTTCTCTTATTTCAAGAAAACAAATCCCACTCTCTTACACAAAATCATTTCAAATCTCACTCTCTCTCTCTACTCTCTCTCTCTCTTCCATTTATCTCTCTAAAAACCAGCCATAGTTCATCCAAAAATCTGAGTTTTGAAGAATTATAATTAAAGATTTGAAGCTCTTGTAGTTGTTTGTTCAAAGGTAAGAGTAGATTATGTGTTTTAGTGTCAATTTTAGCTCATTTTGGAGCTTTTTCATGCTCTTTTTGAGGTTTAAAACCTCTTTGATGGTTAAACACCAATCTTGATGTTTGAGGACAAGAATGAGCTTTATAAATGTGCACGAACATGCAAAGAAGGCAAAATTCTATGAATCCTCCTTATGAACACAAGATTGGAAGTGAAAATCTTATACTTTGATGTTTTTGAATCTCTTTTGGGGCTGAACTTTTATAATAGTTCATGCATGTGTTTTGATGGTATTCAAATGTATTTCATTTACTCATTTAACATAAGTTAGGGGTTTTTAGTTTATTATCCAAGAAACCCCGAATATTGGTGATTTTATGTGTTTTTGGTGGGTAAAAGTGTATTTGGAATCTGGATTGTGCTGACAGATTTGTTGCATGTTGTTTGTACGACCCAAAAAGGGTGTTTTTGGATTCATTCTCTTCTGAAAATTTTATGGTACAATATTTTATGTGTTAAGGTTCAAACCCCACTGGAATCCTGCAAAAATTCCATGTTTTGAGCCCTCAACCATGTTGAAACTTTGTAGTGTTCATCAGCTTCTAGTCAGAATTTTATATCAACTTCATGCATGCATATCTTCTTGATAACTTAACTAAAATGCATGATTCTTGGTTCTAAGTTCAAGTTCAGTGAGATGGATTTCTAAAGAATCTGAAATCACATGATTTGGTGGAGTTTTGAATGTTCAACCAATGAAATGAAATTCGGAGTGTAATCTGAACAAATGATGGCAGATTCACATGCTTGAATTCATGAGGTCATATCTGATTCAAAAATCATCCAAATCGTGTGAAACAAGTTTCATTGGTTAGATATTTGAGTTAACTTTAAAATCCCTTTTGAAATTCAAATTTTGGAATAGTAATGAGATCTCTATGAGACAAACTCCACAGACTTGTATTTTCAAGATTGATACATGCACACTGATTTTTCAAGAATTTTTAAAATATGTTAATCATTTCCTAAAATCATGAAATTTGGTAGGATTGTTTTTAATACCCCTAATATTAATGGATAAAAGTTTGGTAGCTTAACTCCTTTTAGAACTAGGCTTAATGGTAGCATTTTTGAAGCAATACAAATCTGCCAAAATCAGATTTTCTCAAAAAGGGTTGTTTTGTAAATTTCAAGAAATCCCCATATTTTTGGACATTAATTAAAGTAACAAAAACATATTTTTGTACTAAAATGAACCTAATAAAATATAGTAAAGGCATTATATAGGATATCGGTATTGACTTATTAAATATGGACCGTTGAATTTAGAACTTACGTCAATTACGTATGTGATAGGGCATATTTAGACTTGGAGCCGGAACTTGATCACGCACTAACGGTTATTTAGAAAGTTTAAATGTCCTTCAAAAGTAAGTAAATAGATCCGACACATATAAAATGTGGTTAAGCCCGCCGTAGACCAAGCTATTATTGCAAAAATAGGTGAATACAACCAACTATCATTAAGAATTTCATCTTTGGACCAAAAACAAGCAAGGGGCGGAATACCGCAAAGAGAAAGTGTACCTAATAAAAAAGAAATTTTAGTAATTGGTACATGTTTTGTTAAACCCCCCATAAGCACCATATTCTGACTTTTTTTTGGACAATATCCAACAAGTGTTTCCATTGAATGAATAACCGATCCCGATCCTAAAAAACAATAATGCTTTCCTGCAAAAGCTACTCCAGGTGAGTATTCACAGCCCCACTTTTTACCGTTTTTACGTGTTTTGGGGTGAAAAGCATGTTTACAAATGAATGTGAATAATTGTGAAAATGTTACAAAATGAAATGTATTGTGAGTTAAATTTGATATGTTATGCGGCATGATATAGTGAGTCTGAAATGAAAAAGTCCCCGGTAACTACTATTAACTCATAACAATGGGCCTATAATACACGTGGATAGCGCTATTTGGTTGACATACCCACCTTGAACTGACGAGTGTTTATGCAAAAAATTACACAAATTACGTCGTAAGATAAGTTGTGAGGCTAATCCGTCGAAAGTAAGAATCTAACTTGGTAAACACACAAACAAATAATCCAAAATGAACACAAGAGATTGATGACGCAGGAAAAACCTCAATGTCGAGGAAAAAACCTGCGACCGACTAAGATATAGTCGACGTTGTACTATGTATCACCAAACAGGGGTGATGTCCTTGAATTTTACACTATCGGTCGTACGATTACAATAGAAATGACAATTCCATCAAAGATAAATTACAAAGATTTGCGTAGGGATTGGAGAGAAAGTAAGAGTAGCTTGGAATTGATCAGATCCCCTCAAATGAGAGCTTCAGGTGTCTTTTATAGTTGATTTTGCAGCAACGGTCGTCAATAATAGCTCATTAATGACAACGGTCGTAACTGTCGCGAGAATCCTGGTCGTAACGGTTGAGTATTAATTAGTTGCGTATCTTGGCCTTTAATGATGATTTAGTCTTCGATAACGGTCGATTACCTGTTACAAGAAAACAGACTAAGGAAAAATATGACCGTTAGCAGATAACTGATAACTGTCGTACGTTATCTTATGAGAATCGTACGATACTTGCTGGAGTAATCGTTCGACGAATCCGTTATGACGTTCGATGGTGTTACGCGGATGTTCGACGGAACTTTAGGCTTGTCTTAGGACCTTATCTTAATACAGGACTAAGGTCCAATAAGATATCTTACGATTTTATATCGTCGTCGTACGATGGTAAATTTTTACCTAAACAGTTTGCCCCCAAGATTTAGAAAAATATTTGCAATTGATTTTTCTGAATCTTCTAATCGTGACGAGGTCTGATCGAACGTCGAATGAATTGTTTAGAATGTAGTCGAATACCAAACGGTTCGAATGACGCATCCTGATGACGTCGTTTACAGCTGTCGATTCGATGGTTTTCTTTGGACGCGTGTCGTAATCTGATTGGACCTTAATTACTTGGAGGAGAATTCGGTTACCATAAAAGGTTTTAATCTTGATTTTGGAATGTTAATCTCTTCCAATTTTCTTCCGATTTCCGAATTCTTCCAATCGTAATCCAATCCGTTCGTCAACTTTCCTTTCTTCGGCAAGAATTTGATAAGGTAAACTACTCCTTCTTGGTATGTAATGTCGTACGTTTTATATTCCTGACTATGATCATACGATCTAATCTTTCCTTTTTGTTTTGTAGGGCCTTCAAGCGAGTCTTGGTCTCCATACTGGTATGGAGGAGATCAAGAGAGAGCTGACGCTTAGTAAGTCTGTTGTAGCCAAGGCCCGCAAAGACTTGGAGAAAGCCAACAACAAGGTCTTCAAGATGGCTGATGAGATCAAGGCAAAGCAGGTCCTTGTCGAGGATCTTCAGTCGAAGTTAGAGGAAGAAGAGCTCATTAAGAACGAGCAGCGCGTACGTCTGAAGTCTGCTGTCGACCAAGTCAAAGAGCTTCAGGAGGAAGTTGCCCGTCTTCGTGAAGAGAGGGCTAAGGCTGATGAAATTTCGTCCTCGGAGATCCAAGATCTGAAGGATGAAGTGGCTTTGACCAGGTTGGTCGCGCGTGCTGCTCTCCTTCGTCGTGTGGTCGCGGGTACTTTTACCCTCGACATGGCGAAGGCTGAGGTTGAAGCCTTTAAGGATCAGATGGGATCCGAGGAAGATCTAGATGCTGATGACTTTGGAAATCCTGTGTGGTCCTTCCCATTTGATGGAAAGTTTTCCGGCGTTTGTCTCTTGTGTGTTTTGGAACACATGTCGTAGGACATAATCTCCTACTTGGAAGATTTTGGCTTTCACTTTTTTGTTGAAATGTCGTTCGATTATTCCTTTTTGGGAAGCCATTCGTTGTAGAGCTGTTTCTCTTAATCCTTCCAAGGCATCCAAATCGTAAGATAGGTCTATAGCGTTCTGTTCAATTGTTCGATGCCTTGCTGTAGGAATGTAGGATTCGATTGGTAAGACTGCCTCGCATCCGTACACCAAAGAGAATGGAGTTTGTCCTGTCGAAGATCTGGGAGTCATACGATTTGCCCATAGTACTGAAGGCAATTCTTCGACCCACCTTCCTTTTGCTTCTTTAAGCCTCTTTCGTAAGTTATTGATAATAACTTTGTTACTCGACTCAGCTAGGCCATTTGATTGTGGATATCTTGGAGTGGATGTTATGAGCTTGATTCCTCTTTCGTCGCAGAACTTGCGAGTTTTTTCACTTATGAATTGTGCACCATTGTCGCACATTATCTCTGAGGGTACTCCGAATCTGTAAATAATGTTAGTCTGGATGAAGGAAATGACTTCCTTATCCCTGATTTGCGAGAATGCGGCCGCTTCGATCCATTTTGAAAAATAATCCGTAAGAACAAGTAAGAACACCTTCTGTCCTGGAGCGGGTGGGAGTTTTCCCACGATGTCCATTCCCCATCGCATGAATGGCCAAGGGATTAAGACAGAGTGCAATGGTTCGGAAGGTCGATGGATCATACCTGAGTGTTTCTGACATGCGTCGCATTTCTGGACGTACCTTGTTGCGTCTTCTCGTAAGGTTGGCCAATAGTAACCTTGTCGAGAGATCCGATTGGCAAGGCTTCTGCCTCCAGAATGGTTTCCACATTCTCCGTCGTGCATCTCTTGGAGGATTTTGTTTATTTGACTTGGATCTGAGATGCATCGTAGGATCAACCCTGAGGTAGACCTTCGGTATAATTGATTTTCGATGATGGTATAACGAGAAGCCTTGATCTTTAATTTTCGAGCTTCCATTTTATCTTCGGGAAGACGGTCGTACTTAAGATAGTTCCAGATGTCGAGCGACCAATTGTACACTTCTTCATTCATGAACATTTCTTCTTTGTTGTCGATCGTTGGTGTCATGAGATGAAGTATAGGTACATTTTCCAAGGATGGATCGTTGAATGCGGATCCCAGGTTGGCTAAAGCGTCGGCTTGCATATTCAGATCTCTCGGAATCTGTTCTATCGAAAAAGATTTGAATCGTGCGATTCGTTCTTTAGTAGCTTGGAGATACATCATCATCTTCGAATCTTTTGCTTGGAATTCTCCATTTACTTGATTCGTGACTAATAGAGAGTCACTTCGTACATGCAGTTGTTTTGCCCCCAGTTTATGGGCTATATCCAATCCTGCGATCAAAGCTTCATATTCTGCCTCGTTGTTCGTTGCTTTGAAGTCGCATCGTATGGAGTATACTATGTTGCCCCCATGTGATGGTTTTAAGACAACTCCAAGTCCTGATCCTCGTACGTTCGAGGATCCATCTACGTGCAAAATCCAAGGCTTGTTGTCTTGAAGCATCACATTATTTACTTCGTCGTGCGTCGGAGGTTCTATCTCTGGACTGAATTCAGCTACGAAGTCTGCAAGTACCTGTGATTTTATTGCCGTCTTGGGTTTGAATTCGATGTCGAACCCACTTAGGTATATGCTCCACTTTGCTAGTCATCCTATAAGCTCAGGCTTTCGAAGTACAGTCTTGAGTGGATAGTTTGTTACGACAATAATATGATAAGACTCGAAATAATGCCTTAGCTTTTTCGCAGCAGTAACTAAACCCAGAAGTAATTTTTCCATCGAAGTGTACCTGGTCTCTGCGTCGAGGAAAGATTTACTTACGTAGTAGATGGGACGTTGTTGCTGATCTTCCTCTCGTACGATTACTGCGCTTACGGCATTATTGCTTACAGCCAGATACAAATACAAGGTTTCTCCTTCGTTTGGCTTCGTTAACAGTGGTGGGGACATCATGTATTGTTTCGATTCTTGCAGAGCTTTTTCGTGTGCTTCGGTCCAGTTAAACCCATGGTTTTTTCGCAGGACGTTGTAGAAGAAATGACATTTGTAGGACGACCTGGAGATGAACTTGTTTAAAGCTGCGACACGACCTGTCAATTTCTGAACCTCTTTCACATTTCTGGGTGATTGTAGTTCCAAGATCGCTTTTATCTGTTCTGGGCTTGCTTCGATCCCTCGTCGTGTGACCATGTATCCAAGGAACTTTCCAGCTCGTATGCCGAAGGAGCATTTGGTTGGATTGAGCTTCATCTTATACTGTCGTAGTATGTCGAACGATTGTTGTAGATGTTGTATGTGTTCGTTCGATTTTGCAGATTTGACCAACATGTCGTCAATGTAAACTTCCATCGTACGTCCTAGATGTTCCTTGAACATCCTGTTGACCAGTCGCTGATATGTCGATCCTGCGTTCTTTAAGCCGAAGGGCATTACTTTGTAGCAATAGATTCCCTTATCTGTCATGAATGCCGTCTTTTCTTGATCGTCCGTATGCATCAGGATTTGGTTGTATCCTGAATATGCGTCCATAAATGTCAAGAGTTCATGACCTGCTGTCGCGTCGACCATTGCATCTATGTGTGGAAGAGGAAATGGATCTTTCGGGCAAGCTTTGTTCAAATCTGTGAAATCAATACACACTCGCCATTTTCCATTCTTCTTTTGCACGACCACGACGTTCGCAAGCCAATCCGGGTATTTGACTTCTCTAATTTTTCCGGTCTTAAGTAGATTATCAACTTCATCGTTGATAACTTTATTGCGCTCGGGCGCGAACTTACGACGCTTTTGTTTTATCGGTTTGAATGTTGGATCCACATTCAGCTTATGCGAGATGATATCTGGATCAATCCCCACCATATCTTCGTGCGTCCAAGCGAAGCAGTCGGAGTGTGCCTGCAAAAAAGATATGATACTGTTTTTTATGTCAGAAGGTAGGGTTGCCACCACGAATACCTTTCGATCAGGATGCTTTGGGTCGAGGACGACTTCTTCTAGTTGAAGGTCATCGTACGACTGGACTGCATCCTGGTTCTGTAATTGCTAGATGGTCTGCGGCTTCGATTTCATAGTGATCTTGTAGCATTCACGTGCGATCTTCTTTTCACTCACGATCTCTTGCACACCCCAAGGTGATGGGAATTTGACCTTCTGGTGGTATGTCGAGGGAACGGCTTTCATGTCGTGGATCCATGGTCTTCCGTGTATGGCGTTGTAAGCGGACTAACAGTCTATCACATTGAACTTGATTTGCTTATTGATGCCTTTAGCAAATACTGGCAATATTATTTCTCCAAGTGTATTCGTCGCGTCTCCATTGAACCCGATCAATGTGGTAGTTCGTCGTACGATGTTTGATCTGTCAATTCCCATAATCTTCAAGGTGTCGGCAAAGATGACGTTGGCAGAACTACCACCATCAATGAGGATTCTCTTCGTCAAGCAGTTCCCGATGGTTAATTGAATAACCAGCGCGTCGTGATATCTTGGATCAGTTTCCGAGAGGTCGTCTTGGTCGAACGTTATCTTCGACGCGTCGAGTTCTTTCTCGGTTACTGACTTACATTCATCTGGAATTGGTTGTCCTTCTGGACCTTCTCGTGCGTGTCTCTTGGCTGCTGAATAGGTCAAACCACAGACTTCTGATCCACCAGTGATACAATTTACAACTTTTGTGTGTACTGGCGACGCAGGTCTCTTTTCTTCGTCGGGAAGGATGTCTTTCAAATGACCTTTCGATTTCAAATAGGAAACCTCTTTCTTCAGGCTGATGCATTCATTCGTCGTATGTCCATGATCACTATGGAAGTCGCACCATTTGGATTGATCTTTGTCCTTGTTAGGAACTTCCGACTTCTTCGGCCATCGTATGTTTGTGTCAAGCTTGCGTAGGGCGTCAACTAGCTCCTTAGCTGTACCTGCAAAATTGTAAGTAGATAATTCTGGATATCTAGTTTTACCTGAACCACGGGTCGAACGATTATTGGTCTCTTGTCGAGAGTTTCCAATTTTGTTCACCCTCTTTTAATTGTAAGTAGATAATTCTGCGTTTGTATTCAACTCAGATGTCGAGGGAAGTTCTCGTGGATAATGACGATGAGGTTACTGTGACAGAGCCTGAGGTCTAGGAAGTAACAGAAGAAGATATGGAAGGTACATCATACGACGTAATAGATATCGTACGATTTAGCATAATGTTCTTACTTATCTTGTGTCTTGTAGGATCATCAAAGAAGCTGTCGAAGAGAGAACATCAGTTGGAGGCCGCTAGGAGAGTAGCTCAGAAGAAAAAGGGAATGTCTGGGGGTGAGCCCCTGGTGAAACGAGCGAGGTCATCGGTCGATCAACTTGACCTATCGTATGAAGCCAAGCAAAAGGCGGATGATGTGGTTGATGCCACCCCTCTCAGGTACGCTCAACCTGAGAGCCCGTCGAAGGAGGTTAAGGTGGTAAAGACGCCATCCAAATCGTTGAAGAAATTTGGCGAAGGACCTGGATCTACGTCCTTAAACATATCCCTCCCAAAGGGATTTCTCGAGAAGGACGTGGTGAAGGAGGAGGAACTCTTCCCTGCAATCGAAGAATTCCTTCTTCCGACTCAAAGGGAGTTGTTCGCGAAGTAGAGGATTGAGGAGATCGACGCATGCGTCCTTGGCTTGTCCTTCTTGGTAACTTATTTAATCGTATGATGTGTTGCGTATGATTTGTCTTTTCAAAACTTAGGATCTGTGTCGTGTGTGGTAGGCGTTTCAGGAGAGTCTCGGTCTTCATTCTCGGATGGAGACCATCAAGGGTGACATGCGCAAGAAGATGGCCATTGAGCGTGCGGGCGTGAAGGAGGCGGATAAGGCGAAAAAGAAGGTCTTCCACTTGGCTACTGAGATCGAGGCCAAGCAAGTCAAGATTGATGACTTGGAGATTAAACTTGAAGAATCGGAGCACATGTACTCTGAGCAACTGTTGTATCATGCGATGCTTGCGATAATCGTGCGATACCTGCGATAAAAGATGGCTACGGGGTGGCCGTTGGTTTGACCAACGGCGCTCCGACGCCCAAGTCAATAATTGTTTATAAAAGGAATGAATTATTGAAAAAGGGTTTAGAAGCAGTACCTTTTCAAGTGATTTGCCTTCCAACTATGTGGGATTTCTTTACCTTCCAGTGTCGTAAGTTTGTATGCACCATTTCCAATGACTTTGGAAATTCTATAAGGCCCTTCCCATTTGATGGAAAGTTTTCCAGCGTTCAATTCTTGTGTATTCTGGAGTACATGTCGTAGGACATAATCTCCTACTTGAAACACTTTAGCTTTAACCTTTTTGTTGAAGTATCGTTCGATCATGGCCTTTTGTGACTCCACTTTTTGAAATGCGTCGTGTCTGAGTTCTTCTGGGGCATCTAGATCATAAGATAAATCTGTTGCATTTTGTTCAATCGTACGATGCCTAGCAATCAGAAGTCGACTCTTGATTGGTAATATGCTTCACATCCGTAAACTAGAGACAAGGGAGTTTGTCCTTTTGAGGTTGTTGGTGTCGTGCGATTTGCCCATAAAACATAAGGCAATTCTTCGACCCATTTTCCTTTTCCCCACTTTAGTCTCTTACGAATTGAATTGATTATGACTTTGTTACTGGATTCGGTGAGACCATTGGATTGGGGATATCTTGGAGTGGAAGTGATTAGCTTAATCCCACGTTCATCGCAGAATTTGCGAGTCTTTTTACTAATGAATTGTGAATTGTTATCGCATATGATCCCTGATGGTACTCCAAACCTGTATATAATGTTAGTCTGGATAAAACAGATGATCTCTTTATCCCTTATCTGCGAGAAAGCAGCAGCTTCTATCCTTTTTGAAAAGTAATCAGTAAGAACAAGTAAGAAAACTTTTTGTCCTGGAGCGGGAGGTAATTTACCTACGATGTCCATTACCCATTGCATGAATGGCCATGGGATTAAGACAGAATGTAGGGGTTCAGATGGTAGATGTGACATACTTGAATGTCTTTGACAAGCATCGCATCTTTGTACGTATCTTATGGCGTCTTCTCGAAGGGTTGGCCAATAGTAGCCTTATCGACAGATTCTATTAGCGAGGCTCCTGCCCCAAAAATGATTTCCACATTCTCCGTCGTGCATCTCTTGGAGAATTCGATTCATTTGTTCCTTACTTGTTATGCATCGTAAGATAAGTCCAGACGTACATCTTCGATATAGTTGATCTTCGAAGATCGTATATCGTGAGGATTTAGATCTGGTTTTTTGAGCTTCCATCTTGTCATCAGGTAGCTGGTCATGCTTAAGATAATTCCATATGTCCAGCAACCAATTGTAATCTCCTTCGTTCATCTGTACTTCTACTTTTGCTTCGATTGTCGGTATCGTAAGATGGATTATTGGGATGCTCTCCAGAGTTGGTTCATTAAATGCGGATCCCGGGTAGGCTAAAGCATCGGATTGTACATTCAGATATCATGAGATCTGTTCTATCGAAAAAGACTCAAATCGTGCGATCCTTTCTTTAGCGATCTTGAGATATGTCATCATTTTTTAGTCTTTTGCCTGAAAATCGCCGTTAATTTGATTCACCACTAGTAATGAATCACTTCGTACGTGCAAATGTCTTGCCCCTAGGTTGTGGGCTATGTCCAATCTTGTGATTAGGGTTTCGTACTCAGCTTCGTTGTTGGTGGTTTTGAATTCGCATCGTATCGAGTACACCATATTGCCCCCATGTGATGATTTCAGGACAACACCTAATCGTGATCCTCGTACGTTAGAGGATCCATCGACGTGTAGGATCCAAGGCTTGTTGTCTTGAATCGTCACATTATTGACTTCATTGTGAGACGGTGGTTCTGTTCTTGGGCTGAATTCAGCTATAAAATCTGCCAGTGCCTGTGATTTTATCGCCGTCTTTGCTTTGTACTCAAGGTCAAACCCACAGAGGTAAATACTCCATTTGGCTAGCCGACCTGTAAGTTCTGGCCTACGAAGTACAGTCTTGAGAGGGTAATTAGTTACGACAATTATATGATGCGACTCAAAATAATGTCTTAATTTTTTCGCAGCTGTTACGAGGCCTAAAAGTAGTTTTTCTATAGATGTGTACCTGGTTTCAGCGTAAAGAAAGGATTTACTCACATAATAAATCGGGCGTTGTTGTTGATCATCCTCTCGTAGGAGAACCACACTTACTGCGTTATGGCTGACAGCTAGATATAGTTGTAAGCTTTCGCCTTCGACTGGTTTGGTTAATAACGGTGGGGAGACCATATATTGCTTTACGTCTTGTAATGCTTTTTCGTGTGCTTCTGTCCAATCCAAACCATGGTTCTTGCGTAGAACGTTGTAGAACAAGTGTTATTTATCAGACGATCACGTAATAAATCTATTTAACGATGCCACTCGACCAGTGCGTTTCTAGACTTCTTTCACGTTCCTTGGGGCTCGCTACTATACCTCGTCGAGTGACCATATATCCAAGGAATTTTCCAGCACGAACTTCGAAGGAACACTTTGTTGGGTTGAGCTTCATCTTGTATTGCCGTAGAATATCGAACGATTGCTTCAGATGTTGTATATGATCGTGCGATCGTTCCGACTTTACGAGCATGTTATCGATGTAAACCTGTATCGTACGTCCGAGATGCTCTTTGAACATCATGGTCACAAGTCCTTGATACGTTGATCCTGCATTCTTGAGACCGAACGACATCACTTTGTAGTAGTAGATCCCTTTGTCCGTCATGAATGTTGTGTTCTCTTGATCCTCCGTGTGCATTTTAATCTGATTGTATCCAGAGTATGCATCCATGAATGTAAGTTATTCATGTCTTGCCGTCGCATCTACCATCGCATCGATGTGGGGTAAAGGAAAGGGGTCCTTCGGGCAAGCCTTGTTTAAGTCTGTAAAGTCGATACAAACTCGCCATTTTACATTCTTCTTTCGTACGACGACTACATTTGCTAACCAGTCTGGATACTTGACTTCTCTGATTTTCCCGGTTTTAAGCAGGTTATCAACTTCGTCATTGATCACTTTGTTGCGCTCATGTGCAAACTTATAGGTTTAAAGGATGGATCCACGTTCAGGTTGTGCGATATGATATCGGGATTACTTCTTCAAAATGTATCCAACAATCCCCAATATACTATTGTGTGTATCAACCTAAAAAAATTCCTTTTGTATATATCGAACTTTATTTTTGAGTCTATTATGTGTATTTTTGAGTCTATTATGTGTATCCAACTATCCCACAATATACTATTGTGTGTATCAAAAATACACATAATAGATGCAAAAATAAAGTTTGATATATACAAAAGAAATTTTTTTAGGTTGATACACGCAATAGTATATTGTGGATAGTTAGATACATTTTGAAGAAGTAATCCCAATAAGATATTATACCATTATTTATGTCAGGAGTTAATGTCGCGCCTACGAAGACTTTTCGATCACGATGTTTGTGATCAAGTATGACTTCTCCTAATTGAAGATCATCGCACGATCGTACTCCATCCTGGCGCTGTAATTGCTAGATGTACTGGAGTTTTGCTTTCATCGTGATCTTGTAACATTCTCTAGCGATCTTCTTTTCACTGATGATTTCTTGTACACCCCAAGGGGATGGGAATTTGATCTTTTGGTGGTACGTCGATGGTACCGCTTTCATGTCGTGGATCCAAGGTCTTCCGAGTATTGCATTGTAAGCAGATGGACAATCTATGATGTTGAACTTCGTTTGTTTGTTGATACCCTTGGCAAAGACATGTAATATGATTTCTTTAAGTGTGCTTGTAGTGTCTCCATTGAATCCATTAGCGTTGTGGTCCGTCATACGATCTTGGATTGATCAATGCCCATGATCTTGAGGGTATCTGTGTGACAGCTGACAGTTTTGACCTTTAGGTTAGCTACTCGTTAAGTCACTCAGTAGCGTTTCCGTAGGTTAAAAATTTAGTCATTTAAGTTCTTAGAAGAAACTAGGTTAGTTGCGTGAAAAATTTAGGCAAAAACCTAGAAATCCTGAAAACTGCCCGAAAAAGCCCGTACCGTCCCGAAGTCATCGAAAATCCTATAATGACAAATTTAAAGTTGACTTATAAAAAAATACGTTACTTTATTAAAAATATAAGTAAACTGATTCAAATAATCAAAAATTACCTTCGAAAAGTCGGTTTCTACCAAAAAAGCACCAAAACCCGGTACTGCGTTTGAATTAGCAGTATAAAATTTAACCTCTTTTAAATAAATAAAAAAGTGTGTGAGAGGGTTGGGTGGGCCCCACATGGCCGGCCACCCCCCCCCCCCTAATATCTCTCCCTCTCTCTTATTTCAAGAAAACAAATCCCACTCTCTTACACAAAATCATTTCAAATCTCACTCTCTCTCTACTCTCTCTCTCTTCCATTTATCTCTCTAAAAACCAGCCATAGTTCATCCAAAAATCTGAGTTTTGAAGAATTATAATTAAAGATTTGAAGCTCTTGTAGTTGTTTGTTCAAAGGTAAGAGTAGATTATGTGTTTTAGTGTCAATTTTAGCTCATTTTGGAGCTTTTTCATGCTCTTTTTGAGGTTTAAAACCTCTTTGATGGTTAAACACCAATCTTGATGTTTGAGGACAAGAATGAGCTTTATAAATGTGCACGAACATGCAAAGAAGGCAAAATTCTATGAATCCTCCTTATGAACACAAGATTGGAAGTGAAAATCTTATACTTTGATGTTTTTGAATCTCTTTTGGGGCTGAACTTTTATAATAGTTCATGCATGTGTTTTGATGGTATTCAAATGTATTTCATTTACTCATTTAACATAAGTTAGGGGTTTTTAGTTTATTATCCAAGAAACCCCGAATACTGGTGATTTTATGTGTTTTTGGTGGGTAAAAGTGTATTTGGAATCTGGATTGTGCTGACAGATTTGTTGCATGTTGTTTGTACGACCCAAAAAGGGTGTTTTTGGATTCATTCTCTTCTGAAAATTTTATGGTACAATATTTTATGTGTTAAGGTTCAAACCCCACTGGAATCCTGCAAAAATTCCATGTTTTGAGCCCTCAACCATGTTGAAACTTTGTAGTGTTCATCAGCTTCTAGTCAGAATTTTATATCAACTTCATGCATGCATATCTTATTGATTACTTAACTAAAATGCATGATTCTTGGTTCTAAGTTCAAGTTCAGTGAGATGGATTTCTAAAGAATCTGAAATCACATGATTTGGTGGAGTTTTGAATGTTCAACCAATGAAATGAAATTCGGAGTGTAATCTGCCCAATGATGGCAGATTCACATGCTTGAATTCATGAGGTCATATCTGATTCAAAAATCATCCAAATCGTGTGAAACAAGTTTCATTGGTTAGATATTTGAGTTAACTTTAAAATCCCTTTTGAAATTCAAATTTTGGAATAGTAATGAGATCTCTATGACACAAACTCCACAGACTTGTATTTTCAAGATTGATACATGCACACTGATTTTTCAAGAATTTTTAAAATATGTTAATCATTTCCTAAAATCATGAAATTTGGTAGGATTGTTTTTAATACCCCTAATATTAATGGATAAAAGTTTGGTAGCTTAACTCCTTTTAGAACTAGGCTTAATGGTAGCATTTTTGAAGCAATACAAATCTGCCAAAATCAGATTTTCTCAAAAAGGGTTGTTTTGTAAATTTCAAGAAATCCCCATATGTTTGGACATTAATTAAATTAACAAAAACATATTTTTGTACTAAAATGAACCTAATAAAATATAGTAAAGGCATTATATAGGATATCGGTATTGACTTATTAAATATGGACCGTTGAATTTAGAACTTACGTCAATTACGTATGTGATAGGGCATATTTAGACTTGGAGCCGGAACTTGATCACGCACTAACGGTTATTTAGAAAGTTTAAATGTCCTTCAAAAGTAAGTAAATAGATCCGACACATATAAAATGCGGTTAAGCCCGCCGTAGACCAAGCTATTATTGCAAAAATAGGTGAATACAACCAACTATCATTAAGAATTTCATCTTTGGACCAAAAACAAGCAAGGGGCGGAATACCACAAAGAGAAAGTGTACCTAATAAAAAAGAAATTTTAGTAATTGGTACATGTTTTGTTAAACCCCCCATAAGCACCATATTCTGACTTTTTTTTGGACAATATCCAACAAGTGTTTCCATTTAATGAATAACCGATCCCGATCCTAAAAACAATAATGCTTTCCTGCAAAAGCTACTCCAGGTGAGTATTCACAGCCCCACTTTTTACCGTTTTTACGTGTTTTGGGGTGAAAAGCATGTTTACAAATGAATGTGAATAATTGTGAAAATTTTACAAAATGAAATGTATTGTGAGTTAAATTTGATATGTTATGCGGCATGATATAGTGAGTCTGAAATGAAAAAGTCCCCGGTAACTACTATTAACTCATAACAATGGGCCTATAATACACGTGGATAGCGCTATTTGGTTGACATACCCACCTTGAACTGACGAGTGTTTATGCAAAAAATTACACAAATTACGTCGTAAGATAAGTTGTGAGGCTAATCCGTCGAAAGTAAGAATCTAACTTGGTAAACACACAAACAAATAATCCAAAATGAACACAAGAGATTGATGACGCAGGAAAAACCTCAATGTCGAGGAAAAAACCTGCGACCGACTAAGATATAGTCTACGTTGTACTATGTATCACCAAACAGGGGTGATGTCCTTGAATTTTACACTATCGGTCGTACGATTACAATAGAAATGACAATTCCATCAAAGATAAATTACAAAGATTTGCGTAGGGATTGGAGAGAAAGTAAGAGCAGCTTGGAATTGATCAGATCCCCTCAAATGAGAGCTTCAGGTGTCTTTTATAGTTGATTTTGCAGCAACGGTCGTCAATAATAGCTCATTAATGACAACGGTCGTAACTGTCGCGAGAATCCTGGTCGTAACGGTTGAGTATTAATTAGTTGCGTATCTTGGCCTTTAATGATGATTTAGTCTTCGATAACGGTCGATTACCTGTTACAAGAAAACAGACTAAGGAAAAATATGACCGTTAGCAGATAACTGATAACTGTCGTACGTTATCTTATGAGAATCGTACGATACTTGCTGGAGTAATCGTTCGACGAATCCGTTATGACGTTCGATGGTGTTACGCGGATGTTCGACGGAACTTTAGGCTTGTCTTAGGACCTTATCTTAATACAAGACTAAGGTCCAATAAGATATCTTACGATTTTATATCGTCGTCGTACGATGGTAAATTTTTACCTAAACAGTTTGCCCCCAAGATTTAGAAAAATATTTGCAATTGATTTTTCTGAATCTTCTAATCGTGACGAGGTCTGATCGAACGTCGAATGAATTGTTTAGAATGTAGTCGAATACCAAACGGTTCGAATGACGCATCCTGATGACGTCGTTTACAGCTGTCGATTCGATGGTTTTCTTTGGACGCGTGTCGTAATCTGATTGGACCTTAACTACTTGGAGGAGAATTCGGTTACCATAAAAGGTTTTAATCTTGATTTTGGAATGTTAATCTCTTCCAATTTTCTTCCGATTTCCGAATTCTTCCAATCGTAATCCAATCCGTTCGTCAACTTTCCTTTCTTCGGCAAGAATTTGATAAGGTAAACTACTCCTTCTTGGTATGTAATGTCGTACGTTTTATATTCCTGACTATGATCATACGATCTAATCTTTCCTTTTTGTTTTGTAGGGCCTTCAAGCGAGTCTTGGTCTCCATACTGGTATGGAGGAGATCAAGAGAGAGCTGACGCTTAGTAAGTCTGTTGTAGCCAAGGCCCGCAAAGACTTGGAGAAAGCCAACAACAAGGTCTTCAAGATGGCTGATGAGATCAAGGCAAAGCAGGTCCTTGTCGAGGATCTTCAGTCGAAGTTAGAGGAAGAAGAGCTCATTAAGAACGAGCAGCGCGTACGTCTGAAGTCTGCTGTCGACCAAGTCAAAGAGCTTCAGGAGGAAGTTGCCCGTCTTCGTGAAGAGAGGGCTAAGGCTGATGAAATTTCGTCCTCGGAGATCCAAGATCTGAAGGATGAAGTGGCTTTGACCAGGTTGGTCGCGCGTGCTGCTCTCCTTCGTCGTGTGGTCGCGGGTACTTTTACCCTCGACATGGCGAAGGCTGAGGTTGAAGCCTTTAAGGATCAGATGGGATCCGAGGAAGATCTAGATGCTGATGACTTTGGAAATCCTGTGTGGTCCTTCCCATTTGATGGAAAGTTTTCCGGCGTTTGTCTCTTGTGTGTTTTGGAACACATGTCGTAGGACATAATCTCCTACTTGGAAGATTTTGGCTTTCACTTTTTTGTTGAAATGTCGTTCGATCATCCTTTTTGGGAAGCCATTCGTTGTAGAGCTGTTTCTCTTAATCCTTCCAAGGCATCCAAATCGTAAGATAGGTCTATAGCGTTCTGTTCAATTGTTCGATGCCTTGCTGTAGGAATGTAGGATTCGATTGGTAAGACTGCCTCGCATCCGTACACCAAAGAGAATGGAGTTTGTCCTGTCGAAGATCTGGGAGTCATACGATTTGCCCATAGTACTGAAGGCAATTCTTCGACCCACCTTCCTTTTGCTTCTTTAAGCCTCTTTCGTAAGTTATTGATAATAACTTTGTTACTCGACTCAGCTAGGCCATTTGATTGTGGATATCTTGGAGTGGATGTTATGAGCTTGATTCCTCTTTCGTCGCAGAACTTGCGAGTTTTTTCACTTATGAATTGTGCACCATTGTCGCACATTATCTCTGAGGGTACTCCGAATCTGTAAATAATGTTAGTCTGGATGAAGGAAATGACTTCCTTATCCCTGATTTGCGAGAATGCGGCCGCTTCGATCCATTTTGAAAAATAATCCGTAAGAACAAGTAAGAACACCTTCTGTCCTGGAGCGGGTGGGAGTTTTCCCACGATGTCCATTCCCCATCGCATGAATGGCCAAGGGATTAAGACAGAGTGCAATGGTTCGGAAGGTCGATGGATCATACCTGAGTGTTTCTGACATGCGTCGCATTTCTGGACGTACCTTGTTGCGTCTTCTCGTAAGGTTGGCCAATAGTAACCTTGTCGAGAGATCCGATTGGCAAGGCTTCTGCCTCCAGAATGGTTTCCACATTCTCCGTCGTGCATCTCTTGGAGGATTTTGTTTATTTGACTTGGATCTGAGATGCATCGTAGGATCAACCCTGAGGTAGACCTTCGGTATAATTGATTTTCGATGATGGTATAACGAGAAGCCTTGATCTTTAATTTTCGAGCTTCCATTTTATCTTCGGGAAGACGGTCGTACTTAAGATAGTTCCAGATGTCGAGCGACCAATTGTACACTTCTTCATTCATGAACATTTCTTCTTTGTTGTCGATCGTTGGTGTCATGAGATGAAGTATAGGTATATTTTCCAAGGATGGATCGTTGAATGCGGATCCCAGGTTGGCTAAAGCGTCGGCTTGCATATTCAGATCTCTCGGAATCTGTTCTATCGAAAAAGATTTGAATCGTGCGATTCGTTCTTTAGTAGCTTGGAGATACATCATCATCTTCGAATCTTTTGCTTGGAATTCTCCATTTACTTGATTCGTGACTAATAGAGAGACACTTCGTACATGCAGTTGTTTTGCCCCCAGTTTATGGGCTATATCCAATCCTGCGATCAAAGCTTCATATTCTGCCTCGTTGTTCGTTGCTTTGAAGTCGCATCGTATGGAGTATACTATGTTGCCCCCATGTGATGGTTTTAAGACAACTCCAAGTCCTGATCCTCGTACGTTCGAGGATCCATCTACGTGCAAAATCCAAGGCTTGTTGTCTTGAAGCATCACATTATTTACTTCGTCGTGCGTCGGAGGTTCTATCTCTGGACTGAATTCAGCTACGAAGTTTGCAAGTACCTGTGATTTTATTGCCGTCTTGGGTTTGAATTCGATGTCGAACCCACTTAGGTATATGCTCCACTTTGCTAGTCATCCTATAAGCTCAGGCTTTCGAAGTACAGTCTTGAGTGGATAGTTTGTTACGACAATAATATGATAAGACTCGAAATAATGCCTTAGCTTTTTCGCAGCAGTAACTAAACCCAGAAGTAATTTTTCCATCGAAGTGTACCTGGTCTCTGCGTCGAGGAAAGATTTACTTACGTAGTAGATGGGACGTTGTTGCTGATCTTCCTCTCGTACGATTACTGCGCTTACGGCATTATTGCTTACAGCCAGATACAAATACAAGGTTTCTCCTTCGTTTGGCTTCGTTAACAGTGGTGGGGACATCATGTATTGTTTCGATTCTTGCAGAGCTTTTTCGTGTGCTTCGGTCCAGTTAAACCCATGGTTTTTTCGCAGGACGTTGTAGAATAAATGACATTTGTCGGACGACCTGGAGATGAACTTGTTTAAAGCTGCGACACGACCTGTCAATTTCTGAACCTCTTTCACATTTCTGGGTGATTGTAGTTCCAAGATCGCTTTTATCTGTTCTGGGCTTGCTTCGATCCCTCGTCGTGTGACCATGTATCCAAGGAACTTTCCAGCTCGTATGCCGAAGGAGCATTTGGTTGGATTGAGCTTCATCTTATACTGTCGTAGTATGTCGAACGATTGTTGTAGATGTTGTATGTGTTCGTTCGATTTTGCAGATTTGACCAACATGTCGTCAATGTAAACTTCCATCGTACGTCCTAGATGTTCCTTGAACATCCTGTTGACCAGTCGCTGATATGTCGATCCTGCGTTCTTTAAGCCGAAGGGGATTACTTTGTAGCAATAGATTCCCTTATCTGTCATGAATGCTGTCTTCTCTTGATCGTCCGTATGCATCAGGATTTGGTTGTATCCTGAATATGCGTCCATAAATGTCAAGAGTTCATGACCTGCTGTCGCGTCGACCATTGCATCTATGTGTGGAAGAGGAAATGGATCTTTCGGGCAAGCTTTGTTCAAATCTGTGAAATCAATACACACTCGCCATTTTCCATTCTTCTTTTGCACGACCACGACGTTCGCAAGCCAATCCGGGTATTTGACTTCTCTAATTTTTCCGGTCTTAAGTAGATTATCAACTTCATCGTTGATAACTTTATTGCGCTCGGGCGCGAACTTACGACGCTTTTGTTTTATCGGTTTGAATGTTGGATCCACATTCAGCTTATGCGAGATGATATCGGGATCAATCCCCACCATATCTTCGTGCGTCCAAGCGAAGCAGTCGGAGTGTGCCTGCAAAAAAGATATGATACTATTTTTTATGTCAGAAGGTAGGGTTGCCCCCACGAATACCTTTCGATCAGGATGCTTTGGGTCGAGGACGACTTCTTCTAGTTGAAGGTCATCGTACGACTGGACTGCATCCTGGTTCTGTAATTGCTAGATGGTCTGCGGCTTCGATTTCATAGTGATCTTGTAGCATTCACGTGCGATCTTCTTTTCACTCACGATCTCTTGCACACCCCAAGGTGATGGGAATTTGACCTTCTGGTGGTATGTCGAGGGAACGGCTTTCATGTCGTGGATCCATGGTCTTCCGTGTATGGCGTTGTAAGCGGACTAACAGTCTATCACATTGAACTTGATTTGCTTATTGATGCCTTTAGCAAATACTGGCAATATTATTTTTCCAAGTGTATTCGTCGCGTCTCCATTGAACCCGATCAATGTGGTAGTTCGTCGTACGATGTTTGATCTGTCAATTCCCATAATCTTCAAGGTGTCGGCAAAGATGACGTTGGCAGAACTACCACCATCAATGAGGATTCTCTTCGTCAAGCAGTTCCCGATGGTTAATTGAATAACCAGCGCGTCGTGATGTCTTGGATCAGTTTCCGAGAGGTCGTCTTGGTCGAACGTTATCTTCGACGCGTCGAGTTCTTTCTCGGTTACTGACTTACATTCATCTGGAATTGGTTGTCCTTCTGGACCTTCTCGTGTGTGTCTCTTGGCTGCTGAATAGGTCAAACCACAGACTTCTGATCCACCAGTGATACAATTTACAACTTTTGTGTGTACTGGCGACGCAGGTCTCTTTTCTTCGTCGGGAAGGATGTCTTTCAAATGACCTTTCGATTTCAAATAGGAAACCTCTTTCTTCAGGCTGATGCATTCATTCGTCGTATGTCCATGATCACTATGGAAGTCGCACCATTTGGATTGATCTTTGTCCTTGTTAGGAACTTCCGACTTCTTCGGCCATCGTATGTTTGTGTCAAGCTTGCGTAGGGCGTCAACTAGCTCCTTAGCTGTACCTGCAAAATTGTAAGTAGATAATTCTGGATATCTAGTTTTACCTGAACCACGGGTCGAACGATTATTGGTCTCTTGTCGAGAGTTTCCAATTTTGTTCACCCTCTTTTGTTTGAATTCATGCTTTTGAGGACCAAGAGCCTTCTTGTCGTTTGAATGTTTGCGTCGAAAGATAGCATCGTCTTCAATTCTCATGTGCGCAAGTGTTCGAGCTCGTACGTCGTCGAAGTTTTCGGGTGGATACTTGGTAAGATCCAAGTATAGTCCTGATGAGTCGTCCAATCCGCGTTTGTAGGCTTCAATTGCAGTCTTGATGTCGCAGTTCTTGACTTCGATCATTTCTGCATTAAATCTGTTAAAATAATCACGGATAGTCTCACCAGAGTTTTGTACGACATAGTATAGATCACTGGTCTGTTTCTCCATCTTGCGACTGCTTGCAAATTGTCGTGTGAACTGGTTTACTAGCTCGGACCACGATGTGATGCTCTTGGGTTTTAAGTTGATCAACCATTGTAGAGCCGCTCCTGTAAGTGTAGATCCAAAACTCTTGCACATGCATATTTCTTGGAATTGTGCTGGAATCGGGACTGTCCATACAAGTTGCTTGTATTGTGCGACGTGTTCGACGGGGTCTGTGATTCCAGAGTATTTTGGGGTGAATGCTGGGATGTTGTATTTTTTAGGAATGTCGACTAGGGCAATCTCGTCAACATATGGCGAGGCTTGAAATCCAGTCTTTGGTTCGACGTCGACCGGTACTGCAGCTCCAGGTAATTTTGCAAGTAATGCTAACATCTTTTGATTTTGTTCCTCTAGCATCTTTAGTCGTGCGTCCATAGGATCGCTCGTAGGTATCGGGTTAAATGGAAAGAAACCGTTGGAGGTTCCAACGTCGGGCTGTATGGTAGTATGGACAGTAGGATGGGCCATTGTTGGTATATGTTCGGGCATTGATTGCGATGAGCTAACAAAAGGCCGAAAAGTAAAGAATGGGGAACTTTGCGGTATTGAAGGTCGCACAAAGTTTGATTGGAAGTTTATTCTAGGTGGAGGCGGTGGTGGGAAATTAATCAAAGGAGGTGGCATGTTTACTCCAGGAGGTGGTGGCGGTGGTAGATCAAACGAAGGTCGTGGTATTGGTACTGAGAGAGGAAGCGAAGTGATTGTGGTAGCGATTGAGGTTGTCGTAGCATTTGAAGCTCGAAGTCGTGCAAGTTCCTCGTTAGGTGGCACAGTTTGTTGGTTTAATTGCCGAATCTGCTCTTGGGCAGCAGCAAGTTGTTGTTGCAATGATGTCTCATTTTGGTCACCCATATTCCTGCAAATAAGTGCTCAAAGAGACTCGAGAAAAAATATTAGTAGACAATCGCCTTTACCAAATGAGATTTTCTCAAGACGGGGCCCCACGGTGGGCGCCAAATTGTTTATGATAAAAATTACACAAATTACGTCGTAAGATAAGTTGTGAGGCTAATCCGTCGAAAGTAAGAATCTAACTTGGTAAACACAAAAACAAATAAACCAAAATGAACACAAGAGATTGATGACGCAGGAAAAACCTCAATGTCGAGGAAAAAACCTGCGGCCGACTAAGATATAGTCGACGTTGTACTGTGTATCACCAAACAGGGGTGATGTCCTTGAATTTTACACTATCGGTCGTACGATTACAATAGAAATGACAATTCGATCAAAGATAAATTACAAAGATTTGCGTAGGGATTGGAGAGAAAGTAAGAGCAGCTTGGAATTGATCAGATCCCCTCAAATGAGAGCTTCAGGTGTCTTTTATAGTTGATTTTGCAGCAACGGTCGTCAATAATAGCTCATTAATGACAACGGTCGTAACTGTCGCGAGAATCCTGGTCGTAACGGTTGAGTATTAATTAGTTGCGTATCTTGGCCTTTAATGATGATTTAGTCTTCGATAACGGTCGATTACCTGTTACAAGAAAACAGACTAAGGAAAAATATGACCGTTAGCAGATAACTGATAACTGTCGTACGTTATCTTATGAGAATCGTACGATACTTGCTGGAGTAATCGTTCGACGAATCCGTTATGACGTTCGATGGTGTTACGCGGACGTTGGACGGAACTTTAGGCTTGTCTTAGGACCTTATCTTAATACAGGACTAAGGTCCAATAAGATATCTTATGATTTTATATCGTTGTCGTACGATGGTAAATTTTTACCTAAACAACGAGAATATAGGTTCACTGTATTGAATAAAAATTCTACACATGTGGGATTTAGTCCCACCGCTGAGGTAGAATAGGGGCGTAGCATGTCATAAATGGCATGATTAGTAGTGACTCAAAGAATAAATATCATGCGATTAACTTGACCCGGGAAATTTACTCACATGTGATACTAAGCTAGAAATGGAGTGAGCAAAAACGTTCACTAATGTTCAGGCTAGTATCGGTAGTGAACAAAAAGGTTCACTATCACTGGTTTATGAAAAATTGAGTGAATAAAAAGGTTCACTAAAAATTTGTTGCATTTAAACTGTTTTGTGCATATGAAAACCTGTGAACTCACCAACTCTCGTAGTTGACGCTTGTTTTAACATGCTTTTCAGGAAATCCGAACGTTCGATAAGGCTTAATTGTGGGATTTTGTAATCACCAATCAAGACTATGTCATTTTCGTTTTGTTAAAGTTTGTAAACTTAAACTTATGGTTGGATTGTAAAACTCTGCTGTCACACCCCGCTAAAGCGGAAACACGGAGTGTAACAGCGCAAAGTAGCACAACACAAGTATAGACAATAAACACCATAGCATATCAAAATAGTTAAGTCTACGCTATTACATCACGTTAAAGTCTTAGAATTATTACAAAGAGAATTAAACTACAACGGAAAGGAAATTTAGTCTTGATATGCATGAAGGTGTAACACACGTGCATCTCGTTCCTCTTACTTTTGTTCGCCTGAAAAGCATGAGAGTTAAAAAGTCAACTATCGTCATAGTTGGTGAGTTCACGGGTTTAACAACACACATATATAGTTCGCGTTCCAAAAATAATACCGGAGATAATAAGTTCAAGCAAAAAGCTTAATAGTTGGATCATGCGCGTACCCCGCGAGATCCCGGCATATGGTACTTATCATGCAATACTTTCTCACAAGATTAACGAGCCATATAGTGACGTTCCAGTCTCATAAGTCGTACATGATCGCAATCATGACAATATACAAACATACCCACGAAACTACCTCAGCGGTGAGCCTTAAGCCCACATGTGTAGATCGTTACAAACAAAGTAGATAGTTCACCCATTCAATCCATGTCAAGTATGCATACCATAGCCACAAAAATCGTTCCAAAATCGTTTCAAAAATCGTTTCGAAAATCGTTTCAAATAATCATTTCAAAGATAAATCGTTTCAAAATAAATCGTTTCAAAATAAATCGTTTCAAAATAAATCGTTTCAAAAATATTGTTTCACAAAATCGTTTCAAAAATATTGTTTCACAAAATCGTTTCACAAAATCGTTTCAAAAGTTTAATCAACCGGTAGTTTTATCATGCTTTCCACCCCAAAAATGTAAAAACGTAAAAAGGGGGCCGTGAATAACTCACCGAGTTACAAGTTCGAGAGTCCCAAATTAGCGAGGTTCCACCGAATTCCGACCAAGTGATAATAAGTATTTTAGTAAGTTCCTTGACCCAATTTAAGTTCCTTTAGTTAAGGTAAAATTATACGCGCGAACGAAATGTTAGTTTTTATAACGGTTGTCGAAAAATACGCGCTCTTATGATTATAACCGAAACGTGATAATTGGTATATGGTCATGCATGTGTGTTTTATATTGATTCTACCTCAATTTATTCCTCATATAGTCTTTTTATGCCCAACAATTTATTCTTTATAAAGGTGTTTTTACAAAATACAAGTTTACATAAAATAACACTTTTCAGCTTTTAAATATTCTTGACAGATTCGGAGGCTGTTTGGGGCATGCATTTGGGTATGATCCACAACTCCAAAAATCACGAAATTTTAATATGTTTTAGCCATATGAGTTTACTATTTACTGACCAAATTTCATAATTTTTGAAAAAGATTAAGATCCTCAAACAGAAGGTTTATTAAAATAGTGACAGCAATTAGAGCTGTTGCGCAACCTTTTTGTACGGACTGTTTGAGGGTGCGAAACTTGGAATTTCTGCAAACGGCCAGTGGGGTTTGAAAGATAACTCAATGAACTTGATTTTAAAAAAAAGAATCATGTCATTTGAACATTTTATGAGGGAGTTATGGCCTCTCAAAGTCGGGTCCGAATCTATCCAGAATCTGTTGGACAAAATTTTAGACTAGTTGTTGTATAACACAATATTTCTTTTGTTTAATGGTTTTTATGATGATTTTTCTTTACCAAAACTCAAGTCCAGATGTGATTGAAGGAATATCAACTTCATAATCACATTTTACACATGTATTTAGTTATATACCAAAATAAACATCTAGATTATAATCATAAGCCATCAACTCACTTATTGCTTGAATTTTTGATGATCCAAGCAAAGAAAAGGGTATTTGGCTATATGAAATCATCCATACCTCATGCAAGGTGATGGATGATCATAAGAAGATAGGAATCACTAGTCATCAACTCACTTATTGCTTAGCAAAGGAAGGGTATTTGACTAGTGATTTCATCTACACCAAAATATGGTGGATTGTTGTATAAAAGAAAAGGAGTGCTTGAAATAAAATGTACAAGATTTAAATAGTAGTAAATGAACAAGAATTTAAAGGATGAACAAGAATTCTAAGCAATAATCAAGAGTTTTGAAGATCATACAAACTACCCAACTTATTTGGTTGATCATAGATGTTTTCCTTGCTTAAATGCAAGATACTTCCATCTCACAACATTGGGAGATGATGATTTAGAGAAGAAGATTGATGAAGATCATTGTTTATGTAAAAAATTACACAACTCGATGTCGAATAAAACTTGTGTGAGGCTTAACCGTCGAGAGAAAGAAATTACAATCAATGATAAGTGCGGAAAAGTAAAATGAGACAAATAATTTGATGACGCAGGAAAAACCTCACGACGGAGGAAAAAACCTGCGGTCGACCTAAAAGATAAGTCGACAGAGCACTATGTTCACCAATCAGGGGTGATGTCCTTTGAGTATACAGCTTTGATCGTACGATTACAACTGAGAGAACTATGAAATCGAATGTAAATTACAGATGATTCTCTAGAATAATGATTATAGAACTTGTGAGCTTCGGATAGACTTCGTCTGTTGAAATATTGGCTTGATTCTTCTTATATAGTGGCTTGATAATAACGGTCCAACGGTATTGTGGCTCATCAATGATTGATTTGTAACCGTCCAACGTTATTGTCTTCAATTAATGCTCGGAGAGTAACTGTCCAACGGTATTGTTGAGAGTTAATGCTCAGATTGTAACTGTTGCGGGAATCTTGCTTGTAACGGTCGATCTTTGATGCTGTCGGACGATGCATAACTTACGACTTGTTCATTGTAATGGTGAACTCCAACGAGCATAGCATAGTACTCGATTTCCGATTTCCTCAAAGGTAGACAATTGTTAGATATGATGATCAGCTTATCTGCATCAAAGATATAAACTTCATATATTTATTCGTTAGTATCGTCGTACGTCATTGTCATCGTTCGACTTATTCGATGTATTCGTTCGATGTTTAATGATCTTTGTTCGATAGTTCTTTTAGGCTTTATCTCAGGACCTTATCTTAATACAGGACTATCGTCCTAATATTTATCTTACGATTATAATTCTATTTTATCTAAATCTTTAATTCGCTGGTCAAAGAGTAAAAAATACGTTGTCTAACGGTCGAATAGACGTTTAGAAATATAGCCGTTATCTAGCCGTTAGCCTGGACGCGTGTCTTCTAACGGTTAAATGATGACGCGTGGCACGATTATCCCTGATGACTCATTTGATTCAGTTACTATAAATAAGGCGTCTGATTGTGAGAAAAGATTTTACAAATCTTTTTAATTTCGCAACTAATTGCTTGAGATCGTAATCCGACTATTTTTGGCAAAGATTTCGTGCGACTAGGCTTTAAAAGGTACCTCCTTCTTCCTTGTTTCATGCGTCTGAAATCGATAGCACATAAGAGCAATAGAGGTTTAGATAATCTTAGGTTTACTCGATTAAGAAATAGTTTAAGTCGATCAGAGTTCATTATGTCGAGCGAGGTTAGGAGTTCAATTACTGAAAATCTAGAGGTAGAAGAATTAAGAGAGTTAGCCGGGCTTCCTGAGGGTGCTTTGGTGAGGGTAGCTGGAGAAATCCGTCCGGCGGATGCTCCGACGGGTTTCTTTGCCCTGTTTGAGTATCCGTTCAAAGTCGGATTTCGATGGCCATACTCTCCTTTGGCTAGAGCCTTCATGACTCGTTTTGATTTATCTCCGGGACAATTGATGCCCCAGTTCTGGCGTGTCGTCCATGTAATCGAACGGGTAACTAGAAACTGGGATCGTCCTGCGTTCTCGGTTGACGATCTTCTATCTGCTTATACTGTGACTCGCTCTCCTTACAACCGTTTTGGGTTGTTTCCAAGGGAAGAAGCGATGCCATGTTGGTTCATGGTACCCAAGTGAATGATCGAGGGTGGAAGTCTCGTTACGTCTTCGTCCAGACGTCTTCGGTCTCCGACGAATCTTGGGTTGTTCCTGAGTGGAACTCGAATGGTAATTTAGGCGTCTATCTTTATTTTTATACGTTTTTTACATGATTTTGATGACTAATCGCCTGTTTTCTTGTTGGGGATTTGGAATCCAAGCTGGAACTCAGCGAGCAATTCCAAATTCAACAGCGGGAACGGCTGAAGTTGGCCTTGGACCACACCAAGGAGCTGGAGAAAGAGCTGTTGGTCGTTCGACGAGAAAAAGCTGAGAGGGAAGAAGCTCTGTCGTCCAAGATCCAAGAATTGGAAGAGGATGCTGCCTTGGTTCGCGTGGTCGCACGTACTGCAGTCATGCGACGAGTAGCCGCTGGGACTATCACCTCTCAGATGGCAAAGGACGAGGTAGCCTCTTTCGTTCAGGTGATGGGCTCTGAAGACCTTCTTGACGAGGAGGATCTAAAAGGCCTGGACGAAGAGAAGCCTGCGGATGTCGAGGAAGCAGGTGTCGAGGAGGAGGTTCCTGGAACCTCTGGATCCGTTCCTGCGCATCCTTTGGAGACTGAAGAGGTTCCTGCTGCAGATCCACCTTCCACCGACGCTCCTTTAGAATAGTTTTCTTTTTGTAACCGTAAAAAATTTTTTGTACTCTGCCGTTTTTAGGCAAGAAATGTTTAATGAATGAAATTTTGTTTCATTTGATGTGTTATTATAACTTTTATCATGCGTTTTAGCTCGTGTCGTGCGTTTTAGCTTGTATCGTGCGTTTTTAGCTTTTACCGTGCGTTTTAGCCTGTATCGTGCGTTTTTATCGTGCGTTTTAGCTTTTATTTTTGCATGCATTTGTTTTAAAGTCCTTAGACTTGATTTAGAAACGTTTCTTTTGTACTCATGAGAGTATTCGTGCGACTGGCGAGTTGACTTGCGCTCTTGCGATATAAACGTGCGTTACAGCGATTTTCTTGCGATCCATGCGATTTTTGTCGTGCGATTCCTGCGATAAGCATGCATTTAAGTCGTGCGATACTTGCGTTAATCGTGCGATCCATGCGATTTATCGTGCGATACCTGCGAAAAAGGATGACTAAGGGGTGGCCGTTGGCTTAGCCAACGGCGCTCCGATGCTTAAGTCAGTAATGGATAAGGAATAAATCGTATGTAAATAGGTTTAGAAATAATACCTTTTGAGGTGATGGGCGTTCCAGCTTCGTGGGATTTCCATACCTTCCATAGTCGTAAGTCTGTATGCTCCATTTCCGATGACTTTGGAAATTATGTAAGGTCCTTCCCATTTGATGGAAAGTTTTCCAGCGTTGGGCTCTTGTGTGTTTTGAAACACATGTCGTAAGACATAATCTCCAACTTGAAAAATTTTTGCCTTTACCTTTTTGTTGAAGTGTCTTTCGACAATTCCTTTCTGTGCAGCCATCGTTCGTAGTGCTTTTTCTCGGATTTCTTCTAAGGCGTCAAGATCGTAAGATAAATTTATTGCATTTTGATCATACGTGCGACTTCTGGCAGTTGGTATTTGAGCTTCGATTGGCAAGACTGCTTCGTATCCATATACCAGAGAATACGGAGTTTGTCCAGTTGATGCTCTAGGTGTCGTACGATTCGCCCATAAGACAGATGGCAATTCATCTACCCATTTTCCTTTTGCTCCTTTCAACCTCTTTCGGATTGAATTGATGATGACTTTGTTGCTCGACTCTGCTAACCCGTTAGATTGTGGATATCTCGGAGTTGAAGTGATTAACTTGATTCCTCGCTTTTCACAGAACGTACGAGTCTTATCACTTATAAATTGTGAGCCGTTGTCACACATGATTTCGGCTGGTACCCCGAATCTATAAATGATGTTTTTCTGAATGAAAGATATAACTTCTTTATCTCGGACCTGTGAGAAAGCACCAGCTTCTATCCATTTTGAGAAGTAGTCGGTGAGCACGAGTAAATAGACTTTCTGTCCAGGGGCTGGAGGTAATTTTCCCACGATGTCCATTCCCCATCGCATGAAGGGCCATGGAACTAGAACAGAATGTAAAGGTTCGGATGGTCGATGGACCATGCTCGAATGTTTTTGACATGCGTCGCATCGTTGGACGTACGTTATGGCATCTTCTCGTAGAGTAGGCCAATAGTAACCTTGTCGTGAGATTCGACTAGCAAGACTTTCGCCCCCTGCGTGATTTCCACATTCTCCGTCATGCATCTCTTGGAGAATTTGATTGATTTGTACTTTATTTGTAACGCATCGTAGAAGAAGTCCTGTCGTGGATCTTCGATAAAGTTGATCTTCAAAGATTGTGTATCTTGAGGCTTTCGATCTTGTCTTTCGAGCTTCCATTTTATCTTCAGGTAGTTGGTCGTGCTTGAGGTAGTTCCATATGTCGAGCGACCAGTTGTAAATTTCTTCGTTCATCTGTACTTCATCGTTTACCGCAATTGTTGGTGTTGTGAGATGAAGTAATGGGATATTTTCCATGAACGGATCATGAAATGCAGATCCCAGATTGGCCAGTGCGTCCGCTTGCATATTTAGATCTCTTGGTATTTGCTCGATTAAGAACTGTTCAAATCGTGCGATTCGATCTTTAACGGCTTTGAGATAACTCATCATTTTTGAGTCTTTTGCTTGAAAATCCCCATTTACTTGGTTTACGACCAATAAAGAATCGCTTCGAACGTGCAACTGTTTTGCCCCCAGTCTAAGAGCAATATCTAGTCCTGCGATCAAAGCTTCATATTCTGCTTCATTGTTTGTGGCTTTGAATTCGCATCGTACGGAGTATACTATATTTCCCCCTTGTGATGATTTTAAGACAATGCCCAATCCACATCCTCGTACGTTCGAGGAACCATCAACGTAGAGTATCCAAGGCTGGTTGTCTGAAATCATCACAACTTCGTCGCACGTCGTGGGTTCCAATCCTGGAGAAAATTCTGCCACGAAATCTGCTAGTACTTGCGATTTGATGGCCGTCTTGGGTTTAAATTCAATGTCGAACCCACTGAGATAAATGCTCCATTTGGCTAGTCGTCCTGTTAGTTCTGGTTTTCGAAGCACCGTCTTGAGTGGATAATTGGTCACAACAATGATATGATGTGACTCGAAGTAATGCCTTAGCTTCTTCGCTGCCGTCATAAGACCTAGTAGCAATTTTTCCATTGATGTGTACCTGGTTTCTGCGTCGAGGAAAGACTTGCTGACATAATAGATTGGTTGTTGTCGTTGATCTTCTTCTCGCACAAGTACTGCACTTGTCGCATTTTTGCTCACTGCCAAGTACAACTGTAGACTTTCTCCTTCGACTGGTTTTGTCAGCAGTGGAGGTGATGTCATATATTGCTTCAGTTCTTGCAAAGCTTTCTCATGCTCGTCTGTCCACAAGAAGCCTTGATTCTTTCGCAGGACATTATAGAACAAATGGCATTTATCCGATGATCGTGAAATAAATCGGGTTAAAGCTGCCACTCGTCCTGTTAACTTCTGGACTTCTTTGACATTCCTTGGAGATTGTATCTCGACGATAGCTTTGACTTGTTCTGGACTTGCTTCGATTCCGCGTTGCGTGACCAAGTACCCCAAGAATTTTCCTGCTCGTACTCCGAAGGAACATTTTGTTGGATTGAGCTTCATCTTGTATTGTCGTAGGATATCGAAGGATTGCCTTAAATGTGCAACGTGATCGGTCGAACGTTCTGATTTCACAAGCATGTCGTCGATATAAACTTCCATCGTTCGTCCAAGATGTTCTTTGAACATCATGTTAACCAATCTTTGATATGTTGATCCTGCATTCTTTAGACGAAGGGCATAACTTTGTAACAGTATATGCCTTTATCGGTCATGAATGCAGTCTTCTCCTGGTCGTCCGTGTGCATCAATATTTGGTTGTATCCTGAATACGCGTCCATGAATGTCAACAATTCATGTCCTGCCGTCGCGTTGACCATGGCGTCAATATGAGGTAAAGGAAAAGGATCTTTTGGACAAGCTTTGTTTAGATCCGTGAAATCAATGCAGACTCTCCACTTTCCGTTCTTCTTTTGTACGACGACTACATTAGCCAACCATTCTGGATATTTGACTTCTCGGATCTTCCCTGTTTTAAGCAGATTGTCAACTTCATCGTTGATCACTTTATTTCTTTCAGGCGCGAACTTGCGACGTTTCTGCTTAATGGGTTTGAACGTAGGATCCACATTCAATTTATGCGATATAATGCTTGGATCTATTCCGACCATATCTTCGTGCGACCATGCAAAACAGTCTGAATGTTCCTGCAAAAAAGATATAATCGTACTTTTTATGTCAGGGGGGAGCGAGGCTCCTACGAAGACTTTTCGATCAGGATGTTCAGGATCAAGGACGACTTCTTCTAGCCGAAGGTCGTCGTTCGATTTCCTCTCATCCTGGCTCTGTAATTGCTAGATGTCCTGTGACTTTGTCTTCATCGTGATCTTGTAACATTCTCGTGCAATTTTGTTCTCACTAGCAATCTCTTGAATTCCCCATGGAGAAGGAAATTTAATCTTCTGGTGGTATGTCGAAGGAATTGCTTTCATCTCGTGGATCCAGGGTCTTCCAAGAATAACATTGTAAGCTGATTGGCAGTCCACAACGTTGAACTTTGTTTGTTTGTTGATGCCTTTGGCGTAGACAGGCAAGATGATTTCTCCGAGAGTGTTCATCGGGTCTCCATTGAATCCAATCAGAGTAGTACTTCGTCGTACGATTTCTGACCGTTCGATTCCCATGACTTTAAGAGTATCTGCAAAAATAACGTTAGCCGAACTACCTCCATCAATCAATATTCTCTTAGTCGAACAGTTTCCGATTGTCAACTGTATGACTAGAGCGTCATGATGTTTATGATGGACCCCCTGTGTATCGTCTTGGTCGAACGTGATTATCATTGCATCGAGCTCTTTTTCTGTCTTTGATTTGGCTTCTCCGGGGATAGGATGTTCGCTTGGACCATCTCGTGCATGTCGCTTTGCAGCTGAATATGTAAGTCCACAAACTTCTGATCCTCCAGTGATGCAGTTTATGACTTTTGTATGAACTGGTGACGCTGGTCGTCCTTGTTCTTCTGGGATGAGGCCTTTCAGGTGCCCCTTAGATTTCAAATATGAAATCTCCTTCTTTAAGCTGATACATTCATCTGTCGTATGACCATGATCCTCGTGAAAGTCGCACCATCTGTTCTGATCTTTGTCCTTGCTTGGTTTATCAGATTTCTTTGGCCATCGTACGTTTGCATCAATCTTTCGTAGCGAATCCACCAAATCTTTCGATGTACCTGCAAAATTGTAAGTAGATAACTCTGGATACCGTATTTTAACAGTACCTTTGCTTGGTCGAGTTTTCGACTCGTATCGAGGATTTCCAATCTTGTTTACTCTCTTATGCTTAAAGTCATGTTTTTGAGCACCAAGAGGTTTCTTTTCTGCGGAATGCTTTCGTCGGAAGAGAGCATCATCTTCTATTCTCATGAAAGCTAGTGTTCTAGCTCGTACGTCGTCGAAGTTTTCCGGTGGATATTTCGTTAATTCCAAATATAATCCAGAGGAATCTTCTAATCCACGCTTGTATGCCTCGATTGCTGTTTTCACGTCGCAATTTTTTATTTCAATCATTGCTGCATTGAATCTGTTGAAGTAGTCGCGGATTGTTTCTCCAGATTTCTGTACGATATAGTACAGGTCGCTGGTCTGCTTCTCCATCTTACGACTGCTAGCGAATTGTCGAGTGAATTGGTTCACCAATTCTGCAAACGATCCAATACTCTTTGGCTTTAGGTTAATAAGCCATTGTAATGCTGCTCCTGTTAAAGTTGATCCGAAGCTTTTGCACATGCAGACTTCTTGATATTGCGCCGGTATAGGAACTGTCCACATAAGTTGCTTGTACTGTGCTATATGTTCGACCGGATCTGTGATTCCAGAATATTTTGTTGCGAAAGCTGGTATAGTATATTTCTTAGGAACGTCAACAAGAGCTAATTCATCAACGAACGGTGAAGCCTGAAATCCAGTTTTAGGTTCGACTTCGACGGGTACTGCTGCTCCGGGTAGCTTTGTGAGTAATGCGAACAATTTTTGGTTTTGTTCTTCCAGGGATTTTAGTCGTACGTTTAGAGGATCTTCAACGTTTATAGGGATCGTTGGAATACAGCTAGAAGAAATTCCGGTACTAGGTGGTATTGTCGTATGAATGGTAGAACTAGCAACTGTGGGTATATGACCGGGAATAGGAATTTGTTGGGAAAAAGGCTCGAACGTGAACATGGGTGTTCCTTGAGGCATAGAAGGTGGACCTCGAGGCATAGGTGGCGGGCCATGAGGTATCGGTGCTGTAAACTGTGGTAAAGATGGTCGTACGTTGTTGTATTGTTGGTTCACAGTTGAAAATGGCATTGAGGCATTGAACTGTGGTCGAAGCGGTGGTCTTAGATGTTGAGGAGGATATGGTGGAGGGATAGACATTGGGATTGTCATCGATGGTCCAGGTAGAGCGCGAAGACGTTGAATTTCGTTGTTAGCCTCTTGCAATTGTTGCTGGAGTGACGCTATGAATCCGTTATCCATTGTCCTGCGCAAATAGCTCAAAGAGAACTCAAAGAAAAGGTTAGTACTAAGGCGCACTTTTCACCGAATGAAATTTTTCTCAAAACGGAGCCCCACGGTGGGCGCCAAACTGTTTATGTAAAAAATTACACAACTCGATGTCGAATAAAACTTGTGTGAGGCTTAACCGTCGAGAGAAAGAAATTACAATCAATGATAAGTGCGGAAAAGTAAAATGAGACAAATAATTTGATGACGCAGGAAAAACCTCACGACGGAGGAAAAAACCTGCGGTCGACCTAAAAGATAAGTCGACAGAGCACTATGTTCACCAATCAGGGGTGATGTCCTTTGAGTATACAGCTTTGATCGTACGATTACAACTGAGAGAACTATGAAATCGAATGTAAATTACAGATGATTCTCTAGAATAATGATTATAGAACTTGTGAGCTTCGGATAGACTTCGTCTGTTGAAATATTGGCTTGATTCTTCTTATATAGTGGCTTGATAATAACGGTCCAACGGTATTGTGGCTCATCAATGATTGATTTGTAACCGTCCAACGTTATTGTCTTCAATTAATGCTCGGAGAGTAACTGTCCAACGGTATTGTTGAGAGTTAATGCTCAGATTGTAACTGTTGCGGGAATCTTGCTTGTAACGGTCGATCTTTGATGCTGTCGGACGATGCATAACTTACGACTTGTTCATTGTAATGGTGAACTCCAACGAGCATAGCATAGTACTCGATTTCCGATTTCCTCAAAGGTAGACAATTGTTAGATATGATGATCAGCTTATCTGCATCAAAGATATAAACTTCATATATTTATTCGTTAGTATCGTCGTACGTCATTGTCATCGTTCGACTTATTCGATGTATTCGTTCGATGTTTAATGATCTTTGTTCGATAGTTCTTTTAGGCTTTATCTCAGGACCTTATCTTAATACAGGACTATCGTCCTAATATTTATCTTACGATTATAATCGATTGTCGTGCGACCGTAGATTTTTACCCTAACAATCATCATATTTACCTTGAATGTGTTCTTGAAGATTGATGAATATCTTCAAGAATAAGAGAAGTGTATGAAGAAAGCTAGAGAGAATTTCTTAGTGAGAGAAGCTAGAGAGAAGATGGAGAATTCTAGTGAGAGAAGTGCAAGTATGGAATGGGATGGAAGTGTGAGTGATGAGGGGTATTTATACCAAGAAAAGCTGAGGATGGAGGGTGGTGGGAGGGTGGACGGTTTTAAGGGAGTGGGTAGGAGGGGTGGTGGTGTGATGGGTGGTGATGGGTGGTGACGTGTGGTGTGTGTAAGTAAGTAATGCACATATTGGTTTGTTTAAGAATCTTTGTCTCTCAATAATCCAAACCATGTGCACTTACAATGGTTTTCTTTTTGAAAATGGCTGTACTTTAACATAAACAATTTGATTTTGTTGAATTCTTGTAGTGTTGGGTATAAAAAGCTGCTAAAATTGGAAACCGTTACCGAAAACGCGCGTTTTTGCAATTTTTGCGTAACGAAAGCAGTTTTTCGTATTTTTATTAAGGAACTTATTAGAAATTACTATTTTTGATATTTTGGGTCAATTAGAAATTAATTCGACAGTCTAGTGGTCGGAATCGGGACCTGCTGATAACAGTCAGTCGGTTTTGCGTACCGACTATAGTGGCGACTCAATAATCGTCAAAGGCACTTTTCTAGCCTTTTCACAATAAATATTGTCATATAATTTTGTTTTTGTCAAAATGACAGTATTAAGATACTGTTCCACCCCGGTAAATCAGTTAAAGTTTTACTGACCTGATGTGGGAAGTGGAGGGTTGTCACAGTCTCCCCCGGTTAAAAGAATTTCGTCCCAAAATTCATTTGTTGTTACTTCCCCACCTAATCAAGTAAAGAGTTGAGGGTACTTCTTCCTCATGAAGTCCTCACGTTCCCATGTGTACTCCGGTCCACGTCTGGACCTCCAATGTACCTTAACAATCGGAATCTTGCTCCTTTTGAGCTTCTTGACTTCTTTGTCAAGAATTTCTATAGGTTCCTCAACGAAGCAGAGGGTCTTGTCCACAAAGACTTCCTCTAGAGGAATAACTTGAGATTCATCGGTTATACACTTCTTAAGATTCGACACGTGGAAAGTGTTATGAATCTCACTCATTTCCTCTGGTAGCCTAAGCTTGTAAGCAACTGGGCCGACTCTTTCGATGATTTCGAAAGGTCCAACGTACCTAGGGCTTAACTTTCCTCTTTTCCCAAATCGTACTAGCCCTTTCCAAGGGGAAACCTTTAAAAGTACTCTATCTCCCACTTGGAACTCCAATGGCTTCCTACGGTTGTCAGCATAACTTTTCTGACGATCTCTAGCAGCCTTAAGCCTATCCCTAATCAAGCCAATTTTGTCAGTTGTTTTCCTGGATTAACTTGGGTCCTGTCAGTTGGCTATCTCCAACTTCTACCCAGCCGAGCGGAGACCGACATTTTCGGCCGTACAAGGCTTCATAGGGGGCACATTGGATGCTAGTGTGATAGCTATTGTTGTAGGAAAATTCTACTAGTGGCAAATGATCGTCCCAATTTCCTCCAAAGTCTATGACACACGCGCGCAACATATCTTCTAAGGTTTGGATGGTCCTCTCACTTTGGCCATCTGTCTGAGGATGATATGCCGTACTCCAATCCAATTGGGATCCTAAGGATCTCTGCAATGACTGCCAGAATCGTGATGTAAAACGGCTATCTCGATCAGAGATAATGGAGATTGGCACTCCATGACGGGTCACTACTTCCTTAATATAGATTCGTGCAAGCTTGTCCATCTTATAGTCCTCTCGGATTGGGAGAAAATGAGCTGACTTTGTCAGACGGTCTACTATTACCCAGATCGTATCGTGCCCTTTAGCAGTTCTGGGCAATTTAGTGACTAAGTCCATAGAAATCCGTTCCCATTTCCATTCAGGGATCCCGGGTTGTTGTAACAGACCCGACGGTTTTTGATTCTCAGCTTTGACCTTGGAACAAGTCAAACATCGTCCCACATACGACGCTACATCCTTCTTCATTCCTGGCCACCAATAATATTCCTTGAGATCCTTATACATCTTATCTGCCCCTGGATGAATGGAATACCGCGACTCGTGTGCTTCCTTTAGGATTAATCCCCTCAGGTTGCCAGTCTTCGGTACCCAAACTCTGCCCTTAAAGTACCGTACGCCGTCGGTCTTAAGGTCAAACCTTCCCTCTAGGTTGTGGAGAGTTTCATCCTTTAGTCTATCCTCTCGTAAGGCCTCTTCTTGAGCCTTTAGGATATCCTCTTTCAAGCTGGTGTGTACAAGCATTTCCAAGGCTCGTACTCGTAAGGGTTTCGTCCTTTCCTTATGACTCAAGGCATCGGCTACTACATTAGCCTTGCCCGGATGATACTTGATCTCACAATCGTAATCACTAAGTAGTTCTACCCATCTACGTTGCCTCATGTTCAACATCTTTTGGTCTAGAATGTGTTGCAGACTCTTATGGTCCGTGAACACCGTGCACTTAGTTCCATACAAATAGTGTCTCCAAATCTTAAGTGCAAAGACTACTGCTCCCAATTCTAAGTCATGAGTAGTGTAGTTCTGTTCGTGGTTCTTAAGTTGTCTAGATGCATAGGCTATGACCTTATCCCTTTGCATCAACACACATCCTAGTCCCTGTCGTGAAGCGTCACAATACACAACGAAGTCCTCTGTCCCTTGGGGTAGGGCCAGAACTGGTGCGTTGCATAGCTTTTGCTTCAAGAGTTGAAAGGCGTCCTCTTGCCGTTGACCCCAATCGAACTTCTTGTCCTTCTGAGTCAGCATTTTTAGAGGTTGTGCGATCTTCGAAAAACCTTCAATGAACCTTCTGTAGTATCCCGCCAATCCTAAAAATTGGCGGATTTCCGTTGGAGTCTTCGGGGTTTCCCATTTTGCAATGGCTTCAATCTTTGCCGGGTCCACAAGAATTCCTTCTTCTCTAACTACATGACCAAGAAAATGTACCTCCCGGGTCCAAAATTCGCACTTTGAGAATTTGGCGTACAATTTCTGGTCCCTAAGTAGCTCAAGTACTACCTTCAGGTGCTGCTCGTGCTCCTCTCTACTTTGAGAGTAGATGAGTATGTCATCGATAAATACGATTACAAACTTATCTAGGTATGGTCTGCAAATCCTATTCATCAGGTCCATAAACATGGCGGGGGCATTCATGAGTCCGAAAGGCATAACCATAAACTCATAATGTCCATAGCGTGTTCTGAACGCCGTTTTGGGAACATCCTCCTCGTGGACTCTTACTTGGTGGTAACCGGATCGGAGATCGATCTTAGAGAAGAAACTGGCACCTTGAAGTTGATCGAACAGGTCGTCTATCCTGGGGAGGGGATAACGATTCTTGATAGTCAACTTGTTCAGTTCCCTATAATCTATGCACATCCTAAGCGATCTTTCCTTCTTCTTGACAAATAATACAGGGGCTCCCCAAGGTGATGAACTCGGCTGAATAAATCCTTTATCCAGCAATTCTTGTATTTGGTTGGACAATTCCCGCATCTCGGCTGGTGCTAGGCGGTAAGGTGCCTTAGCAACAGGAGCTGCTCCAGGAATTAAGTCGATTCGGAACTCGACTTGTCTAGTCGGAGGTAATCCGGGTAGCTCGTCCGGAAATACTTCAGGATAGTTTCGTACTACTGAAATATCCTCGAGTTTCTTCGCTTCTGGTTTCTTTCCTACCACTTGAACTAAGAATGCTATGTATCTCTTCCTTAGATAACTATGAGCCTTCATACACGAAACTATTCCTAAACTTCTGTTGGGTCTCTCCCCTTCTATCACCAGGGTTCTACCATCCGAAAGTTGTATCCTAACAGTCTCTCATAGCATCCTATCGTTGCCCTATTTTGTGACAGCCAATCCATGCCTACAACTGCATCAAAGCTCCCTAGCTCTATTGGTATAAGATCTATGCTAAACAATTCGTCGGCTAAACTTAACGTGCAATTTAGAAGTACATCGCGAGCCTTAAGTTCTTGTCCATCTGCTAGTTCTATCGAATAAACCTCATCTAAGCTTTCGGAGGCTAAGGGGATTAGTGGTCTAAATCCTAGGGACACAAAGCTTCTATCGGCTCCAGAGTCAAAAATGACTGATGCATAGTGGCCATTTATAAGAAACGTACCTGTTATCACACGGGGATCCTGACGTGCCTCTTCAGTCCCTATCACGAAAGCTCCTTCTTGAGCTTTGCTCCTTTGGTTTTCTCGGGTGACCCTCTTTTCTTTGTTTCTTTTACTGGTACTGATCGATCCTTTATTCAGCCTAGGGTACCTATCCCTGAAGTGGCCTACGTTTCCATATTTAAAGCATTTCTTCCTATCATCATTCTTACAGTATCGTGCAGTATGTTCTGTTAGGATTACGTGCAAGACAGTAACAGGGTTATCGTATCCAATGTTATAGGACACTAGTAGGTCACACTGCTGCACGCCAAAATGAGAACGTTTGGATTACATGAGAAATAATTAATTGATTATTAATTATTTAATGAGAGAGTTAATATATAAATAGTTAGTTAAACTATTTATTTATAATTAATTAATTAGATAAATTAATTAGTTATTTATGGAAATTATTTGGAGATAATTACCAAAGTTTTATATGGAATAAAACTCTTATTAAGTTTTATCCATATAAATAAGGGGTTAGGGGTGTCAGTTTATTTTGATTAATTCAGTCCTAAAAACCCAGAAAAACTCTCTCTCTCTCTCCCCTAAAACCGGCACCGAATCCAAGAGAAAGGAGGTTCGCATTCGTTTTTCGGGTAATCCTCGGTGGTGGTCTAGCAACCCTTCTCGCGTGGTGTCAGTAGCTGTGTAACCCCTGCCATCCTTCCGGAAGTTTACTAGCAAAGGTAAAATTGCTAAACTTTCTTTGATTGTGTCTGTTTGCGTTTAGGAATGGATCCTCGATTAGGAATTAGGCTTTTTGTTTCCGCTGTTCATGTTTTTTAGTCCGTAATTCCCAACGGTGGTATCAGAGCCACTTCCTAAACCTAACAGATCAGGTTTAAGCTGCTTGTTGGTAATTTAGGTTTTGTAAAAATCGTTGTTTTTCGTATTTAAAAATCTGATTTTTAATAAAACTAACGGAGCAACGATCGGCGGTGGAACGGCGGCAGTTAGCCGGCCGGACCTCCAGGCCGATCGTCGGTGGATCAAACGACCAACCGGCTACACCACAGTTTGTGGTGGTCGCCGGCTGTCATCGCAACAAACCACCAGCCGCAACACCGTGAGTGGTGGCGGCGTCGGCTACGAACACGAACCACCACCGCACCACCGTTTGTGGTGGCGGTGGCATCGATTGAGAAACAGAGCCGCAACAAGCGGCGATTGACCACCGCGCCACCGTTTGTGGTGGCGGTGGCGATCGATCGAACGAACCACCAAACGGCGACGGCGGCCCGTGCTGTTGTCGACGATGGACGGCGGTGGCAGTGGTGATCGCTGCTGCCGTTGAGTCCTTAGTCCGCCACACCACCAGTCGTGGTGGTGGTGGCGATTGTGTTTTCGATCCGCCGAGCAATCACGGCGGCAGTGGTGGCCCTCAGCCGCTGCTGTCGTCGATCGACTAAGATGCCGGTGGCGGGCGGCGGTGGTGGCTCTCGAGCCGCTACTGTCGCCAGAGAGGATCGATACGACGGGCGGCGGTGGTGGTGGCTTTCTAGTTGCTGCTGCCGCCGGTGTTGGATGGTGGTGCGGGCGGCGGCGGTGGCGGTTGCGTCACCATCGTCGCCAACGATAGAGAAAACCCCGATCGTCGGCCACTTTTTGGTGGGTCGGTGGTAATTTGAGATCGTAATTCGTTTCGATTAACGAGTCTCAGTTGAGGTTTGTTTCCTGATAGACTTCGAGGGAGAAATCGTTTTAATCAGATTAGGTTAAAAACGATTCAGGATTAAATTAATTTGTTTGCTTTAAATTAATTTTGGTTTTATAATTATCCGGTTAAAATTCAGTTGTATTTTAATTCGTTTAATTATGTTAAGTCATAGCTGAACCCTTTTAGACCCGTGGTTGTGTTTTATTTATCCGTTTTATTTATTCGCTTAAATAGTTGGGAGGCCTGCGTGCCATTTACAACCCTTTTTGTAATTTTAATTATTCTTGTTAGACTAGTTGAGAGGCCTGCGTGCCATTTAAGCCCATTTTGTAATAATTATTTTAATTACATCAAGACGGAGACAAGACGACGGCCATGGATCTCGGAGCCAGTGGGAGTGCCAGAAGATGAAGACTTTCGTCACTTAGGGTTGAGACCGTTGTTTTTGTGTTGGCTCACAAAACAACATTAGTTTAAGGGTTTAGGCTATGACTGTGCCTTTTATATTTAAATTGCGTGGTTGTTTAATTTACGTAATTGATATTAAATATAAATTGCCCTTTTTGAACGGATTGTTTAAAAATTAAAAGGATACAAATACAGTTAGTGTTTGGATCCAGTTTTTTCAAAAATTTTGGAAAAAGGAAACTGGCAATTTAGACCCTTGTTAAAACCATAGATTAGTAAGTGCAACCCACTTTAGGGGCACTTCCGGTGTAAGGTACATAGGGCGTTGTAAGTGCACACACTATGAACGCCCGTGTTCAAACCGAAACTGGAAGGTGATAAAACTCTGCGAATTATCTCTGGGTGGTACCGGCCAGAGTTTGTCCAGGTCCCGGGTGGTGCAATCTATTTTGGTAATTATTTATTCACTGGGTGGTACCAGGCCAAAATGCACTAGAGGGACTAAATATGCACGGACTATTAATATCCGATGTCCCGACGATCTAGAAGTCGTATTTTTAGATAGGAATACGATTGGTATAGTTTTACCTACCATAGATCGCATGAGTCGGTTTGACATGATCACATGCTTCCCGACACATGTGAAATATGGATTCTAGTCTAATAAATTTATTTTAAGGGTAATAATTTATTAGAACTATATAATTATAAACTAAATTGGAATTTATATTCTTCTGTAGATGTCTCCAATTAGCATTCCGTTTTATTCAACTGAGGAATCACTTCGCCTTATTACAGGCAAGTGGAAGCTTACGGGCCAGAACTTTCCAGTTTGGAAGTTGCACTTACAGAATGTTTTGAGTGCCCAGGGTAAGCTTTATGTGATCAATAAGCCCATGTCACGACCCAAAAGCAACGCCCCAGAAGAGGAATTTGCTGAATATTTCAGATTCATGGCAGATGAATCGGAGGTAATGTCCATTCTAGTTTTCTCTATGTCACCCGAGTTCACGGGAGATTTAAGAGTGAAATTCTGTCACGAGGTCGTAAGGAATGTAGAAAACCAGTTAGGTTTCTACAAGCATACGGGCAAGCTTTTGATCATGCAAGAGATTCTCTCCCTGAAGCTACAGAAGGGTCAGTCAGTTAAAAACCATCTTATTGATTTCGACAACGCCCTGATGGCATTTTTATAAATCAAGCCAAATATGTTCAAGATCTTTTAAAACGATTTGATTTCGGTGGTTCAAACTCTGCGGCCACACCAATGCCCAGAAATTTTCAACTCACTGCAGATACTTCTGGTAAACCGGTTGACCAGAAAACCTATCGGGCAATCATTGGTTCCCTTTTATATCTCACGGCAAGTAGACCAGATATCGTCTTTTCCACGGGTGTTTGTGCTCGTTTTCAGTGTGACCCACGAGATTCACATCTGTCTGCAGTCAAGAGAATCCTTAGGTATCTGAAGGGCACACCGATACCTAAGGATCAGTCTTGACTGCAGATGGTTTTTAACTGACTGACCCTTCTGTAGGTACCAAGGGCACTTAGGTATCGGTGTGCCCTTCAGATACCTAAGGATTCTCTTGACTACAGACAGATGTGAATCTCGTGGGTCACACTGAAAACGAGCACAAACACCCGTGGAAAAGACGATATCTGGTCTACTTGCCGTGAGATATAAAAGGGAACCAATGATTGCCCGATAGGTTTTCTGGTCAACCGGTTTACCAGAAGTATCTGCAGTGAGTTGAAAATTTCTGGGCATTGGTGTGGCCGCAGAGTTTGAACCACCGAAATCAAATCGTTTTAAAAGATCTTGAACATATTTGGCTTGATTTATAAAAATGCCATCAGGGCGTTGTCGAACTTGAAGTCCTAAAAAGAACGTCAACTCGCCCATCATGCTCATTTTGAATTGGGATTTCATGGTGTTCTCAAACTCTTGGCACATCTCAGGCTTTGTAGACGCAAAGATAATGTCATCCACGTATATCTGAACGATAATTAAATCTTTACCTGACCTCTTGAGAAACAGAGTGGGATCGATTGTACCTTTCTTGTAGCCAACTCCGAGTAAGTAGTCAGTGAGTGTTTCGTACCATGCCCTCAGAGCTTGCTTGAGACCGTAAAGCGCCTTGTCCAAAATGTAGACGTGATTCGGGAATCGAGAATCGACGAACCCTTCCGGTTGTTCTACGTACACTTCTTCTTGAAGAACTCCATTCAAGAAGGCACATTTGACGTCCATCTAATAGACTGTCATGTTTTTGTGTGCAGCATACGCTAGGAAGATTCGGATCGCTTCGATTCGGGCTACTGGCGCGTACGTCTTATCATAGTCGATACCCTCTTGTTGGCGATAACCCTTAGCGACCAGGCGAGCTTTGTTCCGGATGATGAGATTATTCTCGTCGGTTTTGTTCCGGAGTATCCACTTGAGGCCGATGATGGTCTTTCCCCATGGTCGTTCTACCAAGCGCCAAACTTTGTTTCTCTCGAATTCGGCCAACTCATCTTGCATAGCTATCACCCAGTCGAGATCGGTGAGAGCTTGCCAAACATCCATTGGTTCAAAATCGCTCAAGAACCCACCGAATAGGATCAGATTTTCAGTGTGTTTTGCAGATCGAGTGGTTACAGGTTGTAAGGGACTCCCGATGATCTGGGAGGGGGGATGATCTTTTGTCCACCTGCGATGGTCTTTCCCCATGGTCGTTCTACCAAGCGCCAAACTTTGTTTCTCTCGAATTCGGCCAACTCATCTTGCATAGCTATCACCCAGTCGGGATCGGTGAGAGCTTGCCAAACATCCGTTGGTTCAAAATCGCTCAAGAACCCACCAAATAGGATCAGATTATCAGTGTGTTTTGCAGATCGAGTGGTTACAGGTTGTGAGGGACTCCCGATGATCTGGGAGGGGGGATGATCTTTTGTCCACCTGCGAGTGTGAGGGTGAGTGACATAAGCCTGTCGGTTGTTGGTGGCGTCGTTCTCATCTTGCACGGCAAAGACCTCTTGCTGGTTTCTACTTGATGAACCGGCCGTCGGATTATTCTGCGGTGATGCCTCCAACCGGGGCTCACACACTACCTGAGCATAAGTTCTCTGAGCTGAGCTAGGTGAAGGCAGTGGAGCATCTTCTGGGATGGGAGCAAGAGCAGGTTGAGGAGGCTGCTCTTGGAAAGGTTTCGGTGAGGCAGATGAAGAGATTTCAGAGGGAGAAACCGCAGCAGATTCCGGAGATACTGAGTTTGTTGATGTACTTGTAGATGGCTCAGTGATGAAGGCATCGGAAGTCACGGAAGTAGAAGTTGAACCAGCATGAGCAGGAACTACAATCGGACCCGTGAGTATGGGTAGATCATAATCTGCGAGGTCTAAGAAGTCTAGAGCAGAAAAGTTAGTGGAAGAATCTGTGCTCGGTGGTGCGGTGAGCAGTTCAGGAAAGGCTGCATTTACATTACTTGAACTAGCCACAGAATAAGTTTCGGTTTCTGAAAAATCAACATTTGAGCTTTCCAGGATGGTTCGGGTTCGTTTGTTGAAAACCCTATAAGCCTTAGAGTTATGTGAGTATCCGATGAAGATAGACTCATCAGACTTGGGTTCAAACTTTCCCAAATCATCCCGGTCGTTTAAAACATAGCATTTACATCCAAAGACTCGAAAGTAATCGATGTTAGGCTTACGCTGTTCGACCATCTCGGAGGCGGTTTTACCGGTCCGCTTGACGATTAGAGTCCGATTTTGCGTGTAGCATTCTGTTGATACTGCTTCAGCCCAAAATGATTGAGGAACTCCAGAATAAGCCATCATGGATCTCGCTGCTTCAACCAACGTCCGGTTCTTCCTTTCTACAACCCCGTTTTGCTGAGGTGTGCACACTGCTGAGAAGTTGTGAGAGATTCCCACGTCTTCAAGAAAGGATTGGAACTTTGCATTGCGAAACTCGGTTCCGTTGTCACTTCTCAAATTCTTCACTCGGCGACCCAAGAGAACTTGAATTCGCTTGATGAAGGCAATGATTCGATCGGCAGCGTCAGACTTGGCTCGCAGGAATTCAACCCATGTGAACCTAGAGAACTCATCAACGAGAACTAACATGTATTTCTTTCTGGCTAAGCTCTCGATTCTGGTAGGTCCACAAAGATCCATGTGAATCATGTCAAGGGGACTTTTGCTACTTGTATCCATCCTCGGTGGATGAGAGCTTCTCGTCATCTTTCCTTGTTCGCAAGCAGGACACAGTGTATCCTTGGAAAGGCGAGTCTCCGGTAGTCCCTTGACGAGATTTTTCGAAACCAGCTTGTTCATGTCTTTGAAATTCTGATGGCAGAGTCTTCGATGCCATAACCAACTGTCCTCCTTTGAAGCCTTCGCGAGCAGACAGATTGCATTCCTCGGATCAGAAATTGCTGCAAACTGAGGGTGAGTCTGAGGGATTGAACGGAAGAAGGTGGAGTAAAGATTGCCATTCCTTCGTGCACTGAGGATGACGTTGTTATCTTCATCATTCACGTTGCTTCCGTATTGAAATTGCTTCACTCAGTATCCGTTGTCGCAGAACTGGCTGGAGCTGAACATGTTGAAACCCAACCCCTCGACATACCTTACATCTTTAATGATGTATTTCCCATCCGTAATTTTCCCATAACCCACCATTGGCCTAAGCGTCTTGTCGGCTGTTTTAACATATCCCTCGAACCTTTCAACATAGTCGAAAAGGAAGGATCTCTGACCAGTCATGTGTCTATATGCGCCGGAGTCGAAGTACCACACATGACTGACCTGCAAGACAGTTAAGCTTGTTTAGGGACCCATTGCCAAATGGGTTCCTGTGGGTTAGATACAGATAAATCTGTCGGTGAAGTCCCCTTTTCGGATTTCTCCTTAGGCTGAGGAGACTTTACTGACGATGAGGATTTTCCTTTACCTCTTTTTCTTCCCCTTCTCTTTCGGGATTTGACATTAGAATTGGGAGCATAGAAAGAGTTAGGCACACCATAACGCAGGAAATTATCAAACATAAAGCACATGTCATTGCGAAAAGTATTAAAAGCATTGTTCAAGTTGCGATTAGAATTAACAGACATGTTCAAATTCTTTCCTACACTAGGTGGAACATAGCCTAAACCCGCACGGCTAGGACTATGTTTCTTAGGAAAAGCAGAAAAAGAGTTGTTCTTCCCATGATGATCCTTTCTTGGTGGCTTCACATTCGGTCCACCATCTTTCCTCCTCGCATCTGCATGATAAGCATGGTGTGAGTTAGATGACGGTTTTGTGGGAATGGAGTTACCACCTTTTCCAGATGACTTTTTAGAAAATTTAGGTTTAGTGGAATTAAAAGGTTGATTTGGTTGTAACTGAGATGTCTCACCCACTTCAAAGGAACTTGACTGAAATTCAAGACTTTTAATGGGTTTGACTGAGTTACGAGCATCGTTAGACTTTGAATGCTTTTTCTGGAGTCCTTTGGGTGCGTGTGGCTTAACTGACTTGCCCTTGTCAGTACCTACACATTTTCCACCCTCTGGATTGCTTTTCTCAGAAATAGGAGCTCGTGACTCAGCAGACTGCTCAGGTTTGTCAACAACAGATTTTGGCTTCTTTGGAATAAAGCCTGAAGGATCATCATCCTCATCTAAAAACACCTTCATATCATATTCAACATTTGGGTCCTGGACAGTCTTGGGTTCAGCTATCCTATGGTGTGAGTTAGGGGGTTGATCATCATCTGACATTATGGAGTAATAGTCCTCAGTATCTAAGACAGGTTTGGGTTGGGGAGTGACTATTGGATGGTTGAGGATTGGAGCAGTCATATCATGAACTGAGTTAGAAAGGTAGAGCTTTTCAAGATTCATTACCTTCCTTTTTAAAATGGAGTTAGACACCCGTTGGTTGGTTAAAGATTGGCGATACATTATCTGTTCATCATGATCAAGTTCTTTTAAAAGTTCAAAGTGGATATCTAGGATAACGTATCGAGCCTGAAGATCCGCAACCTTGATTTGAAAATTAGTGAAAGCTGAGGTTGCGGTCTCACATTCTGAAGAAAGCCTAATTCTTTCGGCATTTGCCTCAAGCAAGTCTTTCTCCAGATTACGAACCAAGGAATCTTTCTCCGACACAATGACCTTCAGATTCAGGATCTGATGTTGACATGCATCCAAATCCATGGCTTTTAACCTAAGAGCAAACACCTCCTTTTCTAGCCTGACTAGGTCGGGACACTTAGTTGCGGAAGTATCCTCGGGTGGGATAACTAAGGTCTCCTCCGAAAGTTCCATTTCCCTAGTCTCATAGCTTGAGTTCAGGTCTGTGTAGTTGATGGGAGGCATTGCTACTCTAGGGGTTCTGGCCTTAATGCCTTCCCAGGTGGGTTTAGAGTTGGTTGGATCACTAGCCGGAACAAAGATTGGTTTATTGGGAGTAGGGCTAGTGGGTGGACTGCTAGAGGTACTGTTCGTTGGACTGATGGTCGTGGTTATGGTCTCACCGTTTATGACTTCGGTGTATGTGACAGTCTGCCTAACAAATTCCTCGGTCACATGTCCTCCCACTATGGCAGGTTTGGGCTTGGAGGCTGCCATATCCTCAAAGTTGTATAGATGAGAAGGTGCTTTATCTAAAACGTGGTTTTCAGACAGACCTAGGCCGGGTTTAGCTGTGTAAAAGGGATTCTTTTTGGCATGGTGAGTGAGGATACTTAAAGTCTGTTCAGATTGTCCTCTTTTAAAATTGTTGTCCTCAAGCTCTTGTATTTTTGAAAACAACCGAGTTCTCTCTTCCGAAAGCAACTGGAATTTAATGTTGAGCTCTCCATGGTTACTGTTAAGTTCCACATGGGCTTTTTGAAGACAACTAAGTTTGTTTGCTAAATTGGACTCTCTAATTCCAGACTCAAGTGTTTCACGGTTATAGACTATGGTCAAATCCTCGAGAGAGTCTTTATAAATTGCACTGTCGATTCTAAATTTCGTGACGAGAGTCCTCTCCGCTTGGAGACATCTCTCCAATTCACAAATTTTAGATTCCAACATTGCCACAGTGTCAGTTATATCAGGGATAGAGGATACCTCAGACGGATCTATGTCCTGATAAGTGCTTGGTCCAACGGCTTCCGATCCCTCAAAGTCAGCCATCAAGCAGGGACCTTGCACCAAGTGATCTTCCTCGTCTGAACTCTCCTCTTCACATACCCAGTTCTCTTCATCTACCATCAAAGCCACCCCTTTTTCTTTCTTCCTCATCAGTGAGGCCTTCCGCTCAAAGTACGCAGCATCCTTGTACTTTACGGAGCAATCTCTAGCGTAGTGTCCCAACTTTCCAACTTGTAACAAGTGGTAGTGGGACTTGCGGTTTGCTGAGGAGTGGGGTTCTGGGTTATGGGACCCTGGGGAGGATTTGCCCGTTGAATTCCTTGATCATTGTGAATCGGTTGATCTTCCCTTTGAACATTCTTGGAACTGTTTCCCCTGGAATCGCCTCCATGGTAGATGGCTTTCCCATGATTCACTCTCTCTTCTTGCCTTTGACCACCCCTATTCTGCTCAGACCCGTATCCTGGCCCTTGATCTAGCCTTCCACTCTCATATCTTCCTCCATAACCAATCTCATATCCCTGACGATCAATATACCCAGATTCTGGAGTGTATTTCCTCAAGCTGTTCCGGTAGTTGATGTCTGAGACTTGTCCTCTCCAATCTCCTTGACTACCTTGACCTCCTTGATAGTCAAGATAAGTGTTGTCTCTTCTTGGCTGATCTCTGTATCTGCCTTGATCTTCTCTGAACCTTCCCTGGTTGTTCCTATAACCTCCTTGATCGTAAGCTGGCATACCCCCTTGCAGATAGCTTCCTCTCCCTTGATTTCCGTACTGACCTCTCTCTGGTTGGTAATGACCTCCTCTACCTTGCCTCATTCTTCCTCCACTGGGAAAACCGGTTCCTCGTCCTCGGTTGTATCCACGATTTGCGTTCAATCGTTGTACGCTGTGTGAAATGAGGGCAAGGGACTCATTCACATGGAAGAGTTCATCATCAGATATGGAGATGATCACCGGTTCGTCGGGATGTTGTACGGTTGAGCCAAAGTTCGGGTTGAACTCTTGACTGTATTCTTCAGGATAGTACTGGGGAGAGACGCTGTTGTATGGCATTGGTTGGACGGGAGCAGTGTTTGGTCCTCCAAAGGGCACGGCCGACAATGCCAGAGGATCAACTGCTCTCTTGGAGCGTCCGCCGGTGATGAAATCTTCATGTTGAACCATCATACTGAACAAGTCATGTAGACCCAATGTTCCCAGATTCCGGCTAAGCTGGATGTTGATGGCCATGTTTTGCCATTCTTGGTTGAGATTCTTCAAGAATTTCACGTTCACTTCATACTTTGACTTCTCAACCCCGAGCCGTCTCAAGTCGTTGACGAAAGCGTTCAATCTTTGATAAGAGTCAATGAGGGATTCGTTTTCCCTGGCTTTGAAGCCTTCGTAAGCATTGAGGGCACTTTCCTTCTGCCTCTCCACAGCAGAGTCACCTCCCTGCATTTGTTGTTCAATTTCCAACCAAACGTCTCGTGCGTTGGTCAGACTGTCCACTCTTGCGTACATATCGTTTGGGAGAGCCATAATCAGGAGGGTCAGTGCACGCTTGTCAATGAGATGTCGGGCTCTTTGTTCGGGATTGAACATCTCAACAGGCTTCTCGACCACGTACGCCGGAAGTTCGGGACAAGTATCGGTCTTTGGTACTGCGGCGACGGTGACGGTCGGTCGGATAGGTCCTTCTCGAATGGACTTCATCAGGTTTTCATGAAGCAGGTCGAGGAAGTGAATCATCCTGCGTCTCCATTGTTGGTACTCGCCCATCACCAGGACGGGAGGGCGAGTTTCGGAACCTATCCCAAGGATTTCCTTCGACATTTTAAAAACTGAGACCTCCTCGTACGATTCGCTTGGCTTAAAACAGAAGAAAGGTTTTTGAAAAACGGGAATTTTGAGCGCCTCGGGACACAAAAAGCTTGGAAAAAGTAAAGGGTTTTGAAAGCAAGCTTAGTGTCGGATTTGAAAAACAAAACTACAAGAGTTTCGGCTCAAAGAGGCGAAATCCGACTTGGAAACAGATGTTTTCCGATTCGGATTTGGCTCAAAATAGCTGGATGCGGAAAACAGCCTTTTCCGATTCGGAAAATACAATTTTCCGATTCGGAAAAGTAGGGTTCGGAAAAAGGGAAATTTGAAAAGAGACTTTTCAGGAGCAAGACCCCAAGTCAGAGACTCGTTCTCCGATTCGGAAAACAGTGTTTTCCGATTCGGAAAAGGAGAGTTCTCCGATTCGGAGAAGATGCAATTTCCGACTCGGAAAATTTGAGCTGAAATTTCAGCTCTTGTTTTCCGATGCGGAAAACCTGCACAGAAAACTCCGAAAAATTTCTTAAAAACGCTTAAAACCTCTTAAAAATCAGTGTTTAGACCCCCAAATTGTAGGAAAAAGCTTAGAAATCATTGGGGAATCACTTAACACTTAATTTTACCCTTTTAAAACCACCTTTTGGATTGAAAACCCAAAAGTTTTGAAAAACCCAAAACTTAAAAACCTTTTAAAACCTTATCAAGAATCAAAAACAAAAACCAAGGAATCAACAAGGTTGGCTCTGATACCAATTGTTGTCCCAAAAACAATGAAATAGATGAAGAAATGGATGGAAATCCTAAATGAGTGATTGAAATCAATAAAAAGCTTGAAGATGCTTAACAATGGAGGAAATTGCCCAAAATGGTAATATGATTCAATCTAATGAAAACCCTAACATCTCTTACCTTTTGTAGGTAAGAGAAAGTTACACAAAAGTACGATAAAGGCCCCCGAGGTTACACACCTCTAAACAAGGGCAATAAAACTGTTAATTGTTTACAAGGTAAATCAAACTAACTATTGAAAGCATGTAAAGATAGTGAATTCTGACTCTTCACAACAAAGAGGTCCTACAACACCATTGCAGACTCAACTACAGAAGCAGAGTACATTGCAGCATCTGATGCGGCAAAGGAAGCTGTCTGGCTAAGGAATTTTCTATCGGATCTCAGAGTGGTTGCCAGTATCTCGAGACCGATCGATATATTCTGTGATAACTCGGGAGCCGTGGCGCAAGCAAAGGAACCTAGAGAGCATCACAAGTCAAGACACATGCTCAGAAAGTATCACCTCATCCGAGAGATCATTGGAAGAGGAGATGTGAGAATATGCAAGATTCCAACAGAAGACAATGTCGCAGATCCGCTGACAAAGCCACTAGCAAGGGCGAAGCATGAGGCACATGCGAATTCCATTGGGATGCAGTACCTGGAAACCAGTAGCTAGTTCTTGGTTTATTAATTATTACTATAGTTTAATTTAGAAACAATGTAATCATGTAAAGTTTTATTTCACAGTGTGTTGGAAATAAATGGAGGTTTTATTTTCATGATTGTTCTAAATTAACTATTTTTTGCGTATTTAACGTATCCATGATTTTACAAAGTTTTGTATGAAATCTAAATTTCCATAGCCACTTATTGAAATGGGAATTTCAATAGGGAGTTTAACGCTATTATAAATATTTGATGATTTATTCAAAGTAGAGAATAAAAGCACAAGTGATGTGACCAAGTATTTATAGATACTCATCAGAGTGTTTGGGTATTGGAAGTGACCAGTAATCAAGTCTGCTTCATGGAGCCTCAGTCATAAGCACTGACTTGATAGGTTGTCCTTAGACCTGAGATACTTGGTTTGGGAACGCGAGGACTACTGTATTCTTAGCACGTACTAACGCTGCACCGTAACAGGGCGGCCATACGGGACGTGACTAGATGCAGCGGAAGCCGTGGATCCAAATGCAAGTAGTCAAGAAGGGATTTGCACCTCTTTCAAAAGGAGAGATATTTCCGGGCCCCTTGACGATTAAGATTGGCAGAAAACGCGTGCCACGCTCGGATAGAATAACAGGGGTTATTTAGTAATATCCGTTACTGCAGGCAATCGAAATCAGAGTCAAGAAATACTTGATTTTAAGAAATGAACCCTCCACTCCATGTCTTAAATCACTTTAGAAATATCGTGTGCAAAAGGAATGAACCTGTGTACAAATTCAAGCGTGAATTGTATCTCTGGATGTAAGAGATCTTATAACCTGGTTAACCTAAGTGTCTGGCTAGGGACCTCCTTAGGCTAATGGTAACAGTACAGTTACATGTCTAGCACAAGTGGGAGTCTGTTAGGATTATGTGCAAGACAGTAACAGGGTTATCGTATCCAATGTTATAGGACACTAGTAGGTCAAACTGCTGCACGCCAAAATGAGAACGTTTGGATTACATGAGAAATAATTAATTGATTATTAATTATTTAATGAGAGAGTTAATATATAAATAGTTAGTTAAACTATTTATTTGTAATTAATTAATTAGATAAATTAATTAGTTATTTATGGAAATTATTTGGAGATAATTACCAAAGTATTATATGGAATAAAACTCTTATTAAGTTTTATCCATATAAATAAGGGGTTAGGGGTGTCAGTTTATTTTGATTAATTCAGTCCTAAAAACCCAGAAAAACTCTCTCTCTCTCTCCCCTAAAACCGTCGCCGAATCCAAGAGAAAGGAGGTTCGCATTCGTTTTTCGGGTAATCCTCGGTGGTGGTCTAGCAACCCTTCTCGTGTGGTGTCAGTAGCAGTGTAACCCCTGCCAGCCTTCCGGAAGTTTACTAGCAAAGGTAAAATTGCTAAACTTTCTTTGATTGTGTCTGTTTGCGTTTAGGATTGGATCCTCGATTGGGAATTAGGCTTTTTGTTTCCGCTGTGCATGTTTTTTAGTCCGTAATTCCCAACATGTTCTAGTTGATTACACCTCGTGTACTAAAAACAAACTCCGAAATGATGTCGGTTACATCTGTTGCATTTTGGATGGGAACCAAGGTACCGCCTCGAGTTCTGGGCCTTTACCCTAGTATTCCTGCCTACCTCGTGGTTCCTACTTGAATTGTTCCTAGTCATTTCCTCTTGCTGGTGCCCTACCTTCCTTGTCTTACCTTCCTTCCATTTGATGGATACAATAACTTCACCAATCTTTCTTCGTGCAATGAGGTTGGAAACTACTTGGGTGACTAGGTTAGGGATGACAGCTTGGACTTGTTGAGCTACGAGTTGGGCTATGTTCGGGGTTTGATCATCTGGAGTTGTCCTTGTGCTTCGGGTGTTTCAAGTTACAATGTTTAAAAGAAAAGGATTTAATTAAGGATGTAATTGAAAGATCGTAAAGTTTTCCCCTTTCGTTGAATCGGTTATAGTAAACAAGTCAAGAGAACATATAATTTAAAATACTAGATTTCATTTCATAAACCAAAAGTCGATGTTACTTCGTTGTTACAAATACATCTTCTAGACGAAAGGGAAATGGAAATACATAATAGGAACTTCTAAGGTCCGAGAAGCACAAGAATCACAAGCCCAACAATCACTACGAAGATGGTCACTGCCTGACATCGTAGCTCCGTCCTCCTAGCCATTCGCCCGACCATCACGGCTCTTTCTACAGCTCCCGAAGTAGCTTGCTCCAGCATATGAGTCAACTCAGTCAATGAACGTATGACTTGCGCTTGTTTATCTATCCTAATCTGGAACCTCTCAATCCTATTCTCAATGATACTAATCTTACGAGTATCTTCCATCGGTAGTTCCACGCATCTCAGAGTGGGTACTCCCGGAGGGGCACGGGAGGGTCCGGCATAGGGGTCACGAGGGATGGCGATACCACTACGTATGGGAGGAAGAACTCGTTTCCTAGCGGTTTCCCTAGTGCGTGGCCTAGGGGGTGCCGGTTCAGGTGCAGGCTTTCCGGGTAGAGGTTGGGGTGCATCAATCACGGGGGGATTTGGGTTTGAGTCATCGGAGGCATCTTCGCTTGCCGCTTCCATGTCCGACCCCGAGTTTTCCGAGGGGTCCTCCTCTTCTTCGGAGATCCATCCGCCGTTCGATGTCATGGTGACTGAAGTGTTTATATTTAATTATTAATAAACAAGCTCAATAGTGGCTTCCTATTATTATCGCAATAGTGCAATAACGCGATAGTGTATTAACGCAATAGTGTAATAACGCAATAGTGTCGTTTTATCTAGTCCGAGTATCGTGGTTACTCACGCAATATGCCATGCAAGAAAAGTTTTCGTTTTTCACACTTCCATCGTAACTTTCCCCTAGCTTCGCATTATTGCCTCTTAACTAAACATAGTTGGCCAGGCTTTGTTTAATTAAGACCCAATGAAGCGACTCTCGGGTTCATCACTTTAGAAGTGTGCAAAAATAAATTTTCGAAAAAGTTGATCTTTCCGTTGTTATATTTTGATGGCTATAGTACTCGATTTTCTTACTAGAAAATCTTTATTCTCTATAGCCCTGGCTCTGATACCAAGTCTGTCACACCCAGCTAAAGCGGAAACACGGAGTGTAACAGCGCAAAGTAGCACAACACAAGTATAGACAATAAACACCATAGCATATCAAAATAGTTAAGTCTACGCTATTATATCACGTTAAAGTCTTAGAATTATTACAAAGAGAATTAAACTACAACGGAAAGGAAATTTAGTCTTGATATGCATGAAGGTGTAACACACGTGCATTTCGTTCCTCTTACTTTTGTTCGCCTGAAAAGCATGAGAGTTAAAAAGTCAACTATCGTCATAGTTGGTGAGTTCACTGGTTTAACAACACACATATATAGTTCGCGTTCCAAAAATAATACCGGAGATAATAAGTTCAAGCAAAAAGCTTAATAGTTGGATCACGCGCGTACCCTGCGAGATCCCGGCATATGGTACTTATCATGCAATACTTTCTCACAAGATGAACGAGCCATATAGTGACGTTCCAGTCTCATAAGTCGTACATGATCGCAATCATGACAATATACAAACAAACCCACGAAACTACCTCAGCGGTGAGCCTTAAGCCCACATGTGTAGATCGTTACAAACAAAGTAGATAGTTCACCCATTCAATCCATGTCAAGTATGCATACCATAGCCACAAAAATCGTTCCAAAATCGTTTCAAAAATCGTTTCGAAAATCGTTTCAAATAATCATTTCAAAGATAAATCGTTTCAAAATAAATCGTTTCAAAAATATTGTTTCACAAAATCGTTTCACAAAATCGTTTCACAAATCGTTTCAAAAGTTTAATCAACCGGTAGTTTTATCATGCTTTCCACCCCAAAAATGTAAAAACGTAAAAAGGGGGCCGTGAATAACTCACCGAGTTACAAGGTCGAGAGTCCCAAATTAGCGAGGTTCCACCGAATTCCGACCTAGTGATAATAAGTATTTTAGTAAGTTCCTTGACCCAATTTAAGTTCCTTTAGTTAAGGTAAAATTATACGCGCGAACGAAATGTTAGTTTTTATAACGGTTGTCGAAAAATACGCGCTCTTATGATTATAACCGAAACGTGATAATTGGTATATGGTCATGCATGTGTGTTTTATATTGATTCTACCTCAACTTATTCCTCATATAGTCTTTTTATGTCCAACAATTTATTCTTTATGAAGGTGTTTTTAGAAAATACAAGTTTACATAAAATAACACTTTTCAGCTTTTAAATATTCTTGACAGATTCGGAGGCTGTTTGGGGCATGCATTTGGGTATGATCCACAACTCCAAAAATCACAAAATTTTAATATGTTTTAGCCATATGAGTTTACTATTTACTGACCAAATTTCATAATTTTTGAAAAAGATTAAGATCCTCAAACAGAAGGTTTATTAAAATAGTGACAGCAATTAGAGCTGTTGCGCAACCTTTTTGTACGGACTGTTTGAGGGTGCGAAACTTGGAATTTTTGCAAACGGCCAGTGGGGTTTGAAAGATAACTCAATGAACTTGATTTTAAAAAAAAGAATCATGTCATTTGAACATTTTATGAGGGAGTTATGGCCTCTCAAAGTCGGGTCCGAATCTGTTGGACAAAACTTTAGACTAGTTGTTGTATAACACAATATTTCTTTTGTTTAATGGTTTTTATGATGATTTTTCTTTACCAAAACTCAAGTCCAGATGTGATTGAAGGAATATCAACTTCATAATCACATTTTACACATGTATTTACTTATATACCAAAATAAACATCTAGATTATAATCATAAGCCATCAACTCACTTATTGCTTGAATTTTTGATGATCCAAGCAAAGAAAAGGGTATTTGGCTATATGAAATCATCCATACCTCATGCAAGGTGATGGATGATCATAAGAAGATAGGAATCACTAGTCATCAACTCACTTATTGCTTAGCAAAGGAAGGGTATTTGACTAGTGATTTCATCTACACCAAAATATGGTGGATTGTTGTATAAAAGAAAAGGAGTGCTTGAAATAAAATGTACAAGATTATACATAGTAGTAAATGAACAAGAATTTAAAGGATGAACAAGAATTCTAAGCAATAATCAAGAGTTTTGAAGATCATACAAACTACCCAACTTATTTGGTTGATCATAGATGTTTTCCTTGCTTAAATGCAAGATACTTCCATCTCACAACATTGGGAGATGATGATTTAGAGAAGAAGATTGATGAAGATCATCATATTTACCTTGAATGTGTTCTTGAAGATTGATGAATATCTTCAAGAATAAGAGAAGTGTATGAAGAAAGCTAGAGAGAATTTCTTAGTGAGAGAAGCTAGAGAGAAGATGGAGAATTCTAGTGAGAGAAGTGCAAGTATGGAATGGGATGGAAGTGTGAGTGATGAGGGGTATTTATACCAAGAAAAGGTGAGGATGGAGGGTGGTGGGAGGGTGGACGGTTTTAAGGGAGTGGGTAGGAGGGGTGGTGGTGTGATGGGTGGTGATGGGTGGTGATGTGTGGTGTGTGTAAGTAAGTAATGCACATATTGGTTTGTTTAAGAATCTTTGTCTCTCAATAATCCAAACCATGTGCACTTACAATGGTTTTCTTTTTGAAAATGGCTGGACTTTAACATAAACAATTTGATTTTGTTGAATTCTTGTAGTGTTGGGTATAAAAAGCTGCTAAAATTGGAAACCGTTACCGAAAACGCGCGTTTTTGCAATTTTTGCGTAACGAAAGCAGTTTTTCGTATTTTTATTAAGGAACTTATTAGAAATTACTATTATTGATATTTTGGGTCAATTAGAAATTAATTCGACAGTCTAGTGGTCGGAATCGGGACCTGCTGATAACAGTCAGTCGGTTTTGCGTACCGACTATAGTGGCGACTCAATAATCGTCAAAGGCACTTTTCTAGCCTTTTCACAATAAATATTGTCATATAATTTTGTTTTTGTCAAAATGACAGTATTAAGATACTGTTCCACCCCGGTAAATCAGTTAAAGTTTTACTGACCTGAGGTGGGAAGTGGAGGGTTGTCACATCTGCAAACATTATTAATTTTTGGATATGAATGATTGGTGTTATTTATCTCCTATCGCTATGAAATCTAGACTCTCACACCTTGCGGTTCCGCTTTAGCGGGGTGTTACAGTCTGCGAAGATTACATTTGCCGAACTACCACCATCAACTAATACTCTTTTGGTCAAGCAGTTTCCAATAGTTAACTGAATGACTAGGGCATCGTGATATTTTTGGTAGATCCCCGAGAGATCATCTTGATCGAATGTGAGTTTTGCTGCGTCGAGCTCTTTTTCAATCGTATTTCTGGATTCATCTAGGATGGGATGTCCTTCGGGTCTTTCTCGTGTGTGCCTCTTTGCTGCTGAGTATGTTAGACCACATACTTCCGATCCTCTAGTAATGCAGTTTACGACTTTGGTATAAACTGGTGACGCATGTCTCTTTGCTTCATCGGGGATAATATCTTTAAGGTGTCCGTTCGATTTGAGATATGCGATCTCTTTCTTTGGGCTAATGCATTCGTCTGTCGTATGTCCGTGATCGCCGTGGAAGTCTCACCATTGGTCTGATCTTTGTCTTTACTTGGATTTTCGGGATTCTTGGGCCATCGTACGTTGGCATCGATGTGGCGTAGAGAATCCACTAGTTCTTTGGTTGTACCTTCAAAATTGTAAGTAGAAAATTCTGGATATCTAGTTTTACCTGGACCTCGGTTTGAACGTTTATTGGACTCTTGTCGAGAGTTTCCAATTTTGTTCACTCTTTTTGGTTTGAAATCATCCTTTTGTGCGCCGAGGTTCTTCTTTTCGGTCGAATGTTTACGTCGAAAGATAGTGTCATCTACTATCCTCATGTGGGCCAGCGTTCGAGCTCGTATATCATCGAAGTTCTCTAGTGGATACTTCGTAAGATCCATATATAATTTCGAAGAATTATCAAGGCCACGGTTGTATGCTTCAATTGCAGTCTTTACGTCGCAATTCTGTACTTCGATCATTTCTGCATTCAACCTGTTAAAATAATCACGTAAAGTCTCACCGGTTTTTTGCACAACGTAGTATATCTCGCCTGTTTGTTTTTCCATCTTGCGACTGCTCGCGAATTGTCGAGTGAATTTGTTTGACCAACTCAGCAAACGATACAGTGCTCTTACTGTTAGGATTATGTGCAAGATAGTAACAGGGTTTACCGTATCCAATGTTATAAGACACTAGTAGGTCACACCGCTGCACGCCAAAAATGAGAACATTTGGATTATATGAGAAATAATTAATTGATTATTAATTATTTAATGAGAGAGTTAAAATAAATAGTTAGTTAAACTATTTATAAATTAATTAATTAGTTGAATTAATTATGGAAATTATATTTGGAGATAATTACCAAAGAATCTTATATGGAATAAAACTCTGCCAAGTTTTATTCATATAAATAAAAGGGTTAAGGGTTTATCAGATATATGATAATTCAGTTTTAATCCTACAACTCAAAAAAAAACTCTCTCTTTCTCTCTCCCCTAAAAACCGGCGCCGAATTCCAAGAGAAGGAGGTTCGCATTCGTTTTTCGGGTAATCCTCGGTGGTGGTCTAGCAACCTTCTCGCGTGGTGTCAGTGGCGGTGTAACCCCTGCCAGCTTTCCGGAAGTCTACTCGCAAAAGGTAAAATTGCTAAACTCACTTTAATTGTGTCTGTTAGGGTTTAAGATGGGTCCGGGTTTGGGAATTGTTTTGTTATCCGCTGCGCACCGTAAGTGCCTTCGGTTCCCAACAGTGGTATCAGAGCCACTTCTTAAACCTACAGATCAGGATTAAATTGTAGTTTGCGATAAACTGGTTTTTGGTTTTGGTTAAAAATTCGATTTTTCTTTGTCTATATTAAAAATTGGATTTTTATCATTGTTCACACGAAACCGCGATCATCGGTGGTGGAATCACGGCCGTTTGCCGATTGAAACCACATACCGATCGCCGGCCACCACGATTGGTGGCAGCGGCATCGGTCCGACTGCAGGCCGCCCACGGCGGTGGCGTCGGGGCAAATGATCGAGAAAACGGGCAGCGGTTACGGTGGTTTTGGCCATGGTGGCCGTTTGCTAGGCTGACGGCAATGGTGGCAGTACCGCTGCCGTCGTCGAGCGGCTGTAGGCGGTGGTGGCGACGGCTATAGCCGTTGTCGCCAAGTGAACCGCAGACCACCAAGCCAAACCGCCGGCTGCCTTGCGGCCTCGCCGGGCGGCGGCGGCGGTTGTTTAGGTTATCACCGAACCACCAAAGAATGGTGGTGATGGCGTTGGTGTTAAACGACAGCGGCGACAGGATGGGGGTGGTGGCGGCGGCTGTGACCGTCATCGCCAAACGAACCACGGGCCACCAAGCCGACCGCCGGCTGCCTTACGGCCTCGCCGGGCGGCGGTAGCTGTTTTAATTTAGCGATCGCAGGCCACACCACCGTACGGTGGTGATGGCGTCTGATGGTGATGGAGCCGTCGGCCACAGCGGCGATGGCAGCCTCGGCTGCTGTTGTCGTCGATCGGCCTAACGGTGGCGGTGGTGGTGACCTTGGTTACCGCTGCTGTCGCCGGTGGTGGTTTCGCGAAGGTCGCCGACGATCGGCGGCGATGGTAGCTTCGGCTACGTTGTCGTTGATCACCGGTAGTAACAATGGTAACCGTTTGTTATTTTTGTTGCTATCAGTGATGGTTTCGGATAAATTGTTCGTGTGGATATGGTTGTTTCTGCCCAATAGGCTAAAACCCCGGATAAAATTAATTTTTTTTACTTATCTTATAAAATTAAAATTAATTTTAAGTAATTATAAAATCAGTTAGGTTTTGTAATTCTGTCAAATCTTGGTTTATCGTAACTGTATATATTTTAACTGTTAGTTGCGAATGTCATAGCCAAGCCCTAAACCTGTGTTTGTGTTTCGTCTTTATAATTTTGTTATTGTACTCTGTTTTGGTAAGGGAGGCCTGCGTGCCATTTACAACCCTTTTATTGTATTTTTGTTTTATATTTTAAATTACGCCAAAGACGGAGAAAACGTAAAAGACGGAGTTTGGAGGCACAACCGAGGATGTCGGAGCCAGTGGGAGCCTTGTACCTTCACGCCTTGTGTGTTGCTTGTCACTTAGGATAAAGACCGTCAGTCTAGTGTTGGCTCACTTGACTGACAATAGTTTTAAGGGCAAAAGCTATGACACAGTAGTTTCTTAAGTTCTGTTTATAATTGGGTGGTTGTTTAATTTACGTAATTATTGTTAAAAAATAAATTGCCTTTTTGAACAAATTATTTAAAAAATTACGAGGATACAAATACACTTAGTGTTTGGATCCAGTTCTTCAATGTTTTTGAAAAAGGAAACTGGCAATTTTGACCCTTGTATAAATCATAGATTAGTAAGTGCAACCCACTTTGGGGGCACCTTCGGTGTAAGGTACATAGGGCGTTGTAAGTGCACACACTATGAGCGCCCGTGTTCAAAGCGAAACTGGAGGGTGATAAAACTCTGCGAATTATCTCCGGGTGGTACCGGCCAGAGTTTGTCCAGGTCCCGGGTGGTGCAATCTATTTTGGTAATTATTTATTCACTGGGTGGTACCAGGCCAAAATGCACTAGAGGGACTAAATATGCACGGACTATAAATATCCGATGTCCCGACGATCTAGAAGTCGTATTTATCGAGTAGGAATACGATTGGTATAGTTTTACCTACCATAGATCGCATGAGTCGGTTTGACATGATCACATGCTTCCCGACACATGTGAAATATGGATTCTAGTCTAATAAATTTATTTTAAGGGTAATAATTTATTAGAGTTATATAATTATAAACTAAATTGGAATTTATATTCTTCTGTAGATGTCTCCAATTAGCATTCCGTTTTATTCACCTGAGGAATCACTTCGCCTTATTACGGGCAAGTGGAAGCTTACGGGCCAGAACTTTCCAGTTTGGAAGTTACACTTACAGAATGTTTTGAGTGCCCAGGGTAAGCTTTATGTGATCAATAAGCCCATGTCACGACCTAAAAGCAATGCCCCTGAAGAGGAATTTGCTGAGTATTTCAGATTCATGGCAGATGAATCGGATGTAATGTCCATTCTAGTTTTCTCTATGTCACCCGAGTTCACGGGAGACTTAAGAGTAAAATTTTGTCACGAGGTTGTGAGAAATGTGGAAAACCAGTTAGGTTTCTACAAACATACGGGCAAGCTTTTGATCATGCAAGAAATTCTCTCCCTGAAGCTACAAAAGGGTCAGTCAGTTAAAAACCATCTTATAGAAATAAGAAGGCTTTTTAAATGTTTATCACGTCTGGGGTACAAGATGACTCAGGAGGAGTTAGCGTACCTCATGTGGTTCCCCCTCACAAAGAAAGTTCAGGACACAGCTAGTGCCTACATGAAGGAACCGAAGAACGACGTGGATAAAGTTCATGAAGATACCCTGGCCAGTCTAGAGCCAGCACCCGAACCTGCGAATCTCATGGACACTGATATAATTGATGAGCTGGGAGATCTGAGTTGCCCAGAGTGCGGCAGCGAGGATATTTGCGAGCACTCGATGAATATCGACCAGATAGAGATCGGTTTACCCGATGTGACAACTGCCAATCTTGACCATCCGGTGAACTACTTGTTTAGTCACTCAGTAACGTTTCCATAGGCAAAAATGTAGTATTTAAGTTGCCCAAATAATCTAGGTTAGTTTGCGTGAAAAATTTAGGCAAAAACCTAGAAATTCCGAAAACTGCCCGAAAAGCACGTACCGGTCCGAAATCGTCCGAAAATCCTATAATGCCAAAAATTTAAAAGTCAACTTATGAAATAAAAGACTTTGTTAAAAATATAAATAAACTGATCCAATTGATTCAAAACTACTTTCGAAAAAGTCGGTTTCTACCGAAAACACGCTAAAAACCGATACTGCGTTGAATTAAGCAGTATAATTTAAACAATTTAAAGTATTTAGCAAAAAAAAAAAAGAAAGAAAAATGGGGATTGGCCAAAGATGGCCGGCCACCCCCACCCTCCAATCATCATCTCTCTCTCTTTCTCATTTTCAAGACAAAATCATCACCACACCCTCTCATTTCTTCATTTTCAAAACACCTCTCTCTCTCTAACTTCTTTCTCTCTCTAAATTCTCTCAAATCCTCTCAAAATTCCAGCCAAGTTTCACCTTAGAAAATCAGATTTTAGAAGGTTTGAACACTATTTCAAAGATCAAAGTGGTATTATCTTCAAGGTAAGAATGATAGGAGTGTGTTAGCTTCAATTTTAACCCTCTTATGGGTGTTTTTCTTGTGTTTCCTTGAGATTAAACCCTCTTTTATACTTTAGTAACAATCTCGATGTTTGAGGATGAGATTGAACCTTAGAAATGTGTTAAAACATTCAAAGGAGGTGAAAATCAATGAATCTTCCATAAAGAACACAAGACTTGAAGTAAAATCCTTTTTGTTTGATGTTTTGATTATCTTTTGGGGCTGAACTTTAATGATAGTTCATGCATGTTTATTGATGATGAAAATACATATTTCATCTATTTATTTGTTAAATGATATGAGTTTATGGTTTTATAGCAAGAAACCCCAAGAATCTTGTGATTTTATGTGTTTTGATGGATGAAAGTGAGGTTTTGATTCTGGACAGAATCTGTCTGATTTTGCATGTGTGTTTAGACGTCTCAAAAGTATAGTAAACTGAGGTATTTTTCTACAAAAATTTGATATATTGAAATTTGATGAGTTAGGAAGAAAATCCCTTTTGAATCACTAAAAAATTCGGAGTAGAACCCCGTCAACCATTTAAAAACTTTTTGATGCTCATCAGCGTTTGGTCAGAAAACTTGTATCATCTTCTTGCATGCATATCTCTTGGACAACTTATCCAAAATGCACGATTTTTGATTTCAAACTCAAGTTCTCTGAGATAGCTTTCTAAAGAATCCAAAATCATGTGATTTGGTAGACTTTTGAGGGTTCAACCAATGAAAACAAGTTAGTGGTGTAGGCTGTCCCATGGTGGCAGATTGCACATGCACGACTTTAAGAGGCCATATCTCCCTCAAAAATCACCCAAATGATGTGAAACTTGTCTCATTAGCTTGGTATATGTGTCCTCTAGAAAATCCCTTTTGAAATTCGTAATTTGGTGGGAAGATGAATTCTTTATGAAGTAAACACCACTGACATGTAAATCTGAAAATAAAAAGGTGTCCACTGTTTTTGTAAAAATTCTTAAAATATGTAAGACACTTCCAAAAATTATGAAAAATTGTGGGATTGTTGCTAATATCCCAAATTCCAGTGGGTAAAAATTTCTAGACCTAACTCCCTTTGGAACTAGGTTTAATGGTGACACCTTTGCATTGGAACAAATCTGCCAGAATTGAAATTTTTCAAAAATAATATTTTATAAACTTTCAAAATTCCCATGTGTTGAATAATAATCTTATGTAACAAAAAGTCATTTTATATTAAAATGAACTTATTAAAATATAGTAAAGGCATTATATGGATATCGGAATTGATTTATTATTTATGGACCGTTGAATTTAGAACTTACGTCAAATACGTATATTATAGGGCAATCCTAGATTCGGAACCGGGACTCGTACACGCGTTAACGATTGTCTAAACGCTAAGATCACTCGAGGTGAGTATTCACAGCCCCCGTTTTTACCGTTTTTACGAGTTTTGGGGTGAAAAGCATGTTTATAAATGAATGTGAAAAATTGTGAAATTATTGTGAAATGAAATGAAATGTATTGTGAGCTAAATTTGAAATGTTATGCGGCATGATATATTGAGTAAAAGTCCCATGTTGAATACACTACTATTAACTCGTTTCGAGCCAATGGTTATTGTGGATAGCGCTATTTGGTAGAGTGGACCCACCCTTGTTTACTGACGAGTATAGGGTGCACGTAATCATATGTGGTACTACACATGTGGGGTTTAGTCCCACCGCTGAGGTAGTGCAGCGTCTACACATGTGGGGTTTTAGTCCCACCGTTGAGGTAGTTCGCGAGAACGCTCTACCCATGTGGTTCGCAACCACCTCTGAGGTAGATCGTTGGGGCAAAGGTTGAGGTTTAGTAGTGGCTCGAGAATATATCTTGCATAAATGTTATGTTTAACAGTTGAGGTTGAACATTGGTTTTACGATAAAGATCTTCTGCATTGAAAATGTTTTGTGCATATAAAAACCTGTGAACTCACCAACTCTCGTAGTTGACATCTCTTTTTAACATGCTTTTCAGGAAATCAGAAGGTGACCGATAAAGCCTAGTTTTGTTGTTTTTGAATTCACCAATCAAGACCTTAATATTATTATTTTGTTATGTTTGTAAAACACATGAATTATGGTTGGATGTAAACTTTGTAAACGCTATTAAATTTTAATTATGAATGATTGGTGTTATTTATCTCCTATCGCTATGAAATCTGTGTTGTTGCACCTTGCGTTTCCGCTTTAGCGGGGTGTTACAGATTTGGTATCAGAGCCATAGGTTATAGAGAACATCGGTTTTTCATAAAAACCAGTACTATAACCAACCTTCTCTCTAAAATAAGGTTAAACTTTTAAATTATAAGATTTCAAAGTAGGAGAATTTAAATACTTGTGTGATTAGGATAGGTGCTATTCTGATATATCATAGATATGCGGAGCCTGATCACCTACGCCTAGCCATGATATAAGTAGGATAAGACCTATGAACCAATCATATGGCTAGAGAATAAAAGTTGGAGCCTTCAAAAAATTTTCCTGAAAAACATAAACCGTGTGAGTTCACATAAGCACATCATGATTCTGATATCTACTTTAGCACTTACGCGTTTAAGTAAAGTAACGCCTTTGTTGAACACTCTTGCGTTAGCACTTAGGAGGTCACTAGTAGTTTGAAGGCGCGTTAATAAGTTATGCGGACACTACAATCACTATGCCGAACACCATTACTTAGACTTCGGAGAAAGCTCGTCTAGGCATTACGATTCCGACATCGGAGTAACGAGCAAAGACGTTTCAATCGATCCACCTCCGAACCTCACAACACCTCATATGAAGCAACTTAGAAGAGAGCTGCGGCAACCATTCGAAGTGGACTGACGATAACACATCCAGTTAATGCAAGGTCATTTCATATCCTTTCGGGGATACTGATCGGTTGTACTACTAGTATGACACTAGGAGAGGCTTGAACAATCCGAGCACACTCGACGGACTGCAAAATAATCGAAGCAGAGTATCAAGTTAGAACCGGGATAATTAAGTTGACGAAATTGGTGCATCTCTTGGAGGAAGGTACCACCAACGCTGTAGAGAAGGTTATGACGGCAAGAAGGACGACTAAGAGAGTTGACTTGAGCTGGCATGTTGTGGTGATACTGTTGGCAAAGTTGATCCCATCGATTGTAACTCTCATGAATTGGAAAGAATTTAAAAAAAATGCACTTTTTGGTTGTTCCATTTAAACCTCAGTATGGGCAAGTAAAATATTTTAAGGATGCATTAGCATCAAACTTTGATCCCTTCAGATATATATTAAGTTTTTACGAAACAAATTTTTATTAAATCACAAGAACGTTCATAGCGATTTTTTTTATTTGAAAGAAATTGTCATAAATAAAATACAAATATTTTTGAACATTTATTAAAAGGTAACTTTTAACCAAACATACCTTTTACAAATGATTTAGAACCACATTTTCCAGAAGAAACACACGTAGCTAGAAAGTGAACCATGAGAATTAATCGACCAACATTGCTCAACTGATAGCCCAACAAGTCCAGGAAGTCGTACCGACCATAGTCACTAAAGTCACTACCGACCCTGACGCAAATAGAAGAAATAAGGAAGTCGTAGTACCCATCAAATGGAATGATGGTAATAAAAGAAAATTTGAGCACCAGTCAGAAGAAACGACTCGTGTTAATTCAATCAAAAGTTGAAAAGTAGTCAGAAATTTTGGAGCAAAGACCCAAGAGTCAGGTAGGAAATGGACTCCCCTCCAAAATGAACTAGACGCAATTGGAACCACCTATGAGCCTGTATTCCGGGTACCAAATGCAAGCTAGCAGGGCATTTTGCTCTTTACTAAAGAAAGGAAAGAAAGGTCAAGAAGGGCGGAAAGTCTGCTACGAGTTTAGAAGGCCGTATCACTCTAAAGACAGGTATTCCGCGCTGAATAAAGGCTTGAGTAGCACCAAGCAGAGGAAGCAAAATAAAAATCCTGATGTGGTCACAGGCACGTTTCTCCCCAACGAATATTCTGCTGCGGTGCTTTTTGATTCCGGAGCCGATAGAAGTTACGTGTCGTTAGAATTCAGGCTTAAGATAAACAAGAAGTCACAAAATTTGAAAGAGGAGCACATAATTGAATACTCTAACGGAGAGTTAGTAAGGCTAACAAGGTAGTTAGAAAATGTACTCTAGGCTTATCAGGAAAGGATTTGAGTATAGATTTAATTCGATCAAGATAGGGAGTTTCGACATAATAGTGGGTATGGATTGGATGTCCAACCACCGAGCGACAATATACTGTGCCGAGAAGATAGTTAGGCTAGCATTGCCCGATGGAAGTGTACTCGAGGTGCACGGAGAGAAGCCAAAGAAAGATATTAAGTTAGTATCGTTTATGAAAATGCGTAGCCATTTGCGAAAGGAGTGTGTAGCATTCATGGCGCACGTGGTAGATTAGAAAGCGGAAGAGAAGTCAATCCAGGATATTCCAGTTGTGCGGGAATTTCCTGAGGTATTCCCGGAAGAGCTACCCGGATTACCTCCATCACGGCAAGTAGAATTCCACATAGACTTAATTCCTGGAGCAGGCCCCATAGCAAAGTCGCCTTATCGTCTAGCACCGTCCGAAATGCAGGAGCTGTCAAATCAACTTCAAGAGCTGCTAGATAAGGGATTCATTCGACCCAGCTCTTCGCCTTGGGGAGCCCCCGTATTGTTCGTCAAGAAGAAGGATGGATCTTTCCGCATGTGCATCGATTATAGGGAGCTGAACAAGATCACCATCAAGAACCGATACCCTCTTCCACGCATCGATGATCTGTTCGATCAATTGCAAGGAGCTACGTACTTCTCCAAAATCGATCTCCGATCCGGATACCATCAAATGCGAGTTCGTGAGGAAGATGTTGCAAAGACGGCGTTCAGAACTCGTTATGGTCATTATGAGTTCTTGGTCATGCCTTTTGGTTTGACGAACGCTCCAGCAGTATTTATGGATCTGATGAACCGAGTGTGTCGACCGTATTTGGATAAGTTCGTGATTGTCTTCATAGACGACATCCTGATCTACTCACAGAGCAAGGAGGACCACGAGCATCATTTGAGGCTGATACTGGAACTACTCAAAGCTGAAAAGCTTTATGCGAAATTATCAAAGTGCGAATTTTGGATCCGAGAAGTTCACTTTTTAGGTCATGTGGTGAACAAAGAAGGAATACACGTCGATCCAGCCAAGATTGAGGCCATAAAGAAGTGGGAAGCCCCGAAGACACGAACGGAAATTCGACAATTTCTAGGATTGGCAGGCTACTACCGGCGATTCATTGCAAATTTCTCCAAGATTGCGCAACCGCTGACAACCTTAACGCAAAAAGATAAGAAGTTTATTTGGGGAGAGAAGCAGGAAGAAGCATTCCAACTGCTCAAACATAAGTTATGCAATGCACCCATTCTAGCGTTACCCGAGGGAACGGATAACTTCGTGGTGTATTGCGATGCTTCACATCAAGGCTTAGGATGTGTTTTGATGCAGAATGAGAAAGTCATTGCCTATGCATCCAGACAACTGAAGGTCCATGAGAAGAACTACACCACTCATGACTTGGAGCTCGGAGCAGTGGTGTTTGCCCTTAAGATTTGGAGACATTATCTCTACGGCACCCAATGCACCATCTTTACGGACCATAAGAGCCTCCAGCATATACTCGATCAGAAAATGCTGAACATGAGGCAGAGAAGATGGGTTGAGTTGCTCAGCAATTATGACTGAGAGATTAAGTATCATCCGGGGAAGGCGAATGTAGTAGCTGATGCGCTAAGCAGGAAGGAGCGGGTGAAGCCTACAAGGACGCGAGCAATGGGAATGATAGTGCAGACCAGCCTGAAAAGCCAGATATTGGAAGCTCAGAGAGAAGCTCTGAAGGCTGACAATTTAAAGAAGGAGACACTTCACAAGATGGAGGAGGAGTTTGAGGAGAGAACGGATGGAGTATGTTATTTCAAGGATAGAATTTGGGTTTCGAAAGTCGATCAGTTAAGGAAATTGATCATGGATGAAGCTCATCAATCAAAGTACTCGATACACCCAGGTTCTGACAAAATGTACAAAGGGCTGAAGGAACACTATTGGTGGCCTGGAATGAAAAAGGATATCGCCACCTATGTGAGCAAATGTCTGACCTGTGCAAGAATCAAGGCAGAACACCAGAAACCGTCAGGACTATTACAGCAACCGGAAATCCCAGAATGGAAATGGGAGCGGATATCAATGGATTTCGTGACCAAGTTGCCCAAAACTAAAAAGGGCCATGATTCGATTTGGGTAATCATTGACCGACTCACGAAATCTGCGCACTTCTTGCCAATAAAAGAAAGTTTTAGCATTGATAGACTCGCGCAATTGTATGTCGATGAGATAGTCATGCGTCATGGAGTGCCGATCTCGATCATCTCCGATAGAGACAGCAGATTCACCTCACGATTTTGGCAGTCACTACAGGCAGCATTAGGTACCAGCGTGGATTTAAGCACGGCTTACCATCCTCACACCGACGGACAAACTGAGAGAACCATACAAACGTTGGAGGATATGCTGCGAACATGCGTGTTGGAATTTGGAGGTAGCTGGGATGATCACCTACCTTTAGTTGAGTTCTCCTACAACAACAGTTATCATGCAAGTATTCAGTGTGCCCCGTATGAAGCACTGTATGGACGAAAGTTCAGATCCCCACTCAACTGGTTGGAAGTGGGAGAGAGTCGACTGCTTAGACCTGACATTGTACAGGAGACCACTGATAAGTTTAACCTAGTGCAGGAGAAGCTTAAAGCAGCCAGGGATCGCCAGAAAAGCTACGCTGATAATTGGTGAAAGCCGTTAGAATTCCAAGTTGGCAATAGAGTGCTACTAAAGGTATCACCTTGGAAAGGACTGATAAGATTTGGAAAGAAAGGGAAAATGAGCCCCCGTTTTGTTGGGCCGTTCAAAATCATAGAAAGAATCGGACCAGTCGCTTACAGATTGGACTTACCCTCAGAGCTCAGCTCTATTCACGACACGTTTCACGTGTCCAATATAAAGAAATGCCTGTCGGAAGAGACAGTGATTTTGCCTTTAGGGGAAATACAAATTGATGAACAACTGCGCGCCGCGGAGGAACCAATTGAGATCCTTGGCCGAGAAATCAAGCAACTCCGGCGCAGTAAAATACCAATCGTCAAGGTGCGATGGAACTCCCGACACGGACCTGAGTTCACTTGGGAGCAAGAAACGTTCATGAGGAATAAATACCCTCACCTTTTCACAAAAGACCCCGGTGGTAGTAGCAAGAATTAAATTTCGGGACGAAATTTCTTTCAACCGGGGGTAAATGTGACAACTGCCAATCTTGACCATCCGGTGAACTACTTGTTTAGTCACTCAGTAACGTTTCCATAGGCAAAAATGTAGTATTTAAGTTGCCCAAATAATCTAGGTTAGTTTGCGTGAAAAATTTAGGCAAAAACCTAGAAATTCCGAAAACTGCCCGAAAAGCACGTACCGGTCCGAAATCGTCCGAAAATCCTATAATGCCAAAAATTTAAAAGTCAACTTATGAAATAAAAGGCTTTGTTAAAAATATAAATAAACTGATCCAATTGATTCAAAACTACTTTCGAAAAAGTCGGTTTCTACCGAAAACACGCTAAAAACCGATACTGAGTTGAATTAAGCAGTATAATTTAAACAATTTAAAGTATTTAGCAAAAAAAAAAAAAATGGGGATTGGCCAAAGATGGCCGGCCACCCCCACCCTCCAATCATCATCTCTCTCTCTTTCTCATTTTCAAGACAAAATCATCACCACACCCTCTCATTTCTTCATTTTCAAAACACCTCTCTCTCTCTAACTTCTTTCTCTCTCTAAATTCTCTCAAATCCTCTCAAAATTCCAGCCAAGTTTCAGCTTAGAAAATCAGATTTTAGAAGGTTTGAACACTATTTCAAAGATCAAAGTGGTATTATCTTCAAGGTAAGAATGATAGGAGTGTGTTAGCTTCAATTTTAACCCTCTTATGGGTGTTTTTCTTGTGTTTCCTTGAGATTAAACCCTCTTTTATAGTTTAGTAACAATCTTGATGTTTGAGGATGAGATTGAACCTTAGAAATGTGTTAAAACATTCAAAGGAGGTGAAAATCAATGAATCTTCCATAAAGAACACAAGACTTGAAGTAAAATCCTTTTTGTTTGATGTTTTGATTATCTTTTGGGGCTGAACTTTAATGATAGTTCATGCATGTTTATTGATGATGAAAATACATATTTCATCTATTTATTTGTTAAATGATATGAGTTTATGGTTTTATATCAAGAAACCCCAAGAAATCTTGTGGTTTTATGTGTTTTGATGGACGAAAGTGAGGTTTTGATTCTGGACAGAATCTGTCTGATTTTGCATGTGTGTTTAGACGTCTCAAAAGTATAGTAAACTGAGGTATTTTTCTAAAAAAATTTGATATATTGAAATTTGATGAGTTAGGAAGAAAATCCCTTTTGAATCACTCAAAAAGTCGGAGTAGAACCCCGTCAACCATTTAAAAACTTTTTGATGCTCATCAGCGTTTGGTCAGAAAACTTGTATCATCTTCTTGCATGCATATCTCTTGGACAACTTATCCAAAATGCACGATTTTTTATTTCAAACTCAAGTTCTCTGAGATAGCTTTCTAAAGAATCCAAAATCATGTGATTTGGTAGACTTTTGAGGGTTCAACCAATGAAAACAAGTTAGTGGTGTAGGCTGTCCCATGGTGGCAGATTGCACATGCACGACTTTAAGAGGCCATATCTCCCTCAAAAATCACCCAAATGATGTGAAACTTGTCTCATTAGCTTGGTATATGTGTCCTCTAGAAAATCCCTTTTGAAATTCGTAATTTGGTGGGAAGATGAATTCTTTATGAAGTAAACACCACTGACATGTAAATCTGAAAATAAAAAGGTGTCCAGTGTTTTTGTAAAAATTCTTAAAATATGTAAAACACTTCCAAAAATTATGAAAAATTGTGGGATTGTTGCTAATATCCCAAATTCCAGTGGGTAAAAATTTCTAGACCTAACTCCCTTTGGAACTAGGTTTAATGGTGACACCTTTGCATTGGAACAAATCTGCCAGAATTGAAATTTTTCAAAAATAATATTTTATAAACTTTCAAAATTCCCATGTGTTGAATAATAATCTTATGTAACAAAAAGTCATTTTATATTAAAATGAACTTATTAAAATATAGTAAAGGCATTATATGGATATCGGAATTGATTTATTATTTATGGACCGTTGAATTTAGAACTTACGTCAAATACGTATATTATAGGGCAATCCTAGATTCGGAACCGGGACTCGTACACGCGTTAACGATTGTCTAAACGCTAAGATCACTCGAGGTGAGTATTCACAGCCCCCGTTTTTACCGTTTTTACGAGTTTTGGGGTGAAAAGCATGTTTATAAATGAATGTGAAAAATTGTGAAATTATTGCGAAATGAAATGAAATGAAATGAAATGTATTGTGAGCTAAATTTGAAATGTTATGCGGCATGATATATTGAGTAAAAGTCCCATGTTGAATACACTACTATTAACTCGTTTCGAGCCAATGGTTATTGTGGATAGCGCTATTTGGTAGAGTGGACCCACCCTTGTTTACTGACGAGTATAGGGTGCACGTAATCATATGTGGTACTACACATGTGGGGTTTAGTCCCACCGCTGAGGTAGTGCAGCGTCTACACATGTGGGGTTTTAGTCCCACCGTTGAGGTAGTTCGCGAGAACGCTCTACCCATGTGGTTCGCAACCACCTCTGAGGTAGATCGTTGGGGCAAAGGTTTAGGTTTAGTAGTGGCTCGAGAATATATCTTGCATAAATGTTATGTTTAACAGTTGAGGTTGAACATTGGTTTTACGATAAAGATCTTCTGCATTGAAAATGTTTTGTGCATATAAAAACCTGTGAACTCACCAACTCTCGTAGTTGACATCTCTTTTTAACATGCTTTTCAGGAAATCAGAAGGTGACCGATAAAGCCTAGTTTTGTTGTTTTTGAAATCACCAATCAAGACCTTAATATTATTATTTTGTTATGTTTGTAAAACACATGAATTATGGTTGGATGTAAACTTTGTAAACGCTATTAAATTTTAATTATGAATGATTGGTGTTATTTATCTCCTATCGCTATGAAATCTGTGCTGTTGCACCTTGCGTTTCCGCTTTAGCGGGGTGTTACACCCGATTCTCCAGGTATCTTTATGATAGATTGCGATCCAAGGATATTGAGGATCAGACTTACCTCTGGCATTGTCGTTTGGGCCACATAAACAAGAAACGCGTTGAACTACTCCTAAAAGGAGGCCTTCTTGGTAACTTCGATTATAAACCTTTTGATAATTGCGAGTCTTGTTTATCTGGCAAAATGACAAAGCAACCTTTCAACAATGAAAATGAAAGGGCTACTGACTTGCTTGAAATAATCCACACAGATGTATGTGGACCTTTCAGTCATGTGGCAAGAGGAGGATACCGGTACTTCGTTACCTTTACTGACGACTTCAGTAGGTATGGTTATGTCTACTTGATGAGACATAAATCTGAAACCTTTGAGAAATTCAAGGAGTATCAGAATGAAGTACATAATCTACTTGACAAGAGGATCAAGTTCTTACGGTCAGATCGTGGTGGCGAATATCTCAGTGACGAGTTTGACAATCATCTAATGGAGTGTGGGATCGTATCCCAACTCACACCTCCGTATACACCTCAGATGAATGGTGTATCAGAAAGGAGAAATCATACCTTACTAGATATGGTACGAACGATGATGTGTCACTCTACGCTGCCAATATCATTATGGGGACATGCGCTCGAAACAGCAGCACACATACTGAACAGAGCGCCAACAAAGTCGGTAGAAAAGACTCCATATGAATTATGGAAGGGTAAGAAACCCAACATATCTTTTCTGAAAATTTGGGGTTGTGAGGTTTACGTCAAACGACCCACCTTAGAAAAACTCAAGCCCATATCCGACAAGTGTTTCTTCGTTGGATATCCCAAGACCACCGTGGGATATTACTTCTACAACCCTGAAGAGAACAAAGTTTTTGTTGCTCGAAATGGGAAATTTCTGGAAGAAAAGTTTCTCAGTCTAGAGAACACCAGAAAGGATGTAGATCTACAGGTAGTAGACGAAGAAAACACTGCATCAGTTGTTGAGCCAGAAATTCAACATAACAATGTTGAACCTCAATCAGAGCCGATTGAGGAAGTGCAAACACAGGACCTTCGCAGATCCAGTAGGGTAAGACAAAAACCAGATAGGTAACTTGGGTTTCTAGTCTCTCAGGATAGCGGAGACTTGAATGAACCAACATCCTATGGAGAAGCTGTGTCAGGCAGTGAGTCTGAACAATGGCAGGAAGCCATGAAGGCCGAGATGCAATCCATGTACGACAACCAAGTTTGGGAGTTGACTGATTTGCCACAACACTGTAAGGCTGTTGGGCGCAAATGGGTTTTCAAGAAGAAAACCGACATGGATGGAAATTTACACACCTTCAAGGCCAGACTGGTCGCAAAAGGATTCACGCAAACTCATGGTATTGACTATGATGAAACCTTTTCACCAGTGGCCATGTTAAAGTCAATCAGGATTCTTATGGCCATCTCAGCGTACTTTAAGTACGAGATTTGGCAAATGGACGTCAAGACAGCCTTTCTGAATGGAAAATTAACAGAAGACGTCTATATGGAACAACCAGAAGGGTTTGAAGATCCTAAGAATCCTAATAAGGTGTGTAAGCTGCTAAAATCCATTTATGGATTGAAGCAAGCATCTCGAAGCTGGAACTTACACTTTGATGAGCGAATCAAAGAGTTTGGTTTTACCAAAAGTGAGTTCGAGCCTTTCTGAATGGAAAGTTAACAGAAGACGTCTATATACTTGGTATAAAGATCTACAGAAATAGATCTAAGCGGCTTATCGGGCTTAGCCAAAGTACGTATATCGATAAAATCCTGAAGAAATTCAGGATGGATGAATCCAAGAAAGGATTTATCCCGATGCAACATGGCATAGTGTTAAGTAAAACACAGTGTCCTGTTTCTAGTGAAGATCAGGACAAGATGAAATCGGTCCCATATGCTTCTGCAATTGGATCGATTATGTATGCCATGCTGTGTACTAGGCCCGATGTTGCTTACTCAGTAAGTGTTACGAGCAGATACCAACAGAATCCGGGTGAACCCCATTGGGTGGCTGTCAAGAACATTCTTAAATATCTGAGAAGAACGAAAGAAATGACTTCAGGTCACAGTCAGGGTACGTCTTTACCCTAAACGGAGGTGCGATCTCATGGAAGAGCTCGAAGCAGGACACGATTGCAGATTCAACTACAGAAGCAGACTACATTGCAGCATCTGATGCGGCAAAGGAAGCTGTCTGGCTAAGGAATTTTCTATCGGATCTCAGAGTGGTTGCCAGTATCTCGAGACCGATCGATGTATTCTGTGATAACTCGGGAGCCGTGGCGCAAGCAATGGAACCTAGAGAGCATCACAAGTCAAGACACGTGCTCAGGAAGTATCACCTGTGACAACTGACAATTTTGACCTTCAGGTTAGCTACTCGTTAAATCACTCAGTAGCATTTCCGTAGGTTAAAAATTTAGTCATTTAAGTTATTAGAAGAAACTAGGTTAGTTTGCGTGAAAAATTTAGGCAAAAACCTAAAAATCCCGAAAACTGCCCGAAAAAGCCCGTACTGGCCCAAAGTCACCGGAAAACCTGATAATGCCAAATTTAAAGTCAATTTACATAAAATATGATGATTTAGTAGAAATAAAAGTAAACTGTTCTAAATAACCTAATTTCATGCTCGAAAAGTCGGTTTTGTCGAAAAATTTTCGCGAACCGACACTGCATTCGATTTTAAACTGTATTGAGCTCCATTTAAAAAAAAAGGAATAAAGAGGTGGGTGGGCCCCACCATCGCCGGCCACCACCCACCACACCCTATCATCTCCCTCTTTTTGTTATTCTTCCAATACAAGTCATCAAAACCATTTTCCCAAAATCCATACCATCACTTCATTTTCAAATTTGTTTCTCTCTATCATTCTCTCACTCTAAAACTCTCTCAAAATCCAGCCAATATCTTCATCTAAAATCAGATTCTTGAAGGTTTGAAAAAGATTTTAAGAAGTTTTTGTAGTTGTTTCATTAAGGTAAGTGTTGTAGACACATTTTAACTTCGATTTAAGCATTTTGAAGCTCTTTTCTTGTACTTCTTGAGGATTAAACCCTCTTTTTAGTGATGAATACCATTCTTGATGTTTGGGGATGAGGATGAACCTTAGAAATGTGTAAGAACATTCAAAGAAGGTGAAATCCCTTGACTCCTCCTTATGAACACAAGATTTGAAGTAAAAATCTCATATTTTGATGTTCTTGATTCTCTTTTTGGGGCTGAACTTTTCTAATAGTTCATGCATGTGTTTTGATGATATCCAAATGTATTTCATCTACTCATTTGATATAAGTTAGGGGTTTTTAGTTTATTATCAAAGAAAACCCCAAATCTTGGTGATTTTATGTGTTTTTGATGAATAAAAAGGGTTATGGAATCTGGAATGTTGCTCACAGATTGTTGTATGTTGTTTGTACGACCCAAAAAGGGTGTTTTTGGATTCATTCTCTTCTGGAAATTTTATGGTACAATATTTTATGTGTTAGGGTTCAAACCCCACTGGAATCACTAAAAAATTCCATGTTTTGAGCCCTCAACCATGTTGAAACTTTTTGGTGTTCATCAGCTTCTAGTAAAAAATTTGTATCAACTTCATGCATGCATATCTTCTTGATAACTTAACTAAAATGCATGATTCTTGATGCTAAGTTCAAGTTCAGTGAGTTAGCTTTCCAAAGAATCTGATATCACCTGATTTGGTTGATTTTTGAGTGTTCAACCAATGAAAAATAATTCGTGGTGTAATCTGTCCAAGTATGGCAGATTCACATGCATGAGTTCATGAGGTCATATCTCATTCAAAAATCATCAAAAACGTGTGAAACTTGTTTCATTTATTAGATATTAGTTTTATCTTGAATATCCCATTTGAAAATCTAAGTTTGGTGATTAATGAATTCTATAGAGTACAAACATTACTGACTTGTAATTTCAAAAATGAGTTATGCACACTGATTTTGTAAGAATTTTTAAAATATGTTAATTAAACATCTCCAAAAATCATGAAATTTGGTGGGAATGTTGTTAATACCCTCAATATCAGTAGGTAAAATTTTGGTAACTTGTCTCTTTTTGGAACTAAGCTTAAAGATAACATTTTTACAACACAATGAACCTGCCAGAATCTGAATTCTTTCAAAAGATGGGTTTGTGAACCTCAAGACTTCTCATGTGTTTGAATATTAATAAAGTAACAAAAACCTATTTTGTACCAAGTTGAACTTAATAAATTTAAGTAAAGGCATTACAATAGGATATCGGTATTGACTTGCTAGAAATGGATCGTTGAATTTAGACTTACGTCAATTACGTAATGTGATAGGGCATAAGTAGACTTGGAATCGGGATTATTCACGCACTACCGATTGTTAAACGCAAAACTACTCAAGGTGAGTATTCACAGCCCCTGTTTTACCGTTTTTACGTATTTGGGGTGAAAAGCGTGTTGTTGATAAAAAGTTATGAATTATGCTTTCAAGCAGAAGTTATGTGAATTATGATTAAAAGTTGCTTTCTAGCAAGTGATTATGCATTATGATGATATGTGTTGAGTAAATCCCCTTATAATATACACTACCATTAACTTATTAGGAGCCTATGACTTAGTGGATAGCGCTATTTGGTACCAAGACCCACCCTACTGACTTAGGAGTTGAGGGGTCACTATTTCAGAATTGACGACTACACATGTGGGGCAAATCCCCACCGCTTAGGTACTCGTTGGCAGACGATCTACACATGTGGAATTAAGTTCCACCGCTGAGGTAGTTCGTGAGAACGCTCTGCCCATGTGGTTCGCTACCACCTCTGAGGTATTCGTTGGGGTTAACGGTTTGGTAGTGGCTCGAACTTACATATCTTATGCATAAATGTGATTTTTGGCGTGAGCGAACGTCCAAGGATTCCATTGTTCTTACGATAAAGATTTTCTGTTTATGAAAATGTGAGTGAATAAAAGATTCACTGAAAGGTTATTGCATTCAAGCTGTTTTGTGCATATGAAAACCTGTGAACTCACCAACTCTCGTAGTTGACACTTGTTTTAACATGCTTTTCAGGAAATCCGAAGGTGAATGATAAAGTTTAATTTTGGGCAATTGTAATCACCAATCGAGACAACATTCTTTTTGTTAAGTCTGTAAACTTAAATTTATGGTTGGATTGTAATACACTGTAAACTTTAATTATTTTTTGTATGAATGATTGGTGCTATTTATCTCCTATCGCTATGAAATCTAGACTGTCACACCTTGCGGTTCCGCTTTAGCGGGGTGTTACAGATTTGGTATCAGAGCCATAGGTTATAGAGAACATCGGTTTTTCATAAAAACCAAGTACTATAACCAACCTTTTTCTAAGATAAGTTAAATCTTTTAATCATGGATTTCGAGTATAGGAGAATTTAAATACTAGTATGATTAGGATAGGTGCTATTCTGATATATCATAGATAGGCGGAGCCTGATCACCTACGCCTAGCCATGATATAAGTAGGATAAGACTTATGAACCAATCATACGGCTAGAGAATAAAAGTTGGAACCTTCGAAAAATTTCCTGAAAAACATAAACCGTGTGAGTTCACATAAGCATATCATGATGTTGATATTTACTATAACACTTACGCGTTTAAGAAAAGTAACGCCTTTGTTGATCACTACTGCGTTAGCGCTTAGGATGTCACTAGTATTTGAATGTGCATTAGTAAGTTATGTGGACACTACAATCACTATGTCGAACACTATTACTTAGACTTCGGAGAAGGACCCGTCTAAGCATTACGATTCTGACATTGGAGTAACAAGTGAGGACATTTAAGCGATCCACCTTCGATTACCCCAACAAGTGTCTTACCTGAACCTACACCAGTTATTCCTACGCCTAACCCGAACCTCCCAGCACCTCATATGAGACAACTCAGAAGACAGTTGCGGCAACCATTCGGAACGGACTGGCGATAACTCATCTAGATAATGCAAGATCATTTCATATCCTTTCGGGGATATTGATCGGTTATACTACTAGTATGACACAAGGAGAGGCTCGAACAATGCGAACACTCGCCGACGGACTGCAAAATAGTCGAAGCAGGCCATCAAGATAGAATGAGGCCATGATTTAGTTGACAAACTTGGCGCATCTCTTGGAGGATTGTACCACCAATGTTGTAGAGAATGTTATGACGGCAAGAAGGACGACTAGGAGAGTTGACTTGGGCGGACAAGTTGTGGTAATACTGTTGGCAAAGTTGATCCTTTCGTTTGTAACTCCCGTGAATTTGAAAGAATTTCAATGTGTACTTTTGGTTATCCCATTTAAACCTTAGCTTGGGTGAGTAAAATATTTTAATGATGTATTAGCATCAAATTTTGACCCTTTCAGATATATATTAAGTTTTTATGAAACTAATCTTTATTTAATCACAAAGACGTTCTTATCGATTTTATTGTAAAGAAATTCTCATAAATAAAATACAAATATTTTCGAACGTTTATTAAAGACAAATTTTAATCAAACATACATTTTACAAATGATTTAAAACCGCATTTCCAGAAGAAACACACGTAGCTAGAAAGTGAACCGTGAGAATTAATCGATCAACATTGCTCAACTGATAGCCCAACAAGTCCAAGAAGTCGTACCTACCATAGTCACTCAAGTTACTATCGACCTTGTCGCAAATAGAAGAAATAAGGAAGTCATAGTATCCATCGAATGGAAAGAATGTAATAAAATAAAGTAGAGCACCAGTCAGAAGAGACAACTCAAGGTCATTCAGATAAAAGTCGAAAAGAAGTCAGAAATTTTGGAGTAAGGACCCATGAGTCAAGACGGTATATGGACTCTCATCCAAAATGTAATAGCTACAACTGCAATCACCTAGGAGCTTGTATTTTGGGTACCAAGGACAATCTAGTCGGTTACACTACTCGTTACTATAGAAAGGAAAGGAAGGTCAGAAGGACCGGAAAGGGTGCTAAGAATACGGAACCCTAAACCACTCTAAAGATAGGTATTCCACGCTGAATAAAGGCTTGAGCAGCACCAAGAGGACGAACAAAGCTACATAAGCCAATCAAGTAAATTAAGGACGCAAGACCCAAGGAAGGGTATTCGCATTTGGAACTGAAGAGGCACATCAAGATCCAGTATAGTATTCTACATGAAAATGTGAAGCCATTTGCGAAAGGATTGCGTGGCATTTTTGGCGCATGTTGTAGATAAATAGGTAAAGGAGAAGCAAATTCAGAACTTTCCAGTTGTACGAGATTATCCAGAAGTGTTCCCGGAGGAGTTACCCGGACTACCCCCGCATAGGCAGGTAGAGTTCCATATTGATCTAGTTCAAGGAACAGCTCCTGTAGCAAAGTCACTGTATCGTCTGGCACCATCAAAGAGGTAGGAGTTGTCGAATCATCTTCAAGAATTGCTTGATAAGGAATTCATCCGACCCAGCTCATCACCCTGGGGAGTCCCGGTCTTGTTCGTCAAAAAGAAGGACGGATCCTTTCGAATGTGCATAGACTTTAGGGAGCTGAACAAGATCACTATCAAAATCGATATCCTCTACCGCGCATAGACGACCTGTTTGACCAGTTGCAAGGACCTACCTACTTTTCCAAAATCGACCTTCGGTCAGGTTACCATCAGATGAGAGTTCGAGAAGAAGATATCGTCAAGGCAGCGTTCAGAACTCGGTATGGTCATTACGAGTTCTTGGTCATGCCATTTGGTTTGACAAACGCTCCAGCAGTGTTCACGGATTTAATGAAAAGGATATGTCGACCGTACTTGGATAATTTGGTGATTGTCTTCATCAACGACATCCTAATCTATTCGCGAAGCAAGGAGGAGCATGAGCAGCATTTATGATTGATACTGGAGTTGCTCAAAACCGAGGAACTTTACACAAAATTCTATAAGTGTGAATATTGGATCCGCGAAGTGCACTTTTTGGGTCATGTAGTGAACAAGGAAGGAATCCATGTCGATCCAGCGTAGATTGAGGCCTTAAGGAAATGGGAAGCACCGAAGACGCCAACAGAAATTCGACAATTTCTTGGTTTGGTAGGCTATTATCGGCGATTCATCGCTAATTTCTCCAAGATTGCACAACCTTTGACAATGTTAACTCAAAAAGGACAAGAAGTTGTTTTGGGAAGAGAAACAAGAGGAAGCGTTTCGGATACTCAAACATAAGTTATGCAATGCACCCATTTTGGCATTACCCGAAGGAACGGACAACTTCGTGGTGTACTGCGATGCTTCGCACCAAGGCTTAGGATGTGTAATAATGCAAAGTAAGAAGGTCATTGCTTATGCGTCGAGGCAGTTAAAGGTTCGTGAAAAGAACTACACCACACACGATCTAGAGCTAGGAGCTGTGGTGTTTGCACTTAAGATCTGGAGGCAATACCTTTATGGTACAAGGTGCACGATCTTCACAGATCACAAGAGCCTTCAGCACACCCTCGATCAGAAGATGTTGAACTCGAGGCATAGGAGATGGGTTGAGTTACTCAATGACTATGACTGTGAGATAAAGTATCACTCAGGAAAGGCGAATGTGGTAGCCGATGCGCTGAGCAGGCAAGAAAGGGTGAAGCGTATAAGAGCCCGAGCCATGGGAATATTAGTGCAAACCAGTTTGAAAAGTCAAAAACTCGAAGCCCAAGGAGAAACTTCGAAAGATGACAACTTAAAGGAGGAGACTCTTCACCAGTTAGAGAAGGAGTTTGAGGAGAAAATGGATGGAGTGCGTTATTTCAAGGGTAGAGTTTGGATTCCAAAAGTCGATCAGTTTAGGACAATGATCATGGACGAAGCTCATCAATCAAAGTACTCGATACACCCTGGATCTGACAAAATGTACAAGGGACTGAAGGAACACTATTGGTGGCCGGGAATGAAGAAGGATATCGCCACTTATGTGAGCAAATGCCTAACTTGTGCAAGAATCAGGGCAGAACACCGGAAACCGTCCGGACTTTTACAGCAACCGGAAATCCCGGAATGGAAATGAGAACGGATATCAATGGATTTCGTGACCAAGTTACCCAAGACCAAAAAGGGCCATGATTCGATATGGGTAATTGTTGACCGACTCACGAAATCTGCGCACTTTTTGCCAATAAAAGAAATCTTTAGCATTGATCGACTTGCGCAACTATATGTTAATGAGATAGTTATGCGTCATGGAGTACCAATCTCGATCATCTCGGATAGAGACAGCAGATTCACTTCGCGATTTTGGCAGTCACTACAGACAGCTTTAGGTACTAGCGTAGATTTGAGCGCGGCTTACCATCCTCAGACCGACGGACAGACTGAAAGAACCATACAAACGTTGGAGGACATGTTGTGTGCCTGCGTGATGGAATTCGGAGGAAGTTGGGACAATCATCTACATTGACTGAATTCTCCTACAATAACAGTTACCATACCAGCATTCAGTGCGCTCCATACGAAGCTCTTTATGGACGCAAATGCAGATCACCACTTAGTTTATTAGAGATTGGAGAACGACAACTAACTAGGCCCGATATCGTTAAAAAAAAACGACGGTCAAAAATTTAAAACAATTCAGCAAAGGCTGAAAGACAGCCAGGGATCGTTAGAAGAGTTATGCTGATAATCGCAGGAAGGCCTTGGAATTTCAAGTTGGTGACAAGGTACTTTTGAAAGTATCAACGTGGAAAGGATTACGAGGGTTTGGAAAGAAAGGAAAACTAAGTCTTGGATTCATTGGATCATTTAAGATGCAAGAGCGAGTCGGACTAGTTGCATACAAATTGGAGTTACCTTTGGAACTCAGTGCCCTCCATGACACCTTCCACGTATCAAACCTAAAGAAATGCTTGTCAGAGGAAGCAATGGTCCTACCCTTGGAAGTAGTCCAAATCAATGAACGATTGCACATCACTGAAGAACCGATCGAAATTCTCGATCAAGAAATCAAGCAGTTAAGGCGTAGTAAGATACCAATTCTCAAGGTCCGTTGGAACTCAAAGTATGGACCGGAGTTTATCTGAGAACGAGAAGCTCTTATGAAGAGTAAGTACCCACACCTGTTTACAACAGAGCCTCCTGGATATGGCAAATAGTAAATTTCGGGACGAAATTTCTTTCAACAGGGGGTAAATGTGACAACTGACAATTTTGACCTTCAGGTTAGCTACTCGTTAAATCACTCAGTAGCATTTCCGTAGGTTAAAAATTTAGTCATTTAAGTTATTAGAAGAAACTAGGTTAGTTTGCGTGAAAAATTTAGGCAAAAACCTAAAAATCCCGAAAACTGCCCGAAAAAGCCCGTACCGGCCCAAAGTCACCGGAAAACCTGATAATGCCAAATTTAAAGTCAATTTACATAAAATATGATGATTTAGTAGAAATAAAAGTAAACTGTTCTAAATAACCTAATTTCATGCTCGAAAAGTCGGTTTTGTCGAAAAATTTTCGCGAACCGACACTGCGTTCGATTTTAAACTGTATTGAGCTCCATTTTAAAAAAAAAAAAAGAATAAAGAGGTGGGTGGGCCCCACCATCGACGGCCACCACCCACCACACCCTATCATCTCCCTCTTTTTTTATTCTTCCAATACAAGTCATCAAAACCATTTTCCCAAAATCCATACCATCACTTCATTTTCAAATTTGTTTCTCTCTATCATTCTCTCACTCTAAAACTCTCTCAAAATCCAGCCAATATCTTCATCTAAAATCAGATTCTTGAAGGTTTGAAAAAGATTTTAAGAAGTTTTTGTAGTTGTTTCATTAAGGTAAGTGTTGTAGACACATTTTAACTTCGATTTAAGCATTTTGAAGCTCTTTTCTTGTACTTCTTGAGGATTAAACCCTCTTTTTAGTGATGAATACCATTCTTGATGTTTGGGGATGAGGATGAACCTTAGAAATGTGTAAGAACATTCAAAGAAGGTGAAATCCCATGACTCCTCCTTATGAACACTAGATTTGAAGTAAAAATCTCATATTTTGATGTTCTTGATTCTCTTTTTGGGGCTGAACTTTTCTAATAGTTCATGCATGTGTTTTGATGATATCCAAATGTATTTCATCTACTCATTTGATATAAGTTAGGGGTTTTTAGTTTATTATCAAAGAAAACCCCAAATCTTGGTGATTTTATGTGTTTTTGATGAATAAAAAGGGTTATGGAATCTGGAATGTTGCTGACAGATTGTTGTATGTTGTTTGTACGACCCAAAAAGGGTGTTTTTGGATTCATTCTCTTCTGGAAATTTTATGGTACAATATTTTATGTGTTAGGGTTCAAACCCCACTGGAATCACTCAAAAATTCCATGTTTTGAGCCCTCAACCATGTTGAAACTTTTTGGTGTTCATCAGCTTCTAGTCAGAAATTTGTATCAACTTCATGCATGCATATCTTCTTGATAACTTAACTAAAATGCATGATTCTTGATGCTAAGTTCAAGTTCAGTGAGTTAGCTTTCCAAAGAATCTGATATCACCTGATTTGGTTGATTTTTGAGTGTTCAACCAATGAAAAATAATTCGTGGTGTAATCTGTCCAAGTATGGCAGATTCACATGCATGAGTTCATGAGGTTATATCTCATTCAAAAATCATCAAAAATGTGTGAAACTTGTTTCATTTATTAGATATTAGTTTTATCTTGAATATCCCATTTGAAAATCTAATTTTGGTGATTAATGAATTCTATAGAGTACAAACATTACTGACTTGTAATTTCAAAAATGAGTTATGCACACTGATTTTGTAAGAATTTTTAAAATATGTTAAACATCTCCAAAAATCATGAAATTTGGTGGGAATTTTGTTAATACCCTCAATATCAGTAGGTAAAATTTTGGTAACTTGTCTCTTTTTGGAACTAAGCTTAAAGATAACATTTTTACAACACAATGAACCTGCCAGAATCTGAATTCTTTCAAAAGATGGGTTTGTGAACTTCAAGACTTCTCATGTGTTTGAATATTAATAAAGTAACAAAAACCTATTTTGTACCAAGTTGAACTTAATAAATTTAAGTAAAGGCATTACAATAGGATATCGGTATTGACTTGCTAGAAATGGACCGTTGAATTTAGACTTACGTCAATTACGTAATGTGATAGGGCATAAGTAGACTTGGAATCGGGATTATTCACGCACTACCGATTGTTAAACGCAAAACTACTCAAGGTGAGTATTCACAGCCCCTGTTTTACCGTTTTTACGTATTTGGGGTGAAAAGCGTGTTGTTGATAAAAAGTTATGAATTATGCTTTCAAGCAGAAGTTATGTGAATTATGATTAAAAGTTGCTTTCTAGCAAGTGATTATGCATTATGATGATATGTGTTGAGTAAATCCCCTTATAATATACACTACCATTAACTTATTAGGAGCCTATGACTTAGTGGATAGCGCTATTTGGTACCAAGACCCACCCTACTGACTGACGAGTTGAGGGTGCACTATTTCAGAATTGACGACTACACATGTGGGGCAAATCCCCACCGCTGAGGTACTCGTTGGCAGACGATCTACACATGTGGAATTAAGTTCCACCGCTGAGGTAGTTCGTGAGAACGCTCTGCCCATGTGGTTCGCTACCACCTCTGAGGTATTCGTTGGGGTTAACGGATTGGTAGTGGCTCGAACTTACATATCTTATGCATAAATGTGATTTTTGGCGTGAGCGAACGTCCAAGGATTCCATTGTTCTTACGATAAAGATTTTCTATTTATGAAAATGTGAGTGAATAAAAGATTCACTGAAAGGTTATTGCATTCAAGCTGTTTTGTGCATATGAAAACCTGTGAACTCACCAACTCTCGTAGTTGACAGTTGTTTTAACATGCTTTTCAGGAAATCCGAAGGTGAATGATAAAGTTTAATTTTGGGCAATTGTAATCACCAATCGAGAAAACATTCTTTTTGTTAAGTCTGTAAACTTAAATTTATGGTTGGATTGTAATACACTGTAAACTTTAATTATTTTTGGTATGAATGATTGGTGCTATTTATCTCCTATCGCTATGAAATCTAGACTGTCACACCTTGCGGTTCCGCTTTAGCGGGGTGTTACATCACCTCATCCGAGAGATCATTGGAAGAGGAGATGTGAGAATATGCAAGATTCCAACAGAAGACAATGTCGCAGATCCGCTGACAAAGCCACTAGCGAGGGTAAAGCATGAGGCACATGCGAATTCCATTGGGATGGAGTACCTGGAAGCCAGTAGCTAGTTCTTAGTTTATTAATTATTACTATAGTTTAATTTAGAAACAATATAATCATGTAAAGTTTTTTATTTCACAGTGTGTTGGAAATAAATGGAGGTTTTTATTCTCATGATTGTTCTAAATTAACTATTTTTTGCATATTTAACGTATCCGTGATTTTACAAAGTTTTGTATGAAATCTAAATTTCCGTAGCCACTTATTGAAATGGGAATTTCAATAGGAAGTTTAACGCTATTATAAATACTTGATGATTTATTCAAAGTAGAGAATAAAAGCACAAGTGATGTGACCAAGTATTTATAGATACTCATCAGAGTGTTTGGGTATTGGAAGTGACCAGTAATCAAGTCTGCTTCATGGAGCCTCAGTCATAAGCACTGCTTGATAGGTTGTCCTTAGACCTGAGATACTTGGTTTGGGAACGCGAGGACTACTGTACTCTTAGCACGTACTAACGCTACACCGTAACAGGGTGGCCATACGGGACGTGACTAGATGCAGCGGAAGCCGTGGATCCAAATGCAAGTAGTCAAGAAGGGATTTGCACCTCTTTCAAAAGAGAGATATTTCCGGGCCCCTTGACGATTAAGATTGGCAGAAAACGCGTGGCCACGCTCGGATAGAATAACAGGCGTTATTTAGTAATATCCGTTACTGCAGGCAATCGGAATCAGAGTCAAGAAATACTTGATTTTAAGAAATGAATCCTCCACTCCATGTCTTAAAACACTTTAGAAATATCGTGTGCAAAAGGAATGAACCTGTGTACAAATTCAAATATGAATTGTATCTCTGTCTGTAAGAGATCTTATAACCTGGTTAACCTAAGTGTCTGGCTAGGGACCTCCTTAGGCTAATGGTAACAGCACAGTTACTAGTCTGGCACAAGTGGGAGTCTGTTAGGATTATGTGCAAGATAGTAACAAGGTTTACCGTATCCAATGTTATAAGACACTAGTAGGTCACACCGCTGCACGCCAAAAATGAGAACATTTGGATTATATGAGAAATAATTAATTGATTATTAATTATGTTAGAGCAAATATTATTGTATCCGAGATCTCAAGATGAGGAAGCAATATTCTAGTCAAACAAAGTCAAAGGATGGAAGTCAAAGAAGAAAGTCAAGCATCAAAGTCAAAGTCAAAGCATTAATATGTAAAGTCAAAGTATTAGTTAGAAAAGTCAATGTTAGTAAGTGTTAAGGTCAAGGGTATATATAGTGTGTTAGAAAGAGTTAGTAATAGACTTGATAGGAAGAGCTTAATTGTAACATTCATGTGTGTGCTTTAGAGAGAGATTCTAGAGAGAGAAAGTTCATATTGTAAAGATTCAATCATGAAATGAAGATTTGATTGCTTAATCCATTGTTTCTTGCACTTACAAGTGGTATCAGAGCTATGGCAGAAGATTGGTGCACAATTTGATGAAGATTTGAAGAAATTTGAAGAAAATTGAAGAAATTTTGAAGAAATGGGTTTTATAGATTTTTTGTGTAGATTTGTAGATTTTGATGTAGATCTTGTAGATTTGTGTGTGTGTTTTGTGTTTCTAGTGTGTTTTTTAATCATCTCTAACCATTCTAGATCAAATTTGCTTCAAAATTTGAGTTTTGATTTTTGAAGATCTTCAAAGTTCATCAATGGAGGTCATGAGTGATTGTGAGATTTAGTGTGTTTTTGATTCGTTTTTTTTTGGTGGATTTGTTTCTAAAAAGTGTTTTTGGACATAAATCTACCTTTTGTTTTTGATTTTAGAGGTTATTTGTTTGTTTTTAAATTTTTTGAGTTGAAAGTGTTCTTCATGTTCTTGAGTTTTTCTTGGGGAAGAAGGTGAAATTTTTGGGTGTTTGATCCAAAATTTTAAGTATTTTTTGCAAAAAGTTGTTTGTGGGTAAAGTTAGAATGTCTCGAGTCTATGTTTGTGTGTTTCAAGGCTTTGGTAAGTGAAAAAAGTGAGTCAGACTCGAGATAGAGGTCAAAAGCATCAGTCAAACTCGAGTCAGCACATATTTTTGTGAGTAAGAGCTCGAGTCAGATCAGAAGGCCAATCAGACGCTCGGCCAGAGCGTGGATCAGCGGTCAGACGTTGCAGTCAGAGGTCAGAGCTCGGTCAGAGCGATTTTCATGGGTCAGATCTCGAGTAGAAGCTCAGTCAGAGCTCCCTTATCACTGCTGACCGCGTGCATGACGTCATGCTGACGTCACACCCCGCTCGAGTTCAGCGCGTGGAGCGCGTGTGATTGCGCGTCAGGCGCGTGTGATTTTATGTGCAGCGCGTGGAGGCGCGTGCGGAGCTTATTTCGAGCCATTTCTTTTTGTATTTCGAGCCATTTTTCGTATTTCGAGCCATTTTTCTTCCATATCTCGAGCCATGTTGTGTTTCTCGAGTCTTGTGCTTATTTTTGAGTGTTTTTGAATGTGTTTAAGCTATTTTTTGGCTAGTGTACTTGGAGGTTTGATTGTTTTTCTTTTCTTTATTTCTTTTCCTTTTATTAAATAGTTGTCTTGTGTTTTTCTTATTTGTTAATTTTTTAGTTCTTGTTTGTGTGATTTCAAGTTTGTGAGTCGTTTATATTTCTTGTTTTGTCTTTTTCAGTCTTTCAAGTTTATTTTTACCCACTTTCTTCAGAATTTTTGATTTGTTTGAAATAAATCATTTGTGCACTACTCACACTTCTAATCGAAGTTTCTGTTGACGATCCTTATTATCCTATGTGCAGATAACAATGGATTCTGATGATGAAATACGGTACGAAAGAGATTGGGATACAACAAAGAGACTTGAACGTGAGAAGGCTAGTCTTTCAGCTCAGCTTGCAAAAGCAGTTGCTCAATTTAAAGAAAAAGAGCTTCATTTGAAAAATCATATCAAAGAATTAGAGCTTCAAATGAAAAATCAGATTAAGGAGAAAGATCTTCAAATGAAAAATCAGATCAAAGAAAAAGAGCTTGATTTTGAAAAACAAATTGCAGAGACAAAGCTTCAATGTAAAAAGCAAATTAAGGAATCAAGCAAGATAATTCAATTTTTAGATGAGAAGCTTCACAAAATAGGTGTTTCTGAACGGACAATTTTTCTAAACAAACCCAGTGCTCTCAGAGATTTTCTTGATGTTAAATGGGGTTTAGGTTATGAGAATCCAAATGTGTTGAAAAAAGCTCTTAAGGAGAAATCTGCATTTTATGACTTTTCAAGTATGTTAATGAGCACCAGATTTCCTTCTTTAAAAGGTTTTGAAATCAAGGAAGACTTCTCAGATATGCAAGAGATTGAAAAACATGATCCTGTATATTATGAACCTAAGTATCATAAGGTCAAGTTTGTATATAATTCAGACACTCTGAGAATCAAATCAAAAGACTCATCTAATTCTTCTGATTTTCTGGTGTATCCTGATATTCCTTCATCTCAAGAATCAGATATTGAAGCTAAACCGTATGTTCCTACCTTGGCTTTAGAAGAGAAGATTGCAGATCTTGAAAATCTTCTCAAGACTACTCAATCTGAGTACGAATCTCTCAGGATTAAAGAAAAGACAGAGCACAATGCTGAAAGAGAGATGCTTATTAAGCAAATCCAGATTCTACAACAAGTTGTGTATGAAAGTGAACATGATCTGATGAATGAAAGAAACAGGTTTGCAAAAGACAGAGAAGAATATGTTCAAGAAATTTTAGAGCTTCAAAGGACAGTGGCTGATCTTCAGAAATTATTAGAAGACAAAGCTGGACAGGAAAAGCAAAATGTGGAATTAGAGTTTGCGAATGAAAGACACAAGTTTGAAACAGATATTGAGCAGCTTACAAAGACTGTTTCCGATCTTCAACATACTTTAACAGACGAAAGAAAGGTTTTTGATTTGAAAAGTGAAACACTTTCAAAGAAAATATCTGAGTTAGAGAAGAAGATTATCCTAGATAAGAAGAATTCTTTGAAGAAACCAAGTTTTCGTGTTGGGAAATATCAGAATCTAATGCATGAGTTTGAAGAAGAGATCCAAGTTGTTCACTCAGAGAGGAAAGTTGGTGACAAGAAGAGTATTGAGCTTCAAAAGCAGATCGTTGACTTACAGAATCAGTTATCTGATGTAAGAAATCAATTTAAACAAAAAGAGAAGGTTCTTCGACATGAAAAGACTGTTTTAGAACAGATAATCGCTGAACCTAAAAAGCCAACTCTTCTGGAAACAGACTTTGAGGCCCAAAAGGAAGCGTTTAAGACTGAAATGAGGAAGCTTACAAGCAAGTTATCTGGATTATCGACTGATATCATGAATGAGCAACGAATGCGATCTGATCAACAGAAGAAGATTAATGATCTTCTTGAAGAGAGAAACAAGCTTTCTTCTAAAGTGAAGGAACTTCAGAAGACAATTATCGAAGCTCATGATTCAAGCTATGTGGATAGTGCTTCACGGAGTAATATCAACTCAAGTGGTCAGATTCGTACTTCAAATCTCTTCTATGATCGTCGTGTTGATTATTCAGGTAATCATCGTTTTTCAAATAGTAAGTTTGTTTGGCAAGTCAAGGGAGCTAATGCAAAGGTAAATCATACAAAATCTTTTGCTTCGGAATTGATAGTTCACAAGAACAAATTTTTCCATGATACTTCTTTTGGTAAGTCTCGGTTAGTTTATTCTACAAATAAACTTCTTAGTCTATCCAAAAGAAAATCATCTGGTTCTTACTTTCAAAGAAATGATTTTGTAAGTGACGATTATATAGATGAACGATTTGGGATTTACAAGATTTCATCTTATAACCCAAATTTCTCTAACATAAAAGGATCCACATCCAAGTGGATACCAAAATCTGTTTGATTTTGCAGGTTTATGGCTCTTGAATAAATCAGTTCAAGACCCGAGCATCAATGTGTTATATGAGCGTTATTGTAAGTATCCCTCTAAACCTTAGTTCATAACTTGCACTTAATTGTGTTTCACCGTGGTGTTCATCTTCAGGAACTTACTTGTGTTCGTTCCTTTCCGATTCTAAATCGTTTCACGAATTACCACGTGTTATATTTTTCTTCACATTGTTATTTCCACATCTCATATATTCGTTGAAATTATTCGGTGGAAATACACTCGCTTGAATTCCAATTTGATTTCAATGCACGTTATTTCATTTCAATGATTCAATTCTTATTCAGATTATTCATTGTGAATTGTTCTTCACAATTAAATTTTCTAATCATTGATTCATTTATTGAATACACTGTGCTTACTGAGTCTATCTGTTTAGCGCTTGAATTTTGTTCTTTGGAATTCACGATCAAGATCTTTGATTTCTACAATCAATCATCACTTGTTAGAGCATTTGAATGAATTTCTTCAACATATGTTCTCATCAACATATGATATCTTCAATATTTGTTCCCCATTTCTGTTCAACATATGTTCCTCATATACATATTGTATCACATATGAATCACCATCATATCACGTTCTGGTATGAATATACTCACAGTTTCAACGAATATCATTTCATGATATCAACATAGTGTGATAGGATATAGAAGTTTCTATGATCAATCCAGAGCCGGAGGATCTACCCAAGAAACACATCCCTAGGTTAGACCTAGTTTGTGAGGGTGTGAATGAGGTAAAATGTCCGAGAGCTTGAGTGTAGGGTGAGTTAAAAAGAAAATGGTGAGTGTGAGACAGGATCAAAAAGAATAAAAGAAGATCCTTCCCAAACTGATACACTTATCCGGGTAACCACATAATCTATTCATTCTCGTTCTTTGGAGATGAATATTGAAACAAGACATGGACCCAATGTCGATAACTCGTGTCACCCCACCGAGCTACTCAAATATCTCTTAAAAGATGTTTGTTTCAATTCTCACGGAGAATTAGCATATCATCTATCTAATCTTCACTCGGAAGATTTAGATATTGAAACAAGGACGACATCCTATCCGGTCTCCGAACTTCATATTCTATGCACAAGAGTCATTGATTTTCAATCTGCGTCCCAGGTTGAATCAATATTTGAGCCTAATTGATATGATGATATTTCTTTGACACTTGCACGAGTCTTTGTGATTCCAATTGCATATCTTTGTGATATTGCCGGAACAATCTGAGAACTTAGTTTTATAACTTTGATTCAGTGATGACTGGAAGTCCTATCAGTGCTACCCTGTTGCCAACACTGAAAATAGGCCACACAATTCTATGAGTTGTTGTGTCAATAGTTGCTAAATGTGCTTCTATGTTAGTTGATTACCCATCATTTGAGGGGGAGCAACTTGAGCTGGATTTGAGGGGGAGCACTCTGATATGGATGAGCTGTTTGATTGAGGGGGACATATGGTTCTTTGAATGGTAAACCAACTTTTGAGGGGAGCAGTTCCTGTGAATGAGTTATTTGATAATGATGTCTTTGATTGTTCATGATGCTCAGGATTCTCCTAATCATCATGAGGGGGAGAAGTTTCATCAAAGACATTTGCAAAAGCATGATGATGATATGGGATATATGTGCAAGAGTTCAGGATGATATGTGTTGAAGATTTCAAGACATCAAGTATCGTTGATTTGAAGAGTTCAAGATAACAAGTATGGTCGATTGAAGATTTCATGATGTTGGTTCATTCAAGTTTTGAGGGTTTATGTGAAGAAATGTGTTGTGAAGTAACAGTTAAGGGAAGAAAGCAAGTATTAAGGGGGAGCTAAAGAGAGATCAAAGTTTAAATCTTTTGAATCTAAGGTTGAAAAGCCTTTAGATTTAAAGATTGAGTTCGAGTTATGAAGGTTGATGAAAGAATGGTTTGATTTGCTGAAGTTGAGAAAGAGGTTTGAAGAGTTTGAAGATATTATGGATTTATATTGAGAAGGTGAAGAGCTTAGTACACGTAGTGTCAAAGCTCAGAACCTAAATATCCTTGACCATTGGCTTTGGTTACCTTAAGAAGGGTTTCTGGATTTGACCTCAAGAGGGATTTCTGGATTTGATGAAGACTGCTTCAAGTTGAAGAGTGTTTTTCCAAAGATGTTATTTGAAAAAGGGGAGATTGTTATGTGTTGAGCTTATCTGGTTGATTGCGATGATCTGATTTCAAGATTGAAGATCTTGTTCTGAAGTTGATGCGTGTATAAATGGGGAGATTGTTAGTTGTTTGAAATTAGTGACCAGAAAAAGTTTGTTTGACATGAAGACAAAAGTTTGTTAAAGCTGGAGTTCATTTTGAAGAGCGATCTCGAATACAAAGGGGGAGATTGTTAGAGCAAATATTATTGTATCCGAGATCTCAAGATGAGGAAGCAATATTCTAGTCAAACAAAGTCAAAGGATGGAAGTCAAAGAAGAAAGTCAAGCATCAAAGTCAAAGTCAAAGCATTAATATGTAAAGTCAAAGTATTAGTTAGAAAAGTCAATGTTAGTAAGTGTTAAGGTCAAGGGTATATATAGTGTGTTAGAAAGAGTTAGTAATAGACTTTATAGGAAGAGCTTAATTGTAACATTCATGTGTGTGCTTTAGAGAGAGATTCTAGAGAGAGAAAGTTCATATTGTAAAGATTCAATCATGAAATGAAGATTTGATTGCTTAATCCGTTGTTTCTTGCACTTACAAATTATTTAATGAGAGAGTTAAAATAAATAGTTAGTTAAACTATTTATAAATTAATTAATTAGTTGACTTAATTATGGAAATTATATTTGGAGATAATTACCAAAGAATCTTATATGGAATAAAACTCTGCCAAGTTTTATTCATATAAATAAAAGGGTTAAGGGTTTATCAGATATATGATAATTCAGTTTTAATCCTACAACTCAAAAAAAACTCTCTCTCTCTCTCCCCTAAAAACCGGCGCCGAATTCCAAGAGAAGGAGGTTCGCATTCGTTTTTCGGGTAATCCTCGGTGGTGGTCTAGCAACCTTCTCGCGTGGTGTCAGTGGCGGTGTAACCCCTGCCAGCTTTCCGGAAGTCTACTCGCAAAAGGTAAAATTGCTAAACTCACTTTAATTGTGTCTGTTAGGGTTTAAGATGGGTCCGGGTTTGGGAATCGTTTTGTTATCCGCTGCGCACCGTAAGTGCCTTCGGTTCCCAACACTTACGTTTTAGGTTGATTAGCCATTTAATGCTGCTCCTATAAGAGTAGACCCGAAACTCTTGCACATGCAAGCTTCTTGATATTATGAGGGAATTGATGCAGTCCACATAAGCTCTTTATATTGTGCGACGTGTTCCACTATATCTGTGATCCCTGAATATTTTTTCGTGAAGGCGGGAATGTTGTATTTCTTCGGTATGTCCATGAGTGTGATTTCGTCGACGTATGGTGAGGCTTGGAATCCTGTTTTAGGTTCGACTTCAACAGGTACCGCCGCTCCAGGGAGTTTTGCGAGCAATGCGAGCATTGCTTTATTTTGCTCTTCTAGCATCTGTTGGGTTTTTGTGGGTATCCTCGGATCAAACTGACTCGAGGATTATCTCAGATCTATCGAACCTCGCTGGTTTGATATATCTCATAGGTTAATCAAACTGATAAAACCTACGCGATCAGAAACACCCTGTTTCTGATCTAATCGTGCGGAAGCAATATAACTAAAAACCCATTATTAGCCTAATGATCTTTAATCGTTTTAGTTTTAATCCTAACAGATTAGATTAAGTCAATTTACCTGGATTGCTTGATGATAGTCCACCGGTGATCGACCAACGAACGTGCTTCTAGTTGAACTGTATGAAACCCGAACAACAAAACTGGAACCCGACCTGGGGGGGGGTCGGCGCCGGTTTGGAGAGAGAGAAGAGGAGGGAAACTAAAACTGATTTTCTTAGCTAAAAGCTTAGCCTTTTCCTTAACCCATAAGGCTTATTTATATGGAGGAAAAATACAGTTTGTATGAGATTCAGTTTCCTTTTATAATTATCTCTAATCTCTTTTCCTTTTTAAATAGCTGGAAAAGAATTTGCATACGATAATTATAATTATATATATTTATCTAATATATATATAAACCTTATTAATTAACTATTATATATTTATTTATCTAACAAATATATAATATCCTAATTAATTAATAACCCTCCAACTTCGGTAATTCTAACTGTAATTACCCAATTGATTTATAATACACTATTATAAATCCTAACTCTCCATTTCTGGGTTTCATCTAACTTGTTCGACTTATAGGTCCTCACAGGTGTGACCCTCAAGTGTCTTGTAACATTGGATGTGTAATCACTTGGTTTGTCAACTCTACACATAATCCCTAACAGACTCCCACTTGTGCAAGTTGGCAATACCGCCTTTGATTACACGGACCTAAGGAGTCCCCTAGACAGGCACTTAGGCTGACCAGGTTACAAGAACTCTTATACCCAGACAGGTGATATAAACATTATGTAAGGAAATAGTATCTATGAAGCCACTGTTCATTGATTTGGGTATATCTTGGCTTTTCCCTTTGCATCGCGATATTTCATCTGTGAGTATGAGCTTGGAAAGTGTCAACTCTAAATACTCAAGATTCTGTTCTCTTGATTATCTGACTTTCACTGATAGGTAAACGACAAAGAACTAATCAGTTCGTTTGGGCATGGCCATGCACTTCATCAGTATACTTAGTCAGTCAAGATGGGCCCAGAAATATCTCTCTCCTGAGAAGAGGTGCAAATCCCATCTTGCATATCTGCCTTTGACACCACGGCTTCCGCTGAATCTAGTTACACCCTTTATAGCCACCCTGTTACGGCGTAGCGGTTGAGTGCACTAAGAATTCAGTAGTCCTCATGATATCAAATCAGATACCTCAGGTGATAGGGACAACCACTGTGAGATTCACTTATGACTTTACTCCAAGAAGCAATCTCAACCGCGGATCACGTCCGATATTTGCTACTCTATCAAATATCTGTGCAACTTTTAGTCTACAAAACTTGTAGCTGTTATTCAGCAACTGATCATAACTACCTAAAAGTTCACAATGACTTTAATACCTTATCATGCTCCCACATTGATAAGTTGTCACGGACAGATTTTGAATGAATACTGGAAACTAGTTTCATTCCTGGATTAATTAAAACATGCAAAAAAATGGTGAAAGTAATAAAGAAATTAATTTTGTATAGTCCATACTACACGCTGTAATAATAACAAAATTAAATGTCTTTTCTTTAATAACTTTCATATTATCTATTTAACATTTGTTAAATACTGGTCTAAAATGAAGTATCACCTACCTTCAGTTTATACCCTTTGATTAAAGTTTACCATTTTAATCAAAGTGATAACCAAAAATACAAGTCCGTTTATAGGATCTACTTGTATCTGCTAATTATTGTTTTGCAAACACCTCTTAAAAACAATAACTAGTCTTTTATCATATTCCATGAACTTGGAGACCTGGACTAACTTCCAGTTCCTGAATATGTAAGACTGCAACTTTCCTTAGTTGCTGTGTAGATGAATGATTTCTACCTGAAATCAGATTCCATTTGCAATACTGGCAAATCTGCTGGAATCCTATATTTTAATCTAACACTTTAATTATTGATTTCTAAAGTCAGTCACGACCTTTGTTTCAAGGATCTTGAAACTTTTACCCTTTTTGACTAAAAGGATAAATTATATCTTATGAATTCTTATCCTATCTGGATTTATGAATCCCGAGATATATCAATAATTATATCCTTTATTCTTTATCTAAGACTAGATAGAGAATAAATTGGGCTCCCACTTGCTTATAAAAACTAATTATTACTCAGAATTTTACTATTGACTTAGTCAAAACTTTGATTAGTCAATTCTAATTTTAAGTAATGAACTTTGAGAATTTCCTTTTATGAAACTTAACTGGATTTGGTCAAATCCTAATTCCAGATCTTGGAATCTTTCTAGTTTCATAAATACTGTTATTAACGCTATCTGAGCTAATATTCTAAATTCTCTATTTAAAACATTTGAATAATGAAACTTGATCAAACTAGATTAGTTAATTCTGAGAATTTCTTTTATAAAACTTAACTGGATTTGATCAAATCCTGATTCCAGAACTTGGAATCTTTTAGTTTTATAAATACTGTTATTAACGCTATCTGAGTTAATATTCTAAATTCTCCCTTTTGATCACCAAACCATTATTCATAAATGTTTTATTCTCAAAAACACATTCCTATAGAATTTCGTGTGTTTTAATAGTTTTTATGCAAAATACTTCAATTTAATAGATTTTATTGAAGTAGGCAACATCTAGGATCATACAAACACTAAGCACAATCAGATATTTCAATGTCAAGATAATAATTTTTGAAATAAAACCATAGAATTATAAATCCAAAAATTACAATCATCCAAAAAACTGTTTAAAACATGAAAAATAGAAATAACTGTTTTAAAACTTAAATCCATAAATATCTTGACTCAAATTGAAATAAACTTGTGCTTCAGATCCTTAGCAATCTCTGGGCATTTCACTTCTGACCTCCTGCAATAATCATTTGCTCTAGGTATCAGAATACTTGTAAGCTAACAAGTAAGAAGTGACAAAAATAAAGCAATCATAAATTTCTGAGGTTTATATACCTGCTTTTTGATGCTTAGGGCAGTTTTGCCTCCAGTGACCGATCTCATTGCATATAAAGCAGCGGTTTTCGGTCCTAGCTTTGTTTGGCTTAACCTTCTTGCCCTTGCCCTTGCCCTTGCCTTTCTTGGGTGCACTCTGGATGGCCTGGACTGGTCCTTTTCCTTTACTGGTGCTAGCTTGCCCATTCTTCTTTTTAACCCCTCCGTCTTTCACCATCAAGACATCTTTTGTCTTGTTCTTGTTCCCCATGTTCAGTTCAGCTGTCTTAAGCATGGAGTGCAACTCTGCTATTGTTTTCTCTATGTTATTCATATTGTAATTGACTACGAAGGGCCTGTAGTCTTCTGACAGTGAATTGAGTATGGTGTCTGTTGCTAGCTGCAACGGAGCAGGATGACCAAGCCTCTCCAGATGATCTAAGTGCCGTTTCATTTTCATGACATGGTCACTTACTGATGTCCCTTTTGCCATCTTGCACTCATTAAATGCTTTGGTGGCATCGTAACGTTCTGTACGAGCCTGGGTCTGGAACATGTCCCTCAGCTGGCGGATCATGTCATAAGCATTTGTATTTATGAGCCCTACTTGCAGATCTGGGCTCATAGTTGCTAGCATCAGACAGGCAACATCAAGGAGATCATCCGAGTGCTTCTTGTGGGCATTTCTGGCAGCAGCCGGAGCGTTTGCCGGAGGTGCCTCCCCAAGTGGCTCTTCAAGCATATACCACTTTCTCTCATGTCTGAGCACAATCATTAGATTGCGCTCCCAGTCGAGAAAGTTAGAGCCGGTCAGTTTATCCTTCTCTAGGATAGATCGGAGGGAAAGATTGTTAGTGCTGGTAACAGTGCTTGCCATCTACACAAAATATAAACTTTTGGTTTTTAGCAACTGTAAATAGATTCCAATAAAATATCAATAAACCCTTAAATGATCAATTTATTGGACTAGGATCCTTATTTCATACGTCCTGATGTGCGTAATGTTCTTGCTCCACCAGACCCGTATTTATTTTGGTAGGTAAGGACTTTTACCAATCATGTCTAACTGACATGACTCCTAGATCTTTTCGGGACTTATGGCAACTACCTGTGCATGTTTTAGTCCCTCCAAGTGCTTTTTGGCCCGGTACCACCCGGTGAACATTATAGTACCAAAACAGATCTCACCATTTTGGGACCTGATCACTATACTCTGGCCGGTACCACCCGGAGATAATTCGCAGAGTTATGTAACCCCTCCAGCTTCAGTTTGAACACAGACGTTGAATGTGTGATCACTTACAACGCCTATGTACTTTACGCCGAAGGTGCCCCTAGATGGGTTGCACTACTGATCTATGATTTTCAGGGTTTTGTAAAGCTTTACTTCCAGGATTTTGAAAAACTGATTGTTATAAAGGCTACTTATGTTTTAAACTAACTGTTTCAAACATGCATGTAATTTTAAAACCAACTGTTCTAAAATCACTTGCTAATTAAAACTAACTGTTTTAATAGCACATCTAGTTGATTAAAACTAACTGTTTTTGTCAACTTGCGTTTTATAAAAACAATCATTTGCAGGTTTTAAAACAAAACTATCGTTTTGAAAAAGTTTGACGAAACTATTAAAACCTATATACCTTTTGTGATATAATCCAGTTTTAAAATAACAACTTTATTTAAAACTATTAACATGCAAGGTATCACAAATAATCAATCAACCATGCAATCAAACAATAATTAATCACATAGTACCTAATTATAGTTTTTGCCAACGTTTCCTAGGGACCAATAATGACCTATTTATTTGTAACACCCCGCTAAAGCGGAACCGCAAGGTGATACAGCTAAGATTTCATCGCGATAGGATATAAATCACACCAATCATTCATACCAAAATTTAAAAGAGTTTACACAATATTTCAAGTATTACAATCCATCCTTCATTTAGGTTTACAAATTTAAACAAAATATGAATTGACATGACTGGTGTTATGCAAAAGTTCCCTTAATGAACATATCAAACCTTCGGAATTCCTGAAAAGCATGTCAAACAAGTGTCAACTACAAGAGTTGGTGAGTTCACAGGTTTTTATAGATGTAAAGCAGTTATGTACAATATTCATCCCAAAAGACGTTTATTCGCAATACGGTTGTAAACAGTTTGGTGAATCAGTTCATTCACCCCAAAACAAATAACAGTTTAGTAAACGACAGTGAGTAGATTTCCCAAACGATGTGTTAATTACATGATATATATCAGTGAGTTACTACAATCCTTCATTTCGTGACATTGCTACGCCCCTATTCAGCCTTGCCGGGGGAAAACTAATTCCAGCCGGGGTGAATATTTTTCAATACAGTGCACCTATTACTCGTCAGTTCTAGGTGGGTATGTCAATCCAAATAGCGCTATCCACTTGTATCATAGGCCCAATTTGTAAGGGTTAATAGTAGTGCAGGGGACATTTCATTTATTGCTCACTATATCATGATTCAACAAATCAAAAATTTATTTCATAAAACATTTCATTTCATTTCATTTCGATGCTCGAGTTCATTTCATTTCAATTCATTTGATACTCGAAGCATGGTTTCATTTCAATTCACTTCAATAAACTCAAAACATTTCATTTCAATAATTCATTTTATTAACATACTCACATTTCGATTTACATCATTTTATAAAACATTTCATATAAACGAATCATTTCATTTTGTCACAATATGTCATTTCATTTCGATAATTCAATTCATTTCGCAACAAGTTCACAACCAAACACATTTAATCATATACATGCTTTTCACCCCAAAAATTTCGTAAAAGCGGTAAAAATGGGGCTGTGAATACTCACCTCTAGCGTTTAGTGCGGATTTGTTAAGGTTGGTGCGTGGTCTAGTGCCCGTCTCCGAACTACGGTTGCCCTATCAAACACGTAATTTTCAACGTAAGTCCTAAGTCCAACGGTCCTTAAAAATCGTACCGAAATCCATATAATGCCATTATGTAAATTTTATAGTCCAAATTTAATAAAAATTCCTTTTGTCACAATTTTAAGGTTCTCCAAACATTTTGGGGTTCAAAACTTATAAAATTGGATTTTTCTAAAATTTCAGAATCTGTCAAAATTTTTGAGTTGTAAAAATTGCTATTTTGAACTTAGGTCCTCTAACTATTGAGTCTTAAAATTTTTACCCCCTGAATTATGGGATGTTAGGCACAATTCCACCAAATTTCATAATTTTTAGAGAATTTTTACTAATTTTAAACATTTTTACAATTTTAGTGGTAAGGGCTGGAATTCCAGAATACCTTTAGATAGAGTTTAGTTCATAAATAATTCCATACACCACTTTATCACGAATTTCCAAAGAGATTTCCTAGATAAAACATATACCAAACTTTTGAGATAAGATTCATGCCATAAGGATGGTTTTTGAGAGATTTATGACCTCTTCAAGTGGTGCATGTGTAATCGGCCATAAGAGGACAGCCTACACCACCAACTTAAACTCATTGGTTGAAGTCTCAAAACTCCTCTAAATGACATGAGCTTGGACTTTTTAGAAAGCTAACTCAAAGTACTTGAGTTTAGGATCAAGAAAATTGTGCTTTAGATGAATAATCAAGGAGTTATGCTAGTTTGAAGTTGACCAAAGTTTCTGACCAAACACTGTTGCACACAAAAATGTTTTTGGATGGTTTGAACTCAAATCTTGGTGTTTTTATGCAAAATCAGTGGGGTATGAACCCTAACACCTTAAATTTCATCCCATAAAAATTTCATAAAGAAATGACTACAACAAGACCCTTTTTGAGTCGTACAAAGTACATGCAATTATTTTGACAGAATCTGTCCAACATTTAACATTCAAAATGATACCAAAACACATAAAATCATACCATTTCGGGGTTTTTCTTGCTATTTCACCCATAACTCAGATTATTCAAATGTAATACAACTAATATATGCTTTCATACCATCCAAACCCATGCATGAACTATTGATGAAGTTTAGCACAAGTTTGGTGGTCAAAAACATCATTTAACAAGGATTTTACATCCAAATGGTGTTCTTATGGGGAAGTCATTGACTCTCACCTTCATAGATTGTTTTTCCAACATTTCTAAGGTGGAATCTCTTTCCCAAACACCATAAGGATTTAGAATCCATAGAAGGAGGTTAAACCTCAAGAAAAACACGAAAATAGAGCTTGAAAGGAGTGAAAAACGAATCTAAACTTAACCTAACCTTCTTACCTTTGAGATTTTGATTACAATAACTTGAATGTGGTTTTTAATCTTCAAGAAATCTGATTTTTGAAGATGAGTTTAGGGCTGGACTTGAGAGAGAAATGAGAGGATTTTAGAGAGAGGAAGAGTTTAGAGAGAGAGGGATTTTTGAAAAATGGGTGAAGTGATGATGATGAATTGATTTTGTAGGGAAAAGAGGAGAGGAGAGAGAGATAGGGGGGGGTGGCCGGCCCCCTAGTGGGTCCCACCTCCTCCTCTCTTTCCTTTTATTTTTTTTTTACACACTTTCTTACACTGTCAGTTCGATTCGGTACCGGGTTTTCGGCGTTTTTTGGCAAAAACCGACTTTTCGAAGGTGGTTTTAGATTATTTAGGTCGGTTTACTCATATTTTAAACAGAATAACTTAAATTTTCAAGATTCATTTTAAATTTGGCATTTTAGGATTATCGGGTGATTTCGGGCCGGTTCGGGCTTTTTCGGGCAGTTTCCGGAACTTTTAGGTTTTAGCCTAACTTTTTCACGCAAACTAACCTAGATTATCCAGGCAACTTAAATTCTACCTTTTAGCCTACAGGAACGCTACTGAGTGAATTTAACGAGTAGCTAACCTGAGTGTCAAAATTTGACGGATGTCACAGTTACCCCCGGTTGAAAGAAATTTCGTCCCGAAATTTAATTCTTGCTATTACAGCCGGGGTTTTCTGTGAAGAGATGCGGGTACTTGCTTTTCATGAAGGCCTCCCGCTCCCAAGTAAACTCTGGTCCGTGCCTAGAGTTCCATTTCACTTTGACTATCGGTATCCTGCTGCGTCGGAGTTGCTTGATTCCTCGATCAAGAATTTCGATTGGTTCCTCGGAAACACGCAGTTGCTCATCGATTTGAATCTCATCCAAAGGCAGAACTACGGTCTCCTCCGACAGACATTTCTTTAGGTTGGACACGTGAAACGTGTCATGAATTGAGCTCAGCTCTATGGGTAAGTCCAACCTATAGGCAACAGGTCCGATTCTCTCTATGACCCTGAATGGTCCAACAAAACGAGGGTTCAGTTTCCCTTTCTTTCCAAACCTTATTATCCCTTTCCATGGTGATACTTTTAGTAACACTTTGTCACCAACTTGAAATTCCAACGGCTTTCGCCGATTATCGGCATAGCTTTTCTGGCGATCCCTGGCCGTTTTCAGCTTTTCTTGAACCATTTTGATTTTGTCGGTGGTCTCCTGCACGACATCAGGCCTAAACAATCGATTCTCTCCCACTTCCAACCAATTAAGTGGGGACCTACACTTGCGTCCATACAGTGCCTCGTATGGCGCATACTGAATGCTGGCGTGATAGCTATTGTTGTAGGAGAACTCGACTAAAGGTAGATGATCGTCCCAACTTCCTCCAAATTCCAACACACAGGCACGTAACATATCCTCTAATGTTTGGATGGTTCGCTCAGTCTGTCCATCGGTCTGAGGATGGTAAGCCGTGCTCAAATCCACACGAGTGCCCAAAGCTGCTTGAAGCGATTGCCAAAATCGCGAGGTAAATCTGCTATCTCTATCAGAGATGATCGATATCGGGACTCCATGTCGCATGACAATTTCACCGACATACAGCTGCGCAAGCTTATCGATGCTATAAGTTTCCTTTATCGGCAAGAAATGCGCTGATTTCGTGAGTCTGTCAACGATTACCCAAATCGTATCATGACCCTTTTTAGTCTTGGGTAGTTTTGTCACGAAATCCATCGATATCTGCTCCCATTTCCATTCCGGGATTTCCGGTTGTTGAAGAAGTCCGGACGGTTTTTGGTGCTCTGCTTTAACTTTTGCGCAAGTTAAGCATTTACTTACGTAGATGGCGATATCTCTCTTCATACCGGGCCACCAGTAATGCTCCTTCAGTCCCTTGTACATTTTATCAGACCCTGGATGAATCGAATACCTCGACTGATGAGCTTCATCCATGATCATCTTTTTCAATTGCTCCACCCTCGGAATCCAAATTCTTCCCTTGAAGTAACACACTCCATCCTCTTTCTCCTCAAATTCCTTTTCTACGCCGTGAAGAGTTTCCTTGTTTAAGTTGTCAGCCTTCAAGGCTTCCTTTTGTGCTTCCACTACTTGAGTTTTTAGGCTGGTCTGCACTACCAATCCCATTGCTCGTGACCTTATGGGCTTTACCCGCTCCTTCCGGCTTAACGCATCAGCAACAACATTCGCTTTCCCTGGGTGATACTTAATCTCGCAATCGTAGTCGCTGAGCAATTCCACCCATCTCCTTTGTCTCATATTCAACATCTTTTGATCAAGTATGTGCTGGAGGCTCTTATGATCCGTAAAAATGGTGCATTTGGTGCCATAGAGATAATGTCTCCATATCTTAAGGGCAAACACCACTGCTCCAAGCTCCAAATCATGAGTGGTGTAGTTCTTCTCGTGAACTTTCAGCTGTCTGGATGCGTAAGCGATGACTTTCTCGTTTTGCATTAGAACACATCCCAAGCCTTGATGTGAAGCATCGCAATATACCACGAAGTTATCTGTCCCTTCGGGTAATGCTAAAATGGGTGCGTTGCACAATTTATGCTTCAACACCTGGAACGCTTCCTCTTGCTTCTCTCCCCAAATAAACTTCTTGTCTTTCTGCGTTAGGGCTGTCAGCGGCTGCGCGATCTTGGAAAAGTTTGCAATGAACCTTCGGTAATAACCTGCCAGACCAAGAAATTGTCGAATTTCTGTCGGTGTTTTCGGGGCTTCCCATTTCTTTATAGCCTCGATCTTAGCTGGGTCAACATGTATTCCATCTCTATTCACTACATGTCCTAGAAAGTGAACTTCCCGAATCCAAAATTCGCACTTTGAGAATTTGGCGTATAGCTGCTCGGCCTTTAACAGTTCCAATATCAGCCTCAAATGATGCTCGTGGTCCTCCTTGCTCCTAGAGTAGATTAGGATGTCATCAATGAAGACAATCACGAACTTATCTAAGTATGGCCGACATACTCGATTCATCAAATCCATGAATACTGCCGGAGCGTTCGTCAAACCAAAAGGCATGACTAAGAACTCGTAGTGACCATAGCGGGTTCTAAACGCTGTCTTTGCGATGTCTTCCTCACGAACTCGCATTTGATGGTAACCAGATCGAAGATCGATTTTGGAGAAGTACGTTGCTCCTTGCAGTTGATCGAACAGGTCGTCGATGCGCGGAAGAGGGTAGCGATTTTTAATAGTGATCTTGTTCAGCTCTCTGTAATCGATGCACATACGAAAAGATCCGTCCTTCTTTTTGACGAACAACACAGGGGCTCCCCACGATGATGAGCTGGGTCGGATGAATCCTTTGTCCAAAAGCTCCTGAAGTTGATTTGACAGCTCTTGCATCTCGGACGGTGCTAGTCGATAAGGCGACTTTGCTATGGGACCTGCTCCAGGAACTAGGTCAATGTGAAACTCCACTTGTCGTTGTGGAGGCAATCCAGGTAATTCTTCCGGAAATACCTCTGGAAATTCTCGCACAACTGGAATATCCTGAATTCGCTTTTCCTTCGCCTCTGTATCTATGACGTGCGCCATGAATGCTATGCATTCCTTCCGTAGATGACCTCGCATCTTCATAAACGACACAATCTTGATGTCTCTCTTTGGCCTATCTCCATACACTTCGAGTAATCCTCCATCAGGTAATGGTAATGCGACTATCTTTTCAGCACAACATATTGTTGCTCGATGCTTGGACATCCAGTCCATACCGACAATTATGTCAAAGCTCCCTATCTTGATTGGGATCAAGTCTATGCTAAAATCCTTTCCAGCTAAACCTAGAGTGCATTTTCTGATTATTTTGTTAGCCCTAACTAGTTCTCCGTTGGAGTATTCAATTACGTGGTCCTCTTTCAGATTCTGTGACTTTTTATTTATCTTAGGCCTGAATTCTAACGACACAAAGCTCATATCTGCTCCGGAATCGAAAAGCACAGTGGCAGGATAGTTGTTGAGAAGAAACGTACCTGTAACCACGTCTGGGTTTTGCCTTGCTTCCTCCGTCCCAATAAAAAACGCTCTCCCGCGAGCTAGTCCTCCGCGGTTTCCTTGGTTTCCTGGATTCGCCGGCTGCGCCTGATTTGCGTAAGGCCTTGGATTCAACTTGGGACAAGCATTCCGGTAGTGATTGTAGCTCCCACACTCAAAACAGGCTCTCTTTCTACAATCCTTGTCGGTATGGCCTCCCCTGCCACACCTGGAACAGATAACACATCTCCCAGCATGATGATTCCCACATTTGCCACATCTCTGAGGCATCCCCTTTTCTTTCTCTGCTACTTGCATCTGCATTCCGTAGCTCCTAGTCATTCTTCTATCCTTTCCCGTCTTTCCTCTGAATTGCAGTTTGGGTGCTTCCTCCATCTTCCTCTTTCCCTTTGCCTTGTCACTCGAGAAAGTTCCCGATCGGATAGCGTTGTTGGTAAGGCGGTTTGCTAAGTTAACTGCCTCTTGTAGGCTCTTTGGATCAGCTGCCGTCACGTTACCTCTGATTTCGGGGGACAAACCCCAAACATACCTATCGACTCGGTTTTGTTCAGGTGTCACCAAGTGGGGCACTAACTTGGCTAACTCGTGAAATCGGGTAGTGTATGAGGTGATGTCGTTTCCCTTCATCTCGTGGCGCCATAATTCAGCTTCCAACTTTTGAAGTTCGCTCCTTGGACAGAATTCCTCCTTCAGCATCTTCTTGAAATCCTCCCAGGTGATCTGACCGGTTGCGTCACGGCCACGGACTTGTACCTGGGTGTTCCACCATGTCAAAGCTCGCCCTTGGAGTAGACAAGCGGCATACTCGACCTTATTCCTTTCCAGGCACTTGCTTATGTGAAGGACTGATTCCATACTTTCAATCCATGTTAATAATCCAACAGCTCCCTCTGTTCCATGGAACTCTTTAGGGTTGCAGCTTCGGAAGGATTTGTATGTACAATCTCGTTCCCTTGGCCCTTGATTGTTGTTTTGATTGGTGTTCAGCCCAGCAGCCACCTGGCTAACTATGCCGGGTAACGAAGCCATCACTTGCTCCGATACGAGCCTCGACAAGTCCGGGTTCTCTCTTCTCGGAGGCATGTTTCTAAAGCAACAGCATGCCCACAAGTTTAAATGACACTTTCCATTTTCTAAGTGTAATCGCAATTCTACTTATTTTTCGCAATTTAAATGCCATACTAATTCACGCTATCATTTTAACCTAACGTTTTTAGACATTTCAAACAACCACAATAAGCATGTCAATTGCATATTCATTTTCTAACACATAAGCGGAGCATAGATAAGATCATAAAGCTTCCATTTAATAAAACAAATTCCAAATCATAAATTCACCAAGCATGTTCAAAATACGATCACATCCATACAGTCATCCATAATAATTCATAAATTGTTCAAATCTAGGCATACTGCCCCAAAAATAAGAGTTTTATCAAAAGATCAATCACCAAACCCACCCCCTAGGCCCTCACCCTCCAAACAGTCCACAGAAGTAGGAGTACCACCACGGTCACCACCAAATACACCACCGTATACAGGTGGTGGAGTGATGCCATGGTGTGGCGGAGGAGAGCCACCACTCGAGTGAGCTGCTGGCTATCAGCTCCGGCCACATCGATCAGGGAATCGATCATATGATCATGGTGGTCGATCATATGCTCATGGATACCCTGACCTCTAGCAAGACGTGTGACCTCCTGACGCTCGGTCTGAGTCATTCCTCTCACGCACAGGACAGGGGTACGAGCCATGTGTGGTGGTCGAGGAACTGGTGATGGTCGGGCAACAGGCGGTGGTCGGGCGGCAGGCTGCGGTGGAGGTACTCGAATGATCGGCGACGACGGTCGATAAGGCGGCGGGGATCCTGATGACGAGGACGACGAGGACGACGATGACCCACCTTGGCCCCTGACCCGTGATGGTCCCGCCCCATCCCCGGTGGGAATGCGGAAGGTCATTCGGGTAGGCAGTAGCACGCTCTTCCGAGCGGTGGTGCGAATCCGGAGTCCAGTCCGGACAGCAGGGACAGGTCGAGAGTCAGCGTCATCGTCGCTATAGGGATCCCGCTCTGGCACGGCGGTCCGAGATCGGGAGTTACCGTTCTCGCTACCTGGGTGCTCAGGGGACCCGTGAGATCGGTACTCGGATGGGTCTGACTCGTGAGACATGATACTGCGATAAAAGAATTAAGTTAATTTACGGGAAAATAAAATTTTTCAGAAATAAGTAATTTTGTACATATCATATGCAAACTCACACACAATTTCACATTTTTCAGGAATTTTCGGAAAGTTTAAATTTTTAAACCCTAATAGTATGATCAATTTATAAGTCTTATCCTATTTATATCGTGGCTAGGCGTAGGTGATCAGGCTCCGCATATCTATGATATATCAGAATAACACCTATACTAATCATACTAGTATCTAATTCTCCTATTCTTTGAAATCTTAAAAGTTTTAACTTATTTTGGAAAAACGGGTTATAGTACTTGGTTTTTATGAAAAACCAATGTTCTCTATAACCTATGGCTCTGATACCAAATCTGTAACACCCCGCTAAAGCGGAACCGCAAGGTGATACAGCTAAGATTTCATCGCGATAGGATATAAATCACACCAATCATTCATACCAAAATTTAAAAGAGTTTACACAATATTTCAAGTATTACAATCCATCCTTCATTTAGGTTTACAAATTTAAACAAAATATGAATTGACATGACTGGTGTTATGCAAAAGTTCCCTTAATGAACATATCAAACCTTCGGAATTCCTGAAAAGCATGTCAAACAAGTGTCAACTACAAGAGTTGGTGAGTTCACAGGTTTTTATAGATGTAAAGCAGTTATGTACAATATTCATCCCAAAAGACGTTTATTCGCAATACGGTTGTAAACAGTTTGGTGAATCAGTTCATTCACCCCAAAACAAATAACAGTTTAGTAAACGACAGTGAGTAGATTTCCCAAACGATGTGTTAATTACATGATATATATCAGTGAGTTACTACAATCCTTCATTTCGTGACATTGCTACGCCCCTATTCAGCCTTGCCGGGGGAAAACTAATTCCAGCCGGGTGAATATTTTTCAATACAGTGCACCTATTACTCGTCAGTTCTAGGTGGGTATGTCAATCCAAATAGCGCTATCCACTTGTATCATAGGCCCAATTTGTAAGGGTTAATAGTAGTGCAGGGGACATTTCATTTATTGCTCACTATATCATGATTCAACAAATCAAAAATTTATTTCATAAAACATTTCATTTCATTTCATTTCGATGCTCGAGTTCATTTCATTTCAATTCATTTGATACTCGAAGCATGGTTTCATTTCAATTCACTTCAATAAACTCAAAACATTTCATTTCAATAATTCATTTTATTAACATACTCACATTTCGATTTACATCATTTTATAAAACATTTCATATAAACGAATCATTTCATTTTGTCACAATATGTCATTTCATTTCGATAATTCAATTCATTTCGCAACAAGTTCACAACCAAACACATTTAATCATATACATGCTTTTCACCCCAAAAATTTCGTAAAAGCGGTAAAAATGGGGCTGTGAATACTCACCTCTAGCGTTTAGTGCGGATTTGTTAAGGTTGGTGCGTGGTCTAGTGCCCGTCTCCGAACTACGGTTGCCCTATCAAACACGTAATTTTCAACGTAAGTCCTAAGTCCAACGGTCCTTAAAAATCGTACCGAAATCCATATAATGCCATTATGTAAATTTTATAGTCCAAATTTAATAAAAATTCCTTTTGTCACAATTTTAAGGTTCTCCAAACATTTTGGGGTTCAAAACTTATAAAATTGGATTTTTCTAAAATTTCAGAATCTGTCAAAATTTTTGAGTTGTAAAAATTGCTATTTTGAACTTAGGTCCTCTAACTATTGAGTCTTAAAATTTTTACCCCCTGAATTATGGGATGTTAGGCACAATTCCACCAAATTTCATAATTTTTAGAGAATTTTTACTAATTTTAAACATTTTTTACAATTTTAGTGGTAAGGGCTGGAATTCCAGAATACCTTTAGATAGAGTTTAGTTCATAAATAATTCCATACACCACTTTATCACGAATTTCCAAAGAGATTTCCTAGATAAAACATATACCAAACTTTTGAGATAAGATTCATGCCATAAGGATGGTTTTTGAGAGATTTATGACCTCTTCAAGTGGTGCATGTGTAATCTGCCATAAGAGGACAGCCTACACCACCAACTTAAACTCATTGGTTGAAGTCTCAAAACTCCTCTAAATGACATGAGCTTGGACTTTTTAGAAAGCTAACTCAAAGTACTTGAGTTTAGGATCAAGAAAATTGTGCTTTAGATGAATAATCAAGGAGTTATGCTAGTTTGAAGTTGACCAAAGTTTCTGACCAAACACTGTTGCACACAAAAATGTTTTTGGATGGTTTGAACTCAAATCTTGGTGTTTTTATGCAAAATCAGTGGGGTATGAACCCTAACACCTTAAATTTCATCCCATAAAAATTTCATAAAGAAATGACTACAACAAGACCCTTTTTGAGTCGTACAAAGTACATGCAATTATTTTGACAGAATCTGTCCAACATTTAACATTCAAAATGATACCAAAACACATAAAATCATACCATTTCGGGGTTTTTCTTGCTATTTCACCCATAACTCAGATTATTCAAATGTAATACAACTAATATATGCTTTCATACCATCCAAACCCATGCATGAACTATTGATGAAGTTTAGCACAAGTTTGGTGGTCAAAAACATCATTTAACAAGGATTTTACATCCAAATGGTGTTCTTATGGGGAAGTCATTGACTCTCACCTTCATAGATTGTTTTTCCAACATTTCTAAGGTGGAATCTCTTTCCCAAACACCATAAGGATTTAGAATCCATAGAAGGAGGTTAAACCTCAAGAAAAACACGAAAATAGAGCTTGAAAGGAGTGAAAAACGAATCTAAACTTAACCTAACCTTCTTACCTTTGAGATTTTGATTACAATAACTTGAATGTGGTTTTTAATCTTCAAGAAATCTGATTTTTGAAGATGAGTTTAGGGCTGGACTTGAGAGAGAAATGAGAGGATTTTAGAGAGAGGAAGAGTTTAGAGAGAGAGGGATTTTTGAAAAATGGGTGAAGTGATGATGATGAATTGATTTTGTAGGGAAAAGAGGAGAGGAGAGAGAGATAGGGGGGGGGGGGTGGCCGGCCCCCTAGTGGGTCCCACCTCCTCCTCTCTTTCCTTTTATTTTTTTTTTTACACACTTTCTTACACTGTCAGTTCGATTCGGTACCGGGTTTTCGGCGTTTTTTGGCAAAAACCGACTTTTCGAAGGTGGTTTTAGATTATTTAGGTCGGTTTACTCATATTTTAAACAGAATAACTTAAATTTTCAAGATTCATTTTAAATTTGGCATTTTAGGATTATCGGGTGATTTCGGGCCGGTTCGGGCTTTTTCGGGCAGTTTCCGGAACTTTTAGGTTTTAGCCTAACTTTTTCACGCAAACTAACCTAGATTATCCAGGCAACTTAAATTCTACCTTTTAGCCTACAGGAACGCTACTGAGTGAATTTAACGAGTAGCTAACCTGAGTGTCAAAATTTGACGGATGTCACATTATTTATACTAAAAGCTTCAAAACTCGCGTAGCTCCCACTGGCCTCGCCATGTTTTGTTAGTACTCTGGTAAGATGAATAATTTTTAGTAGCTCCCACTGGCCTCGTTATCTCAAAAGAAAGAAAAAAATTTCTATCCTAGGGTCATTATTACATAAAGGGTTGTAAATGGCACGCAGGCCTCCCCGCAAATATGTCAAGGGTCTAGGTTGGCAAAACACTATAATAGATATATATATATATATATATGCAAAATCAAACTGAAATCCATATATCGAGCTCGAGCAATTACGTAAATATATATGCAATATAATAAAAGCAATATTATAATTACGAGAAAAAGGTCTGTATCCGTTAAAATTATCTTGTCTCAATTATTGCAAAACATGGTTTTATAACTGATTCGAAAAACAAACTGTTTTATGAACCAAAAACCTTTAGACTGAAAAAATGGTTTTTACTTAAAAATGAGATTTATAAATAAATCCTAAAACCATTTTGGCTAAAAATCAATCCTTTTTACCCAAAAATTATTTCAAACAGGTTTTATCGATCCAATTATAAAATACTGGCTTATTCGAAAAATCAGATAAAATTTTAATTTTCATAAAAGATTAATTAAAACTGATTTGAATAAATTTTATCAGATAGAAAATAATTTTGGATAAGAAAAATTTTAAAACCAAGACAATTTCTTTTGGGCCATAATTTGGTCCAAGGAACTGGGCCTTGGGCCTAATAAACGAACTAGGCCTAGACAAACGAAAAACCCTAGGTACAATCCACGGTCAAGAATCAACGTTCACCACCACGCTGGTGGTTTGTTCGTCGAACAGCCGTTGCGTAATTATTATCACTGATCGGCAACGATAGTAACGCTACTACCGCCACCAATCGACCCAATTAATCACCACCATTTGTTGCAACCACCATCCACCACCGCGGGAGCGGCTTCTGGTGGTTGTGGTTTGGCCGCGCTCCAACCACGACCCATCATCTGAACCGCCGGCCACCACCATGCTGGTGGTTTGGCCTTGGCGTCAACCGTGGTTTGATATGGGTTCGACCACCACCACCGATCGGGTGGCGTGGCCTACGGCCATCGTTTAGCACCACCATCCACCACCACGATTGTGGCTTCTGGTGGTGGTGTGGATTTGATTCCAGCCGGTGATCAAAAATTCACCGCCGTTACTCGGCGATTGCCACCGCCTTGGCGTGGCCTTAGGGTAGCCGGCGGTTGGCCTGGTGGTTCAGGGTTTAATCTGATGATAACGGCCAAAGCCGCTACCACCCGGGTTGTTGATCTCGGTGAGGATACAGCCGCTACTACCACCGCTTACCGCCTGCCACCATGACCATGTGGTTTGGCCGGCGGTTGATAATAGACACCGCTACCACCACGGTGGCTATTCTTTGATCGAATCGGCACCGCCGTTTGGCGGCTGTGTTTTTCAATCGACACCACCGCCACCACAATCGGTGGGGCGGTGGTGGTTTCTGTTCAAGGCCGACGCCGCCACCAGGACCAATCATGGTTGCAACCACGATCGGTGGTACACGGCGCCGCTGCGCCGTCGTTCTTTGCCTTAAACCGCCAATCACCGCCACCCACCTGGTGGCGTGAGCTCTTGTACAGCAGCCAGGGGCCGCTACCACATTCTGTGGTGTGGCCCGATAATCAATCACGTCGATCAGCCGCAACCACCACGCTGGTGGTGCGGTGGTGGTGTCACAACCGTAGCCATCACCACTCTGGTGATGGTTTTTCCGGGGTTTTTGTACGAACAACAATTTGATACAAAAATCTAAAATTTTATGTAAAGATTAACAACTTAATTTTAACGGATCACGCATAGATTGATAAATTGATAGATAAAAAACTAAACGATTTGTTAACAATGGCTCTGATACCACTGTTGGGTTTTTGTGGGTATCCTCGGATCAAACTGACTCGAGGATTATCTCAGATCTATCGAACCTCGCTGGTTTGATATATCTCATAGGTTAATCAAACTGATAAAACCTACGCGATCAGAAACACACTGTTTCTGATCTAATCGTGCGGAAGCAATATAACTAAAAACCCATTATTAGCCTAATGATCTTTAATCGTTTTAGTTTTAATCCTAACAGATTAGATTAAGTCAATTTACCTGGATTGATTGATGATAGTCCACCGGTGATCGACCAACGAACGTCCTTCTAGTTGAACTGTATGAAACCCGAACAACAAAACTGGAACCCGACCTGGGGGGGTCGGCGCCGGTTTGGAGAGAGAGAGGCGGAGGGAAACTAAAACTGATTTTCTTAGCTAAAAGCTTAGCCTTTTCCTTAACCCATAAGGCTTATTTATATGGAGGAAAAATACAGTTTGTATGAGATTCAGTTTCCTTTTATAATTATCTCTAATCTCTTTTCCTTTTTAAATAGCTGGAAAAGAATTTGCATACGATAATTATAATTATATATATTTATCTAATATATATATAAACCTTATTAATTAACTATTATATATTTATTTATCTAACAAGTATATAATATCCTAATTAATTAATAACCCTCCAACTTCGGTAATTCTAACTGTAATTACCCAATTGATTTATAATACACTATTATAAATCCTAACTCTCCATTTCTGGGTTTCATCTAACTTGTTCGACTTATAGGTCCTCACAGGTGTGACCCTCAAGTGTCTTGTAACATTGGATGTGTAATCACTTGGTTTGTCAACTCTGCACATAATCCCTAACAGCATCTTTAATCGTACGTCCATTAGATCGTTAATAGGGAGAGTGCCACCAGTTTGTTGGTTATTTGGCTGATTTGGAATATGAATTATTGGAGTGGTTGCAGTTGGAATATGTGACTACGGTTCTGAAATATGTTGAAATGGTCGAGGTCCACAATGAGGTTGAGCGTAGCTAAACATAGGTGGCCCAGAAGGTGGTCCCGATGGAGGAGGAGGAAAAAATGGTCGAAAGTTATTGTTCAGGGGTGGGCTTAGATTGTTTGGGGATCCTTGTGGAGCACTAAACTCGTTTTATGGAAAATGAGGTGGTCTTTGGTGATGCAATGGGAACGTAGGATTAATATGAGTAGTTGGCGGGTTAAAGGCTCGTAATCCTGTACGTTCTCCATTGGATTGTATATTTTGATTACTTAATTGTTGAATTTGGTGTTGGCTTCTGCTAGTTGTTGTTGTCGAGATGGCTGGAAATTGTTTTTCATAATCCTGCAATAAATATTCAAAAGCACTCGAAGAGAATTATTAGTAATCAGGCGCTTTATGAAACAAGATTTTCTCAAAATGGGGCCCCAAGGTGGGGGCCAAATTGTTTATGTAAAAAACTAAACAAATTTATATCGTAAGATGATGTGAAGCTAATCCATCGAGAGAAAAGAATCTGGGTTGATAAAACGTACGATAAAATAAATAAAAGAGACAACACAATTGATGACACAGGAAAAACCTCTGGATCAAGGAAAAAACCTGTTGTGACAACTGTCAGTTTTTGACCTTCAGGTTAGCTACTCGTTTAATCCACTCAGTAGCGTTTCTGTAGGTTAAGAACTAGTTATTTAAGTTTCTAAATGAAACTAGGTTAGTTTGCGTGAAAAATTTAGGCTAAAACCTAAAAGTCCCGAAAATTGCCCGAAAAGCCCGTACCGGTCCGAAATCGTCCGAAAATCCTATAATGCCAAATTAAAGTTAATTTTTAGAAAAATTAAGTTATTTTATTTAAAAATAAGTAAACTAATTTAAATGATCCAAAATTTCCCTCGAAAAATCGGTTTCTACCGAAAACGCGCTAAAAACCGATACTTCGTTAGATTAAGCTGTGTAAATTAAACCTTTTTAAACAATTATTAAAAAAAAAAAGGAAAGAAAAATGGGGGATTGGCCAAGATGGCCAGCCACCCCCACCCTCCAATCACCTCTCTCCCTCTTGTCTTTCCAAGGTTAAAATTATTACTACACCCTCTCATCTCATCATTTTCAAAAATCCCTTTCTCTCTCTATTCTCTTTTTCTCTCTTCTCTCTCTCTAAAACCATCAAAAATCCAGCCACATCCACCATCTAAAATCTGAGTTTTTAGAAGATTCAAACAAGGATTCGAAGTCCTCATAGTCGTTTTATCAAAGGTAAGGTGGTGTGACATGTTCTAGCTTCGGTTTTTGCTCATTTTGGAGCTTTTTCTACTTTTGTTTGAGGTTTAAATCCTCTTTGTTGGATGAACATCATCCTTGATGTTTGAGGAAGAGATTGAGCCATGACAATGTGTTAGAACATTCGAAAATGGTGAAAATCTATGACTTCTCCATATAAACACAAGATTGATGCGAAAAATCACTAGTATTTGGTGTTTTGATACTTGTTTTGGATGGAAAATCGTTTTGATGATGCATGCATGTGTTTTATTGTTATTCAAAGTTTATTTCATTAAAATATTTGTTAAATAATATGAGTTTATGGTTAATAGCAAGAAACCCCCAAGAAAACTTATGATTTTATGTGTTTTGATGGATGAAAAGGGAGTTTTAAATCTGGACAGAATCTGTCTGATTTTGCATGTGTGTTTAGACGTTGCAAAAGTATAGTAAACTGAGGTATTTTCTTACAAAAATTTGATAGATTGAAATTTAATGAGTTAGGAAGAAAATCTCTTTTGAATCACTCAAAAATTCGAGGGGAAACCCATTCAACCAACTAAAAACTTTTTGAAGCTCATCAGCTTTTGGTCAGAAAAGTTATTCATCTTTATGCATGCATATCTCTTGAACAAATTATCCAAAATGCACAATTTCTAACTCAAAACTCAAGTTCTCTGAGTTAGCTTTCCAAAGAATCCAAAATCATGTGATTTGGTGGACTTTTGAGGCTTCAACCAATGAAAATAAGTTAGTGGTGTAGGCCGTCCCATTGTGGCAGATTGCACATGCACGACTTTAAGAGGCCATATCTCCCTCAAAAACCACCCAAATGATATGAAACTTGTCTCATTAGCTTGGTATATGTGTCCTCTAGAAAATCCCTTTTGAAATTCGTGATTTGGTGAAGAATTGAATTCTTTATGAAGCAAACACCCCTGACATGTTTTTCTGAAAATAAAAAGTGCCTACTGATTTTATAAAAAATCTTAAAATATGAAGAACACTTCCAAAAATTATGAAAAATTGTGGGATTGTTGCTAACATCCCAAATTACAGTAGGTAAAATTCTTGAGATCTAACTCTCTTTGGAACTAAGTTATTTGGTGACACCTTTGCATGGGACCAAATCTGCCAGATTTGGAATTATTCAAAAATGTTAATTTGCAAACATTTCTAATTCCAATATGTTTGGATCATAATTTTAACCAACAATCGGTGGTACACGGCGCCGCTGCGCCGTCGTTCTTTGCCTTAAACCGCCAATCACCGCCACCCACCTGGTGGCGTGAGCTCTTGTACAGCAGCCAGGGGCCGCTACCACATTCTGTGGTGTGGCCCGATAATCAATCACGTCGATCAGCCGCAACCACCACGCTGGTGGTGCGGTGGTGGTGTCACAACCGTAGCCATCACCACTCTGGTGATGGTTTTTCCGGGGTTTTTGTACGAACAACAATTTGATACAAAAATCTAAAATTTTATGTAAAGATTAACAACTTAATTTTAACGGATCACGCATAGATTGATAAATTGATAGATAAAAAACTAAACGATTTGTTAACAATGGCTCTGATACCACTGTTGGGTTTTTGTGGGTATCCTCGGATCAAACTGACTCGAGGATTATCTCAGATCTATCGAACCTCGCTGGTTTGATATATCTCATAGGTTAATCAAACTGATAAAACCTACGCGATCAGAAACACACTGTTTCTGATCTAATCGTGCGGAAGCAATATAACTAAAAACCCATTATTAGCCTAATGATCTTTAATCGTTTTAGTTTTAATCCTAACAGATTAGATTAAGTCAATTTACCTGGATTGATTGATGATAGTCCACCGGTGATCGACCAACGAACGTCCTTCTAGTTGAACTGTATGAAACCCGAACAACAAAACTGGAACCCGACCTGGGGGGGTCGGCGCCGGTTTGGAGAGAGAGAGGCGGAGGGAAACTAAAACTGATTTTCTTAGCTAAAAGCTTAGCCTTTTCCTTAACCCATAAGGCTTATTTATATGGAGGAAAAATACAGTTTGTATGAGATTCAGTTTCCTTTTATAATTATCTCTAATCTCTTTTCCTTTTTAAATAGCTGGAAAAGAATTTGCATACGATAATTATAATTATATATATTTATCTAATATATATATAAACCTTATTAATTAACTATTATATATTTATTTATCTAACAAGTATATAATATCCTAATTAATTAATAACCCTCCAACTTCGGTAATTCTAACTGTAATTACCCAATTGATTTATAATACACTATTATAATCCTAACTCTCCATTTCTGGGTTTCATCTAACTTGTTCGACTTATAGGTCCTCACAGGTGTGACCCTCAAGTGTCTTGTAACATTGGATGTGTAATCACTTGGTTTGTCAACTCTGCACATAATCCCTAACAGCATCTTTAATCGTACGTCCATTAGATCGTTAATAGGGAGAGTACCACCAGTTTGTTGGTTATTTGGCTGATTTGGAATATGAATTATTGGAGTGGTTGCAGTTGGAATATGTGACTACGGTTCTGAAATATGTTGAAATGGTCGAGGTCCACAATGAGGTTGAGCGTAGCTAAACATAGGTGGCCCAGAAGGTGGTCCCGATGGAGGAGGAGGAAAAAATGGTCGAAAGTTATTGTTCAGGGGTGGGCTTAGATTGTTTGGGGATCCTTGTGGAGCACTAAACTCGTTTTATGGAAAATGAGGTGGTCTTTGGTGATGCAATGGGAACGTAGGATTAATATGAGTAGTTGGCGGGTTAAAGGCTCGTAATCCTGTACGTTCTCCATTGGATTGTATATTTGATTACTTAATTGTTGAATTTGGTGTTGGCTTCTGCTAGTTGTTGTTGTCGAGATGGCTGGAAATTGTTTTTCATAATCCTGCAATAAATATTCAAAAGCACTCGAAGAGAATTATTAGTAATCAGGCGCTTTATGAAACAAGATTTTCTCAAAATGGGGCCCCAAGGTGGGGGCCAAATTGTTTATGTAAAAAACTAAACAAATTTATATCGTAAGATGATGTGAAGCTAATCCATCGAGAGAAAAGAATCTGGGTTGATAAAACGTACGATAAAATAAATAAAAGAGACAACACAATTGATGACACAGGAAAAACCTCTGGATCAAGGAAAAAACCTGTTGTGACAACTGTCAGTTTTTGACCTTCAGGTTAGCTACTCGTTTAATCCACTCAGTAGCGTTTCTGTAGGTTAAGAACTAGTTATTTAAGTTTCTAAATGAAACTAGGTTAGTTTGCGTGAAAAATTTAGGCTAAAACCTAAAAGTCCCGAAAATTGCCCGAAAAGCCCGTACCGGTCCGAAATCGTCCGAAAATCCTATAATGCCAAATTAAAGTTAATTTTTAGAAAAATTAAGTTATTTTATTTAAAAATAAGTAAACTAATTTAAATGATCCAAAATTTCCCTCGAAAAATCGGTTTCTACCGAAAACGCGCTAAAAACCGATACTTCGTTAGATTAAGCTGTGTAAATTAAACCTTTTTAAACAATTATTAAAAAAAAAAAGGAAAGAAAAATGGGGGATTGGCCAAGATGGCCGGCCACCCCCACCCTCCAATCACCTCTCTCCCTCTTGTCTTTCCAAGGTTAAAATTATTACTGCACCCTCTCATCTCATCATTTTCAAAAATCCCTTTCTCTCTCTATTCTCTTTTTCTCTCTTCTCTCTCTCTAAAACCATCAAAAATCCAGCCACATCCACCATCTAAAATCTGAGTTTTTAGAAGATTCAAACAAGGATTCGAAGTCCTCATAGTCGTTTTATCAAAGGTAAGGTGGTGTGACATGTTCTAGCTTCGGTTTTTGCTCATTTTGGAGCTTTTTCTACTTTTGTTTGAGGTTTAAATCCTCTTTGTTGGATGAACATCATCCTTGATGTTTGAGGAAGAGATTGAGCCATGACAATGTGTTAGAACATTCGAAAATGGTGAAAATCTATGACTTCTCCATATAAACACAAGATTGATGCGAAAAATCACTAGTATTTGGTGTTTTGATACTTGTTTTGGATGGAAAATCGTTTTGATGATGCATGCATGTGTTTTATTGTTATTCAAAGTTTATTTCATTAAAATATTTGTTAAATAATATGAGTTTATGGTTAATAGCAAGAAACCCCCAAGAAAACTTATGATTTTATGTGTTTTGATGGATGAAAAGGGAGTTTTAAATCTGGACAGAATCTGTCTGATTTTGCATGTGTGTTTAGACGTTGCAAAAGTATAGTAAACTGAGGTATTTTCTTACAAAAATTTGATAGATTGAAATTTAATGAGTTAGGAAGAAAATCTCTTTTGAATCACTCAAAAATTCGAGAGGAAACCCATTCAACCAACTAAAAACTTTTTGAAGCTCATCAGCTTTTGGTCAGAAAAGTTATTCATCTTTATGCATGCATATCTCTTGAACAAATTATCCAAAATGCACAATTTCTAACTCAAAACTCAAGTTCTCTGAGTTAGCTTTCCAAAGAATCCAAAATCATGTGATTTGGTGGACTTTTGAGGCTTCAACCAATGAAAATAAGTTAGTGGTGTAGGCCGTCCCATTGTGGCAGATTGCACATGCACGACTTTAAGAGGCCATATCTCCCTCAAAAACCACCCAAATGATATGAAACTTGTCTCATTAGCTTGGTATATGTGTCCTCTAGAAAATCCCTTTTGAAATTCGTGATTTGGTGGAGAATTGAATTCTTTATGAAGCAAACACCCCTGACATGTTTTTCTGAAAATAAAAAGTGCCTACTGATTTTATAAAAAATCTTAAAATATGAAGAACACTTCCAAAAATTATGAAAAATTGTGGGATTGTTGCTAACATCCCAAATTACAGTAGGTAAAATTCTTGAGATCTAACTCTCTTTGGAACTAAGTTATTTGGTGACACCTTTGCATGGGACCAAATCTGCCAGATTTGGAATTATTCAAAAATGTTAATTTGCAAACATTTCTAATTCCAATATGTTTGGATCATAATTTTAACCAACAAAAAGTTATTTTATATCAAATTTGAACTTAACAAATGTAGTAAAGGCATTATATAGGATATCGTTACGATTTATTGAAATATGGACCGTTGGACTTGGAACTTACGTTAAATACTTATGATTTAGGGCAATTCTAGTATCGGAACCGGGACTCGTACACGCACTAACGTTTGTTGAACGCTTTATTCACTCGAGGTGAGTATTCACAGCCCCGTTTTTAACGTTTTTACGTATTTGGGGTGAAAAGCATGTTGTTGATAAAAGTTATGAAAAATTTGCTTTCTAGCAACGTTTGGTGAATTGTGTACATGTATGCTTCTTAGCATGGTTAAATGAATTATGTACACGTATGCTTTTTAGCATGGTTATATGAATTATGCACACGTATGCTTTTAGCATGGTTAATGAATTGTGTACACGTATGCTTTTTAGCATGATTTTGTGAGTATGCATTGTGACGATATGTGCGAGTAAAGTTTGCCCCTTAGAATATACACTACCATTAACTCATTTAGGAGCCTATGGACTTAGTGGATAGCGCTATTTGGTACCAATACCCACCCGAAGGACTGACGAGTGAAGGGTGCACTATTTCTGAAGTAACGACTACACATGTGGGGCAGAAGATCCCACCGCTGTGGTACTCGTTGAAAGACGACCTACCCATGTGGACGTGAGTTCCACCGCTGAGGTAGTTCGCACGAACGTTCCGCCCATGTGGTTAGCAACCACCTCTGAGGTATTCGTTGGGGTTAACGGTTTGGTAGTGGCTCGAAGTTTTACATATCTTATGCATAATTGTGTATTTTGGCGTGAGCGGACGTCCAAGTATACACGTGGTTGTGAACAGTTAAAAAGATTCTGCAAATTTTCTTTTATAATATGTCTGCATGTAAAATTGTTTTGTGCATATCAAAACCTGTGAACTCACCAACTCTCGTAGTTGACGTCTCTTTTAACATGCTTTTCAGGAAATCCGAAGGTTTGATAGGGCTTTTATGGAAATTTAATGGTCACCAATCATGTTATGCTAGTTAATTTGTGTTTTGTGAACGATTGTAAACATTTAAATTATGGTTGGGATGTACTATTGTAAACACTGTTTAAATTTTTTTTATTTATGAATGGTTGGTGTTACGTATCTCCTATCGTTATGAAATCTTGACTGTAGCACCTCGTGTTTCCGCTTTAGCGGGGTGTTACAGACTTGGTATCAGAGCCATAGGTTATAGAGAACATCGGTTTTTTCATAAAACCAAGTACTATAACCAACCTTTTTCGAAAAGAAGTTAAAACTTTTAATTAAAAAGATTTCGATGTATAGGAGAATTTAAAAACTTGTACGATTAGGATAGGTGCTATTCTGATATATCATAGATAAGCGGAGCCTGATCACCTAGGCTTAGCTATGATATAAGTAGGATAGGACTTATGAACTAAGCGTACTGTTAGAGTTTAAAAGTTGGAACCTTCGAAATTTTCCTGAAAAACATAAACCGTGTGAGTTCACATAAGCACATCATGATTCTGATATCTACTATAGCACTTGCGCGTTTAAGTAAAGTAACGCCTTTGTTGAACACTCTTGCGTTAGCGCTTAGGATGACACTAGTAGTTTGAAGGCGCGTTAATAAGTTATGCGGACACTACAATCACTATGCCGAACACTATTACTTAGACTTCGGAGAAAGGCCCGTCTAGGCATTACGATTCCAACATTGGAGTAACAAGCGAAGACATTTCAATCGATCCACCTCCGAACCTCCCGACACCTCATATGAGACAACTCGAAAGAGAGCTGCGGCAACCATTCGGAGTGGACTGGCGATAACTCAGCTAGATAATGCAAGATTATTTTACATCCTTTCGGGGATATTGATCGGATATATTAGTAGTATGACAGAAGGAGAGGCTCGAACTATGCGAAGACTCGCCGACGGACTGCAAAATAGTCGGAGCAGGGTATCAAGATGGAATCAGGCCATAATTTAGTTGACAAACTTGGTGCATCTCTTGGAGGAATGTACCACCAAAGTTGTAGAAAATGCTATGACGGCAAGAAGGATGACTAGGAGAGTTGACTTGGGAGGACAAGTTGTGGTAATACGGTTGGCAAAGTTGATCCTATCGATTGTAACTCTCGTGATTTTGAAAGAATTCCAAAAATGCACTTTTGGGTTGTTCCATTTAAAACCCCAGTATGGACAAGAGAAATAATTTAAGGATGCATTAGCATCAAACTTTGAACTCTTCAGATATGTATTAAGCTTTTACGAAATTAATTTTTATTAAATCACCAAGACGTTCTTACCGAATTTATTTTAAGGAAATTGTCATAAATAAAAATACAAATATTCTCGAACATTCATTAGAGACAACTTTTAATTAAACATACATTTTACAAATGAATTAGAATTGTATTTTCCAGAAGAAACACACGTAGCTAGAAAGTGAACCGTGAGAATTAATCGATCAACATTGCTCAACTGATGGCCCAACAAGTCTAGGAAGTCGTACCTACCATAGTCACTAAAGTCACTAGCGACCTTGTCGTAAATAGAAGAAATAAGGAAGTCATAATACCCATCGAATGGAAGGATGGTAATGCAAGAAAATTTGAGCACCAGTCAGAGGAAAAGACTCGTGATAAATCAATCCAAAGTTGAAAAAGTAGTTAGAAATTTTGGAGCAAAGACCCAAGAAATCACAGAACTTGAAAGAGGAGCATTTAATTGAGTATTCTAACGGGGAGTTAGTTAAGGCCAACAAAGTAGTCAAGAAATGCACTCTAGGCTTAGCAGGAAAGGACTTTAGTATAGACTTAATCCCGATCAAGATAGGGAGTTTTGACATAATAGTTGGTATGGATTGGATGTCCAACCACCAATCAACAATATGCTGTGCCGAGAAGATAGTTAGACTAGCATTGCCCGATGGAAGTGTACTCGAGGTGCACGGAAAGAAGCCAAAGAAAGATATTAAGTTAGTATCGTTTATGAGAATGCTTAGTCATTTGCGAAAGGAGTGTGTAGCATTTATGGCGCACGTGGTAGATAAGAAAGCAGAAGAGAAGTGTAAATGTAAAAGAATCCAAATCTAACACAATCTCATCAAGATTGTGATAGAAAGTGTATGAACATGAAAGAGAAAAATGTAGAGAGAGAAAGATGTAGAAAGATGTAGAGAGAAAATCACAAGTCTATCTCATTCCAAATGATACGTCTAAAGTACAATACAAAGGCATTGGGGTATTTATACCCCAACCCTAGGAAATAGAAAGTTACACTTCAAGTCCCTCAACTTCTTATATAAACTTTACATTAACAATCTCCCCCTTTTATAAAAGAAGGAGGGACACCAAAAAGGAATTAACAAACAACTCTCAAGACAGCTTAACAGACGGCTTCCTAAGCTTGAATTTGATCTCTGCAAATCTGATGTCAACTCTCAGCCTCAATCTTCTATCAATTTCACTTACAAAATGTCTGATTAGAACTTTGTTTGCAGCAGAAATGTCATGCACATTGTGACTGTCCATTTGTAACCTAAGATTCAAATTGTCCAACACCATCTTCAAGGTATCATCACAATACAGCATCACCTCATGAGAATACATTCTCTTCTTGTTTCCCATAGAATCAGGATACACACAAGATATCTCAGTTTCACTAGCATCATAGAATACAGTGTACAAGACCAAATCCTTTTCATCCCCAATTAAACTTCTTCGAGGCTTGTGGCAGAAAAGCTTGGAAGTCCAATTCTCCAATCCGAGCTGAAAGTCATACAGATGAGCTAACGAGATAGATACTTTGACATGTCTGACAATTGCTGTTAATGCAATTATCTCCTCCTCTGTTCTGAATGTCTTTCCTTTTAGATCATACAAGATCCCAAATATCACATCAAAGCTCACGTCTTGAAAATCTGCCTCTGTAATAGTGTACTCCTTTCCATCATCTCTTCCAAAAGTAATCACAGGATAGAGATAAGTACTCAGCTTGCTGGTCTTGTAACTCTTAACACTTACAAACTTGTAATCAGATACTAGCATTTCTCTTCTTTGTCTGTTACCCTCCTCATATGAATGTACTCAGTTCTCAGCTCTTTCTTCAAGTTTTCTATCCCATACAGCTTTACATAGCTCAACTTTCTCTCATGATAGCAAAACCGACTCTTGTACCTCTCCTCCAAGTACTTTCCCGTTGCTCTAGTAAACCGGTCCCATTCAGTCCTCTTTAGGAATTTCCCTGAGCTGGCCTTCATTTTCTCCCATAACTCTACCTTCTTTGGATCAACTGGCATAAGATCATCTTGAGGCAACACTTCTTCTAGCATCGGTCCTTCCACATCATCCACAGGTTTTTCCTTTTCAAAATCAAACTCTACATCATCAAACATATCTTTCAGTCTAATATCTTCTGCACACCTTGCATCATTGATTTCTTCATTAGGAACTTGGTAATCTCTGAGTTCCGAAGCTACATTCTCAAGGAGTGCTAGAACTCTATCTATTTCAGACATAGAACTAGAAGCCCCTGAGAATTTCACTCCTCTTTCTTCAGCTCTTTCCTCTGGCATCTCTTCTTGCACTGAACCCAAAAACTCTAGAGTAGATTGTGAGACTGGTTCTGTATCCATCTCTTCACCTCCCGTAAGAACAATCGCATCTCTGTGACGTGCTTGTTGCTTCTCTCTCGGTGGCCTTTCCTCAAATCTATCAACAATCCTTACATTCGAAGTGGTTGGCGCCCTAGACGGCTCACTTTCTAATCTTCTGCGTTTCCTCTCCCCCTCATGACGATCATGATCATCATGATCATCATGCCTTCTAGTGGGCCGTCTTGCAGCAGTTTGACAGGTTTCTTCAACTCCTCTGATCCGATCTGATAACTGAGACAAGCCATCAGTAAACATCTTGTTTATCTCGGTGAAGGTCTTCGTGAGAGAAGCATCAAGAGACGCTTGAAACTGTTGGAATTCTGTATGAGTGACCAAATGGGCTTGAGATCGTTGCTCTTGAATAGCACGTTGCTGAAGAGCTGTTTGTTGTTGTAGAATACCCACGAGATCACTGTCTTCAGAGGAACCAGCTTCCAAGAGTTTAGAGAATAATAATCCCTTTAACTCGGGAATTGACAGAGAATCAGCCGCTGATTGAGTAGGTTGAGCGGGAGGATCAGGCATCGGTGCTTTGCCTTTTGCTAAAGCCGCAACTTGTTTTTCCAAGGCAGAGATACGCTCTGTCTGTTGCTTGATCACCGTCGCCATCTGTTCATTATTCGCCCGAAACAGAGAGCGTGTGATAAGTTGGTTAGCTGTAATCACAACAGGCATACGAGAAAGATCCACATCAGATGATGATGTCGTGCCAGTCTGAGGAGGTGCAGAGGAGGATGGTGCAGCAGATGCTGAGGATGCAGATACAGTGGATGATGGAGATGCAGAAACTAAGGCAGATGAGAAACTACCAACGGGTGTTGAGGAAGAACCCAGAATGGTAGACTGCTGCCGGAGCTCAGTAATAACAGTGGAAGAGGGTAAACTAACTCCGAGGTCACTTAGACTTCTCGTTGATCCAAACGGAAACCCGATGGAACCCATGTTCAGCGTTGGCGTGATGTTAACACTGATGGGATTTCCCTCCGATGCTGGCAAGCCCGCAACAAATGCAGAACTTACTACGGTGGTTCCGGCAGGGCTACTGAAGCCTCCTGCAAAGGTGGTTTGCACCGGTGTCCTAACCAAAGAAAGATTTACATTAGATACAATTGGCTCTAGACTCGATGTGATAGGAAGTGAAGTCGTGGGCGGGGGCAACTGCCGTACTGTGTCGGTACCTCCAACCTCCAAATGAGGAATGGGTACAAGTTGTGGTAATTCCCCGTGAGAAGTTGAAACTACCGTTTGTTAAGAAACGGTAGAGTGGCTAAGTTGGGTTGTGCATTGCATGAGTGGGGATCTCATGTCATGGTCAATAGGTGGTGGCAACAGATGCTCACCCCTAGTAGATGTGGCTACCCAGCTAGACTCGGCTTGGGGAGGGGTTTGTACTTCTTTTCTGGCCCCTATCTCACTCTCACCATCTTTTTCTACTTCCCCTTCACTCATTCTCACATCCGGATTTTCAACTAAAACTCCCTCATCCGTCCTTATGTCTCCAAGAGTCAACAAGCGACTTGAGCCTTGATCAGGCATATCATCATCATCACTATCATCATCATCTGAAGCTGCAAGTTCTTCAGTTTGAGCATCCATGTCACATGCTGCATCTGAATCTGAAGGAAGTATAAGAGTTTCCTCAGATGAAACCGAGCCTGAAGACTCATACCCCATCAGAATGGTAAGCCGTTGATCCATCTCAACTGGAGTGTAGAGAGGAACAAGTTGTTCAACAAGTACATGTGGTGACTCAATCTCATGATCACCAAAAGACTCTAGAGTGTGAACATCCAACGGTGATAACTCATAATCGACAAGCTGATCTTCATCTAGCGGTTGTATGAACGGCTGGTTTACCGCATGTTCATCATCAGCAGCTGCAAATACGTCATCCATTTGAACTGCCGAGCTGATCTGTCCGATATGCGCAGCAACATTCGCAGTAGAAGAATGAGCTGGCTGATCAGGGAGGTCCCCACCAAGTCCCCTCTCGGTATTTTCCCTCTGCTCACCCTGACCAGGATCCCGTGATCTCTGGTCCCTAAGTACTATACCCTCACTTCTATGGATGGCATCCTGGGAAGGTCCCGCCGGTTCTGGTTGGACCATAGATGCATATTTTGCCCTATATTCTCTAACACACTTCACCCCCTGATCAGCATACGCAAGGAGTTCACTAAATAATGGAATTTCCGGACCAAATACTGTTGGTGGATACCGAACAGATTGAAACGGAAAAGACTTGACTTTCACTGAAGTAAGTCGTCTTGGGATCTCCAGATTCTGCTCCATGGCACTAGCAATTAAAATACTGAGAAATCGAGGATACGCCAAATGATTAGGGTTCCTGCCCTTAAACTCGTGCATGTCATGAAAGATCAGTGCTGCATAATCATGGTGTCGATTAAACAGCACTCTTGAAAAAGCAGAAACATAGACTGTGTGGCCGTGTCATGAGCTGTCTTCTTCCCAGTCAAGCAACGGTTCAAAATAGTGAACAAGGTGTTGTAGGTAGGAGGCAGATTAGTCTTGTTGAACCCAGAAGTTGTATGCAATTCAGCATTGTATCCAATCGAACGCACACTGGCTAGAGCTTCATCAATACTGTCAAACGGTTCAAACTGTACTGCTCCCGGTCGACTCGTGGCAGATGGAAATCCCAACAGATAACGGAATTTGTTGAGTCCAAAGTTGATTGTGAAGTGGTCCACCTTTGTCGTGTAGTAGCACCGAGCCTCAGTCTCATGAAACTCCAACAGTTTCCAGGCTTGTTGCACATATATAAGAGGAACAGCAGCCTCTTTGGTCAAAGGAACAAACAACGGATGATTCTTCAGGATTTCCGCTATCACCGGAGCTTTAGTCTTCGCATGTACCGAATATACCACGTTGTTCGGTTTTTCCTCAAGGAAGAGTGCAGCTTGCAGAAGTTGACGATCAGCATCTAGATGAGGTTGATGCATGGAAGTGCGTTCGGATAAGATACGTGGAATTTCCAGTGACTCGGTGTCTGGAAAAACGTAGTTTGCCATATCTGAGAGATTTACAAATGATTAGATCTTTGAACAAAACATTATCACTTGAGTTAGTTTATTTATTTTTGAAAAACATGGATTTGAAAGAAAAAATCCATTAAGTGTAGGACATGGAATGTTGAAACAAAATATATATGACCAAGAATGATATATTATGAACTCAGTAAAGATGTAATTTTAACACTTGCATTTTGTTCAGTGTATTCGTGTGGGGTCATTAAAAATAGAAACTGATCACGGTCCTACCCTAAAATTGTCCATTATACATTTTATTGAGTTCAAAAATATCCATTGAGTTGAAGGTCATGAGCAATCAAAGTAATAGTCCATCCAAGTCCATATGATTCGAACAATGAATCATTCACACTTATGTTTTAAAAATTTGTTCATGAAGGAATACAAACCCAAGTTATTTACCCCGTATTAGATGAGTGTTTACAAAACAAAGTATTTACTATCCTATTCGGTATATGATTACGAGTGAATACCTATAGGAATCGTAAAGACTCGGGAATCGGTTACAAGAACACACACTAAACAGATAATACAAGAAAGAAAATGCTAAGTCTTCGGCTTCAATGTCTTCGCACGAGCAGAGATGATTCAGAAAGATTGAATCGTTGAGAGGAATGAGGTATTTATAGGTGCAGATATGAAAATGATGAGAGTGCCACGTGGCTCGTGTGTATTGGTTTGTCAGACTCGAGACCGCGTGAATGCAGAACGACTCGAGATAACAAATGACACAGAAAGGGCTCGAGATAGACTCGAGATAGACTCGAGACAGACTCGAGTTGAAATTTTGGACACTCAAAGGACTCGAGATAGGTGTCGAGATGCAATCCAACACTTATCTGATGACACGTGTACACTCGAAATGGACACTCGAGATGCATACAAACAGACTCGAGATACATTGTAACACCTATCTTATGACACATGGACACTCGAAATGGACACTCGAGATAGCCACTCGAGACAGACTCGAGATGTATTCTAACACTAATCTTGTTACACGTGAACACACGAGATACGACTCGAGATAAGACTCGAGACCTGTTCACGTGACTTGTACTTGCCACATACGCGAGATATATACCCACGTGACTCACTCGAGATACTTACTCGAGATACACTCGAGGTGAACACTCGAGATGAACTCGAGACAAACACACATGATACGCACATGCCCCACACTCGAGATAGACTCGAGATAGGTATTCGCATGACTTAGACTTGCCTGTGACTCGAGATAGACTCGAGTTAGACACTCGAGTTGGGCACTCGAGATATACTCATATGTTTGAAATACTCCCCCTTGACTATTACTCCCCCTATACCTGAGCATACCTGAACCATTTGAAGAAATGAAACAATTACCAGTATGATAATCTGAGATACTCCCCCTGAACTGTTGCACACACTTGAAACATAGATTAGTAGACAAAAACATATGCACTAAAATACTGAGGAAAAAGAGAACTAACTGAAAAAAAAATTAAAAGAAATAAACTCAGAAATGAACAAGTAATTAAAGATATACAGACTACAAGAATATACACTTAGACCACTAAATGTATAGCAAAGTAATCTATATATAGATAATTACCCACTATCTGAAATTTAAATCTTTTTATCAATCATACCAAGTCTGGAGATTAAAAACTTGAACCGTTTCTCATCTAAAGCCCTGGTAAATAGATCCGCAAGCTGATATTCAGTATTTACAAAATATAATTCGATATTCTCTTTTTCCACATTGTCTTTAAGAAAATGATACCTGATATCAATGTGCTTCGTTTTTGAGTGTTGAACAGGATTAGCAGAGATAGCTATCGCACTTTTTGAATCACAGTAAATGGGAATCTTTTTGTACACAAATCCATAATCCCGCAACTGTGTTTGCATCCATAGTACCTGTGAGCAGCAACTTGCAGCAGCAACATATTCAGATTCAGCTGTGGAGGTGGAAACACACTGTTGCTTCTTTGACGCCCACGACACCAACTTGTTGCCTAGTAACTGAATATGCCCCGATGTGCTCTTTCTGTCCATATTACAACCACCATAGTCTGCATCAGAATACGCCTGAAGCTCAAAACCTAGACATTTTGGATACCATAACCCGTAATATGGAGTTCCTTTTAGATATCTGAAAATCCTTTTGACTGCAGCTAGATGAGTTTCTTTTGGTTTTGCTTGATATCGAGCACATACACATGTAGCAAACATGATATCTGGACGACTCGCTGTCAGATACATTAATGAGCCAACCATTCCCCGATAAGTGCGAAGATCCACATCCTTTCCTTCATGATCAGGTCCAATCTTATTCCCCGTTGCCATCGGAGTGCCAATGGAATTGCACGATGACATGTCATACTTCTTCAACAAATCAAAGATATATTTGGACTGATTTATGAAGATGCCATCATTAAATTGCTTCACTTGCAATCCAAGAAAGAAATTGATCTCACCCATCATACTCATTTTAAACTCTTGCGTCATGATGGTTTCAAATTTCTTGCACAAATCCTTACTGGTAGACCCAAAAATAATATCATCCACATATACCTGAATGACCACAATATGATCTCCTTCCTTCATAATGAACAAAGTTGAATCTACAGATCCTTTCTTAAATCCTTTGGATAGAAGATATGTCGACAACTCTTCATACCAAGCACGTGGAGCTTGTTTTAATCCATAAAGAGCCTTATCCAGAATATAAACATAATCAGGATGATCAGGATCAACAAACCCTTCCGGTTGAGTGACATATACCTCTTCTTTTAAATGACCATATAAGAACGCAGTTTTGACATCCATTTGAAACACCGTGAAGTCTTTGTATGCTGCATATGCCAGAAACATACGAATAGCCTCAAGTCGAGCAACTGGAGCAAATGTCTGATCATAATCAATACCTTCTTGTTGTCTGTAATCAAGTCAATCCAGGATATTCCGGTTGTGCGGGAATTTCCTGAGGTATTCCCGGAAGAACTACCCGGATTACCTCCACCATGGCAAGTAGAATTCCACATCGACTTAATTCCTGGAGCAGGCCCCATAGCAAAGTCGCCTTATCGACTAGCACCGTTTGAGATGCAGGAGCTTTCAAGCCAACTTCAAGAGCTGCTAGACAAGGGATTCATTCGACCTAGCTCTTCGCCTTGGGGAGCCCCCGTGTTGTTCGTCAAGAAGAAGGATGGATCTTTTCGCATGTGCATCGACTATAGGGAGCTGAACAAGATCACCATCAAGAACCGATACCCTCTTCCACGCATCGATGATCTGTTCGATCAACTGTAAGGAGCAACGTACTTCTCCAAGATCGATCTTCGATCCGGATACCATCAAATGCGAGTTCATGAGGAAGACATCGCAAAGACGGCGTTCAGAACTCGTTATGGACATTATGAGTTCTTGGTCATGCCTTTTGGTTTGACAAACGCTCCAGCAATGTTCATGGATCTGATGAACCGAGTATGCCGACCATACTTAGATAAGTTCGTCATTGTCTTTATAGACGACATTCTAATTTACTCGCAAAGCAAGGAGGACCACGAGCATCATTTGAGGCTGATACTGGAACTACTCAAAGCTGAAAAGCTTTATGCCAAATTCTCAAAGTGCGAATTTTGGATCCGAGAAGTTCACTTTTTAGGTCATGTGGTGAACAAAGAAGGAATACACGTCGACCCAGCCAAGATCGAGGCCATAAAGAAATGGGAAGCCCCGAAGACACCAACGGAAATTCGACAACTTCTCGGATTGGCAGGTTACTACCGGCGATTCATTGCAAATTTCTCCAAGATTGCACAGCCGTTGACAACCTTAACGCAAAAGGACAAGAAGTTCATCTGGGGAGAGAAACAAGAGGAAGCATTCCAGTTGCTCAAACATAAGTTGTGCAATGCACCCATTCTGGCGTTACCCGAAGGAACGGATAACTTTGTGGTATATTGCGATGCTTCACATCAAGGCTTGGGATGTGTTCTGATGCAGAACGAGAAGGTCGTTGCCTATGCATCCAGACAGCTGAAGGTCCACGAAAAGAACTACACCACTCACGACTTAGAGCTTGGAGCAGTGGTGTTTGCCCTTAAGATTTGGAGACATTATCTCTACGGCACCAAATGCACCATCTATACGGACCATAAGAGTGTTAGGATTATGTGCAAGACAGTAACAGGGTTATCGTATCCAATGTTATAGGACACTAGTAGGTCACACTGCTGCACGCCAAAATGAGAACGTTTGGATTACATGAGAAATAATTAATTGATTATTAATTATTTGATGAGAGAGTTAATATATAAATAGTTAGTTAAACTATTTATTTGTAATTAATTAATTAGATAAATTAATTAGTTATTTATGGAAATTATTTGGTGATAATTACCAAAGAGTTTTATATGGAATAAAACTCTTATTAAGTTTTATCCATATAAATAAGGGGTTAAGGGTGTCAGTTTACTCGATTCATTCAGTCCTAAAAACCCAGAAAAACTCTCTCTCTCTCTCCCCTGAAAACCGGCACCGAATCCAAGTGATAGAAGGTTCGCATTCGTTTTTCGGGTAATCCTCGGTGGTGGTCTAGCAACTATCTCAACCGGTGTCAGTAGCGGTGTATCCCCTACTCGCGTTTCAGAGTCATTATTGAAAAGGTAATCTTCTAAACATCCTTAATAGTATCTGAATGGTTTAGGATTGGATCCTTGTTTGGGAATCAGTTTTTGTTATCCGCTGCGCATGTTTATGCTTCCGGTTCCCAACAGTGGTATCAGAGCCACTTCCTAAACGTTTAGATCTGGTTAAAATTGTTTAGATTATGTTTTTTTGTTTAAAAAATTCGATTTTTATATGTTTTCTTAAAAATTGGATTTTTATCGGTTATCACACGAGACCGCGATCATCGGTGGTGGATTCACGGCAGTTTGTCGATCGGAACCACCAAGACGAAACCAACCGCCGGCCACCATGAACCGGTGGCAGCGGCGTCGCAATGATCGACCACCGCGCCACGATTTGGCGACGGTGGTGGTGTTGTTTGTACGGTGGTGGCAGCGGCTCATGGTCGTTGTTATCGCCGGAGCACCACGAAACGCCTGCCAGGCCGCCGGCTGCCTTACGGCCACGCCGGGCGGCGGCGGCGATTGCCTCCCGAAATCGATCAACCACCGCAAGCCACTAATTGGCCGCGGTGGTGTGTTAATTGGTGGCGGTGGCGCTGCTGTTTCGATGGCAGCGGAAGGAAGGTGGTGGCGGTGGCTACGGCCATCGTCGCCGCACTGACCGCGAACCACCAGGCCGCCCGCCGGCTGCCCTAAGGCCGAGCCATGGCGGGGGCGGTGGTTGTTTGCTGTTGATCGCCGGACCAAGCCACCAATCGGTGGTGGTCAGGATAGGCGGTGGTGGCGAAAGCCTTGCCGCCGGCTGTTGTCATCGGCGGCGATGGCGGTCTTCGCGGCTGCTGTCGTTGCGGTGGTAGGCGGCGGCGATCAATGGAACCGGTGGTGGTGGTGACGATTTTGATTGTTACCATCATCGCCGGTAACTGGTAATTTTTCCCAATAACCGATAGTAACGATCTCAACTGATTGTGGCTATCAGAAAGGGTATTGGATAAGGTTTCGTGTTGATAAGTTTCGTTTTAGCCAGATAGGCTGAAACTCCGAATAAAATTAATTTTGTGTTTTCTCATTAAAATTAATTTTTGGTAATTACAAAACCAGTTTGGGTTTTACGTTTTTCAGTGTTATTTAACTGCTTATCGTGGTTGTCATAGCTAAGCCCTAGACCCGTGGTTGTAATTTTATTTGTTTGTTTATTTATTTATTTAATCGTTGGTTACGGGAGGCCTGCGTGCCATTTACAACCCGCTTTTATAATGTAATTTCAATAAATAAAATAACCGAAGAAACCGAAGACGAAGCACGGAGTCAAAGATGGATCTTGGAGCCAGTGGGAGCGCCAAGAAGTTCATGCCTTGTGTGTTGCTGTCACTTAGGGTTGAGACCGTCGTTTTGTGTTGGCTCACAAAACGACAATAGATTTAAGGGTTTTGGCTATGACATGTCTTTTAAAACTGCGTGGTTGATTTTATATTTAATTGCGTGGTTGTTTATATTTAATTGTATAATTGTTAAATAACTTTTTAAAATTAAATATAAACCGAATGTTTTGAAAAGACAAAAAAAAAGGATACAAATACAGTTAGTGTTTGATCCAGTTTTTCAAAATTTTTGGAAAAAGGAAACTGGCAATTTCGACCCTTGTTAAAATCATAGATTAGTAAGTGCAACCCACTTTAGGGGCACTTCCGGTGTAAGGTACATAGGGCGTTGTAAGTGCACACACTATGAGCGCCCGTGTTCAAACCGAAACTGGAAGGTGATAAAACTCTGCAAATTATCTCCGGGTGGTACCGGCAGAGTTTGTCCAGGTCCCGGGTGGTGCAATCTATTTTGGTAATTATTTATTCACTGGGTGGTACCAGGCCAAAATGCACTAGAGGGACTAAATATGCACGGACTATTAATATCCGATGTCCCGATGATCTAGAAGTCGTATTTTCAGATAAGAATACGATTGGTATAGTTTTACCTACCGTAGATCGCATGAGTCGGTTTGACATGATCACATGCTTCCCGACGCATGTGAAATATGGATTCTAGTCTAATAAATTTATTTTAAGGGTAATAATTTATTAGAATTATATAATTATAAACTAAATTGGAATTTATATTCTTCTGTAGATGTCTCCAATTAGCATTCCGTTTTATTCACCTGAGGAATCACTTCGCCTTATTACGGGCAAGTGGAAGCTTACGGGCCAGAACTTTCCAGTTTGGAAGTTGCACTTACAGAATGTTTTGAGTGCCCAGGGTAAGCTTTATGTGATCAATAAGCCCATGTCACGACCCAAAATCAATGCCCCAGAAGAGGAATTTGCTGAATATTTCAGATTCATGGCAGATGAATCGGATGTAATGTCCATTCTAGTTTTCTCTATGTCACCCGAGTTCACGGGAGACTTAAGAGTGAAATTCTGTCACGAGGTCGTAAGGAATGTAGAAAACCAGTTAGGTTTCTACAAGCATACGGGCAAGCTTTTGATCATGCAAGAGATTCTCTCCCTGAAGCTACAGAAGGGTCAGTCAGTTAAAAACCATCTTATTGAAATGAGAAGGCTTTTAAAGTGTTTATCACGTCTGGGGTACAAGATGACTCAAGAGGAGTTAGTGTACCTCATGTGGTTCTCCCTTACCAAGGAAGTACAGGACACAGCTAGTGCCTACATGAAGGAACCAAAGAACGACGTGGATAAAGTTCATGAAGATATCCTGGCCAGTCTAGAGCCAGCACCCGAACCTGCGAATCTCATGGACACTGATATAATTGATGAGCTGGGAGATCTGAGTTGCCCAGAGTGCGGCAGCGAGGATATTTGCGAGCACTCGATGAATATCGACCAGATAGAGATCGGTTTACCCGATGCTCCAGGTATCTTTATGATAAATTGCTTAATCACTTCTTATGAATCATGGGTAATTGATACAGGCAGTGGTAACCACATTTGTAATCATTTACAGGGATTCACTAGAAGAAAGACTCTGAGGAAGGACCGTTCGAACCTCCGAGTTGGCGAAGGCACTCTGTTGATTGCTGAAGCCGTGGGATCTTATAGTCTTAGTTTACCCTCGGGTCTAGTTTTGGAACTAGATAATTGTTATTATATTCCAAACATGATTAAGAATGTTTTGTCTTTTGATTTATTAGTAGACCAAGGTTTCTATTATAAATATACTTATAAAATGATTTCAGTCTTTAAAGATAATATTTTCTATTTTAAAGCTACACCCGTAGATGGTCTATATACTGTAAATCTAAAAGACAACAATAGTGAAATCTATCATATAAGTAAGCGGTCCAAGGATATTGAGGATCAGACTTACCTCTGGCATTGTCGTTTGGGCCATATAAACAAGAAACGCGTTGAACTACTCCAAAAAGGAGGTTTTCTTGGCAACTTCGACTATAAACCTTTTGATAATTGCGAATCTTGTTTATCTGGAAAAATGACAAAGCAACCTTTCAACAGTGAGAATGAAAGGGCTACTGACTTGCTTGAAATAATCCACACAGATGTATGTGGACCTTTCAGTCATGTAGCAAGAGGAGGATACCGGTACTTCATTACCTTTACTGACGACTTCAGTAGGTATGGTTATGTCTACTTGATGAGACATAAATCTGAAACCTTTGAGAAATTCAAGGAATATCAGAATGAAGTACAGAATCTACTTGACAAGAGGATCAAGTTCTTACGGTCAGATCGTGGTGGCGAATATCTCAGTGATGAGTTTCACAATCATCTGATGGAGTGTGGGATTGTATCCCAACTTACACCTCCGTATACACCTCAGATGAACGGTGTATCAGAAAGGAGAAATCGTACTTTGCTTGACATGGTACGAATGATGATGTGTCAATCTTCGCTGCCAATATCATTCTGGGGACATGCGCTCGAAACAGCAGCACACATACTGAACAGAGCACCAACAAAGTCGGTAGAAAAGACTCCATACGAGTTGTGGAAGGGTAAGAAACCCAACATATCTTTTCTGAAAATTTGGGGATGTGAGGTTTACGTCAAACGACCTAACTCAGAAAAACTCAAACCCAAATCCGACAAGTGTTTCTTCGTTGGATATCCCAAGACCACCGTGGGATATTATTTCTACAACCCTGAAGAGAACAAAGTGTTTGTTGCTCGAAATGGAAAATTTCTGGAAGAAAAGTTTCTCAGTTTAGAGAACACCAGAAAGGATGTAGATCTACAGGTAGTAGACGAAGAAAGCACTACACCAGTTGTTGAGCTAGAAATTCAACATAACAATGTTGAACCTCAATCAGAGCCGATTGAGGAAGGCAAACACAGGACCTTCGCAGATCCAGTAGGGTAAGACAAGAACCAGATAGGTATCTTGGGTTCCTAGTCTCTCAAGACAGTGGAGACTTAAATGAACCAACATCCTATGGAGAAGCTGTATCAGGCAGTGAGTCTGAGCAATGGCAGGAAGCCATGAGGGCCGAGATGCAATCCATGTACGACAACTAAGTTTCGGAGTTGACTGATTTGCCACAACACTGTAAGGCTGTTGGACGCAAATGGGTTTTCAAGAAGAAAACTGACATGGATGGGAACGTACACACCTTCAAAACTGACATGGATGGGAACGCAAAGGATTCACGCAAACTCATGGCATTGACTATGATGAAACCTTTTCACCAGTGGCAATGTTAAAGTCAATTAGGATTCTTATGGCCATCTCAGCGTACTTTAATTACGAGATTTGGCAAATGGACGTCAAGACAGCCTTTCTGAATGGAAAGTAAACAGAAGACGTCTATATGGAACAACCAGAGGGGTTTGAAGATCCTAAGAATCCTAATAAGGTGTGTAAGCTGCTAAAATCCATTTATGGATTGAAGCAAGCATCTCGAAGCTGGAACTTACACTTTGATGAACGAATCAAAAAGTTTGGTTTTACCAAAAGTGAGTTCGAGCCGTGTGTCTACACTAAGTTCAGTGGGAGCATAGTAACCTTCTTGGTCTTATACGTAGACGACATTCTACTCATAGGAAACGATGTACCAACTTTACAGAGTGTTAAGAGTTGGTTAAGCAAATGTTTCCAGATGAAAGACCTTGGAGAAGCCGCTTATATACTCGGTATAAAGATCTACAGAAATAGATCTAGGCGGCTTATCGGGCTTAGCCAAAGTACGTATATCGATAAAATCTTGAAGAAATTCAGGATGGATGAATCCAAGAAAGGATTTATCCTGATGCAACATGGCATAGTGTTGAGTAAGACACAGTGTCCTGTTTCTAGTCAAGATCAGGACAAGATGAAATCGGTCCCGTATGCTTCTGCAATTGGATCGATTATGTATGCCATGCTGTGTACTAGGCCCGATGTTGCTTACTCAGTAAGTGTCACGAGCAGATATCAACAGAATCCGGGTGAACCCCATTGGGTAGCTGTCAAGAACATCCTTAAATATCTGAGAAGAACGAAGGAAATGTTCTTGGTCTTTGGAGGTGCTGAGGATGAAATTAGTGTCACCGGATACTCTGACGCTAGTTTCCAGACCGACAGAGATGACTTCAGGTCACAGTCAGGGTACGTCTTTACCCTAAACGGAGGTGCGATCTCATGGAAGAGCTCGAAGCAGGACACGATTGCTGACTCAACTACAGAAGCAGAGTACATTGCAGCATCTAATGCGGCAAAGGAAGCTGTCTGGCTAAGGAATTTTCTATCGGATCTCAGAGTGGTTGCCAGTATCTCGAGACCGATCGATATATTCTGTGATAACTCAGGAGCCGTGGCGCAAGCAAAGGAACCTAGAGAGCATCACAAGTCAAGACACGTGCTCAGGAAGTATCACCTCATCCGAGAGATCTTTGGAAGAGGAGATGTGAGAATATGCAAGATTCCAACAGAAGACAATGTCGCAGATCCGCTGACAAAGCCACTAGCAAGGGTAAAGCATGAGGCACATGCGAATTCCATTGGGATGCAGTACCTGGAAGCCAGTAGCTAGTTCTTAGTTTATTAATTATGACTATAGTCTAATTTAGAAACAATGTAATCATGTAAAGTTTTTATTTCATAGTGTGTTGGAAATAAATGGAGGTCTTAATTTCATGATTGTTCTAAATTAACTATTTTTGCATATTTAACGTATCCATGATTTTACAAAGTTTTGTATGAAATCTAAAATTTCCGTAGCCACTTATTGAAATGGGAATTTCAATAAGGAGTTTAACGCTATTATGAATACTTGATGATTTATTCAAAGTAGGGAATAAAAGCACAAGTGATGTGACCAAGTATTTATAGATACTCATCAGAGAGTTTGGGTATTGGAAGTGACAAGTAATCAAGTCTGCTTCATAGAGCCTCAGTCATAAGCACAGACTTGATAGGTTGTCCTTAGACCTGAGATACTTGGTTTGGGAACACGAGGACTACTGTACTCTTAGCACGTACTAACGCTGCACCGTAACTGGGTGGCCATACGGGACGTGACTAGATGCAGCAGAAGCCGTGGATCCAAATGCAAGTAGTCAAGAAGGGATTTGCACCTCTTTCAAAAGAGAGATATTTCCGGGCCCCTTGATGATTAAGATTGGCAGAAAACGCGTGGCCACGCTCGGATAGAATAACAGGGGTTATTTAGTAATATCCGTTACTGCAGGCAATCGAGATCAGAGTCAAGAAATACTTGATTTTAAGAAATGAATCCTCCACTCCATGTCTTAAATCACTTTAGAAATATCGTGTGCAAAAGGAATGAACCTGTGTACAAATTCAAGCGTGAATTGTATCTCTGGATATAAGAGATCTTATAACCTGGTTAACCTAAGTGTCTGGCTAGGGACCTCCTTAGGCTAATGATAACAGTACAGTTACATGTCTAGCACAAGTGGGAGTCTGTTAGGATTATGTGCAAGTTAGTAACAGGGTTATCGTATCCAATGTTATAGGAGACTAGTAGGTCACACTGCTGCACGCCAAAATGAGAACGTTTGGATTACATGAGAAATAATTAATTGATTATTAATTATTTGATGAGAGAGTTAATATATAAATAGTTAGTTAAACTATTTATTTGTAATTAATTAATTAGATAAATTAATTAGTTATTTATGGAAATTATTTGGTGATAATTACCAAAGAGTTTTATATGGAATAAAACTCTTATTAAGTTTTATCCATATAAATAAGGGGTTAAGGGTGTCAGTTTACTCGATTCATTCAGTCCTAAAAACCCAGAAAAACTCTCTCTCTCTCTCCCCTGAAAACCGGCGCCGAATCCAAGTGATAGAAGGTTCGCATTCGTTTTTCGGGTAATCCTCGGTGGTGGTCTAGCAACTATCTCAACCGGTGTCAGTAGCGGTGTATCCCCTACTCGCGTTTCAGAGTCATTATTGAAAAGGTAATCTTCTAAACATCCTTAATAGTATCTGAATGGTTTAGGATTGGATCCTTGTTTGGGAATCAGTTTTTATTATCCGCTGCGCATGTTTATGCTTCCGGTTCCCAACAAAGAGTCTCCAGCATATTCTCGATCAGAAAATGCTGAATATTAGACAGAGAAGATGGGTTGAGTTGCTCAGCGATTACGACTGCGAGATTAAGTATCATCCAGGGAAGGCGAATGTCGTAGCTGATGCGCTAAGCAGGAAGGAACGAGTGAAGCCTACGCGGACGCGAGCAATGGGAATGGTAGTGCAGACCAGTCTGAAAAGTCAGATATTGAAAGCTCAGAGAGAAGCTCTGAAGGCTGACAATTTAAAGAAAGAAACTCTTCACAAGTTGGAAAAAGAGTTTGAGGAGAAATCGGATGGAGTGCGTTATTTCAAGGATAGAATTTGGGTTCCGAAAGTCGATCAGTTAAGGAAATTGATCATGGATGAAGCTCATCAATCAAAGTACTCGATACACCCAGGTTCTGACAAGATGTACAAGGGATTGAAGGAACATTATTGGTGGCCTGGGATGAAGAAGGATATCGCCACCTATGTGAGCAAATGTCTGACTTGTGCAAGAATAAAGGCAGAACACTAGAAACCATCCGGACTATTACAGCAACCGGAAATCCCAGAATGGAAATGGGAGCGGATATCAATGGATTTCGTGACCAAGTTACCCAAGACTAAAAAGGGCCATGATTCGATTTGGGTAATCGTTGACCGACTCACGAAATCTGCGCACTTCTTGCCAATAAAAGAAAGTTTTAGCATTGATAGACTCGCGCAATTGTATGTCGACAAGATAGTTATGCGACATGGAGTCCCGATATCGATCATCTCTGTTAGAGACAGCAGATTCACTTCGCGATTCTGGCAGTCACTACAAGCAGCATTGGGTACCAGTGTGGATTTGAGCACCGCCTATCATCCACAAACTGACGGTCAGACAGAAAGGACTATACGGACACTGGAGGATATGCTACGTGCATGTGTGTTGGAATTCGGAGGTAGCTGGGATGATCACCTACCATTGGTTGAATTCTCCTACAACAACAGTTACCATACAAGTATTCAGTGCGCCCCGTACGAAGCACTGTATAGACGCAAGTGCAGATCCCCACTCAATTGGTTGGAAGTGGGAGAGAGTCGACTGCTTGCTTAGGCCTGACATCGTACAGGAGACCACTGATAAGATTAAACTAGTGCAGGAGAAGCTTAAAGCATCCAGGGATCGCCAGAAAAGCTATGCTGATAATCGGCGAAAGCCGTTAGAATTCCAAGTAGGCGATAAAGTGCTACTAAAGGTATCACCCTGGAAAGGATTGATAAGATTTGGAAAGAAAGGGAAATTGAGCCCTCGTTTTGTTGGACCATTCGAGGTCATAGAAAGAATCGGACCCATCGCATACAGATTGGACTTACCAATAGAGCTCAGCTCCATTCATGACACGTTCCACGTGTCCAATCTAAAGAAATGTCTGTCGGAAGATATAGTAGTCTTGCCTTTGGAAGAGATACAAATTGATGAACAACTGCGCGCCGCGGAGGAACCTATTGAGATTCTTGACCGAGAAATCAAGCAACTCCGGCGCAGTAGTATACCGATTGTCAAAGTGCGATGGAACTCTAGGCACGGACCTGAGTTCACCTGGGAGCGGGAAGCGTTCATGAAAGACAAGTACCCGCATCTCTTCACAAAGAACCCCTGCGGTAGCAACAAGAATTAAATTTCGGGACGAAATTTCTTTCAACCGGGGGTAAATGTGACAACTGTCAGTTTTTGACCTTCAGGTTAGCTACTCGTTTAATCCACTCAGTAGCGTTTCCGTAGGTTAAGAACTAGTTATTTAAGTTTCTAAATGAAACTAGGTTAGTTTGCGTGAAAAATTTAGGCTAAAACCTAAAAGTCCCGAAAATTGCCCGAAAAGCCCGTACCGGTCCGAAATCGTCCGAAAATCCTATAATGCCAAATTAAAGTTAATTTTTAGAAAAATTAAGTTATTTTATTTAAAAATAAGTAAACTAATTTAAATGATCCAAAATTTCCCTCGAAAAATCGGTTTCTACCGAAAACGCGCTAAAAACCGATACTGCGTTAGATTAAGCTGTGTAAATTAAACCTTTTTAAACAATTATTAAAAAAAAGGAAAGAAAAATGGGGGATTGGCCAAGATGGCCGGCCACCCCCACCCTCCAATCACCTCTCTCCCTCTTGTCTTTCCAAGGTTAAAATTATTACTACACCCTCTCATCTCATCATTTTCAAAAATCCCTTTCTCTCTCTATTCTCTTTTTCTCTCTTCTCTCTCTCTAAAACCATCAAAAATCCAGCCACATCCACCATCTAAAATCTGAGTTTTTAGAAGATTCAAACAAGGATTCGAAGTCCTCATAGTCGTTTTATCAAAGGTAAGGTGGTGTGACATGTTCTAGCTTCGGTTTTTGCTCATTTTGGAGCTTTTTCTACTTTTGTTTGAGGTTTAAATCCTCTTTGTTGGATGAACATCATCCTTGATGTTTGAGGAAGAGATTGAGCCATGACAATGTGTTAGAACATTCGAAAATGGTGAAAATCTATGACTTCTCCATATAAACACAAGATTGATGCGAAAAATCACTAGTATTTGGTGTTTTGATACTTGTTTTGGATGGAAAATCGTTTTGATGATGCATGCATGTGTTTTATTGTTATTCAAAGTTTATTTCATTAAAAATATTTGTTAAATAATATGAGTTTATGGTTAATAGCAAGAAACCCCCAAGAAAACTTATGATTTTATGTGTTTTGATGGATGAAAAGGGAGTTTTAAATCTGGACAGAATCTGTCTGATTTTGCATGTGTGTTTAGACGTTGCAAAAGTATAGTAAACTGAGATATTTTCTTACAAAAATTTGATAGATTGAAATTTAATGAGTTAGGAAGAAAATCTCTTTTGAATCACTCAAAAATTCGAGGGGAAACCCATTCAACCAACTAAAAACTTTTTGAAGCTCATCAGCTTTTGGTCAGAAAAGTTATTCATCTTTATGCATGCATATCTCTTGAACAAATTATCCAAAATGCACAATTTCTAATTCAAAACTCAAGTTCTCTGAGTTAGCTTTCCAAAGAATCCAAAATCATGTGATTTGGTGGACTTTTGAGGCTTCAACCAATGAAAATAAGTTAGTGGTGTAGGCTGTCCCATTGTGGCAGATTGCACATGCACGACTTTAAGAGGCCATATCTCCCTCAAAAACCACCCAAATGATATGAAACTAGTCTCATTAGCTTGGTATATGTGTCCTCTAGAAAATCCCTTTTGAAATTCGTGATTTGGTGGAGAATTGAATTCTTTATGAAGCAAACACCCCTGACATGTTTTTCTGAAAATAAAAAGTGCCTACTGATTTTATAAAAATTCTTAAAATATGAAGAACACTTCCAAAAATTATGAAAAATTGTGGGATTGTTGCTAACATCCCAAATTACAGTAGGTAAAATTCTTGAGATCTAACTCTCTTTGGAACTAAGTCATTTGGTGACACCTTTGCATGGGACCAAATCTGCCAGATTTGGAATTATTCAAAAATGTTAATTTGCAAACATTTCTAATTCCAATATGTTTGGATCATAATTTTAACCAACAAAAAGTTATTTTATAGCAAATGTGAACTTAACAAATGTAGTAAAGGCATTATATAGGATATCGTTACGATTTATTGAAATATGGACCGTTGGACTTGGAACTTACGTTAAATACTTATGATTTAGGGCAATTCTAGTTTCGGAACCGGGACTCGTACACGCACTAACGTTTGTTGAACGCTTTATTCACTCGAGGTGAGTATTCACAGCCCCGTTTTTAACGTTTTTACGTATTTGGGGTGAAAAGCATGTTGTTGATAAAAGTTATGAAAAATTTGCTTTCTAGCAACGTTTGGTGAATTGTGTACATGTATGCTTCTTAGCATGGTTAAATGAATTATGTACACGTATGCTTTTTAGCATGGTTATATGAATTATGCACACGTATGCTTTTAGCATGGTTAATGAATTGCGTACACGTATGCTTTTTAGCATGATTTTGTGAGTATGCATTGTGACGATATGTGCGAGTAAAGTTTACCCCTTAGAATATACACTACCATTAACTCATTTAGGAGCCTATGGACTTAGTGGATAGCGCTATTTGGTTCCAATACCCACCCGAAGGACTGACGAGTGAAGGGTGCACTATTTCTGAAGTAACGACTACACATGTGGGGCAGAAGATCCCACCGCTGTGGTACTCGTTGAAAGACGACCTACCCATGTGGACGTGAGTTCCACCGCTGAGGTAGTTCGCACGAACGTTCCGCCCATGTGGTTAGCAACCACCTCTGAGGTATTCGTTGGGGTTAACGGTTTGGTAGTGGCTCGAAGTTTTACATATCCTATGCATAATTGTGTATTTTGGCGTGAGCGGACGTCCAAGTATACACGTGGTTGTGAACAGTTAAAAAGATTCTGCAAATTTTCTTTTATAATATGTCTGCATGTAAAATTGTTTTGTGCATATCAAAACCTGTGAACTCACCAACTCTCGTAGTTGACGTCTCTTTTAACATGCTTTTCAGGAAATCCGAAGGTTTGATAGGGCTTTTATGGAAATTTAATGGTCACCAATCATGTTATGCTAGTTAATTTGTGTTTTGTGAACGATTGTAAACATTTAAATTATGGTTGGGATGTACTATTGTAAACACTGTTTAAATTTTTTTTATTTATGAATGGTTGGTGTTACGTATCTCCTATCGTTATGAAATCTTGACTGTAGCACCTCGTGTTTCCGCTTTAGCGGGGTGTTACACCTGTGACCGACTAAATGGGATAGCTGACGTTGCACTATGTATCACCCATAAGGGGTGATATCCTTGAAGGTTATAGCGTAGATCCTACAATTACAATGGAATGAACAATTTGATCGAATGTCAATTACAACAGATCGTGAATAAGATGATTGAGAGAGATGTAAAACTTCAGGTATGCGGGGGAGATAGATGTCTTTGACCTGTTTTCCTCGTCTCTTTTTATAGCCGCTTCAGTCGTAACCGTCGTCAAATAATGGCTCCTTAATGTAATAGCTATAACCGTCGATAAAATCTCGGTCATAATGATTGTGTCTTCTTTAGGAGCGTATCTTCGTCTTTAATGATGGACTGATCCTCGATAACTGTCGTTTATTTGTTACAATTGAATGAACTCGAGATATATTTAACCGTTAGTATAATATTGTGCGATACCGTATGTTTCTTGTTCACATCATACGATATCTTATATAAGGGTCGTTCGATGATTGGTTGTTATCGTTCGAGGGTACACGTCTCTTTATCTCAGGACCTTATCTTAATACGGGATTATCATCCAGAAAGATATCTTACGATTCGAATCAATCATCGTGCGATCGTAAGTTTTTATCTAAACAATTTTTGAGCTTAATGCTTTAATTAATGTTGAACATCTTGTTTAGAGCTTCCTAAATATATAGTTGTTGTGTAAATTTGTGATTGTTTTGAAAACCCTCTTAAACCGTTTTCTAGGGTTTTTCAAAAACCCCAAAACTCAAATCCTTGGATTTTGAGTTCTTGGGTTGTTTGTTGAGTCTAATGTCTTTTTATTTGTGAAAATCGGAGTTGGAGCTTTTAAATGATATAAATCTTGTGACTTTTGGTGGTGATTTGAAGTTTTCTCTAAAAAAATTCATTTTTGTGTTCTTGAAACATAAGAGTTCTTCCCAATAACTCTTTGTTTTATTTGATTTGATCTAAAGGTTTGTCAAGCATCATAAAATTTTGTATTTTCATGGTTTCTTGAAGTTTCCTTGGTTTTTCTTTCATGAGATTTAATAAAGTTTTTGAACCAAATGTGTTTCCACCATTGTTGGTTGATGGTGTAGATTATATATATAATAACAATATCAAGTTTAACCACAAAATCACCTAACGAAAATCACCATACTCACAGACAAGCGCACCTGATCGCAAGAAATATAGTTTAGGAAAGTCCGGGTATCGTTCTTACCATTGGGAATAGTTAAGCTAGATGTCTACCAAAGTATTAATTAGTTAATCTAGGAAAAGGGATTTGCTTTTGAAAAAGATTTTTATTTATAAAAACTAGATAAATAACTAAACCTAACCAATAAGTAAGAAAACTGATAAACGAGCATACATCAGAGATAACGGTAATTATTATGGTTCACTTTTCATAAGATATAGATTAATGATTTTTGTCAGAAATTAAGCATATACCACCCTGTTGGGTGCAAAATCGGATTGTATCCGAGATCACAAGATGGTGCTAAAAGTGAAGACAAAGGCAAAGTCAATTTGGTCAAAGAAGTCAAATCTTGCTTTATAGTTTTAGTCTTTTTATATGTACTTTGTAATAGATTTGTAATAATAGGGTAGTTTGTGTAATTCTTGTAAACCTTGAGGGTTTAGATGTTTGGGTATAAATACCCAAAGTGAGTTAGTTTGGTAGTGGTGACATGCATACGCATCATAGTGTAAATTGAGAGTGAATTGAGAGTTATAGTTCTTAAGTGTGTGTGTTCTTGGTGTGGATAGTGTGTGTAATCAATTCATCAAGAATCAATGACATATGGCTTTCAAATCATTCTCTACTTGGTTGTATGTTGATTAGAACTTGAATCTGGAACAACAAGTGGTATCAGAGCTGGAAATTCATTGAATTTGGTATGATTTCTTAAACTTTTTTATGTTTTTTGAAAATGGAGGTTTGAGTTTTGATGTTCTTCATTTGATCATGATTTGGATCTGAATTTGATTGTTTGTGGTTAATATGATGTTTTTACTGTGTTAGGAAGTGATTTTGAGTCAAAATTTGGTGATTTGAGCAGTAATTTTTTAGTTTTTTTACCTTCTGCTTGGTTTTTGTTCGGTTTTCCGAACTGGTATTCATATTTTCCGAATCGGAATATTCATAAATTCCGAATCGGAAAATACAAGTTTTCCGAATCGGAAAATTTTTGAAATTTTCCGAATCGGAAAATTTTTTGGACTCGTTTTGTTGTCTAGATCTGATCTTACTCGTTTTCCGACTTGGTATTAGTCAAACTCCGATTCGGAAAACATCATTTTCCGATTCGGAATTTGCCCAAATACCAACTCGAAATTTTTCTCGGAACTCTATCAGTTGTGTTTTTCCGATTCGGAAAACTACATTTTCCGATTCGGAAAACTGAAAAATCCGAATCGGAATATTGTGTTTTCCGAATCGGATTAGTTTAAGCAAAAAAAAAAAAAAAAAAAAAAAAAAAAAAGTTCTTATCTGATTTTACGGGCGTTTTTCGGGCGTTTTTTCACGTTAACTTTCTTAGACTTCTTATCTGATTTTACGGTGAAAAAGTTCAGTCATTTTTAAGAAGGTCATTTTTTCCCGAAAAATGCCGGTTTTTTCGAGATTTTGGTGATTTCCGAGAGGTTGTATTTTTGGACTAAGCTTTCAATTTCGCGGTCAAAATCAACTTTCAAATTTTTGAAAAATATTTTTTTCTCGGGATTTCACTATTCACCGGTTGACTTTTCTGTTGACTTTTTGACTTTTGTCACTAACCTTTTCGTTGATCAAAAGAAGTGTTCAGATTAGCCACAGATTCTCAGATTAGTATACCTCCAGAAGTTCGGAAGAAATCTACCAGTTTCAGTGAATTACCGATCAATTTCAAGTTCTACGAAGATGTCTAGAGATCTTTTGAGTATGGGTTCGAAGTCAAAGCCTCCGGTTCTTCAGATAGGCGAATATCCGCAATGGCGTGTTAGAATGATTCAATTCCTCAACAACATCGATAAGACACTTATGGTGAGCATTCAAGAAGGTCCGATTAAGCCCTACATTGACATTCCGGGTACACCCGAGACTGCCACTACTCCCGCGATTGAACCAAGGCGTGTGTTCAAACTCTTTAGGCATTACAATGAGCTAGAAAAGATAAGAGCTGAACTTGATGACAAAGCTCTTACTTTACTCACGATGGCAATTCCGAACGATTTGTTTAATCGTGTTGATAGTAGAAATACTGCGAAAGAGTTGTGGGATGAGTTGGAGAAACAGTTTCAAGGGACGGAAAGATCAATCCAAGCTAAGCTAAACCAAGCAATCGGAGCTTATGAAGGGTTTAAAGCTTTAGAGGGAGAAACACTTGCAGATTCTTATAGTCGGTTCAACATCATTCTGAATGATTTGAGGAGAAATGGGATGCAAAAGTCAACTTCTGAGATAAACTTCAAGTTCTTGAAGAATCTCAATCCAGAATGGGATCACTACTCCGTTAATCTTCAAATGAACAAGAACTTGGCGGAAGAAGACTTGCATGACTTGTATTCCATTCTTAGTCAACATGAAGTGAAAGTCAAAGATATTGTGATGAAGTAGAAGAGTATTTCTGATTCTTTGGCCCTGTTGACTGAAAAGAAGAAGAGTGTGCTCCCTAGTGCTAGTTCCAAGAAGAAAAGCCATTCAAAGGCTTTAGTCACCGAGTTGTCTGATTCTGATTCAGAAACACCTGAAGATGAAAGTTCTGAATCTGATGTTGATTTGAAGCGAGTTGCCGACAAGCTTGCTCTTTTGTCTAGTTCTATTCACAAACGTTATGGGAAGAAGAAGTTCTATTCGAAACCCAAGTTTGATAACTACAAAAGAGACAAGTACAAGCCAAAGGATTATGAGAGAAGGCCGGAGAGGAAGAATTATGAGAAAGAAAAGACAGATGAGAAAGGCAATGTTTGTTTCAACTGTGGCAAACCAGGCCATTTTGTCAAAGATTGTAGAGCACCGAAAGTCAGGGATTTTGACTACTACTCAAAGAAGGCTCAACTTGCGAAACGCAAGAGTGAAGGTAAAGTTTTGATGGCGGAAGAGGAGTGTTGGTATGATGATACTTCTGATGATGAAGATTCTGCTCATTTCACACAAGTTCACTACAATCTCATGGCAAGTGTGGAAGAAACCATCAACCTTCACAAAGAGACCGAGGCATCAAATGAGGTAAGTCAAACTCCTTCCGACTCGGATATGTCTGATAATGATGAATGCTCTTTAGAAGAACAGTTTTTAATTTTAAAAACTGAATTTGATGACTTGAAGGAAAAGATTAAGTTCGAAAGAGCTCGAGTCATTGAATTCAGTAATGAATGTGAATTATATAAATCTTTAGCTGATGATCGTGAGCTTGAAAAGGCTGAGATTAGGAAAGAGAAAGCCAAACTAGAATCTCAAATTTCTGAGATGAAGAGTGCTTTAGTAAATTTGGAGTCTGAAAAAGCTGAATATATGATAAAATATGAAGTTTGTTTTCAAGATAGATCTGAGGCTTATGCTAAGATAAAACAATTGGAGGATCTTAATATCAAAAGAGGTCAGACTCAACAGACGCTTAAGCTTTTGACAAATAATCTAAAGGATACTAGATTTTACAATCCGAAAATGGGGTTAGGTTTACCTGAAAATGATGTTTTAAAGAAAGCCCCTAAAGGTCTTTATCAGTTTGATAACTTAAATTTTCCAAAATTAAATGAGACCTTTGTAAAATCTGGTAGTTCATTATCTGATTCTTCGGATAAAGGTAAAGAAAAAGTTGTTGATGACTCAAGTGATAGTTTTTCAGATTCAAAGCCAAAGAGAAAGAATAACTTTGATTTCACATGTGATTTTAAATATGATGATTTAAATCAAAGTTATAAAACAAGAAAACCCGAGTTTTCTCATACTCAGTGTGTTTCTTTGTATTCTCAAGATGTAAAGTCTTTTTCAAATGAATCTGAAAAGCTTAGTAACGATATTGAAAATGAGTCAAAGACTACTGATTCTACTCCTAAATCTGACGATAAGACAAGTGAACTTGAAAAAGAAACAGATTGTGAAAATCTTTCTGAGTTTATTCAAGTTAATAATCTTTCAGAAAATAAAAGCGTTTCTGATTATGAGTCTGATTCTGATTCTGATGAGACCAAACCATGTTTTGATTCTGATAATGATGATGATATTGAAGCAGGTGTTGAGGAAGAAAAGATAAATTTTATTTCAAACCCCATGTTTGAGTCTCAAGAAACTCCACCTTGTTTTGATCAAAGTATTAAGCCTGAAGTGACTGAGTTAATTACATATGCTGTTATTGACAAAGATGGATATCTTGTGTACAAAAGTCTAGATAGTATGGTTGAAGGAGATATCCTTAAATCAGAACTCAAACTACCAGATGTGGAATTTGGTGCTGTTTTTGAAAAACCAAAGTTGAGTACACAAGATAAACCAAATGTTGTAAATGTTTCAAGTGATAGTGGAATTTCAAAAGATTATAAATCCTCGTGTACTTTGTTAAAGTCTGAAACTTGTTCAATTAATTTTGATGCAAGTACTTTTGAGGTAGGAAGTACTTCTTGTGCTACACTTGAAACATCTTCAAAAGATTCATCTGATGTATGTTCAGTTCCTAAGACACCTATTAACTCTAGTTCTTCTGATTCTACAGATTTAAAAAGTTTTAAACGACATGGCTTAGGGTGGAAGAAGAAAGATTCAAAGAAGAAAAAGCGTTTTGTTATAAAGTCATCCGTTGATGATGCAAATAAATGTAATCTGAATGTTAGATTCAATAAGTGTCAAAACTCTTTTGAGTCTGCCTTAATGTTTTTTGCTATGCAACGTTTGCATTGTACTCAATGTGGTGATAAATCTTTTTCGTTGAACTCTAGTCATGATAACAAGAAGAGATCTAGTGGTGTTTCTCATGATAAATCTCGTGCTTACTCGTTTGATCATCGTGCTAAAGTGTTTAGTGCTAAAAAGAAAAATCTTTCAAAAGCAAAAGATAAATCAGTTGATGTGAAATTTGTGTGCAAATGGATTCCTAAAGATTTATTGAATGCACAAATTTCAAAGTCTGGTATAAACTGTAAGATTTTAGGTTCATCTTCTGATTTGTTAAAGATGTATGAGACCAACAAGAAAGGACCCATTTGGATATGGGTTCCCAAGATAAACTAACATGTTTCTACAGGCCAGGCATATGTGGTATGTCGATTCCGGTTGTTCAAGACATATGACTGGCTACAAGGAGTTGTTGCACAATTATGTGGAACGACCAGGAGGAACAGTTAGTTTTGGGAATAAGACGACTGGTGTCATCAAAGGTTACGGCATTCTTACAAATGGTAAGGTATCCATAAAGAAGGTACTTTATGTTTAGGGGTTAAGTCATAATCTTTTTAGTGCAAGTCAGTTTTGTGATGGTTATAACATTGTTTTATTTTCCATCATTAACTGTCTTATAATTAATAGTGATGGTGTTGAGATTTTTGAAGGGAGAAGGTTTTACAATCTCTATGTGGTTGACTTTCCGGTGATAGATTCGTCGAAACCAGTTTGTTTGTTCACAAAGGCAACAAAAGGCGAAAGTTGGCTATGGCATAGAAGATTTTCTCATCAAAATTTCTCAGATATTAGCAAACTAGCTAATGGTGGATTGGTGAAAGGTCTTCCAAAGTTGACATTTGATAGAGATTCTTTATGTCCGGCTTGTCAAATGGGAAAGATGAAGAGAAGTTCTCACAAGTCAAAGACAGAATCTTCGTGTCAATCACCACTCGAAATGCTCCACATGGACTTATGCGGACCGATGAGAATTCAATCAATTAGTGGAAAGAAGTACATTCTTGTTATGGTTGATGAATACTCACGGTACACGTGGCTAGAATTTCTGAGAATGAAATCTGAAGCTCCTGAGTTGATCATAAAGTTCATTAAGAGGATCCAAGTTCTTTTGCAACTTCCAGTTCGAAAGATTAGGAGTGATAATGGCACTGAATTTAAAAATGCTACTTTAGATGCTTATCTAACATCTGTTGGTATTTCTCATAATTTTTCAGGTGCTTATACTCCACAACAAAATGGAGTTGTAGAAAGACGAAACCGAACCTTAGTGGAAGCGGCACGAACGATGCTAGCTTACTCCGGATTACCTCTTACTTTTTGGGCCGAAGCTGTTTCAACAGCCTGTTTTACCCAAAATCGAACCATCATCACTAAGCGCTTTCAGAAAACTCCTTATCATATAATCAACCGTAGAGTTCCTAATGTCAAATTTTTTCATGTTTTTGGTTGTAGGTGTTACATTCTTAACAACCGTGACAATCTTGGTAAGTTTGACAAGAAAGCCGACGAGGGATACTTTCTTGGTTATTCGCTAACGTCAAAGACTTTCCGGGTCTACAACAAAAGAACCAAGATGGTTATGGAAACCGTTTATGTGACCTTTGATGAAACCGTATCAATGACTTCTGAACATAGCAGTTCAGGACTCGAAATTCATAGTCAAGCTTCTACTACGACTTCTGATTCTATTCCTGATCCGAATAGTTCAGAACTCGATTTACTGTTTATGGATGCTTTTCTGGATATTTGTGCAGATAATGAAGATCTCGTTCTTTCCAGAAATCCAAGAGTTGATATTCATGATGTCCCAGAACCTTCAAGCGTGAATGATTCTGGACCATCGGAGAATATTTGTTCTACTTCTAACTCTGATCAGGCTATCCCAGTTCCAAGTGTTGAGCAATCAGAGTTAACCCCCGATGATCAATCAGAGATTCCTGCAATCATTGATGAAAATGATAGTCAGAACAATCTAGATGATCTTGCAATTCTTCCTGCTCAGTTGAAATGGACTAGAGCACATCCACTCTACAATGTGATTGGTGATGTCAATGATGGTGTTAAAACGCGATCTGCATCTGCAAATTACTGCCTATACAAAAGTTTCTTGAGCAAAATTGAACCAAAGAATGTCTCTCAAGCCTTAGACGATTCTGATTGGCTTTTAGCAATGCAAGAAGAGCTTCTACTGTGACAGCCGTCAGTTTCAGTCGTCAGGTTAGGAATCCGTTAACGCACTCGGTAGCATGCCTGTAGGTTGAAAATTTAGTTATATAAATATTTAAGTGAAACTAGGTTAGTTAGCGCGAAAAAGTTAAGCTAAAACCTAAAAGTACCGAAAACAGCCCGGAAAAGCCCGAACCGGCCCGAAATCAACCGAAAACCCCAAAATGCCAAATTTAAAGGAAAATTAAGGAAATTTAAATTATTATGTTAAAAACATACGTAAACTGATCCAAATAATCCAGCAGTACCTTCGAAAAATTTAAATTCCACCGAAAACCCGGTACCGCGTTCGAAAAACAGGTAAAATTTGTACTGCTTTAAAAGACAAAAAAAAAATTTAGGAGAGAGAGGGGGGCCTTCTAGAAGGCCGGCCACCCCCCTCCCCTTTTCCCTCTTTTTCTCTTGTTTCCCACAAACTTAATTATTACACACACCCTTTCCCACATATTCACTCATTATCTCTCATTTCAAATTTTTCTCTCTTCTCCAACACTCTTCTTTCTCTCTTCTTTCTTTCTCTCCCAAAACCCACGAAATTTCCAGCATTCTTAGAGCAAAATATTCAGATTTTTGGAGGTTTTGAAGTACATTCCAAGATCAAAAAGTGTTATTCATAAGGTAAGAATGCAAGGATGATTGTAACTTCGTTTTTCTCTCATTTTGGGGTGTTTTGATTATGTTTTCTTGAGGATTAAACCCCTATTCTTGTATGATAACAATCTTCATGTTTGGGAAAGAGATGAAGCCCTAAAAACGTGCAAAACGTTATAATAAGGGTTAAATCCATGATTTCCCCATAAGCATGTGAGATTGGAATCAAAATCTTCATCTTGTTGTTCTTTCTCTATACATTTGGGGATGGACTTTAAAAATAGTCCATGCATGTCAATGGAGATGATAAAAACATGTTATTCTTTCTTTTATTTGTTGCATGAAGTGGATATGAAGTTGCTAGCAAGAATCCTTCAAAGAACTCTATGATTTTATGTGTTTGAATAAGAAAAATTGGGTCTTGTTGCTGGACAGATTCTGTCCGAATTTTGTAGGGTGTTTAGATGACCCAAAAACTTCTTGAATGATCTTATTTTGTTATAAAAATTTTATGGATGAAAGTTTAATGTGTTAGGAAGAAAATCCAACTTGAATCATCCAAAAATTCGGAGTAAAACTATGTTAATCATTTGGAAACATTTTGTTGTGCATCAGCATCTGTCTGAAATTTTTATTCAACTTCATGCAAGCATAACTCCTTCATAACTTGTTCAAAATGTTTGATTCTTGATTCTAAATTTAAGTTCACTGAGTTGGCTTTCCAAAGAATGTAAAATCAAGTGATTTCGTGTATTTTTGAGGGGTGAACCAATGAAAACAAAATGAAGGTGCAAGCTGTCCCAAGAGGACAGATTCACATGCACGACTTCAAAGAGGCATAACTCACTCAAAAATCACTCAAATGATGCAAGGCTTATCACATTAGCTTGGTATTTGAGTTATTTAGAAAACCCCTTTGGAATTTCATGATTCGGTGGAATATTGAGCTCTCTATGATCAAAACTTTACTGAAAGGTATCTATGAAAAGTGAATTTGGGTACTGATTTTGTAAAAATAATTAAAAATAGCAAAACACCTCTAAAAATCATGAAAATTTGTGGAAATGATCCTAACATCCTCAAAATCAGTAGGTAAAAATATTGGAATTTTTCCTTTTATGGATTAAAGTTTAAAGATGGTGTTTTTGCAACTATTGAATCATGACAGATTCTGGAAATTCTCTAAGGACAAAATTTTACCAATTTTAGGGTTTCTTGCATTTTTGAGAACCCATAAGACTTATTAAAACTAAATTAAACCTTATTTAACCAAATAAACATACAAATGGCATTATGTGGGATATCGGTATGATTATAAAGTTGGACCGTTGAATTTAGGACTCATGTAATTACGTATGTTATAGGGCGAGTGTAGATCGGGGGCCGAATTCTCGAGCAAACGTTACAAACACTTAGATCGCTAAACCGTGCAAGGTGAGTATTCACGGCCCCTTTTTCCACGTTTTTGCGTATTTTGGGGTGAAAAGCATGTCGATATTGAAATTTTACGAATTATGCTTCAAGTTTAAGTGTTAAGAAATACGATTGATTGTTACTTTTAGCAAGTGTTATGCATTATGTGATACACGTTGAGTAAATTCCCCTTATAATAAACACTACTATTAACTTCGTTTAGGAGCCTATGAACTTAGTGGATAGCGCTATTTGGTCCCAATACCCACTCTTTTGACTGACGAGTTAAGGGTGCACTAATTCAGAATTAACGACTACCCATGTGGGGGGGGGCTAACCCTCCACCGCTGAGGTACTCGTTGGGAGACGACTACCCATGTGGACTTAAGTGTCCACCGCTGAGGTACTCGTCGGGAGACGACCTACACATGTGGACTTGAGTGTCCACCGCTGAGGTAGCGCGTATGACGTTCCGCCCATGTGGTTTGAACCCACCTCTGAGGTATTCGTTGGGGTTAACGGTTTGTAGTGGCTCAACTATACGTATCTATGCATATTTGATATTTTTGACGTTTGTAAACGTCCAAGAATCTTAGCTTGAGCATAATTGATATTTTGACGTTAGTAAAACGTCCAAGAACTTTATTTCCATGACACGGTCTGTTTGTGAAAATTTTTGTGTGCAATTAAAAACCTGTGAACTCACCAACTCTCGTAGTTGACACTTGTTTTAACATGCTTTTCAGGAAATCAGAAGGTATGATAAGGCTTAGTTGCGGATTTTTGAAATCACCAATCGATTTATGTTATCTTTGTTTTGATAAAGTTGTAAACGAAAACTTGTGGTTGGCTTGTAACATTTTGTAAACAATATTTATTAATGTATGTGAATGATTGGTGTTGTATATCTCCTACCGTTGTGAAATCTTGAGCTGTGGCGCCTCGTGTTTCCGCTTTAGCGGGGTGTTACAGACTTGGTATCAGAGCCGTAGGTTATAGAGAACATCGGTTTTTCACAAAAACCAAGTACTATAACCAACCTATTTTTAAAACTAAGACTAAATTTTAAATTAAAAGATTTCAAAGTGTAGGGGAACTTAATTGCCTGCGTGATTAGGATAGGTGCTATTCTGATATATCATAGGTAAGCGGAGCCTGATCACCTACGCCTAGCGATGATATAAGTAGGATAGGACTTATGAACTAGTCACACTGTTAGAATTTAAATTTTTGAATTTCTAAGAATTTCCTGAAAATGTAATTTTGTGAGTTCACATGTGATATGTACAAGTTTTTGAAACTATTTCTTGAATATTAACTAAAATTTCCTTTCTTATTATCGCAGCACCATGTCACAGGAAATTGACCCGTCAGAGGACCAGTCCCTAGGGTCCCACGAGACCTCTAGGAGCCGGAGTGTTGTTCCACGTTCCCAGACTTTAGACCAGGAGCGTGATCCTTACGATGGCATTGATAGTGACGCTGATTCTCACCCGGTTCCTGTCCGGCTTGCCAGCCCGGCACGACCCTTTGGACCTGAGACTCACTACGGTCTCAGAGGTAGGCGCACTGCCCGAAAGAGCGTGCCTCTACCTACTCGGATGTCCTTCCGCATCCCCACCGGGGATGGGGCGGGACCATCCCGGGTCCGGGGCCAGGGGGGATCATCGTCATCGTCGTCCTCATCTTCGTCTGGATCTCCGCCGCCTTACCGACCATCGTCGCCGATAGCTCGAGTTGCCCGACCACCGCCCGTCGCCCAAGCACCGCCTGATGCCCGACCACCGCCGATAGCTCCGATCCCTAGACGCCCACACATGGCTCGTGCCCCTGTCCTTGTCCTGAGAGGCATGACCCCGGCCGAACGCCAGGAAGTTACGCGTTTAGCCCGGGGCCAGGGCGTTCATGAGCATATGATCGATCATCATGAGCATATGATCGATTCTCTCCTTGGTGTAGCTGGAGCTGATAGCCAGCAGCTGTCTCGAGTCGTGACCCTCCTAGGTCGCACTATGGACTCGCTCAGTCACCTGTACACCCTTGTGTATATGGTGATTGCTCTGGCTATCATCCTGTATGCCTGGACTGTCTGGGGGGCTAGATTTTAGGGGTTGGGATCTTTGTTTGGACTTTTGGGTTTGGAACTTATGGATCATTATTTTTGGGGCGTAAGGCCCGGTATTTGAACAATTATGACTTTCTTTTGATGGATGATTGTAAAACATTTATGATCCTTTGGTTGAATTATCGCATGATGACGATATTTATGTTATGATCTTTTGGTTATCCATTTATGATAATAATATTTATGCTATGATCATATGTTTCAAGTAAGAATTGCATGCTATGGTTTCATGAAATGCGTATGAATAGAATGTTAGTTATTATGCATCTAGAATCGCGTAGATTAGTATAGCAAGTTTATTACTTGATGGAAGCGTTATGGTTGAAATAAGTGGTGAAGTTTATGAGTTACAAAACTTAGATAGTGTTAGCTCGTCACTAAGTACCTTTGTTATGGATGTGTTTTAGAAACATGCCTCCGAGAAGGGAAAATCCGGAACTTGCAAGGCTCGTTTCGGAGCAAGTTATAGCCTCCCTTCCTAATATAGTCAGTCAGGTGGCAGCTGGACTCAATGCTAATCAAAATCGCAATCAAGAGCCTAGAGACCGAGAATGTACGTACAAATCCTTCCGTAGCTGCAATCCTAAGGAGTTCCACGGAACTGAAGGAGCGGTTGGACTACTAACATGGTTGGAGGGCATGGAGTCTGTTCTCCATATCAGCAAATGTACAGAAGGGAACAAGGTGGAATTTGCTGCCTGCTTGTTACAAGGACGAGCTCTAACCTGGTGGAACACCCAAGTCCAGACCCGCGGCCGTGAAGCAACCGGCCAGATTTCTTGGGAGGACTTTAAGAAGATGCTCAAGGATGAATTCTGCCCGCGAAGTGAATTACAGAAGTTAGAAGCTGAGCTGTGGAGCCACGAGATGAAGGGCAATGATGTCACCACCTACACTACCCGATTCCATGAATTGGCTAAGCTAGTACCGCATCTGGTAACGCCTGAGCAGAACCGTGTAGATCGTTACGTCTGGGGATTGTCACCAGTAATCAGGGGAAACGTAACCGCAGCAGACCCGAAGACGCTGCAAGAGGCAGTTAATTTGGCAAACCGACTCACCAACAATGCGGTCCGATCAGGAGCATTTCCAAGTGATGGGGCGAAAGGAAAGAGGAAGGTGGAGGAGCCTGCGAGAGGCAAGTTCGGACAGAGGAGTAACAAGGAACGCCGAGTAACAAGGAACTTCGGAGTTCAGACGCCGGCCCAGGAAAGAGGAAAAGGGTCACCGCCGATGTGCGATAGGTGTCACCGACAACATTACGGGAAGTGTGTTGTTTGTCAGAAGTGCAATCGAACAGGGCATGTCGCGCCAGATTGTAGAAGCGGACAAGGTCGAACCTGTTACGAGTGTGGAAGCCCGATCACTATCGAAACAAATGCCCCAAGATACAACGAAGACCGAATGTCAACGCAAATCCCCCAGAGAACCAGAGAGCCCGTGGAGGTTTGGCCCGAGGAAGAGCCTTTGTGATAGGAGCAGAGGAAGCAAAGCAGAACCCGGATGTGGTTACAGGTACGTTCCTTCTCAACAACTATCCTGCTACTGTGCTTTTTGATTCCGGAGCAGATAGGAGCTTTGTGTCGCTAGAGTTCAGGCCTAAAATAAACAAGAAGTCTCAGAATTTAAAAGAGGAGCAGATAATTGAATACTCTAATGGAGAGTTAGTTAAGGCTAATAAGGTAATCAGAAAATGCACTTTAGGCTTATCAGGAAAGGAATTTAGCATAGATCTAATCCCGATCAAGATAGGGAGTTTTGACATAATAGTTGGTATGGACTGGATGTCTAACCACCGAGCGACAATATGTTGTGCTGAGAAGATGGTCTTGCTAGCGCTACCCGACGGAGGTGTACTGGAGGTATATGGAGAAAAGCCAAGGAAAGACATTAAGATAGTCTCGTACATGAAGATGCGGAACCATTTACGAAAGGAATGTGTGGCATTTATGGCGCACGTGGTGGATAAGAAAGCAGAGGAGAAGTCAATTCAGGATATCCCAGTCGTGCGGGAATTTCCTGAGGTTTTCCCGGAAGAGCTACCCGGATTACCTCCACCACGGCTAGTAGAGTTCCACATCGACTTGGTTCCCGGAGCAGGTCCTATAGCAAAGTCACCCTATCGTCTAGCACCGTCTGAGATGCAGGAGCTGTCAAAGCAACTACAGGAGCTGTTAGATAAAGGATTCATCCGACCCAGCTCTTCGCCTTGGGGAGCTCCAGTGTTGTTCGTCAAGAAGAAAGACGGATCTTTCCGTATGTGCATCGATTATCGGGAGTTGAACAAGATCACCATCAAGAACCGATACCCTCTTCCACGCATCGATGATCTGTTCGATCAGTTGCAGGGAGCAACCTACTTCTCAAAGATTGACCTTAGATCCGGATACCATCAGATGAGAGTTCGGGAGGAAGATATTGCCAAGACAGCGTTTAGAACTCGTTATGGCCATTACGAATTTTTGGTCATGCCTTTTGGGTTGACAAACGCTCCAGCGGTCTTTATGGACTTGATGAACAGAGTATGTCGACCATACCTGGATAAATTTGTGATTGTCTTCATAGATGATATCCTGATTTATTCACAGAACAAGGAAGATCATGAGCAGCACTTGAGGCGGATATTGGAACTACTTAAGGCTGAGAAGCTTTACGCCAAGTTTTCAAAGTGCGAATTCTGGATTCGAGAGGTACACTTTTTGGGTCATGTGGTGAATAAGGAAGGAATTCATGTCGATCCAGCTAAGGTTGAGGCTATAAAGAAATGGGAAGCCCCGAAGACGCCTACAGAAATCCGACAATTTCTTGGTTTGGCAGGCTACTACCGACGCTTCATAGCAAATTTCTCTAAGATTGCGCAGCCGCTGACAACCCTGACGCAAAAAGATAAGAAGTTTATCTGGGGAGAGAAACAGGAAGAAGCATTCCAATTGCTCAAGCATAAGCTATGCAATGCACCTATTCTGGCGTTGCCCGAAGGAACAGACAACTTTGTAGTGTATTGCGATGCTTCACATCAAGGTTTGGGATGTGTCTTAATGCAGAACGAGAAAGTCATCGCTTATGCGTCTAGACAGCTAAAGGTACACGAAAAGAATTACACCACCCATGATTTGGAGCTCGGAGCAGTGGTGTTTGCCCTCAAGATCTGGAGACATTATCTTTACGGCACCAAATGCACCATTTTTACGTACCATAAGAGCCTCCAGCATATACTCGACCAGAAGATGTTGAATATGAGGCAGAGAAGATGGGTTGAGTTGCTCAGCAATTATGATTGCGAAATCAAGTACCATCCAGGGAAGGCAAATGTCGTAGCTGACGCGTTAAGCAGGAAAGAGAGAGTGAAGCCTACAAGGACGCGAGCAATGGGAGTAATAGTACAGACCAGCCTAAAAAGTCAGATAGTGGAAGCTCAGAAAGAAGCTTTGGAGGCTGACAATATAAAGAAGGAGACACTTCACAAGATGGAGAAGGAGTTCGAGGAAAGATCGGACGGAGCGCGTTACTTTAAGAATAGGATTTGGGTCCCAACAGTCGGTCAGTTGAGAAAGATGATCATGGATGAGGCTCATCAATCGAGGTACTCGATACACCCAGGTGCCGACAAGATGTATAAAGGATTGAAGGAACACTATTGGTGGCCTGGAATGAAGAAGGACGTCGCCATCTATGTGAGCAAGTGCCTAACTTGTGCAAGGATCAAGGCAGAACACCAGAAGCCATCCGGACTACTACAGCAACCGGAAATCCCAGAATGGAAATGGGAGAAGATCTCGATGGATTTTGTGACCAAGTTACCCAAGACTAAGAAAGGCCATGATTCGATTTGGGTAATCGTTGACAGACTCACAAAATCTGCGCACTTTTTGCCAATAAAGGAAAGCTTTAGTGTTGATAGACTGGCACAGTTGTACGTCGATGAGATAGTCATGCGACATGGAGTGCCAATTTCGATCATTTCCGACAGAGACAGCAGATTCACTTCTAGATTTTGGCAGTCGCTGCAAGCAGCCTTGGGTACCAGCGTGGATCTAAGCACGGCTTATCATCCACAGACCGATGGACAGACTGAGAGAACCATACAAACGTTGGAGGATATGCTACGTGCGTGTGTATTGGAGTTTGGAGGTAGCTGGGATGATCACCTACCGTTAGTCGAGTTCTCATATAACAACAGTTACCATACCAGTATTCAATGTGCCCCGTACGAAGCACTATATGGACGCAAGTGCAGGTCCCCGTTAAACTGGTTGGAGGTGGGTGAGAGTCGACTGATTAGGCCCGACATCGTCCAAGAGACCACGGATAAGATTAAGCTGGTGCAGGAAAAGCTTAAAGCAGCCAGAGATCGTCAGAAGAGCTACGCTGACAACCGACGGAAGCCATTGGAATTCCAAGTTGGCGATAGAGTGCTACTAAAGGTATCGCCTTGGAAAGGGCTGATAAGGTTTGGGAAGAAAGGGAAGTTGAGCCCCCGCTACGTTGGACCATTCAAGGTTATAGAAAGAATCGGCCCAGTCGCTTATAAGCTGGAATTACCCGCAGAGCTCAGCTCCATCCACGACACATTTCATGTGTCCAATTTAAAGAAATGCCTGTCGGAGGAAACTGTGATCTTACCTTTAGAGGAAATACAAGTGGACGAACAACTGCGCGCCATGGAAGAACCAATTGAGATCCTTGACCGAGAGGTCAAGAAACTCCGACGCAGCAGAATACCAATCGTCAAAGTGCGATGGAATGCCCGGCACGGACCTGAGTTCACTTGGGAGCGAGAGGCGTTCATGAAAAGCAAATATCCGCACCTGTTCACAAAGAACCCCGGCGGGAGCAGCAAAAGTTAAATTTCGGGACGAAATTTCTTTCAACCGGGGGTAAATGTGACAGCCGTCAGTTTCAGTCGTCAGGTTAGGAATCCGTTAACGCACTCGGTAGCATGCCTGTAGGTTGAAAATTTAGTTATATAAATATTTAAGTGAAACTAGGTTAGTTAGCGCGAAAAAGTTAAGCTAAAACCTAAAAGTCCCGAAAACAGCCCGGAAAAGCCCGAACCGGCCCGAAATCAACCGAAAATCCCAAAATGCCAAATTTAAAGGAAAATTAAGGAAATTTAAATTATTATGTTAAAAACATACGTAAACTGATCCAAATAATCCAGCAGTACCTTCGAAAAATTTAAATTCCACCGAAAACCCGGTACCGCGTTCGAAAAACAGGTAAAATTTGTACTGCTTTAAAAGACAAAAAAAAAAATTTAGGAGAGAGAGGGGGGCCTTCTAGAAGGCCGGCCACCCCCCTCCCCTTTTCCCTCTTTTTCTCTTGTTTCCCACAAACTTAATTATTACACACACCCTTTCCCACATATTCACTCATTATCTCTCATTTCAAATTTTTCTCTCTTCTCCAACACTCTTCTTTCTCTCTTCTTTCTTTCTCTCCCAAAACCCACGAAATTTCCAGCATTCTTAGAGCAAAATATTCAGATTTTTGGAGGTTTTGAAGTACATTCCAAGATCAAAAAGTGTTATTCATAAGGTAAGAATGCAAGGATGATTGTAACTTCGTTTTTCTCTCATTTTGGGGTGTTTTGATTATGTTTTCTTGAGGATTAAACCCCTATTCTTGTATGATAACAATCTTCATGTTTGGGAAAGAGATGAAGCCCTAAAAACGTGCAAAACGTTATAATAAGGGTTAAATCCATGATTTCCCCATAAGCATGTGAGATTGGAATCAAAATCTTCATCTTGTTGTTCTTTCTCTATACATTTGGGGATGGACTTTAAAAATAGTCCATGCATGTCAATGGAGATGATAAAAACATGTTATTCTTTCTTTTATTTGTTGCATGAAGTGGATATGAAGTTGCTAGCAAGAATCCTTCAAAGAACTCTATGATTTTATGTGTTTGAATAAGAAAAATTGGGTCTTGTTGCTGGACAGATTCTGTCCGAATTTTGTAGGGTGTTTAGATGACCCAAAAACTTCTTGAATGATCTTATTTTGTTATAAAAATTTTATGGATGAAAGTTTAATGTGTTAGGAAGAAAATCCAACTTGAATCATCCAAAAATTCGGAGTAAAACTATGTTAATCATTTGGAAACATTTTGTTGTGCATCAGCATCTGTCTGAAATTTTTATTCAACTTCATGCAAGCATAACTCCTTCATAACTTGTTCAAAATGTTTGATTCTTGATTCTAAATTTAAGTTCACTGAGTTGGCTTTCCAAAGAATGTAAAATCAAGTGATTTCGTGTATTTTTGAGGGGTGAACCAATGAAAACAAAATGAAGGTGCAAGCTGTCCCAAGAGGACAGATTCACATGCACGACTTCAAAGAGGCATAACTCACTCAAACATCACTCAAATGATGCAAGGCTTATCACATTAGCTTGGTATTTGAGTTATTTAGAAAACCCCTTTGGAATTTCATGATTCGGTGGAATATTGAGCTCTCTATGATCAAAACTTTACTGAAAGGTATCTATGAAAAGTGAATTTGGGTACTGATTTTGTAAAAATAATTAAAAATAGCAAAACACCTCTAAAAATCATGAAAATTTGTGGAAATGATCCTAACATCCTCAAAATCAGTAGGTAAAAATATTGGAATTTTTCCTTTTATGGATTAAAGTTTAAAGATGGTGTTTTTGCAACTATTGAATCATGACAGATTCTGGAAATTCTCTAAGGACAAAATTTTACCAATTTTAGGGTTTCTTGCATTTTTGAGAACCCATAAGACTTATTAAAACTAAATTAAACCTTATTTAACCAAATAAACATACAAATGGCATTATGTGGGATATCGGTATGATTATAAAGTTGGACCGTTGAATTTAGGACTCATGTAATTACGTATGTTATAGGGCGAGTGTAGATCGGGGGCCGAATTCTCGAGCAAACGTTACAAACACTTAGATCGCTAAACCGTGCAAGGTGAGTATTCACGGCCCCTTTTTCCACGTTTTTGCGTATTTTGGGGTGAAAAGCATGTCGATATTGAAATTTTACGAATTATGCTTCAAGTTTAAGTGTTAAGAAATACGATTGATTGTTACTTTTAGCAAGTGTTATGCATTATGTGATACACGTTGAGTAAATTCCCCTTATAATAAACACTACTATTAACTTCGTTTAGGAGCCTATGAACTTAGTGGATAGCGCTATTTGGTCCCAATACCCACTCTTTTGACTGACGAGTTAAGGGTGCACTAATTCAGAATTAACGACTACCCATGTGGGGGGGGGCTAACCCTCCACCGCTGAGGTACTCGTTGGGAGACGACTACCCATGTGGACTTAAGTGTCCACCGCTGAGGTACTCGTCGGGAGACGACCTACACATGTGGACTTGAGTGTCCACCGCTGAGGTAGCGCGTATGACGTTCCGCCCATGTGGTTTGAACCCACCTCTGAGGTATTCGTTGGGGTTAACGGTTTGTAGTGGCTCAACTATACGTATCTATGCATATTTGATATTTTTGACGTTTGTAAACGTCCAAGAATCTTAGCTTGAGCATAATTGATATTTTGACGTTAGTAAAACGTCCAAGAACTTTATTTCCATGACACGGTCTGTTTGTGAAAATTTTTGTGTGCAATTAAAAACCTGTGAACTCACCAACTCTCGTAGTTGACACTTGTTTTAACATGCTTTTCAGGAAATCAGAAGGTATGATAAGGCTTAGTTGCGGATTTTTGAAATCACCAATCGATTTATGTTATCTTTGTTTTGATAAAGTTGTAAACGAAAACTTGTGGTTGGCTTGTAACATTTTGTAAACAATATTTATTAATGTATGTGAATGATTGGTGTTGTATATCTCCTACCGTTGTGAAATCTTGAGCTGTGGCGCCTCGTGTTTCCGCTTTAGCGGGGTGTTACATCTACAGTTCAAAAGAAACAAAGTGTATCGCTTGGTTCCGAGACCGCAAGATAAATCAATCATTAAAACCAAGTGGATCTTCAGAAATAAGAAAGATGAATCCGGATTGATTGTCAGAAACAAAGCGCGATTGGTTGCTAAAGGTTATTCTCAACAAGAAGGTATTGACTACGATGAGACTTTTGCACCGGTAGCGCGGATCGAGGCAATTCGAATCTTTCTGGCCTATGCGGCTCACAAGAACATCAAGGTATTTCAAATGGATGTCAAATCTGCGTTCTTGAATGGAGTCTTGCATGAAGAGGTCTATATAGAGCAACCTGAAGGGTTCGTCGATCCAGATTTTCCCGATCATGTATGCATCTTGGACAAAGCATTGTATGGTCTAAAACAAGCTCCAAGAGCATGGTATGAAACTCTGACTAATCATCTCTTATCCAAAGGATTCAAACGAGGTACGATCGATACTACTCTTTTTCTGAAGAAAGAAGGTGATGACTTGCTTTTAGTTCAAATTTATGTTGACGACATTATTTTCGGTTCTACTAATCCAGAGTTGTGTACAAAGTTTTCTAAAATCATGGAGACCGAGTTTGAAATGAGCATGATGGGTGAATTGAATTTCTTTTTAGGAATTCAAGTCAAACAAAACCCGGATGGCATCTTTATAAATCAGTCAAAATATATTAAAGATATGTTGAAAAGTTTAACATGACTGATTGTTCTCCAATTAAAACACCAATGCCAACTGGAAATCTTTTGGGTCCTGATTTAGCCGGTAAACCCGTTGATCAAAAGATTTACAGAAGCATGATTGGTTCTCTTTTGTACCTCACTGCGACTAGACCGGACATTATGTTCGCCACATGTTTTTGTGCTCGTTTTCAAGCTAATCCTAAAGAGTCACACCTTGCGGCAGTTAAAAGGATCTTACGATATCTCAAAGGCACACCCGAGTTGGGCCTTTGGTATCCGAAAGATTCTAGTTTTGAGCTAATATCTTTTACAGATTCAGATTATGGTGGTTGCAAACTGGATAGGAAAAGCGCTTCTGGATCATGTCAGTTTTTAGGTGATAAACTTGTTAGTTGGACTTCGAAAAAGCAAAATTGCGTCTCCACTTCTACGGCCGAAGCAGAATATGTGGCCGCCGCAAGTTGTTGTTCGCAAGTGCTTTGGATGAAGACACAACTACTAGACTATGGTTACAAGTTGAAAAGAGTCCCTATCTACTGTGATTCGGAAAGCGCCATTGCGATAACGTCAAATCCGGTTCAGCATTCCAAGACCAAACACATCGACATCCGGTATCATTTTATCAAAGATAATGTGGAGAAAGGTAATATTGAAATGTTCTTTGTTCAAACAGATTACCAACTTGCTGACCTTTTCACTAAACCTTTAGATGAAAAGCGTTTTAACTTTTTGGTTAGCAAGCTTGGCATGCTTACTCCTACTTAAATCTGTTACGGATCTTAATTTAAGGGGGAGTTGCTTAATTATTCTGGATTGGATACTATCTGACTAACATCTAAGGATTCATTTTCAATGAATACCGATTTTTACTTTGTTTTGCAGATTATCCATTTGAGGGGGAGTTCTTAAAATTGATATTCATTTTAGGGGGAGAGTTCAAATAAGCTTTAATGCTTACATATTTGAAAGATGAACAACTTTCAGGTATGAAAATTGTTTTAAATGTTCAAACTCACTTCTCGATTCTCAAATGTTTTTTTTCGAATTAGAAGTGTGATTTTCCATGTTTTCATATCATGATGAGTTGACGGATATTTTCTAACCGTGTGTTTCCAAAGATTAATACTTGCGTATTATCTTTTCATATACTTTTCAAGTATTCATACACACCGGTTTAGCTTCTTTTGACTTAGTTATTACCACGTCTCTATATGACCATATTTTTCGGTGGTAATACGCTCGTTTGCTATTTCCTATTTGTACTTCATCGTTTAATTGATCAGATACGTTCTTCATTGCTATATCTATATCTTGATCGTATAGATAACATTCATTCATTTTGAGTACACCAAAGTTTTTCAAGAACATATCTCACATCATATGATGAATCAGTTTTCTCAAACAAGTTTATATCATTCATGTTCTTACTTTCATATACTTGTTTGACGACATTCGTATGCTCCTATATTGTTCATATATATTTGTTCGAGCATGTTTCATTTTGCCTCATTGATTCACTCGATGAATCATTGTCCTTTCATGTTTAGGAAACTTATTTCACGGGATGTGTGAGCTTAATAGAACTTCTATGGATTTCCAGAACCGGCAATCCTACCCAAGAAGTTATCCTTGAGAAATGAGTGAGGGGTCTACATCAAAGAGTGGGGGAGATAACTCAGGTGGTCGAGTTATTCTCATAGTGATTGAGCGAAAAATGAGAGATTGGTTAGAAGTGAGAATGTTTAAAAGAATTAGAGGGTGTGAGAACAGAGTTAAAAGAAACATAATACTCTGCACCAACCACTTCTAAGTCGGGCAACCACATAATCTATTGGTTCACATTCTTTGGTGACCGATATTGAAACAAGGCAAAGCCCAATGCCGACTCTCGCTTTTACCCCACTAGCTACTCATTTCCTTCTTAACAAGGAGATGTTTCATTTCATCACGGGGACGCAGCACATAATCTATCAGGTTTTCATTTGGAAAATCGATATTGAAACAGAAGGAAGCTGCCCTGCCTTCGAACTTCATTTCTACACATCGAGTCGTGAAATGTTTTCACATTTTGAGCCTTATGAAAGCACTTGATGCTATTTTCTTTCATCACAAATACACACAAGGAATTTGTTTCTTTGTCCGAACGTTCATAGGAATACTTTTTGTATTTGCGATGATTGAACGGAAGCCCTGGGGAGTGATCATCACTAAAGCTCTTTATATAGTGCATTTGTTGTACTGAGTTGCTTTGTGCTTCTCACAGGCATTCCAACTGATTCATGTGTTGTTTCAGGATTTGCCCACTTAAATCTGAATTTGAAAAGATTCGGATTACTATATGGAATTGACGGTATTTCTTTGGAGTTAAAAGGGGAATTCTGGAGTAACAAGGAGGCGATGGTTATGTGAGATGGTTTTTGTTATCTATGGTGGTTCTTTCACATGTTTGTATCTTTACGAGACAGTTTATCTGATTCTACATTTCTAGAGTTTTGATGATTATTTCATATTTCATCAAAAAGGGGGAGATGGTTTAGAAATGTTTTTTGAAGATATTTTGGGGAGATGGTTTCGAAATGTCAAGTCAAAGAGAAGATTACGAGATATGACAAGAGATGCTTGCAAGAGATGTTTGAAGTTTGGTGATTATTTGAAGATATCTCGGTTTGTTAAAGCTTCGTGTTCAAAGTTTGTTAAAGCTTCATGAAGATTTGGATGATTCGTGAAGATTATTACGGAAGCTTATTGTTCAAGAAAGCTTATCGTTGATGCTTAAAGTGTTGATGCTTTCTTGAAGACGTTTGCCTAATTCTTTTTGTGATCTCGAATCCAAAGGGGGAGATTGTTGGGTGCAAAATCGGATTGTATCCGAGATCACAAGATGGTGCTAAAAGTGAAGACAAAGGCAAAGTCAATTTGGTCAAAGAAGTCAAATCTTGCTTTATAGTTTTAGTCCTTTTATATGTACTTTGTAATAGATTTGTAATAATAGGGTAGTTTGTGTAATTCTTGTAAACCTTGAGGGTTTAGATGTTTGGGTATAAATACCCAAAGTGAGTTAGTTTGGTAGTTGTGACATGCATACGCATCATTGTGTAAATTGAGAGTGAATTGAGAGTTATAGTTCTTAAGTGTGTGTGTTCTTGGTGTGGATAGTGTGTGTAATCAATTCATCAAGAATCAATGACATATGGCTTTCAAATCATTCTCTACTTGGTTGTATGTTGATTAGAACTTGAATCTAGAACAACACACCCGAACATGAATATCTAAGACTATCAACCGGGTTTGTCTATGGGCCAATTACATGGACTGGTTGTCAAGCAGTCTAGTAAAAGTCACCCTAATTAATGCTAAGTCGTGGGACCCTACTGTTTAGTCTACTCTTGGTCCAAGCAAACTATTTACCACGTCTCTCCGCGTCACCAGAGTGAAGGTTAAGGGAGGTTGATTAATCTGACGGAGTCTACCTATTTTATTGTCACAAAAATAGCTACACCCAACCAACAAGTTCAGATAGTCACAGTTTAAGCATTAACTTCGGAATCAAAGATAAACATTCAACAAACCATAAAATCTATTAATTAATTAAAGATCCAAAGTAATCAAACCATAATGAAAACACAAAAGGAAGTAGTACATAGACATACTAATCATAAATGCATAAACATACCAACTATAGACCGACAGATTTTTGTTGTAGCATTCCCTCGAATCATCTCCTCCATAGTCGTCACATCGAGCCTCCGGCTTCTTGGGTTGGAAACCCTAAATGGCTCCTATAAAACTAACCTAACTAATTATTTAAATAGAATTGTATAACTGTTGGATTGTGAGATGATAGAAACTGAATGACCCAAGCCTCTTATTTATGATAAAACTCGGCAGGTCCGTTTAGCGTTCGTGAAACGGCAGCTTCGCGGCGCTAAACGGTAAAGATTACTTTTGTGGCACGAAACAGGCAGCTAAATCCTCCAGAATCTTCCAGAATAATCTATTTGGTGACCTTTTCCTTTTATTCAAGCTTCCAGAATATTCCAAGGATCACTCCCTCTTTTAGCGGCGCGAAACTTTCCTTAGCGGCACGAAATCCAAAGAACAAAGGAAACTGCATAATTATTAGATATCCAAAATACTCTAGTCGATCTTTGTTTCCTAATCTGCTGAAGATCTTGCTTTAGGAGAAAGTCTTCATCTGGCTTGGAAGGGAAGAAAAGCTCATAAATGGAAGCCGAAGTAGAATTCAAGCGTTTTTAAGTCAAACTGAATTTAAATAACTCTCAAAACAAATACAAAAGTGGGGAACTAGCATGAGCAAAACATGTATAATTTTGGAGTTATCAAAATTCCCACACTTAAGATTTGGTTGTCCTCAAGTAAATATCTGATAAAATAAGAAAAATAACGACAAAATTATCCTCCATCTTTTTTGTGGTTTTGATGGTTCTTGAACACGTTTTCGGCACTTGTGGTTGAGTTTTCGGTCCTTGTGAATTGAACCGTTCGGCCCGTATGTTTGAACCGTTCGGCCCTCGTGGTCGAGCCATTCGGACTTTGTGGTTAAACCGTTCAACCCTCGTGGTTTGAAACATTCGGCCCTCGTATTGTGTGTCATTCGAACCTCGAGACCAAGTCTTTTCAGCCTTCTAAAAGTTGTCTTGCACCTCCTCTGTTCCAGCTCGCGCAGCGAGACTTATCTCTCGCGCCGCGAAGGGTGTTGTCCGCACACATTTCGACCTTCAACTTGTTTCGACCCCCTCTGTTCACGCTCGTGCCGCAAGGCCCTTCCCTCGCACCACGAATGACTTGAGATCCGCACCACCTTCGTGCCGCAAGCACTTCTCGTCACGCTGCTTAGCCCCCTGCACCAAGCACCCGCTTCGGCCTTCCGAGTCTGTTTCGCACAACTTTCGGCCCTCCGCACCACCCTCGCACCCCTACCCATATTCCTCGCACCGCGAAGGGCTTTCTACCCTGCCCACTCTTGGGCCTTTTGAATAACATTCACGCTGCGAGCACTATCCCTCGCGCCGCGAAGGGTGTCCAATCCCTGCCCCTCAACCTTGGCTGTTTAATGCTCGGCAGTTCACCTGTGTTCTGCTTCTTGTTCTGTATGTAGTGTAAGGTTGTTATATGTTGTGTTATACTTTGATTGCGTGTCATGTCACCTATATGTTGCGTATATGCTTATGGTTGAATGCTTGCATGCTGTGTATATGTGTTGCATGTTAGGTGCTTAGCCTTGAGTACTCACTCTTGTGAAGCACTAGGCTAGTGTATGTTACCTCACCTTTGAGCCTGGGATGATATTTCTCCTTTGAGGTCGGGTGCATGTTGTTCCTTGTGTGCATACGCATGTGTTGTTCATCTACACCTTCACCAACACCTTCACCCACATCATCACCTACACCATCACCATCATCTTCACCTACACCATCACCATCATTTTCACCAACACCTACACCAACACATTCACTCTACACCACACCTATGCATATCAACATACATCATGGATGGCATCTCTTGTTCGTAAGGTTACCTTAGGTTTACTCTCATTGGATATAAGTCCCTCACCCAATGAAGTGTATTTCTCTATACCAACACCTTGGTCTTGGTACACACAAATGCATCTCAATATTGTGAGGGACATCATCAATGGCTATGCTACCTACATACTAACTGTTTTATTTACCCAGGTACCATGGTGACAACATGGCCTCCACCTCCATTCAATCCTAACCCCTCTTCCCAACCACCCTCTCAACATACATCCCAACCACCTCCCAAACCATCATCACACAAATCCTCACAGCCCAAATCTACTCCTTCTACTCATTCTCCATCCGCACCACCACCTCAACCATCATCTAGACCTTCAACTCAACAACCTTCCAAACCAATATCTCAACCCTCTACCATGAAGAAACCTCAACCTCCAAAACCAATTACATACGAGGATCTTTCTAGTGAATACTGAGACGAACTTGATGCAACATTTCCTTGCTCCAAATATCTACCCAACAACCACTACCTTGACTTCACCACCACAATCACCTATCACCCCATTATACTCGAAATTCTCAAAAACCAACCTGTTACACCACTTCTCACCCACGATACCAAGGTACCCGAGGTCTACCTTCAACAATTATATCGCTCTATGAAATTTGTTGAAGGAAGGACTACGAGTCAAGAGTACATCTCATGCTCTGTTGATGACCAGGCTTAGGTTCTCACACCAGATCTTTTCGCAAACATCTTACAAATCCCGGGGGTGACATGCATGATGACTGATAACACCAAAATTATACATGTTTTGGTTGAGCATAATTGTATGACTTTACCTCATTTCTCACCCATTTCTGATCATTTCACTCACGATTTGGACTTATTATTGCTTTTGTAGGATTTGGAGGTCGTGAAACGGAAGAGTACGGAAAAAGGCGAGAAAACGTGAAAAATGCACAAAGATGATCCAGTAGCCTTTTCGCGATCGCGGAGTCTCAGATCTGGCGCTGCCAAGTTAGCCAAATTCGAAACCCAGGGTTTACCCTAAGTACTTCGCGCCGCAAAACTGCTGTTTGGCGAACGCGAAACGGGCACTGATCTCTCCTTTTAAATACCAGCCTCCTCCTTAACTTGTGATATACGCGCATAGAGCTAGATAGAGAGTTTTGTGAGAGAAACATTGTGACAACCCTCCACTTCCCACCTCAGGCCAGTAAAACTTTAACTGAATTACCGGAGCAGAACAGTATTTTGTACTGTCATTTTGTCAATAACTATATAATATGACAGCATTTATTGCTTAAAGGCTAGATAAGTGACTTTGATAATTATTGAATCGCCACTATAGTCGGTACGCAAAACCGACTGACTGTTATCAGTGTTAGGGTAAAAATCCACAATCGCACGACAACCGACTATAATCGTAAGACAAACGTTAGGACAGTAGTCCTGTATTAAGATAAGGTCCTGAGATAAAACCTAAAAGAACTATCGAACAAAAATCACTAAACATCGAACATATACATCGAATAAGTCGAACAATGACTACAATGTCGTACGACGGTACTAACGAATAAACACACGAAGTTTATGTCTTTGATGCAGGCAAACTGATTATCATTTCTAACAATTGCCCACCTTTGAGAAAGTCCGAGATTGAGTACTATGCCATGCTTGTTGGAGTTCATCACTACAACGAACAAGTCGTAAGTTATATATCGTTCGACAACATCAAGAGATCAACCGTTATAAGCAAGATCCCCGCAGCGGTTACAATCTGGACATTAACTCTCAACAGTACCGTTCGACCGTTATAAACCAAGCATTAATAGTCAAGAGTACCGTTGGACAGTTACGATTTGGACATTAATGAACCATAATCCCGTTGGACAGTTACTTCAAAGACACAATAAAAGAAGGATCAAGTCAACATTCGAGGACACGAAGTCTATCCGAAACTCACAGATTCCATAGCGATTATTCTTGAGAATTATCTGTAATTTACATTCGATTTCATATTTGTTTCACTTGTAATCGTACGACCAAAGCTGTATACTCGAAGGACATCACCCCTGTTTGGTGATTATAGTGCTCTGTCGACTTATCTTTTAGGTCGACCGCAGGTTTTTCCCTCCGTCGTGAGGTTTTTCCTGCGTCATCAAATTACTTGTCTTATTTTATTTTTCTCGTACTTATCATCGATTGTAATTTCTTTCTCTCGACGGTTAAGCCTCATACAATTCTCTTACGACATCAATTTGTGTAATTTTTTACATAAACAGTTTGGCGCCCACCGTGGGGCTCCGTTTTGAGAAAATATCCATTCGGTGAAAAGTGCGCCTTAGTACTAACCATTTCTTTAAGTTCTCTTTGAGCTATTTGTGCAGGATAATGGATAACCGACTCATAGCATCTTTACAACAACAATTGCAACAAGCTAATGACGAACTCCAGCGTCTTCGTGCTTCACAAGGACCATCGATGTATATTCCTCCTCCTTATCCACCTCAACATCTGAGACCACCACTTCGACCACAGTTCAATGCCTCGATACCACTATCGACTGTAAACCAACAGTACAACAACGTACGACCGTCTTTACCACAAGTTCCACCACCAATACCTCATGGCCCGCCACCTATGCCTCGGGGTCTACCTCCTATGCCTCAAGGAACACCCATGTTCACTTTCGAACCTTTCAACAACATATCCCAACAAATTCCTATCCCTGGTCATATACCTACAGCTGCTAGTTCTACCATTCATACGACAATACCACCCAGTACCGGAATCTCTTCTGGTTTTATCCCAACAATTCCAATAGCCATTGAAAATCCTTTAAACGTACGATTGAAATCCCTGGAAGAACAGAATCAAAAGTTGTTCGCGTTACTCACAAAGCTACCCGGAGCAGCAATACCTGTCGAAGTTGAACCTAAAACTGGATTTCAGGCCTCGCCGTTCGTCGATCAATTAGCTCTTGTCGACGTACCCAAGAAATATACCATTCCAGCTTTCACAACAAAATATTCTGGAATTACAGATCCAGTCGAACATATAGCACAGTATAAGCAACTTATGTGGACAGTTCCTATACCGGCGCAATATCAAGAAGTTTGCATGTGCAAAAGTTTTGGATCAACTCTAACAGGAGCAGCATTATAATGGCTTATCAACTTAAAACCAAAAAGCATTGGGTCCTTTGCAGAATTGGTAAACCAATTCACTCGACAGTTTGCTAGCAGTCGTAAGATGGAGAAGCAGACCAGCGACTTATACTACATCATACAGAAATCTGGAGAAACGATCCGCGACTACTTCAACAGGTTCAATGCGGCAATGATTGAAATAAAGAATTGCGATGTAAAGACCGCAATCGAGGCGTACAAACGTGGGCTAGAAGATTCCTCTGGACTGTATTTAGAATTGACTAAGTACCCTCCAGAAAACTTCGACGACGTACGAGCCAGAACATTAGCTTTCAAGAGAATAGAATGTAATAACCAAGATCCTAGATGGAGTTAAATAAGTTAAGTTACTGTCAATTGACCTTTTGTGAGAATATGATGATTTGAGGGGTTAATTATGTAACTATTGAAAAGTTTAATGGCATGAGCTTTTACCATTTTAGGTATGGGCTTGGCCCAAAACCCTAGGTATTTAAACCCTAAACCCTAAAATTAAACCATTTTTGGAAGTGTTAGTGTGTGAAGTGTGTGTTTTGGAACGAAGTATCATCATCAAGCTTTAGTAGGGGATTTCCGCTTCGTAAGGTAAGATCTCGATGCCCGAATAGTGTAAGATCACTGTTAATTGTCGTATATTTGCTTTGGGATTAGTTTGGATACAATTGGATCAGATTAGAATCGATTTTGATCGATTTTAGGCTGTTTTCGGAACTGTCCTCGTTTTCCGAATCGGAATTCATATTTTCCGAATCGGAATCTATGTTTTCCGAATCGGAAAATCAAATTTTCCGAATCGGAATTTATATTTTCCGAATCGGAAAATATGTGGTGTTCTCGGAGGTGTTTTGTTTCGTCATGCCTTTCCCGGATTGGAAACCTACGTTTTCCGAATCGGGAAATTGGCTAGTTAAGTCGTTATTTTGACCTCGTTACTTTTGGAATGCGGATTTTGAGTCGGGATTTCCGAATCGGAAATTACCATTTTCCGAATCGGAAAACGACGTGTTTTCCGAATCGGATTTTGTGCTTTTCCGAGTCGAGTTTTGGAAGGTTTTGTCGTTAGGGTTATTTTCGGAGAAGGATTTTTCCATAGCGGAACCCCCGTGCTGGGTCTGCCTAGGGGTATCCTAGTTGTGGGTTTTCTAAGCGCGAATCACTAATGTCTTAGGAATTTATACAGATACCAGGAGATAGAGTAATCAGCGAGATAAGCTCAGGTGAGTTCCCTTGCCTGAAAATGAATGGATAGTTTTCACTGCTTTCTTAAATATATATCCATTCGATTTGCGAACTGTTTTGCTATTGATGATGAACTGTTTTGTGGAAATATGGAAAATTGTACAATTACGTTTAATGCATGCTTAAATGTAAATGTTGAAATATTTCGGATTGAAATGTGTTGCAAGTATGGACATTGGGTACCTTGGAACTGTATGTTCCTTGGGAGTGTTTACCATTTGGTCTGGTCCACCATTTGGGGTACCTTGGGATAGCGTCCCTTGGGAGTGATGTGATTGTGGCCTCGGTGCCTTGTGGAAGTTCTTTGTCCGTAACACATTTGCATTGGCATTATTATCAAATTGTGATTTTACGGCCAGCGGGCCGGAATTGTTGATTAACTGTTTTGGGGGAATTCACTAGACCTTTCGGTCTAACCCTCATTTTCCAAATCTAAAACCTTTTCAGGGAAAGATCGTGTTGCGAGAGGGAAGGAGAAGGTAGACGTCTAGCGTAGCTCTACCGGTAAAAGTTAGTACTTTGTCCTAAATTTAGAATCTCAGCTGTGGAGGGTTGTTCCGCATGCACTCTTAAACCATTTACTTTTGTGTTGAGAATTATGAGACTTATGCGTATTAGATCACTGGGAATTATTATTATTATTAATATTGCGCAATTATTTGCTATGTTATTTTGGGTATCGGGGTGTTACATAGAAGACGATGCTCTTTTTCGACGAAAGCACTCTATTGAAAAGAAACCTCTTGGTGCTCAAAAACATAATTTTAAGCACGAAAGAGTAAACAAGATTGGAAATCCTCGACATGAGTCGAAAGCTCGATCAAGCAAAGGTACTGTTAAAATACGATATCCAGAATTATCTACTTACAATTTTGCAGGTACACCGAAAGATTTGGTAGATTCGCTACGAAAGATTGATGCAAACGTACGATGGCCAAAGAAATCTGACAAACCAAGCAACGACAAAGATCAAAATAAATGGTGCGACTTCCATGAAGACCACGGCCATATGACGGATGAATGTATCAGTCTCAAAAAGGAGATTTCATATTTGAAATCAAAAGGACATCTGAAAGGCGTCATCCCAGAAGAACAAGGACGACCAGCGTCACCGGTTCATACAAAAGTCGTAAACTGCATCACTGGAGGATCAGAAGTGTGCGGACTTACGTATTCAGCTGCCAAGCGACATGCACGAGATGGTCCAGACGAACATCCTATCCCCGGAGAAGTCAAATCAAAGACGGAAAGAGAACTCGATGCAATGACAATTACGTTCGATCAAGAGGATACACAGGGGGTCCATCATAAACATCATGATGCTCTAGTCATACAGTTAACAATCGGAAACTGTTCGACTAAGAGAATATTGATTGATGGAGGTAGTTCGGCTAACGTTATTTTTGCAGATACTCTTAAAGTCATGGGGATCGAACGATCAGAAATCGTACGACGATGGACCCGATGAACACTCTCGGAGAAATCATCTTGCCTGTCTTCGCCAAAGGCATCAACAAACAAATGAAATTTAACGTTGTGGATTGCCACTCGGCCTACAATGTTATTCTTGGAAGACCATGGATCCATGAGATGAAAGCAATCCTTTCGACATACCATCAGAAGATCAAATTTCCTTCTCCATGGGGAATTCAAGAAATTGCTAGTGAAAACAAAGTCGCACGAGAATGCTACAAAATTACGATGAAGACAAAGTCGCAGAACATCTAGCAATTACAGAGCCAGGATGGGAAGAAATCGAACGATGATCTTCGACTAGAAGAAGTCGTAATCGATCCTGAACATCCTGATCGAAAGGTCTTCGTAGGAGCCTCGCTCCCCCCTGACATAAAAAATACGATTATATCTTTTTTGCAGGAACATTCAGACTGTTTTGCATGGTCGCACGAAGATATGGTTGGAATAGATCCAAGCATTATATCACATAAGTTGAACGTGGATTCTACTTTCAAACCAATTAAGCAGAAACGTCGTAAGTTTGCACCCGAACGAAACAAAGTAATTAATGATGAAGTCGACAATCTGCTGAAGACAGGGAAAATCCGAGAGGTCAAATATCCAGAATGGTTGGCTAATGTGGTCGTCGTACAAAAGAAGAATGGAAAATGGCAAGTCTGCATCGATTTCACGGATCTAAACAAAGCTTGTCCAAAAGATCCTTTCCCTTTACCTCATATCGACGCCATGGTCGACGCGACAGCAGGACATGAGTTACTGACGTTCATGGACGCATATTCTGGATACAACCAAATATTGATGCACACGGAAGACCAAGAAAAAACCGCATTCATGACAGACAAAGGCATATACTGTTACAAAGTTATGCCATTTGGTCTCAAGAATGCAGGATCGACGTATCAAAGATTGGTCAACATGATGTTCAAGGAACATCTTGGTCGAACGATGGAAGTTTATATCGATGACATGCTCGTGAAGTCAGAACGTTCGATTGATCATGTTACGCATTTAAAGCAATCGTTCGACATCCTACGACAGTACCAGATGAAGCTCAATCCAACAAAATGTTCCTTTGGGGTACGAGCAGGAAAATTCTTGGGATACTTGGTAACACAACGTGGAATCGAAGCAAGTCCGGAACAAGTTAAAGCTATCACCGAGATACAATCTACAAGAAATATGAAAGAAGTCCAGAAGTTAACAGGACGAGTGGCAGCTTTAACCCGATTTATCTCACGATTATCGGACAAATGCCATTTGTTCTATAATGTCCTACGAAAGAATCAAGGCTTCTTGTGGACGGACGAACATGAGAAAGCTTTGCAGGAATTGAAGCAATACATGGCATCATGTTGTCCCTAGAAACAATGAAATGCAAGAAGAAATGGATGGAAATCCTACTAATGAGATGAAATCAATATGAACTTTGAAGAAGAACACAACAATGGAGATATAGCCCAATTTAGTAAAAAGATGATTTCATTACACAAAACCCTAGGAATCCTTTACCTTATATAGGTAGAAGGAAGTTTGACAAAGTTACGAGAAAGGCCCCCGAGGTTACAAACCTCTAAACAAGGGCTTAACAAAACATCATTGTTTACAAAACAAGGAAATAAAACTTAGAAAGCAGTTTTAAAGATAGCTGATTCTGACTCTTCTCAACACCTGGGTTCTACAATCTCCCCCTTTGAGAAGAAGTCAGAATGGTGGTGGAAGCTCCAGTGCAGGCTCCCACTTGGACATCTGCAGGTATTCTTCCCACTCGCCTATGATCCGTGCTCTCATCTGCATCGCAGCCTCTGCCCGTCTGTACATCATCCGCTCCTTAAGCTTCTTCTCGATCAACCTCATTGCCTCCAGCAGCTTTCCTTTTCCATCTATGATTCTCCGACTTGGAACCTGATCCGCCAGTAGTCTGCTTTGTATGCCATTATAGACATAGAGGAGGGTCCCGTCGCAGAACCTGGAGACCTCGCCAAACCTCATGAACCTGCGCTCCTTCTTCTTCTGAGTGATGTATAGAACCCCATGCTCAGGTATCCTGGTTGGCATGTAAGGCGTGTAGGCATCGATACCAGGAACGAGCAGGTTTGGTCTCAGCAGGTTGACCTTCGGCTGGCGGCTTTCTATGGCAAGCTGGTAGTCCGTCACTCTCGCGAGTGAGATTGCGTGACGGACGTATTTCTTCAGAATCTCCGTGCCATCTCTGTAGTGCTCTGGTCGGAGGATCGGGCCTTGGAGGTACTTGATGATCGTGAGAAGGTCTTCTAGATGCACCCGATCTAAGTCAGCTTCCGTGAAGGTCCAGTTCTGCAGTTCACCTCGAGGGACACCGGTGCCGTACATGCGAACATCATATTCAAGGAATAACTGATGGCCATGTCTGTAGGGGCGCATAGCAGTTACCTTGATAAAGCGACGTCTGATCCTCTGGCGTCCATGAGTGGCCCAGTTGCACATTCGCTGATGTACGTACGCTGTCCTCCGTCTCTTGTTCTTGATGTGAGAGATCCCGAAGTAGACTTTTCGGGACCAGGCGTGCAGCTTCTCTTGCTGGTAGATGCGGGTGAACGTTTCTTCTAGGAACGGGCGGAAGATGATGGAGTGGTTCCAGTTGAGCTGGATGACAGTAGGAGCATCGGTTTCTGGATCGGTAGAGTGGACGGTCCGTGGGGCTTCTGGAGTTGGGAACTTGAGTGCTGAGAGGAGGTGGGCGTAGTCAGGATCCTTGACGAGGTCGTCTCCCTTCTGATAGACCCTAAGGCTCTGAGCGAGCGACCGCAAGATCTTCCGGGCTGCTTCCGGAATCTGGAACTCTGAGGGTTCGGTCGGCGCTGCTTCTGGGAGAACGGCATCAATCTGAGCCGTGTCCGTCATCTGAGGAAACTGAACTGACTCCCCTTCCGGAATCCTCTCATATCTCCAACTCCCCATGTCCGGTATGTCTTCTGTCTCCGAGTCGACATAGGGAGCTTCGGCGGCCTCGAAGTCTGTGGGAGCGCTCGAGGGGGCGGCTGAGGAACCTGGAGCTGGAGCTGATGAACCGGAGCCGGAACCAGGTTGGAGGTCGGTGCGAAGCCGTTTTGCAGCTTGTACCTCCCCCTCATGAGGACCTGGTGCGGAGTCATCAGGGTCATCATGCCTCCTCTTCGAAGGCTGAGCCTGGGACCGACACACGGCCTCCAGTTCTCTAATCCTTTGTTGTAGCAGCTCGATCTGGGCAGCTTGATCTCTGACTTGGGCGGACAGGCGATCATTCTGAGTGGTGTAGGAGGTGACCATCATCAAGTGCTCCACCTCAGTGACGTAGCCTGGGATCGGAGGAAGGTCGCCCGAAGTCGGAGGAGCGAGCCTGAGGACGTCTTCAGTTGGCCTGGGAATGGGAGCTTCAGTGGATGGGGCAGCCTCAGAATGTTTGCCCTTGATCCTCCGTTTGAGCTCGTAGAGCTCCGCATCCCGGTCTTCTTGAAGCTTGCGCGACGCCTCAAGATCGGCTAGTCTCTTCCTCTCCGTCTCTGCCAAGGCTTTCTCGAGTGCCTCGACCCGCGCATCCCGAGCCTGATTGGCTTGCTCCACAGCTAATAACCTGCTTTGGACGACTTTAAGGATGTCGTCCGAATCCGTCGGACCTATAAGTCCCGTTGGTGCAGGGGCGGTTTTAGGGATTCCGCCCGAATCCGCCAGGCTCAAAAGCCCCGGTGTTGCGTGAGCATCTTTATAGACTTTGCTCGAGTCTGTCGGACCCGGTCCCGGAAAAACTAAACCCGGTGCCACTTGGGCTCCAGTTGACGAGTAGAGTCCTAAAGAGGTACTCTCTCGGCCCGATGTCACCGCTGGTATAATGCTGACGGTGTCGGGGCTTCCGGTGGATCCTCGAAGGGCGTCCAATGACGCACCAACTCTCCCCGTTCCGTCCTCGCCACTTGGGCGGGCAGATGATTCATCCAAGAGTGTCCTAGACAAATGAACGACCCTAAAGGTCTCTGTGAGTGGCTCTAGGACTACTGGTGCTCTGAAAGATGTCGAGAGGTGGGGCAGAGCCTCTCTCATTTCAACACCGGCAGACTCCAATTGAGTGGCCGGTGGAAGTTGAGCTAATTCCCCGTGAGAATGTGAAACGACCATCTGTTGAGAGATGGCCGAGTGGCTGGTTTGGGCGTGCAAATGCGCTGGTTGGCTGCCAGCGACTTGACCTGACGTCAGCGAGTGACCGGTCTGTATGAGGGTTGCCTCTGTGGGGGTTGGACTCTGGGCTAAAGGGATATCCAATTCTAACCTATGCGGCTCTTCTTCTACATCCGCCTCCTCTAATTGAGCCCAAGGCTCGCTCAACTGGACCTCTACGTCTGCGGTCTCTTTTTCTCTGCTCTCTCTCTCCTTTTCTCCCCTCTCTCTCTCTTCTTCTTCTTCGCTGTCTTCTCGACCCCAGCCGGTAGCTACCTCGGCCTCACCTTCTTCCTCCTGACCAACAGTTCGGTCATCCGACGCCAGATCCGCAATAAGAGTGGGATCACCTGAAATCCGGTCGTCGTTGAAGGAGGAGGTGGCTTCATCCAAATCTATCACTTGGGCCTTCCCGCCCTTTGGTGGATCTGATAGTTGAAACTCGGAGTCAGATCCGTAGTCAACTTGTTCTGATTCTGTCGCCTCGTCATCGGGCTCACGACGGTCCTTGGGAGTGTGCTCGGAAGATTCGTGACCGCCGGAGTCATCGCCAGATGGTTCACCTGAGGGTTCGCCTCCCTGAGAAGTGACGGCCGCCGAGTGAGGTGGTGGAGGAACATGTGCTTGTTCTTGTGGGGAAGCTTCCACATCCTCCCCAGTAGGTTGTTGCGGCGGCGTCGGCGATCGGCGCTCTTCCGATGACGAGTGGATCGGTGACTGCTGAAGGGTGCCCATGTACTGCTTTACCTTGAAGTGACTCGTGTACTCGCGCGTGCGGATGGCCTCAGAAGATTCCTCCACAACTGTAGGAGTGCGAGCACGAGTGGCACGGTTCTGAATCATGGTCTGGTATGCACCGGCTCTAGAAGTGTGCGGAGTGGCAGACGTACCGACTATTCTACCCGCTCCTCCCCTTACGTCAACTCTCATCACTCCCGAGCCAGAAGCTCCCCCACTGGAGCTCTGGCCCGCCGTACCAGAGGCACGGCTTCTAGTTAGGACGGGTTGCACGTCTTGGGCAGGGCTCCCCGGCTCTGAGGAGTCCGTAGACGTGTCTTCTAAACCTACGGAGATACGGTACATCCTAACGCTCATTGACCTACGGTCTGCCATGTTGAGCACGTTAGCCGGAATGTGCATCTCTACCTGTCCAGGCCGCAGAGTCTTCTTGTTGGCTCGGCCGATCTGCTGGCTTTCGAAGCGGAGATGGCGTGATCTGAGTCTGACAGCCCGGTTCTGAGTCATGTGATCTCGGATGACCAGACTGAAGAAGCGCATCCAAGGGATGGATGTGTGTTTTGTGCGTCCTGGCCCAGCTCTGACATCACCGATGATGTCCGCCCAGATTTGCTGAGCAAAGTCGATCCTCCTTCTGTAGGCGACCGCATGGAAGATGTGCCAGAACTGGGTGGATGCCTTGTCCACGCCATGGGTCTTCGAAGATATCGTACGGTTGAGTATGTTGAAGAAAGAGTACCAGATTGGGGGCAGCATACCCTGCGAGATCTGGGAGATTCCTCTCGGCCTGTTGTTCTCGGTGTAGTGGACTCCGACAGCGAGCACTTCGCTGAATAGTTCAGGTCCAGACACGAGAGGGTCAAACGGGGCCTCCGGAGTTACTGCTGGCAGACGAAGGATTCTGCGAAGATCCTCCATAGTGAGGACCAGATCAGTCTGGTCCACTCGGCCGATGATGGTTTGAACTCCGTCCCGGTTCTCAACACGGGAAGTGTTCCAGAACTGCTGCAGATATATCATCGGGATGGCAGCAGTGGCTTGCATCGCGTATGCAAGGGGGTGAGCTCGGAGAATCTCGAGAACAACGTCATCTTGGACGGTGAAGTTCGCCAAGTCAACGAACTGGTTGTTCTGGTGGATCTCAACGATGTCTGCCGGGTTGATCAGTGCGAGATCAGCAGCGTTGGCGACTGGTGAAGTAGGAGCAATCGGTTGTTGATCAGCCATTTCTGCACAACATTAAGTGTTAGAAATATTACAACGTGAAAAGACTATACCCTCGACTAGACGCGAGTCGGAAAACCTCGAAAACCCAATAAAGGGTGTTTCGTATTTTCCGAGTCGAAAAACAAGCAAACAGTACGAGGGGAGTTTTCCGATTCGGAAAAGAGTGTTTTCCGAGTCGGATAACTCAACACTTAGAAAGATAGCACAAGGATAAACAGACAAGTTTTCCGATTCGGAAAAGGATGTTTTCCGAATCGGGAAACTCCCACACGTAGAGAGGAAAACTTATGGGTTTTCCGAGTCGGAAAACATGGTTTTCCGATTCGGAAAATGTCACAACACTTAGTAAAAATTTGGCAAGACTTGGTCTCTCGATCGAGTCGGAAAACCTTGGAAACCCATAAGGGTAGCTCCACGTTTTCCGAGTCGGAAAAGAAGCATTTGAAAACCGAGACCAAGTCCGATTCGGAAAACATAGTTTTCCGAATCGGAAAACATACATGAATGAGCATCGTTTTCCGATGCGGAAAACTTGAACATTCAAGTTTTCCGATTCGGAAAACTTGAATGTTCAAGTTTTCCGAGTCGGAAAACCGAGACTGTTCGAGTTCTCCACTTAGAAACCGTTCAAAAACCGTCGATCTAAGGCCCTAAACTATCAACATTCATCCTAAATCAGTTTATAATAACATTATAAGCAACAATGGATCGTTTTAACGTCCCGAAATCCCATTCCAAGAAGTTTGGGTTTCGGGTAAGTTTTAAAACTTTTAGGCTTCGATCCAGGCATTAAAACACATGATTTAGATGTTAAAACTATATAAGGGTTGATCGTTTACTTACCAGGAATCCGAATATGCAAAAAGATCGACGATCGGAGCAATAACGAGCGAAAACCGAAATCGAGCGCGAAGTGGGTTCGGGTGAGAATTCAGAGAGAAAAAGATGAAAATTTGAATTTTGTGAAAAGTAATTCTTGAAAACTGGTATTTATATTTTTACCGAATTACACTGTGTTTGGGTCAAAAACACTGTGTTTGGCTCTCCTTTTGGCCCTCTTAACCCGACTTTCACCTTTTGGCAAAAACCACCCCTGGACTTGAAGTTTGAGAAAACTTACAAACAAGTCCCTGAACTTGTATTTTCAGAAAATTTTCAAAACAGACCCTGGACTACAAGTTTCACAGGATTTGCAAAACGAGTCCCTGAACTTTAAGAAGTAGAAAGTGGCAAAGTTAGTCCCCGAACTTGTAAGTTCAAGACATGTACTCTACCGCCCCCTGAACTTTCAAGTTCACAAAAAGTTACAAGTTCAGCCCTCGACTCCCGAGAAAAGAGACTTACCTGGTTCGTCTCACTGGGTTTAGAGCGAGTCCTGGTCTGAAGTAACCAGAAGTCGTAGTGAGGATCCACATCTACAAAATAGAATATAAGAGTGGTATCCAAGGTGATATGGATCCGAGAACGTTAGAGAGCACCCCAAATAATAAATACAGGACCTAGGACTCCCCCTCGATTCATGCAACATCTATAGAGTTCCTACAGACTCCCCCTACACACATGCATATAAAATAAGAACTCCCGACTCCCCCTAGACCTCAGGCAGGGAGGTCTAGCATTCCTAACTTGCTTAGGAGGAAAAAGTGACGCTTCTCGTCAAACGGCTTGGTGAACAAATCAGCAAGCTGATAGTCACTCTCAACAAAGTATAGTTCAATATTACCTTTCTCGACGTGATCTTTGATGAAATGATATCGAATGTCGATATGCTTCGTCCGAGAATGTTGAACCGGATTTGCCGTGATCTGTATTGCACTTTTGGAGTCGCAGTAAATGGGAATTCGATGCATGGTGTATCCAAAGTCAGCTAGTTGTGTTTTCATCCACAGAACTTGCGAACAGCAGCAGGCGGCGGCTACATATTCTGCCTCCGCGGTGGATAAAGAGACGCAAGTCTGCTTCCGGGATGACCAACTGACCAACTTGTCCCCGAGAAATTGACATGCACCAGAAGTGCTTTTCCTGTTTAGCTTACAACCTGCATGGTCTGAGTCTGTATATGCAATTAGTTCAAAGCCAGAATCCTTTGGGTACCAAAGGCCAAAATCCGGTGTGCCCTTCAGATACCTGAGGATTCTCTTGACAGCAGACAGATGTGAATCCCGTGGGTCACACTGAAAACGAGCGCAGACACCCGTGGAAAAGACGATATCTGGTCTACTAGACGTGAGATATAAAAGGGAACCAATGATTGCCCGATAAGTTTTCTGGTCAACCGGTTTACCAGAAGTATCTGCAGAGAGTTGAAAATTTCTGGACATTGGTGTGGCCGCAGAGTTTGAACCACCGAAATCAAAACGTTTTAAAAGGTCTTGAACATACTTGGCTTGATTTATAAAAATGCCATCAGGGCGTTGTCGAACTTGAAGTCCTAAAAAGAACGTCAGCTCGCCCATCATGCTCATTTTGAATTGGGATTTCATGGTGTTTTCAAATTCTTGGCACATCTCAGGCTTTGTAGACGCAAAGATAATGTCATCCACGTATATCTGAACGATAATTAAATCTTTACCTGACTTCTTGAGAAACAGAGTGGGATCGATAGTACCTTTCTTGTAGCCAACTCCGAGTAAGTAGTCAGTGAGAGTTTCGTACCATGCTCTCGGAGCTTGCTTTAGACCGTAAAGCGCCTTGTCCAAGATGTAGACGTGATTTGGGAATCGAGAATCGACGAACCCTTCCGGTTGCTCAACGTACACTTCTTCTTGAAGGACTCCATTCAGGAAGGCACATTTGACGTCCATCTGATAGACAGTCATGTTTTTGTGTGCAGCATATGCAAGGAAGATTCGGATCGCTTCGATTTGGGCTACTGGCGCGTACGTCTCATCATAGTCGATACCCTCTTGTTGGCGATAACCCTTGGCGACCAGGCGAGCTTTGTTCCGGATGATGAGATTATTCTCGTCGGTTTTGTTCCGGAGTATCCACTTGAGGCCAATGATTGTCTTGCCCCATGGTCGTTCTACCAAGCGCCAAACCTTGTTTCTCTCGAATTCGGCCAGCTCATCTTGCATGGCGATCACCCAGTCGGGATCGGTGAGAGCTTGCCAAACATCAGATGGTTCGAAATCGCTCAAGAATCCACCGAAAAGGATCAGATTTTCAGTGTGCTTTGCAGATCGAGTGTTTACAGGTTGTGAGGGACTCCCGATGATCTGGGAGGGGGGATGATCTTTTGTCCACCTGCGAGTGTGAGGGTGAGTGACATAAGCCTGTCAGTTGTTGGTGGCGTCGTTCTCATCTTGCACGACAAAGACCTCTTCTAGGTTCCCACTTGAAGAGCCTTCAGCCTGATTAAACCGCGGTGCAGCTTCTAACCGGGGCTCTCTGACTACCTGAGCATATGAACGTTGGGCCGTGCTCGGGGAAGGTAGTGGAGCTTCTTCTGGAATTGGAGTAAGAACGGGGTGCGGAGTCTGTTCTTGATCAGATGCCGGTGAAGCTGCGGATGAAACTTCAGATGAAGGAGCCGCGGACTCAGGTGTCACGGAGTGAGTTGAAGTGCTGGAGGAGGGCTCCGTGATGAAGGCATCAGATGTCACTGTGGTTGTGGTCGAACCTGTTGGAGCGGGAACTACGATTGGACTCGTTAGAGTGTGCAGATCGTATTCCGCGAGATCTAAAAAGTCTAAAGCAGAAAAGTTAGAAGACGGATCTGTGCTCGGTGGTGAAGGGAACAATTCAGGGAAAGATGCAGACACACTACTAGAACTAGCATTAAGATAGGTTTCAGATTCAGAGAAATCAACATTTGAGCTTTCCAGGATAGTTCGGGTCCGTTTGTTGAAAACCCGGTAAGCCTTAGAGTTATGTGAGTATCCGATGAAGATAGACTCATCAGACTTAGGGTCAAACTTACCCAAATTATCCCGGTCATTAAGAACATAGCATTTACAACCAAAAACTCTAAGGAAGTCAATGTTTGGCTTACGCTGTTCAACCATCTCGTAAGCGGTTTTACCAGTCCGCTTTACGATCAGGGTCCGGTTTTGCGTGTAACATGCTGTGGAAACGGCTTCAGCCCAAAACTGTTGAGGAACTCCAGAGTGAGCCATCATGGATCTTGCTGCTTCGACCAACGTCCTGTTCTTCCTTTCTACGACCCCATTCTGTTGAGGTGTGCGAACTGCCGAGAAGTTGTGAGTGATCCCCACTTCTTCGAGAAAGGATTGCAGCTTTGCGTTGCGGAACTCAGTACCGTTGTCGCTACGTATTTTCCTCATCCGACGTCCCAAGAGAACTTGTGTGCGTTTGATGAAGGCTATGATTCGTTCAGCAGCTTCAGATTTGTCTCGAAGAAATTCAATCCAAGTGAATCTAGAGAATTCGTCTACGAGAACCAGCATATACTTCTTTCTGGCAAGACTTTCTACTCTCATAGGTCCACAAAGATCCATGTGTATCAGGTCGAGGGGACTTTGGCAATTCGTATCCATTCTCGGTGGATGAGAGCTTCTGGTCATCTTTCCTTGTTCGCACGCAGGACAAAGAGTGTCCTTGGAAAGGCGAAGCTCAGGTAGTCCCCTGACTAAACCCCTTAGAAACCAGCTTGTTCATATCTTTGAAGTTCTGATGGCATAGTCTGCGGTGCCATAGCCAACTGTCCCCTTTTGATGCTTTTGAGAGCAGACAGATCGCATTCTTCGGGTTAGCTTCAAACAGGGGGTGTGTTTGAGGGATTGAACGGAAGACTGTTGTGTAGAGATTGCCATTCCGCTTGGCGGAGAGAATAGCATTGTTGTCTTCATCGTTCACATCACTTCCGTACTGAAAGGTCTTCACCCAGTATCCGTTATCACAGAACTGGCTGGAGCTAAACATGTTGTATCCTAATCCCTCCACATAACGTACACCCTTGATGATGTACTTTCCATTGGTGATTTTTCCCGACCCTAATATCGGCAACGGCGTTCTGTCGGCAGTCTTTATGTATCCCTCAAACTTCTCAACGTAGTCGAAGATGAAGGACCGCTGCCCAGTCATGTGTGTGTGAGCCCCCGAGTCAAAGTACCACACATGACTGATCTGCAAAACAATTAGGCTTGTTTAGGGACCCATTGCCAAATGGGTTCCTTAGGGTCAGAAACAATTGAATTGGTCGATGCAGTCTCCTTTTCGGATTTCTCCTTAGGCTTAGGGGACTGCACTGACGAGGAAGGTTTCCCCTTTCCTCTTTTTCTCCCTCTTCTCTTTCGAGATTTGATTTTAGGCACATCAGCATTAAAAGAATTATAAACACCATAGCGCAGAAAATTGTCAAACATAAAGCACATGTCATTACGCAAAGAGTCAAAAGCATGAGTTAAATGTCGATTACGTTTTACAGACATGTTTGAAGTAGTTCCTACACTAGGTGGAGCATAGCCAAGACCCGCACGGTTAGGACTATGCTGCTTAGGGAAAGCTTGAAAGGAGTTGGGTCTTCCTCGGTGATTCTTCCTCGGTGGCTTCACTTCCTGTCCACCATCCTTCTTCCTCCCATCTGCATTACGAGCATGGTGTGAGTTAGATGACGGTTTAATAGGAGAAGAGTTGCCACCCTTTCCAGAAGATGTTTTTGAAAATTTAGGTTTTGTGGAAGAGAAAGGTTGCTTTGGTTTTAACTGAGAGGTCTCACCCACTTCAAAGCTGCTTGAATTAAGGTCAAGACTTTTAATGGGTTTAGCTGAGTTACGAGCATCGTTAGACTTTGAATGCTTTTTCTGGAGTCCTTTGGGTGCGTGATGCTTAACTGACTTCCCCTTGTCAGTACCAACACATTTTTCACCCTTAGGGTTACTGTTCTCAGAAACAGGAGCTCGTGACTCAACAGACTTCTCAGGTTTTACAAAAACAGATTTTGGTCCTTTTGGGATAAAGCCTGAAGGATCATCACCTTCATCTAAGAACACCTTCAGATCGTATTCAACGTTAGGATCATGGATAGTCTTTGGTTCAGTTATCCTATGGTGTGAGTTGAGGGGTTCATCATCATCTGACAGTAAGGTGTAATAGTCCTCTGGATCCGTAACAGATTTGGTTTGGGAATCAACTATTGGATGGTTTAGGAGTGGAGTAGTCCTATCATTAACTGAGTCTGAAAGGTTTTCAAAGTACATGACTTTTCTTTTCAAAATGGAATTTGACACACGTTGGTTGGTTAAGGCCACACGATAATTGATCTTTTCATCATGATCAAGTTCTCTTGCAATTTCTGAATGAACATCTAGGAGAACATATCGTGCCTTAAGATCCGCAACCTTGAGTTGAAAATTAGTAAAGGTTGAGGCTGCGGTCTCACACTTTGAAGACATTCTAATTCTCTCGGCATTTGCCTCGATCAAGTCTTTCTTCAAAGTGTGAACCAAGTTGTCTTTTTCAGAAATAAGCACTTTCAGATTCAGTATCTGATGTTGACATGCGTCCAGATCCATGGCTTTCAGTCTAAGTCCAAACATTTCCTTCTCTAGTTCGACTAGGTCGGGACTCTTAGTTGCGGAAACATCCTCTGGTGGGATAACTAAGGTCTCTTCTGAAAAATCCATCTTCCTAGTGTCATAACTAGTGTTAAGGTCTGAGTAGTTGATGGGAGGCATAGCTACCCTAGGGGTCCTAGCTTTGATGCCTTCCCATGTGGACTTAGTGTTTGTTGGATCACTGGCCGGAACAAAGATTGGTTTATTGGGAGTAGGGCTAGTGGGTGGACTGCTAGAGGTGCTGTTCGTTGGACTGATGGTCGTGGTTATGGTCTCACCATTTATAACTTCGGTATATGTGACAGTCTGCCTAACAAATTCCTCGGTCACATGTCCTCCCACTAGGGCAGGTTTGGGTTTGGAGGCGGCCATGTCCTCAAAATTGTACAGATTAGAAGGTGCCTTTTCTAAAACATGGTTTTTCTGATAATCCTAGTCCGGGTCTGGCTTTATAGAAAGGATTTTTGTTGGCATGCTGCGTAAGAATGCTCAAGGTCTGTTCAGATTGTCCTCTTTTAAAGTTGTTATCTTCAAGCTCTTGAATTTTGGAAAACAGTCTAGTTCTTTCTTCTGAAAGTAACTGGAATTTTATTTGGAGCTCTCCATGGTCACTGTTAAGTTTCTCATGGGTTTTCTGAAGACAACTGAGTTTGTTGGATAAATTGGACTCTCTGACACTAGACTCAAGAGTCTCACGATTGTACACTATGGTCAAGTCCTCAAGAGAGCTTTTGTATATGGCACTGTCGATTCTAAATTTCGTGACAAGAGATCGTTCCGATTGGAGACATCTCTCAAGTTCACAGATTCTAGATTCTAACATTGTCACATCATCAGTTAAGTCAGGAATAGTGGATACCTCAGAAGCGTCGAGGTCTCGATATGTGCTGGGGCCAACGGCTTCAGGTCCTTCGAAGTCTGCCATCAAACACGGACCCCCAACAAGATGATCTTCCTCGTCTGAGCTTTCTTCCTCACACACCCAGTTTTCCTCATCGACTAGCAGAGCGACTCCCTTCTCTTTCTTCCTCATCAATGCTGCCTTCTTCTCAAAGTATGCGGCATCCTTGTATCTGGCAGGGCAGTTGTTCGCATAGTGACCCAGCTTGCCACATTTGAAGCAGGATGTAGTGGCACTAGCGGTCTTTTGAGGAGCTGGGGTAGGAGCACCACTATTCACCGGAGCTGGAGGAGCATTCAACCTTTGATCACCAATCTCAACTGGACCTTGATGATGTCCTTCTCTCGGGGCTTGCCTGGAAGAACCACTCTGATGGTTGCCTTCTGGATAGTTTCTGTTCCCGTGATCAGTTTGTCCTTCAAATCCACGGTAGTTCCTTTCTTGTTCTTGTCCATATCCCTGACCACCTTGACCGCCTTCAAATCTTCCATGTCTTCCATCTTGGCCACCTTCGTACCCGCTGCTGTATCCCTGACGATCAATGTATCCTGATTCAGGAGTGTAGTTTCTCAGGTTTTGGCGATAGTTGATATGAGAGACTTGTCCTCTCCAATCTCCCTGATCTCCAGGACCTCCTTGATAGTCCAGGTAGGTGTTATCTCTGTAGCTTCCCCTTGCTTCCCTGTACTGGCCTTGATCACCACGGTATCTTCCTGGATGCTGATTCTGATATATGTCCCCTTGCTGGTATCCTCCCCTTCCTTGATTCCCAAACTGAACTCGTTCCTGCTGATAGTGTCCACCTCGGCCTTGTCCCATCCTTCCTCCACTGGGGTATCCAGATCCCCTAGGTCTGCTGTATCCACGTTTGGAATTCAGCTTTTGTACGCTATTAGAGATGAGGGCAAGGGACTCATTCACATGAAAGAGTTCATCATCAGAGATTGAGATGATTAACGGATCATCTGGATGTTGATAGCTTGGACTATAGTTCGAGTTGAACTCTTGGTAGTTTGAACCATAGTTCCCGTTGAACTCCAGGTTGTAGTTCTCCTGATAGAGCTGAGGTGGTGAGTGGTTGTACTGCTGAGGAGATGAGTTGATGTATTGCTGATGCTGGAAGGGAGCTGAGTTTGATCCTCCACATGGTACTGCCGCGAGTGCCAGAGGGTCAACAGCATTTTTGAACTTGCCGCCAGTGATGAATTCCTCATGCTGAACCATCATGCTAAAAAGGTCATGTAGACCCATAATCCCCAGATTTCGGCTCAACTGCAAGTTGATCGCCAGATTTTGCCATGCCGGTGTTAGGTTCTTCAGGAACTTAACATTCACCTCGTACTTTGACTTCTCTATCCCGAGTCTTCGTAGATCATTCACGAAGGCGTTCAGTCTTTGATAAGACTCGGTGAGGGATTCGGTTTCCCTGGCTTTGAAGCCTTCGTAAGCATTTAGGACACTTTCCTTTTGACTCTCGAGAGCGGTGTCACCTCCCTGCATCTGCTGATCTATTTCTAACCAAACGTCTCGTGCGTTTGTCAGACTATCCACTCTTGCGTACATATCATTGGGAAGAGCCATAATCAGAAGGGTCAGTGCACGCTTGTCAACGAGGTGCCGGGCTCTTTGTTCTGGATTGAACATCTCAACTGGCTTTTCGACTACATACGACGGAAGTTCGGGACACGTATCTGTTTTGGGAACAGCGGCAACCGTGACAGTTGGTCGGATTGGGCCTTCACGGATTGACTTCATGAGATTTCCGTCGAGCATGTCTAGGAAGTGTATCATCCGGCGCTTCCATTGCTGGTACTCGCCCATCACCAGGACGGGAGGGCGAGTTTCGGAACCAATCCCCAGGATTTCCTTCGACATTTCTAAGAAAGGAATGAGACCTCCTTGAAAGATTCACTTGGCTTGAATACTGAAAGGTTTTGAAAAAGCTGGTGTTTCGAGCGCCTCGGGACACAGAAAGCTTGGTAAAGTAAAAGGTTTTGAAAGCAAGCTTAGTGTCGAATTTGAGAAACAAAACGGCAAGAGTTTCGGCTCAAAGAGGCGAAATCCGACTTGGAAACAGATGTTTTCCGATTCGGATTTGGCTCAACACAGTGTGGTGCGGAAAACACTCTTTTCCGATTCGGAAAATGAGCTTTTCCGATTCGGAAAAGGTGGGTGCGGAAAAGGGACACGAAAAGAGAAACTTCTCAAGAGCAAGACCCCGAGTCAGAGACTCGTTTTCCGATTCGGAAAACAGAGTTTTCCGATTCGGAAAAGGAGAGTTCTCCGATTCGGAGAATGAGCAATTTCCGACTCGGAAAATTTGAGCTGATATTTCAGCTCTTGTTTTCCGATTCGGAAAACCTGCACAGAAAGCTCGAAAAATTTCTTAAAAACACTTAAAAACCTCTTAAAAATCAGTGTTTAGACCCCCAAAATGTAGGAAAATGCTTAGAAAACTATGGGGAATCACTTAACACTTAATTTAAGCCCTTTTAAAACACCTTTTGGATTGAAAATCCAAAAGTTTTGAAAAACTCAAAACTTGAAAAACCTTTAAAATCTTTTAAAAATCAAACCAAAAGCCAAGGAACCAACAAGTTTGGCTCTGATACCAATTGTTGTCCCTAGAAACAATGAAATGCAAGAAGAAATGGATGGAAATCCTACTAATGAGATGAAATCAATATGAACTTTGAAGAAGAACACAACAATGGAGATATAGCCCAATTTAGTAAAAAGATGATTTCATTACACAAAACCCTAGGAATCCTTTACCTTATATAGGTAGAAGGAAGTTTGACAAAGTTACGAGAAAGGCCCCCGAGGTTACAAACCTCTAAACAAGGGCTTAACAAAACATCATTGTTTACAAAACAAGGAAATAAAACTTAGAAAGCAGTTTTAAAGATAGCTGATTCTGACTCTTCTCAACACCTGGGTTCTACACATCACCTCCTCTGCTGACAAAACCAGTCGAAGGTGAAAGTCTACAGTTGTATTTGGCAGTAAGCAAAGATGCGACAAGTGCAGTACTCGTACGAGAGGAAGATCAACAACAACGACCAATTTATTATGTAAGCAAATCTTTCCTCGACGCAGAAACCAGGTACACATCAATGGAGAAATTGTTACTGGGTCTTTTGACAGCAGCAAAAAAGCTAAGGCATTACTTCGAGTCGCATCATATGATTGTCGTGACCAATTATCCACTCAAGACGGTGCTTCGAAAGCCAGAATTAACAGGACGTCTAGCCAAGTGGAGCATCTATCTCAGTGGGTTCGACATTGATTTCAATCCTAAGACGGCAATTAAATCGCAAGTACTGGCAGATTTTGTGGCAGAATTCTCTCCAGGACTGGAACCCACGACGTGCGACGAAATTGTGATGATTTCAGACAACAAACCTTGGATACTCTACGTTGATGGTTCTTCGAACGTACGAGGATGTGGATTAGGTATTGTCTTAAAATCATCACAAGGGGAAATATAGTATACTCCATACGATGTGAATTCAAGGCCACAAACAACGAAGCAGAGTATGAAGCTTTGATCGCAGGATTGGATATTACTCTTAGACTGGGGGCAAAACAATTACACGTTCGAAGTGATTCTTTATTGGTGGTAAAGCAAATAAATGGAGATTTTCAAGTAAAAGATTCAAAAATGATGAGTTACCTCAAAGCCGTTAAAGATCGAATCGCACGATTTGAACAATTCCAGATCGAGCAAGTACCAAGAGATCTAAATATGCAAGCTGACGCACTGGCCAATTTGGGATCTGCATTTCACGATCCATTCATGGAAAATATCCCAATACTTCATCTTACGGCACCAACAATTGCGGCAAAAGATGAAGTACAGATAAACGAAGAAATTTACAATTGGTCGCTCGACATATGGAACTACCTCAAGCACGATCAACTTCCTGCAGATAAAATGGAAGCTCGAAAGACAAGGTCCAAAGCTTCGAGATATACAATTCTTGAAGACCAACTTTATCGAAGATCCACGATTGGACTTCTCCTACGATGTGTCACAAATAAGGTACAAATCAATCAAATTCTCCAAGAAATGCACTACGGAGAATGTGGAAATCATGCAGGGGGCAGAAGTCTTGCTAATCGAATCTCACAACAAGGCTACTATTGGCCTACTTTACGAGAGGATGCAATAACGTACGTCCAACGGTGCGATGCATGCCAAAAACATTCGGGTATGATCCATCGACCATCTGAACCTTTGCATTCTGTTCTAGTTCCATGGCCCTTCATGCGATGGGGAATGGATATTGTGGGAAAATTACCCCCAACTCCTGGACAAAAAGTTTATCTACTTGTGCTCACCGATTACTTCTCAAAGTGGATAGAAGCTGGTGCTTTTTCACAAGTCCGAGATAAAGAAGTCATATCTTTCATTCAGAAGAACATCATTTATAGATTCGGAGTACCAGCTGAAATTATGTGCGACAACGGCTCACAATTTATAAGTGATAAGACTCCTACGTTCTGTGAAAAACGAGGAATCAAGTTAATCACTTCTACTCCAAGATATCGACAATCTAATGGATTAGCAGAATCAAGCAACAAAGTCATCATCAATTCAATCCGAAAAAGGTTGAAAGGAGCAAAAGGAAAATGGGTGGAAGAATTGCCATCTGTCCTATGGGCAAATCGTACGACACCAAGAGCATCAACTGGACAAACTCCATATTCTCTGGTATATGGATGCGAAGTAGTCCTACCAATCGAAGCCCAAGTACCAATTGCTAGAAGTCGTACGTATGATCAAAATGCAATAAATTTATCTTATGACCTGGATGCTTTAGAAGAACTCCGAGAGAAAGCACTACGAACAATGGCTGCACAAAAAGGAATTGTCAAAAGACATTTCAACAAAAAGGTAAAGGCCAAAATTTTTCAAGTTGGAGATTATGTCTTACGACATGTGTTTCAAAACACAGAAGAGCCGAATGCTGGGAAACTTTCCATCAAATGGGAAGGACCATACATAATTTCCAAAGTCATTGGAAACGGAGCATGCAGACTTACGACAATAGAAGGTATGGAAATCCCACGAAGCTGGAACGCCCATCATCTTAAAAGGTACTATTTCTAAACCTATTTACATACGGTTTATTTTCTTGGACTGATTACTGACTTGAGCGTCGGAGCGCCGTTGGTCAAACCAACGGCCACCCCCTAGCAACTCTGTTTGTTCGCAGGTATCGCACGATTAACGCATGAATCGCACGAACTATCGCATGTATCGCACGATTGTCGCAGATATCGCATGATTATTGCAAATACCGCACGATTAAATTGCTTCAGACGCACGATTATCCCGCAAGAGCGCAAGACCGTTCGCCAGTCGCATGTATACTCTTATGAGTATAAAAAGAAACGTTTCTAATCTAAGTCTTAGGACTTTAAAAACAAACACATGCGAAAAACGAAGGTTAACACGCACGACATAAGCTAAAATGCACGATACAATATATATGCAAAAGTAAAAACGCAAGTTAAAAGCTAACTACGCACGACAAACAATTACTGAATCCAAAGTTTTTCATTAAAATTTTTGCTAAAGATAGCAAAATTACAAAAAACCAAAAGAAATTACAAAAAACTAATCTAAGAAGTAGGAGGATCTGCGGTAGAGGCTTCTTCGGTTTCTGAAGGATGCACAGGGACGGATCCAGAGGTTTCGGGAACCTCCTCCTCGACGCCTACGTCCTTGACCTCAGCAGGCTTCTCTTCGTCCAAACCCTTTAGATCCTCCTCGTCAAGAAGGTCTTCAGAGCCCATCACTTGCACAAAAGAGGCCACCTCGTCGCTCGCCATCTGAGAGGTGATGGTCCCAGCAGCTACACGTCGCATCACCGCAGTACGTGCGACCACTCGGACCAAGGCAGCGTCGTCCTCAAGTTCTTGAATCCTGGACGACAAAGCCTCTTCCTTCTCAGCCTTCTCCCGACGAACGGATAGCAGCTCCTTCTCTAGCTCCATCGTACGATCCAAAGCCAGCTTCAGCCTTTCCCGTTGCTCGACCTGAAAACGATCGCTGATCTCCAGCTTTGATTCAAGGTCTCCAATCTGAACCGACTTGGTGTTAACCTCATCGGCCAGTTGGGCCAGCTTCTTCTTGGCTTTGTCGGCCTCCTTCCTAGCCACTTTGGCGTCATTCTGATTCAACGCCAATTCTTCCTTAATCTTAGCCATCCGTGTATGGAGGGCTAAGACTACTTTGGAGGGCCTGCAAGAAGAAAGAAAAAAAAATAGATATCGCACGTCAGAATAAGCAACAAAAGATATACGCTGAGAAAAACTTACCAGAAAAGAAATGCCCGCGATGGAGTCATCCAGGTCTTCGATGTCAGCCTCCTCCATACGCGCCTTTGGAGCAGGGACGTGAAACTGCTCCAAGACCGGGAAGGTGGACTTCGTCCCGATGACATCGTCCACCATGAAGTCAGAGGGCATCTGAATGGTCATGGTCGTAAGACCAGACCCCTCCTTCTCCTTACCTTTGTCAACCTTTGATGCAGGTTGACTCGAGGCACCCTTCTCCTTCGCAGGAGGAGCGAAGCTAAGAGGGATCGCCTCTATTCCACCTTCAGCCTTGCGTGCGGCATCCTTAGGTGGAGAATCTAGAGAAACGTACGCGACCTCGTACGTTTAGCCACCAAACCCTCTTGGGCCGCAGCTTTCCTTGGCAGCACGAGCAGCCGCCTCCATCGTCGACACCCTCTTGGAAGCTGAACCTGAATAGAAAAGAGGAACAGAATTACAAACGTACGACTCCTAATAAAAAGAATTATCAACACAAAATGATTACCTTCCATATCCTTCTCTTCGATCACTTGCACCTCGGGTTTGACGTCGCTCTCGTCACCTCCCTTGGACGTCCGATACCTACGGTCTGTCACACTGTAACTCAAGAAGCGCTCGATCGCTTCAGTAGTCTCCTCGAACGAGAAGTCGATAGCTGCAAAAAGAGAAATAAAGGATTAATTAAAGAAAGCAACTAAAATAAATTAAAGAAAGCAAGAAAAGTTCTATTACCGCCTTTGTTCTATTCAGGAACGACCCACGACTCCTCGCCCACGACCGAGGATGTTTGGACAAAGACGTATCTTGCCTTCCATCCACGATCGTTCACTTGGGTACCGTGAACCAACATGGCATCGCTTCTCCCCCTTGGAAATAACCCAAAACGATTGTAGGGAGAGCGGATCACGTTGTACGCCGAAAGGAGATCATCGACCGAGAACGGAGGACGATCCCAATTTTTGGTCACTCGTTCGATTACGTGAACGACGCGCCAGAACTGAGGCATCAATTGCCCCGGAGATAAATCAAAACGAGTCATGAAAGATCTAGCCAAAGGAGAGTAGGGCCATCGAAATCCGACTTTGAACGGATACTCAAACACGGCAAAAAAGCCCGTCGGAGCATCCGCCGGACGGATTTCTCCGGCCACCCTCACCAAGGCATTCTCAGGAAGTCCTGCTAACTCCCTCAACTCTACTACCTCTAGACTCTCAGTAATCGAACTCCTAACCTCCGACGACATAGTAAATTCTAACCGGTTTAAACTGTTTCTCAAACGTGTAAACCTAAGATTATCTAAACCCCTATTAGTTTTCTTCGCTATTGACTTCAAACGCATGAAACAGGGAGGAAGGAGATACCTTATAAAGCCTAGTCGCACGAAACATTTGCCGAAAATAGGGTCGGATTACGATCTCGTAAAATTAATTTGAAAATTAAGAAGATTTGTAAAATCTTTTCTTACTAACAAACACCCTATTTATAGCAACTAAATCATTCGTGAGTCATTAGAGATAATCACGCCACGTGTCGATAATTAACCGTTAGAAAACACGCGTCCAGGAACAACGGCTACATAACGGCTATATTCTCAACGTTAATTTGACCGTTTATCAACGTCCTTTTAACCCTTGTCTAACGAACTAAAGATTTAGAAAAAATTTGAATTATTCTCTAAATCTTGGGGGCAAATTGTTAGGGTAAAAATCCACAATCGCACGACAACCGACTATAATCGTAAGACAAACGTTAGGACAATAGTCATGTATTAAGATAAGGTCCTGAGATAAAACCTAAAAGAACTATCGAACAAAAATCACTAAACATCGAACATATACATCGAATAAGTCGAACAATGACTACAATGTCGTACGACGGTACTAACGAATAAACACACGAAGTTTATGTCTTTGATGCAGGCAAACTGATTATCATTTCTAACAATTGCCCACCTTTGAGAAAGTCCGAGATTGAGTACTATGCCATGCTTGTTGGAGTTCATCACTACAACGAACAAGTCGTAAGTTATATATCGTTCGACAACATCAAGAGATCAACCGTTATAAGCAAGATCCCCGTAGCGGTTACAATCTGGACATTAACTCTCAACAGTACCGTTCGACCGTTATAAACCAAGCATTAATAGTCAAGAGTACCGTTGGACAGTTACGATTTGGACATTAATGAACCATAATCCCGTTGGACGGTTACTTCAAAGACACTATAAAAGAAGGATCAAGTCAACATTCGAGGACACGAAGTCTATCCGAAGCTCACAGATTCCATAGCGATTATTCTTGAGAGTTATCTGTAATTTACATTCGATTTCATATTTGTTTCACTTGTAATCGTACGACCAAAGCTGTATACTCGAAGGACATCACCCCTGTTTGGTGATTATAGTGCTCTGTCGACTTATCTTTTAGGCCGACCGCAGGTTTTTCCCTCCGTCGTGAGGTTTTTCCTGCGTCATCAAATTACTTGTCTTATTTTATTTTTCTCGTACTTATCATCGATTGTAATTTCTTTCTCTCGACGGTTAAGGCTCACACAATTCTCTTACGACATCAATTTGTGTAATTTTTTACATAAACAATCAGCAGGTCCCGATTCCGACCACTAGACTGTCGAATAAATTTTTAAAACGACCCAAAATATTAAAAATATTGATTTCTAATAAGTTCCTTAATAAAAATACGAAAAACTGCTTTCGTTACGCAAAAATCGCAAAAATGCACGTTTTCGGTAACGGTTTCCAATTTTAGCAGCTTTATTCCTCCAACACCTTTATATTTTTATAAAACCCATCTAGCTAACTAAAATTTCAGCCAACTTGAAATATTGTGGCTTCTAGAAACTCTTGATTTTAAATAAAGATAAAAGACAAGAAAATTAAATTAAACCAATACAAGCCTAACCTACTTACACACTCTTTATTTATCCATCAAGCTCTCACTTCACTCTCTCTTTCTCTCTTGGCCGTCCAACACCACCACTCCCCTTCACCCTCTTTCTCTTTCACTTGATATAAAAACCACCTACAACCTCATTTTCCTTCATACTTCTCATTTACACTTCTCTCTCTAAAAGCCTCTCACTAGAACTCTCTCAATTCTCTCTAAACTTCTTCTTGAAGATATTCAAAAATCTTCAAGAGTTCAACAAGGTAAAATCATCATCTTCTTCTTCTCCTTCATATCATCATCATTTCAATGTTGTGAGATGAAAGTACTTGCATCTTTATGCAAAGGAAATCATCTAGGATCAATCAAAAGTTGGGATGCATGGATGATCTTCATAATTCTTGTTTCATAACTTCAACTCTTGTTCATAGATTGTTGTAAGAAGTTTACATTTCAAGTATTTCTTTTATGTTCTTGTTTCTTCTTATTATTTCGTATGAATGCAATAAGAGTGGTAAATCTCTCATTGCATGTTGTTAGTTTATGCATATTGTTGATATATTCATTGTGAATAAAGCAATAAGTGAGGTTATAAACCCACATTGCTTCATTAATCATATTCTTATTTTTTTTTCTCATGATCATCTACCATCTTGCATGTGGTTTAGATGAATTAATATAGCCAAATACCCTTTCTTTGCTTGGATCCTCTAAATATTCAAGCAATAAGTGAGTTGATGGCTTACGAACACCTTCTTGTTGTTTAATTTGGTAATTATGTGAATGCATGTGTGAAATGTGTTTTATGAAGTGATATTCCTTCAAACACATCTGGTCTTGAACTTTGGTAAAGAGAAATCATCATAAAAATTACTAAACAAAAGAATAATTTTGTTATCCAACAACTAGTTTAAAAAAATTCGTCCAACAGATTCTGGACAGATTCGGACCTGACTTTGAGAGGCCATAACTCCTTCATAAAATGTCCAAATGACATGATTATTTTTTTTTAATTCAAGTTCATTGAGTTATCTTTCAAACCCCACTGGCCGTTTGCAAAAATTCCAAGTTCCGGACCCTCAAACAGTCCGTACAAAAAGGTTGCACAACAGCTCTAGTTGCTGTCAGTACTTTAATAAACCTTCTGTTTGAGAACCGTAACCTTTTCCAAAAATTATGAACTTTGGTCAGTAATTAGTAAACTCTTATGGCTAAAACATATTAAAATTTCGTAATTTTTAGAGTTATGCATCATACCCAAATGCATGTCCCAAAACAGCCTCCGAATCTGTCAAGAATGGGAAAAACTGAAAAATGTTATTTTATGTAAAATCCTATTTCTTCTAAAACACTTTCATAAAAAGTAATCCATGGACATTAAAAGGTTGTTGGAAGGATAAATGAGGTAGAATCAACATAAAACACACATGCATGACCATATACCAACTTTCACACTTCGGTTATAATCACCAAAGTACGTATTTTTTTTCTTTTTCGACAATCGTTATAAAAACTAAAGTTTCGTCCGCACGTATGTTTTTACGTTAACTTAAGGAACTTAAATGGGTCAAGGAACTTATTAAAACATTTTATATCATTAGGTCGGAATTCGGTGGAACGTCGCCAACTCGGGACTCTTGAACTATAACCCGGTGAGTTATTCATGGCCCCTTTTTAGGTTTTTACATTTTTGGGGTGAAAAGCATGATATAAACTACCGGTTGATTAAACTTTTGAAACTATTTTGGAAAAGATTCTTTTGAAACGATTTTGTGAAACGATTTTGTGAAACAATATTTTTGAAATGATTATTTTGAAACGATTTACTTTTGAAACGATCTATCTTTGAAATGAATATTTGAAACGATTTTGGAACGATTTTTGTGGCTATGGTATGCATACTTGACATGGATTGAATGGGTGAACTATCTACTTTGTTTGTAACGATCTACACATGTGGGTTTAAGGCTCACCGCTGAGGTAGTTTCGTGGGTTTGTTTGTATATTGTCATGATTGCGATCATGTACGACTTATGAGACTGGAACGTCACTATGTGGCTCGTTAATCTTGTGTGTAAGTATTGCATGATAAGTACCATATGCCGGGATTTTGCGAGACCCGCGCATGATTGCGAAACCCGCGCAAAATCCAACTATCAAGTTTTCTTGCTTGAACTTGTTATATACATCTCCGGTATTATTTTTAACGTGAACGATATGTATGTGTGTTGTTAAACCCGTGAACTCACCAACTATGACGATAGTTGACTTTTTAACTTTCATGCTTTTCAGGCGAGCCAAAGTAAGAAGAATAAAATGCACGTGTGTTACGCCTTCATGCATATCAAGACTAAATTTCCTTTCCGTTGTACTTTGGTTTTCGTTGTAAAAATTTTAAGACTTTAGTTCGATGTAATATTGTAAAAACTTAATTATTTTGATATGCTATGGCGTTTATTTTCTATACTTGTGTTGTGCTACTTTGCGCTGTTACACTCCGTGTTTCCGCTTTAGCGGGGTGTGACAGACTTGGTATCAGAGCCAAGGCTATAGAGAATAACGATTTTCTGCCGAGAAAATCAAGTACTATAGCCATCAAAATATAACAACGGAAAGATGAACTTTTCTAAAAATATTTTTCCTATACTTCTAAAGTGATTAACCCGAGAGTCGTTTATTGGGTCTTAATTAAACATAGCCTGATCAACTATGTTTAGTCAAGAGGCAATAACACGAAACTAGGGAAAGTTACGATGGAAGTATAAAAACCATAAAGTTTTCTTGCATGGCATATTGTGTGTGCGATCATAATGCATTGACTAGTTAAAGTGACACTATGAGACACTAATGCGTTAGTAATAGGAAGCCACTATCGAACTTACTTATTAAGATATATAAACGCTTCAGTCACTATGTCGTCAAACGTTGGATGGATCTCCGAAAAGGAAGAGGACCCTTCCGAAAACTCAGGATCGGATATCGAAGTGTCGAGTGATGAAGCCTCCGATGACTCGCGCCCAATTCCCCCTGTAGCTGTCGTACCTCAACCCCCGCCGAGTAACCCCGCACCTGAACCAAACCTCCCTAGGCCTCGCACTAGAAAGACCGCTAGGAAGAGAGTTCTTCCTCCCATTGCTAGTGGAATCACTATTCCTCGTGACCCCTTTGCTAGACCCTCCCATGCCCCTCCGGGAGTACCCACTCTGAGATGCGTGGAACTACCGATGGAAGATACTCGTAGGATTAGTATCATTGAGAATAGGATTCAGAGGTTCCAAACTAGGATAGGTAGACAAGCGCAAGTCATACGTGCGTTGACTGAGTTGACTCATATGCTGGAGCAAGCTACTTCGGGAGCTGTAGAAAGAGCCGTGACGGCCGGGCGGATGGCTTGGAGGACGGAGCTACGATGTCAGGCAGTGACTATCTTTGTAGTGATTGTTGGGCTTGTGATTCTTGTGCTTCACGAACCTTAGAAGTTCCTATTATGTATTTCCATTTCCCTTTCGTCTCGAAGATGTATCTGTAACGACGTACTAACATCGACTTTTGGTTTATGAAATGGAATCTAGTATTTTAAATTCATACATTCTCTTGACTTGTTTACTGTAACCGATTCAACAAAAGGGGAAACTCTACGATCTTTCAATTACATCCTTAATTAAATCCTTTTCTTTTAAACATTGTAGAACTATGACAACTCGAAACACCCGAAGCACAAGAACAACTCCAGACGATCAAACCCCGGACATAGCTCAACTCGTAGCTCAACTCGTAACTCACTAGGTCGGAATTCGGTGGAACCTCGGCAACTCGGGACTCTTGAACTATAACTCGGTAAGTTATTCACGGCCCCTTTTTACGTTTTACATTTTTGGGGTGAAAAGCATGATATAAACTACCGATTGATTAAACTTTTGAAACTATTTTTGAAAAGATTCTTTTGAAACGATTTTGTGAAACGATTTTGTGAAACAATATTTTTTAAATGATTATTTTGAAACGATTTACTTTTGAAACGATCTATCTTTGAAATGAATATTTGAAACGATTTTCAAAACGATTTTTGAAACGATTTTGGAACGATTTTTGTGGCTATGGTATGCATACTTGACATGGATTGAATGGGTGATCTATCTACTTTGTTTGTAACAATCTACACATGTGGGCTTAAGGCTCACCGCTGAGGTAGTTTCGTGGGTTTGTTTGTATATTGTCATGATTGCGATCATGTACGACTTATGAGACTGGAACGTCACTATGTGGCTCGTTAATCTTGTGTGTAAGTATTGCATGATAAGTACCATACGCCGGGATTTTGCGAGACCCGCGCATGATTGCGAAACCCGCGCAAAATCCAACTATCAAGTTTTCTTGCTTGAACTTGTTATATACATCTCCGGTATTATTTTTAACGCGAACGATATGTATGTGTGTTGTTAAACCCGTGAACTCACCAACTATGACGATAGTTGACTTTTTAACTTTCATGCTTTTCAGGCGAGCCAAAGTAAGAAGAATAAAATACACGTGTGTTACGCCTTCATGCATATCAAGACTAAATTTCCTTTCCGTTGTACTTTGGTTTTCGTTGTAAAAATTTTAAAACTTTAGTTCGATGTAATATTGTAAAAACTTAATTATTTTGATATGCTATGGCGTTTATTGTCTATACTTGTGTTTTGCTACTTTGCGCTGTTACACTCCGTGTTTCCGCTTTAGCGGGGTTTGACAAACATATAGATAGAGAGTGATATTAGAGTGCCGCCGATATGATGCGGGGTTCGATCTTCGATCATCCGTCGTTGTACTGTTGGTATAATGTCTGTGTCTACTCTTATTTTAACTGTTTTTATTATGTCTAGTGAGTAGTCTTTCATAGTGATACTTATTGTGGTCGATGAACCATTGTGGATGATGATTTTATGATTTAATGTTTATTGGTTTGTTTTTGGTTAATTGAATGTGTGTTATGGTTTCGATCTGATTCGTATTGTTTGGGTATTTGAACTCGTTGGTTGGGTGTATCTGTTTGACCAAGATAGATAGACTCCGATAGGATAATCAACCTTTCTTGACCTACCCTTCGTTTCGGAGAGTTGTGTTAGGTGGTTACTCGGACCGAGAGCGACTAGGTAGTAGAAAACCATGCAATAGTGTTGTCCCTAAAAACAATGAAAACCAAGAAGAAATGGATGGAAATCCTACTAATGGGATGAAATCAATATGAACTTTGATGAAGAACACAACAATGGAGATATAGCCCAATTTAGTAAAAAGATGATTTCATTACCCAAAACCCTAGGAATCCTTTACCTTATATAGGTAGAAGGAAGTTTGACAAAGTTACGAGAAAGGCCCCCGAGGTTACAAACCTCTAAACAAGGGCTTAACAAAACATCATTGTTTACAAAACAAGGAAATAAAACTAGAAAGCAGTTTTAAAGATAGCTGATTCTGACTCTTCTCAACAACTGGGTTCTACAATCCCCCCCTTTGAGAAGAAGTCAGAATGGTGGTGGAAGCTCCAGGGCAGGCTCCCACTTGGACATCTGCAGGTATTCTTCCCACTCGCCTATGATCCGTGCTCTCATCTGCATCGCAGCCTCTGCCCGTCTGTACATCATCCGCTTCTTAAGCTTCTTCTCGATCAACCTCATTGCCTCCAGCAGCTTTCCTTTTCCATCTATGATTCTCCGACTTGGAACCTGATCCGCTAGTAGTCTGCTTTGCATGCCATTATAGACATAGAGGAGGGTCCCGTCGCAGAACCTGGAGAGCTCGCCAAACCTCATGAACCTGCGCTCCTTCTTCTTCTGAGTGATGTATAGAACCCCATGCTCAGGTATCCTGGTTGGCATGTAAGGCGTGTAGGCATCGATACCAGGAACGAGCAGGTTTGGTCTCAGCAGGTTGACCTTCGGCTGGCGGCTTTCTATGGCAAGCTGGTAGTCCGTCACTCTCGCGAGTGAGATTGCGTGACGGACGTATTTCTTCAGAATCTCCGTGCCATCTCTGTAGTGCTCTGGTCGGAGGATCGGGCCTTGGAGGTACTTGATGATCGTGAGAAGGTCTTCTAGATGCACCCGATCTAAGTCAGCTTCCGTGAAGGTCCAGTTCTGCAGTTCACCTCGAGGGACACCGGTGCCGTACATGCGAACATCATATTCAAGGAATAACTGATGGCCATGTCTGTAGGGGCGCATAGCAGTTACCTTGATAAAGCGACGTCTGATCCTCTGGCGTCCATGAGTGGCCCAGTTGCACATTCGCTGATGTACGTACGCTGTCCTCCGTCTCTTGTTCTTGATGTGAGAGATCCCGAAGTAGACTTTTCGGGACCAGGCGTGCAGCTTCTCTTGCTGGTAGATGCGGGTGAACGTTTCTTCTAGGAACGGGCGGAAGATGATGGAGTGGTTCCAGTTGAGCTGGATGACAGTAGGAGCATCGGTTTCTGGATCGGTAGAGTGGACGGTCCGTGGGGCTTCTGGAGTTGGGAACTTGAGTGCTGAGAGGAGGTGGGCGTAGTCAGGATCCTTGACGAGGTCGTCTCCCTTCTGATAGACCCTAAGGCTCTGAGCGAGCGACCGCAAGATCTTCCGGGCTGCTTCCGGAATCTGGAACTCTGAGGGTTCGGTCGGCGCTGCTTCTGGGAGAACGGCATCAATCTGAGCCGTGTCCGTCATCTGAGGAAACTGAACTGACTCCCCTTCCGGAATCCTCTCATATCTCCAACTCCCCATGTCCGGTATGTCTTCTGTCTCCGAGTCGACATAGGGAGCTTCGGCGGCCTCGAAGTCTGTGGGAGCGCTCGAGGGGGCGGCTGAGGAACCTGGAGCTGGAGCTGATGAACCGGAGCCGGAACCAGGTTGGAGGTCGGTGCGAAGCCGTTTTGCAGCTTGTACCTCCCCCTCATGAGGACCCGGTGCGGAGTCATCAGGGTCATCATGCCTCCTCTTCGAAGGCTGAGCCTGGGACCGACACACGGCCTCCAGTTCTCTAATCCTTTGTTGTAGCAGCTCGATCTGGGCAGCTTGATCTCTGACTTGGGCGGACTGGCGGTCATTCTGAGTGGTGTAGGAGGTGACCATCATCAAGTTCTCCACCTCAGTGACGTAGCCTGGGATCGGAGGAAGGTCGCCCGAAGTCGGAGGAGCGAGCCTGAGGACGTCTTCAGTTGGCCTGGGAATGGGAGCTTCAGTAGATGGGGCAGCCTCAGAATGTTTGCCCTTGATCCTCCGTTTGAGCTCGTAGAGCTCCGCATCCCGGTCTTCTTGAAGCTTGCGCGACGCCTCAAGATCTGCTAGTCTCTTCCTCTCCGTCTCGGCCAAGGCTTTCTCGAGTGCCTCGACCCGCGCATCCCGAGCCTGATTGGCCTGCTCCACAGCTAATAACCTGCTTTGGACGACTTTAAGGATGTCGTCCGAATCCGTCGGACCTATAAGTCCCGTTGGTGCAGGGGCGGTTTTAGGGATTCCGCCCGAATCCGTCAGGCTCAAAAGCCCCGATGTTGCGTGAGCATCTTTATAGACTTTGCTCGAGTCTGTCGGACCTGGTCCCGGAAGAGCTAGACCCGGTGCCACTTGGGCTCCAGTTGACGAGTAGAGTCCTAAAGAGGTACTCTCTCGGCCCGATGTCACCGCTGGTATAATGCTGACGGTGTCGGGGCTTCCGGTGGATCCTCGAAGGGCGTCCAATGACACACCAACTCTCCCCGTTCCGGCCTCGCCACTTGGGCGGGCAGATGATGCATCCAAGAGTGTCCTAGACAAATGAACGACCCTAAAGGTCTCTGTGAGTGGCTCTAGGACTACTGGTGCTCTGAAAGATGTCGAGAGGTGGGGCAGAGCCTCTCTCATTTCAACACCGGCAGACTCCAATTGAGTGGCCGGTGGAAGTTGAGCTAATTCCCCGTGAGAATGTGAAACGACCATCTGTTGAGAGATGGCCGAGTGGCTGGTTTGGGCGTGCAAATGCGCTGGTTGGCTGCCAGCGACTTGACCTGACGTCAGCGAGTGACCGGTCTGTATGAGGGTTGCCTCTGTGGGGGTTGGACTCTGGGCTAAAGGGATATCCAATTCTAACCTATGCGGCTCTTCTTCTACATCCGCCTCCTCTAATTGAGCCCAAGGCTCGCTCAACTGGACCTCTACGTCTGCGGTCTCTTTTTCTCTGCTCTCTCTCTCCTTTTCTCCCCTCTCTCTCTCTTCTTCTTCTTCGCTGTCTTCTCGACCCCAGCCGGTAGCTACCTCGGCCTCACCTTCTTCCTCCTGACCAACAGTTCGGTCATCCGACGCCAGATCCGCAATAAGAGTGGGATCACCTGAAATCCGGTCGTCGTTGAAGGAGGAGGTGGCTTCATCCAAATCTATCACTTGGGCCTTCCCGCCCTTTGGTGGATCTGATAGTTGAAACTCGGAGTCAGATCCGTAGTCAACTTGTTCTGATTCTGTCGCCTCGTCATCGGGCTCACGACGGTCCTTGGGAGTGTGCTCGGAAGATTCGTGACCGCCGGAGTCATCGCCAGATGGTTCGCCTGAGGGTTCGCCTCCCTGAGAAGTGACGGCCGCCGAGTGAGGTGGTGGAGGAACATGTGCTTGTTCTTGTGGGGAAGCTTCCACGTCCTCCCCAGTAGGTTGTTGCGGCGGCGTCGGCGATCGGCGCTCTTCCGATGACGAGTGGATCGGTGACTGCTGAAGGGTGCCCATGTACTGCTTTACCCTGAAGTGACTCGTGTACTCGCGCGTGCGGATGGCCTCAGAAGATTCCTCCACAACTGTAGGAGTGCGAGCACGAGTGGCACGGTTCTGAATCATGGTCTGGTATGCACCGGCTCTAGAAGTGTGCGGAGTGGCAGACGTACCGACTATTCTACCCGCTCCTCCCCTTACGTCAACTCTCATCACTCCCGAGCCAGAAGCTCCCCCACTGGAGCTCTGGCCCGCCGTACCAGAGGCACGGCTTCTAGTTAGGACGGGTTGCACGTCTTGGGCAGGGCTCCCCGGCTCTGAGGAGTCCGTAGACGTGTCTTCTAAACCTACGGAGATACGGTACATCCTAACGCTCATTGACCTACGGTCTGCCATGTTGAGCACGTTAGCCGGAATGTGCATCTCTACCTGTCCAGGCCGCAGAGTCTTCTTGTTGGCTCGGCCGATCTGCTGGCTTTCGAAGCGGAGATGGCGTGATCTGAGTCTGATAGCCCGGTTATGAGTCATGTGATCTCGGATGACCAGACTGAAGAAGCGCATCCAAGGGATGGATGTGTGTTTTGTGCGTCCTGGCCCAGCTCTGACATCACCGATGATGTCCGCCCAGATTTGCTGAGCAAAGTCGATCCTCCTTCCGTAGGCGACCGCATGGAAGATGTGCCAGAACTGGGTGGATGCCTTGTCCACGCCATGGGTCTTCGAAGATATCGTACGGTTGAGTATGTTGAAGAAAGAGTACCAGATTGGGGGCAGCATTCCCTGCGAGATCTGGGAGATTCCTCTCGGCCTGTTGTTCTCGGTGTAGTGGACTCCGACAGCGAGCACTTCGCTGAACAGTTCAGGTCCAGACACGAGAGGGTCAAACGGGGCCTCCGGAGTTGCAGCTGGCAGACGAAGGATTCTGCGAAGATCCTCCATAGTGAAGACCAGATCAGTCTGGTCCACTCGGCCGATGATGGTTTGAACTCCGTCCCGGTTCTCAACACGGGAAGTGTTCCAGAACTGCTGCAGATATATCATCGGGATGGCAGCAGTGGCTTGCATCGCGTATGCAAGGGGGTGAGCTCGGAGAATCTCGAGAACAACGTCATCTTGGACGGTGAAGTTCGCCAAGTCAACGAACTGGTTGTTCTGGTGGATCTCAACGATGTCTGCCGGGTTGATCAGTGCGAGATCAGCAGCGTTGGCGACTGGTGAAGTAGGAGCAATCGGTTGTTGATCAGCCATTTCTGCACAACATTAAGTGTTAGAAATATTACAACGTGAAAAGACTATACCCTCGACTAGACGCGAGTCGGAAAACCTCGAAAACCCAATAAAGGGTGTTTCGTTTTTTCCGAGTCGAAAAACGAGCAAACAGTACGAGGGGAGTTTTCCGATTCGGAAAAGGTTGTTTTCCGAGTCGGAATACTCAACACTTGGAAAAATAGCATAAGGATAAACAGACAAGTTTTCCGATTCGGAAAAGGATGTTTTCCGAATCGGGAAACTCCCACACTTAGAGAGGAAAACTTGTGGGTTTTCCGAGTCGGAAAACATGGTTTTCCGATTCGGAAAATGTCACAACACTTAGTAAAAATTTGGCAAGACTTGGTCTCTCGATCGAGTCGGAAAACCTTGGAAACCCATAAGGGTAGTTCCACGTTTTCCGAGTCGGAAAAGAAGCATTTGAAAACCGAGACCAAGTCCGATTCAGAAAACATAGTTTTCCGAATCGGAAAACATACATGAATGAGCATCGTTTTCCGATGCGGAAAACTTGAACATTCAAGTTTTCCGATTCGGAAAACTTGAATGTTCAAGTTTTCCGAGTCGGAAAACCGAGACTGTTCGAGTTCTCCACTTAGAAACCGTTCAAAAACCGACGATCTAAGGCCCTAAACTATCAACATTCATCCTAAATCAGTTTATAACAACATTATAAGCAACAATGGATCGTTTTAACGTCCCGAAATCCCATTCCAAGAAGTTTGGGTTTCGGGTAAGTTTTAAAACTTTTAGGCTTCGATCCAGGCATTAAAACACATGATTTAGATGTTAAAACTATATAAGGGTTGATCGTTTACTTATCAGGAATCCGAATATGCAAAAAGATCGATGATCGGAGCAATAACGAGCGAAAACCGGAATCGAGCGCGAAGTGGGTTCGGGTGAGAATTCAGAGAGAAAAAGATGAAAATTTGAATTTTGTGAAAAGTAATTCTTGAAAACCGGTATTTATATTTTTACCGAATTACACTGTGTTTGGGTCAAAAACACTGTGTTTGGCTCTCTTTTTGGCTCTCTTAACCCGACTTTCACCTTTTGGCAAAAATCACCCCTGGACTTGAAGTTTGAGAAAACTTACAAACAAGTCCCTGAACTTGTATTTTCAGAAAAAATTTTCAAAACAGACCCTGGACTACAAGTTTCACAAGATTTGCAAAACGAGTCCCTGAACTTTAAGAAGTAGAAAGTGGCAAAGTTAGTCCCCGAACTTGTAAGTTCAAGACATGTACTCTACCGCCCCCTGAACTTTCAATGTTCACAAGAAGTTACAAGTTCAGCCCTCGACTCCCGAGAAAAGAGACTTACCTGGTTCGTCTCACTGGGTTTAGAGCGAGTCCTGGTCTGAAGTAACCAGAAGTCGTAGTGAGGATCCACATCTACAAAATAGAATATGAAAGTGGTATCCAAGGTGATGTGGATCCGAGAACGTTAGAGAGCACCCCAAATAATAAATACAGGACCTAGGACTCCCCCTCGATTCATGCAACATCTATAGAGTTCCTACAGACTCCCCCTACACACATGCATATAAAATAAGAACTCCCGACTCCCCCTAGACCTCAGGCAGGGAGGTCTAGCATTCCTAACTTGCTTAGGAGGAAAAAGTGACGCTTCTCGTCAAACGGCTTGGTGAACAAATCAGCAAGCTGATAGTCACTCTCAACAAAGTATAGTTCAATATTACCTTTCTCGACGTGATCTTTGATGAAATGATATCGAATGTCGATATGCTTCGTCCGAGAATGTTGAACCGGATTTGCCGTGATCTGTATTGCACTTTTGGAGTCGCAGTAAATGGGAATTCGATGCATGGTGTATCCAAAGTCAGCTAGTTGTGTTTTCATCCACATAACTTGCGAGCAGCAGCAGGCGGCGGCTACATATTCTGCTTCCGCGGTGGATAAAGAGACGCAAGTCTGCTTCCGGGATGACCAACTGACCAACTTGTCCCCGAGAAATTGACAAGCACCAGATGTGCTTTTCCTGTTTAGCTTACAACCTGCATGGTCTGAGTCTGTATATGCAATTAGTTCAAAGCCAGAATCCTTTGGGTACCAAAGGCCAAAATCCGGTGTGCCCTTCAGATACCTAAGGATTCTCTTGACTGCAGACAGATGTGACTCACGTGGGTCACACTGAAAACGAGCGCAGACACCCGTGGAAAAGACGATATCTGGTCTACTTGACGTGAGATATAAAAGGGAACCAATGATTGCCCGATATGTTTTCTGGTCAACCGGTTTACCAGAAGTATCAGCAGAGAGTTGAAAATTTTTGGGCATTGGTGTGGCCGCGGAGTTTGAGCCACCGAAATGAAAACGTTTTAAAAGATCTTGAACATATTTGGCTTGATTTATAAAAATGCCATCAGGGCGTTGTCGAACTTGAAGTCCTAAAAAGAACGTCAACTCGCCCATCATGCTCATTTGGAATTGGGATTTCATGGTGTTCTCAAACTCTTGGCACATCTCAGGCTTTGTAGACCCAAAGATAATGTCATCCACGTATATCTGAACGATAATTAAATCTTTACCTGACTTCTTGAGAAACAGAGTGGGATCGATAGTACCTTTCTTGTAGCCAACTCCGAGTAAGTAGTCAGTGAGAGTTTCGTACCATGCTCTCGGAGCTTGCTTTAGACCGTAAAGCGCCTTGTCCAAAATGTAAACATGATTTGGGAATCGAGAATCGACGAACCCTTCCGGTTGCTCAACGTACACTTCTTCTTGAAGGACTCCATTCAGGAAGGCACATTTGACGTCCATCTGATAGACAGTCATGTTTTTGTGTGCAGCATACGCAAGGAAGATTCGGATCGCTTCGATTCGGGCTACTGGCGCGTACGTCTCATCATAGTCGATACCCTCTTGTTGGCGATAACCCTTGGCGACCAGGCGAGCTTTGTTCCGGATGATAAGATTATTCTCGTCGGTTTTGTTCCGGAGTATCCACTTGAGGCCAATGATTGTCTTGCCCCATGGTCGTTCTACCAAGCGCCAAACCTTGTTTCTCTCGAATTCGGCCAGCTCATCTTGCATGGCGATCACCCAGTCGGGATCGGTGAGAGCTTGCCAAACATCAGATGGTTCAAAATCGCTCAAGAATCCACCGAAAAGGATCAGATTTTCAGTGTGCTTTGCAGATCGAGTGTTTACAGGTTGTGAGGGACTCCCGATGATCTGGGAGGGGGGATGATCTTTTGTCCACTTGCGAGTGTGAGGGTGAGTGACATAAGCCTGTCGGTTGTTGGTGGCGTCGTTCTCATCTTGCACGACAAAGACCTCTTCTAGGTTCCCACTTGAAGAGCCTTCAGCCTGATTAAACCGCGGTGCAGCCTCTAACCGGGGCTCTCTGACTACCTGAGCATATGATCGTTGGGCCGTGCTCGGGGAAGGTAGTGGAGCTTCTTCTGGAATTGGAGTAAGAACAGGGTGCGGAGTCTGTTCTTGATCAGATGCCGGTGAAGCTGCGGATGAAACTTCAGATGAAGGAGCCGCGGACTCAGGTGTCACGGAGTGAGTTGAAGTGCTGGAGGAGGGCTCCGTGACGAAGGCATCAGATGTCACTGTGGTTGTGGTCGAACCTGTTGGAGCGGGAACTACGATTGGACTCGTTAGAGTGTGTAGATCGTATTCCGCGAGATCTAAAAAGTCTAAAGCAGAAAAGTTAGAAGACGGATCTGTGCTCGGTGGTGAAGGGAACAATTCAGGGAAGGATGCAGACACACTACTAGAACTAGCATTCAGATAGGTTTCAGATTCAGAGAAATCAACATTTGAGCTTTCCAGGATAGTTCGGGTCCGTTTGTTGAAGACCCGGTAAGCCTTAGAGTTATGTGAGTATCCGATGAAGATAGACTCATCAGACTTAGGGTCAAACTTACCCAAATTATCCCGGTCATTAAGAACATAGCATTTACAACCAAAAACTCTGAAGAAGTCAATGTTTGGCTTACGCTGTTCGACCATCTCGTAAGCGGTTTTACCAGTCCGCTTTACTATCAGGGTCCGGTTTTGCGTGTAACATGCTGTGGAAACGGCTTCAGCCCAAAACTGTTGAGGAACTCCAGAGTGAGCCATCATGGATCTTGCTGCTTCGACCAACGTCCTGTTCTTCCTTTCTACGACCCCATTCTGTTGAGGTGTGCGAACTGCCGAGAAGTTGTGAGTGATCCCCACTTCTTCGAGAAAGGATTGCAGCTTTGCGTTGCGGAACTCAGTACCGTTGTCGCTACGTATTTTCCTCATCCGACGTCCCAAGAGAACTTGTGTGCGTTTGATGAAGGCTATGATTCGTTCAGCAGCTTCAGATTTGTCTCGAAGAAATTCAATCCAAGTGAATCTAGAGAATTCGTCTACGAGAACCAGCATATACTTCTTTCTAGCAAGACTTTCTACTCTCATAGGTCCACAAAGATCCATGTGTATCAGGTCGAGGGGACTTTGGCAATTCGTATCCATTCTCGGTGGATGAGAGCTTCTGGTCATCTTTCCTTGTTCGCACGCAGGACAAAGAGTGTCCTTGAAAAGGCGAAGCTCAGGTAGTCCCCTGACTAAACCCTTAGAAACCAGCTTGTTCATATCTTTGAAGTTCTGATGGCATAGTCTGCGGTGCCATAGCCAACTGTCCCCTTTTGATGCTTTTGAGAGCAGACAGATCGCATTCTTCGGGTTAGCTTCAAACAGGGGGTGTGTTTGAGGGATTGAACGGAAGACTGTTGTGTAGAGATTGCCATTCCGCCTGGCGGAGAGAATAGCATTGTTGTCTTCATCGTTCACATCACTTCCGTACTGAAAGGTCTTCACCCAGTATCCGTTATCACAGAACTGGCTGGAGCTAAACATGTTGTACCCTAATCCCTCCACATAACGTACACCCTTGATGATGTACTTTCCATTGGTGATTTTTCCCGACCCTAATATCGGCAACGGCGTTCTGTCGGCAGTCTTTATGTATCCCTCAAACTTCTCAACGTAGTCAAAGATGAAGGACCGCTGCCCAGTCATGTGTGTGTGAGCCCCCGAGTCAAAGTACCACACATGACTGATCTGCAAAACAATTAGGCTTGTTTAGGGACCCATTGCCAAATGGGTTCCTTAGGGTCAGAAACAATTGAATTGGTCGATGCAGTCTCCTTTTCGGATGTCTCCTTAGGCTTAGGGGACTGCACTGACGAGGAAGGTTTCCCCTTTCCTCTTTTTCTCCCTCTTCTCTTTCGAGATTTGATTTTAGGCACATCAGCATTAAAAGAATTATAAACACCATAGCGCAGAAAATTGTCAAACATAAAGCACATGTCATTACGCAAAGAGTCAAAAGCATGAGTTAAATGTCGATTACGTTTTACAGACATGTTTGAAGTAATTCCTACACTAGGTGGAGCATAGCCAAGACCCGCACGGTTAGGACTATGCTGCTTAGGGAAAGCTTGAAAAGAGTTGGGTCTTCCTCGGTGATTCTTCCTCGGTGGCTTCACTTCCTGTCCACCATCCTTCTTCCTCCCATCTGCATTACGAGCATGGTGTGAGTTAGATGACGGTTTAATAGGAGAAGAGTTGCCACCCTTTCCAGAAGATGTTTTTGAAAATTTAGGTTTTGTGGAAGAGAAAGGTTGCTTTGGTTTTAACTGAGAGGTCTCACCCACTTCAAAGCTGCTTGAATTAAGGTCAAGACTTTTAATGGGTTTAGCTGAGTTACGAGCATCGTTAGACTTTGAATGCTTTTTCTGGAGTCCTTTGGGTGCGTGAGGCTTAACTTACTTCCCGTTGTCAGTACCAACACATTTTTCACCCTTAGGGTTACTGTTCTCAGAAACAGGAGCTCGTGACTCAACAGACTTCTCAGGTTTTACAAAAACAGATTTTGGTCCTTTTGGGATAAAGCCTGAAGGATCATCACCTTCATCTAAGAACACCTTCAGATCGTATTCAACGTTAGGATCATGGATAGTCTTTGGTTCAGTTATCCTATGGTGTGAGTTGAGGGGTTCATCATCATCTGACAGTAAGGTGTAATAGTCCTCTGGATCCATAACAGATTTGGTTTGGGAATCAACTATTGGATGGTGTAGGAGTGGAGTGGTCCTATCATTAACTGAGTCTGAAAGGTTTTCAAAGTACATGACTTTTCTTTTCAAAATGGAATTTGACACACGTTGGTTGGTTAAGGCCACACGATAATTGATCTTTTCATCATGATCAAGTTCTCTTGCAATTTCTGAATGAACATTTAGGAGAACATATCGTGCCTTAAGATCCGCAACCTTGAGTTGAAAATTAGTAAAGGTTGAGGCTGCGGTCTCACACTCTGAAGACATTCTAATTCTCTCGGCATTTGCCTCGATCAAGTCTTTCTTCAAAGTGTGAACCAAGTTGTCCTTTTCAGAAATAAGCACTTTCAGATTCAGTATCTGATGTTGACATGCGTCCAGATCCATGGCTTTTAGTCTAAGTCCAAACATTTCCTTCTCTAGTTCGACTAGGTTGGGACTCTTAGTTGCGGAAACATCCTCAGGTGGGATAACTAAGGTTTCTTCTGAAAAGTCCATCTTCCTAGTGTCATAACTAGTGTTAAGGTCTGAGTAGTTGATGGGAGGCATAGCTACCCTAGGGGTCCTAGCTTTGATGCCTTCCCAAGTGGACTTAGTGTTTGTTGGATCACTGGCCGGAACAAAGATTGGTTTATTGGGAGTAGGGCTAGTGGGTGGACTGCTAGAGGTGCTGTTCGTTGGACTGATGGTCGTGGTTATGGTCTCACCGTTTATAACTTCGGTATATGTGACAGTCTGCCTAACAAATTCCTCGGTCACATGTCCTCCCACTAGGGCAGGTTTGGGTTTGGAGGCGGCCATGTCCTCAAAATTGTACAGATTAGAAGGTGCCTTTTCTAAAACATGGTTTTCTGACAATCCTAGTCCGGGTCTGACTTTATAGAAAGGATTTTTGTTGGCATGCTGCGTAAGAATGCTCAAGGTCTGTTCAGATTGTCCTCTTTTAAAGTTGTTATCTTCAAGCTCTTGAATTTTGGAAAACAGTCTAGTTCTTTCTTCTGAAAGTAACTGGAATTTTATTTGGAGCTCTCCATGGTCACTGTTAAGTTTCTCATGGGTTTTCTGAAGACAACTGAGTTTGTTGGATAAATTGGATTCTCTGACACTAGACTCAAGAGTCTCACGATTGTACACTATGGTCAAGTCCTCAAGAGAGCTTTTGTATATGGCACTGTCGATTCTAAATTTCGTGACGAGAGATCGTTCCGATTGGAGACATCTCTCAAGTTCACAAATTCTAGATTCTAACATTGTCACATCATCAGTTAAGTCAGGAATAGTGTCCTTCTCTCGGGGCTTGCCTGGAAGAACCACTCTGATGGTTGCCTTCTGGATAGTTTCTGTTCCCGTGATCAGTTTGTCCTTCAAATCCACGGTAGTTCCTTTCTTGTTCTTGTCCATATCCCTGACCACCTTGACCGCCTTCAAATCTTCCATGTCTTCCATCTTGGCCACCTTCGTACCCGCTGCTGTATCCCTGACGATCAATGTATCCTGATTCAGGAGTGTAGTTTCTCAGGTTTTGGCGATAGTTGATATGAGAGACTTGTCCTCTCCAATCTCCCTGATCTCCAGGACCTCCTTGATAGCTTGGACTATAGTTCGAGTTGAACTCTTGGTAGTTTGAACCATAGTTCCCGTTGAACTCCTGGTTGTAGTTCTCCTGATAGTGCTGAGGTGGTGAGTGGTTGTACTGCTGAGGAGATGAGTTGTTGTATTGCTGATGCTGGAAGAGAGCTGAGTTTGATCCTCCACATGGTACTGCCGCGAGTGCCAGAGGGTCAACAGCATTTTTGAACTTGCCGCCAGTGATGAATTCCTCATGCTGAACCATCATGCTAAAAAGGTCATGTAGACCCATAATCCCCAGATTTCGGCTCAGCTGCAAGTTGATCGCCAGATTTTGCCATGCCGGTGTTAGGTTCTTCAGGAACTTAACATTCACCTCGTACTTTGTCTTCTCTATCCCGAGTCTTCGTAGATCATTCACGAAGGCGTTCAGTCTTTGATAAGACTCGGTGAGGGATTCGGTTTCCCTGGCTTTGAAGCCTTCGTAAGCATTTAGGGCACTTTCCTTTTGACTCTCGAGAGCGGTGTCACCTCCCTGCATTTGCTGCTCTATTTCTAACCAAACGTCTCGTGCGTTTGTCAGACTATCCACTCTTGCGTACATATCATTAGGAAGAGCCATAATCAGAAGGGTCAGTGCACGCTTGTCAACGAGGTGCCGGGCTCTTTGTTCTGGATTGAACATCTCAACTGGCTTTTCGACTACATACGACGGAAGTTCGGGACACGTATCTGTTTTGGGAACAGCGGCAACCGTGACAGTTGGTCGGATTGGGCCTTCACGGATTGACTTCATGAGATTTCCGTCGAGCATGTCTAGGAAGTGTATCATCCGGCGCTTCCATTGCTGGTACTCGCCCATCACCAGGACGGGAGGGCGAGTTTCGGAACCAATCCCCAGGATTTCCTTCGACATTTCTAAGAAAGGAATGAGACCTCCTTGAAAGATTCACTTGGCTTGAATACTGAAAGGTTTTGAAAAAGCTGGTGTTTCGAGCGCCTCGGGACACAGAAAGCTTGGTAAAGTAAAAGGTTTTGAAAGCAAGCTTAGTGTCGAATTTGAGAAACAAAACGGCAAGAGTTTCGGCTCAAAGAGGCGAAATCCGACTTGGAAACAGATGTTTTCCGATTCGGATTTGGCTCAAAACAGTATGGTGCGGAAAACACTCTTTTCCGATTCGAAAAATGAGCTTTTCCGATTCGGAAAAGGTGGGTGCGGAAAAGGGACACGAAAAGAGAAACTTCTCAAGAGCAAGACCCCGAGTCAGAGACTCGTTTTCCGATTCGGAAAACAGAGTTTTCCGATTCGGAAAAGGAGAGTTCTCCGATTCGGAGAATGAGCAATTTCCGACTCGGAAAATTTGAGCTGATATTTCAGCTCTTGTTTTCCGATTCGGAAAACCTGCACAGAAAGCTCGAAAAATTTCTTAAAAACACTTAAAAACCTCTTAAAAATCAGTGTTTAGACCCCCAAAATGTAGGAAAATGCTTAGAAAACTATGGGGAATCACTTAACACTTAATTTAAGCCCTTTTAAAACACCTTTTGGATTGAAAATCCAAAAGTTTTGAAAAACTCAAAACTTGAAAAACCTTTAAAATCTTTTAAAAATCAAACCAAAAGCCAAGGAACCAACAAGTTTGGCTCTGATACCAATTGTTGTCCCTAAAAACAATGAAAACCAAGAAGAAATGGATGGAAATCCTACTAATGGGATGAAATCAATATGAACTTTGATGAAGAACACAACAATGGAGATATAGCCCAATTTAGTAAAAAGATGATTTCATTACCCAAAACCCTAGGAATCCTTTACCTTATATAGGTAGAAGGAAGTTTGACAAAGTTACGAGAAAGGCCCCCGAGGTTACAAACCTCTAAACAAGGGCTTAACAAAACATCATTGTTTACAAAACAAGGAAATAAAACTAGAAAGCAGTTTTAAAGATAGCTGATTCTGACTTTTCTCAACAACTGGGTTCTACAAATAGAGATAGGATTGGATGACCGATATTAGATTGTCTGACAAACAACCTAAGTATTGGAACTAGGAGGACCAAGACCTAGTTGATAGCCATAATAGTCACATGTTAGGGTGTCTCAGACTTAAATTCCTACAATAACCAAAACAACCAAACCTTTGGCCTTTTAAATCATCCACCTGGGGATTCACTAAACCATGATAAGTACTACCGTTTTCATTCATATAGTTTTAATCAATCTTTTAATTGCTTTCTTAGTTCTTAATTAACTTAGTTGTCTATTTAGTTATTAAATTCCTTTTTCATACAAACCCCCCAAAGCTTTAGGTTAATTAAATTAGTCAAGATTAACAGTCTACAATAACTTGACCGTTCCAAGTGGTAGATACGATACCTGGACTTTCCTACACTATATTACTCACGATCAGGTACGCTTGCCTGTATATGTGGTAAGACAGTGGCTAGGCTTTTAGAGGTTAAAACTTGTTTCGCTTTTTATATATAATAATTATCGCATCAAGTTTTTGGCGCCGTTGCCGGGGAACGGTAGTTGTTAGATTTTAGTCTTTATTAGTTTTGTTAATCGATCCTTGTGAGGGATTCTTTCCCTTGCAAGTTTTCGCTTTCTAGTTTAGTTAGTTATTTTTATTTTACTTTATCTCTTTGTTTCCCGCAAGTTGCCTGTAACCGTTTGTTGTGGTTTCAGTCACGACAGACTTGTTAGAGCCATTAGAGGAGCCAGAGAGAGAATTCAGAAAAAGAAACAAAAAGAAAACAAAAGCCAACAAAGTTCGCCCGAGAGCTTTGATTTTTGATATGGGGGACGAAGCACCGATGCCAATCTGATCACGAAGCCGGACCTAAACAAGGAGATCCCGGGGAAGCTCCTTCACATGATCAAGGACCTTACCTTCGACGGAAAAAACGATAGCAATCCTATCGTACACACGGAGAACTTCGTGGGTATATGTGATCTGTTCAAAACGGAGGAAGGCCGAAATGATGCGATTCGCCTTCGAGTCTTTCCTCTTACACTTACCGGAGAAGCTAGAGCTTGGTTGCGATCATTGGAGCCAAGTTCGATCACCACTTGGGAAGGACTTCGTTTAAAGTTCCTTTCCCGATTCTTTCCACCATCTAAAATCGACAAGTTAAGAGCCGAGATCCGATCCTTTCAACAAGATGACGGGGAGACCATATCCGAAACATGGGAACGTTTCAAACACCTTCTAAATTCGTGCTTGAGTCACGGATTGAGTAAGAGTGAACAAGTCCAAAACTTCTATAGTGGGCTTGCTTATTCTTCACGAACTACATTGGATTCATCTGCCGGAGGTGTCTTTATGTAAAAAATGCCCACGGAAGGATACAAACTTCTCGAGGACATGCTTATACACAACATAGACTGGAGGACGGACAAGCGCTTACAAATCCCGAGAATGGCCGGAAAGATCTCAACCGACTTCGATCCATCCGATGAACTAGCCGCAATGAAAAACCATCAGGTAAAGTTTGAACGCAAAATCGAAGAACTAATTAAATCTGTTCATGCTTTGCAGGTTGGATGCGAGGAGTGCAAGGGACCACATTTAACAAAGGATTGCCCGAATCGACCAATGATGACACCCGAGGAGGTGAACTACCTTAACCGAGGTGATTATCAAGGGAGGTGGAATAACAATCGTAATTTCATCACTAGACCTCCCGGTTTCTTTGCACCAAATCAACAAACCCAGAGACCGGATGGAGAACCACGTGTTTCTATCGAGGACCAACTACTCCAATTCATGGATGCACAAAAGAAGCTAAACGATGAGGTAGGTTCATACTTACGTAACCACCAAAGTACCATCCAGAATTTGGAATTGCAGGTTGGTCGTGTTTCGCAAATGTTAAGTGAAAGGACTCAAGGGGAGTTGCCAACGCAATCCCAAGTCAACCCGAAGGTCGAGAACACGAAACCGATGCTCATGATGATCGGAGAACCATCAAAGAAGAAGTGGACGGACATCTACACGAAGAAGTATGTGGAGAGCGATAGTGGTAGTGAACCCGATTATGCCACGGATTATGACTCGGAGGGGTTCACTATTTCGTTCGAGCATCTAGGACTCAAAGGACCAGTTGCCTCAAGTGATGATGAGGAAGAAGATGAAAAACAAGGCGGATACGCGGAGTTCATGATACCGAAGAAAGAGGATAAAGGCAAGGAGAAAGAGAAAGACAAGGCAGCGGAAGATGAACTCATCTACATTGCACCTATCAAGCATGATCCGGGGAGTTACAACTTACCTATTTCTTGTCATAAATTTAATGGTCTTGCTTTGGTAGATTCAGGTGCCGCACTGAACATGATGCCTATTGGTTATTGCAGGAAAATGGGAGTAAAGAAGATCGTTCCAACAAACTATCAATACCGAGGAGTGAACAGATACATGACCAAACCGTTAGGGATAGCGGAAGGAGTCCCGATTCGAATTGGCAATTTTGTTTACTTTACGGACTTCGTCATAGCTAATCTTCCAAAGGATACGGAGATCCCGATAATCCTTGGGAGATCTTTCTTACATACCGCCCAAGTGAATACCGATATGCCGAATCAAGTGACAAGCTTGGGGTATGGAGAAAAGGGATTTACTTTGATCCCAACGGAGAGCCGGTAACACATCTCGATGAACCATATGAAGACCCTTCTCTAGCTTACAAGAAGAACACGAACCACCCGTTACTCCCTCATGAGCATGGAAAGAAGACGGAGGATTATCCGAACCCGATACCTCAAAAGGAGCAAACATCCAATGGGTCGGGACCCTCCAAGAAAGAGTATAGGAAGAAGAAGGGCTCGTCAGCCTGACGTGCCAAGAAATGAGCTGAAAAAGGGGTCGAGCTCTAGACCCATTAAAAAACGAAGCGCTTCTCGGGAGGCAACCCGAGCATTTTCTTTCCTTTCTCGTTTTTATGTTTTTCGTGTGTGTTTTTGTTAATCTTTTTGTTTATATTGCTTAGGTAACCATATGGAGGAGATAGAAGCCAAAAACGAGCAAATCCGATGCGTAACGAGGATTTTGAAAAGTTGGAAACAGTGGGCTCTTCGCGATCGCGACTTTCCAAGTTTCGTGACGCGAAGTTAGCCAGCCTTAGGTTCAGGTAAAATTTTCGAATTTCGCGATGCGAGGGAGCCGTTTCGCGACGCGAGGTTTTCAAAATTAGGGCCAAATGTTCATAAACCGCCTGTTTGGCGACGCGAAACGGTATGTTTGGCGACGCGAAATAGGTACAGACGGATTTTTAACCCTCTTTTCTTACTTTTTCAAAAGAACACAACCCTAATTCTCTCTAGGTGCCGCGAACCCTCCTCACGTCTTTGCGAAATTTGGACTTCTTGTGCTTCAATTTCTTCATTCTCCATGGCTAAGGTATGTTTCCCAACTTTAATCTCCTTGGATTAGCTTGATTTGGTAAGATTGGATCTTGTTTTGGGCATCAATGGTGTTTATATGCTTTTATGGGTTTGATATTGTTCTTGAAACACCATTAAATGTTTAGTGCTTATTGATTAATGCATGCTTTATACTTTCATTGAAATTTCATTCTAGCATGTTCTTTTTGTTTGTTTAATCTAGTGAATGTGCTTTGATGATAAGTGTGGGGATTTTGACGACATCAAAATCCCCCATTCTTGTTTAGTTACCTAGATTGGTTTATAGTTGAGGTTGGACTAAAAGTTCAAGTGTGGGGATGTTACACACCCCCCCGTTTTGATTCGGTTTATGTATTCGTTTGTTGAACTTGTTAGTCGTGGAAGTTTTGTCTCGTTGAATTTTGATATGAATGAACCTTGTCTTGCGTTTATTGAACAAAAATTTTTTCTAAGACAATGGTATTTGGATTTTGTAGAGACAAAGAACCCGCTCGTCGACTTCCACCGCTCCTAACTTCCGTGCATCGGATGGGAGCCACGCCTTCACCTTTTTCATGAATGACCCAACGTTAAACGCTCCGAAGCGGGAGGAATACCAGGATAAAGTTAACCGGCTTCTAACCAGTCAATTTCTAATACCGAGGAGAGCTGATTGGAACCTCCTTAGATCCATGGGAGTTGAGAACGAAATCAAGGCGACATTCGAAAAGCACGCCTACGACGAAGATGGCACCGAGTATTATATTTTCCATGCATGGGAACGACTCTTCGACATTGCCGAGACCCTCTACCGCGAGCTTATCATTGAGTTCATGGCCACGTTCCGTTTCGACGCAATCAAGGCCCTTGAGGAGTTCTATCAGTCGTGCATGACGTTCCGACTCGGTGGAGTTTGGCGATCGCTTTCGTTGGCGGATTTGCCGTTGCCTCGGGGATATATACCTAGGATGAGGTTGATGCTCCCGGATTTGTGGAGTACATGTGGGCGACTGCGAAAAGGCCGGACAGTTTTGATCCTCGGTTGGCTTGGGCGATTTTGGGTGAAGGTGATTATGGTGGTAATCTCAAGGTGAAGGGTTTTCTTACTTCTTCAGACCGACTTCTGCACCGTATGCTTATTCACGCGGTGAATTCTCGTTCCTCGAGTGAGGAAAAAGTTTCTTCGTACGATCTTTGGCTTCTTGAGCAGCTTTCTACGGATGACAAGTATCCGAATGCTCCGTACCTAATTGCCATGCAACTCGCTAAGGCGAGTGGTTATCGAGAGGGGAGTCGTTTGGTTGCTGGCCAGTACGTTACGCTCCTAGCCAAGCACTTCGGTATTCTAACCGATGGTGCAATTGCCTCGATGACGGATCTTGGTGAGATGGGGTTGATTGATATGGACCAACTCCGTGGCATGGGTGTGGCATTGGTTGATCATCTAATTAGCGGGGATCGGAACACGTGGATTCACAACCCTCAAGCTTACGGGACGAGAAGTCAAGCAAGGAAAGCACCGAGGAGAACGCAAGAGACAGGAGGAACAAGTGGGACGAGTACGGGAGAACAACCGGCGGAATGGATGGCATATTCGGGTTACCAAGACTTGAGTAACCGACTCTCGGAGATGTCGTTGTCTTATGGCTGTCATCATCAACATATGGAGTACAACACCACGGAGGCTCTTCACCAAGCCAATTGGCAAAGTGTGGTGATGAACCAAATGGCCTCCCACTTCGGTATTCAACCGAATACCGCTTATGCTCCATCACCTTTTTGGCCATACTCCGAGGACGTACCGCCCGGTTACCCAACTTTCGAGGATTGGCAAAACCAACCTCGTGGCCCTTATTGATCTATATCTGTTAATCTCATTCGATATGGTTGTTTAAACAATTTTATTTTGCTTTGTTTGTTTGTGTTTGGTTGAACAATTTTTATTTTTCGTTTGGTTTGCTTAGGTTAAGACTTTTTAATTGTTTGCTTGCTTTAGTTTGGTTTATTTTCTTTAGTTCGTTTTTACTTTTTCTTTTTCTTTTTGGTAATAGATACAGCGACCTATGATCTTGAATCGAGCACGATATTTGGAATACACTCTCTCTCAGATCAGAACAGATTTCGTCACATAACCCGGGAAGTTTCCTTTTTTCCCAATTACTCCTTAATTTGTTTTAACTGTTGCATTGAGGACACTGCAAATTTTAAGTGTGGGGAGCGGGTTATGTAGACTTATCTGTTTAAATGGGTTCACTTTTTGCTTTGTGGATTGTCGTTTTTCAAATTTTTGAAAGCTTTGAAATTTGACACCAATTTTTTTCGAAATCTGAGATTGTTTTTGGAACTGAGTTGCTTGCATAGGAGAACACTGAATAGGATTAGTTGAGTAAAAGGATGCCTTGGAATACCAATTACCATGAGTGCCTCACCCAATTCCTTTGAGAGTTTGAGCCTAATTGTTATTTATTTTTGTGAGGAATACCGACTTTGACCCAAGGTAGAACTTGTCATTTGAATGCTTGTCGAGACCACATAAGAGAAGTATTTATCACCATTGCACTGATAGAGGCCTTCGTTTCTAACCCTTTTTAGCCTTCGTCAGATAACCTCATTATAAGGTTATTTGATTTGCCTAGCCTTTGATTAAAAAGTACTAATCTTTAGTACTTCATCCCTTGTAACCGTTTTGAGCCTTAGCCGTTTTTTTTTACCCACTACCCAATTTTTATCTATCTTTTGGCTTTAGCTCAAAGTTGAATGCTTGTCATGTTTTTGGTCCGTTTTATGAATCTGACAAATAGAGAAAGGGATTGTGAGGAAGAGAGAAAAAGAGTAAAAAGCAACATAGTTGCTACTCAAGAAAAAAAAATAGAGAGCTTGAAAAAAAGAAAAAAAGAAAAGAAAAATAGAAAACGACTCATTCAAAAAGAAAAATCAAAAGAGTCGATGTGCTTAAAAAGAAAATAAATATCGAAGCCACAAATAAGCAATATGCTTAGGCCGATATAAAAGTGATAGTGATAGAAATCCCGAGCTCTAAATATCTCAAAAGTCAGATGATTAATTTGGGTCTTGAACTGATTGGTTTTCAGGTTTTTGCTACAACCCTTAGTCACTTATATATATCCTTTATCCTACCCTTAACCCTTAGCCTAACGTTACAACCCTAAAGTCCTCTTGACGGTTGACAACTTCTCAGTGGTGGAGATTAGATTTGGTGACAAGCTTATGCATGCAGGAATTAGTCGAGTATTGGTGTGATCACTTACATATACACTTTTACCCCCGAGATATACACTTTACATGATTATTCATAGTATGTGAGGGTAAAAGGTTGATCTTGGTATCCGATTGCTTGATGTAACTTGTTTGTGTGTTCGATTGTGTGAGTATGCTTTGTTCTCATGAATGATCTTGGGTGGAGATAATTTTGGAGTTATCTTTCTTATCTTTCAGTCTTTTGATTGAGGACAATCAAAGCTTAAGTGTGGGGATTTTGATAACACCAAAATTATACATGTTTTGGTTGAGCTTAATTGTATGACTTTACCTCATTTCTCACCTGTTTCTGATCACGTCACTCACGATTTGGACTTATTTTTGCTTTTGTATGATTTGGAGGCCAGGAAATGGAAAAGTACGGAAAAAGGCGAGAAAACGTGAAAAATGCACAAAGATGATCCAGTAGCCTTTTGGCGATCGCGAAGTTTCGGATCTGGCACCGCCAAGTTAGCCAAATTCGAAATCTAGGGTTTACCCTAAGTACTTCGTGCCGCGAAACTGCCGTCTGGCGAACGCGAAACGGGCACTGATCTCTCTATTTAAATACCAGCCTCCTCCTTCAGTTGGGATATACGCGCATAGAGCTAGATAGAGAGTTTTGTGAGAGAAACATATAGATAGAGAGTGATATTAGAGTGCCGCCGATACGCTGCGGGGTTCGATCTTCGATCATCCGTCGTTGTACTGTCGGTATAATGTCTGTGTCTACTCTTATTTTATCTGTTTTTATTATGTCTAGTGAGTAGTCTTTTATAGTGGTACTTATTGTGGTCGATGAACCATTGTGGATGATGATTTTATGATTTAATGTTTATTGGTTTGTTTTTGGTTAATTGAATGTGTGTTATGGTTCCAATCTGATTCGTATTGTTTGGTTATTTGAATTCGTTGGTTGGGTGTATCTGTTTGACCAAGATAGATAGACTCCGATAGGATAATCAACCTTTCTTGACCTACCTTTCGTTTCGGAGAGTTGTGTTAGGTGGTTACTCGGACCGAGAGCGACCAGGTAGTAGAAAACCATGCAATAGAGATAGGATTGGATTACTGGTATTAGATTGTCTGACAAACAACCTAAGTATTGGAACTAGGAGGACCAAGACCTAGTTGATAGCCATAATAGTCACATGTTAGGGTGTCTCAGACTTAAATTCCTACAATAACCGAAACAACCAAACCTTTGGCCTTTTAAATCATCCACCTCGGGATTCACTAAACCATGATAAGTACTATTGTTTTCATCCATATAGTTTTAATCAATCTTATAATTGCTTTCTTAGTTCTTAATTAACTTATTTGTCTATTTAGTTATTAAATTCCTTTTTCATACAAACCCCCCAAAGCTTTAGGTTAATTAAATTAGTCAAGATTAACAGTCTACAATAACTTGACCGTTCCCAGTGGTAGATACGATACCTGGACTTTCCTACACTATATTACTCACGATCAGGTACGCTTGCCTGTATATGTGGTAAGACAGTGGCTAGGCTTTTAGAGGTTAAAACCTGTTTCGCTTTTTATATATAATAATTACCGCATCAATGACCACTTTACCGACAAAGAGGTATTTCACCACATCTTCCGTCTTGGAGATTTCGCATCACTCACCAAACTTAGCTCGGTCAAACGAAGTGAACTCCTGGGCATATGGGCTACCTTGTTTGTCATTCTCAACAAATGCCTCTCATTTCGCACACGAATTGGTGACGAATGAACTACCGAATCTAGACAAATATTAGTTGGATGCGCCTTTGATATTCCAACAACGGATTACAAGTATTTTCTGTGGAAAGAGTTCTCTTCGGTCATCAAGGACAAGGATTTATCATCTCGATCCAAAAACTTCATCCCTTACCCTCGTTTCTTGGGGCTCATTGTTGAGCACTTCCTTGCAAATGTCGAACGTCTGTCATTGGCAGATCTTCCTATGCGCTTTGCTACACCGATGTCTAGACTACTTGATGGCACGCCAGATCCTGAGGGTGTAGTTCCCTTGGCGATTCCTCCATCCCTTCTTGCGAGAGCCGATTAGAGTTCACGCGCCCTCTAGAGCCGGAGGCTGGCACCTAGGAGGCTACCCGTAGTAGAGAGAGTGAGGGTATTGAGCGTGGTCATTCACCTGGGGTGATAACCAAGGGCTTGAGGCTGAGGTGTCGGGGGGACATGACGACGGTAGTTTAGGTAGTGACTCTGATCGACCCGGAGCTGATACTGCACATGTTGATAGATCCACCCTTCTCTCTATGCTGGGTCTTGACTCTGATGACTTCGATGACTCTGATGATGACCACCATTTTGGTGGTGCGGGAGGTATAAGGATATAGGGAGAAGAAAGTGAGCTGAGTGTGGGATGCGAAAGAATTGATGAGCGTTTGACAGGATCAGAGGTTTTAACCAATCCTCCCCTACCCATAAGAAGAAGTTGGGCACCCACATCCACTACCCGCACGCATTAGTTAGATGCGGGTATTGAAGCAGACACCACCCACCCAGAGGTACCATTGTACGCCCCCCTTAGCCACTCACTGACCTCTCAACAGGTGTGTATTTCAATCTACGGGGATTCAGCACAACAACTAACACGCCCTCACTTGGAGGGTAGTGATATTGAAACAGGAGGATCAGGAGGATCCCTGACCCGATCCCCAACCTTCCTTGATAAGCGCATGTGTCTAGAGCCTAATTATTCACACATAGGTACACATACTGCTAGTTTGAGTGACGAAGTTTCGGCTCCACCTCTCACGAATCTGAGTGACGTGAGTGGAACCCTGAGAGTGGTGCCCCCGACAGGTATTTCATGAGGACTGGCGGGAAGACCTACCACGACTATCGTCACGCCAACCGTTAGCATAAGCTAAGAATGAAGTCACGCCAACCACGACTATCCCAAGGGAATCTCCTTAAGAATGAAGTCAACTTACTTGGGTACTTGCAGCGGTCTTCAGAGTAAGCCCTTCCCACGCACTGTCCCGAGCCGGCTACTGCACCCTCTCATGGGGTAGGCCCATCCACCTATTGGCTCGAAGGGAAGTTTAGTGATCTCAACGACGAGGTCAAGTGCGATATTGCAAAGGCCAAGAGCTCCCTGTTAGCTATCGGTAGAGATCTTTCGACCTCTTGTCGCGCCACAGCCGAGCCAACCAAACGGAGGCACGACGACCGTGAGGATCCCGGACGCCATGAGGGGGAAAACCCCAAGAGGGCTCAGCGGAGTACTTTAGCTCTGGCAGGAAAATCTTCCGGCACCGCTGCTGTCCGTACCTCCGGTACTCATACAGACACCGGTGCCGATGGTCATCACTCACAGCCTGATCAGAGCACCGTTGTTGATATTGAGATGGTTCACCAGACATCTCCCTCGTTATTTTTTGGTACTCCTCTGCCCTACATGTCTCCTCTTCCACTAACGTCGTCACCGACATGTCATGATCAAGACAGACCTCCGCCCCGCATGCGTTCGCTTGTTCCGTCTGTCTCTCCTCCTCGAGCATCACCTACAGTACCAGACTTCTCCTCCTTTGGCACTCCATCGCCACCTCCTCGCTCCACAGTCAGATGCCGTGCACAAATCAACCCGGTGACTCATGGCCCTCAGCGACCAATTCATGTATGTGGAACCGCAGGTACCGATCAGGTGGGATAGAGAAAGGAGATGCGGCACATACTTAGAGGAAACCCATACGTCCATCTTCACCGACAAAGTGGAGATCCTGTCAACATAAAAGTTTCTAGGTATCACCAAAACACCAAGGTCTGATCAAGTCAACCACATGAACTGGATGAAGTCTCAAGCCAAAGCCCAAGGGGAAGTATTCTTCTACAACAACCCAATTGTACTCGTTAGAAAAGTTACTCCGGTTTACTTTCAACGTTTATGGTTCTATGCCTTTACTGTCACCCAAACGAGAAACGGGGTGTACACATTCACCGAAGCCGGCTTTGATAATGTGCATATTGATGACATAGAGACATTGTACACTGATTTGAAGACACTTACGAAACGGCCTCGGGCATTTGTCAAAGGATTAGATGCCGTGAAGCGCTTCATCATGAGAAACCGGAGAAACTCAGAGATTCTTGATTTTCAGATTGGCTTGGAGAGTCATCAAAACACTATCAACCTTACACCACCGATTCAGGATCTTCCAATCATCGATCGCTATCCTCTCTTCGAAGTACTTGAGAGACCGACTCTTGGGGTAGTCTACCCAAATGAGAAGAATGAGAAGAGATTTATGCGGTGCGATGAGGTCCACAAATATAGTGATGGGACTCTTCACTTTATCAACAAGGGGTTGGCGACAGAAAAGAAAAGACGTGAACTTGAAGTACAGAAGACTGGTCACTGGATGGATACCTCCATTTTGATTAACAAAGCCTTCAGGATCATCGAGCATCGTCTAGAACATCGCAATATTCTACGAAGTCTTGAGTCATTCTACGGGCTACGAAAGATAGAGGGACCGAAAAAAAAGCTTGAGGAGCGACCGCCACCACGATGTAGACATGAGGGTTCTTCCAAGAGATTCAACTATACGAGGAGGAACTGTTGGGATTTGCGGATTAAAACTAATAACGCAGCGGAAAATATAACAATAATAAATGCCGACAATGATCCAACCGCAACTGATCAAATACTATATCAAGGGGTTTTTCGCGTTTACCTTTATTGATACCAAAAATTGCTCCAGAAGCTAGTGAGGGATACACCGCTACTGCACCACCTTGAGACTGGCTGCTAGACCGCCTTGGACTGATCGGAAAATGAACTCCGACGAGTGTGTGTGTGAAGCCGGCGGCTCTAGAGAGAGAGAGGTTTTTGGGATTTCTTGGTGGAAAAGTAATTAAGAAAGGTACGGGAGCTTCGACCCCGGGCTGCATGCTTTAGCAGTTGGGATTCGGCCCAAAATTGCCGAGGATTAGTCTGGGCCTAATGTGGTCTGGGATACCTCTTCCAAAAAAAGTAATTAAGAAATTAGATCATTATTCAATTACCTAAACCATATATTTATATAGGTAAATATGGTAATAATTATAAGAATTCCAAACCAAAAATAACTCTTTAATAATTATCTATAATTAATTAAACTATCAATCATAAATAATTATATTTATCTAATAAATAATAAATAAACAATTTATTATTTAGTCCTTCTCTCTTTTAATAATTAAACTTGATTAATTATTTCCACACACTATAAATCCAAATGGTCTCGAGTTGGGTGTGTAGCAGTGTGACCCACTAGTATCTTATAACATTGGACATGATGATCCTAATTACTGTCTTGCACATAATCCCTTCAGACTCCCACTTGTGGCAGACAAGTAACTTAAATGCCACCATTAGCCTAAGGAGGTCCCTAGCCAGACACTTAGGTTAACCAGGTTATAAGATCTCTTATAGCCAAAGATACGATTCATATTTGAATTGTACATAGGTTCATTCCTTTTACACATGATATTTCTAAATTGAGTTTTAGACATGGAGCTGAGATTGTTCAATCATAAATTCAAGTATTTCCTGACACTGATCTCGATTGCCTGCAGTTATGGAACTTCCCAAATAACTAATGTTATTCTATCCGAGCGTGGCCACGCGTTTCTGCCAATCTTAATCGCCAGGGGGGCCGGAAATATCTCTCCCATAGACGAGGTGTAAATCCCATATTGACTACCCGCATCTGTAACCATGGCGTCCGCTGCATCTAGTCATGCCCCTTATGGCCACCCAGTTACGGTGCAGCGTTAGAGCATGCTAAGACTACAGTAATCCTCATGCTTACAGACTAGATATCTCAGGTCTAAGGACAACCTATCATCAAGTCAATACTTATGACATAGGCTCCATGAAGTAGACTTGAAACTGGTCACCTCCAATTCTTATTCACTCTAATAAGTACTTATGAGTATTTAATCATATCAGCTTTATAAAACATTCATAATAGCGTCATATCCTTACTGAGGTTCCCACCTCAATAAGTAGCTATGGAAATTTAGATTTTTACAAACTTGAGAAAAATCATGGATAATCTTAAATATGCAAAAGGTAATTTCTGAAACATTTCATAAATAATATCTCCTTATTTCAAACACACTATGAAATAAACTCTTATAATGTTTCAAAATATTACATTAATAATCAATAACATAGACTAACTACTAGTATCCAAGTACTGAATTCCTATGGAACTAGCATGGCCCTCATGCTTTGCTCTAGCTAGCGGCTTTGTTAACGGATCTACAACGTTCTCGTCCGTCAGAATTTTGCATATTCTCAGATCTCCTCTTCCAATGATCTCTCGGATGAGGTGATACTTCCTGAGTACATGTCTCGACTTGTGATGTTCTCTGGGCTCCTAATATGCTGGTTGTTGAACCGGAGGTCGAATTACCATCCCGACCAACAAAGGAAGTCAGGGAAGAAGCAGTCAGACCAAGGGAATCTGCAACACCACGTGTGCCTACACGAGTGCCATACCCTGCACGACTGCGGAAAGAAAAGAAAGAGGCCCAATATCGTAAGTTTATCGACTTGATTAAACGAGTGGATATTAATGTGCCTCTTGTGGATTTAATTGCAGGTGTGCCGAGTTACGCGAGATTTCTCAAGGAGTTGGTGGCTAATAATGCAAGGATGGGAACAGAAGAAATAGCCTTTCTAAATGCCGAATACTCAGCTACACTTTCAGACACCCTCAAAAAGGGTGATCCAGGGAGTTTCATTATCCCTTGTTATTTTGGTAAAAGTGTTTCATGTAGAGCCCTAGCAGACCTAGGTGCCAGTATAAACTTAATGCCATTATCCTTTTACCAAAAACTGGGATTAAAGGATCTGAAAAGCACACGAATGACCATTCAACTAGCTGATAGATCCATAAAATACCCTGTAGGAGTAGCAGAAGATGTCATAGTTCGGGTAGACAGATTTGATTTTCCCGCCGACTTTGTGATCTTGGACATAAAGGACAAGGTTAAAGTGCCTCTAATCCTTGGTCGTCCGTTCCTCAACACGGCCAGTGCCGTTATTCATGTAGCCGAAAGACAACTTAGTCTAGGAATTGGTGAAGATCGAATCACACTTTCCATTGATGGGATTCCAGACTATAATGAGTCTATAAATACTCTAGACGGTTTAGATGACTTCACCGAACCATTTGAATCAGAGCCTAATGATCATCTTTTTGAATCAGGTGAATTGGAAGAAAGCCTCGCTGTTGAGAAAAGATTGGATGAAACCGCGGAGGAAGAAGAAGAAGAGGACTTCGAGGAGCTAAAGCAGGAAGACAAAGTTAGAGGGAATACCTCTTTGGAGGAACCACCAGATTTGGAGTTAAAGGACCTTCCCGAGCACCTCGAGTACCAATTTCTTGAAGGTAACAATTCTCTCCCGGTAATTATTTCTTCCCTGCTAACAGCCAATGAAAAAGATAGACTTATTGAGGTTTTAAAAAGACACAAAAAGGCGTTAGGTTGGAAAATTTCGGACATTCCCGGAATAAGCCCTTCATTTTGTACACACAAAATTTTAATGGAAGACAATTTTAAGCCATGTGTGCAAAAACAAAGGAGGCTTAATCCGAAAATGCAAGAAGTTGTGAAAAAGGAGGTTATCAAACTGCTTGATACCTGGATCATTTACCCCATTTCTGATAGTCCTTAGGTAAGCCCTGTTCAAGTAGTTCCCAAAAAGGGAGGACTCACAGTTGTCAAAAATTATAACAATGAGTTAGACTACAGGAAGCTTAACGATGCCACTAGAAAAGACCATTTCCCCTTACCCTTCATTGATCAAATGCTTGAACAATTGGCGGGGAATGAGTACTATTGCTTCCTAGATGGATTTTCGGGATACTTCCAAATCCCCATTGATCCCGAGGACCAAGAAAAAACGACCTTTACCTGCCCCTTTGGAACATTCGCCTATAGGCGTATGCCTTTTGGGTTGTGCAATGCACCCACTACTTTTCAGCGATGCATGACAGCCATTTTTCAGGACATGATAGAGAATTGTATAGAGGTCTTTATGGATGATTTCTCTGTTTTCGGTAACTCTTTTGATGATTGTCAAAGCAGCTTAGACAAGGTTTTAGCTCGATGCGAGGAATCTCATCTGGTTCTCAACTGGGAAAAGTGTCACTTTATGGTAAGGGAAGGTATAGTTCTTGGACACAAAATCTCAAAAGATGGTTTGGAAGTGGATAAAGCTAAGATAGAAACCATATCGAAGCTTCCTCCACCTACAAACATAAAAGGGGTCAGAAGTTTCTTAGGTCATGCCGGGTTTTATAGGAGATTTATACAAGATTTTTCGAAATATCTCGACCTCTAACCAAACTTCTTGAAAAAGATGCACCTTTCATTTTTTATGAGAAGTGCATCTCTGCGTTTGAAACTTTGAAACGGTATTTGACCAATGCCCCTATTATGGTTCCACCTGATTGGGATCAACCTTTTGAGATTATGCGTAATGCGAGCGATTATGCCGTCGGTGCAGTTCTTGGGCAACGTAAAAATAATCATTTTCAACCGATTTGCTATACAAGTCGAACTCTTAAAGACGCCCAAGAAAACTACACCACGACTGAAAAAGAGCTTCTAGCGGTAGTTTTTGCCATTGAAAAGTTTAGGTCTTATCTTGTGTTGTCCAAAATCATAGTATACACGGATCACTCTACCCTTAAATATCTCTTTGCTAAGCCCGATGCTAATCCCAGACTCATACGATGGATACTTCTGTTGCAAGAGTTTGATATAGAGATAAGAGATAAGAGAGGCGCTGAGAATTTAGCTGCCGATCATTTATCTCGCCTGGAAAATCCATACATGGATTCCGGGGGCATTGAAGTCGTCAGGGATAAATTCCCCGATGAGAGCCTCAATATGATTAAGACCATAGGAGAGGACCCTATACCTTGGTATGCAGATTTTGCAAACTATCTGGCCGCTGGTGTTCTTGTAAAAGGTATGACTTATCAACAAAAAAGGTAAGTTTTTCTCAGACTTAAAGTATTATTTTTGGTCTAAACCTTATCTCTTCAGAATAGGACCTGATAGGATTCATCGTCGATGTGTCTCCGGCCTGCTGCTTGGGACATTCTCACTAACTGTCACAAAGGCCCCACGGGAGGCCATTTTGGAGCCAATTTGACTGCTAGAAAAGTCCTCGAGTCCGGATTTTATTGGCCTACGATTTTTAAGGATGCTCACACTTTAATAAAATCTTGTGACGCTTGTCAAAGGGCAGGCAACATCACAAAGAAAGATGAGATGCCCCAACAGAGCATCTCCGTTAGTGAAGTGTTTGATGTTTGAGGAATCGATTTCATGGGACCTTTTCCCGACTCTAGAGGAAACAAATACATCCTTGTGGCGGTTGATTATGTTTCCAAATGGGCCGAAGCAAAGGCTTCGCCCACGAATGATGCTAAAGTGGTTGTTGACTTCGTGAAATCTCTTGTTTGTAGGTACGGATGTCCAAAGGCGATCATTAGTGATAGAGGAACTCATTTTGCAAACTATCTTTTGGAGAAGACCTTAAAAAGGTATGGAGTGCATCATCGATTCTCGACCGCCTACCATCCGCAAGCCAATGGACAAGCGGAAAACACCAACAGGGCGTTGAAACGAATCTTGGAAAAGACGGTCGATAATAACCCGAAGATATGGTCGTAAAAGCTTGAAGATGCACTATGGGCATATCGTACAGCCTACAAAACACCGATTGGAAGCACTCCTTATCGAATGCTTTATGGGAAAGCGTGTCACCTTCCATTCGAGTTCGAGTACAAAGCACTGTGGGCACTAAAGAAAGTTCACTTGGATGACATCGCGAGTGGAAGAGAAAGATTGATAAGCTTGCACGAATTGGAAGAGCTTAGATCTCTCGCTTATGAGAACTCTATGATTTACAAGGAGCAGCGAAAGAAATGGCATGATGCGCATCTAAAGTAAGTGAAGGTGTTCAAAGAGGGGGACAAGGTATTAATGTATCAAACTCGCTTTAAATTTTCCCCAGGTAAGTTAAAATCACCTTGGATAGGTCCATATGTCATCCTAAAAGCTTATCCCTCGGGATATGTGGACCTAATGACCGAGAGAGGATCATTTAAGGTAAATGGCCATAGACTGAAGCTTTACAATGAGAACGACCATGTCAGAAATGGCGAGGTCTGTTTTCTTTCCGAAGAGCCAATTACTTAGTTGGTCCCCCGAGCCAGGCTCGCGACTCGTTACAAAAACAAGCGCTTCTCGGGTGGCAACCCGTGTTTTTCTTAGTTATTTTTGTTTTTGTTTATGATCTAATCAATTTTGCAGCATTAGCCAAAGGAAATTGCAACCCGATCAAATTTTAAAAGCAGCCAAAAAGTAGCCATTTCGCGATCGCGAAATTTCAAAATTCGCGCCGCGAAGTGAGTGGGCCAGGTAAGTTCGAGAGGAGAATTTTGAAAATAGTAAGCATGTTACGACTTCGCGACGCGAAAACTTTCACTTCGCGACGCGAAGTTCGAGACGAGAGGGTTTAAACTGTTTTCTAAAACCCTATTTTCAATACTCCTCTTCTTCACTTTTGTTTTTCTCTGCAATTCTCTTCCCATCCTGCAAATCCATGGCATCAAAGGTATGTATTTCCCCTCTATTTCCTCTAATTTGAAAAATTCCTACAAGCCCTAGTTGTTTAAACTTGTGTATGATCCTTAAAAAGGGGTTTTCGTGGGTAGGAAAGTCTTTAATGTTAGGAGGGGGGATGTTTATTGCTTTGATCTGCTTAGATTTACACACTTGAGTTTAGTTCTATAAATGTTGTGATATGTTTCAACTCAAGTGTGGGGAAGAGAGGTTATGATTTTTGTGGTGATTGATGTATATGTTTTGTTTGTAGAGAGCTTCATCTTCTCGCAATGTACAAGACCACCAATGCTTGTCTTTTGATTCTGATTACATATTGCGTAGCGAAAAGATGTCATTGATGATTGAACTTGATCGCTTGAAAAAGCGGGAGGTTGAAATTGGTTCGACTGTTGATTTGCACTTTGTCGAGGAGATTGGATTTGGGGATAGGCTTTCAAGCCTCTTGAGGAGAGAGTACCGCGATCACTTTGGTGTTCTTCGTTTTGTGAGCAAGGATTGGGAGAAAGCTCTAAAAACCCACGAGCCGATCTACTATGAGCTTGTGTTGGAGTTTTTGGCTACATTCAGTTTTGATGTGGAGGCGTATGAGGAAGATAGATTTGAGGGCCCTTGTATTCGATTCCGTTTGCTTGTAGAATGGTATGGGATCACACTACCACGCTTTGGAGTGTTGCTCGGATTTTTCACGGCGGCTTAGTCGAGATCCGAGTACTTTTCTCACTACTTCTTAACCGGTGCTTGTGAGACTAGTGCCGAGTTTGTGGGCGCGGATTTTTGCGCTACCATTGGATCGGGACCGTATCTACAGTCCAACACCAAGGAAAGTTCTATCACTATACCCGAGCATCGCCTTCTTCATCGGATGCTTGTTCACTCTTTTGCTTACCGGAGAGCTATTAAGGAAAAGGTTCCGGAAGGGGATCTTTGGCTTGTTTCGCGATTGGTTAATCGGAATGCAATAACCAATCTTTCTTATGTGATGGCCAAGATGTTCCAAAACGCCGGAAAGGTGCATGATAAGGCCGGAACGGGCCTTTGTGGGGGACATTTCATTACAGTTATAGCGGAGAAGTTAGGAACTCTTACACTGGACGTTTGTGAAACTCTCACCAAGTTGTCTCCTATGGGATTTCTCGATAAAGTCCTCTTTCGTTCTATGAAGTTGCTTGCACCGGGACCTCGGAGGGGTACTTTTGTGTGGATTGGGGATGCCACCCCCAATGAAGAGCCGGTTGGTATGGCTACTTCACTACCTCAACCCACCTTTCCGGGGCAATCGAGCAACCCTCCACCGGCTAACCAACAAGGATCGGGATCTATTCATGAAGCTATTCAAGGACTATCAGAACAGATGGGAGCAGAGCATCACGAGATGATGGAAAGATTGGACCGGGTTTCATATGACATGTATGGTGTTCGGCGGGAGTTGTCTTGGGTTGCCGCGTCGATGAGCGAGTACTTCGAAAGCGTGGGACATGCTCCCTCGGCTCCTCTCGAACCTCATCCCGTGTGGCATGACAGTGATGACGGTCCTGCTGGTTATTCCACCTACGATGAATGGGCTTTTGAAAACCGTAACTAAGCGGTTTTATTTGATTCGATTGGGTTGTACTCTACTTTGAACTTTGAACTGCGTGGTTGTGTTTTGCTTGGTTTGAACAATTTTAATTTCTGTGGTTTGTTTAGGATCTTAAGTAGTTATAAATAGTTTGGTTTGGTTTATTTTTACTAGTTCGTTTTTACTTTTTCTTTTTCTTTGTTGGTAGATACAGCGACTTATGACCTTTGATCGAGCACGATTTTTTGGACCACTCTCAGATCAGAACAGATTTCGTCACATAATCCGGGAAGTTTGTCTTTTTCCCAATTACTCCTTAATTGTGTTAATTGTTGCATTGAGGACACTGCAAAATTTAAGTGTGGGGAGGGGGTTATGTAGACTTATCTATTTAAATGGGTTCACTTTTTGCTTATGGATTGTCGTTTTTCAGATTTTTGAAAACTTTGAGATTTGACCCCAATTTTTTTTCGAAATCTGAGATTGTTTTTAAGACTGAGTTGCTTGCATAGGAGAACACTGAATATGATTAGTTGGGTAAAAGGATGCCTTGGAATACTGATTACCATGAGTGCCTCACCCGATTCCATTGAGAGATTGAGACTTAATCGTTATTTACTTTTGTGAGGAATGCCGACTTTGACCCAAGGTAGAACTTGTCATTTGAATGCTTGTCGAGACCACATAAGAGGAGTATTTATCACCATTGCACTGATAGAGGCCTTCGTTTCTAACCCTTTTAGCCTTCGTCAGATAACCTCATCATAAGGTTATCTGATTTGCCTAGCCTTTGATTGAAAAGTGTTCACCTTTTAACACTTTATCCCTTGTAACCATTTTGAGCCTTAGCCTTTTCATTTCATTACCCACTATACATTTTATCCTTGAGCCTAATTGTTTTATCTGTCTTTTGGCCGTGACTTAAATTTGAATCTTGAGATGTTTTGATCCAGTTTTTCATATCTGACAGTTTTATGGGATTGAGATTAAAAAGAGCCCAAAAGCAACATAGTTGCTGCTCTGAAAAAAAGAGAGAGGAAAGAAAATATCTGAGACTCAGAAAAGAAAAGAAATATCAAAAGAGTCGAGAATATTGAAAAAGAAAAGAATGAGAGCTGAAAAGATTGAAAAAGAATTTGTGCCCCAAATAAGCCATAGGCTTAGGCCGATTCTAAAAAGAAAAGAAAGAGTAAATGCTCATCCCAAGAGTTCATTGTTTAAAAGTCAGACTGTTTCACTGTTTGGATCATTACTGATTGAGTTTTCAAGTTTTTGTTGCAATAACCTTAGCCACTTATATATCCTTTATCCTACCCTTAACCCTAAGCCTAATATAACAACCCTAAATTCCTCTTGACGGTTGACAACTTCTCAGAGGTGAAGATTAGATTTGATGACAAGCTTATGCATGAGGGAATTAGTCGAGTATGGGTGTGATCACTTACATATATACTTTTACCCCTGAGAGATACACTTTATATTGTTATTCATATTATGTGAGGGTAAAAGGTTGGCCTTGGTATCCGATTGCTTGATGAGTCTTGCTTGTGTGTTCGATTATGTGAGTATACTTTGTTCTCTTAGATGAGTTGGGAATTACAGGCTATAAAACATGCACAGCGGAAACAAAAAACCTAATTCCCAATCAAGGATCCAATCCTAAACGCATACAGATACAAAAGAGGGTTACGAAAAATTACCTCGTTGTTTGTTTATCGGTGAACGAAACTAGACTGCTGGCGGGATTACACCACTACTGCACCACCGTGAAATCGGTTGCTAGACCACCTCGGGTTTCTTCTAGAAATCGATGGAGAGAGAGTGAGAGGAGGGTTTTGGTTTTTCTCTGGGGTTTTCTTTTCAGCTAAGATTATTGAATGAATAAACTGACCAGGGTTTACCATATTTATAAAACTAAATATGGCAATACCCAATAAAGAAAGCCCGTTTGATTAAAAGCCCGTTAAGGTTATTTAATCAAGCTTAAACTCTTTATTTAATTAATAAACCATTAATTAAATAACTTAACCCTTTTAATTAATTAATTCACTATTAATTAATCCTATAAAATATTCCAACTGATATTTTATATAACTAAATAATAAATGACTATTTATTATTTATTTCTCACTCAATAATTAATTTAGACTAATTAATTATTCCATCAAACCACTTGATCTCTAATTGGGTGTGTAGCAGTGTGACCCACTAGTGTCTTATAACATTGGATACGGTAAACCCTGTTACTATCTTGCACATAATCCTAACAGACTCCCACTTGTGCCAGACTAGTAACTGTACTGTTACCATTAGCCTAAGGAGGTCCCTAGCCAGACACTTAGGTTAACCAGGTTATAAGATCTCTTATATCCAGAGATACAATTCACGCTTGAATTTGTACACAGGTTCATTCCTTTTGCACACGATATTTCTAAAGTGATTTAAGACATGGAGTGGAGGATTCATTTCTTAAAAACAAGTATTTCTTGACTCTGATTTCGATTGCCTGCAGTAACGGATATTACTAAATAACCCCTGTTATTCTATCCGAGCTTGGCCACGCGTTTTCTGCCAATCTTAATCGTCAAGGGGCCCGGAAATATCTCTCTTTTGAAAGAGGTGCAAATCCCTTCTTGACTACTTGCATTTGGATCCACGGCTTCCGCTGCATCTAGTCACGTCCCGTATGGCCACCCAGTTACGGTGCAGCGTTTGTACGTGCTAAGAGTACAGTGGTCCTCGTGTTCCCAAACCAAGTATCTCAGGTCTAAGGACAACCTATCAAGTCAGTGCTTATGACTGAGGCTCCATGAAGCAGACTTGATTACTGGTCACTTCCAATACCCAAACACTCTGATGAGTATCTATAAATACTTGGTCACATCACTTGTGCTTTTATTCTCTACTTTGAATAAATCATCAAGTATTTATAATAGCGTTAAACTCCCTATTGAAATTCCCATTTCAATAAGTGGCTACGGAAATTTAGATTTCATACAAAACTTTGTAAAATCATGGATACGTTAAATATGCAAAAAATAGTTAATTTAGAACAATCATGAAAATAAAACCTCCATTTATTTCCAACACACTGTGAAATAAAAACTTTACATGATTACATCGTTTCTAAATTAGACTATAGTAATAATTAAAAACTAAGTACTAGCTACTGGCTTCCAGGTACTGCATCCCAATGGAATTCGCATGTGCCTCATGCTTTGCCCTTGCTAGTGGCTTTGTCAGCGGATCTGCGACATTGTCTTCTGTTGGAATCTTGCATATTCTCACATCTCCTCTTCCAATGATCTCTCGGATGAGGTGATACTTTCTGAGCACGTGTCTCGACTTGTGATGCTCTCTAGGTTCCTTTGCAACCACTCTGAGATCCGATAGAAAATTCCTTAGCCAGACAGTTTCCTTTGCCGCATCACATGCTGCAATGTACTCTGCTTCTGTAGTTGAGTCTGCAATTGTGTCCTGCTTCGAGCTCTTCCATGAGATCGCACCTCCGTTTAGGGTAAAGACATACCCCGACTGTGACCTGAAGTCATCTCTGTCGGTCTGGAAACTAGCGTCAGAGTATCCTGTGATACTAATTTCATCCTCAGAACCTCCAAAGACCAAGAACATTTCTTTCGTTCTTCTCAGATATTTAAGAATGTTCTTGACAGCCACCCAATGGGGCTCACCCGGATTCTGTTGGTATCTGCTCGTAACACTTACTGAGTAAGCAACATCGGGCCTAGTACATAGCATGGCATACATAATCGATCCATTTGCAGAAGCATATGGGACCGATTTCATCTTGTCCTGATCTTCACTAGAAACAGGACACTGTGTTTTACTTAACACTATGCCATGTTGCATTGGAATGAATCCTTTCTTGGAATCATCCATCCTGAATCTCTTCAGAACTTTGTCAATGTATGTACTCTGACTAAGTCCGATAAGCCGCTTAGATCTGTTTCTGTAGATCTTTATACCTAGTATATAAGCGGCCTCTCCAAGGTCTTTCATCTGGAAACATTTACTTAACCATTCCTTAACACTCTGTAAAGTTGGTACATCGTCTCCTATGAGTAGTATGTCATCTACATACAAGACCAGGAAGGTTACTATGCTCCCACTGAACTTAGTGTAAACACATGGCTCGAACTCACTTTTAGTAAAACCAAACTCTTTGATTCGCTCATCAAAGTGTAAGTTCCAGCTTCGAGATGCTTGCTTCAATCCATAAATGGATTTTAGTAGCTTACACACCTTATTAGGATTCTTAGGATCTTCAAACCCTTCTGGTTGTTCCATATAGACGTCTTCTGTTAACTTTCCATTCAGAAAAGCTGTCTTGACGTCCATTTGCCAAATCTCGTAATTAAAGTACGCTGAGATGGCCATAAGAATCCTAATTGACTTCAACATTGCTACTGGTGAAAAGGTTTCATCATAGTCAATCCCAGGAGTTTGCGTGGATCCTTTTGCAACCAGTCTGGCTTTGAAGGTGTGTACGTTCCCATCCATGTCGGTTTTCTTCTTGAAAACCCATTTGCGTCCAACAGCCTTACAGTGTTGTGGCAAATCAGTCAACTCCCAGACTTGGTTGTCGTACATGGATTGCATCTCGGCCTTCATGGCTTCCTGCCATTGTTCAGACTCACTGCCTGACACAGCTTCTCCATAGGATGTTGGTTCATTTAAGTCTCCGCTATCTTGAGAGACTAGGAACCCAAGATACCTATCTGGTTCTTGTCTTATCCTGCTGGATCTGCGAAGGTCCTGTGTTTGCACTTCCTCAATCGGCTCTGATTGAGGTTCAACATTGTTATGTTGAATTTCTGGCTCAACAACTGGTGTAGTGCTTTCTTCGTCTACTATCTGTAGATCTACATCCTTTCTGGTGTTCTCTAAACTGAGAAACTTTTCTTCCAGAAATTTTCCATTTCGAGCAACAAACACTTTGTTCTCTTCAGGGTTGTAGAAATAATATCCCACGGTGGTCTTGGGATATCCAACGAAGAAACACTTGTCGGATTTGGGTTTGAGTTTTTCTGAGGTAGGTCGTTTGACGTAAACCTCACAACCCCAAATTTTCAGAAAAGATATGTTGGGTTTCTTACCCTTCCATAACTCGTATGGAGTCTTTTCTACCGACTTTGTTGGCGCTCTGTTCAGTATGTGTGCTGCTGTTTCGAGCGCGTGTCCCCAGAATGATACTGGCAGCGAAGAATGACACATCATCGTTCGTACCATGTCAAGCAAAGTACGATTTCTCCTTTCTGATACACCGTTCATCTGAGGTGTATACGGAGGTGTAAGTTGGGATACAATCCCACACTCCATCAGATGATTGTCAAACTCATCACTGAGATATTCGCCACCTCGATCTGACCGTAAGAACTTGATCCTCTTGTCAAGTAGATTCTGTACTTCATTCTGATATTCCTTGAATTTCTCAAAGGTTTCAGATTTATGTCTCATCAAGTAGACATAACCATACCTACTGAAGTCGTCAGTGAAGGTAATGAAGTACCGGTATCCTCCTCTTGCTACATGACTGAAAGGTCCACACACATCTGTGTGGATTATTTCGAGCAAGTCAGTAGCCCTTTCATTCTCACTGTTAAAAGGTTGCTTTGTCATTTTGCCAGATAAACAAGATTCGCAATTATCAAAAGGTTTATAGTCGAAATCGCCAAGAAAACCTCCTTTTAGGAGTAGTTCAACGCGTTTCTTGTTTATATGGCCTAAACGACAATACCAGAGGTAAGTCTGATCCTCAATATCCTTGGATCTCTTACTTATATGATAGATTTCACTATTGTTGTCTTTAAGATTTACAGTGTATAGACCATCTACGGGTGTAGCCTTAAAATAGAAAATATTATCTTTAAAGACTGAAATCATTTTATAAGAATATTTATAATAAAAGCCTTGGTCTACCAACAAATCAAAAGACAATACATTCTTAATCATATTTGGAATATAATAACAATTATCCAGTTCCAAAACTAGACCCGAGGGTAAACTAAGACTATAAGATCCCACGGCTTCAGCAATCAACGGAGTGCCTTCGCCAACTCGTAGGTTCGAACGGTCCTTCCCCAGAGTCTTTCTTCTAGTGAATCCCTGTAAATGATTACAAATGTGGTTACCACTGCCTGTATCAATTACCCATGATTCATAAGAAGTGATTAAGCAATCTATCATAAAGATACCTGGAGTATCGGGTAAACCGATATCCATCTGGTCGATGTTCATCGAGTGCTCGCAAATATCTTCGCTGCCGCATTCTGGGCAACTCAGATCTCCCAGCTCATCAATTATATCAGTGTCCATGAGATTCGCAGGTTCGGGTACTGGCTCTAGACTGGCCAGGATATCTTCATGAACTTTATCCACGTCGTTCTTTGGTTCCTTCATGTAGGCACTAGCTGTGTCCTGAACTTCCTTTGTGAGGGAGAACCACATGAGATACACTAACTCCTCCTGAGTCATCTTGTACCCCAGACGTGATAAACACTTAAAAAGCCTTCTCATATCAACAAGATGGTTTTTAACTGACTGACCCTTCTGTAGCTTCAGGGAGAGAATCTCTTGCATGATCAAAAGCTTGCCCGTGTGGTTGTAGAAACCTAACTGGTTTTCTACATTCCTTACGACCTCGTGACAGAATTTCACTCTTAAGTCTCCCGTGAACTCGGGTGACATAGAGAAAACTAGAATGGACATTACATCCGACTCGTCTGCCATGAATCTGAAATATTCAGCAAATTCCTCTTCTGGGGCATTGCTTTTGGGTCGTGACATGGGCTTATTGATCACATAAAGCTTACCATGGGCACTCAAAACATTCTGTAAGTGCAACTTCCAAACTGGAAAGTTCTGGCCCGTAAGCTTCCACTTGCCCGTAATAAGGCGAAGTGATTCCTCAGGTGAATAAAACGGAATGCTAATTGGAGACATCTACATAAGAATATAAATTCCAATTTAGTTTATAATTATATATAATTCTAATAAATTATTACCCTTAGAATAAATTTATTACACTAGAATCCATATTTCACATGTGTCGGGAAGCATGTGATCATGTCAAACCGACTCATGCGATCTATGGTAGGTAACACTATACCAATCGTATTCCTATCTGAAAATACGACTTCTAGATCGTCGGGACATCGGATATTAATAATCCGTGCATATTTAGTCCTTCTAGTGCATTTTGGCCTGGTACCACCCAGTGAATAAATAATTACCAAAATAGATTGCACCACCCGGGACCTGGACAAACTCTGGCCGGTACCACCCGGAGATAATTCGCAGAGTTTTATCACCTTCCAGTTTCGGTTTGAACACGGGCGTTCATAGTGTGTGCACTTACAACGCCCTATGTACCTTACACCGGAAGTGCCCCTAAAGTGGGTTGCACTTACTAATCTATGATTTTAACAAGGGTCTAAATTGCCACTCCTTTTCAAAAAAAAACTTTGAAAAACTGGATCCAAACATTAACTGTATTTGTATCCTTTTAATTTTTAAACAATCCGTTCAAAAAGGGCAATTTATATTTAATAACAATTACGTAAATTAAACAACCACGCAATTTAAATATAAAAGGCACAGTCATAGCTTAAACCCTTAAACTAATGTTGTTTTGTGAGCCAACACAAAACAACGGTCTCAACCCTAAGTGACAAAAGTCTTCAACTTCTGGCACTCCCACTGGCTCTGAGATCCATGGCCGTCGTCTTGTCTCCGTCTCGATGTAATTAACTATTACAAATGGGTTTTGAATGGCACGCAGGCCTCCCAACTAGTCTAACAGAATAATTAAAATTACAAAAGGGTTGTAAATTGCACGCAGGCCTCCCAACAATTAAACGAACGGATAAATAAAACACAACCACGGGTCTAAAAAGGGTTTAGCTATGACTCTATATAATTAAATAATTAAACGCAATTAGATAATTATAAAACTAACATTTAATTTTGGAAACTTAAAATTAAATTAACCTTTGAACCGTTTTAACCTATCTGGTAAAAACGATTCTTAATTCTAGACCTTATCTGAAAACGAATCTCGCACGGGACCCGTTTACAAAACTTATCGAAAAACATATTGGTTATGATCTCGTTAATCAATCGATCAACTAATCGTGACCATCGAACAATGGTTTGTTTCCACCGGCGAGGACGACGACGAACGTCACCATCGCCGCCCAATCGAGAACAACCGGCAACAGCCGACGCCACCAACCGGCAGCCGTCGACCGCCGCCGTGGCTGTCGATCTCGATCGCGACGACGACCGCAGCGATTGCCGCCGCTTATTCCGGTGAAATTAAAACCACGCCTCCGCCACCGCCAAACCACCAACGACGGCAGCCGCTTAACGCCACCACCGCCGCCGTGGGTGCGACGACAGCAGCAACCACAGCCACCACCATCGCCACGGACGCGACGACAGCAGCGGCCACAGCCACCACCATCGCCGCTCGATCGGCTTTCGTGAAAACAACCACCCTCGACCGCCAGCACCACAATTGGTGGTGTGGCTGCGTCGAATTCAAATAACCACCGCCGCCATCGACGGCCGACAGCAGCTACGGCTGCCGCTTTCGTCCGGCGGTCCTGATTCGGGAATCGCCACCACCACCACTAACGGTGGTGCGGTGGTGGCCTTCGACTGTAACCGACGCCGCAACCACCAATCGGGTGGTGCGGCCGGCGATCATGACAACGGACGCCGCAACCACAATCTGTGGTGCGGCCGGTGTTGTTTTTCCCGGTGGTTGGTGGTTCGATCGGCTAACTGCCGTCGTTCCACCACGGTTTTTCAATTTGATAGGTTTACGATAAAAAACATAATTTTTATAAAACCTATTTAACCAACAATTATATAAACCTGATCTGTAGGTTTAGGAAGTGACTCTGATACCACTGTTGGGAATTACAGGCTATAAAACATGCACAGCGGAAACAAAAAACCTAATTCCCAATCAAGGATCCAATCCTAAACGCATACAGATACAAAAGAGGGTTACGAAAAATTACCTCGTTGTTTGTTTATCGGTGAACGAAACTAGACTGCTGGCGGGATTACACCACTACTGCACCACCGTGAAATCGGTTGCTAGACCACCTCGGGTTTCTTCTAGAAATCGATGGAGAGAGAGTGAGAGGAGGGTTTTGGTTTTTCTCTGGGGTTTTCTTTTCAGCTAAGATTATTGAATGAATAAACTGACCAGGGTTTACCATATTTATAAAACTAAATATGGCAATACCCAATAAAGAAAGCCCGTTTGATTAAAAGCCCGTTAAGGTTATTTAATCAAGCTTAAACTCTTTATTTAATTAATAAACCATTAATTAAATAACTTAACCCTTTTAATTAATTAATTCACTATTAATTAATCCTATAAAATATTCCAACTGATATTTTATATAACTAAATAATAAATAACTATTTATTATTTATTTCTCACTCAATAATTAATTTAGACTAATTAATTATTCCATCAAACCACTTGATCTCTAATTGGGTGTGTAGCAGTGTGACCCACTAGTGTCTTATAACATTGGATACGGTAAACCCTGTTACTATCTTGCACATAATCCTAACAAGATGATCTTGGATGGAGATAATTTTGGAGTTATCTTTCTTATCTTTCAGTCTTTTGATTGAGGACAATCAAAGCTTAAGTGTGGGGATTTTGATAACACCAAAATTATACATGTTTTGGTTGAACGTAATTGTATGACTTTACCCCATTTCTCACCCATTTCTGATCATTTCATGGAGGTCGTGGAACGGAAAAGTACGAAAAAAGGCGAGAAAACGTGAAAAATGCACAAAGTCAACACAGTAGCTACTTGGCGTTCGCGAGATTCCCAATCTGGCGCCGCCAGATTCGACTGAATTGAAGACCAGGGCTGACCTAAGTGTCTGGCGTCGCCAAACCTGCAGTCTGGCGATCGCCAGATGGCCCCTGGATGTTTTCTTTTAAATACCAGCCTCCTCCTTCAGTTTAGAATACACGTTTTGCATATTTTTTTTTGTACGGGATATGAGGAGGAACGAGAGTGAGAGTACGAAAGGTGCCGATACGCTGCGGGGATCGATGTCGATGTCCACTTTTGTTTATGTTTTCGTTATGATTAGTGAGTAGTTTTTAGTAGTAGTGCTTGTCATGGTCGATGAACCTTTGTGGATGATACTTTTATGATTAATGTTTATTGGTTTGTTTTGATTAATTGAATGTTTGTTATGGTTCTTTTCTGATTGATAGTGTTTTGGCAATTTGAATTAATTTGGTTGGGTGTATTTGTGGACCAAAGCAGATAGACTCCGAAAGGATAATCAACCTACCTTAGCCTGACCTTGGACTAAGAGGTTGTGTTAAGGGGTTACTTGGACCAAGAGTGACCAGATAGTAGAAGAGCCATTGCAATATTAATTAGGACTGTTTTACCGATTCTAGATTGTGGACCAAACGATTTAGGATTGGGATTAGGAGGATCGTGTCCTAGTTATTGACCATAATCTTCACATGTTAGGGTGTCCCAGACTTAAATTCCTACAATAGTCAAAACAACCAAACCTTTGACCTATTCATATCATCCATTATGGGGATTCACTTTAGCTTGATAACTACTGCTGTTTTTCCTTAATATAATCTTAAATCAGTCTTTTAATTGTTTTCTTAGTTTTTACTTAGTTAATTGTCTTTTTAGTATTCAAACCTTTTTCATATAAAAACCCCCCTTAGGTTAATTAAACCGATTTAGACTTTAGTCTACGATAACTTGACCATTCCCAGTAGTAGATACGATACCTGGACTTTCCTACACTATATTACTCACGATCAGGTACGCTTGCCTGTATATGTGGTAAGACAGTGGCTAGGCATTAGAGGTTAAAACTTGTTACGCTTTTTATAAACGATAATTACCGCACCAGAACCCAAGATACCTATATGGTTCTTGCCTTACCCTAGTGGATCTGCGAAGGTCCTGCGTTTGCACATCCTCAATTGTTTCCAGTTGAGTCTCAACATGTTCTTGTTGAGTAACTGGCTCAACTATCGGTAAAGTGACATCTTTCTCTACTTCCTGTAGGTCTACATCATTTCTGGTATTTTCAGTGTTGAGAAACTTATCCTCCAGAAATTCTCCATTTCGTGCTACAAATACTTTGTTCTCGGTAGGATTGTAGAAGTAGTATCCCACAGTGGTCTTGGGATAACCTACGAAAATGCACTTATCTGATTTGGGTTTGAGTTTTTCAGAGGTTAGTCGTTTGACGTATACCTCACAACCCCAAATCTTCAGAAAAGACAATTTAGGCTTCTTACCCATCCAAATTTCGTATGGTGTCTTTTCTAGCGATTTAGTCAGCACTCTGTTCATTATTTGGGCCGCTGTTTCGAGCGCATGTCCCCAAAATGATACTGGCAGCGAGGAACGACACATCATTGATCGTACAATATCTAGTAAAGTACGATTTCTCCTTTCTGACACACCATTCATCTGGGGTGTATACGGAGGCGTGAGTTGTGAGACAATCCCACATTCCATCAAATGATTGTCAAATTCCTGACTCAGATATTCCCCACCTCGATCTGACTGTAGAAACTTGATCTTTCTGTCAAGTTGATTATGTACTTCATTCTGAAACTCCTTAAATCTTTCAAAGGCTTCAGATTTATGTCTTATGAGATAGACATAACCATATCTACTAGAATCGTCAGTAAAAGTGATGAAGTACCGGTATCCTCCTATAGCTTCATGACTAAAAGGTCCACACACATCTGTATGTATTATACCTAACAATTCATTCGCCCTTTCATTATCCTTATTGAAAGGCTGCTTTGTCATCTTGCCAGATAAACAAGATTCACAGTTATTAAAAGGTCTAAAGTCGAAAGCCCACAGAAGTGCTCCTTTCTGGAGTTGTTCTATGCGTTTCTTGTTTATATGACCAAGACGACAATGCCAGAGGTAAGTTTGATCCTCAATTTCCTTGGATGGTTTACTTATATGATAGACTTCTTTATTTTCTTGTAGATTTAACACATATAGACCATTGGACGGTGTTGCTTTGAAATAAAAGACATCATTTTTAAAGCAAGAAATAAGTTTGTAATCATATTTATAATAAAAACCCTGGTCTACAAGTAAATCGAAAGAAAGGACGTTTTTGATCATCTTAGGAACATAGTAACAATTTTCAAGTTCCAAAATTAGACTCGAGGGTAAACTAAGATTGTAAGATCCTATAGCTTCGGCTACAATCATCGTGCCTTCACCGACTCGTAGGTTCGAACGATCCTTCCTCAGTGTCTCCCTTCTTATTAATCCATGTAAATGATTACAAATGTGGTTACCATTGCCTGTATCAAGTACCCATTATTCATAAGAAGTGATCAAACAGTCTATCATAAAGATATCTGGTGCATCGGGTAAACCGATGTCTAGCTGGTCGATGTCCATCGAGTGAGCACAAATATCCTTGCTACCGCATTCTAGGCAACTCAGATCTCCCAACTGGTCAATCCAATATGTGTCCATGAGTTCAGCGACTGCTGCGGGTTTCGGCTCCAGACTGGCCAAAATATCCTCATGAAGCTTTTCCACGTCTCTCTTTGGCTCTCCGATGTATGCACTAACTGTGGTACGTATCTCGTCCGTGAGAGAGAACCACATGAGATGTACTAGCTCCTCCTGTACCATCTTATATCCCATGCGTTCCAAACTTTTATAGAGTTTCCTCATTTCCAGAAGATGATCTTTAAAAGATTAACCCTCTTCCAGTTTCAGAGAATAGATCTCTTTCATGTTAGATACTTCCCACTTTTCTTATAGAAACCTACCTGGTTTTCTATATTCTTCACGACCTCATGGCAGTACTTAACTCTTAAATCAGCCGTGAACTCGGGTGAGGTAGAGAAGGACAGAATTGACATCACATCAGATTCGTCAGCCATGAATTTAAAGTATTCAGCAAAATCCTTTTCAGGAGAATTGCATTTGGGTCGTGAAATGGGTTTCTCTATCACGTATCGCTTACCATGTGCATCCAAGACATTGTCAAGGTGCATTTTCCAGACTGGAAAATTTTGGCCTGTAAGCTTCCATTTCCCCATTATAAGGCAGAGAGATTCCTCAGGTGAATAAAATGTAATAGCAGACATCTACAGAAAAATCAAAATTCCAATTTAGTTATATGATTATATTTCTAATAAATTATTTCCTTAGATCAATAAATTTATCAGAGTAGAATCCATATTTCACATGAATTGACAAGCGGTTTGATCACACAAGTCAATCCATGCTATTTCTGGTAGGTAACAACTTATACCAATCGCATCATTAATCGAAGACACGACTTCTAGATCGTCGGGACATCGGATACTTAAATCCGTGCATATTTAGTCCCTCTAGTGTGTTTTGTCCCGGTACCACCCGGTGAATTGTAACAAAAACCAAAATAGATCGCACCATTTTGAACTGGATGTACTCTTGTCGATACCACCCGATTATCGCAGAGTCTTTTCACCCCCTTCGGCTTGGGGTTTGAACGTGGGTGCCCAAGGTTTGAGCTCTTCGAGCCCCAACGTACCTTACGTCAAAGGTGTCCATAAATGGATCACACTAACTTATCTAAAATTTTCCTAAGGGGTTTAGCCAGTTTTAATTTTTAAAAAGACTAGTTCGAAAAAAAACTGTAATCGAACTCTTTTATTTGATTTCATAAAAAAAATTGTTTTATCTAAAATAAAATGATTATAACAAACCACACAGATAAAAACAAGACAGTGTCATAGCTTTGCCCAGATCTATTGTCAGTTTCGTGAGCCAACACGAAAAACTAACGGTCCAAATCCTATGTGACTAAACAACCACAAGGCATGAAATCTCGGTGCTCCCACTGGCTCCAACATCTTTGGTTGTGTCTCCGTGAAACTCCGTCTTCAAGCTATACTACTTTTGAACTAATCTAATGTAATTTATTACAAAATTGAGTTGTAAATGGCACGCAGGCCTCCCATCTAAACAACTATTTAAAATAAAATACAAAATAGGGTTGTAAACGGCTCGCAGGCCTCCCTTACCATAAGCAAGATAATAAAGCAATAAAGCAATAAAGAAATAAAACACAACCATAGGTCAACGGGCTCGGCTATGACAACAAAACAGTTCAAAGAATTAAGCTAAACAAAATGGTTTTTGACAAAACTGGTTTTTATAATAATCCAAACTGGATTAAATTAAAGTTTTAATAGTTTTCCAGAAAAATAAAATATATAATAATCAATTAAAACTTATCTTAATTCGAAATTTAATCCGATTCGAATTTGTTGATTATCCCGAGTTACTTTAACTGGTAACGATTATCTCAATCCCGTTTAAACGTCGATTTGATAAACATTTTAATTACCAATTCCGGCGACCACCGCGACGACAGCGGCGAGGGCGCCGCCACCATCGCCTTACCGGCGATCGAAGGACAAACAAACACCGCCACAGCTTCTGCCGTGGCTATGACCGAATAACCCCACCGACAGCGTCGCCCCGGTGACGATAACAGCACTACAGTGCCGCCACCGCCACCGGTAGCCTTCGGCGGCTGCGGCAAGCTGCCACCACCGAGAAACAAAACCACCACAACCGCCACCGCCTTCGTCGGCGATTGAGAAAACAAAACCACCACCACCTTCGTCGCCAATCGCCACCACTACCACAACAGCAGCAGCGATCGGCCGCCACTGCCGTCGCGTGGCCGATCGGCGATCGTTGGTTCCCGGCGCACGACAGCAGCATCAAAGGAACGCCACCGCCGCCGCCCCAAAACACCACCATCGTCTCTTAACCGGCAACGACAACGACGCCAAAGCATCGCCGCCGCCACCGGTGAACCACGACGACAACGACAGCGCAAAAATGCCACCGCCAATGCCGTGGTTGGCTATTGCAATCAATACCGCCGCCACCACCAATCGGCTAGGGCAGCCACGGTGGTGCGGCTCGCGGCTGTGGTGGATGACCACGACCACCATCGCCAATCACGGCTTCGGTGGTTCGGTGGTTGGTTGCTGTCGAAGAACCGACCATGACCACCATTGCCGATCGTGGCTTTGGTGGTCCGGTGGTTTGCGGTTGTTTGAGAAAACGACCACCACCACCGTCGTCGATCACGGCTTCGGTGGTTTGGTGCTTTGCGATTACATCGAACGGCCACCGATTCGTGGTGGTCGTCGATTGATCGGGTATCGTCCGGCGACCGACCCGGTGGTTCGGTCGGTGATCACCGTCGTTCCGCCGCCGATTGCCACGAGTTACTGGAATCTGATAAAAATCCAAACTTTAACGAAACACAAAATTCAGATTTTTTATAAAATCAAAAACCATTTTTTTTATCAAAAACACTTAGTAAACAACCGATATGAAAAGTCTACGGAAGTGGCTCTGATACCACTGTTGGGATTTGCGGATTAAAACTAATAACGCAGCGGAAAATATAACAATAATAAATCCCGACAATTATCCAACCGCAACTGATCAAATACTATATCGAGGGGTTTTTCGCTTTTACGTTTATTGATACCAAAAATTGCTCCGGAAGCTACTGAGGGATACACCGCTACTGCACCACCTTGAGACTGGCTGCTAGACCGCCTTGGACTGATCGGAAAACAAACTCCAGCGAGTGTGTGTGTGAAGCCGGTGGCTCAAGAGAGAGAGAGAGAGAGGTTTTGGGATTTCTTGGTAGAAAAGTAATTATGAAATCAGATCATTATTCAATTACCTAAACCCTATATTTATATAGGTAAATATGGTAATAATTATAAGAATCCCAAACCAAAAATAACTCTTTAATAATTATCTATAATTAATTAAACTATCAATTATAAATAATTATATTTATCTAATAAATAATAAATAAACAATTTATTATTTATTCATTCTCTCTTTTAATAATTAAACTTGATTAATTATTTCCACACACTATAAATCCAAATGGTCTCGAGTTGGGTGTGTAGCAGTGTTACCCACTAGTGTCTTATAACATTGGACATGATGATCCTAATTACTGTCTTGCACATAATCCCTTCAGGAACACCTTGAGCAACCATCAGCGGCATCGAAGAAATTGACACAAATGGGGAAATTGTTAGATATTTTGTTAAGTTGTGTCAATTTGTAATTAGTTAGAACTTAGTTTCCTTAATTGTAATTTGTGGTTGAGGCCCATTGTTTAGGGCCCATCGATTTGTAAAAGCCTAGTCCATTAGTGGTAGTATAAATAGACTTATTAAACTTTATTTGTACTTGACATTTGCTTAATCATTTTAGAGCAATATATGAGAGTGAAATGACTATCTTAATTGTGTTCATACTTTGGTGTTGATTTGGAACCTACACTCACGAAAGAAATAAAATATAAACAATATAGGCTCAAACTCTCATCGAAAGGGTAAGATCACTCGGTAATTAGCATGCACATGACTTTTTCAAACTCATAAACACTCCAAAAAGCATCCTCCTAAATGCAAGACTCTTTTAACTTTCCAAATTTTTTTTAAAAGATCATGGATTTCAAAAAAATTATGCCATATAATCAAAATAATACCAAGATAACCAATGAAGATCAAAAAGGACAAACAAGTTAAGTTTACTTAACCCCCTTCCCACACTTAGAATTTGCATTGTCCTCAATGCAACAACAATTAAAGCACATGCGGAAAGGTATAAAATAATAATCAATTAATCCATAGTTAAGTGTACTTAACCCCCTCCTCACACTTAAAATTTGCATTGTCCTCAATGCAACATGACAAAATAAATAGAGAGGTGAAAGGAAACATAAACTCCTCGGGTTAAGAAACTTGAAGCTGAAGATCCGCTCATGAAGTATAAGAGATTCCAAGAGTTTTCCACAACAAAACCTACAAACAAACACACTAAAAGAAAAAGATAAAAAAAAATAAAAACTAAACTAAGATATATAGGACGATACTATTGGGAATCGATGTATACAAAATACAAGCACAACGGAATAAAAATTAATTCCCAAACGTAGATCCAACCAACAACACTATAGACATAATTAAAGTGAGTTCGAGGATTACCTTTAGATTGTGTCACAAACGAAGCCTGGAACGCTTGTGGGGAGTACACCGCTACTGCACCACCGTGAGATCGACTGCTAGACCGTCTGGATGGAGCGTGAGAGGGTTAAAGAATTTTTTCTGGGTTGAAAACCTAATGAATTGGAATTCTAAAAGAACACTTTTAGGATTACCGTATTTATATAACTAAATATGGTAATACCTATTTAATTAAAGCCCGTTTAATTATGAAGCCCGATAGGCTTTTAATTAAACTAACACCCTTTAATGAATAATCCTTTAAACTTATCCTTTTAATTAATTAATTTAACCCATAAATAATTAAACTAATTATTTATCCAATAAATAACAAATAAACTATTTGTTATTTATTTCTCTTTATAATAATTAATTAACTAATTAATTATTATCCCACACATAGTAAATCCAATTGATCTCTATTTAGGTGTGTAGCAGCATGACCTACTAGTGTCTTATAACATTGGACACAGTAAACACTGTTACTGTCTTGCACATAATCCCTACAGACTCCCACTTATGCTAGACAAGTAACTCGACTGTTACCATTAGCCTAAGGAGGTCCCTAGCTAGACACTTAGGTTAACCAGGTTATAAGATCTCTTATATCTAAAGACACAATTCATAATTGAATTGTACACAAGTTCAATCCTTTTACACGCAATATTTCTAAAGTGAGTTTTAGACATGGACCGGAGGATTTCAATTTTAAAATCAAATATATCTTGACTCTGATTTCGAGTGCCTGCAGTTACAGAACTTACCAAATAAGAACTGTTATTCTATCCGACCGTGGTCACGCATTTTTGCCAATCTCAATCGTCAAGGGGATCGGAAATATCTCTCCTGAAAAAGAGGTGTAAATCCCTTCTTGACTATTTGCATCTGGTCACATGGCTTCCGCTGCATCTAGTCACCCCCGTATGGCCACCCTGTTACGGTGTAGCGTTAGAATGTGCTAAGAGTACAACAGTCCTCACATTTCCAGATCAAATATCTCAGGTCCAAGGACAACCTATCATCATGTCAATGCATAGGCTCCATGGAGCAGACTTGAAAACTGGTCTCTTCCAATACTCAAACACTCTGATGAGTATCTATGAATGTTTGGTCACATCACTTATGCTTTATTCTCTGTGTTAAATAAATCATCAAACATCCATAATAGCGTTACAACCTTGTTGGAGTTCCCACCACAACAAGTAGCTACGAGAATTTTGATTTTTCTCACAAAACTTTGTATAAAAATCATGGATACTTAAATATGCTAAAAATGGTTAATTTGAAACAATCATGAACATAATAAAACCTTCTTATTTCAAGCACACGGTGAAACAATAAACTTTACATGATATAATGTTTCAAAGATAAAACCATAGTGATAATCAATAACATAAACTAGCTACTAGTATTCAGGTACTGCATCCCTACGGAATTAGCATGGACCTCATGCTTTACTCTAGCTAGCGGCTTTGTCAGCAGATCTACGACATTCTCTTTCGTCAGAATTTTGCATATTCTTACATATTTTCTTCCAATGATCTCCCGGATGAGGTGATACTTCCCGAGTACATGTCTCGACTTGCGATGCTCTCTAGGCTCTTTAGCTTGCGCCACAGCTCCAGAGTTATCACAGTAAATATCTACGGCCCTAGAGAAACTGGCAACAACTCTGAGATCCGAGATAAAGTTCTTGAGCCAAATCGCTTCCTTTGCTACGCCTGAAGCTGCAATGTACTCTGCCTCTGTAGTAAAATCTGCTATAGTATCTTGCTTCGAGCTCTTCCACGAGATCGCACCTCCGTTTAGGGTAAAGACGTACCCCGACTGTGATCTAAAATCATCTGTGTCAGTCTGAAAACTAGCGTCTATATATCCCGTGACACTAATTTCATCCTCAGAACCTCCAAAGACCAAGATCATTTCTTTTGTCCTTCTCAAATACTTGAGAATGTTCTTTACAGCCACCCAATGGGCTTCACATAGGTTTTGCTGGTATCTGCTCGTAACACTTACCGAGTAAGCAACATCGGGCCTGGTACATAACATTGCATACATGATTGATTCAATTGCAGAAGCATATGGAATCGATTTCATTTTGTCTTGATCTTGAATAGATACAGGACACTCTGCTTTACTTAGCACTATCGCATGTTGCATCGGGATAAACCCTTTCTTGGATTCATCCATCCTGAATCGTTTCAGGATTTTGTCAATGTATGTACTTTGACTAAGTCCAATAAGCCATCTAGAGGTATTCCAATAGATCTTTATACCAAGTATATATGCAGCTTCTCCAAGGTCTTTCATTTGGAAACATTTGCTTAACCAAACTTTCACACTCTGTAAAGTTGGTATATTATTTCCAATCAGTAGAATATCATCTACATACAAGACTAAGAAGGTTACTACGCTCCCACTGAACTTAGTGTAAACACATGGCTCAAACTCACTTCTCACAAAACCAAACTCTTTGATTCGCTCATCAAGGTGTAAGTTCCAGTTTCTGGATTCTTGTTTCAATCCATAGATGGATTTTAGGAATTTGTACACTTTATTAGGATTTTTAGGATCTACAAAACCTTTTGGTTGTTGCATATAGACATCTTATGTGAACTTCCCATTAAGGAAGGCTGTCTTAACAACCATCTGCCAAATATCATAGTTAAAATACACTAAGACGGCCATCAGAATCTAAAAGTGTGCACATTTTCATCCATGTCTGTTTTCTTCTTGAAAACCCATTTCTGCCCAACAGCCTTACAGTGTTGGTGCAAATCTGTCAACTCCCAAACTAGGTTGTTGTACATGGACTACACTCTGCCTTCATGGCTTCCAGCCATTGTTCAAACTCACCTCCTGATATAGCATCTCAATAGGGTGTAGGTTCATTCAAATCTCCACTGTCTTGGGAGACTAGAAATCCAAGATACCTATATGGTTCTTGCCTTACCCTAGTGGATCTGTGAAGGTCCTGTGTTTGCACTTCCTCAACCATTTCCGGTTGAGTCTCAACATGATCTTGTTGAGTGACTGGCTCAACGATCGGTAAAGTAGTTTCTTCCTCTACTTCCTTTAGATCTACATCATTTCTGGTATTCTCAAGACTGAGAAACTTGTCCTCCAGAAATTCTCCATTTCGAGCCACAAATACTTTGTTCTCGCTAGGACTGTAGAAGTAGTATCCCATTGTGGTCCTGGGATATCCTACAAAGAAACACTTATCTGATTTGGATTTGAGGTTCTCCGAGGTTGTACATTTGACGTATACCTCACAACCCCAAATCTTCAGAAAAGACAACTTATGTTTCTTGCCCATCCACATCTCGTACGAGGTATTTTCTCCCAATTTAGTTGGCACCTTGTTCACTATATGAGCTGCTGTTTCGAGTGCTTGTCCCTAGAATGACATTGGTAGTGTGGAACGACACATCATTAATTGTACCATGTCAACCAATGTACGGTTCCTCCTTTCTGACACATCATTCATCTAAGGTGTATACGGAGGTGTGAGTTGTGAAACAATCCCAAATTCCATCAAATGATAGTCAAATTCCTGACTAAGATATTCTCCTGCACGGTCTGACCTTAGAAACTTGATTTTCCTGTCAAGTTGATTCTGTACTTCATTCTGAAACTCCTTGAATTTCTCAAAAGCTTCAGATTTATGTCTAATCAAGTAGACATAACTGTTAGGAATTATGTGCAGAGTTGACAAACCAAGTGATTACGCATCCAATGTTACAAGACACTTGAGGGTCACACCTGTGAGGACCTATAAGTCGAACAAGTTAGATGAAACCCCGAAATGGAGAGTTAGGATTTATAATAGTTTATTATAAGTCAATTGGGTAATTACAGTCAGAATTACCAAAGTTGGAGGGTCATTAATTAATTAGGATATTATATATTTATTAGATAAATAAATATATAATAATTAATTAATAAGGTTTTTATATATATTAGATAAATATATATAATCATAATTATCGTATGCAAATTCTTTTCCAGCTAATTAAAAAGGAAAAGGGATTAGAGATAATTATAAAAGGAAACTGAATCTTATACAAACTGTATTTTTCCTCCATATAAATAAGGCTTATGGGTTAAGGAAAAATCTAAGCTATCAGCTAAGAAAGTCAGTTTGGGTTTTCCTCTCTCTCCCTCTCTCTCCATCGGCGCCGACCGCACCCCCCCCGGGTCGGATTCCAGTTTTTTTTGTTGTTCGGGTTTCATACAGTTCAACTAGAAGGACGTTCGTTGGTCGATCACCGGTGGACTAAATCTCGAGCAATCCAGGCAAATTGATCTAACCTAAACTATTAGGTTTAGAACTATAAACGATTAAAGATCATTAGGCTTAAATGGGTTTTTAGCTTTTATCGCTTCCGCATGATTAGATCGGAAACAGCGAGTTTCTGATCACGTGGGTTTTAACAGTTTGTTTTAAACCTATGAGATATATCAAACCAGCGAGGTTTGATAGATCTGTGTTAATCCTCAAGTCTGTTTGATCCGAGGATACCCACAAAAACCCAACAATAACCATGTTTACTGAAGTCGTCAGTAACGGTAATGCAGTACCGGTATCCTCCTCTTGCCTCTTGACTGAAAGGTTCGCACAAATCTGTGGGTATGATTTCTAACAAGTCATTGGCCCTTTGATTATCTTTGTTGAAAGGTTGCTTTGTCATTTTGCAGGACAAACAAGATTCGCAATTGCTAAACGGCCTAAAATCAAAAGACCCTAGAAGTCCTCCTCTCTGGAGTAGTTATATGCGTTTCTTGTTTTTGTGTCCCAGCTGACAATGCCAAAGGTAAGTTTGATCGTCAATTTCCTTGGATCTTTTACTTATATGATAGATTTCTTTATTATTTTCTTGAAGATTTAATACATATAGACCATTAGTGGGAGTTGCTTTGAAATAAACGATATCGTTTTTAAAGAAAGAAATAATTTTATAATCATATTTAAAACAAAAACCATGGTCTACTAATAAATCAAAATAAATAATGTTTTTCATCATCTTTGGAACATAGTAAAAATTCTCAAGTAGCAATACTAGACCCGAGGGTAAACTAAGACTGTAAGATCATACGGCTTCAGCTACAAGCATCATGCCTTCCCAACTCATAGGTTCGAATGATCCTTCCTCAGACTCTCCCTCTATTGAATCCCTATAAACGATTACAAATGTGATTACCACTGCCTGTATCAAGTACCCATGATTCATAAGAAGTGATCAAACAATCTATCATAAATATACCTGGTGCATTGGGTAAACCAATGTCCAACTAGTTGATGTCCATCGAGTCAGGACAAATATCCTTGCTACCGCATTCTGGGCAACTCAGATCTCCCAGCTCGTCAATCCAACTGTTGTCCATGAGCTCAACTGCTGCTATAGGTCTTGGCTCCAAACTGGCCAAAGTATCCTCTTGGATCTTCGTCAGGTCCATCTTTGGTTCTCCCATGTACTCACTAGCTGTGACACGTATCTCTTTTGGGAGTGAGAACCACATGAGATACACCAGTTCCTCCTGAACCATCTTGTACTCCATTCGTGACAAACTTTTAAAGAGCCTCCTCATTTCTAGGAGATGGTCTTTAACGGATTGACCACTTTTCAACTTCAGTGAAAAGAATTTAGCATGATTAGATACTTCCCACAGTTCCTACAGAAACCAACCTGGTTCTATCTTTCATGACCTCATGGAAGTACTTAACTCTCAGATCGACCGTGAACTCGGGCGAGGGATAGAAAGAAAGAGTCGACATCACGTCCGACTCGTCAGCCATAAATTTAAAATATTCAGCAAACTCCTTTTCAGGAGCATTGCATTTAGGTCGTGAAAACGGGTTTCTCAATCACATACCGCTTTCCATGTGGATTCAAGACATTGTCAAGATGCATTTTCCAAACTAAATTTTTTTGGCCTGTAAGCTTCCACTTGCCCATGATGAGGCGAAGTGATTCCTCAGGTGAATAAAATGGAATAGCAGTATAAGACATCTACAGAAAGACTAAAATCCGATTTGTTTATTTAATTAAAAAATTCTAATAAATTGTTACCCTTAGACATAAATAAATTTATTAGACTAGAATCCATATTTCACATGTGTCAGCAAGCGGTTTGGGCACACAAGCTAACCCATGCTATTTCTGGTAGGTAACGACTTATACCAATCGCATTTTAAGCGAAAACACGACTTCTAGATCGCCGGGACATCGAATATTTAAATTCGTGCATATTTAGTCCCTCTTGTACGCTTTGGCCCGGTACCATTCGGTGAATTGTAACAAAAACCAAAATAGATCGCACCACTCGGGACTGGTGTACTTCTGACACCCCTTTCAACTTGGGGTTTGAACACGGGCGCCCAAGGTTTGCTCACTTCTAACGCCCGCGTACCTTATGCCAAAAAGGTCCCTAAATTGGTCGCACTAACTGTAATCGATTTTAAAACCTATTTGCTTTAAAAATGATTCGAAAAACAAACTGTAATCGAACCTCTTAGGTTTTAAGAACCAACTCATTAGATTTTGAAAAATGTTTTATCACAACCATGTGGTTATAACATTCCACGCAAGATAAAACAAGAAAACGGTGTCATAGCTTTTGCCCTTATCTAATGTCAGTTTCCTGAGCCAACACGAAAAACTAACGGTCACAATCCTATGTGACTGTACAACACACAAGTCGAGAGAATCTGGTGCTCCCACTAGCTCCGACATTCCTAGTTGTGTCTCCTAACTCCGTCTACAGTTTTACGTGTCTTTACAAAACTAATTATTACAAAGTGGGTTGTAAATGGCATGCAGGCCTCCGTCTAATCTAGTAAAAAAAATACAAGAGGGTTGCAAATGGCACGCAAGCCTCCCTTACCAAAAACGAAATAATATAAAATAAATCATAACACAACCATGGGTCAAAAGGGGCTTGGTTATGACACCCACAATAGGTAGTCTAAAAATAAGACTAACAGTTATAATAAAACTCAAAATTCAATTTGAAATTTATAAATATAAAACAATTAAGTTTTTTAAGGTAAATAAAAATCACCAAATAAAATAATTAATTTTAAAAAGGTTTTAAATCTATCTGGTTTAAAGTAAACCTTATCCAGGCAAAGCCTATCTGGGATCATTATCCCAGTCGGGTGGATTATCCTGATGATACTCGCGAGACCGTTGATACCGCCGGTGACAATGACAGCAACAAACACCACCGCCGCTGACCCCCGCAAGGACGGTCGGCGATCGGCCGCCTTGTATCATCACTACCATCGGCAACAACAGCAGCAATTGCCACCATCGCCGCCGAGCTCCCGATCGACAACAACAACATCCACAATCACCGTCGCCGCCGGTCGCAAAAACACCACCACTACCGACCGCCGTTGTCATCGACAGCCCCAACAACCAAGCGTCGCCGCCATCGCCTGTCGTTATCGACGAACTCAAAACAACACCGCCGTTGCCGCCTGCACGGCCGCAAGACAGCCGACAGCTTGCCCGATGAATTGGGATCCCGCCGCTGCCGCCATGACCGGTGGCAATAGATGCGATAAACCACTACCACCGCAATGACAACAGTAGGTAGCCGCCATCGCCGCGATGATCTGCGGCGTTCGAACAAACAACAACCACCGCCATCGCATCCTTCCGTCGACGACGACGGCTAACGCCACCGCCGTCGCCGCGATTTGGTAGACCAAAAACAACCACCATCGTCGCCACCACGGCACGACATCAGCAGTGACTGCTGCCGCTGTCGTCGTGGCGGTTTGCGGCATTCGATTGGCAGAACCGCCACCGACGCCGTAGCTTGGCCGTTAGGCAGCCGGCGATAGGTGGTCGGTTTCCAACATCGCCTAGCCACCGTCCACTGGTGGCCAATGATCGACGCGACGCAGCCTTTGCCGGCGATCGGCCTGGTGGTCCAGTGGCAAACTGTCACCGATCCACCGCCGTTCGTCGCGATCGATAGGTTTGCGATAAAAATTCAATTTTAAGAGTTTGACAAAATAAAAATCAGATTTTGATAAACCTCAAACAAAGCATACAATCAACCTGATCTGTAGGTTTAGGTAGTGGCTCTGATACCACTGTTGGGAATTAATATATACAAAATACAAGCACAGCGGAATAAAAATTAATTCCCAAACGTAGATGTAACACCCCAGACTTCGAATATAACAATATAGCACAAATAGCAGATAAATACCAGTGCATGCGGAACATCTCTCCACAGCTGAGATACTATAAACTAAAGTACTAGAAATACGACTACTCCGCTACCCTAAGCATTCACCTTCTGTTTTCCTCTTAAAGCACGATCTTTACTGGAAAAAGGTTTTTAAAAGTTTAAAAAAGGGATTTTTGGATTTTTCTACTTCACTTTTTCAAGTCTCCCTCTCTTTTCTCTCTCAACTGTTGACGACGACACCGGAACCGCCACCTTTGTGTTTCGCCATTTCTGGCAAACCGACCGTCCGTTCTTCGATCCGACTAGACCTACTCGATCACGGTAACATTTCGAACTCAACGGTACCAATCATAACGTCTATCTGTTAGGTTTTCTTGTCCAAATCGAAGCCTAAAAGTTTTGCATAAGACCTGAAACCCAAACTCTTTGTAATGGGTTTTCGGGACGATCAATCGGTCTAAAGGTGTTTCTAAACTACTTTATGGCTTCTATAGATCAAATGTAAATAGTTTTAGGACTTGATTATGCGTTTTTTTGGTCAATTTAATGTCGAGAAACCGAACACTCTCGGTTTCTCGACTTGAGATATTAAAAAATCCCGAGTCAGAAAACTTGAATGTTCTTTGTTTCCCGACTCGGGGACGATACCAAGTTTAAGTATCCCGACTCGGGAAACATGAAAACCCGACTCAGGTTTTCGAGGTTTCCCGACTCGACTTTTGGCAAGGAACTTTTCAGGTATCACTTTTCCCGACTCGGGAAACATGAAAACGCGACTCGGGTTTTTGAGTTTTCCGAATCGACTTGTAGGCCATGGTATTTTTAACTCGTTTTAAAAATCTTTTGTCTATCTCTTTTCTGACTCGGGAAACATTGTTTCCCGACTCGGGTTTCCATGGGAAACTTTATCAACTTTTAAGTATGTCTCCTTTCCCGACTCGGGAAACTTGAATAACCCGACTCGGGTATTAGAGTTTCTCGACTCTTGTTTGATCAAGGGGCTTTTCAGGTGTGGATTAAGATTGGACTCGGAAAACAACCTTTCCCGAATCGGGTTTTCACATTTCCCGACTCAGGAAATGTCAAAACCCGACTCGGGATTTGATGCTTCCCAAGTTGCACCTTTTTCAACACTTAGTCATATTTAGTATGGGTACTAACTTCTTAACTCGTCTTGTTTGGTCAGAAATGGCCCGACAACAGAACACCCCATCTTCGCTGATCGACAACACTACCGATCGCGTTTTGATTTCACAGGCTGCCCTAAGTCCTATCACTCAGAACAACGAGTTCATGGACCTGCACCACATCCAGGTGCAAGACGAACTAGTGGTCGAGATCCTGAAGGTGCACCCGGTTGCATACGCTATGCAAGCCGTTGCAGAGGTACCGATGATTCACCTCCCAACAGTTCTGGTAGGACTCGTCGATCAGACGGAACTTGCCATGACATTGGAGGACCTTCGACACATCCTTCACCTTCCTACCGAAACTGCCGATGGTCCTTTCGACCCACTTGTCTCTGGGACCGAACTTTTCAGCGAGATACTCGCACTAGGAGTCCAGACGGCTCCTAACCAGAGGCTCAACCGGATCTCCCAAGTCTCCCAGGGCATGATGCCCCCGTTGTGGTTCACCCTATTCAACTAATGAACAGGTGCCTATCCTCCAAAACCAGAGGAGTGGATAAGGCGTCAACCCTGCTCTAGCATGTGATTCACTCCGTCGCCTACGGATGGAGAATCGACGTCGCCCATCAGCTATGGCAGGACATTACTCGCGATCTCGACACAGACCGAAACCAGCACTCGTCCATCCGTGGATGAGGTTTTTCAGCTTGATGATCCGCGATCACATGGATCGTCATCCGGAGGTTTGTCATCGTTCGAGCCATCTGAAGTTCCACAGCAAAGCAAATCTACCGAACGAACAAGAGGACTCTTAAACCAGGCCAAGTGGAGATGCCAGTGCCCGAGAACGTTCTAGAGACTGCGAACCAGGCAGCGGTGAGTGTAGGTCTCTATAGGATTTCCATAGGATTAGAAGCCGCATCCATGGACTCCTCAGAACCAGGGAGCCCTACCTAGGATGCGCAACCCGTCCCTACTGAGCCTCGTGCCCTAGGCACTGAGCGTCGGAGCTCCACAGGGGGAGCATCCGGTTCGGGCGTCATGAGCGTAGACGTGAGGGGTGATGTGGGTAGAATAGTTAGCACATCCGCCACTCCGCACTGGTCTAGTGATGAAGCCAGCGTGGCCTACAAACGGATCGTCGAGGCAAGAGCTCGCTGCGCTTGCACCCGCACTTATACAGAGGAGCAAGCTGCTATTTTCTCTAATCCCGAGCGCATGATTTACGCGAGGATCAAGTAGTACACCATGCTTCCCCGTGTATCTCCACCATCACCAATCTCTGAGGAAGCCCATGTGTCGTCGCCGCCGGAACAACATGAGTTAATTGGTGAGGATGTGGAAGCTTCCCCACAAGAACAAGCACACATTCCTTCACCACCTAACGCGGCAACGGCACCTCGCCAACCTAGCGATCCCTCCGGCGAACCTTCCGGTGATGACTCCGACGGTGGCCATTCATCTGAGCATACACCATCAGACCGACATAATGACGTCGTCGAGGCCACCGAGTCCGAGCAAGTAGACTACGGCTCCGATGAGGAATTCCTGAAGTCCATACTGGTCAAAGGCGGCAAAGCACAACCAGATGATGATGATGAGGCAACGTCGTCCTTCAACGGCGATTATTCTGACGACCTCAATCTCGGAGGCGACATGGAATCTGATGACCAAACCGTCATTCACGACGATGAAGGAGAAGAAGCTGAGACTATGTTGGAGAGACAAGGTGGTGAGGGTGGTGGTGATAACTTAGAAAAAGAGGCCGATGATGAAGAGGCCCTTCAAGACGAATAGTGGTTAAAAATCCAGGAAGAGGTCGGAGAAGAAGATACCACTAGGAGTCTAGAAACGGTCGTCCATCCTAGCCTGAGTCAATCCACCAGAGAGGCAACCCACATTGCGACCAGTCAGCTTACACTGTCGGGTCAAGACGCTGGCAGCAAACCAGCGCATCTGCACGCCTAAACCAGCCACTCCACTGTCTCTCAACAGATAGTGGTTTCATCTTCTGATGGGGACATAGCACCACATCCATTGGCCACTCACTCGGAGTCGGTCAATGTTGAGATGAGACAGGAACTGCCCCACCTCCCACCTTCTTTCGATGCACATAGAGTCCTAGAGCCACTTGGTGCGATATTTGATATCCATTCTTTTCATAGGACACTAATGGGGGAATCATCAGGCGCGATCCTACGGGACTCGGCCGGAATGGACGTAGTTCGTGCGTTTACAGACGCCGTTCGAGGATTGTCCAGAAGCCCTGCCATGGTCAACATTACACCAGTTATGAGCGCAGGCCGAGAAAGTACCTTTGTTGGACTTTCCTCGTCAACCGTAGCACGAGCTGTATCGGGAGCAACACCTATGGGACCGGGTCCGCCGGATTCGGACGACATCCTTAAAGTCATCCAAACCAGGTTACAGAAGCTGGAGGAGGCAGATGCTGCTAAAGAAAGACGGTTCAAGGCGCTTGAGAAAGCCTTGGCCAAAACCAACAGACAACGACAAGCAAACATCGAGGCGTTCCGGAAATCCAACGAAGACCGGGATCATGAGCTTCAGGAAATCTGACGCCAAGTGAAAGGCAAACATGTGGAACCCGCTCCACATCCTAACGCTCCGATCGCCCAACCATCTGGGGATGTCCTCCGCGTTCCACCTCCAAGACCAACTGCTCAAGCCAGGATCCCTGGCTATGTGACTGAAGAAGAGCACCAGCTGATGATTGCCGGTTACACCCTCCAGGTGGATGGCTTGTCAGAGAAACTACGCCAACGGGAGGCGGATATCAAAGCCAGGGATGAGCAGCTCCAGATAGCTCAGCGGCGTATTAGGGAACTCGAGGCTGCATGTCGGTCTCAGGCTTAGCCTTCTAAACGGAGGAATGAAGACCCTGATCACTCCGCACCAGGTCCTCATTAGGGGGAGACGCAAGCCAGCAAAATGCTTCGTGTCGACCTTACTCCCGCCTCGGGTTTTGGATCCACTCATGCACCAGCTTCAGGATCAGCTCCGTCCAGAACCGCTCCTTTATATAAGAATTTTGATGACGAACCACTCGATGTTGAGCTGTTCCACTATGAGTCCATACCGTTGGATGAGGTAATTCAGTTTCCTCAAGAGAAGCCTGCCGTTGATGTCGAGATTGTCACCCCGGAGTCGGCACCGACAGATCCTTTTCAGCTACAGATTTTCGATGAAGCTAGAAAGATCCTTCGTTCACTTGCCCAGAGTCTTCGCTTCCACAAGAAAGGGGATGACATCATCAACAACAACGAGTACAACCTATTCCTCCCAACGGTACACTTTCTAGAGACAGACTCGGCGCCCACCATAACAACAACCGTCCTAGACTCTCCGAATCCTTCAGTCATTCAGCTCAACTGGAATCACTCAATGATCTTCAGGCCCTTCTTGGAAGAATCATTCGCAAGGATCATACAACAGGAAAAGCTCCACAAATGGTCTCGAAAGTTGTACTTCGACAGCTCTCACTTGAAGAAGCTTTGTAGGAGAACCGCCTACGTCCACCAACGGGTTTGCAACTGGGCAAAGCATGGCAGAAAACGACTAAGGCGCCGATTCGTGAAGGTAACCAGTGTTCGACTCTACAGACACGGGTACCAGATATTTCTCGAGTTTGACGTCCTTATGTACGGAAGAGGCAAACCCAGCGGAGAGCTTCAGAAGTGGACTTTTAACGAAGCTGATCTTGATCGCATTCACCTTGAAGACCTACTCATCCTGATCAAGTATCTGCAAGGAACGATCCTCCGCCCTGATTACTGTGTCGATGGCCTCAAAGTTCTCAAGAAGTATGTCCCTCACACCATTTCCTTGGCGCATGTGACGGACTACCAGACGACCATCGAAAGCCGTCAGCCAAAGGTGAATCTGCTTCGACCGAATCTGCAAGTACAAGCCATCGGTTCTTACAACCTCTACTTCCCAATGAAGACTCTGGAACATGGTGTTGTCTACCTCACTCAGAAGAAGAAGGAGTGGAAATTCATGCGCTTTGGTGAACTCGCTCACGAAGTAGATTGCTAACCGACCAGATTCCGAGGCTGAAGCACAATGACGGGAAGGCGAGGATCCTTGAGGCGGTGGATCTAATTGAAATAATGCTCAAAGAGAGACTGATGTTCAGAAAAGTTGAAGATGCACTGAATTTGAGAGTAAGGATCATCGGCAAATGGGACAAGTATCTACAGCTTTCCAAGTGGCAGCCGGAGTTGAAGCTACCTCCACCCTTCTGACTTCTTCCCAAAGGGGGAGATTGTTAGACCCTCTTTTGGTGTTTTGAAGAAGTCAAGGGTCTATCTCGTAATTTCCTTCAAGTTAGTTTATGCTTTGTTTAGCCTAGTTATCTTTTGGGTTCCTTTTAGAGGAGTCCTAGACTCTAAGGACCTTTTATGTAACTTTTGTTTCTACACCCCTTTAAATATAATGTGTGGGGCTAGGGTTTTTTCTTTAATGCTTATTGTGGATCCCTAAAAACATTCTCCTCATTTTTGTAGCCACCAACTTATTCTTCAAGAAATATCAACTTTGGTGTTCAAGTTTCATTCAAGCATTCCATTGTCATCCATTGATTTATCATTCACAATGTTATTCCGTCTTGTTTCTCATTAGTTTTGGGACTATCATTACAGACACTCTTAAGGCAAATACTGAGGCTCTAAAGTCACTCACAGAGGTTACAAAGAATCTTCAATCAGATGTTCATGATGTTAAAGCTTCCGCGATCACCAAGGATGAACTCTCTACAGCTCTTGTTTCCTAATGGCCCTATTCAAGTCAATTTCAACAATTCCAAGATGAGCTCTTCTCTGACAGCCGATCTTTGGTAACAGACCTCCTCTCTGCTGGTTATTCAAACTTCTCGTCTCTAGAACAAGATATTAAGAGAATGGTCAATTCTGCTATTGTCATGGGCCAAGCTTCCTCTTCTTCTCAAGCATGCCTAAATTAGCTCTACACCAAGGGTGACTTTGAGGCCATGGTGCAAAGTCTTGCTCAAACTGTCATTCGACTGAATGAGGCTACCACTAGAGACTTCAGAGATTCTCACCACAATACAGCCAAGTACATCCAACAACTCTCCACCAATCATATCATAGAGGGCGTTTGTCTCTGTACTTCTATGAGGAACTATACTGCTGATATCATATTCTTCTCTCATCTGAATTTCAATTCTGCCGTCCTCTCTGTAGAGGATCTAATCTTCAGACTGGAAGCTATAGTGCAAGGGATCCAAGATAGTATTCTGAATATCAATCCTACTACATGCTTTGCGGAGGCCACACACCAGCATGATGATTAGGGAGGCAATGACCCTGATAATCATGAGGGGGAAAATCAGCAATAGCCTCTTGTCCCAAAGCAGCAATCAACAAACATTGTTGTTCCCCTATCAAAAGCCTCTGATTAACCTCATTATACAAAGAACAAGGATAAAGGCAAAGGGAAGAAAAGGCCTCTGGAGAAGGCGTTAAAAATTGCAGAGGCTCTAGTTCCTAAGAAGCCTTCCTCTGCTGAAGCCAAGAAAAAGAAGAAAGACAAGGGAAAAGGCTTTGATATTTCTAAGACTCCTCTGCCAGGTTCCAGTTCCGATGAGGATGATGACATTGATACCAGGGTTCTCTCTGATCTCGAAGATGAGCAGCTTATTGCAACTCTAAGGGAATCCAAAGCAATGGCCTCTTGTAAAATTCCTCCCCATCGTCCACCAAAGGAAGTTGAAGGCCATTCCACCAAAGTCTCTGGACTCCCTAAATCATCTGCAGTTACATTTGACAACCTGGGAGATTTTGTACAGCTTTAACCTGCAAGAGACACTCCAGCAGTTGACAACAGGGTTTAGGAGATAATTGATATAATATGCAGAAGTTGAAGCCCGCAGAACCAAGATTTGTTGATCCTCGGAAAACTGTAGAAGATGAATATCATTGGTTATATGCAGAAGAGGACTCTGAAGCTCCTTTTGACCAAGAATGGGTAGGGCTGGATACAGAACAAAAGTTTAAACTCTCATAGAACATCAAGAGGGTGGATATGGTGGCATCCAACAAAGCAATCATTGAATTAAAGAGAATCTCTCCATAGACTCTCTGTAAACAAGATCATGCTTACAAAGAGTACTATGTGATTAGAGAAGATAGAACTTAATACACTTTCTCTGATGCTGATCTTCACAATCTGAATCCTTATGATCTTGCCTACGTCTTCTGCCTTCTGGATAAAATGCTGGAAAAGAAGAACTCTTATGCCGCCTCCAGAAGAAGGGTAGCAGAGGTCATGAGAGCCCATGTCATGCTTACAACTCAGAAAGACTTTCACATGGCTCTCTACCTTGGGCAAAGCAACTTCAGAACCTCTGCTCTGCTAATCCGTCCCTCTTGGATTGACTCTGTTCCTATCAACAGAATAATTCAGAGCCTATGCATGGATTCTCCTACGTCGATGAGAACGGCACCAGAAGTTCTTCAGCCCTGAAGATGCCCACAAATACTCCAATGTCACATTATCGAGAATTTTTTAGATAATGATGAAAGAAGTGGATGAAGGAAGGTGCACCAGAGAGGAACTCGAAGGGCTAATTCAAGCCATCAAAGTGCAAGTTGAATTCAGAATGCTCATGATAAAGTTCTATGAGTTGTTGCTGAATGACACTTTCAATCCAACCAATGACTTCCCAGATGCTTAGAAATGAAAGCTGAAAGTTAATTGTTTTATCTTTGCTTTCCTTTGTAATAGAATACCTTGCTCTGTAGTGAATAGTTCATTTTTCATATTTAGGGGGAGATTGTTAGCTCCTGCCTTGTTTTGTAAGAAAGTATGTAAAAATGACATCAAAGTTCTTTTGGAAAGTTCTACGGAGGTTCATCAGAAGAAACAGTTCTTACAAGGTCAGAACTGCAGAGCCTCTGGAACTGTTGACAGAGGCTCTCCAAATGCAACCTCTGAGAAGGAAGACTTAGCTATTTCTTTAACAACCTTTTTCCGGTCACATGCCCAGCACGTGCAGTTAGTTATTTCCTGATTCTCAATCAAGGGCTGGGATTGGTACACGTGGAAAGGCACTCGTTAGTCGGTTAGAAACTAGTATAAGTAGATAGTTTCTTATTTGTTTTCAGGAGTCGATTATCCAAAAATTGCACTTACAATTGAATTAATGTCAAAGTTTGTATTCATCACTTCAATTATGAATCAAACATATTCGGGAGCATTCTTAGTGTTAATCTGTATGAATTGTAAGCAAATTTCTTTGATATGTTTTTAAAGTTTATTCCGCTGCACTTTATCTGATATTAGAACTAGATTGATTTGCATTCAGTAGCTGTATTTGGAACTTTCCGATCCAACACCTCTGTAGACTTCTGTGAACATAGTCTTCTGTGAAGCTGATCTTGCTTCTTTTATCTGTACTTTTACAAGACGTAAAGATGGAGCTAACACTTTTCATAAACTTATGACACTTCCTACTATCGTTTTAAGGTATAGCTATATTATGTTTTTTCTTTATATTCATTATTGTAACGTCATCATTTTATTATCCATTTTAGTTGACAATATTATTTTACTTTTCATCATCACCTGATATATTAAAAATTTACATAAAGTTATTTCTAATCATATACTTTGATGATCAGAATATTAACGTATAAAATAACAACACCTAAAACAATTTTTAAACGGATTGAGTTTGGCATAATGCCTAAGAAAGATATATGAATGTCTATGTTTCTAAATATAAAACAATTCTTAAACAACTTGAGTTTGGCATAATGCCTAACAAAGATATATATGGATATCTATGTTTCTTTTAGAGGTGTGTACGTTATGGGCTCCATTGAATGTACCATTGTCTACAATAACAAAGAAGCATCTTAACTAAATGTACCAAATATTAGGATATAATTATTATATTTTCTAAAAGTTATTTAAAATTGAGATAAATACAATTTAATTTTTCTTCATTTTCCTAATTGGACATTGTAAATTCTGTCACTAGAATTTTCTGCAGATTAGTTCATCGATCCGATATTATTTTACTAGGTTGTTATTGGATGAAAATATTGTGTATATAGGGGGAGTATTTTTACAAATTTTAAGATCTATTTCTGACACATGAATATTTTGAGTTTCTAAATCAAGCATTTCCAAATTATCCCATTCTATTTTTTGCCAAAATGTGTTGATATTGGTTGTGTCCAAATTTACGAAGGCGTAGTATTTTAAAATTGAAACTTCATGAACTAAGAATATAAATTTGTTTAGTAGGTTACTATTACACAAGATTCCTATATAAATTTAGCATTATAGTGTTTATGTTTAAAAATGTAATTTTGGAAGAAAAACATTAGCGTGATCTCGACAATTCCTTGCTCGTATATTATAATATAGGCGTTGCATTGTCAACATGGTTTAAAGATAATACTGTTGGGATTTATACGATACAAAACAATAAATAATTAAGCACAACGGAATTGAAGCGAAATCCCAAACCTTAAATTTCAACCAATTCACTGTTGGGAATCGGAGAGCGATAAACGCGCGGCGGATAAACATATTTTGATTCCCAATCACGGATCCATCCAAACCAAACAGATACAATCGAGGGTGTTTAGTGACTTTAACTTTTTCCCAAAAATCACCGAAACGCAAGCAAGGGATACACCGCTACTGACACCACGTGAGACAGGCTACTAGACCATCGTGACTGATCAGAAAAACGACTCCGGTCGTTTGTGTGTGTGAGAGGCCGACGGCAAGAAGGGAGAGAAAGAGAGAGTAATTTTTCGGGATTCAAGGTTATCTGGTTTATCACCTTAAGCCTCTATTTATAAACATAAATAAGGCAATGATTGTATCCAATTATAATTCCTTTATAATTATCTCCTTAATTAATTAATCAAACTGATTAATTATATTTAATAAATAATTAATTATTTATTTATTCCTTTCTCTCATTTTAGTAACTAAAAAACAATTAATTATTTCTCACACACATATAGTCCAAACGTTCTCAAATTAGGTGTGCAGCGGTGTGACCTACTAGTGTCTTATAACATTGGACACGGTAATCCCTGTTACTGTCTTGCACACAATCCTAACAGACTCCCACTTGTGCCAGACATGTAACTGTACTGTTACCATTAGCCTAAGGAGGTCCCTAGCCAGACACTTAGGTTAACCTGGTTATAAGATCTTTTATATCCAAAGATACAATTCATGCTTGAATTTGTACACAGGTTTATTCCTTTTGCACGCGATATTTCTAAAATAAATTTGAGACATGGAGTGGAGCATTCATTTCTCGAATTCAAGTATTTCTTGACTCTGATTTCGATTGTCTGCAGTAACGGATATTACTAAATAACAACAGTTATTCTATCCGAGCGTGGCCACGCGTTTTCTGCTAATCTTAATCGTCAAGGGGCCCGGAAATATCTCTCTTTTGAAAGAGGTGCAAATCCCTTCTTGACTATCTGCATTTGGATCCACGGCTTCCGCTGCATCTAGTCACGTCCCGTATGGCCGCCCTGTTACGGTGTAGCGTTAGAACGTGCTAAGAGTACAGTAGTCCTCGTGTTCCCCAACCAAATATCTTAGGTCTAAGGACAACCTATCATCAAGTCAATGCTTATGACTGGGCTCCATGAAGAAGACTTGAAACTGGTCACCTCCAATACTCAAACACTCTGATGAGTATCAAGCATTTATAATAGCGTTAAATTCCCTATTGAAATTCCCATTTCAATAAGTGGCTACGGAATTTTAGATTTTATCGCAAGACTTTGCATAAATCATGGATACATTAAATATGCAAAAAACAGTTTAACTTTTGAAACAATCATGAATTTAAAACCTCCAATATTTCAATCACAATGTAAAATAAAAGTTTACATGATCTAATGTCTCAAAATTAAACTACTATAATAATAACAAAGTAAAACTAGCTACTGCTGTCCAGGTACTGCATCCCAATGGAACTTGCATGAGCCTCATGCTTCACCCTTGCTAGCGGCTTTGTCAGCGGATATGCGAGATTGTCTTCCGTCGGAATCTTGCATATTCTTACATCTCCTCTTCCAATGATCTCTCGGATGAGGTGATACTTTCTGAGCACGTGTCTTGACTTGTGATGCTCTCTAGGTTCCTTTGCTTGTGCCACGGCCCTCGAGTTGTCACATAATATATCGACCGGCTAGAAACACTGGCAACGACTCTTAGATCCGATAGAAAATTCCTTAGCCAGACAGCTTCCTTTGCCGCATCAGATGCTGCAATGTACTCTGCTTCTGTAGTTGAATCTTCAATCGTATCCTGCTTCGAGCTCTTCCATGAGATCGCGCCTTCATTTAAGGTAAAGACGTACCCTGACTGTGATCTAAAATCATATCTGTCGGTCTGGGAACTAGCGTCAGAATATCCGGTGACACTAATATCATCCTCAGAACCTCCAAAGACCAAGAACATGTCTTTCGTTCTTCTCAGGTACTTGAGAATGTTCTTGATAGCCACCCAATGAGGTTCTCCTGGATTCTGTTGATATCTGCTCGTAACACTTACTGAGTACGCAACATCGGGCATAGTACATAACATGGCATACATGATAGATCCAATTGCCAATGCATATGGAACTGATTTCATTGTCCTGATCTTGACTAGAAGCAGGACACTGTGTCTTACTTAACACTATTCCATGTTGCGTTGGGATAAATCCTTTCTTGGATTCATTCATCCTGAACTTCTTCAGGATTTTGTCAATGTATGTACTTTGACTAAGTCCGATAAGCCGCTTAGATCTATTTTTGTAGATCTTTATGCCAAGTATATAAGTGGCTTCTCCAAGGTCTTTCATCTGGAAACATTTGCTTAACTAACTCTTTACAGTTTGTAAAGTTGGTACATCGTTTCCTATGAGTAGAGTATCGTCTACGTACAAGACCAAGAAGGTTACTATGCTCCCACTGAACTTAGTGTAGACACATGGCTTGAACTCACTTTTCACGAAACCAAACTCTTTGATTCGCTCATCAAAATGTAAGTTCCAGCTACGAGATGCTTGCTTTAATCTATAAATAGATTTTAGCAGTTTACACACTTTATTAGGATTCTCAGGATCTTTAAATCCTTCTTGTTGTTCCATGTAGATGTCCTCTGTTAACTTTCCGTTCTGAAAGGCTGTCTTGACGTCCATTTTCCAGATCTCGTAATTAAAATACGCTGATATGGCCATCAGAATCCTAATGGATTTTAACATGGCTACTGGCGAAAAGGTTTCTTCATAGTCAATACCATGAGTTTGCGTATATCCTTTTGCAACCAGTCTAGCCTAAAAAGTGTGCACATTCCCGTCCATGACTGTTTTCTTCTTGAAAACCCATTTACGTCCAACAGCTCTACAGTGCTAGAGTAAATCAGTCAACTCCCACACTAGGTTGTCATACATGGACTGCATCTCGGCCTTCATGGCTTCTTGCCATTGTTCAGACTCACTGCCTAACACAGCTTCTCCATAGGATGTCGGTTCATTAAGGTTTCCACCCACCTGAGAGACTAGAAATCCAAGATACCTATCTGGTTCTTGTCTTACCCTAGTGGATCTGCGAAGGTCTTGTGTTTGCACTTCCTCAATCGGTTCTGATTGAGGTTCAACATTTTCATGTTGAATTTCTGGCGCAACAGTCTGTGCAGTGTTATCCTCGTCTACTACCTGTAGATCTACATCCTCTCTGGTGTTCCCAGAACTGAGAAACTTTTCTTCCAGAAATTTTCCATTTCGAGTTACAAAAACTTTGTTCTCTTCAGGGTTGTAGAAGTAATATCCCACGGTGGTCTTGGGATATCCTACGAAGAAACACTTGTCGGATGTGGGTTTGATTTTTCTGAGGTAGGTCGTTTGACGTAAACCTCACAACCCCAAATTTTCATAAAAGAGATTTTGGGATTCTTACTCTTCCACAATTCGTATGGCGTCTTTTCCAACGACTTGGTTGGCGCTCTGTTTAGTATATGTGCTGTTGTTTCAAGCGCATGTCCCCAGAATGATACTGGTAGTGTAGAGTGACACATCATCGATCGTACCATATCTAGTAATGTACGATTCCTTCTTTCTGACACAACATTCATCTAAGGTGTATACGGAGGTGTGAGTTGTGATACAATCCCACATTCCATCAGATGATTGTCAAACTCTTGACTAAGATATTCGCCTCCTCGATCTGACCGTAAAAACTTGATCTTTTTGTCAAGTTGATTGTGTACTTCATTATGATATTCTTTGAATTTCTCAAAGTTGTCAGATTTATGTGTTATCAAGTAGACATAACCATACCTACTGAAATCGTCAGTAAATGTAATGAAGTACCGGTATCCTTCTCTTGCCTCATGACTAAATGGTCCACACACATTTGTGTGAACTATTTCTAACAAGTCAGTGGCCCTTTCATTATCCTTGTTGAAAGGTTCCTTTGTCATCTTGCCAGATAAACAGGATTCGCAGTTGTCAAAAGGTTTAAAATCAAAAGTTCCAAGAAAACCTCCTTTTAGGAGTAGTTCAATGCGTTTCTTGTTTATGTGGCCGAGACGACAATGCCAGAGGTAAGTTTGATCCTCAATGTCTTTGGATCGTTTACTTATATGATAGATGTCTTTATTACCATCTTGCAGATTTACTGTATATAGACCATTCACAGGTGTAGCTTTAAAATAGAAAATATTATTTTTAAAGACTGAAAGAATTTTATAATCAAATTTATAATAAAAACCTTGGTCTACCAAAAAATCAAAAGACATAACATTCTTAATCATCTTTGGAACATAATAACAATTTTCTAGTTCCAAAACTATACCCGAGGGTAAACTAAGACTATAAGATCCTACTGCTTCAGCTATCAGCGGAGTGCCTTCGCCAACTCGTAGGTTCGAACGGTCTTTCCTCAAAGTCTCTCTTCTAGTGAATCCCTGTAAATGATTACAAATGTGGTTACCACCGCCTGTGTCAATTACCCATGATACATAAGAAGTGATTAAGCAATCTATCGTAAAGATACCTGGAGCATCGGATAAACCAATCTCTATTGTAATAAACTGAATTTTAGGTTAAGTAGCGGTTAACTTTAACTGTGCCCTAGTTTGTGAAACCTGTTGTGAGGAGGGACTAAATCTGTTAATCTTGGGAAGTTATTATGTTGGTTGGGCTTTTCCTTGAGTTGATGGGCTTGGCCCTTGGTCCAGTATATTTAAGAGAGTAAATCTAGGGTTTTAGTCATTTTGGGATTTGAGGCAAGTGTGTGAAATGTGTGTATTTGGGAGAGAAGTTGTCATCTTCATCTCACCATTTCTCTTCTCATCATCTGATCATCTGCTTGCTTAAAGGTAACCATCAAACCTTCATTTTATGATTTCATATTTGATTCAAGTTTGATTTGGAATGAAATGTGTATAGATGAGTTGTTATTGCACTGTATGAGTGTTTTTGAGGGTTCTGCAACCAATGTCCTTGGTGTAGACCCAGAAAATGGGATTTCCCATATCCAGCATCCCTGGATTCGGCCTTTCTCCCTTATCTCTTGTTGGAATCGGCTTTTAGCCTTACACTCCTCTTAGAGTCGGCTTTTGTATCAAGATAGCTAGATTCGGCTCTTAAGCTGGTTTGGATTCGGCTTATAGAACTTGTATTGGATTCGGCCTTTGCCTTCCTTGCAACTCAATTCGGCTTTTGTATGTGGAACTAATCCAATTCGGCTTATACACATGTTCGATTCGGCTTTTCCATGATCAATTCGGCTTTCACCTTCTAGATTGGATTCGGCTTTCCATTCCTTGTAGAAACCCGATTCGGATTTGTCATGGTGAGTATCAATTCGGCCTTTGGCCCTTGGACATGTTGGATTCGGCTTTTGGACTATGAAGCCGCGTGATAGTCCGAATCGGACTATGACGCCGCGTGATAGTCCCAAACACTAATCCCATTCGGCTTTGTCATGAGCTAGGAATCGGCTTTTGACAATCCACACCCAATTCGGCCTTGTGCCTTGGTTTGATTCGGCTTATTGTTCTTCATTGGATTCGGCTTTAGCTTACAAGTAGAGATTCGGCTTTTGTAAGCTACACATATCGGCCTTTCCTTTCCCTTGATACAATTCGGCCTTTTGATGATTGTTAGAATCAGCCTTTGGAAGCATGTTGGATTTGGCCTCGAACTCACACTCATTCAATTCGGCTTTTGCCATAGTCCAATCTAGAATCGGCTTTTGTATGTGGAGTATGGATTCGACTTTTGGAAACAAACCACCTTTGGAATCAGCCTTTGTGAGTTATGTTTGGATTCGGCTTTTTGAGCCTTGCATGAGTTCGGCTTTTGGCATCACACTCAATTCGGCTTGGAATCGGCTTATGCCAAGGTTGGTTTCGGCTTTGGCACCATGTAGGCCATGGATTCGGATTTTGTCTCTTAACTATGCTCAATTCGGCTTTAAGCGACCTTGGATTCAGATTTAACACTATGTGAGGCAATTCGGCTTTTGGAAACATCTTGGATTCGGCCTTGATTAGCTTATCACTCCATGTGAGTGTAGCTCATATCATTTCATGTGAACCCTTATGTTATCATTTCATGTGAACCCTTATGTTATCATTTCATGTGAACTCCGGTTGCTATGATTTCATGTGAAGTCCTTGTTGTATATCATTTCATGTGAATCATGGTGGTTGTCATTTCGTTAGAAATGAATCCATCATTTCACGTGAACCTACACCGCCATTTCATGTTGGTTATTCTTGGGGGGTAAACCCTAATTCCTATCATTTTGTGTGATGTGGATCTATCATTTTATGTGGATCTATTCGTCTCTTTATGTGGAGTTAATTGTCCTATCATGTGAGAATTCTTTATCACTTCATGAGTATCTTGATCCAGGACATTATGTAAGCTTGATGCTCGTTTCGTGATGCGAATTCTTGTGAATCTATTTCTCATTATAAATGAGAGTGCTTATCATTTCATGTGACCTAATTGATCATTCCGTGTATCGTCCCTTGAGACCGTGGTACCTTGTTGTCGTTTTAGGAGATACCATTTCATGGGAAAGCCTAATAGTATTCATTCTTGAAAACCCTAGTTGGTCACCCGGGAAACGCTAGTGTTGTCATTTCATGATTGATTCGGAGCGGATGATGATGAGAGCTTAGATTTTGGTAACTAGGAAAGAGTCTTCCTAGTGAGCTAGTATGATCTGATTGAGATTTGTGTTGTAGGTGCGGATAAGGCAGAGCGTAGCTCGGTTGGGGCTGGATCAGGTGAGTTCCCTTGCCTGAAATTGAATGGGATGTTTTTACTGCTTTTAAATTTATCCATTCGCTTTGCAAATGATTTGATTAAACTAATGTTTGTGAACTTAACTGAGAAACAATGCTTTGCATACGTTTATTGTAGAATATATAAATGGTCGTGAATGCTATATCGATGATCATCATATGCATGCTATTTTGTTAATGTGGGGGATTGCATCGCGAGTAATGGGAAGTATGGTGGCGTGAGGCACGGACTACGTCCGTCACTCCTTAATTGGGAATCTGAGAGATCCGGCCACGTGAGGTTGATTGTGGGATGGTGCGAGGCACGGACTACGTCCGTCACTCCTTAATTGAGAATCTGAGAGATCCGGCCATCTGGTTTGTTGTGATGTGACTTTATTACTCATGATGCCTTCCCTGTTGTTTTTGTGATAAATGATTGTGATTTGGCCAGCGGGCCGGAATTGTGGTTTTAAACTGTTTTGAGGGAATTCACTAGACCTTTCGGTCTAACCCTCGTTTTCAAAATCTAAAACCTTTTCAGGGAAAGATCAAGTTGCTAGAGGCAAAGAGAAGTTGAGCGCTTAGAGTAGCGTGGCCAGTCAAAAGTAATGTTTGTCCTTGTAGAAATCTCAGCTGTGGACGGTTGTTCCGCATGCACTCTTAACTATTGTACTTTTGAGAAAATATTTTATGCTATTGCGAATTAGATCACTGGGAATTACTATTGTTATACTTTATTTAATTGCCTGGGTTTTGGGGCGTTACATCTATCTGGTCGATATTTATCGAGTGTTCGCAAATATTCTGGCTACCGCATTCTAGGCAACTCAGATATCCCAACTCATCAATCCAATCATTGTCCATGAGTTCAGCAGGTGCTGGTTTTGGCTCTAGACTAGCCAAAATGTCCTCGTGCAACATTGCCACGTCTTTAACTGATTGGTTTTTCTTGAGCCATTTTGTATCCTAGATGTGTCAAACATTTAAAGAGCCTCCTTATATTAATGAGATGGTCTTTAACTGATTGGTTTTTCTTCAGCTTCAACGAAAGTATCTCTTCCATTATCAGAAGCTTACATGTATGCTTATAGAAACCTAACTGGCTTTCTATATATTTCACGACGTTATGGCAGGATTTATCTCTTAGTCCTCCCGTGAGCTCGGGTGATATAGAGAAAATCAGAATCGACATGACATCAGATTCATCCGCCAAATATTTACAGTACTGAGTAAATTCCTTTTCAGGAGAATTGCTCTTAGGTCGTGAAACAAGTTTTTTCCAAAATGTACAACTTACCCTGTGCACTCAAGACATTGTCAACGTGCATTTTCCAAAGTGGAAAATTTTGACCTGTTAGCTTCCATTTGCTATTGATGAGGCGGAGTGATTCCCCAGGAGTATAAAACGGTACTACAGATTTAGACATCTACAAATACAAGAATAAAATTCCGATTTAGTTTATAATTATAAAACTTCTAATAAATTATAACCCTTAAACTAATTTATTAGACTAGAATCCATATTTCACATGTGTCGGCAAGCATGTGTTCACGTCAAGCCGACTCATGTGATTTATGGTAGGTAAAGCCTATACCAATAGCATTTTAATACGAAAACACGACTTCTAGATCGTCGGGACATCAGATATTTAATATGTGTATATTTATGAAAGGATTATGTGCAAGACAGTAACTAGGTTTACCGTGTCCAATGTTATAAGACACTAGTGGGTCACACTGCTACACACCCGAATAGAGATCAATTGGATTTACTAATTGTGTGGAATTAATTAATTATTGTAATTAATTAATTGAGAGAGAAAATAATTAATAGATAGTTTATTTATTATTTATTGGATAAATATTAGTAGTTAATTAATATTAATATATGGAAAGGTTTAATTAAAGTCTATCGGGCTTGATAATTAAACGGGATTTTTTCTATTAGGTTATTACCATATTTAGTTCTATAAATATATGGTTAAACCTAAAGGTTTATTCATTGAACTCATTAGAAAACTTGGACAAAATGAAAAGCCAAAAACCCTTCCCTCTCTCTCTCCCAAAATCGACACACACACACACACATAGTCAACCAGTTTCGGTTTTGAGTATCCGGGTAATCCTAAGGCGGTCTAGCAGCGGTTCTCGTGGTGGTGCAGTAGCGGTGTATTCCCCGTTAGCATTCCCGAAAATCGTTGGAAAGGAAACCCTAAAGGTATTGTTCTAAACCCTCTCATAATTGTATCTAAACCCGTTTAGGTTGGATCTTCTGGTTTGGGAATTTCAGTTTTATTCCGCTGTGCATGTTTTGTTTATTGTCTGTAATTCCCAACAGTGGTATCAGAGTCATTTCCTAAACGTTTAGATCTGGTTTATTGTTTGGATTATGCTTGGTTAAAATTTTGAATTTTATTTGTTCATATTAAAAGTCGGATTTTTTATCATTATTCACACGAACCGCGTTAATCGATGGTGGAACGACGGCAGTCGACCGACCGAACCACCGAGTCGATTGAGGGCAGCGGTGGTGTAGCGATGGCGGTGGCGTATCGGAAACCACCGAATGGTGGTGGCGCTGCTGTTGCCTAACGGTGGCGGTAGAGGTGGTGGTGGCGGCGGCTATGGTTGTCGTCGTCGGACGAACCACGAACCACCAAGCCGTCCGCCGGCTGCCTTGCGGCCTCGCTGGGCGGCGGCGGTGGCTGTTTGTTTCTCGCGATCGCAAGCTGCACCACCAATTGGTGGTGTCGGCGGTGGTTGTGGTTGTTGATGATACCGCCGGCCACGGCAGCGATGGCAGCTGCGGTTGCTGTTGTCATTGATCGGCCTAGCGGTGACGGCGGTGGTGACCTTGGTTTCCGCTGTTGTCGCCGGTGGTGGTTTTGGGTAGATCACCGACGATCGGCGGCGACGGTGGCTCCGGCTCCGTTGTCGTCGATAACCGATAGTGACGATGGTAACCGCTTGTTGCTATTGTTGTTATCGGTGATGGTATCGGATAAGGTTTCATGTGGATATGGTCGTTTTAACCAGATAGGCTAAAAAACCGGCTAAAATTAATTTTGTGATTATCTTATTCAACTAAAATTAATTTTAAAGTAATTATAAAACCAGTTGTGTTTTGTAATACTGTTCATCGTAACTGCTTAGTTTGTTAGTTTATTTAAACTGTTAGTTACGAGTATCATAGCCAAGCCCCAGACCTATGGTTGTGTTTTAATACTCTGTTTTTGGTATGGGAGGCCTGCGAGCCATTTACAACCCTTTTAAGGTAATTTTATTTTTATAATTTTAATTACACCGAAGACGGAGAAATCCTTGAAGACGGCGTTTGGAGACACAACCGGGGATGTTGGAGCCAGTGGGAGCATTCTTCTTATGTGTTGCTTGTCACTTAGGTTAAAGACCGTCAGTTCTGTGTTGGCTCACTTAACTGACAATAGTTTGGGGGCAAAAGCAATGACACAGTGTTTTATGTTTTATATAATTGCGTGGTTTGATATAATTGCATGGTTGTGATAAAACGTAGTTTTTAATTCTAATGAGTTAAGTTATAAAAAACCTAGAGGTTCGGTTACAGAGTGTTTTTTCGAATCAGTTTTAAAAGTAAGGTTTTTGGAAATATAAAACTGGCTAAAAACCCTTAGGTTTAGAAATCTTAGATCACGTGAGTGCGACCCACTTGGGGACCCTTTTGGCGTAAGGTACGCAGGGTGTCGGAAGAGAACAACCCTTGGGCACCCACGTTCAAACCCCAAGTTGAAAGGGGTGTGATAAGTACACCCAGTCCCGAGTGGTGCGATCTATTTTGGTTTTTGTAACAATTTACCGTGTCGTATCAGGCCAAAGCATACTAGAGGGACTAAATATGCACGAATGTAATATTCGATGTCCCGACGTTTTAGAAGTCGTATTTTCGTTTTAAAATGCAATTGGTATAAAAGGTTACCTACCAGAAATAGCATGGGTCGGTTTGTGTGATCAAGCCGCTTACCGACACATGTGAAATATGGATTCTTGTCTAATAAACTTATTTTTCTAAGGGTAATAATTTTATTAGAAATTTTATAATCAAATAAACTAAATCGGAATTTATTCTTTATGTAGATGTCTTATACTACCGTTCCGTTTTATTCACCTGTGGAATCACTTCGCCTAATCATGGGCAAGTGGAAGCTTACGGGCCAAAACTATCCAGTTTGGAAGTTGCATCTTGAAAATGTCTCGCGGGCCTACGATAAGCTTTATGTGATCAATAAACCGCTGACACGACCTAAGAGCAATGCCCCTGAGGAGGAATTTGCTGAAGACTTCAGATTTATGGCTGATGAATCTGACGTGATGTTTATTCTGTCTTTCTCTGCTTTGCCCGAGTTCACGGCCGATCTCAGTATTAAGTTTTGCCATGAGGTCATGAAAAGTATAGAAGACCAGGCCGGTTTCTATTAGAATAGTGGGAAGTATTTGATCATGAAAGAAATCTTTGCACTAAAGCTTAAGAGAGGCCAATCAGTTAAAGATCATCTCCTAGAGATAAGGAGACTCTTTAAGTGTTTGTCACGACTTGGATACAAGATGACTCAGGAAGGGCTCGTGTATATGATGTGGTTCTCACTCCCTAAAGAGATTCGTGTCACAGCTAGTGGATACATGGGAGAGCCCAGTATGGACGTGGCAAAGGTTCACGAGGACATTTTGGACAGTCTGGAGCCGAAAGAAGCAAGTGCTGAACTCATGGACACTACTGATTGGATTGATGAGCTGGGAGATCTAAGTTGCCCAGAATGTGGTAGCCAAGATATCTGTGTCCACTCATTCAACGCTGGCCAGATGGACATCGGTTTTCCCGATGCGCGATGTATCTTTATGATAGATTGTTTGATCACTTCTTATGAATCATGGGTACTTGATACAGGAAGTGGTAACCACATTTGTAATCATTTACAGGGATTCAATAGAAGGGAGACCTTGAGGAAGGATCGTTCGAACCTACGAGTCAGTGAAGGCACGATGCTTGTAGCTGAAGCCGTAGGATCTTACAGTCTTAGTTTACCCTCGGGTCTAGTTTTGGAAATCGATACTTGTTACTATGTTCCTAAGATGATCAAAAATGTTCTTTCTTTTGATTTTTTGGTAGACCAAAGTTTTTATTATAAATATGATTATAAAATGCTTTCTTGCTTTAAAAATGACATGTTTTATTTCAAAGCAACACCTTCTAATGGTCTATACATATTAAATCTTCAAGAAAGTAATAACGAAATCTATCATATAAGTAAACGATCCAAAGACATTGAGGATCAAACTTACCTCTGGCATTGTCGGCTTGGACATATAAACAAGAAACGCATAGAATTACTCCAGAGATGAGGACTTTTAGGTACTTTTGACTTTAAGCCATTTAGTAATTGCGAATCTTGTTTGTTGGGCAAAATGACAAAGCATCCTTTCAACAAAGACAATGAAAGGGCCAATGACTTCTTAGAGATCATACACACAGATGTGTGTGGACCTTTTAGTCATGAGGCAAGAGGAGGATACCGGTACTTCATTACCTTTGCTGACGATTTCAGTAGGTATGGATATGTCTACCTGATACGACATATGTCTGAAACTTTCGAGAAATTCAAAGAGTTTCAGAGTGAAGTACATAATCAACTTGATAGGAAGATCAAGTTCTTGAGGTCAGACCGTGGTGGGGAATATCTTAGACTGGAATTTGACAGTTATTTAAGAGAGTGTGGGATTGTTTCACAACTCACCCCTCCGTATACACCACGGATGAATGGGGTGTCAGAAAGGAGGAGTCGTACCCTGCTTGACATGGTACGATTGATGATGTGTCGTTCCACGTTACCAGTATCATTCTGGGGACACGCGTTGAAACAGCAGCAAACATACTGAACAAAGTGCCAACTAAATCGGTAGAAAAGACTCCGTATGAACTATGGACAGGCAAGAACCCTAAGTTGTCATTTCTGAAGATTTGGGGTTGCGAGGTATATGTTAAGCGTACAACCTCGGAGAAACTCAAACCCAAATCAGATAAGTGTATCTTTGTAGGCTATCCCAAGAACTCAATGGGATACTACTTCTACAATCCTAGCGAGAACAAAGTATTTGTGGCTCGCAGTGGAGAATTTCTGGAGGAGAAGTTTCTCAATCAAGAGAATACCAGAAATGATATAGACCTACAGATAGTAGAGGAAGATACACCTGTACCGATTGTTGAGCCAGTCACTCAACAAGATATTGTTAAGACTCAACCGGAAACGGCTGAGGAAGTGCAAACACAGGACCTTCGCAGATCCACTAGGATAAAGCAAGAACCAGACAGGTATCTTGGATTTCTAGTCTCCCAGAACGGAGGAGACTTGAATGAGCCTACATCCTATAGAGAAGCTGTATCAGGCAGTGAGTCTGAACAATGGCAGGAAGCCATGAAGGCGGAGATGCAGTCCATGTACGACAACCAAGTTTGGGAGATGACAGATTTACCCTAGCACTATAGGGCTGTTAGGCGTAAATGGGTTTTCAAGAAGAAAACGGACATGGACGGAAATGTGCACACCTTTAAGGCTAGACTGGTTGCAAAAGGTTTCACGCAAACTCATGGTATTGACTATGATGAGACTTTTTCACCAGTAGCCATGTTAAAATCCATTAGGATTCTGATGGTTATCTCAGCATATTTCAACTATGAGATTTGGCAAATGGATGTTAAGACAGCCTTCCTGAACGGGAAGTTAACAGAGGATGTCTACATGGAACAACCGTTGATTAAAGCAGGCATCCAGAAGCTGGAACTTACACGTTGCTAAAAAGTGTGCAAGTTGCTAAAATCCATATATGGATTAAAGCAGGCATCCAGAAGCTGGAACTTACACGTTGATGAGCGCATCAAAGAGTTTGGTTTTACCAAAAGTGAGTTTGAGCCATGTATTTACACTAAGTTCAGTGGGAGCATAGTAACCTTCTTGGTCTTATATGTAGATGATATTCTACTCATTGGAAATGACATACCAACTTTACAGAGTGTTAAAGGTTGGTTAAGCAAATGTTTCCAAATGAAAGACCTTGGAGAAGCCGCATATATACTTGGTACAAAGTTCTACAGAAATAGATCTAGGCGGCTTATCGGACTTAGTCAAGGTACATACATTGATAAAGTCCTGAAGCAATTCAGGATGGATGAATCCAAGAAAGGATTTATCCCAATGCAGCATGGTATAGTGCTAAGTAAAGTACACTGTCCCGAATCTAGTCAAGATAAGGACAAGATGCAATCGATACCATACGCTTCGGCAATTGGGTCGATTATGTATGCCATGTAATGTACCAGGCTCGATGTTGCTTACTCAGTAAGTGTTACGAGCAGATACCAGCAGAACCCAGGTGAAGCCCATTGGGTGGCTGTTTAGGTGAAATTTTATCATCGAACGATCGAACGATTGGAATCGTAAGATATCTTCCAGGATGATATTCCTGTATTAAGATAAGGTCCTGGAATAAAGATATAACTACCATCAAACAAAGACAAGTGATCATCAAAGATAAAAAGAAGTAGATCGTGCGATATCATCATATGATCGTACGATTGAACTAACGATATACATGTTCAAGTTTGCTCTTATTGCAGGAAAGCTTATCCAAGATAACCTCGAAGCATAGTCATCGCCTATCAAGCCTGATATGACCGTTGGAACAAAATATGCTCTTCACTAAAGAACCTGAACGTTACGATCGTGAAACCAGCGCCGGTTATAGCCGTTGCATTTATGGCTCAATAATGAACGAACGATTACAAGTTCAACAGCTATAAAAGAGACTCAAGATTATACACTCAAGACAACGGATTCTGAGAGAGAAATAGCAATACTAATATTATTCTCTGTATTTACGTTCGATAGCATTCATTTCCTTATTGTAATCGTACGATACAACTGTAACATCGAGGATATCACCCCTTATTGGTGATCAATAGTGCAACGTCGACTACCCTATTTAGTCGGCCGCAGGTTTTTTCCTCGATTCTGAGGTGTTTCTTGCGTCATCAATCTTTTTGTCCATTTACTTTCATTTATCGCACGTTTTATCGATAATAACTTAAGTAAATTTTTACACAAACAGTTTGGCGCCCACCGTGGGGCCCGTTTTGAGAAAATCTTGTTCGATAAGGCGTCAGCTTACTAACCTATTTCTTCGAGCTTCTTTGTGAACTAAGTGCAGGAAAATGTCGAACAGTTCTCAACCAACCTTGCAACAACAATTGGCAGCAGCACAAGAACAAATCCAATGGTTGAATAATCAGAATTTACAAATGAATGGCGAACTGTCTAGATTGAGAGCATCGAATCCACAAACTTCTAACATTCCAGTTTCCACTCATCAACCGAGGTCATTCTTCCCTCAAAATCAACCCTATGTTCCCCAACAACCATTTGTCCATCCACAAATATCACAACCTTTTATCCAACCGCAAGTGTCACAAGTTAACTTACCACCGCCACCTCCAGTCAACAACTCGCGTCCTATCTTTCCTCCATTACCATCAGGTCCTTACCCAGGAACAACCACGTTCACTTACAACCAACCTCAAGCAGGGCCTCGTCCCTTTGTACCTTTTCCAGAACCTGTATCGCACGTTCCCACCGCAGCTACCCCCATAACTCATATTCCAAACTTATCGAACGTTTCAGGAACCTCCAGTAATCCACCTCTCAATGACATCGTGGATGTTCGACTGAAAATGCTAGAAGAACAAAACAAAGCAATGCTCGCATTGTTAACCAAGCTTCCTGGCACTGCCGTACCCATCGAAGTTGAACCTAAAACCGGATTCCAAGCCTCGCCCTATATCGATGAGATTGCTCTCGTTGATATTCCTAAAAAATATAATATCCCAGCCTTTACACCAAAATACTATGGAATCTCTGATCCTGTGGAACACATCGCACAATACAAGCAACTAGTATGGACAGTTCCTATTCCGACCCAGTTTCAAGAAATTTGTATGTGCAAAGGCTTTGGATCAACACTTACCGGAGCTGCGCTGCAATGGTTAATCAATTTGAAACCTAAGAGCATCGCATCGTGGTCTGAATTAGTAAACCAGTTTACTCGGCAGTTTGCAAGCAGTCGCAAGATGGAGAAACAAACGAGCGATCTCTACTATGTTGTGCAGAAAACAGGTGAAACCATTCGTGAATATTTTAACAGGTTCAATGCAGAAATGATCGAAGTTAAGAACTGCGATGTGCGGACGGCGATCGAAGCATACAAACGTGGGTTAGATACATCCTCGGAGTTATACACAGATCTAACGAAGTATCCACCAGAAAACTTCGATGATGTACGAGCTCGTACGTTGGCCCACATGAGGATCGAAGATGACGCCATCTTCCGGCGTAAACACTCGAACGATAAGAAGAATCTTGGAGCACAGAAACACGATTTCAAACCTAAACGAGTAAACAAGATTGATAATTCCCGACGCGATCAGAATAAACGTTCGAACCAAGGTACAGGTAAAGTAAGATATCCAGATTTGTCAACTTACCATTTTGCAGGTACAACGAAAGACTTGGTGGATTCTCTACGGAACTTGGAAATTAATGTACGATGGCCCAAGAAACCAGAGAATCCTAACAAGGACAAAGACCAAACAAAATGGTGCGACTTCCACAACGACCACGGATACAATACAGATGATTGTATTAGCTTGAAGAAGGAGATCGCGTACCTCAAGTCGAACGGACATCTTAAAAACCTTCTCGACGATAGCTCGAAAAGACCAACATCACCCGTTCCAGCAAAGGTGGTAAATTGTATTACAGGAGGATTAGACGTGTGCGGTCTCACCTATTCCGCAGCAAAAAGGCACGCACGTGAAGGGCCCGAAGGACATCCAATCCCAAGTGAATCCAGAACTACAGATGATAAAGAACTCGATGCAACGAAGATATCGTTCGATATCGAAGATATGTCAGACGCTCATCAAAAACACCACGATGCTTTGGTCATTCAATTAACCATCGGTAATTGTTTAACCAAAAGGGTGTTGATCGATGGGGGCAGCTCAGCAAACGTGATATTCGCAGAAACACTCAAGATCATGGGTATCGATCGATCCAGCATTGTACGACGAACAACGACGTTAATCGGATTCAACGGAGATGCAACCAGTACGCTTGGAGAGATCATACTACCAGTCTTCGCTAAAGGCATAAACAAACAAACCAAGTTCAACGTCATCGATTGCCCTTCTGCTTACAACGCTATACTCGGAAGACCTTGGATCCACGATATGAAGGCCGTACCATCAACGTACCACCAGAAGATCAAATTTCCATCTCCATGGGGCGTATAAGAGATCATAAGTGAAAAGAAAATCGCAAGGGAGTGCTACAAGATTACAATGAAGGCCAAACCACAAGATATCTAGCAATTACAGAGCCAGGATAGAGTACGATCGTACGATGATCTTCAGTTGGAAGAAGTCGTGCTAGATCCCAAACATCCTGATCGAAAGGTCTTCATAGGTGCAACTCTAACCCCCGATATAAAAAATAGTATAATTACTTTTTTGCAGGAACATTCGGACTGTTTTGCGTGGTCACATGAGGATATGGTGGGGATAGATCCTAACATCATATCGCACAAGTTGAACGTGGACCCTACGTTTAAACCCGTTAAGCAAAAAAGACGCAAGTTTGCACCAGAACGCAACAAGGTAATCAACGATGAGGTGGACAATCTACTCAAAACTGGGAAGATTCGAGAAGTAAAGTATCCAGATTGGCTCGCTAACGTGGTGGTAGTACAAAAGAAGAATGGAAAATGGCGAGTGTGTATCGACTTCACAGACTTGAACAAAGCATGCTCGAAGGATCCATTTCCTTTGCCACACATCGATGCGATGGTCGATGCAACAGCGGGACACGAGTTACTGACATTCATGGACGCTTATTCAGGATACAACCAGATTCTAATGCACAAGGACGATCAAGAGAAGACCGCGTTTATGACTGATAAAGGCATTTACTGCTATAAAGTAATGCCATTTGGCCTTAAAAACGCTGGATCAACTTATCAAAGATTAGTGAACAAGATGTTTAAAGAACACCTTGGACGTACGATGGAGGTGTACATCGATGATATGCTCGTAAAGTCAGAACGATCGCACGATCATATTCAACATCTGAAGCAATCGTTCGATATACTACGGGAGTACAAGATGAAGCTCAATCCGACCAAATGCTCCTTCGGAGTACGTGCAGGCAAGTTCCTTGGATATATGGTTACACGATGAGGGATTGAAGCAAGCCCGGAACAGATCAAGGCAATCCTCGATATTCAATCACCGAGAAATATAAAAGAAGTACAAAAGCTTACTGGACGAGTAGCAGCCTTAAACAGATTCATCTCAAGATCATCCGATAAATGTCACTTGTTCTACAACGTGCTTCGAAAGAACAAAGGCTTCGATTGGACAGAGGCACACGAGGAAGCACTACAAAGCTTAAAGAAATAGATGACCAATCCTCCACTGTTGACGAAACCAATCGAAGGAGAAAGCTTGCAATTATACCTCGCTGTGAGCAACAACGCTGTTAGTGCAGTGCTCGTACGAGAAGGTGACCAACAACAGCAACCTATCTATTATATAAGTAAGTCTTTCCTCGATGCCGAAACAAGGTACACGTCTATGGAAAAACTCTTACTTGGCCTCGTGACTGCAGCTAAAAAGTTAAGACATTATTTCGAATCGCAACATATAATCGTTGTTACTAACTATCCTCTTAAGATCGTACTTCGCAAGCTTGAACTTACAGGACGATTAGCAAAGTGGAGTATTTATCTTAGCATCTTCGATCTAACGTATCAACCAAGAACAGCGATAAAATCTCAAGCGTTAGCAGATTTCGTAGCTGAATTCAGTCCTGGGATCGAAGAGCCATCGTACGATGAAATCAGTAATGTGATGATTCACGACAACGAACCATGGACCATGCACGTTGACGGAGCTTCTAACGCACGAGGATCAGGATTGGGAGTTGTCCTGAAATCATCACATGGGGGCAATATGGTGTATTCGATACGATGCGAGTTCAAAACCACCAACAACGAAGCGGAGTATGAGGCCTTGATCGCTGGAATGGATATGGCATATAACTTAGGAGCACGATGGCTACACGTACGAAGTGATTCACTACTAGTTGTGAACCAAATCAATGGCGAATTCCAGGCAAAAGATTCAAAGATGATATCGTACCTCAAGATTGCAAAAGATAAGATCGCACGATTCGATAAGTTCTCGATAGAACAAATCCCAAGAGAACTGAACATGCAAGCCGATGCCTTGGCTAACCTGGGGTCCGCATTCAACGAACCAACTCTAGAAAGTGTTCCGATAATACATCTTATGTCACCAACAATCGAAGAAGTTCAAATGATCGAAGAAAACCACGATTGGTCGCTTGATATATGGAACTACCTCAAGAATGACCAACTCCCTGAAGACAAATTAGAAGCCCGGAAAGTCAGACTTAAAAGCTCTCGATACACGATCTTCGATGATCAGCTGTATCGAAGATCCACAACGGGTCTAATCTTACGATGCGTGGTAAATAAGCAACAAATCGGTCAAATCCTTCAAGAGATGCACGACGGAGAATGTGGAAACCATTCTGGGGGCAGAAGCCTTGCTAACAGAATCTCGAGACAAGGGTACTATTGGCCTACTCTTCGAGAGGACTCGATAAGGTATGTTCAAAGGTGCGATGCTTGTCAAAGACACACAGGTACGTCACATCTACCTTCTGAACCCCTACACTCTGTCTTAATCCCATGGCCATTCATGCGATGGGGGATGGACATCGTAGGAAAATTGCCACCTGCTCCAGGTCAAAAAGTGTTTTTACTTGTTCTTACTGATTATTTCTCTAAATGGATCGAAGCCGCAGCTTTCTCACAGGTTAGAGATAAAGAGGTTATCTCCTTTATCCAAACTAACATTATTTACAGGTTTGGAGTACCATCAGAAATAACGTGCGATAATGGGTCCCAATTTATAAGTGAGAGAACTCGAAAGTTCTGCGATGAACGTGGGATAAAGCTCATCACATCGACCCCAAGATATCCACAATCCAACGGCTTGGCTGAATCTAGCAATAAGACCATTATTAATTCTATTCGAAAGAGGTTGAAAGCTGCAAAGGGTCGATGGGTTGAAGAGTTACCATCTGTTTTGTGGGCAAATCGCACGGCGCCTAGAACCTCAACTGGACAAACTCCCTTTTCCCTGGTATACGGATGTGAAGCAGTCCTTCCGATCGAATCACAAGTTCCTGTTGCTCGACATCGTACGATTAAACAAAACTCGATAGACTTGTGTTACGATATCGATGCTTTGGAAGAACTAAGAGAGAAAGCCTTTCAAAAAATGGCATCGCAGAAAGCCATGGTCGAACGTTACTTCAATAAAAAGGTGAAGATCAAGGTATTTCAAGTTGGAGATCATGTCCTACGACGTGTCTTTCCAAATACACAGGAATCGAACGCTGGAAAACTTTCCATCAAATGGGAAGGACCTTACATCATTACTAAGATCGTTGGGAAAGGTGCTTATAAGATTTCAACCATCGAAGGTAATGAAATCCCACGTAGTTGGAATGCAACTCATCTGAAGAGGTATTACTTCTAAAACCCTTTTTATTTTCTTAAATATTTTATCGAATGATTACTGACTTAGGCATCGGAGCGCCGTTGGTCAATCCAACGGCCACCCCTTAGCCAATTTTATTCGCAGGTAACGCACGACTATCGCAAGACATCGCACGACTATTGCAGACATCGCACGATCTATGGCAAGTAACGCCCAATAAAAGATAATGCTTAAAACGCATGAAATTTAAAAAGATGCATCAAACTTAACATATTCGCAAGAATGCAAGTCAAAACGCTGAACGCACGATTAAACAGAAACGTTTCTATAAAAATTTAAATGCCTTAGACGCACGACAAAAATCGCAAGTAAAAAACGCACGATCATTAAAGCCTTAAGCATACAACGAAAACGCACGATTATCTATTTGCTAAAAGTACTTAAGACAAAAATAAAGTACTAAGTCAACATCGTACGATTGCAAAAGTAGATAATTTCATTAAAAAAGTACTTAAAGTACTATGATTACATCGAATGATAATAAAATTTAAACTTCAGGGGTGGCCTCTACGCCAACACCCTCTCCTACACTAGCTTCTACGATAGGAGGAACGTCTTCAGCAGCCTTGTCTACGATGCCGGATCCAGAGGCATCTTCATTTTTATCCTCCTCCTCGATCATCGTGACTTCAGCCTCCTTGCTCTTTTCAGCACCCTCCTCCTCTTCATCAGCATCCTTGGCATCATCAGCATCCAGGAGCTCATCAGATCCCATCAACTCGCGATAGGCCTCCAACTCCCCTTTGAGTGACTCGATGGTTTGCGTGCCACCAACAGGTTGGCGTATAACGGCTGCACGGGCCACCATCCTTGCTAAAGCCATCTCGTCCTAGAGATCCTGGATCTCAGAGGAGGATGCCTTCTCACGATTAGCATATTCCCCTCGTAGAGCTTCAAGCTCTTCCTCCAGCTTCATCGCACGATTATTGGAGGCAACTAACCTCGCATGTTGCTCAGATTGCAAGTGCTCAGCATCCTCCAACCTGGCCTCCAGATCATCCAACTTGACCTGTTTAGCATCGAACTCAGCCTCCATCTTTGCCATCTTCTCCTTTGCCTTCTTAGCCTCATTCACCGCAACTCTTTCACTGGACATCTTTATCTTCATGTCCCTCTGAACGGTCTCCAATCTTTGGTGAAGACCGAGACACGCCTGGAAGGCCTACATAGACATAAGATGGTTAGAACACACGATTATAAAAACGTAAGATAAAACATCGTAAGATAAAAGAAAGCTTACCATGAAAGAATATCCAACTGCACCAGCATCGAGCTCGCTGATCCGGCGTGTATCCATGTGAGCCTTCTGTGAAGGAAGAAGGTACTGTTCGATGGCAGGGAAAAGGTCATCTTGGTTGATGACATCACCATCAAGGAAGTTCGAAGGCAAGGATATGTGGATCGATGTCTCACCCTCCTTCCCCTTCGAAGGTTTAGCTGGAGTTCTCTTCTCCTTTGGCATCGTAGAAGACATCGTAGGAGGAGGAGCGCTATGAATCGGGGTCGCATCAACCACATCGTCCGCCTGTTGTGCGGCATCCTTCGATGAGATCGAAGCACCCGAAGAAGACCTCGTCTTCTTAAGTTGTGGCTCCATACCACTAATTCCCTTCTTCTTCTCCAAGGCCCTCTTGGCCGCCGCCATGTTGGCCATCTTCTTCGAAGGCTTCTTTTGACCTGAAATAAGCAAGAAACGCACGTTAATATCGCACGATAAACTTAAGAAAACATAAGAGGATAAAACTCATCGAACGATTTACCTTCCATCTCTTCTTCTTCTCTTTCTTCTACTTCTTCTTCGCTCAACACTTGAACTTCAAGCTCTTCGTCGCTGTCATCTCTTGGACTTTTCCCCTTCGATTTTGCGTACGATATTTCTTGAACACCGTATTCCAAGAAACGATTGACAGCCTCAGTGGATTCCTCGAAAGTAAACTCGATCTCTGCAAAAAGAACACACGATAAGAAATTATACGATAAGATCGAACAAAGCAAAATACATAAAACAACCTATACCTAGTGGGTTCCATTCTGGAGCCACCCATCCACCTTCCTCCAAAACCGACGAGGATCGCACGAACGCGTATCGAGCCTTCCACCCTCGATCAAACGCTTGGGTACCATGTACTAACATGGCATCACCCCTACCCTTGGGATAAATCCCATATCTATCATAATCAGAAACCTTCACGGTGTACGCCGTGAGAAGGTCATCAACGGTGAAAGGGGCTCTACCCCAATTTTCAGTCACTCGCTCGATAACGCTCACAACCCTCCAGAATTGGGGCATGAGCTGGCCAGGAGAAAGACTAAATCGTGTCATGAACGCACGAGATAGAGGACTGTAGGGCCAGGTGAACCCAATCTTAAAAGGGTATTCGAACAAGGCAAAGAAGCCTGCCGGAGCATCGGCGGGTCTAACTTCGCCAGGTGATTTGATTACGGCATCCTTAGGCATCCTAGCAAGTTTCCTAAGATGGATTAGGTCGATTTCTCCCTGGATTGTACTCTTAACCTCCATGATTTCTCTAAAACTTAGACGATCTAAACTTCTATACAACCTATCAAAACGCAACAAATCGAAATTCCTAGGATTCTTCTTAGCCCTAACTTTCAAACACATGAACTGAATTGAAACAAGGAAGAGAAAGATACCTTATAGGCGAATTGGGACTAAATCTTCTTAAAGATTAGAAGGATTCGGTTGGAATTTGAATTCGAAATTGGAAAAGATTTTGTGATAATGACCGAAAATCAATCTTTTATACAAATTAAACTCTTCCCCAAGTAATTGAGGTCGAATCAAGCATCGACACCTGTCCCATATAACCGTTGTATTGACAGCTAGCAAATAACCAAGTTATAACGCCGTTAACATATGAAACTGTTCATATTCGACAAATTAATCACGATAAAATTGATGTACTAACGATTTGATTTTACAGATGTATGATTCAGAAAATCTATAACATATTTTCTAAATCTTGGGGGCAAACTGTTTAGGTGAAATTTTATCATCGAACGATCGAACGATTGGAATCGTAAGATATCTTCCAGGATGATATTCCTGTATTAAGATAAGGTCCTGGAATAAAGATATAACTACCATCAAACAAAGACAAGTGATCATCGAAGATAAAAAGAAGTAGATCGTGCGATATCATCATATGATCGTACGATTGAACTAACGATATACATGTTCAAGTTTGCTCTTATTGCAGGAAAGCTTATCCAAGATAACCTCGAAGCATAGTCATCGCCTATCAAGCCTGATATGACCGTTGGAACAAAATATGCTCTTCACTAAAGAACCTGAACGTTACGATCGTGAAACCAGCGCCGGTTATAGCCGTTGCATTTATGGCTCAATAATGAACGAACGATTACAAGTTCAACAGCTATAAAAGAGAGTCAAGATTATACACTCAAGACAACGGATTCTGAGAGAGAAATAGCAATACTAATATTATTCTCTGTATTTACGTTCGATAGCATTCATTTCCTTATTGTAATCGTACGATACAACTGTAACATCGAGGATATCACCTCTTATTGGTGATCAATAGTGCAACGTCGACTACCCTATTTAGTCGGCCGCAGGTTTTTTCCTCGATTCTGAGGTTTTTCCTGCGTCATCAATCTTTTTGTCCATTTACTTTCATTTATCGCACGTTTTATCGAACAAGAGTTCTTTCTTTTGACGATTTTGCCTCACGACATCTTACGATAATAACTTAAGTAAATTTTTACACAAACAGTGGCTGTCAAGAATATTCTGAAGTACCTGAGGCGTACTAAAGAGATGTTCTTGGTCTTTGGAGGTTCTGAGGATGAGATTAGTGTCACTGGTTATTCAGATGCTAGTTTCCAGACCGACATAGATGATTATAGATCACAGTCAGGGTACGTTTTTACCCTAAACGGAGGTGCGATCTCATGGAAGAGCTCAAAGCAAGACACGATAGCAGACTCTACCACCGAAGCCGAATACATTGCAGCTTCAGATGCAGCATAGGAAGCTGTCAGGCTCAGGAAGTTTATCACGGATCTAAGAGTCGTAGCCAGTATCTCTAGACCAGTGGATATTTACTGTGATAACTCTAGGGCTGTGGCACAAGCTAAAGAGCCCAGAGAACATCACAAGTCGAGACATGTACTGCGGAAGTTTCACCTCATCCGGGAGATTATCGGAAGAGGAGATGTAAGGATATGCAAGATTCCGACGGACGAAAATGTAGCAGATCCGCTTACAAAGCCGCTAGCTAGAGTAAAGCATGAGTCTCATGCTAATTCCATTAGAATGCAGTACCTGGATACTAGTAGCTACTTTAGTTTTTGATTATCACTGTGGATTAATTTTTGCGACTTTATATCATGTAAGTTTTATTATTTCACTGTGTGCTGAAAATAAGAAGGATTTTATTCATGATTGTCTCAAATTAACCAGTTTTAACATATTTAATTATCCCTGATTTTATATACAAGTCTTGTAAGAAAAATCTAAAGTTCCGTAGCTACTTGTTAAGGTGGGAACCTTACCAAGGTTGTAACGCTATTATCGGTGTTTGGTGATTTATTCAACGTAACGAATAAAATCATAGGTGATGTGGCCAAACATTCATAGATACTCATCAGAGTGCCTGAGTATTGGAAGTGACCAGTTTCAACTCTGCTCCATGGAGCCTACGTCATGAGCATTGACTTGATGATAGGTTGTCCTTAGACCTGAGATATTTGGTCTGAGAATGTGAGGACTGTTTTACTCTTAGCACGTTCTAACGCTACGCCGTAACAGGGTGGCCATACGGGGTGTGACTAGATGCAGCGGAAGCCATGTGACCAGATGTAGATAGTCAAGAAGGGATTTACACCTCTGTAAAAGGAGATATATTTCCAGGCCCCTTGACGATTGAGATTGGCAGAAATGCGTGGCCACGCTCGGATAGAATAACAGTTGTTATTTGGAAAGTTCCGTTACCGGAGGCAATCGAGATCAGAGTCAAGAAAGCTTGAGTTTAAGATTGAAGTCCTCCGCTCCATGTCTAAAACTCACTTTAGAAATATCGCGTGTAAAAGGAATGAACCTGTGTACAATTCTAGCGAGAATTGTATCTCTGGATATAAGAGATCTTATAACCTGGTTAACCTAAGTGTCTGGCTAGGGACCTTCTTAGGCTAATGGTAACAGTTGAGTTACTCGTCTGGCACAAGTGGGAGTCTGAAAGGATTATGTGCAAGACTGTAACTAGGTTTACCGTGTCCAATGTTATAAGACACTAGTGGGTCACACTGCTACACACCCGAATAGAGATCAATTGGATTTACTAATTGTGTGGAATTAATTAATTAGTGTAATTAATTAATTGAGAGAGAAAATAAATAATAGATAGTTTATTTATTATTTATTGGATAAATATTAATATTTAATTAATAATAATATATGGAAAGGTTTAATTAAAGCCTATCGGGCTTGATAATTAAACGGGCTTTTTTTCTATTAGGTTATTACCATATTTAGTTCTATAAATATATGGTTAAACCTAAAGGTTTATTCATTGAACTGATTAGAAAACTTGGAGAAAAAGAAAAGCCAAAAACCCTTCCCTCTCTCTCTCCCAAAATCGACACACACACACATAGTCAACCAGTTTCGGTTTTGAGTATCCGGGTAATCCTAAGGCGGTCTAGCAGCGGTTCTCGTGGTGGTGCAGTAGCGGTGTATTCCCCGTTAGCATTCCAGAAAATCATTGGAAAGGAAACCCTAAAGGTATTGTTCCAAACCCTCTCATAATTGTATCTAAACCCGTTTAGGTTGGATCTTCTGGTTTGGGAATTTCAGTTTCATTCCGTTGTGCATGTTTTGTTTATTGTTTGTAATTCCTGACAATTTAGTCCCTCTAGGGAAATTTGGCACGGTACTACCCGGTGAATAAATAATTACCAAAACAGATCGCACCACCCGGGACCTGGACATACTATGGCCGGTACCACCCGGAGATAATTCGCAGAGTTTTTATCCCCTCCAGTTTTAGTTTGAACGCGGGCGCTCAAGGTGTATTCACTCATAACGCCCTACGTACCTTACACCGGAGGTGTCCCTAAAGTGGGTTGCACTTACTGATCTATGATTTTAACAAGGGTTCCAAAAAAATGCTAGTTTTCAAAAACTTGGATCCAAACACAAACTGTATTTGTATCCATTTTATTTTAAAAGATTCATTCAGTTTATATTTAATTTTTAGCTACGCAATAAAATCAACCACGCAATTAAATATAAACTACAACCTCATAGCCATAACCCTTAAAGCTATTGTTGTTTTGTGAGCCAACACAAAACAACGGTCTCAATCCTAAGTGACAAAATTCTTCAACTTCTGGCACTCCCACTGGCTCTGAGATCCATGGTTGTTGATGCGGTAATTATCGTATATAAAAAGCGAAACAAGTTTTAACCTCTAAACCCTAGCCACTGTTACCACATTCACAGGCAAGCGTACCTGATCGTGAGTAATATAGTGTAGGAAACTCCAGGTATCGTATCTACCACTGGGAACGGTCAAGTTATGTAGACTAATAATCTTGACTAGTTTAATTAATCTAAAGCTATTGGGGGTTTTATGAAGATGGTTTGAATAATTAAAAAACAACTAATTAACTAAGAAGCAAAAGACAACTTATTTAATTAACTAACTAGAAAATACAAAGAAAGTAATTTAAACTGATAAGAGAAAAACAGTAGTACTTATCATGGTATAACGACTCCCCAAGTGGACGATTTAAACTGGCCGAAGGTATGGTTGTTTTGGTTATTGTAGGAATTTAAGTCTAGGACACCCTAACATGTGACGTTTACGGTTGTCAACTAGGTTGGTCTTCCTAGTCCTAATACATAGACTGATTGTCAGACAATCTAGTACCAGCCACCCAATTCTATCACTATTGCACGAAATTCTAATATCTGGCTGCTCTCGGTCTGAGCTAACCACCTAACACAACTCTCCGGGTTTCCAAAGGGAATGTCAAGAGAGGTTGATTAACCTATCTGAGTGTATCTATCTATGTCAAACAGATACACCCAACCAACGTATTCAAATATCCATACAATACGAATCAAACCTGAACCGTAAAACACATTCAATAAACCAAAAACAAACCAATAAATATTAAATCACAAAAACATCATCCACAAGGTTCATCTACCACAATAAGTACCACTAAAGAAAACTACTCACTAATCATCACTAAAACAGCAAAAACAAAAGTAGAGACAGACATTATACTGACCGTACAACGATAGATGATCGAGAATTAAAACTCCGTAACGTATCGGCACAACTCTCTCTCTCTCTTTCTCACAAACTAAGACTCTAATGATTTATGCCATAGGATTCATGATTTTCAACTGAAGGAGGAGGCCAATATTTAAAAAGGGGAGTCGGAGCTCCTTTCGCCATCGCGAGACACTTAATAAAACCCTAGGTTTTCCATCTTTGCAAACTTGGCGACGCCAAACTTGAAAACTCGCGGACGCGAAATGCTCACTGGATTGAGTTTTTCCAATTTCCACGTTTTTTTGCCTTTTTCCGTACTTTTCCGTTCCACGGCCTCCAAAACCTACAAAAGTGAGAATCGGTCCAAAATGTGAGTAATCAGATCAGAAATGGGTGAGAAATGGGATAAAATCAGACAATTAAGCACGACCAAAACATGTATAATTTTGGTGTTATCAAAATCCCCACACTGAAGCTTTGATTGTCCTTAATCAAGAGACTGAAAGATAAGAAAAATAACGCCAAAATTATCTCCACCCAAGATCATCCAAGAAAACAAAGAATACTCACACAGTCGAACATAAGAATAAGATACATCAAGCAATCGGATACCAAGATCAACCTTTTACCCTCACAAAGTATGTATGATAATTCAAAGTGTATCTCTCGGGGGGTAAAAGTGTATGTATGATAAGTGATCACACCAATACTCGACTAATTCCCGCATGCATAAGCGTGTTAACAAATCTAATCTCCACCACTGAGAAGTTTTCAACCGTCAAAAGGACTTTAGGGTTGTAATGTTAGGCTAAGGGTAAAGGGTAGGATACAGGATATATAAGTGATTAAGGATTGCAACAAAAACTCAAGAAACTCAATCAGTAATGATCCAACATTTTTAAGAAACATCTGACTTTTGGAATTATGCACTTTTTCTCGGGATGAGCTTTTTCTTCCTTTTTAGTATCGCCCTAAGCATATTGCTTATTTGTGGCTCGAATTTTTTTTTTTCTTTTCTTTTCTTTGCACATTTTCTGTTTCTCTAGCTTTGACTCTTTTCTTTCTTTTGATATTTATTTACTTTTCTTTGAGTCATTCTTTTCTTTTCTTTTCAAAATCAATCCCCCTTTAATTGTTAGATATGAAAAAAAATATGGATCACGACATCTCAAGTTCTCAAATTTAAGTCACGGCCAAAGGATAGATAAAAAGATAGGCTAAAGGATATATGGTGATAAGGGTAAAGAAATGAAAGGCTAAGGCTCAAAAATGGTTTCAAGGGTTAAAGTACTAAAGGTGAGTACTTTCAAAAGTTCGGCTAGGCACGTTAAATAACCTTAAGATGAGGTTATCTAACAAAGGCTAAAAGGGTTAGAAACGAAGGCCTCTATCAGTGCAATGGTGATAAATACTTCTCTTATGTGGTCTCGACAAGCATTCAAAGTGACAAGTTCCACCTTGGGTCAAAGTCGGTATTCCTCACGAAATAATAAACAATTAAGCTCCAACTCTCAAAGGAATAGGGTGAGGCACTCGTGGCAATTTGTATTCCAAGGCATCCTTTTACTCAATTAATCCCATTCAGTGTTCTTCTACGCAAGCAACTAAGATCCAAAAACAATCTCAGATTTTGAAAAAAATTGGGGTCAACTCTCAAAGCTTTCAAAATTTTGAAAAACGACAGATCAAAAAGCAAAAAGTGAACCCATTTAAACAGATAAGTCTACATAACCCCCTCCCCACACTTAAAATTTGCAGTGTCCTCAATGCAACAATCCAAACAATTAAGGAGTAATTGGGAAAAATAGAAACTTCCCGGGTTGTGTGACACAATCTGATCTGAGAGAGAGTGTTCCGGAATCGTGCTCGGTTCAAGATCATAAACGGCTGTATCTATTACCAAAAAGAAAAAGAAAAAAGTAAAAAACGAACAAAAGAAAAATAAACCAACTAAAGCAAACAATTAAAACAACAAAAACAAAAGTAGAGACCGTACAACGATAGATGATCGAGAATCAAAACTCCGTAACGTATCGGCACAACTCTCTCTCTCTTTCTCACAATCTAAGACTCTAACGATTTATGCCAGATGATTCATGATTTTCAACTGAAGGAGGAGGCCAGTATTTAAAAATGGGAGTCGGAGCTCGTTTCGCGATCGCGAGGCTATGGTCTCGCGGCGTGAGACACTTAATAAAACCCTAGGTTTTCTATCTTTCCGAACTTGGCGACGCCAAACTTGAAAACTCGCGGACGCGAAATGCTCACTGGATTGAGTTTTTCCAATTTCCACGTTTTTTCGCCTTTTTCCGTACTTTTCCGTTCCGCGACCTCCAAAACCTACAAAAGTGAGAATCAGTCCAAAATGTGAGTAATCAGATCAGAAATGGGTGAGAAATGGGTGAGAAATGGGGTAAAATCAGACAATTAAGCACAACCAAAACATGTATAATTTTGGTGATATCAGTTGTCGTCTTTCCTTCGTCTGTAGTAATTTTAATATCCAACTATTTTTTAAAACGGGACATAAAATTGGCTCGCAGGCCTCTCGGGAAAATTAATTATAAATAAAAATTTACAAGAGGGTGGCAAATGGCACGCAGACCTCACTTATTATAACACAACAAAATAAAACACAACCACTGGCAAAAGGGTTCGGCTATGACAAAACACAACCATATAATAATTAAACTAAATTATTAAATTAACTATTTTGATAAAACATGGATTTCGATAAAATTATAAAATCAAACTGAATTTTATAATTGATAATGAGATAAAAACGTTATCAAAATTATTATCTGGGACTAATTAATCCTTTATCGTCGATGTTTATCGAGAGTTAAGCTTATCGTTACACAACCGATAACGATCGTTAGATTTGCGAAAAGCTTTACGGTAACCGGTGGTTCATTAGTAACAAACGGTTATCACAAACCACCGTGCCACCAATATCGCCTTTTTCCGGTGACGACAACACCGAAGTATCGCTCCCATTACCGGCGGCACACGACGACGACCGCAGCAACAAAAACCACGCAACCACCAATCGCCGCTGCCGGCAATTCAAGTTACAAGCCTCGCCACCACCGATCCGCCTAATCGAGGCTGTCGATCGGTTGTATCCGGCCATCGCAAAGATAACAAACACCACCGCCACCTTCAGGCTTTCGCCAGCGATTGAAACAGCGGCATCCACCACCGCCGCTGCCATCGCCAACCGACGACAGCAACAATGATGGCCGACGACACCATCGACGGTGGCGTTTGATGAATTGTGCGGCTACGGCCGCTGCCACCACACACACCACCATCGCCGATTGCCGGCTTTGGTGGTTGGTTCGATTTATCGATCGCTGCCACCATCGACCGGCAATGGCGGCAACGAACTCGTCACCACCATCACCGGCCGCCACGGACAGAAGCGGCGATTGGCCTTTGCTGCTGTGGCTTGGTCGATCGAATACCACCGTATGGCCACCGTCTCTCGGTGGTCGATTGTGCTGTGGTTTTATCGTCTGGCGATCGGCCGGTGGTTTGGTCGGCTAACTGCCGCCGTTCCGCCGCCGATTGCCACGAACAAACGATTTTACGATAAAAATCTGATTTTTATAACGAATGAATAAATTTCAGATTCTATAAACGATAAGTAAAACGAAATCCTTTTTATCAAAAACACAAACAATTCAGATCTGAATGATTATGGAAGTGGCTCTGATACCACTGTTGGGAATTGGAGAGCGATAAACGCGCAGCGGATAAAAATATTTTGATTCCCAATCACGGATCCATCCAAACCAAACAGATACAATCGAGGGTGTTTTAGTGAGTTTACCTTTTTCCCAAAAATCACCGGAACGCAAGCAGGGGATACACCACTACTGACACCATGTGAGACAGGCTGCAAGACCACCGTGATTGATCAAAAAAACGACTCCGGTCGTTTGTGTGTGTGAGAGGTCGGCGGCAAGAAGGGAGAGAAAGAGAGAGTAATTTTTTGGGATTCAAGGTTATCTGGTTTATCACCTTAAGCCTCTATTTTTAAAGATAAATAAGGCAATGATTGTATCCAATTATAATTCCTTTATAATTATCTCCTTAATTAATTAATCAAACTGATTAATTATATTTAATAAATAATTAACTAATTATTTATTCCTTTCTCTCCTTTTAATAATTAAAAACAATTAATTATTTTTCACACACATATAGTCCAAACGTTCTCAAATTAGGTGTGCAGCGGTGTGACCTACTACTGTCTTATAACATTGGACACGGTAATCCCTGTTACTGTCTTGCACACAATCCTAACATTCACATACGGGTAATATTAAGGGGTTTTAGCTACAACTTTAGGTTTATCACGAGGGATTATCCGGAAATCTGATGGTACTACACCACTACTGCACCATCGCGAAATCCGACTGCTAGACTACCTAAGGATTACCTGAAAACACGAACCTAACTGATTTACGTGTGTGCTTTGTGTTTATCGATCATAAATCGAAAAGTGTTTTGGTTTGTGTTTGCATCGATCGATCGAGAGAGAGAAGAGAGAGAGAGAGAGAGAGAGAGAGGAGAGAGAGAGAGAGAGAGAGAGAGGAGAGAGAGAGAGAGAGAGAGAGAGAGGAGAGGAGAGAGAGAGAGAGAGAGAGAAGGAAGAGAGGGAGTGGGGTTTTTGTCTAGGTTTCTTTTTAGATGAAAGTAACTAATCAATCAAACCCTTAGGGTTACCCTAATTATATAGAGTTAAACATGGTAACTACCCAAACTCGTTTAATTAAAAATCTTGTTTGCTTTAACTAAACCAAACCCATTTAATTAATTAAACTATTAATAAAATAAAACTTTCCACTTATATAATTAATTATTAATTAATTTAACTATAAAATATTTATCTATTATTTTGTTTATCTATAAATAATAAATAACTATTTATTATTTATTCTCTCCAATAATTAATTTAACTAATTAATTATTTCCCACACATTAAATGGTAATCCCAAATGATTTCTAATTGGGTGTGTAGTAGTGTGACACACAAATGTTTTATAATGTTGGACATGGTAAACATCTGTTACTGTCTTACAAAAAATCCTACAGACTCCCACTTATGCTAGACAAGTAACATCGTTGTCCACCATTAGCCTAAGAAGGTCCTTAGCCACACACATAGGTGAACCAGGTTATAAGATCTCTTATATCTATAGATACAATCCACGCTTAAATTGTACAGGTGATGCGGTAATTAACGTATATAAAAAGCGGAACAAGTTTTAACCTCTAATGCCTAGCCACTGTCTTACCACATTCACAGGCAAGCGTACCTGATCGTGAGTAATATAGTGTAGGAAAGTCCAGGTATCGTATCTACCACTGGGAACGGTCAAGTTTATGTAGACTATTATTCTTTACTAGTTTAATTAACCTAAAGCTTTGGGGGGGGGGGGGGGGTTTATGAAAAAGGTTTAATTAATAAAAAGACAACTAAATTAACTAAGAAACTAAGAAAGCGAATAAAAGATTATGTAAAACTATATGAATGAAAACAATAGTACTTATCATGGTATACTGATTCCGTAAGTGGATGATTTAAACAGGCCAAAGGTTTGGTTGTTTTGGTTATTGTAGGAATTTAAGTCTGTGACACCCTAGCATGTGAATATTATGGCTGTCAACTAGGTTTTTGGTCCTCCTAATCCCAATACATAGACTGTTTGTCAGGCAATCTAGTACCAGTCACCCAATCCTATCTCTATTGCACGGTATTCTACTACCTGGTCGCTCTCGGTCCGAGTAACCACCTAACACAACTCTTCGGGTTACGAAGGGAAGGTCAACAAAGGTTGATTAACGTATCGGAGTCTATCTATCTTGGTCCAACAGATACACCCAACCAACGAGTTCAAATAACCAAACAATATGAATCAGATCGGAACCATAACATACATTCAATGAAACAAAAACAAACCAATAAACATTAAATCATAAAATCATCATCCACAAGGTTCATCAACCATAATAAATACCACTACTGAAAACTATTCACTAAACATAATAAAGTCAGAAAACAAGAGAGTAGAAACAGACATTATACCGACAGTACAACAACGGATGATCGACAACCAAACCCCGCAGCGTATCGGCACAATAACCCTCTCTCTCTCTAACATTAATGAACTCAGAACTACACACAAAGTTGGCTCTATGTCAACTGATGGAGGAGGCCAGTATTTAAAAGGAGAGACTCGGAGCCCGTTTCGCGATCACCAAACGGCAACCTCGCAGCACGAAACACTTAGGTTAAACCCTGGATTTCAACTTTGACGAACTTGGTGGCTCCAGACTTGAAACTTCGCGGACGCGAAATGGCTACTGGATTGACTTTGTGCAATTTTCACGTTTTCTCACCTTTTTCTGTACTTTTCCGTTCCACGGCCTCCAAAACCTATAAAAGTAAGAATAAGTCCCAAGTGTGAGTATTTAGACCAGAAATGGGTGAGAAATGGGGCGAATTCATTCAATTAAGCATAACCAAAACATGTATAATTTTGGTGTTATCAAAATCCTCACACTTAAGCTTTGATTGTCCTCAATCAAAAGACTGAAAGATAAGAAAAATAACGCCAAATTATCTCCACCCAAGATCATTCAAGAGCACAAAGAATACTCACATAATTGAACACAAGAACAAGACACATCAAGCCATTGGATACCAAGATCAACGTTTTACCCTCACGTAGTATTAATGAAAATTTAAAGTGTATCTCTCGGGGGTAAAAGTGTATATATGATAAGTGATCACACCAATAATCGACTAATTCCCGCATGCATAAGCTTATCACCAAGTCTAATCTCCACCACTGAGAAGTTGTCAACCGTCCAGAGGACTTTAGGGTTGTAATGTTAGGCTAAGGGTTAAGGGTAGGATAAAGGATATATAAGTGACTAAGGGTTGTAGCAAAAACCTGAAAACCAATTAGTTTGGGAATCCAATTTAATCATCTGACTTTTGAGATTTTTAGAGCTCGAGATTTCTATCACTTCCACTATTGTATTGCTTATTTGTGGCTTCGATATTTTTCTTTTCTTTTAAGCCCATCGACTCTTTTGATTTTGCATTTTATGAGTCGTTTTCTCTTTTGCTATCTTTCTTTTCTAACTTCTTTTCTTCTCTTTCTTTTCTTTTCTTTTTCAAGCTCTATATTTTTTTTTGAACTTCAACTCTTTTCACAATCCCTTTCTCTATTTGTCAGATTTCATAAAATGGACCAAAAACATGAAAAGTATTCAACCTTAAGCTACGGCCAAAAGATAGATAAAAAGAAATGGCTAAAGGATAAATGATAATGGGTTAAGAAATGAAAAGGCTAAGGCTTCAAAGGGTTTTCAAGGGATAAAGTACTAAAGATGAGTACTTTCAAGAATTCGGCTAGGCAAATTAAATAACCTTAAGATGAGGTTATCTAACGAAGGCTAAAAAGGGTTAGAAACGAAGGCCTCTGTCAGTGCAATGGTGATAAATACTTCTCTTATGTGGTCTCGACAAGCATTCAAATGACAAGTTCTACCTTGGGTCAAAGTCGGTATTCCTCACGAAATAAACAATCAGGCTCAAACTCTCAAAGGAATAGGGTGAGGCACTCATGATAATTGGTATTCCAAGGCATCCTTTTACTCAAATAATCTCATTCAGTGTTCTACTACGCAAGCAACTAAGTTCCAAAAACAGTCTCAGATTTTGAAAAAAATTGGGGTCAAGTCTCAAACCTTTCAAAAATTGGAAAAACGACAAACCAAAAATCAAAAAGTGAACCCATTTAATCAGATAAGTCTACATAACCCCCTCCCCACACTTAAAATTTGCAGTGTCCTCAATGCAACAGTTAAAACAATTAAGGAGTAATTGGGAAAAAGAGAAACTTCCCGGGTTATGTGACGAAATCTGATCTGATCTGAGAGAGAGTATTCCAAAATCGTGCTCGGTTCAAGATCATAGATCGCTGTATCTATTACCAAAAAGAAAAAAGAAAAAGTAAAAACGAACAAAAGAACTAGAACTTACCTTGCCTCCTCAGTTCGCGTCGCGGAAGTTAAAATTTCGCGATCGCGAAGAGGCTTCTGTTTGGCTTTTGTCAATTTTTCATCGGGTTGTGATTTCCTTTGACTAACACTACAAAATTGATTAGAAAACATACAAAAACAAAAATAACTAAGAAAAACACGAGTTGCCTCCCGAGAAGCGCTTGTTTTTGTAACGAGTCGCGAGTCTGACTCGGGAGATCGACTAGGTAATTGGCCTTTTAGAAAGATGATAGACCTCGACATTTCTGACCGGGTCACCTTCATTGTAAAGTTTTAGTCTATGGCCATTTACCTTGAATTCTCCTCTCTCGGTCATTAGGTCCACATATCCGGAGGGATAGGCTTTTAAGACAACGTATGGACCTATCCACCGTGAATTTAACTTACCGGGGGAAAATTTAAAGCAAGTTTGATACATTAGTACCTTGTCTCCCTCCTTGAACACTTTTACTTCCTTTAGATGCGCATCGTGCCATTTCTTTCGCTGTTCCTTGTAGATTTCCGAGTTCTCATATGCAACAGATCTAAGCTCCTCCAATTCATGCAAGTTTATCAATCGTTCCTTTCCACTTGCAATATCGTCCAAGTGAACCTTTTTTAGCGCCCATAATGCTTTGTACTCGAACTCGAATGGTAGGTGACACGCTTTCCCGTAAAGCATTCGATAAGGAGTGCTTCCAATTGGCGTCTTATAGGTCGTACGATATGACCATAATGCATCTTCAAGCATTTGCGACCATATCTTCGGGTTGTTATCGACTGTCTTTTCCAAGATCCGTTTCAATGCCCGATTGGTATTTTCCGCTTGTCTATTTGCTTGCGGATGATAGGCGGTCGAAAACCGATGATGTACCCCATACCTTTTTAAGGTCTTTTCAAGAGGTAATTTGCAAAGTGAGTACCTCTATCGTTGATGATTGCCTTCGGACATCCGTACCTACAAACAAGAGATTTCACGAAGTCAACAACTACCTTGGCATCATTTGTGGGTGAAGCCTTTGCTTCGGCCCATTTGGAAACATAGTCAACTGCTACAACGATGTATTTGTTGCCTTTGGAATCAGGGAAGGGTCCCATGAAAGCGATTCCCCAAACATCAAACACTTCGCTAACGGTAATGCTATGTTGAGGCATCTCATCTTTCTTTGTGATTTTACCCGCTCTCTGACAGGCATCACAAGATTTTATTAAAGTGTGAGCATCCTTGAAAATCGTAGGCCAATAAAATCCCGACTCGAGGATTTTTCTGGCAGTGAGATTAGCTCCAAAATGGCCTCCCATGGGGCCTTTGTGACAGTTATCGAGAATGTCCCAAGCAGCAGGGCCTGAGACAAATCGACGGGGCATCCTATCAGATCCTATTCTAAACAAATGGGGTTTGAACCAAAAGTAATGCTTTAGGTCTGAGAAAAACTTACCTTTTTGTTGATGAGTCATACCTTTAACGAGAACACCGGCGGCAAGATAGTTTGCAAAATATGCATACCAAGGTATAGGGTCCTCTCCTATGGTCTTAATCATATTGAGGTCCTCATCGGGGAATTTATCCCTGATGACTTCTATGCCCCCGGAATCCATGTCTGGATTCTCCAAGCGAGACAGATGATCAGCAGCCAAATTTTCAGCGCCTCTCTTATCTCTTACCTCTATATCAAACTCTTGCAACAGAAGTATCCATCGTATGAGTCTGGGCTTAGCATCTGGCTTAGCAAAGAGGTATTTAAGGGCAGAGTGATCCGTGTACACTATGATTTTGGACAACACAAGATAGGATCGGAACTTCTCAATGGCAGAAACGACCGCTAGGAGCTCCTTTTCAGTCGTGGTGTAGTTTTCTTGGGCATCGTTCAGAGTTCGACTCGCATAGCAAATCGGATGAAAATGATTGTTTATACGCTGCCCAAGACTGCACCAACGGCATAATCACTCGCATCACATATAATCTCAAAATGTTGATCCCAATCAGGCGGGACCATAATAGGGGCATTAGTCAAATGATGTTTCAAAGTTTCAAACGCAGAAATGCACTTCTCATCAAAAATGAAAGGTGCATCTTTTTCAAGAAGTTTAGTTAGAGGTCGGGTTATTTTTGAAAAATCCTTAATAAATCTCCTATAAAACCCGGCATGACCTAAGAAACTTTGAACCCCTTTTATGTTTGTAGGTGGAGGAAGCTTTGATATGGTGTCTATCTTAGCTTTATCCACTTCCAAACCATCTTTTGAGATTTTGTGCCCAAGAACTATACCTTCTCTTACCATAAAGTGGCATTTCTCCCAGTTGAGAACCAAATGAGACTCCTCGCATCGGGCTAAGACCCTTTCTAAGCTGTCTAAACAACCATCAAAAGAATTACCAAAAACAGAGAAATCATCCATAAAGACCTCCATACAATCCTCTATCATGTCCTGAAAAATGGTCGTCATGCATCGCTGAAAAGTAGCGGGTGCATTGCATAACCCAAAAGGCATACGCCTATAGGCAAATGTTCCAAATGGACAGGTAAAGGTCGTTTTCTCTTCGTCCTCGGGATCAATGGGGATTTGAAAATATCCCGAAAATCCATCCAGAAAGCAATAGTACTCATTTCCCACCAATCGTTCAAGCATTTGGTCTATGAAGGGTAAAAGGAAATGGTCTTTTCTAGTGGCATCATTCAGCTTCCTATAATCTATGCAAGCTCTCCACCCGGTGACAGTACGGGTGGGCAATAACTCATTGTTATCATTTGTGACAACCGTGAGTCCTCCCTTTTTGGGAACCACCTGAATGGGGCTCACCCACGGACTATCAGAAATAGGGTAGATGATCCCGGTATCAAGTATTTTGATAACCTCCTTTTTTTACAACCTCTTGCATTTTCGGATTAAGCCTTCTTTGTTTTTGCACGCATGGTTTGAAATTATCTTCCATTAAAATTTTATGCGTACAAAAAGAAGGGCTTATTCCGGGAATGTCCGAGATTTTCCAAGTTAACGCCTTTTTGTGTTTTTTCAAAACCGCAATAAGCTTTTCATTTTCATTGGCTGTTAGCAAGGCAAAAATAATTACTGGGAGAGAATTGTTACCTTCAAGAAACTGGCACTCGAGGTGTTCGGGCAGGTCCTTTAACTCCAAATTTGGTGGTTCCTCCAAAGAGGTCCTCACCCTAACCTTATCTTCCTGCTTTAACTCCTCGAATTCCTCTTTTTCTCTCTCCATGGTTTCATCCCATCTTTTCTCAATGGTGAAGCTTTCTTCCAATTCACTCCCTGGATCACCCTTTTTGAGGGTATCGAAAAGTGTGGCTGAGCATTCGGCATTCAAGAATGCTATTTCTTCTGCTCCCATCCTTGTCTTATTAGCCACCAACTCCTTCAGAAATCTTGTGTAACTCGGCACACCGACAATCAAGTCCACAAGAGGCACATTAATATCTACTCGCTTTATCAGTTCAATAAACTTACGATACTGGACCTCTTTCTTCTCTTTTCGCAGCCGTGCAGGACATGGCACTCGTGTAGGCACATGTGGTGTTGCAGACTCCTTTGGCCTGAATGTTTCCTCCCTGACTTCTTTTGTCGGGCGTGATGATAATTTGACCTTGTTAGTAATTATGTGCAGAAGTTGACAAACCAAAGATTACACATCCAATGTTATAAGACACTTGAGAGTCACACTTGTGAGGACCTGTAAAACGAACAAGTAAAATAACTCCAGTATAGAGAGATTAGATATATAATAGTCAATTATAAATCTATTGGGTGTTTTCTGTAAGAAACTCCAAAGTTGAAGGTTTCTATTATTAATTAAAAGGGGATTATATATTTATTAGTTAAATAAATATATAACTGGTTTTAATTAATTAATATATATATATATATATATACATTTGTTATTTAAATAAATATATATATGGTAATTATCCTAATATATATTAGTTAAATATATATGGTATTATTCTTTTCTTGGTGGAAAAGAAAGGGTTTATTTATGGATAATTATTGGAAAAAGGAAACTGAATATGATACAGATACTGTTTGCATCAATATAAAAATTCAGTTATGGCAAACCCTTTTTCAATTCATTCATTATTCACTCCAACCACAGAAACTGAAAATCTCTCTCTCCCTCGTAATTGACGCCAACCACAAGCCGAAGAAAGTTCGGGTTTTCGTTCGGGTGTTCGGGAATTCGGAGTTCTAACCGGCTAGAAGGTCCGTTCGTAGGGTTCATCACGGGTGGATCTATCTCAAGGAATTCAGGTAAACTTTCTAACACCCTATTATATGTATGAATAGATAAACAATAAACGATTGTGTGCTTTTCGGGTTTTTACACTTTTGCTTCCGCTGATCAGACCAGTTTGGTTTGATGTTCGGATTAACAGTTTGTTTTTCTGAACCGTGGCTCGAACCAGTTTGGTCCGAGGTCTCACAAACACTCAACAGTGGTATCAGAGCCACATGTTTACTTATTGTTTATCTCGTAACTATTTAGATCCGTTTTAAAATTATTTTAGTTGCATAAAATTCAAATTTTTATCAGTTTTGTATAAGGATTGGAATATTTTAAAAAAAAAAAACTTGATCTTTATCAGATTAGTATATGAATTAGATTTTTATCAGTTTAGATAAAAATTTGATCTTTATTAGATTAGTATGAGGATTACATTTTTATCAGTTTAGATAAAAATTTGATCTTTATCAGATGAGTATAAGGATTGGAATTTTATCAGTTTAGGTAAAAATTCGATTTTTATCAGATTCGTTTATCAATTTGCTAGCTTATCGTTTTATTGGATTCTTTGTAACCACGAACCACAACCACAATCTCGATTGCCGGAACCGCGGCCAAACCACCAGTCCAGTGGTGGCCACGGTGATCGCCGATGGCGGTTTTTACCGAAATCGATGGTCGACCGCCGCTGGCTGCCTTGTGGCCATGCCTAGCGGCGGCAGTGGCCGATTTGTTCAAAACCGCAACCACCACATGGTGGTGGCGGTGGTAATCGATGGCGACCAAAATCGCACCACCCGTTCGGTGGTGGCGATGGTCGATGTTGTTGTTATCGCCGGCTGGACACGGCTGTCATTGCGGTGGCGGCTGTAATTCGGTGACCGCCAGCCGCCTTGGATAAACCTTAGATGGTGGCGGCGACTTTTTTGTTTTGGGATCGCCGGCCACCGGAGCTCGGTGTATAGGCGACGGCCATTAGCACCTATCACGATGACAGCACGACATCGCCATTAGCACCTTGCGGCCATGCCTAGCGGCGGCGGTGGTCGATTGTTTTAGCACCACAGCCACCAGAAACCGCATCAGCGGTGGTGGTCGTTTTTGATTGAAATCGAAACCACCAGAAGCCACTATGGTGGCGGTGGTGATCGGCGATAATGAAACAAGTACGAAGACGACGGTGGTGGCTGAGGCGATTATGGATCGGGTTTTCAACGACCCCCAGTGACACACGGCGATCGGTGGCGGCTGTTTGCTCTCATCGTCGCCGACCACCCAGCCCCGTGGTGGTGGCAGTGGTTTGTGGTGGCTGTTTTTAGTCGCCGGCTGAAGATAAAGGCGGCAGTTGTTTGCCGTCCAGCAGTGAAGGTGGTGGCGGTATGATCCGCGGCGATGGTGATGGCGAATTGCTGTTATCGTCGCCGGTGCGGGTGTAAACCGCGGCTGCCGTCCTCAACCAAAGACGGTAGCGGTAGTCCGATTGAACAATCGGATGCGGCCTTATGGCCGGTGGCGATGGCTACATTTTGATGTTGCCAATCGTCACCGGATTTGCGGTAGCCGAGCCCACACCTTGCGATGGGCCGATTGATGATCCAACTCGTTTTACAAAAGCCCGATACATTTTTTTTCTAAAAATTGCGAATCCAATTAGGCCCATAGTTGTCAGTTTGATAACGGGCCCAAACCATGTAGCTTTTGGGCCACGTTCTTGTCCCAATAAGATTTATTAGGTGTTTAGGCTTTTAACCCAAATTAGATAATTATTTAATTATTTTTTAGTGAATTAAACCAAGTTATTTGATCCGTTTTGGTCTAATAGGCCCCGATGTCTTTTTCGACTGTCAGATCGAATCAAGACACGTATCATGGGTGTTGTCCCAATTAACAAAGAAATAAGAGAAGAAATGGATGGAAATCCTAAGATTGTGATTGAAATCAAATGAGCTTGAACAATAAGCAACAATGGTGGAAAGTTTGCCCAATTTGGTAATAATGAAATCAATACCAAAACCCTAAACATCCTTTACCTTTTATAGGTAGAAGGAAGTTACATAAAGTGTCAACAAAGGCCCCCGAGGTTCCAAACCTCAAACAGGGGCACTAACAAAAGACAATGTTTACAAACTAAGGAAATTAAGCTAGAAAGCAAGTAAGATAGTGAATTCTGACTCTTCACAACAAGAGGTCCTACAATCTCCCCCTTTGTGGAGAAGTCAGAATGGTGGTGGAAGCTCCAGAGCAGGCTCCCACTTGGACATCTGCAGGTATTCCTCCCACTCGCCAATTATCCGCGCTCTCATCTGCATTGCTGCTTCCACCCGCCTATACATCAACCGTTCCTTGAGCTTCTTCTCTATCAGCCTCATACCCTCCAGTAGTTTTCCTTTCACGTCTATGATCTTCCTCCTTCCCGGTAGTTCGTCAGCCAGAAGTCTGCTCTGCATCCCATTGTAGACGTAGAGAAGTGTCCCATTGCAGAACCTTGAGATCTCGCCAAACCGCATGAACCTGCGCTCCTTCTTCTTTCGGGTCATATAAAGAACTCCATGCTCCGGTATCCTGGTTGGCATGTATGGCGTGTACGCATCTATACCAGGTACGAGCAGATTCGGTCGGAGCAGGTTGACCTTCGGCTGGCGGCTTTCTATCGCGAGTTGGTAGTCCGTCACACGCGCAAGAGTGATTGTGTGACGAACATACTTCTTTAGAATCTCAGTGCCTTCGCGGTAATTCTCGGGTCGGAGGATCGGGCCTTGGAGGTATTTGATGAGGGAGAGAAGATCTTCTAGGTGCACCCGATCCAAGTCAGCTTCAGTGAAGGTCCAGTCTTGTAACTGTCCCCTTGGGATGCCGGTCCCATACATACGAACATCGTACGCAAGGAATAACTGATGGCCATGTTTGTAAGGACGCATGGCAGTTACCTTGATGAAACGACGTTGGATTCTTTGACGTCCATGGGTGGCCCAGTTGCACATCCGTTGGTGAACGTAGGCTGTCCTTCTTCTCTTGTTCCTGATGTGCGAGATCCCGAAGTAGACCTTTCGAGACCAAGCATGCAGCTTTTCCTGCTGGTAGATGCGGGTGAACGTTTCTTCTAGGAAAGGGCGAAAGATGATGGAGTGGTTCCAGTTGAGCTGGATAACGGTTGGTGCAGATGAATCTGGATCGGTTGAGTGGATGGTCCGTGGAGCGTCTGGAGTTGGAAACTTGAGCGCTGAGAGGAGGTTGGCGTAGTCAGGATCCTTGACGATGTCGTCTCCCTTCTGATAGACCCTTAGGCTCTGTGCAAGCGACCGAAGTATTTTCCAGGCCTCTTCCGGAATCTGGAAATCAGAAGGATCCGTCGGTGCTGCATCGGGAGGAACGACCGGCAACTGAGCTGTATCGGTCATCTGGGGAAACTGAACTACTTCCCCTGCTGGAATCGGCTCATAGTGCCAGCTCCCCATGTCCGGAATGTCTTCTGTCTCAGAGTCGACATAGGGAGCCTCGGCGGCATCGGAGTCTGTAGGAGCACTCGAGGGGACGGCTGAGGAACCTGGAGCTGTTGAACCGGAGCCGGAACCAGGTTGGAGGTCGGTGCGAAGCCTTTTTGAAGCTTGCACCTCCCCCTCATGAGGACCTGGTGCGGAGTCATCAGCGTCATCATGCCTCCTCTTCGAAGGCTGAGCCTGGGACCGACACACGGCCTCCAGTTCTCGAATCCTTTGCTGGAGTAGCTCGATCTGGGCCTCTTGATCTCTGACCTGGGCAGACAGGCGGTCGTTCTGAGTGGTGTAGGAAGTGATCAGCATCAAGTGTTCCACCTCAGTGACGTAGCCTGGGATCGGAGGAAGGTCGCCCGAAGTCGGAGGGGCGAGTCTGAGAGTGTCCTCCGGCTGACGAGGAATGGGAGCTACAGTTGACGTGGCTTCCTCTGTGTGTTTGCCCTTCAGACGTTGTTTCAGCTCGTGAATCTCCGCATCCCTCGCTTCTTGATCTGCTAGACGCTTTCTCTCTGTCTCTGTCAAGGCTTTCTCCAGAGCCTCTACTCGTGCATCCCGAGCCGCGGTGGCTCTCTCTACTGCTAGTAGTCGTGATTGGACGACTTTTAGGATGTCGTCCGAATCCGTCGGACTCACAAGTCCCGTTGGTACTGTGGTGGTTTTAGGGATTCCACCAGAATCCGTCAGGCTCAGAAGCCCCGATGTTGCGTGAGCATCTTTATAGACTTTGCTCGAGTCTGTCGGACCCGGTCCCGGAAGTGCTAAACCTGGTGCCACTTGGGCTCCAGTTGACGAGAAGAGTCCTACTGAGGTGCTCTCTCGGCCTGACGTCACCGCTGGTATTATGCTGACGGTGTCAGGGCTTTCGGTGGATCCTCGAAGGGCGTCACTCGACGTGCCAACTCTCCTCGTTCCGGCCTCGCCACTTGGGCGGGCAGATGATGCATCCAAAAGTGTCATATCCAAATGAATGACCCTAAAGGTCTCTGTGAGTGGTTCTAGGACGACTGGTGCACGGAAAGAAGTTGAGAGGCGGGGCGGTTCCTCTCTCGATTCAACACCAACAGACTCCAAGTGAGTGATTGGTGGAAGTTGAGCTAATTCCCCGTGTGAAGATGAAACGACCATCTGTTGAGAGATGGCCGAGTGGTCGGTTGGGGTGTGCAAAAGCGCTAGTTGGCGGCTAGCGTCTTGACCTGACGTCAACGAGTGACCGGTCTGAGTGTGGGTTGCCTCTGTGGTGGATGGACTCAAGGTATGAGGAACTACCGTTTCTAACCTGTGTGGCTCTACCTCTTCGTCCACATTTTCTAACTGAGCCCAAGGCTCCCCTAGTTGGACCTCTACGTCTGCGGTCTCTTTTTCTCTTCTCTCTCTCTCCTTTTCTCCCCTCTCTCTCTCTTCTTCCTCAATATCATATCTCCCCCAGCCGTTAGCAACCTCGGCCTCACCTTCTTCCTCACGCCGAGGTCGTCGCTGACGCTAGATCCTCGGCAAGTACTGGATCGCCTGAGATTCGGTCGTCGTTGAAGGAAGAGGTGGCTTCATCCAAATCTATCACTTGGGCCTTCCCGCCCTTCGGTGGTTCTGTAAGCTGGAACTCTGAGTCGGATCCGTAGTCCACTTGTTCTGAATCAGTTGCCTCGTCATCGGGCTCACGACGGTCCGAAGGTGTGTGCTCGGAGGACTCGTGACCGTCGGAGTCATCGCCAGATGGTTCGCCGGAGGGTTCGCCTCCCTGAGAAGCGACGGCCGCCGAGTGAGGTGGTGGAGGAGCGTGTGCTTGTTCTTGTGGGGAAGCTTCCACGTCCTCCCCAATAGGTTGTTGCGGCGGTGTCGGCGATATGCGCTCTTCCGATGACGAATGGATCGGGGACTGCTGAAGGACGCCCATGTACTGCTTCACCCGGAAATGGCTCGTGTACTCGCGTGTGAGGGCGACATCAGAAGTTTCCTCCACAACAGTAGGAGTGCGGGCACGAGTGGCTCGGTTCTGGATCATCGTCTGATATGCACCGGCTCGAGAAGTGTGCGGAGTGGCAGACGTACCAACTATTCTACCCTCTCCTCCCCTAACGTCAACGCTCATCACTCCCGAGCCAGAAGCTCCCCCACTGGAGCTCTGGCCCGCCGTACCAGAGGCATGGCTTCTAGGTAGGACGGGTTGCACGTCTTGGGCAGGGCTCCTCGGCTCTGAGGAGTCCGTAGACGTGTCTTCTAAGCCTATGGAGATGCGGTACATCCTAACACTCATGGACCTACGGTCTGCCATGTTGAGCACGTTTACAGGAATGTGCATTTCTACCTGACCAGGCCTCAGATTCTTCTTGTTGGCTCGGCCGATCTGCTGGCTTTCGAAGCGGAGATGGCTTGATCTGCGTCGGACAGCACGGTTCTGATTCATGTGATCTCGGATAATCAGACTGAAGAAGCGCATCCAAGGGATGGATGTGTGTTTCGTACGCGCTGGCCCAGCTCTGACGTCAGTGATGATGTCTGCCCAAAGTTGTTGAGCAAAGTCGATCCGCCTCCCGTAGGCGACCGCATAGATGACATGCCAGAACTGGGTGGATGCCTTGTCCACGCCGTGAGTCTTGGAAGAGAGCGTGCGGTTGAGGATGTTGAAGAAAGAGTACCAGGTTGGTGGCAGCATCCCCTGGGCGACTTGGGAGATTCCCTTTGGTCGGTTGTTTTCAGTGTAGTGGACCCCGAGAGCGAGTATTTCGCTGAAGAGCTCGGGTCCAGAAACCAAGGGGTCGAACGGTGCGTCAGGAGTGGAGGCAGGCAGATGGAGGATTCTGCGAAGATCATCCACAGTGAAGACCAGGTCCGTGTGGTCCACCCGGCCGATGATAGTTGGCACCCCGTCCCGGTTCTCGACACGTGAAGTGTTCCAGAACTGCTGTAGATAGATCATCGGGATGTCAGCAGTGGCTTGCATCGCGTATGCAAGGGGATGAGCTCGGAGTATCTCGAGGACCACATCGTCTTGGACCGAGAAGTTTGCCAGGTCGACGAACTGATTGTTCTGGTGGATCTCGCGGATTTCAGTCGGGTTGATGAGAGCGAGATCAGCAGCATTGGCGACAGGTGAGGTAGGAGCAATTGGTTGTTGATCAGCCATTTCTGCAAGACATTAAGTGTTAAAAACAATGCAACGTGAAAAGACTATACCCTCGACTAAGCGCGAGTCGGAAAACCTTGAAAACCCAATGATGAGTATTTCGTATTTTCCGAGTCGGAAAACGAGCAAACTATACGAGGGGAGTTTTCCGATTCGGAAAAGAGTGTTTTCCGATTCGGAAAACTCAACACTTAGGAAAGATAGCACAAGATTAAAAAGACAAGTTTTCCGATTCGGAAAAGGCGATTTTCCGAATCGGGAAACTCCTACACTTAGAAAAATTTTGAGATTAAAAACACGTAGGTTTTCCGATTCGGAAAACATAGTTTTCCGATTCGGAAAATGTCTCAACACTTAAGAAAAATTTAGCAAGACTTGGTCTCTCAAACGAGTCGGAAAACCTTGGAAACCCATAAGGGTAGTTCCATGTTTTCCGAGTCGGAAAAGATAAACTTAAAAACCGAGACCAAGTCCGATTCGGAAAACATAGTTTTCCGAATCGGAAAACAAAACGACTGTTCATCGTTGACAGATGCGGAAAACTTGAACATTCAAGTTTTCCGATTCGGAAAACTTGAATGTTCAAGTTTTCCGACTCGGAAAACGACGACTGTTCGAGTTCTAAACTTAAAAACCGTTCTCCAAACGTCGATCTAAGGCCCTAAACTATCAACATGCATCCTAAATCAGTTCATAACAAGTTTCTAAGCAACAAAGGATCGATTTAACGTCCCGAAATCCCATTCCAAGAAGTTTGGGTTTCGGGTAAGTTTTAAAAATTTTAGGCTTCGATCCAGGCCTTAAAACAGAAGATATAGATGTTATAACTATATAAGGGTTGATCGTTTACTTACCAGGAATCCGAATATGTAAAAAGATCGACGATCGGAGCACAAACGATCGAAAACCGAAATCGAGCGCGAAGTGGGTTCGGGTGAGAACTCAGAGAGAAAAAGATGAAAATTTGAAATTTGTGAAAAGTTAAACTTGAAATCCGGTATTTATATTTTTACCGAATTACACTGTGTTTGGGTCAAAAACACTGTGTTTGGCTCTCCTTTTGGCTCTCTTAACCCGACTTTCACCATTTGGCAAAAACCACCCCTGGACTTGAAGTTTGGGGAAACTTACAAACAAGTCCCTGAACTTGTATTTTCAGAAAGTTTCAAAACAAACCCTGGACTATAAGTTTCACAAGATTTGCAAAACGAGTCCCTGAACTTTCAGAAACAGAAAGTGGCAAAGTTAGTCCCCGAACTTGTAAGTTCAAGACATGTACTCTACCGCCCCCTGAACTTTCAAGTTCACACAAAAACTTACAAGTTCAGCCCTCGACTCCTGAGAAAAGAGACTTACCTGGTGCGTCTCACTGGGTTTAGTGTGAGTTCTGATCTGAAGTAACCAGAAGTCGTAGTGAGGATCCACACCTACAAAATAGAATATAAGAATGGTATCCAAGGTGATGTGGATCCGAGAACGTTAGTGAGCACACCAAACATTAAAGACAGGACTTAGTACTCCCCCTTGATTCATGCAATCTCTCTCAGAGACTCCCCCTACATCCATGCATACAGTTAAGGACTCCCGACTCCCCTAGACCTCAGGCAGGGAGGTCTAGCATTCCTAATTTGCTTAGGAGAAAGAAGTGACGTTTCTCGTCAAACGGCTTAGTGAACAAATCAGCAAGCTGATAGTCACTCTCAACAAAGTAGAGTTCAACATTACCTTTCTCGACATGGTCTTTGATGAAATGATATCGGATGTCGATGTGCTTCGTCCGTGAATGCTGAACTGGATTTGCCGTGATCTGAATTGCACTCTTGGAGTCGCAGTAGATGGGAATCCGTTGCATGTTGTATCTGAAGTCGGCAAGTTGGGTTTTCATCCACAGAACTTGCGAGCAGCAACAGGCGGCAGCAACATATTCCGCCTCCGCTGTGGATAAGGACACGCAGTTCTGCTTCCGAGATGACCAACTCACTAGCTTATCTCCGAGGAACTGACAAGCACCAGATGTGCTTTTCCTGTTTAGCTTACAACCTGCATGGTCTGAGTCTGTATATGCAATTAGTTCAAAACCAGAATCCTTTGGGTACCAAAGGCCAAAATCCGGTGTGCCCTTCAGATACCTAAGGATTCTTTTGACTGCAGACAGGTGTGAATCACGTGGATCACACTGAAACCGAGCGCAGACACCCGTGGAGAAGACAATATCTGGTCTACTAGCTGTAAGATATAACAGAGAACCAATGATTGCCCGATAAGTTTTCTGGTCAACCGGTTTACCAGAAGTATCAGCAGTTAGTTGAAAATTTCTGGGCATTGGTGTTGCCGCAGAGTTTGAGCCACCGTAACCAAATCGTTTTAAAAGATCTTGAACATATTTGGCTTGATTTATAAAAATGCCATCAGGGCGTTGTCGGACTTGAAGTCCTAAAAAGAACGTCAACTCGCCCATCATGCTCATTTTGAATTGGGATTTCATGGTGTTCTCAAACTCTTGGCACATCATCTCAGGCTTCGTAGATGCAAAGATGATGTCATCCACGTATATCTGAACGATAATTAAATCTTTACCTGATCTCTTGAGAAACAGAGTGGGATCGATTGTACCTTTCTTGTAGCCAACTCCTAGCAAGTAGTCAGTGAGTGTTTCGTACCATGCCCTCAGAGCTTGCTTGAGACCGTAAAGTGCCTTGTCCAAAATGTAGACGTGATTCGGGAATCGAGGATCAACAAACCCTTCCGGTTGCTCAACGTACACTTCTTCTTGAAGGACTCCATTCAGGAAGGCACATTTGACGTCCATCTGATAGACCGTCATGTTTTTGTGTGCAGCATACGCAAGGAAGATTCGGATCGCTTCGATTCGGGCTACTGGCGCGTACGTCTCATCATAGTCGATACCCTCTTGTTGGCGATAACCCTTGGCGACCAGGCGAGCTTTGTTCCGGATGATGAGATTATTCTCGTCGGTTTTGTTCCGGAGTATCCACTTGAGGCCAATGATAGTCTTTCCCCATGGTCGTTCTACCAAGCGCCAAACTTTGTTTCTCTCGAATTCAGCCAGTTCATCTTGCATGGCGATCACCCAGTCGGGATCGGTGAGAGCTTGCCAAACATCCGTTGGTTCAAATTCGCTTAAGAACCCGCCGAATAGAATCAGATTTTCAGTGTGCTTTGCAGATCGAGTAGTTACAGGTTGTGAGGGACTCCCGATGATCTGGGAGGGGGGATGATCTTTTGTCCACCTGTAACGCCCCAGATACCCGTGACACGATATTGTCCGCTTTGGGCCCAGTCCAGGTCACCCGCACGGTTTTGTTCTTGGGCCGAGTCCACGCACCCAAAAGGCCTCATGTCAAGTGAGGTTATCCACACCCTTATAAGGAGTGCTTTGTTCCCCTCACCAACCGATGTGGGACGAGTTATTACACTCTCCCCCCCTCAAGGACACAACGCCCTCGTTGTGCACATCGGTCCGGATCTGGCTCTGATACCATCTGTAACGCCCCAGATACCCGTGACACGATATTGTCCGCTTTGGGCCCAGTCCAGGTCACCCGCACGGTTTTGTTCCTGGGCCGAGTCCACGCACCCAAAAGGCCTCATGTCAAGTGAGGTTATCCACACCCTTATAAGGAGTGCTTTGTTCCCCTCACCAACCGATGTGGGACGAGTTATTACACCACCTGCGAGTGTGAGGGTGAGTGACATAAGCTTGTCGGTTGTTGGTGGCGTCGTTCTCATCTTGCACGGCAAAAACCTCTTGCTGGTTTCTACTTGATGATCCGGCCGTCGGATTATTCTGCGGTGATGCCTCCAACCGGGGCTCACACACTACCTGAGCATAAGTTCTTTGAGCTGAGCTAGGTGAAGGTAGTGGAGCATCTTCTGGGATGGGAGCAAGAGCAGGTTGAGGAGTCGGCTCTTGGAAGGGTTCCGGTGAGGCAGATGAAGAGATTTCAGGGGGAGAAACCGCAGTAGATTCCGGAGACACAGAGTTTGTTGATGTACTTGTAGATGGCTCAGTGATGAAGGCATCGGAAGTCACGGAAGTAGAAGTTGAACCAGCATGAGCAGGAACTACAATCGGACCCGTGAGAGTGGGTAGATCATAATCTGCGAGGTCTAAGAAGTCTAAAGCAGAAAAGTTAGTGGACGAATCTGTGCTCGGTGGTGCGGTGAACAGTTCAGGAAAGGCAGTATGTACATTACTTGAGCTTGCCACAGAGTAAGTTTCGGTTTCTGAAAAATCAACATTTGAGCTTTCCAGGATGGTTCGGGTTCGTTTGTTGAATACCCTATAGGCTTTAGAGCTATGTGAGTATCCGATGAAGATAGACTCATCAGCCTTGGGGTCAAACTTACCCAAATCATCCCGATCGTTTAAAACATAGCATTTACATCCAAAGACTCGAAAGTAATCGATGTTAGGCTTACGCTGTTCGACCATCTCGTAGGCGGTTTTACCGGTCCGCTTGACGATCAGAGTCCGATTCTGCGTGTAGCATGCTGTTGATACTGCTTCAGCCCAAAATGATTGAGGAACTCCAGAATGAGCTATCATTGATCTTGTTGCTTCGACCAACGTCCGGTTCTTCCTTTCGACTACCCCATTTTGTTGAGGTGTGCGTACTGCTGAGAAGTTGTGAGAGATTCCCACGTCTTCAAGAAAGGATTGCAACTTCGCATTGTGAAACTCGGTTCCGTTGTCACTTCTCAACTTCTTCACTCGACGACCCAAGAGAACTTGAATTCGCTTGATGAAGGCAATGATTCGCTCGGCAGCTTCAGACTTAGCTCGCAGGAATTCAATCCATGTAAACCTAGAGAACTCATCAACGAGAACTAACATGTATTTCTTTCTGGCTAAGCTCTCGGTTCTGGTAGGTCCACAAAGATCCATGTGAATCATGTCAAGGGGACTTTTGCTACTTGTATCCATCCTCGGTGGATGAGAGCTTCTCGTCATCTTGCCTTGTTCGCAAGCGGGACACAGTGTATCCTTGGAAAGGCGAGTCTCTGGTAGTCCCTTGACTAGATTTTTCGAAACCAGCTTGTTCATGTCTTTGAAATTTTGATGGCAGAGTCTTCGATGCCATAACCAACTGTCCTCCTTTGAAGCCTTCGCGAGCAGACATATTGCATTCCTCGGATCAGAGATTGCTGCAAACTGAGGGTGAGTCTGAGGGATTGAACGGAATACGGTAGAGTAAAGATTGCCATTCCTTCGTGCACTAAGAATGACGTTGTTATCTTCATCATTCACATTACTCCCGTATTGAAACTGCTTCACCCAGTATCCGTTGTCACAGAATTGACTGGAGCTGAACATGTTGAAACCTAGCCCCTCGACATACCTTACATCTTTAATGATGTATTTCCCATCCGTAATTTTCCCATAACCCACCATTGGCCTAAGCGTCTTGTCGGCTGTTTTAACATATCCCTCGAACCTTTTAACATAGTCGAAAAGGAAGGATCTCTGACCAGTCATGTGTCTATATGCGCCGGAGTCGAAGTACCACACATGACTGACCTCAGACGGATCTATGTCCTGATAAGTGCTTGGTCCAACGGCTTCCGATCCCTCAAAGTCAGCCATCAAGCAGGGACCTTGCACCAAGTGATCTTCCTCGTCTGAACTCTCCTCTTCACATACCCAGTTCTCTTCATCTACCATCAAGGCCACCCCTTTTTCTTTCTTCCTCATCAGTGAGGCCTTCCGCTCAAAGTATGCGGCATCCTTGTACTTGACGGAGCAATCTCGAGCGTAGTGTCCCAACTTTCCACACTTATAACAAGTGGTAGTGGGACTTGCGGTTTGTTGAGGAGTGGGGTTCTGGGTTATGGGACCCTGAGGAGGATTTGCCCGTTGAATTCCCTGATCTTTATGAATCGGTTGATCTTCCCTTTGAACATTCTTGGAACTGTTTCCCCTGGAATCGCCTCCGTGGAATGTGCCTTTCCCGTGATTCACTCTCTCATCTTGCCTTTGATCAACCCTATTCTGCTCATACCCGTATCCTGGCCCTTGATCTAGCCTTCCACTCTCATATCTTCCTCCATATCCAATCTCATATCCCTGACGTTCAATATACCCAGATTCCGGAGTGTATTGCCTCAAGCTGTTCCGGTAGTTGATGTCTGAGACTTGTCCTCTCCAATCTCCTTGACTACCTTGACCTCCTTGATAGTCAAGATAAGTGTTGTCTCTTCTCGGCTGATCTCTGTATCTGCCCTGATCTTCTCTGAACCTTCCCTGATTGTTCCTATAACCTCCTTGATCGTAAGCTGGCATACCCCCTTGCAGATAGCTTCCTCTCCCTTGATTTCCGTACTGACCTCTCTCTGGTTGGTAATGACCTCCTCTACCTTGCGCCATTCTTCCTCCACTGGGAAAACCGGATCCTCGCCCACGGTTGTATCCACGATTAGCGTTCAATCGTTGTACGCTATGTGAGATGAGGGCAAGGGACTCGTTCACATGAAAGAGTTCATCATCTGAGATGGAAATAATCACCGGTTCGTCAGGATGTTGTACGCTTGAGCCATAGTTCGGGTTGAACTCGTGACTATATTCTTCTGGATAGTACTGAGGAGAGACGATGTTGTATGGCATTGGTTGAACGGGAGCAGTGTTTGGTCCTCCAAAGGGCATGGCCGACAATGCCAGAGGATCAACTGCTCTCTTGGAGCGTCCGCCGGTGATGAAATCTTCGTGTTGAACCATCATACTGAACAGGTCATGTAGACCCAAAGTTCCCAGATTCCGGCTAAGCTGGATGTTGATGGCCATGTTTTGCCATTCTTGGTTGAGATTCTTCAAGAATTTCACGTTCACTTCATACTTTGATTTCTCAACCCCGAGCTGTCTCAAGTCGTTGACGAAGGCGTTCAGTCTTTGATAAGACTCAATGAGGGATTCGTTTTCCATAGCTTTGAAGCCTTCGTAGGCATTGAGTGCACTTTCCTTCTGACTCTCCACGGCAGAGTCGCCTCCCTGCATCTGTTGTTCAATTTCCAACCAAACGTCTCGTGCGTTGGTCAGACTATCCACTCTAGCGTACATATCGTTTGGGAGAGCCATAATCAGGAGGGTCAGTGCACGCTTGTCAATGAGATGTCGGGCTCTTTGTTCGGGATTGAACATCTCAACAGGCTTCTCGACCACGTATGCCGGAAGTTCGGGACAAGTATCGGTTTTAGGTACAGCGGCAACGGTGACGGTCGGTCGGATAGGTCCTTCTCGAATGGACTTCATCAGGTTTTCATCAAGTAGGTCGAGGAAGTGAATCATCCTGCGTCTCCATTGTTGTTACTCGCCCATCACCAGGACGGGAGGGCGAGTTTCGGAACCTATCCCAAGGATTTCCTTCGACATTTAAAAAAATGAGACCTCCTCGTACGATTCGCTTGGCTTAAAACAGACGAAAGGTTTTCGAAAAAACGGGAATTTTGAGCGCCTCGGGACACAAAAAGCTTGGAAAAAGTAAAGGGTCTTGAAAGCAAGCTTAGTGTCAGATTTGAGAAATAAAACTGCAAGAGTTTCGGCTCAAAGAGGCGAAATCCGACTTGGAAACAGATGTTTTCCGATTCGGATTTGGCTCAAAATAGCTGGATGCGGAAAACAGCCTTTTCCGATTCGGAAAATACAGTTTTCCGATTCGGAAAAGTTTGGGTGCGGAAAAAGGGAAAATTTGGAAAAGAGACTTTTCAGGAGCAAGACCCCAAGTCAGAGACTCGTTCTCCGATTCGGAAAAAAGTGTTTTCCGATTCGGAAAAGGAGAGTTCTCCGATTCGGAGAAGATGCAATTTCCGACTCGGAAAATTTGAGCTGAAATTTCAGCTCTTGTTTTCCGATGCGGAAAACCTGCACAGAAAACTCCGAAAAATTTCTTAAAAACACTTAAAACCTCTTAAAAATCAGTGTTTAGACCCCCAAATTGTAGGAAAAAGCTTAGAAATCATTGGGGAATCACTTAACACTTAATTTTACCCTTTTAAAACCACCTTTTGGATTGAAAACCCAAAAGTTTTGAAAAACCCAAAACTTAAAAACCTTTTAAAACCTTATCAAAAATCAAAGACAAAAGCCAATGAATCAACAAGTTTGGCTCTGATACCAATTGTTGTCCCAATTAACAAAGAAATAAGAGAAGAAATGGATGGAAATCCTAAGATTGTGATTGAAATCAAATGAACTTGAACAATAAGCAACAATGGTGGAAAGTTTGCCCAATTTGGTAATAATGAAATCAATACCAAAACCCTAAACATCCTTTACCTTTTATAGGTAGAAGGAAGTTACATAAAGTGTCAACAAAGGCCCCCGAGGTTCCAAACCTCAAACAGGGGCACTAACAAAAGACAATGTTTACAAACTAAGGAAATTAAGCTAGAAAGCAAGTAAGATAGTGAATTCTGACTCTTCACAACAAGAGGTCCTACAATGGGCTGATGTTCCGACAAGTTCGTTCGGAACAGTCGGTTTAATTAAGTTAATAAAAAGCGGATATTTTAGAAAATTGGTTATAGTTTATAGAATAAGATTTCTAGTCTAAAAATCTTGGGGATTTTATAAAAATCAATTTTAGATTAAAATATCAGTTTAATTTTAGATTTATAAAACAGTTTGATTTTATAAATCAGTTAAAACCATAGTTTGTGATAAACGGAATAATTTTAACAGATCTAGGATTTGTTTACATGCTTTATTTTAGATATTGCTCTATAAAATTGCGTGGTTGATTATTTTTTTTATCTGCTTAATATATATATGATGTAGTAATTATAGAGATTGCCAATTAAGACCCTTGATCTATTTGGGGAGGCCTACGTGCCACTTACAACCCCGGCAATATGTAAAATGACCTTTAAGATAGATTTTTCTTTTTCTTTTCCTAGAGTTCCGTCAAGAGATGCTGAGGCCAGTGGGAGCTACGCGGGGAGATCGGAGCTACGCGGGGAATTCAGAGCATAATAGTTTTAGGTCATTTTTGGTCCTTTAAGAATTAATTGGCGAATCTATAATTGCTTGTTTTGTTCATTAAACTGCGTGGTTGTGATTATTTAGTTTTCTCGTGATTATTGATATGACATGCCTAGGTCTTATCAAACGTTTTTAAATTAGGTTTTAATTTATAAATCTAGTTATATCACGAGGTTGGTTTTAAAAAATTAAATTACCAATTTTATGTTTTTAGATGGTAAAATTTATTTATTTTTAAAACCATATAAGATTGTTTTCTTATAAAAGGTATGCTTTTAAAACAGTTAGTTTTATTAGCAAGTAAGTTTTAGAACAGTTAGTTTTAAAGCAGAGCGTATGTTTTTAAACAGTAAGAGTTTTAAACATGGGTTGATTCTCAAAAACAGTTAGTTTTTGAAACAACAATTCCCTTTAAAAACAATCAGCTTTTAATTGGAATTTTAAAATACTGGAAATTTAAAGTTTTTACAAAACTTAGTAATAAAACCCTAGAAAATCATAGATCAGTAGTGCAACCCACTCGGGGACACCTTAGGCGTAGGGTACGTTGGGACTCAAAAAGAGCAAACCTTGGGTACCCACGTTCAAACCCCAAGCCGAAGGGGGTGAAAAGACTCTGCGATAATCGGGTAGTACTGGCAAGAGTACATCCTGTCCCGAGTGGTGAGATATGTTTTGGTTCTGATAAGTTCACCGGGTGGTACCGGGTCAAAAAGCACATAGAGGGACTAAAACATGTACGGTTTTATCCGATGTCCCGAAAAGATCTAGGAGTCATGTCAGTTAGACATGATTGGTAAAAGTCCTTACCTACCGAAATAGTACGGGCCTGGTGGGGCGTGAGCAAACCGCACATCAGGACGTATGAAATAAGGATCCTAGCCCGATATTTAATCATTTAAGGGTTTTTGATATTTATTGGGAATTGTTTATTCAAAAGGTACTAAAACCAAAGTTTTAATGTGTAGATGGCAAACACAGTTACCAACACCAACAACCTTTCTCTTTGCTCCATCCTAGAAAAGGACAAACTCACCAGTTCGAATTTTCTCGACTGGGAGCGCAATCTCCAGATTGCGCTCAGGCATGAGAGAAAGTGGTATGTCCTGGAAGAACCTCTAGGTGAGGCCCCACCAGTAAATGCCAGTGCGACAATTAGAAATGCTTATCAAAAGCGTTCAGATGATTTGCTGGATGTTGACTGCCTGATGCTTGCAACCATGAGCCCAGAACTTCAAACAGGGCTCATGAACACTAATGTTTATGACATGATCCGTCAGCTAAGGCACATGTTCCAAACGGAAGCTCGCACAGAGCGTTATGATGCCACGAGGGCTCTTAACGCGTGCAAAGTGGCCAAGGGGACCTCTGTCAGTGCCCACGTCATGAAAATGAAGAGGCTACTTGACCACCTAGAGAGGTTAGGTCACCCAGTTCCGTTGGAGTTGGCAACGAATACTATACTCAACTCATTATCTGACGATTACAAGCAGTTTGTCATTAACTTTAACATGAACAACATGGAAAGGAGCAAAGCTGAATTGCACTCCATGTTAAAAACTGCTGAGTAGAGTATGGGTACGGGGACCAATACCAAAGATGTTCAGATGGTCAAAGATGGTGGAGTGAAGAAGAAAAGAGGGCAAAGGAACACCAACAAAGGCAAGGGACAGGTTCAGGTCAGCCAGAGTGTGCCAAAGACTGATGACAATAGAAAGGACAAGGGCAAGGGCAAAAAGGTTAAGGTCAACAAAGCAAAGACCGAGAATCGATGCTTCAGGTGTCATGAGGTCGGACATTGGAGACAGAATTGCCCGAAGCGTCATGAAATAGGTATAAACACCTTGGATATTTTATGACTGCTTCAGTTTATCATTACTACTTGTTAGTCTACAAGTTAACTGACACCTAGAGCAAATGTTTGATTACAGGTGGTCAGGAGAAATGAAGTGCCCGAGTCCCGACGATCAGACAAGATTTATTTTAGATATTATCAAGACATTTTAAACTTATTTTAAGACATTTTTTTTTGGATATTTTTTTTTAAATGTTGGATGATTTTAAATTTATGGATTTTTGGTATTTTAAATTTAAAATTATTGTCTTGATCTATATATCTAATATTATTTTGAATCTAAGTAAAGATAGACTTGAGTGTAACACCCCGCTAAAGCGGAACCGCAAGGTGTGACAGTCTAGATTTCATAGCGATAGGAGATAAATAACACTAATCATTCATACCCAAAAGTAAATAAAGTTTACAGAGTATTACAATCCAACCATAAGTTTAAGTTTACAGACTTTAACAAAACGAAAATGACATAGTCTTGATTGGTGATTACAAAATCCCAAAATTTAGCCTTATCAAACCTTCGGATTTCCTGAAAAGCATGTTAAAACAAGCGTCAACTACGAGAGTTGGTGAGTTCACAGGTTTTCATATGCACAAAACAGTTTAAATGCAACAAATTTTTAGTGAACCTTTTTATTCACTCAATTTTTCATAAACCAGTTATAGTGAACCTTTTTGTTCACTACCGATACTAGCCTGAACATTAGTGAACGTTTTTGCTCACCCCATTTCTAGCTTGTATCACATGTGAGTAAATTTCCCGGGTCAAGTTAATCGCATGATATTTATTCTTTGAGTCACTACTAATCCTGCCATTTATGACATGCTACGCCCCTATTCTACCTCAGCGGTGGGACTAAATCCCACATGTGTAGAATTTTTATTCAATACAATGCACCTATATTCTCGTCAGTTCAAGGTGGGTATGTCAACCAAATAGCGCTATCCAGGTGTATTATAGGCCCATTGTTATGAGTTAATAGTAGTTACCGGGGACTTTTTCATTTTAGACTCACTATATCATGCCGCATAACATATCAAATTTAACTCACAATACATTTCATTTCGTAACATTTTCACAATTATTCACATTCATTTGTAAACATGCTTTTCACCCCAAAACACGTAAAACGGTAAAAAGTGGGGCTGTGAATACTCACCTGGAGTAGCTTTTGCGTATCCAAACAACCGTTAGTGCGTGATTAAGTCCCGGCTCCGAGTCTATATATGCCCTAACACATACGTAATTGACGAAAGTTCTAAATTCAACGGTCCATATTTAATAAGTTAATACCGATATCCTATATAATGCCTTTACTATATTTTATTAGGTTCATTTTAGTACAAAAATATGTTTTTGTTACTTTAATCAATGTCCAAACATATGGGGATTTCTTGATATTTGCAAAACAACCCTTTTTGAGGAAATCTGATTTTGGCAGATTTGTATTGCTTCAAAAATGCTACCATTAAGCCTAGTTCCAAAAGGAGTTAAGCTACCAAAATTTTATCCATTAATATTAGGGGTATTAACAACAATCCGACCAAATTTCATGATTTTAGGAGATGATTAACATATTTTAAAAATTCTTGAAAAATCAGTGTGCATGTGTCAATCTTGAAAATACAAGTCTGTGGAGTTTGTACCATAGAGATCTCATTACTATTCCAAAATTTTAATTTCAAAAGGGATTTTAAAGTTAACTCAAATATCTAACAAATGAAACTTGTTTCACACGATTTGGATGATTTTTGAATGAGATATGACCTCATGAAGTCAAGCATGTGAATCTGCTATCATTGGGCAGATTACACTCCGAATTTCATTTCATTGGTTGAACATTCAAAACTCCATCAAATCATGTGATTTCAGATTCTTTAGAAAGCCATCTCACTGAACTTGATCTTAGAACCAAGAATCATGCATTTTAGTTAAGTTATCAAGAAGATATGCATGCATGAAGTTGATATCAACATGGTTGAGGGCTCAAAACATGGAATTTTTGAATGATTCCAGTGGGGTTTGAACCTTAACACATAAAATATTGTACCATAAAATTTTCAAAAGAGAATGAATCCAAAAACACCCTTTTTGGGTCGTCCAAACAACATGCAACAAATCTGTCAGCACAATCCATATTCCAAATACACTTTTACCCCCCAAACACACATAAAATCACCAAAATTTGGGGGTTTCTTGGATAATAAACTAAAAACCCTCAACTTATATCCAAACGCCAGAATTGAGGCATCAGTTGCCCCGGAGACAAATTGAAACGAGACATGAAGGCTCGAGAAAGTAGGGAGTAAGACCATCGAAATCCGATCTTAAACGGATATTCGAACAGGGCAAAGAACCCCGTCGGAGTATCCGCCGGCCGAATTTCTCCGGCCACCCTTATTTGGGCACCCTCTGATAACCCAGCCAACTCTCTTAACTCTCCTACCTCTAAACTTTCAGTAATCGAACTACGAACTTCGCTTGACATAATGAATTCTAATCGACCTAAACTATTTCTCAATCGTATAAACCTAAGATTGTCTAAACCTCTCTTACTCTTCTTTGCTATTGACTTCAAACGCATGAAACAAGAAAGAAAGAGGTACCTTATATAACTACTCACATGAAATCCTTGCCGAGAATAGAGTCGGATTACGATCTTGTGAATCAAAGCGAAAATTGGAAAAGATTTTGTAAAATCTTTCTTTAATCTAAATACTCATATTTATAGTAATCAAATACCGGATGAGTCATCGAAAAAGAAGCAGGACACGCGTCGACAATTAGCCGTTAGAAGCTACGCGTCCAGAATAACGGCTATATGACGTCATAATTCATAACGTTAATTCGACCGTTTATCAACGTATTTTTACTCTTTGTCCAGCGAATTAAAGATTTAGATAAAATTAGAATTATTTTCTAAATCTTGGGGGCAAATTGTTAGGGTAAAAACCCACAATCGCACGACGACCGACTATATTCGTAAGACAAGTGTTAGGACAATGGTCCTGTATTAAGATAAGGTCCTAAAATAAAACCTAAAAGAGCTATCGAACAAAGATCATTGAATATCGAATGAATACATCGACTAAGTCGAACGATGACTACAATGTCGTACGACGGTACTAACGAATAAACATATGAAGTTCATATCTTTGATGCAGGTAAGCTGATTATCATTTCTAACAATTGTCCACCTTTAAGGAAGTCTGAGATCGAGTACTATGCTATGCTCGTTGGAGTTCATCACTACAACGAATATGTTTTAAATTATATATCGTTCCATGGTAACCAACGACATCAAGACGGACCGTTACAAGCAAGATTCTCGCAGCAGTTACAATCTGGACATTAACTCTCAACCAATACCGTTGGACAGTTACTCTCCGAGCATTAAATATCAACAATAACGTTGGACGGTTACGATTTGGACAATGATGAACCATAGTACCGTTGGACGGTTATTTTAAAACTACTATAAAAGAAGGATGAAGCCAACATTTGAAGGGACGAAGTCTGCGCAAAGCTCACAAGCTCTATATTGGCTATTCTTTGATCATCAGTTGTAATTTATATTCGATCTCATTGTTATTTCTCTTGTAATCGTACGACCGGAGCTGTATACTTGAAGGATATCACCCCTAATTGGTGATCATAGTGCATTGTCGACTTACCTTCTAGGTCGATCGCAGGTTTTTTCCTCCTTCGAGAGGTTTTTTCCTGCGTCATCAAATTATTTGTCTCATTTTACTTTCTCGCACTTCTCATTGATTGTAATTTCTTTCTCTTGATGGTTAAGCCTCACACAAGTTTCTTACGACATCGAGTTGTGTAATTTTTTACATAAACACTAGTAAATTTCAAGTTTTGGATTTAGGATCTAATAAGATCTAGTTAAGTTTTATGAATAGCAAAATTCAAGTTTATAACATTAAACTTATTACTTAAAACAAAATTGACTAAAATAGTCAAGTCTTGACTAAGTCAATAAAGCATTAAAATTTAAGTAATAGCCAGTTTTCATATAGGTTAGTGGGAGCCCAATTTATTCTCTATCTATGCTTCTGATAAAGAATAAAAGTTATATTATTGATTTGTATTTCTAGGAATTCATAGTCCAGAGAGGATAAGAATTCATCAGAGATGTGATCTATTCTTTTAACTTATAAAATGTAAGATAAAAAGTTTCAAAGTTTTGAGACAAAATAAAGCCAAGTTTTTTACTTTAAGAAAATCAATAATTGTATATGTTGTAATAATAAAGATTTTATAATATCTTTAGACCCTCGAGTGTTGTAGAACACTAGAATGAATTTCCTGGATTTACCAGTATGGTAAATGGAAATTATGTTGGATTTCAGGCAGAAATCTTTATCTACACAACAACTAAAGAAAGTTGCGGAAATGACTTTACATATTCAAGAAACTTGGAGTTATTCCAGTATCTCCAAGATTTATGGAATATGGTAAAGAAAAGTCTAGAATTTGTTTAAAGTGTTTGCAAAACAAAACTAGCAGGATCAAGTTAAATGTATTATTTAACTTACCTTGTTCTTGGTTGTTTCCTTAATTAGTATGGTAAACGACTAATCAAAGGGTTTAAACTGAAGAAAAGTGATACTTCGTTTAAATCAGTATAAGTACATATTGAATAGACAACATAAAAGTAAACTTTGAGATGTCATTAATTTTGTAATTGATTACAGAGTGGAATATGGACTATGCAAATTTAGTCTCATTGTTTCTTTTATACTTTTGCATGTTTTTGATCCTGGAATAAAACTAGTCTAAGTTTTATTTGAAATTAATCCGTGACAACTTATCCAGGTGGGAACCTGATAGGGTTTTAAAGTCATCGTGAGTTTTTGGGTAGTTATAATCAGAGTATTGAACAACAGCTACAAGCGATGTAGACCAAAAACTGCACGGATATTCGATAGAGCAGCGAATATCGAATGTGATCCGCTGGTTGAGATTACTTCGTGGATTCTGTCATACGTAAATCTCACAGTAGGTTGTCCTTAATACCTGAGGTATCTTGTTTGGAATCGCGAGGACTACTGGATACTTAGTGCATTCTAACATCACGCCGTAACTGGGTGGTCATACAGGGCTTAACTAGATTCAGCGGAAGTCGTGGTGACAAATGCAGATATGCAAGATGGGATTTGCACCTCTTCTATGAAGAGAGATATTTCCGGGCCCCTTGACTGACTAAAAGAACTGATGAAGTGCATGGCCATGCCCAAACGAACTAATTTGTTCTTTGTCGTTTACCTATCAGTTGGATGTCGGATAGTCATGAACATAATCTTGAGTATTTTGAGTTGACTTTATCCATGCTCGTACTCAAAATTGAAATATCGTGTTGCAAAAGGAAAAGCCTAGTTATACCCTATTTATGAACAGTTGTTTCATAAATGTTGTATCTTTAAGGGGATGATTATATCACCTACCTGCGTATAAGAGTTCTTATAACCTGGTTAGCCTAACTGCCTGTCTAGGGGCCTCCTTAGGTCCGTGTAGTCAAGCCGGTATTGCCAACTTGCACAAGTGGGAGTCTGTTAGTAATTTTGTGCAGAAGTTGACAAACCAAAGATTACACATCCAATGTTATAACACACTTGGGGGTCACACTTGTGAGGACCTGTAAAACGAACAAGTAAAATAACTCCATATATAGGGATATTAGATTTATAATAGTCAATTATAAATCTATTGGGTGTTTTCTGTAAGAAACTCCAAATTTGAAGGTTTCTATTATTAATTAAAAGGGGATTATATATTTATTAGTTAAATAAATATATAACTGGTTTTAATTAATATATATATATATATATATTTGTTATTTAAATAAATATATATATGGTAATTATCCTAATATATATTAGTTAAATATATATGGTATTAATCTTTTCATGGTGGAAAAGAAATGGTTTATTTATGGATAATTATTGGAAAAAGGAAACTGAATATGATACAGATACTGCTTGCATCAATATAAATATTCAGTTATGGCAAACCCTTTTTCAATTCATTCATTATTCACTCCAACCACAGAAACCGAAAATCTCTCTCTCTCCATCGTAATCGACGCCAACCACAAGCCGAAGAAAGTTCGGGTTTTCGTTCGGGTGTTCGGGAATTCGGAGTTCTAATCGGCTAGAAGGTCCGTTCGTAGGGTTCATCGCGGGTGGATCTATCTCAAGCATTTCAGGTAACTTTCTAACACCCTATTATATGTATGAATAGATAAAGAATAAACGATTGTGTGCTTTTCGGGTGTTTACACTTTTGCTTCCGCTGATCAAACCAGTTTGGTTTGATGTTCGGATTAATAGTTTGTTTTTCTGAACCGTGACTCGAACCAGTTTGGTCCGAGGTCTCACAAAAACTCAACAGACCTCTAGTTCGACAACCTGCAAAGTAGGAATTTGGTTAGTTTGGGGCATAGGTGGTCCTACAACTACCTTACCTCCTCTCGTGGTGGTAAACACTTCAGCCTGTGCGTCTATCTCCACATGAGGAAAGGCTTCATTGACATCTTGGAGGATGATAAGGCACATGATCCCGTGAAGTTTAAGGCACAGGCTATTGTTGTAGGCGAACTCGATCAACGGTAGGTGGTCCTCCCATGATCCCGTGAAGTTTAAGGCACATGCCCTCAGCATGTCCTCCGATATTTTGATGGTCCGTTCGCTTTGACCATCGGTTTGAGGATGATAAGCCGTGCTCAGTTTGACTTACATCCCAAGTTCCCGTTGGAAGCTCTGCCAAAAGGTCGAAGTGAATATGGTGTCTCGATATGATATGATAGACAGCGGAATACCGTGTAGCCATACTACTTCCGCTATATAGAGTTTCGCAAGTCTTTCCATGGTATAGGTTTCTTTCATAGGTAAGAAATACCCCGATTTTGAAAGTCAGTCGACTATTACCCAAATAGTGTCATAACCTTTTGGCGTTCGGGGTTGTTTCGTTACGAAATCCATAGTGACGTGATCCGAAGTCCACTCCGGTATCGGCAATTGTTGTAGTTTACCATACGGTCGTTGGTGTTCGATCTTTACTTGTAGACATGTTGTGACAACCGGCAATTTTAACCCTCGGGCTAGCGACTCGATAATCACTCATTAGTATAATTTTAGTGAATTTTCTTTTAAGAGAATTATTGTTGGGTGCAAAATCGGATTGTATCCGAGATCACAAGATTGTGCTAAAAGTGAAGACCAAGGCAAAGTCAATTTGGTCAAAGAAGTCAAACCTTGCTTTATAGTTTTAGTCCTTTTATATGTACTTTGTAATAGATTTGTAATAATAGGGTAGTTTGTGTAATTCTTGTAAACCTTGAGGGTTTAGATGTTTGGGTATAAATACCCAAAGTGAGTTAGTTTGGAAGGAGGACATGCATACGTATCATTGTGAAAGTGAGAGTGATTGAGAGAAAGTTAGTTCTTAAAGTGTGTGTGTTCTTGGTGTGTTAGTGTGTGTAAACTTTGATCCAAGAATTAATGACATATGGCTTCCTGAATCATTCTCTACTTGTTGCATGTTGATTAGAACTTGAATCTGGAACAACAATTATTTAGGAAGATTTAAGTTTGATTAAGCGAAAAAATGTCGGAGATAACTTAGAAATCCCGAAAAATACCCCGAAAAAGCCCGTATCGGTCCAAAATCGCCCGAAAATCGTATATAATGCCGAATCAACTCTACTAAAGCCTATACTATTTAAATTATTACATTTTAAGTTGTTGCATAAAAACATTTTAAAAAGTTTTTCAAAAATTGGACATAAACTGATAAAAATCGCTTCTGTCGGAAAAACGGTACGAACCGAGAAAGCGCGAACCGTGAGACGTTTGGGCTTGTTTTCTTTTAAAAAAAATGTGTGATGAGGGTTGGGTGGGCCCATATGGCCAGCCCTACCCCCTTCCCTCTCTCCCTCCATATAAATTTCAAGACTTCTCCATTACACTTCTCATTTTTTCATTTCAAATTTTGCAAACACCCACCTTTTTCTCTCTTTTCCCTTTCTCATTCCACCTTCAAAATTTCCAGCAACAATCAGCCCCAAAAATCAAAATTTTTAGAAGATTGAAGCAAGATTCAAGTATTTTAGTGTTCATCCTTCAAGGTAGGAACAATAATTGTTTATTAGCTTCAATCTCTAGCACTTTTAGTGCTCTTTATGCAAGATTATTGTGTTTAAACTTCAATGTAGGATGGAATGATGTTCTTGATGTTTGGAAATGAGGATAAACACCATGGATGATTCAAATATCCATTAGATGGTGAAAATCCCATGAATTTCCTTTATAGACTCAAGAATAAGGGTGAAAGACCCCCAAATTTTGTGGTTTTATTCACATGTGAATATGATTGTTTGAGGCTTTGCATGCATAATCCATCTTGATTTTTAGTTGTATTTCTTCATTATTCATGATATTCTATAAGCGATTATAGCCTTATAGCAAAGGATCAATGATTTTGAAAGTTTAGAGGTCATAAAGTTAGAAACTCTTTGAATAAACAAAACTCAGATTCTGTCAGATTTGTTGCATGTTGTTTGTACGACCCAAAAAAGGTGTTTTTGGATTAATTCTCTTCTGCAAATTTTATGGTACATATATTTATGTGTTAGGGTTCAAACCCCACTGGAATCACTCAACAATTCCATGTTTTGAGCCCTCAACCATGTTGAAACTTTTTGTTGTTCATCAGCTTCTAGTCAGAAATTTGTATCAACTTCATGCATGCATATCTTCTTGATAACTTAACTAAAATGCATGATTCTTGGTTCTAAGTTCAAGTTCAGTGAGATGGCTTTCTAAAGAATCTAGAATCACATGATTTGGTGGAGTTTTGAATGTGCAACCAATGAAATGAAATTCGGAGTGCAATCTGCCCAATGATGGCAGATTCACATGCTTGAGTTCATGAGGTCATATCTCATTCAAAAATCATCCAAATCGTGTGAAAAAAGTTTCATTTGTTAGATATTTGAATTAACTTTAAAATCCCCTTTGAAATTCAAATTTTGGAATAGTAATGAGATCTCTATGACACAAACTCCACAGACTTGTCTTTTCAAGATTGATGCATGCACACTGATTTTTCAATAATTTTGAAAATATGTTAATCATCTCCTAAAATCATAAAATTTGGTAGGATTATTGTTAATACCCCTAATATTAATGGATAAAATTTTGGTAGCTTAACTCCTTTTGGAACTAGACAAAATGGTAACATTTTTGAAGCAATACAAATCTGCCAAAAATCAGATTTCTTAAAAAGGGTTGTTTTGCAATTTTCAAGAAATCCCCATATGTTTGGACATAAATTAAAGTAACAAAAACATATTTTTGTATTAAAATGAACCTAATAAAATATAGTAAAGGCATTATATAGGATATCGGTATCGACTTATTAAATATGGACTGTTGAATTTAGACTTACGTCAATTATGTATGTGATAGGGCATAATAAGACTTGGAGTCGGGATTTATTCATGCACTATCGATTGTCATAAACGGTAAAACTACTCAAGGTGAGTATTCACGGCCCCTATTTTACCGTTTTTACGCGTTTTGGGGTGAAAAACATGTTGCTTGATAAATGATTTATGAATATTTGCTTGCGAGCGGTTGTTTATGCAAATAATGATATATATTGAGTAAAAGTCCCATGTTGAATACACTACTATTAACTCCTTTCGAGCCAATGGTTATTGTGGATAGCGCTATTTGGTAGAGTGGACCCACCCTTTGTTTACTGACGAGTATAGGGTGCACGTAATCATATATGGTACTACACATGTGGGGTTTAGTCCCACCGCTGAGGTAGTGCAGCGTCTACACATGTGGGGTTTTAGTCCCACCGCTAAGGTAGTTCGCGAGAACGCTCTACCCATGTGGTTCGCTACCACCTCTGAGGTAGATCGTTGGGGCAAAGGTTTAGGTTTAGTAGTGGCTCGAGAATATATCTTGCATAAATGTTATGTTTAACAGTTGAGGTTGAACATTGGTTTTACGATAAAGATTTCTGCATATGAAAATGTTTTGTGCATATAAAACCTGTGAACTCACCAACTCTTGTAGTCGACACTTGTTTTAAACATGCTTTTCAGGAAAATAGAAGGTATTAGAAAGTGTTTGTGCTGCAACCGACATCAAACCTAAACTTTTCTTTTGTAATGTTGTTTTGTAATATTTGAAGTTTGTAATTATGGTTGGTTATGTAACTTTTGGTACTGTAAACAATGAACTTGAAATGAAATGTTTGATGTTGTTTATCTCCTATCGCATTGAAATTTTAGCTGTCACGCCTAGCGTTTCCGCTTTAGCGGGGTGTTACAGATTTGGTATCAGAGCCATAGGTTATAGAGAACATCGGTTTTCTATAAAACCAAGTACTATAACCAATATTTTTACAGAAATTATATAACTTTTCAAAATCAAAGATTTCAAAAGTTAGGAGAAATTGTACAAAATAGGTGCTATTCTGATATATCATAGATAGGCGGAGCCTGATCACCTACGCCTAGCCATGATATAAGTAGGATAAGACTTACGAACTAATCATACTGTTAGAAAATGAAGTTTGAAACTTTCTAGAAACCTCCTGAAAAGCATAAACTGTGTGAGTTACATTTGGCATGTACAAAATGTATTTTGTTTGAGATATATATATTCTATGTATGAATTTGGATATTATGCGTTGGATGGTGTAAATGCAGAATGTTATGGATGTTTGCTACTATTGCCAATGAATGCATGTTTGTCGTATAATTGCTTAAATTCTAAGTAATATGTTAATTCGATAGCTTAGAAGCGTATAACACTTGAGCTGTGAGAATTAACTAGTTGCGTAACCACACTTAGATTTTTTTTGGGAAGTTGGCACTAAAACCCTGATTGTGGATATGATTTAGAATCACGCCTCCAAGACGAGAGGACCCTGAGCTTGCAAGGCTAGTGTCGGAACAAGTACTAGCGTCTTTACCCAATATAGTAAGCCAAGTAGCGGCAGGTTTAAACACCAACCAGGGAGCGGATATCGCTAGGAACCGTGAATGTACCTATAAGTCATTTAGGTCGTGCAATCCCAAAGAATTTCATGGGACCGAAGGAGCGGTTGGATTGTTAACTTGGATAGAGGGTATGGAATCCGTTCTCCACATCAGCAAATGTACGGAAAGGAACAAAGTAGAATACGCCGCATGTCTGTTGCAAGGACGAGCACTAACTTGGTGGAACACCCAAGTCCAAACCCGCGGCCGTGAAGCAACCGGTCAGATTTCTTGGGAAGATTTCAAAAAGATGCTCAAGGAGGAGTTCTGCCCTAGGAGTGAAATACAAAAACTGGAAGCCGAACTATGGCACCATGTGATGAAAGGAAGTGATGTCACCACTTATACCACCCGTTTCCATGAACTGGCCAAGCTAGTGCCACACCAAGTAACACCTGAGCAGAATAGAGTGGATCGTTGTCTGAGGATTATCTCCAGTTATCCGAGGGAATGTAACCGCAGCAGACCCAAAGACTCTGCAAGAAGCAGTCAACCTAGCAAACCGACTCACCAACAATGCTGTCCGATCAGGGACGTTTCCGAATGACAGTGTGAAAGGGAAGAGGAAGATGGAAGAGCCGGTGAGGAGTAAGTTCGGATAGAGGGTTAATAAAGACCGGAAAGTGGCAAGGAACTTTGGGATTCAGACGCCGACCCCGGAAAAAGGGAAAGGGCCACAACGTGTGTGTGGTAGATGTCATCAGCAACACAAGGGTAGATGCATTACTTGCTTCAAGTGTAACCAGGCGGGGCATGTTGCACAGGATTGTAAAACGGGACAGAGACGAGCCTATTATGAATGTGGAAGCCCGGACCACTACCGGAACACGTGCCCCAAAAGAAACCAGAGGTCTGATGCAAACCCAACTCCACCAGCAAACCAAGGAAACCGAGGAGGTATGGCTCGAGGAAGAGCGTTCGTGATAGGAGCAGAGGAGGCGAAGCAGAATCCCGACATGGTGACAGGTACATTCCTTCTGAATAACTATCCTGCATCTGTACTATTTGATTCTGGAGCAGATGAAAGTTATGTGTCGTTAGAATTTAGACCTAAGATAAATAAGAAGTCACAAAATTTGAGAGAGGAGCACATAATTGAATACTCTAACGGAGAGTTAGTTAAGGCTAACAAGGTAGTCAGAAAATGCACTCTAGGCTTATCAGGAAAGGACTTTAGCATAGATTTAATCCCGATCAAGATAGGGAGTTTTGACATAATCGTTGGTATGGATTGGATGTCTAACCACCGAGCGACGATATGTTGTGCCGAGAAGATAGTTGTGTTAGCACTACCCGAAGGAGGTGTACTCGAAGTACATGGTGAAAATCCAAGGAGAGACATCAAGATAGTGTCATATATGAAAATGCGAAGTCATCTACGAAAGGAATGCGTAGCATTCATGGCACACGTTGTAGATAAGAAGGCAAAGGAGAAGCAAATCCATGATATCCCAATGGTACGAGAATTTCCCGAAGTATTCCCGGAAGAGTTACCTGGATTACCCCCGCTACGGCGGGTAGAGTTTCACATTGACTTAGTTCCCGGAGCAGGCCCCATAGCAAAGTCGCCTTATCGTCTAGCATCGTCCGGGATGCAGGAACTGTCAAATCAACTTCAAGAGATGTTAGATAAGGGATTCATCCGACCCAGCTCTTCACCTTGGGAAGCCCCCGTTTTATTCGTCAAAAAGAAGGATGGATCTTTTCGCATGTGCATCGACTATAGGGAGCTGAACAAGATCTCCATCAAGAACCGTTATCCTCTTCCACGCATCGATGATCTGTTCGATCAATTGCAAGGAGCGACTTACATCTCCAAGATCGATCTTCGATCCGGATACCACCAGATGAGAGTTCGAGAAGATGATATTGCCAAGACAGCGTTCAGAACTCGGTATGGTCATTACGAATTCTTGGTCATGCTTTTCGGTTTGACGAACGCTCCAGCAGTTTTCATGGACCTGATGAACAGAGTATGTCGACCGTACCTGGATAAATTCGTGATTGTCTTCATAGACGACATCCTGATTTACTCGCAAAGCAAGGAGGACCATGAGCAACATCTGAGATTGATACTAGAATTACTCAAGGCTGAAAAGCTTTATGCCAAATTCTCAAAGTGCGAATTTTGGATCCGAGAAATACACTTTTTGGGCCATGTGGTGAAGAAGGAGGGAATCCATGTCGATCTAGCTAGTATTGAGGCCATAAAGAAATGGGAAGCTCCGAAGACGCCAGCAGAATTTCGACAATTTCTCGGTTTGGCAGGCTACTACCGGCGATTCATTGCAAATTTCTCCAAGATTGCGCAGCCGCTGACAACCTTAACTTAAAAAGATAAGAAGTTTGTTTGGGAAGAAAAACAAGAGGAAGCGTTTCAATTACTCAAGCATAAGTTGTGCAATGCACCCATTTTGGCATTACCCGAAGGAACGGATAACTTCGTGGTGTACTGTGATGCTTCGAATCAAGGCTTAAGATGTGTACTGATCCAAAAGGACAAAGTTATCACTTACGCGTCTCGGCAACTGAAGGTCCATGAGAAGAATTACACAACCCACGATTTGGAACTTGGAGGTGTAGTATTCGCACTCAAGGTCTGGAGACATTACCTCTACGGTACAAAGTGCACGATCTTCACAGATCATAAGAGCCTTCAACACATTCTCGACCAGAAAATACTAAACATGAGGCAGAGAAGATGGGTCGAATTACTCAATGACTACGACTGCGAGATAAAGTATCACCCAGGAAAGGCAAATGTGGTAGCTGATGCACTGAGCAGGAAAGAAAAGGTGAAATCTTCACGAACGCGAGCCATGGGAATGGTAGTGCAGACGAGTTTGAAAAGTCAAATACTTGAAGCCTAGAGAGAAGCTTTAAAGGCTGACAATCTAAAGAAAGAAACTCTTCATAAGATGGAGGAGGAGTTTGAGGAGAAAGCGGATGGAGTGTGTTATTTTAAAGAAAGAGTTTGGGTTCCAAAAGTCGATCAGTTGAGAACAACGATCAGGGACGAAGCTCTCCAATCAAAGTACTCGATACACCCAGGATCTGACAAGATGTATAAAGGATTGAAAGAACACTATTGGTGGCCTGGAATGAAGAAGGATATAGCCACTTATGTGAGCAAATGCCTGACCTGTGCAAGAGTTAAGGCGGAACACCAGAGACCATCCGGACTTTTGCAACAGCCGGAAATCCCAGAATGGAAATGGGAGCAGGTATCAATGGACTTCGTGACCAAGCTACCCAAGTCCAAGAAGGGTCATGATTCGTTATGGGTAATTGTTGACCGACTTGCGCAATTGTATGTCAGCGAGATAGTGATGCGTCATGGAGTACCAATCTCAATCATCTCCGATAAAGATAGCCACTTCACTTCACGATTTTGGCAGTCACTGCAGACGACATTGGGTGCTAGAGTTGATTTGAGCACTGCTTAGCATCCTTAAACGGATGGACAGATCTACCATTAGAGGAAGTTCAAATGAATGAGCAGCTACGCATTACAGATGAACCAATTGAAATTCTTGACTGAGAAGTCAAGCAGATAAGGCGTAGTAAGATAGCAATTGTCAAGGTTCGTTGGAACTCAAAACATGGACCTGAGTTTACCTGGGAGCGGGAAGCCTTTATGAAGAACAAGTACCCTCACTTATTTACGGAAGAGTCCCCGGCAAGTAGCAAATAGTAAATTTCGGGACGAAATTTCTTTCAACATGGGGTAAATGTGACAACCGGCAATTTTAACCCTCGGGCTAGCGACTCGATAATCACTCATTAGTATAATTTTAGTGAATTTTATTTTAAGAGAATTATTTAGGAAGATTTAAGTTTGATTAAGCGAAAAATGTCGGAGATAACTTAGAAATCCCGAAAAATACCCCGAAAAAGCCCGTATCGGTCCAAAATCGCCCGAAAATCGTATATAATGCCGAATCAACTCTACTAAAGCCTATACTATTTAAATTATTACATTTTAAGTTGTTGCATAAAAACATTTTAAAAAGTTTTTCAAAAATTGGACATAAACTGATAAAAATCGCTTCTGTCGGAAAAACGGTACGAACCGAGAAAGCGCGAACCGTGAGACGTTTGGGCTTGTTTTCTTTTAAAAAAATGTGTGATGAGGGTTGGGTGGGCCCATATGGCCAGCCCCTACCCCCTTCCCTCTCTCCCTCCATATAAATTTCAAGACTTCTCCATTACACTTCTCATTTTTTCATTTCAAATTTTGCAAACACCCACCTTTTTCTCTCTTTTCCCTTTCTCATTCCACCTTCAAAATTTCCAGCAACAATCAGCCCCAAAAATCAAAATTTTTAGAAGATTGAAGCAAGATTCAAGTATTTTAGTGTTCATCCTTCAAGGTAAGAACAATAATTGTTTATTAGCTTCAATCTCTAGCACTTTTAGTGCTCTTTATGCAAGATTATTGTGTTTAAACTTCAATGTAGGATGGAATGATGTTCTTGATGTTTGGAAATGAGGATAAACACCATGGATGATTCAAATATCCATTAGATGGTGAAAATCCCACGAATTTCCTTTATAGACTCAAGAATAAGGGTGAAAGACCCCCAAATTTTGTGGTTTTATTCACATGTGAATATGATTGTTTGAGGCTTTGCATGCATAATCCATCTTGATTTTTAGTTGTATTTCTTCATTATTCATGATATTCTATAAGCGATTATAGCCTTATAGCAAAGGATCAATGATTTTGAAAGTTTAGAGGTCATAAAGTTAGAAACTCTTTGAATAAACAAAACTCAGATTCTGTCAGATTTGTTGCATGTTGTTTGTACGACCCAAAAAGGGTGTTTTTGGATTAATTCTCTTCTGCAAATTTTATGGTACAATATTTTATGTGTTTGGGTTCAAACCCCACTGGAATCACTCAAAAATTCCATGTTTTGAGCCCTCAACCATGTTGAAACTTTTTGTTGTTCATCAGCTTCTAGTCAGAAATTTGTATCAACTTCATGCATGCATATCTTCTTGATAACTTAGCTAAAATGCATGATTCTTGGTTCTAAGTTCAAATTCAGTGAGATGGCTTTCTAAAGAATCTAGAATCACATGATTTGGTGGAGTTTTGAATGTGCAACCAATGAAATGAAATTCGGAGTGCAATCTGCCCAATGATGGCAGATTCACATGCTTGAGTTCATGAGGTCATACCTCATTCAAAAATCATCCAAATCGTGTGAAACAAGTTTCATTTGTTCGATATTTGAATTAACTTTAAAATCCCTTTTGAAATTCAAATTTTGGAATAGTAATGAGATCTCTATGACACAAACTCCACAGACTTGTCTTTTCAAGATTGATGCATGCACACTGATTTTTCAATAATTTTTAAAATATGTTAATCATCTCCTAAAATCATAAAATTTGGTAGGATTATTGTTAATACCCGTAATATTAATGGATAAAATTTTGGTAGGTTAACAGTTGAGGTTGAACATTGGTTTTACGATAAAGATTTCTGTATATGAAAATGTTTTGTGCATATAAAACCTGTGAACTCACCAACTCTTGTAGTTGACACTTGTTTTAAACATGCTTTTCAGGAAAATAGAAGGTATTAGAAAGTGTTTGTGCTGCAACCGACATCAAACCTAAACTTTTCTTTTGTAATGTTGTTTTGTAATATTTGAACTTTGTAATTATGGTTGGTTATGTAACTTTTGGTACTGTAAACAATGAACTTGAAATGAAATGTTTGATGTTGTTTATCTCCTATCGCATTGAAATCTTAGCTGTCACGCCTCGCGTTTCCGCTTTAGCGGGGTGTTACACATGTCACGCATCTCTCGACGAAATAAGCGATATCCTTCTTCATTCCTGGCCACCAATAACTTCGTCTCAAGTCGCGGTACATCTTGTTCGTTCCAGGGTGAACCAAGTACTTCGATTTATGTGCCTCAGCCAAAATCTTCTTTCGTAGATGTCCGAGTTTTGGAACCCATACGCGATTCCCAAAACACTTCAAACCTTCGTTGTCCACTACTAGCATATCCAGAATTCCTACCAACCGTTCGCTCTTCAAGTTTTCCTATTTTAATGCTTTCTCTTGCCACTCTCTGATTTTGGTTTTGAGGTCCGGTACAATGCTTATTTGGTAAGCCACGATGCCTATGCGGGAATCCATGATGTCGGGCTTGTCTTTACCTCCTTTTAGACTTAAGGAATCCGCTCCTACATTCCCTTTACCCGGATGATAAAGGATCTCACAGTCGTAATCGCTAAGTAGCTCGATCCATCGTCGTTGTCTCATGTTTAGCTCCTTGTGACTGAGAAGGTGTTGGAGACTCTTATGATCTGTATAAATTTGACACCTCACACCGTAAAGGTAGTGCCGCCAGATCTTTAGGGAAAAGATTACTGCTTCCAGTTCCATGTCGTGCGTAGGGTAATTGAGATCGTGCACCTTCAGTTTCCTAGATGCGTACGCGGTCACCTTACCTTCTTGTATGAGTACGCACCCCAAACCTAATTTGAGGCGTCACAGTTGTTGGGTTTTTGAGAGACCTCGGACAAAACTGCTACGAGTCACAATTCAGAAAAACAAACTGTTTAACTGATTTATCAAACCAAACTGCTTTGATCAGCGGAAGCATAAATATGTAAAAACCCGAAAGCACACTAATCGTTATTGTTTATCTAAACTACACATAATCTGGAGTTAGTAAATTTAAATGAATTGCTTGAGATAGATCCACCCGTGATGAACCTTACGAACGGACCTTCTAGCCGGTCAAAACTCCAAACTCCCGAATGAAAAACCGAACTGGTTTACGCCTTGTGGTTGTAGTCGACGACGGAGGGAGAGAGAGAAAGAGAAAAAGGATTTTGTTTCTATTTGGTTGTGTGAATAATGAATGAATGAAAAAGGATTAACCATAACTGAATATTTATATTTGAATAAACAGTATCTGTGTGATATTCAGTTTCCTTTTTCAATAATTATCCATAAATAAAACTCTTTCTTTTCCACCAAGAAAGATTAATATATATTAACTAATATATATTAATTAATCAGGATAATTATTATTATTATAATATATATATATATATTTATATTTACTAACAAATATATATAAAACAATTAATTAAACCAGTTATATATTATTTAACTAATAAATATATAATCCCTTTTAATTAATAATAGAAACCTTTAACTTTGGAGTTTCTTACAGAAAACACCCAATAGATTTATAATTGACTATCATAAATCTAACCTCTCTAAACTAGAGTTATTTTACTTGTTCGTTTTACAGGTCCTCACAAGGGTGACCCTCAAGTGTCTTATAACATTGGATGTGTAATATTTGGTTTGTCAACTTCTGCACATAATTACTAACAGACTTCCACTTGTGCAAGTTGGCAATACCGGCTTGACCACACGGACCTAAGGAGGCCCCTAGACAGGCACTTAGGCTAACCAGCTTATAAGAACTCTTACACCATGTTAGGTAATGTAATCATCCCTTTTAAGGATATAACATTTATGAAACAACTGTTCATAAATTGGGTATAACTAGGCATTTCCTTTTGCAACACTGATAACTCCAAAATTATACATGTTTTACTCGTGCTAGTTCCCCACTTTTGTTTATGCTTTAGGCCTTATTTGGACTTAATTGCTATAAAAGGGTGTGAATTGTAATTTCGGGTGAATTTGGGGGTGAAATACAAAAAGTATCAAAAAGAGGGTAAAAAGCGTCAAAATTGTAGATCTGGTGAAGAAATGGAAAATATCTACTAAAGATCCATTTTTGGTCTTTCTTTCTCTCCAAGTTGGAAGATTTATTTCTATAGAAAAGCCCCATCAAATCCGGAATTCTCTAGAATCCTTCCAAGACAGTTGCTCCTCCTTAAGAAAATATCTGATCAAATTTGGAAGGGATCTCAGCTCCAGATTGTTCTAGAAAATTCCAAGTTGAAGACTTCTCTTCCAATCTAGATGCCTTCCTTTCAAAGAAAAGATCTTTATCATTTGAGGAAGAAAATCAGCTAAATATTTCCGGAATACTCACTTCGTGCCGCCAAGTCGCCGTTTCGCGATCGCCAAGATGCACCTGCCGATTTTATTATAAATAAAGGCCTTGGGTGTTCAGTTTTATTCATTCTTTTGATACACCATTATTCAGAAAATAGTCTAGTTAGTATGGGAGCCGCCTAGGGTTTCCAACCCGAGAAGATGGAGGCTCGATGTGACGACTACGGAGGAGATTCGAGGGAATGCCGCGACAAATCTACCGGTCTTTGGTCGGTTTGTTTACGCATTTATGATTAGTGTGTCTATGTACTAATCCCTTTTCTGTTTTCATTATGGTTTGAATACTTGGATTTTTATTAAATAGATGAATGGTTTGTTGAATGTTATCTTTGATTCCGGTTTGATTCGTATTGTACGGTTATTTGAACTCGTTGGTTGTGTGTATCTTTTTGACCTAGATAGATAGACTCCGTTAGGTTAATCAACCTTTCTTGACCTTCCCTTCGGTAACCCGGAGAGTTGTGTTAGGTGGTTAGCTCGGACCGAGAGCACCCAGATAGTAGAATTCCGTACAATAGTGATAGAATTGGATGACTGGTACTGGATTGTCTGACAATCAATCTATGTATTAGGACTAGGAAGACCATCCTGGTTGATAATCTTAGATATACATGGTTGGGTGCTATGTGCTTAAATTCTAACAGCAATCATAAATCTATATCTTATGAAAGTAAAACCATAATGGATTCAGTTATCTCCAATGTATGTTTGTTCATCAGTTTTCCACTTCTTGGTTAGGGTTTAGTTGTTAATTGTTTTAGTCTTTTCTTTTAAAATATTTTTCCAAAAGCAAAACCCCCAATTTTGTAGATTAATTAATTATAGCTTTAGTTGACATCTAGCTTAACCGTTCCAAGTGGTAAGAACGATACCTGGACCTTCCTAAACTATATTACTCATGATCAGGTACGCTTGCCTGTGAATGTGGTAACAGTGGTTAGGCATTAGAGGTTAAAACTTGCTTTTCTTTTTATATACGATATTTACCGCATCAAGTTTTTGGTGCCGTTGTCGGGGAACGGTTGCTTAGGTGAATACTGAAGTTTAGTTGATTAATCGATCTTTGATTGGGAATTTATTCCCGATTAAGTTATTTACTTTCTAGTCAAGTTTTTAATTTTTGTTCTCTTTTATATATTTATGCTACTCCAGGTATTTTTCTTTGTTTGTGTTGCAGATATGGAGGATTACAAAAATCCCGATGATGATGTACCAATGTGGATACTTAGAAATCGCCAACATGAGTTAAAGGTAAGTTCCAATATCTAATTCGGATAGTTCTAACAATGAACCTTTGCCTTGTCAGGATAATCCACACACAAGCCGGTGCGAAGGAGTATTGGCCCGAGATCCTTTTTGGGAAACCAGTTGTCAAAAAGAATTGGTTAATCCAACACCCATAACGACATATCTAAAGGATCTAAGGCCAAACTCACGCGACTCCAACTCTCAGTCTGCGAATCAACAAAGTGAGGACCGAAATCGTAAGTGGTACGCTACTCTACATGGCGGGTCGCACAAAGGTAAATCAACAAATCCAGGTATGTACCACTACTATCACCCTTGCTTAATTGCAAGTGAAGGGCGTTTTGTTTCAAACGGGAGTGCTTAAACCCAGAGTTAGGCTCGAGACTCATGACAAAAACAAGCGCTTCTCGGGAGGCAACCCGTGAGTTTTTATGTTTTTCATGCTTTTGGTGTGTTTTTAGGGTAGTAGAGTGTCTTTTAATTTCTAGGTATGATACCCAAATCGTTTCGATCAAATTTTGAAAAAAAGTAAACAGACAACATTTCGTTATCGCGAAAATAATTTTGGAGCCGCGAAACCAGGTATCCGTAAAAATAAAAAAAAAAATTATTCGCGGCGCGAAGCTTAATTCTCGCGAACGCGAAAAGCTATCTGTGTTAAAATATATATATATATATATATATATTTCTTTTCTCAAGTCCTAACTAACCCCAAAACTCTTTTTCTCTCACCAAAGTTAATCTCAATTGTTTTTAAGTTCAAATCTTTTCAACTATAAGTGTGGAAAGACTTTGGCTTTTACAAAACACTAGTGATACACCATCCTTTTTATAACTTTCTCAAGCATTAGGTTTTTATTTACTTTAATGTTTTTATATAACTTGCTTGAGATTTTGAAAACACATCCCTTAGTTTTAAAATTAAATTATTTTTGTGCAAAAAGGGATAAATCAAGTTTTAAGTGTGGGAACCTAATGTGGTAACAATTTTTAAAATCAAATTTTTATCGGATTCCCACTCTTTAAATTAACTTGATATGGTTCAATCACTAAGTGTGGGAAAACTCTTTCTCAATAGTTTTCTTTTTGCATGAAACAAGGTTTCCGTGTAAAGCCCAATAGTCTACGCCCAATGGTTCGAAAAAGCAAGTTGAGATTTTGTTTTTAAAAGAGGTTTGACTAATGGTGATTGAGATTGGTTTTCGCGTGTTGGTTAGGGTGTTCAATAAAGTTTTTCAAATAAAGTTTTTGTCCATGTTGTTTTGTAATGCGATTTGACTTGACGTGATTTTGGGTATATTGTCCTATCTATCTTAGTTTTATTTTTATTTTGTTTTTATCTTTTTCTTTTAGTGTTTTGTTTGTAGGTTTTGGTGTGGAAGACTCTCGGATTCTCTTATACTTCATGAGTCGCTGTTCAGCTTCAAGTCTGTTAACCCGGGGAGTTTCTATTTCCCTTTCACCTCTCTACTTGATTTTTAACTGTTGTTGCATTGAGGACAATGCAAGTTTTAAGTGTGGGGAGGGGTTAAGTAAGTTTGTGTTTGTTTGTCCTTATTGTGCTTAATTGCTTATCTGATTTTATTTGAATTATATGGCATATATTTTTTCGAAATCCATGATCTTTTCAAAAATTTTGATAAAGTCATGTGTATGCTAATTGCCATAAGTGATCCTTACTCTTTCCATGAGAGATTGAGCTTTTATTGCATATATTTTATTCATTTCGTGAGGATGCCGACTTTGAACCAAGTAGTACTTGTCACTTTGAATGCTTGTCGAGACCACATAAGGAAAGTATGTCACCATTGCACTGATAGAGGCCTTCGTTTCAACCCACTTAGCCTTCGTCAGATAATCTCATTATAAGGTTATCTGATTTGCCTAGCCATTTTATTGAAAGTACTCATCTTTAGTACTTTATCCCTTCTAACCTCTTTGAGCCTTAGCCTTTTCATTTCTTTACCCAATATCATTTATCCTTTAGCCATTTCTTTTTATCTATCTTTTGGCCGTAGCTCAAAGTCGAGAACTTTTCATGTTTTTGGTCCATTTTATGAAATCTGACAAATAGAGAAAGGGATTGTGAAAAGAGTTGAAGTTGAAAGAGAAAAAAATATAGAGCTTGAAAAAGAAAAGAAAGAAAAGAAAAGAAAAGAAAGAAAGAAAGTCAAAAGAAAAAAGACTCATCAAAAAGCAAAATCAAAAGAGTCGTTGTGCTGAAAAAGAAAAGAAAAATATCGAGCCCCAAATAAGCAATATGCTTAGGCCGATATAAAAGTAGAAGTGATAGAAATCCCGAGCTCTAAAAATCTCAAAAAGTCAGATGATTAATTTGGATACTTAAACTGATTTGTTTTCAGGTTTTTGCTACAACCCTTAGTCACTTATATATATCCTTTATCCTACCCTTAACCCTTAGCCTAACATTATAATCATAAAGTCCTCTTGACGGTTGACAACTTTTCAGTGGTGGAGATGAGATTTGGTGACAAGCATATGCGTTGGTAAGATGTCGAGTATTAGTGTGATCACTATATATAACATATTACACCATGAGAGATACACTTGATACATACTTTGTGAGGGTAAAAGGCTGAGCATGACTTTTGTTAGACCTCTTTGTTGGGAAGAGTCAGAAGGTCTATCATTTACAGCTTTATTAGTTTAATTCTGTTAGTAGTGAACAATATATCTTGTATGCCCTTGTTTAGAGGTTTGGAACCTCGGGGGCCATTTATGACATTTGTGTATTTTGCCTCATTCCTATAAAAGGAATGAGATGGTTTAGGGTTTCAATATGAATGCTTAATCCGTGGTTGTTTACCTTTTATTGCAATATTATACTCTTCACCATTGATGCTTTTTGAAGCTTTGTGTTCATCAACATTTCATTGATTTCAATCCATTTTTTCCTCCATTTCTTGAATATTGGGACAACAATTGGTATCAGAGCTGATCCTTGTTGATTCCTTGGCTTGTTTTAGTGATTAAAAAGGGTTTTTCAAAGTTTTGTTTTTCAAAACTTTTTGGGTTTTCAATCCAAAAAGGGTTTTTAAAAGGGTGTGTATAAGTGTTAAGTGATTTCCCCTTGTTTTCCTATTGATTTCTCACAAATTGGGGGTCTTAACACTTATTTTTTAAGTGTTTTTGAGGATTTTTGAGTGATTTTTCGGAGTTCCTGTATAGGTTTTCCGAATCGGAAAACAGGGATTGAAATTTCAGTTCAAAATTTTCGAATCGGAAATTGTACTTTCTCCGAATCGGAATTTATCCCTTTTCCGATTAGGAAAACATTGTTTTCCGAATCAGAATTTGGTCTTCTGATTTGGGGTTTTGCTCCTTAAATTCTCATTTTTCGAATCCAAATTGCCTTTTTCCGAACTCGGCATTTTCCGAATCGGAAAACACTCTTTTCCGAATCGGAAAACAGCCTTTTCCGAACCTTGTGTTTTTGAGCCAAATCCGATTCGGAAAACTTCAGTTTCCAGATCGGATATCGCCTCTTCGAGCCAGAACTCTTGCAAAATTGTTCCTCGAATCCGACACTTAGCTACTTTTCAAAAACTTTCAAATCTCAAAGCTATCAGTGTCCCGAGGCTCTCAAAATATCTATTTTTCAAAAGACCTTTCTTTAAGCCAAGTGAATCATACTAGGAGATCCTCTTAGAGAGTGAGAGATATCGAAAGAAATCATCGGAATCGGATCCGAATCTCGCCCTCCCGTCTTGGTGATGGGCGAGTATCAGCAATGGAAGCGCCGGATGATTCACTTCCTTGACCATTTAGATGAGAACCTAATGAAGTCCATTCGAGAAGGCCCAGTCAGACCTACGGTTACCGTAGCCGCAGTCCCGAGAACTGATACATGTCCAGAACTACCGGCATATGTTGTTGAAAAGCCTATAGAGATGTACAACCCTGAACAGAGAGCACGTCACCTCGTCGACAAACGAGCGCTTACCCTCCTAATCATGCCTCTCCCAAATGACATGTACGCACGAGTCGACAGTCTGACCAACGCATGAGACGTTTGGCTGGAGATTGAGCAACAGATGCAGGGAGGTGACACTGCTCTAGAAAGCCAGAAAGAGAGCGCGCTAAATGCCTATGAAGGTTTCAAGGTCCGGGAGAACGAACCCCTCACAGAATCCTATCAAAGACTGAATTCCTTCGTCAATGATCTAAGAAGGCTTGGGGTTGAGAAAACTAAGTACAAGATGAATGTGAAGTTTCTGAAGAATCTCACTGCGGAATGGCAAAACCTGGCCATCAACATTCAGCTGAGTAGAAACCTGGGAGTTGTGGGTCTTCACGACCTCTTCAGCATGATGGTCCAGCATGAGAAATTTATCACCGGAGAGCCAAGAAAGCAGTCGATCCTCTGGCACTAGCGGTAGTGCCCTATGGAGGACCAAACTCTGTTCCGATCCAACCCTCACAGTACAACAATATCCCTCCCCAGTATCATCAAGCGGATTACTACCAAGAGTTCAACCCGAACCTTGGATCGAGTGTGCAACATCCCGATGATCCTTTGATCATTACCATTTCTGATGAAGAACTCTTCAATGTGAATGAGTCGCTTGCTCTCATTTCCCCCAACGTGCAAAAGTTGAACGCAAACCGTGGATTTAACAGATCACGGGGATCCGGATTTCCAAGTGGAGGTAGAATGGGGCAAGGCAGGGGAGGACAGTATCACATCGATAGATCTCATTTCGGTGACCAAGGCAGAGGCAACTATCATCAAGGGGAAAGATTTCAGGGATATGATCAAGGAAGATTTCACAACGAGCAGGGAAGGTACAGGGAAGACCAAGGGAGATTCAGAGATCAACCCAGAAGAGATAACACTTACCTAGACTATCAAGGAGGTCCGGGGTATCAAGGAGACTGGAGAGATCAGATCTCCGATCACAACTATCGGAGAAGCTTAAGGCAATACACTCCTGAATTTGGGTATATCGACCGTCAAGGGTATGAAGGCGGATATGGAGGAAGACGTGATCAAGGACCGGGTTATGGATTCGAGCAAGAAAGGAAGGATCGATGGACTGATGAGAGAATGGATCGCGGCAAAGGAAGCTACATTGGAGAAGATCAGAGGGGAAGAAGTTCAAGGCAAGCCCCGAGAGAAGTTCAACAAGCTCCAGCTGAGCATGGAGGTCAGAGGTCAAATCAACCCCCGATTCCCATAAACCAGAACCCCGCTCCTCAACAAGCTGCCAATCCCACTACCACTTGCTTCAAGTGTGGTAAGCTGGGACACTACGCCAGAGATTGCTCAGTTAAATACAAGGATGCCGCCTACTTTGAAAAGAAGGCCGCCTTGATGAGGAAGAAAGAAAAAGGGGTTGCTTTGGTGGTTGATGAAGAGAACTGGGTATGTGAAGAAAAGAGCTTGGATGAGGATGACCATATGGTGAAGGGTTTGTGCTTGATGGATGACTTCGAGGGACCAGAAGCTGTTGGTCCTAGCGCTTACCAAGATATCGATCCGTCTGATGTATCTACTATTCCCGGTATTACTGATTCAATGGCAATGTTAGAAGCTAAAATTTGTGACTTAGAGAGTTGTCTCCAATCGGAAAGGAACCTCGTCACGAAATTTAGAACTGACAGTGCCATTTACAAAAGCTCTCTCGAGGATTTCACCATAGATTATAACCGAGAGATACTTGAGTCTGATATTAGAGAGTCTAACCTTTCAAACAAACTATTAGGTCTTCAAAAATCTCATGAGGAACTTAACAGTGACCATGGAGAGCTCACAATCAAATTCCAGTTACTTTCGGAAGAAAGAACTGGACTGTTTTCTAAAATTCAAGAGCTTGAAGATAATAATTTCAAAAGAGGACAATCTGAACAGACTCTGAGTATTCTCACTCAGCATGCCAACAAGAATCCTTTTTATAAAGCTAAACCCGGCCTTGGACATTCCGAAAATCATGTTTTAGAAAAGGCTCCTTCACATCTATACAACTTTGAGGACATGGCCGCCTCCAAGCCCAAACCTGTCTTTGTAGGAGGACACGTAACTGAGGAATATGTTAGATAGACTGTCACTTACACTGAAGTAATCAATGTTGAGACCATCACTAGAACCACCAGTCCGTCAAACAGTACCTCAGGCAGTCCACCCACAAGTCCTGCTCAGAACAAACCGATATTCGTTCCTGCTAGTGATCCAACCAACACCCAGCCTACATGGGAAGGCATTAAGGCTAGAACCCCTCGAGTAGCTATGCCTCCCATCAACTACACAGACCTGAACACTAGTTACAATACTAGGGAAATGGAACTTTCTAACGAGACCTTAGTTATCCCACCCGAGGATGTTTCCGCAACTAAGAGTCCCGACCTAGTCAAACTAGAGAAGGAGGTGTTCGAACTTAGATTGAAAGCCATGGACTTAGATGCCTGTCAACATCAGATTCTGAAACTAAGAGCGATTGTTTCGGAAAAAGACACGTTGGTTCACACCCTTGAAAAGGATTTACTTGAGGCTAACGCCGAGAGAATTAGGCTTTCTTCAAAGTGTGAGACCGCAACCTCAGCCTTTTCAGATTTCAAAATCAAGGTTGCGGATCTTCAAACGCGATACATTCTCCAACATATTCAACTTGACATAACAAAAGAACTTTTTCATGATGAAAGGCTAATGTATCGCCAATCTTTAACTAACCAAAGTGTGTCTAATTCCCTTTTGAAACGGAAAGTTATGAATTTTGAAAACTTTTACTCTGTGGATTCTGATGATGATACCACTTATCCGGTTCTCAACCATAGTTTACCTAACCCAAAGCCCAAACCAGACCTGGATCCCAATGTTGTATATGATGTGAAAGTATTTTTAGACGAGGGTGATGATCCTTCTGGTTTGGTCCCTAAGAAAGAAAAGTTTGTTGTTTTATCACCCGAGACGCCTACTGAATCACGAGCTCCTATTTCTGAGAAAAGTAACCCCGAGGGTGAAAAATGTGTTGGTACTAACAAGGGAAAGTCAGTTAAGCCACACGCACCCAAAGGACTCAAGAAAAGGCATTCAAAGTCTACCAATGCTCGTGCCTCAGTCAAACCCATCAAAGGTCTTGACTTTAATTCGAGTACTTTTGTCGTGGGTGAGACCTCTCAGGTAAAACCTAATCAACCTTTCAGTTTCACTAAACCTAAATTTTCAAAAATGTCATCTGGAAAAGGTGGCAAATCCATTCCTGATAAACCGTCCTCTAACTCACACCGTGCTTTGAATGCAGATGCGAGGAGGAAAGATGGTGGAAAGAATGTGAAGCCACCGAGAAAGGATCATCTGGAGAGGAACAAGTCTTTTTCTGCTTTCCCTAAGAAGCATAGTCCTGGCCGTGGGGGTTTAGGCTATGCTCCATCTAGTGTAGGAATGAATTCGAACATGTCTGTTAATTGTAATCGCAACTTAAATGATGCCTTTAATACTTTTCGCAATGACATGTGCTTTATGTTTGACAATTTTCTGCGTTATGGTGTTTCTAACTCTTTCAATGCTCCTCAATCTTATGTCAAATCCCGAAAGAGGAGGGAAAGAAAAAGAGGAAAAGCTAAATCCTCTTCGTCAGTGGAGTCCCCTCCGCCTAAGGAGAAATCCGAAAAGGGGACTACACCGACTGATTTATCTGTCTCTAACCCAAAGGAACCCATTTGGCAATGGGTCCCTAAACAAGCTTAATCTGTCTTGCAGGTCAGTCATGTGTGGTACTTCGATTCCGGCGCATATAAACACATGACTGGTCAGAGATCCTTCCTTTTTCGACTATGTTGAAAGGTTTGAGGAATATGTTAAAACTGCCGACAAGACACCTAAGGGTTATGGGAAAATTACGGATGGGAGATACATCATCAAAGATGTAAGATATGTCGAGGGGTTAGGGTACAACATGTTTAGCTCCAGTCAGTTTTGCAACAACGGATACTGGGTGAAGCAATTTCAATACGGAAGCGATGTGAATGATGAAGACAACAACGTCGTCCTTAGTGCACGGAGGAACGACAATCTTTACTCCACCGTCTTCCGTTCAATCCCTCAGACACACCCTTAGTTTGAAGCACTTTCTAATCCGAGGAATGCAATCTGTTTGCTCGCTAAGGCATCAAAAGAGGACAGTTGGTTGTGGCATCGAAGACTTTGCCATCAGAACTTCAAGGACATGAACAAGCTGGTTTCAAAACACCTCGTCAAGGGATTACCGGAGACTCGTCTTTCCAAGGATACACTCTGTCCTGCTTGTGAGCAAGGAAAGATGAAGAGAAGCTCCCATCCACCGAAGATGGATTCAAACAGCAAAAATCCCCTTGACATGATTCACATGGATCTGTGTGGACCTACAAGAACCGAGAGCCTAGCCAGAAAGAAATACATGTTACTTCTCGTTGATGAGTTCTCTAGGTTCACCTGGCATGAATTTCTACGAGCCAAGTCTGACGTTGCCGATCGTATCATTGCCTTCATCAAGCGGATTCAAGTTCTCTTGGGTCGCCGGGTGAAGAAGTTAAGAAGTGACAACGGAACCGAGTTTCGTAACGCAAAGCTGCAATCCTTTCTTGAAGACGTGGGAATCTCTCACAACTTCTCTGCTGTGCGCACTCCTCAACAAAATGGGGTTGTGGAAAGGAAGAACCGGACGTTAGTCGAAGCAGCGAGATCCATGATGGCTCATTCTGGCATTCCTCAATCATTTTGGGCTGAAGCCGTATCAACAGCATGCTACACGCAGAATCTGACCTTGATCGTTAAGCGGACCGATAAAACCGCCTACGAGATGGTCGAACAGCGTAAGCCTAACATCGACTACTTTCGAGTTTTTGGATGTAATTGCTATGTTTTAAATGACCGGGATGATTTGGGAATGTTTGAACCCAAGTCTGATGAGTCTATCTTCATCGGATACTCACATAACTCAAAGGCTTATAGGGTTTTCAACAAACGGACCCGAACCATCTTGGAAAGCTCGAATGTTGATTTTTCTGAAACCGAAACCTATTCTGTTGCAAGTCCAAGCAATGTAGATGCCTCCTTTCCTGAACTGTTCACCACACCACCGAGCACAGATTCTTCCACTAACTTTTCTGCTTTAGATTTCTTAGACCTCGCAGATTATGATATACCCACACTCACGGGTCCGATTGTAGTTCCTGCTCATGTTGGTTCGACCTCTACTTCCGTGACATCTGATGCCTTCATCACCGAGCCTTCTTCAAGCACTTCTACAAACTCAGTGACACCAGCGTCGGCGGTCTCTCCCCCTGAAACTTCATCAGCTGCCTCACCGGATCCCGTCCAAGAACAGCCCCCACACCCTGTTCTTGCACCTATCCCGGAAGAAGCTCCGCTACCCTCACCTAGTTCAGCTCAAAGAACGTATGCTCAGGTAGTGCGTGAGCCCCGGTTAAAGGCAGCACCGCAGACTAATCTGGAAGCTGGATCATCGAGTAGAAACCAGCGAGAGGTCTTTGCCGTGCAAGATGAGAACGACGCATCCAGCAACCAACAAGCCTATGTCACTCTGCCACACACTCGAAAGTGGACACGAGATCATCCCCTCTCCCAGATCATCGGGAGTCCCTCACAACCTGTCAAGACAAGATCTTCAAAGAACGTGGAAAACTTGATTCTATTCGGAGGGTTCTTAAGTGAATTTGAACCTTCGGATGTTTCCCAAGCTCTTACCGATCCTGATTGGGTTTTAGCGATGCAAGAAGAGCTTGCAGAATTCGAGAGAAACAAAGTATGGAGTTTGGTAACCAGACCGTGGGGAAAGTCCATAATCGGGCTGAAGTGGATATTCCGGAACAAGAAAGACGAGAACGATCTCATCATCCAGAACAAAGCCCGATTGGTTGCCAAAGGTTATCGCCAGCAAGAGGGTATTGATTACGACGAGACGTTTACGCCCGTGGCTGGAATCGAGGCTATCCGAATCTTCCTTGCGTATGCCGCACACAAGAACAAGACGGTGTATCAAATGGACGTCAAGTGTGCCTTCTTGAACGGAGTTCTTCAAGAAGAGGTGTACGTCGAACAACCAGAAGGATTCGTCGATCCCATATATCCAAACCACGTGTACGTGTTGGAAAAGGCGCTTTACGGTCTCAAGCAAGCTCCTAGGGCATGGTAATGAAACTCTCACCGATTACTTGCTAGGAGTTGGCTACAAGAAAGGTACAATCGATCCCACTTTGTTTCTTAAGAGATCAGGTAGTGACTTAATTATAGTTTAGATATACGTAGATGATATTATCTTTGCATCTACAAAGCCTGAGATGTGCCAAGAGTTTGAAAACACCATGAAATCCCAATTTAAAATGAGCATGATGGGCGAGTTGACGTTCTTTTTAGGACTTCAAGTTCGACAACGCCCTGATGGCATTTTTATAAATCAAGCTAAATATATTCAAGATCTTTTAAAACGCTTTGATTTCGGTGGTTCAAACTCTGCGGCAACACCAATGCCCAGGAATTTTCAACTAAACGCTGATTTTTCTAGTAAACCGGTTGACCAGAAGACTTATCGGGCAATTATTGGTTCCCTCTTGTATCTCACGGCTAGTAGACCAGACATCGTCTTCTCCACGGGTGTCTGTGCTCGTTTTCAGTGTGATCCACGTGATTCTCACTTGTCTGCAGTCAAAAGAATCCTCAGGTATCTGAAGGGCACACTGGATTTTGGCCTTTGGTACCCAAAGGATTCTGGTTTTGAACTAATTGCATATACAGACTCAGACCATGCAGGGTGTAAGCTCAACAGGAAAAGCACATATGGTGCTTGTCAGTTCCTCGGAGATAAGCTAGTGAGTTGGTCATCCCGGAGCAGAATTGCGTATCTTTATCCACTGTGGAGGCAGAATATGTTGCCGCCGCCTGCCGCTGCTCGCAAGTTCTGTGGATGAAAACCCAACTTGCCGACTTCGGATACACTATGCATAGGATTCCCATCTATTGCGACTCCAAGAGTGCGATTCAGATCACGGCGAATCCGGTTCAACATTCTCGGACGAAACATATTGACATCCGATACCACTTCATAAAAGATCACGTCGAGAAAGGTAACATTGAACTGTACTTTGTTGAAAGTGACTATCAGCTTGCTGATTTGTTAACAAAGCCGTTTGACGAGAAGCGTCACTTCTTTCTCCTGAGTAAATTGGGAATGCTAGACCTCCCTGCCTGAGGGCTAGGGGGAGCCAGGAATTCAGTTTATGTATGCATGCGTATAGGGGGAGTCTTTAGGAATCTTTGAGTGTCTACATGAATCGAGGGGGAGTGTCATATCTTTATCTGCTTGTTTTTCTAACGTTCTCGGATCCACACTACCATGGATACCCTTCTAGACTTTACTTTGTAGGTGTGGTTCCTCACGACGACTTCTGATTACTTCAGATCAGAACTCGCACAAAACCCCGTTGAGACGTACCAGGTAAGTCTCTTTTCTCGAGGATCGGGGGCTGAACTTGTAAATTTTGTGAACTTGAAAGTTCAGGGGGCGGTAGAGTACATGTCTTGAACTTACAAGTTCGGGGACTAACTTTGCCACTTTCTGAATCTTATGTTCAGGGACTCGTTTTGCACTTTTGTGAAACTTGTAGTCCAGGGTCTGTTTTGAAAATTTTCTAAATTTACAAGTTCAGGGACTTGTTTGTAAGTTTCTTAAAACTTCAAGTCCAGGGGTGGTTTTTGCCAATTGGTGAAAGTCGGGTTAAGAGAGCCAAACAGGAGAGCCAAACAGTATTTTTCAGCCAAACACAGTACAATTTTTGGTAAAAATACTGAATTTAGAGATTTACTATTCACAATTTCAAAAAAATTCATCTTTTTCTCTCTGAACTCTCACCCGATAACCACTTCGTGCTCGATTCCGAAATAGCTCGTTTTTGCTCCAATCGTCGATCCGATTACGTTTCTGGATTCCTGGTAAGTTAACGATCAACCCTTACGTAGTTATAACGATCATTCATTTTAAGGTCAGGATCGTAGCCTAATCTTTTCAAAACTTACCCGAAACCCAAACTTGGAATGGGATTTCAGGACGTTAAATCGATCCATTGTTGCTTCTAAACTTGTTTTTGACTGATCTAGGATGCATATTACTAGTTTAGAGCGTTAAATCGATGTTTTGTGGGCGGTTTTTGAGTTCAGAAAACGGAAAGTTGCGGTTTTCCGAATCGGCAAACATGAGTGTTCATGTTTTCCGAACTCAGCCACGATGAACTATCTTGAATGTTTTCCGATTCGGAAAACCAGATAAATCCGATTCGGATTATCAGGTTTTCCGAATCAAACTTAAGCCTCATGATTTTCAAAGTTTTCCGATTCGGAAAACATGGAATTTCCCTTTTGGGATTCCTAGTTTTTCCGAATCACATAAGAGGACAAGTTTTAGCTCGTTTCAAATTCATCTAAGTCAATTGTTTCCCGATTCGGAAAACCAATCTTGTATGTGAGCCTTTATTTTTCCTAAGTGTGAAGTTTCCCGATTCGGAAAACCATGTTTTCCGAATCGGAAAACTTGTCTTTTGACATACCTTATTTCTTCTAAGTGCTGAGTGTATTCCGAATCGGAAAACCATGTTTTCCGAATCGGAAAACCTCCCCTCGTGTTTCTGCTCGTTTTCGACTCGGAAAATACGAAATACTCATTTTTGGGTTTTCGAGGTTTTCCGACTCGCGCCTAGTCGAGGGTATAGTCTTTTTCTCGTAGCATCTATCAAAGCACTCACTAACACTGTTTCATGGTTTTGACTTGACAGAAATGGCTTGTCAACCGAACGCTCCTCCTTCCCCGATCAACAGCGCCGCTGACCGAGCCCTCATCTCACCGGACGATATCCGTCAGATCAACTAGAACAACAAGTATGTCGACCTGGCACACTTCGTTGTTCAAGACGAGGTGGTACTCGAGATCCTGAAGGCGCATCCCCTTGCTTACCCGATGCAGACCATAGTTGACATAGGTTCTGGAAGACGTCTCGAGTAGAGACCAGAGATGGAGTGCAGACCATCATGGGCCGTGTAGACCACACCGAGCTGACTATCACCCTGGAGGATCTAAGGCGAATCCTTCATCTACCGGCCGCCACTCCCGAGGCCCCGTTCGACCCTCTAGTTTCCGGCCCCGAACTCTTCAGCGAGATTCTCGCGCTCGGGGTCCATGTCAATCCCAATCAGAGACTGAACAGGATCTCCCAAGTAACTCAAGGGATGCTGCCTCCCATCTGGTTCTCCGTCTTCAACATTCTGAACCGCATACTGTCCTCGAAGACTCATGGCGTGGATAGGGCTACTACACACATGTGGCACGTGATTCACTCGGTCTCCTACGGAAGGCGAATTGATGTTGCTCGACAACTCTGGTTGGACATCGTCAATGACGTCCGGGCAGGCCCTGCTAGGAACCGCCACACTTCCATCCCTTGGATGCGGTTTTTCAGCATCATCATCCGTGATCACATGGATCACAATCAGACAGTCAGACGCAGATCCGGCCACCCACGATTCCAGAGTCAACAGATCGGAAGGATGAACAGGACTCTGCGACCCGGCCAGGTAGAAATGCCTATCCCTGAAAATGTGTTGAGTATGGCAGACCGTAGGGCTAAGTGCGTTAGATTATACCGTGTGTCCATAGGCTTAGAAGCCGCGTCCACGGACTCCTCATAACCGAGGAGCCCTTCCCCAGACGCGCAACTCGTCCTTCATAGAAGCCGTGCCACCGGCACGGCGAGCCACAGCTCCAGTGGGGAGCTTCTGGCTCGGGAGTTATGAGCGTTGATGTCACACCCCGCTAAAGCGGAAACACGGAGTGTAACAGCGCAAAGTAGTACAACACAAAGTATAGACAATAAACGCCATAGCATATCAAAATATTTAAGTCTTACGATATTACATCGCGTTAAAGTCTTAAAATTATTACAAAGAAAATTAAACTACAACGGAAAGGAAATTTAGTCTTGATATGCATGAAGGCGTAACACACGTGCATTATTGTTCTTCTTACTTTGGATCGCCTGAAAAGCATGAGAGTTAAAAAGGTCAACTATTGTCATAGTTGGTGAGTTCACGGGTTTAACGACACACATACATATATTTCACGTTACAAAAATAATACCGGAGATATGTAATAAGTTCAAGCAAGAAGCTTAAGAGTTGGATTTTGCGCGGGTTTCGCAATCATGCGCGTGTCTCGCAAAATCCCGGCATATGGTACTTATCATGCAATACTTACACACAAGATTAACGAGCCACATAGTGACGTTCGAGTCTCATAAGTCGTACATGATCGCAATCATGACAATATACAAACAAACCCACGAAACTACCTCAGCGGTGAGCCTTAAGCCCACATGTGTAGATCGTCACAAACAAAGTAGATAGTTCACCCATTCAATCCATGTCAAGTATGCATACCATAGCCACAAAAATCGTTCCAAAATCGTTTCAAAAATCGTTTCGAAAATCGTTTCAAATAATCATTTCAAAAATATTGTTTCACAAAATCGTTTCAAAAGTTTAATCAACCGGTAGTTTGTATCATGCTTTCCACCCCAAAAATGTAAAAACGTAAAAAGGGGCCGTGAATAACTCACCGAGTTACAAGTTCAATAGTCCCAAGTTAGCGAGGTTCCACCGAATTCCGACCAACTGATATAAACATTTTAATAAGTTCCTTGACCCATTTAAGTTCCTTAAATCATAGTAAAATTATACGCGCGAACGAAACTTTAGTTTTTATAACGATTGTCGAAAAATACGTACTTTGGTGATTATAATCGAAGTGTGAAAGTTGGTATATGGTCATGCATGTGTGTTTTATGTTAACTTTACCTCATCAATCCTTCTATTATTCTTTTAGTGCTCAAGAATGTAAGTGTTTTAAAAGAAATAAAGTTTTACATAAAATACCATTTTTCAGTTTTTCTCATTCTTGACAGATTCGGAGGGTGTTTTGGAACATGCATTTGGGTATGAAGCACAACTCCAAAAATCACGAAATTTTAATATGTTTTATCCATATGAGTTTACTATTTACTGACCAAATTTCATAACTTTTGGAAAAGATTAAGATTCTCAAACAGAAGGTTTATTAAAGTAGTGACAGCAACTAGAGCTGTTGCGCAACCTTTTTGTACGGACTGTTTGAGGGTCCGAAACTTGGAATTTTTGCAAACGGCCAGTGGGGTTCGAAAGATAACTCAATGAACTTGAATTTAAAAAAAAGAAGCATGTCATTTGAACATTTTATGAAGGAGTTATGGCCTCTCAAAGTCAGGTCCGAATCTGTCCAGAATCTGTTGGACGAATTTTCAGACTAGTTGTTGAATAACAAAATATTTCTTTTGTTTAATAGTTTTTATGATGATTTCTCTTTACCAAAACTCAAGTCCAGATGTGATTGAAGGAATATCAACTTCATAATCACATTTTACACATGCATTTACATATATACCAAATTAAACATCTAGATTACAATCATAAGCCATGCAAGGTGATGGATGATCATAAGAAGATAGGAATCACTAGTCATCAACTCACTTATTGCTTAGCAAAGAAAGGGTATTTGACTAGTGATTTCATCTACACCAAGGTATGGTGGATTGTTTGCATAAAAGAAAAGGACGTACTTGAAATAAAATGTACAAGATTATACATAGTAGTATATGAACAAGAATTTAAAGAATGAGCAAGAATTCTAAACAATAATTAAGAGTTTTGAAGATCATTCAAACTACCCAACTATTTGGTTGATCATAGATGTTTTCCTTGCTTAAATGCAAGATACTTCCATCTCACAACATTGCGGGAGATGATAATTTAAAGAAGAAGATTGATGAAGATCATCATATTTACCTTGAAGGTGTTCTTGAAGATTGATGAATATCTTCAAGAACTTGGGATGGTGTATGAAAGAAGCTAGAGAGAAAACTAGATGTAACAACCCTATTTTCAGCCAAGTATATGCCTATTTTTATCATAGTTATATAATTAAGTAGTTCCTAAAAAGCCCTCAAATGTAAGAGTTAAATTACACTTTTAGTATAGAAGTCAAGATGGGTAAATAAGTCAACAAGTAGGTGGATAAGCTACTTATCATTAAGTCAACAAGTAGGTGGATAAGCTACTTATCATCAAGTCAACAAGTAGGTGGATAAGCTACTTATCATCAAGTCAACAAGTAGGTGGATAAGCTACTTGTCATCAAGTCAACAAGTAGGTGGATAAGCTACTTATGGACAAACAATTTAAGCCACATGAATGATAGCACTAGGTGTCGCTCTTATCCATAGAAGCATGAGGTGTCGAATTCTTATAAAGGTACAAGTTGAAAAGCTATGTGATCAAGTACCCTTAAGCATGCAATACATCCTATAAATAGGAGCTTAAGGAATTCATTCTTTTCATCCCAAAGACTAAGAACTACCTAAAAGTATAAGAAGCAAGGATTAAGAAGTGGGTTAGAAATCCTAAAGCAAGGTGAGTATGTTTATGTGCTTTACTGGGATACATATGTGCAAATGTTTTATGCATGAAAGAATATTGCCATAACTTCCTTATAAAAGTTGTTATGATTATGTGGCAAAATACATGTTTTATGAAATGATGCATATGTGGTATGTGAAAGCTTTTATGCATGTTAAGTATATCCAGTTAAATATCCCACGTACGGGGATATAGAAAGAAGGAACGTATTGCACACGGACCTTATTGGGGATCCCTTATGTGGACCCGAGGTTAAAGAAGCTATGAGAAGATTGGTATTGGTATACTTAACATGTAACATGAGATCTCAAAGAAATGTTTTTATGCGTGAAAGTTTATCTATTTGGAAAGTATGTTTTATCATGAAACCATAACTACTCACTAAGCTTAAAGCTTACGTATTCATGTATGTATCTCAGGTAAGGATCAGGTAAGGATTAAAGAGGGATAGCATGAAGTAGTACTATTCTAGTCAACAATAAAGTTGGTTGTATTGTAAGCTATTAAATTACGTTTCCGTTGATGTTTCAACTCTGATGTAATAGTTAGATGTGGAAGAGATAAAGTTTACTTGGTTAACATGCAAGTTTTATCTATAGAAAGTAACGGCCCCCTGGTAGTTTTGGGGATCGGATCGTTACAAATGGTATCAAAGCAACGGTTTAAGCGAATTAGGTTTTTTTTTTGGATAAAAGTGAATTAGGTTTTGTAAACCTAGTCTTAAACCTAGATGTAAGTAAGTCATGACACGACTTAAAGACCAAGTTATTATTTAACTAAGAAAGAATTGTTGAAAATGTCGATATGCCAAATAGAATGGAACATAGATGAAAGTTTGGAGATAGAAGTCTTCAATAGAATTTTGTAACGATGAACATGGAAAGATGTTATAAGCAAGAGCCTAGACGTATAATGGGTGTACAGGAAAAGTCAATATGGTTATGTTCATATTTAACTGAAGTGTAGTTAGTTTTCAAATATTAGGAATGTTGACGATTCATGAGATAAACGGTATAAGTCACATGAGTACATTATTTTACAAAGTTGAGGTGCTTGAATATTATCTTTGTTTAAATGAGCTTAAGCCGATGAGTGTTTAAGTTATGATATCATTAAATTTGTCTACAGCAATGACAATAATTTTTGTAGCAACAGACCTCCGTGGTTTTATTTGGAGACATATTTGCTTAAGTTGTAGTACCTCTTCAAGTGATACAAGTATATATGTTAAAGCCTTCGATTATTGATTTAGGAATTTAAGTTAGACTACCTGAAAAGGAGTTGGTCTATCAAAAGTGTCACATGATGACTTAAGATATATGGGTATTAACGATAAGGTCTATTATGGTTGGAAAAAAAAGTGCATCTTGTAAGTGTTATGATGCAAATTACAGTATTTAGAAATGACACGTATTGATATCCATACCATCTAATATGTAAGTTGATTATCGATCAATATTAGGCTTTGGAAAGTAAATCAAGCCTAAAAGAATGATATCATTTTATGCTAAGGTGACTTGAAGTATTAAGTATGATCTTTTAAGTCCTAAGAATATACTCTGTCTTTTCTTTATATATGATTATATTTCAAATGTATGAAAGATACGGAGAAGAACCATTGAGATACCGAAAAGAAGACGTGTGAATATAACCATACAACTAAGTGTTTCAGAAGTACTACGCTAAGGTATAAGACAAAGTACCCACAACTTTCGAGTAGAATTTCGAGGACGAAATTTCCAAAAAGAAGGAAATATTGTAACAGCCCTATTTTCAGCCAAGTATATGCCTATTTTTATCGTAGTTATATAATTAAGTAGTTCCTAAAAAGCCCTCAAATGTAAGAGTTAAATTACACTTTTAGTATAGAAGTCAAGATGGGTAAATAAGTCAACAAGTAGGTGGATAAGCTACTTATCATTAAGTCAACAAGTAGGTGGATAAGCTACTTATCATCAAGTCAACAAGTAGGTGGATAAGCTACTTATCATCAAGTCAACAAGTAGGTGGATAAGCTACTTGTCATCAAGTCAACAAGTAGGTGGATAAGCTACTTATGGACAAACAATTTAAGCCACATGAATGATAGCACTAGGTGTCGCTCTTATCCATAGAAGCATGAGGTGTCGAATTCTTATAAAAGTACAAGTTGAAAAGCTATGTGATCAAGTACCCTTAAGCATGCAATACATCCTATAAATAGGAGCTTAAGGAATTCATTCTTTTCATCCCAAAGACTAAGAACTACCTAAAAGTATAAGAAGCAAGGATTAAGAAGTGGGTTAGAAATCCTAAAGCAAGGTGAGTATGTTTATGTGCTTTACTGGGATACATATGTGCAAATGTTTTATGCATGAAAGAATATTGCCATAACTTCCTTATAAAAGTTGTTATGATTATGTGGCAAAATACATGTTTTATGAAATGATGCATATGTGGTATGTGAAAGCTTTTATGCATGTTAAGTATATCCAGTTAAATATCCCACGTACGGGGATATAGAAAGAAGGAACGTATTGCACACGGACCTTATTGGGGATCCCTTATGTGGACCCGAGGTTAAAGAAGCTATGAGAAGATTGGTATTGGTATACTTAACATGTAACATGAGATCTCAAAGAAATGTTTTTATGCGTGAAAGTTTATCTATTTGGAAAGTATGTTTTATCATGAAACCATAACTACTCACTAAGCTTAAAGCTTACGTATTCATGTATGTATCTCAGGTAAGGATCAGGTAAGGATTAAAGAGGGATAGCATGAAGTAGTACTATTCTAGTCAACAATAAAGTTGGTTGTATTGTAAGCTATTAAATTACGTTTCCGTTGATGTTTCAACTCTGATGTAATAGTTAGATGTGGAAGAGATAAAGTTTACTTGGTTAACATGCAAGTTTTATCTATAGAAAGTAACGGCCCCCTGGTAGTTTTGGGGATCGGATCGTTACAAATGGTATCAAAGCAACGGTTTAAGCGAATTAGGTTTTTTTTTGGGTAAAAGTGAATTAGGTTTTGTAAACCTAGTCTTAAACCTAGATGTAAGTAAGTCATGACACGACTTAAAGACCAAGTTATTATTTAACTAAGAAAGAATTGTTGAAAATGTCGATATGCCAAATAGAATGGAACATAGATGAAAGTTTGGAGATAGAAGTCTTCAATAGAATTTTGTAACGATGAACATGGAAAGATGTTATAAGCAAGAGCCTAGACGTATAATGGGTGTACAGGAAATGTCAATATGGTTATGTTCATATTTAACTGAAGTGTAGTTAGTTTTCAAATATTAGGAATGTTGACGATTCATGAGATAAACGGTATAAGTCACATGAGTACATTATTTTACAAAGTTGAGGTGCTTGAATATTATCTTTGTTTAAATGAGCTTAAGCCGATGAGTGTTTAAGTTATGATATCATTAAATTTGTCTACAGCAATGACAATAATTTTTGTAGCAACAGACTTCCCTGGTTTTATTTGGAGACATATTTGCTTAAGTTGTAGTACCTCTTCAAGTGATACAAGTATATATGTTAAAGCCTTCGATTATTGATTTAGGAATTTAAGTTAGACTACCTGAAAAGGAGTTGGTCTATCAAAAGTGTCACATGATGACTTAAGATATATGGGTATTAACGATAAGGTCTATTATGGTTGGAAAAAAAAGTGCATCTTGTAAGTGTTATGATGCAAATTATAGTATTTAGAAATGACACGTATTGATATCCATACTGTAAGTGCAAGAACAATGGATCAAATCAATGAATTCTCATTCCATCATGTAAATCTTACAATATGAACATTCTCTCACAAGATTCTCTCTCTAAACACACACATATGAATATTACAATAAAGCTCCTTCTATCAAGTCTCCCAACTAACTCCTTCTAACACACTATATATACACTTGACCTCAACACTTACTAACATTGACTTTTCTAACTAATACTTTGACTTTACATATTAATGCTTTGACTTTGACTTTGATGCTTGACTTTCTTCTTTGACTTCCATCCTTTGACTTTGTTTGACTTGAATATTGTTTCCTCATCTTGAGATCTCGGATACAATAATATTTGCTCTAACAATCTCCCCCTTTGTATTCGAGATCGCTCTTCAAAATGAGCTCCAGCTTTAATGATCTTTTGTCTTCATGTCAAACAAACTTTTTCGGTCACAAATTTCAAACAACTAACAATCTCCCCATTTATACACGCATCATCTTCAGAACAAAGTCTTCAATCTTGAAATCAGATCATCACAATCAGCCAGATAAGCTCAACACATAACAATCTCCCCTTTTTCAAATAACATCTTTGAATCAACACTCTTCAACTTGAAGCAGTCTTCATTAAATCCAGAATTCCCTCTTGAGGTCAAATCCAGAAACCCTTCTTGAGGTAACCAAAGCCAATGGTCAAGGATATTTAGATTCTGAGCTTTGACACTACGTGTACTAAGCTCTTCACCTTCTCAATATAAATCCATCATATCTTCAAACTCTTCAAACCACTTTCTCAACTTCAGCAAATCAAACCATTCTTTCATCAACCTTCATAACTCGAACTCAATCTTTAAATCTAAAGGCTTTTCAACCTTAGATTCAAAAGATTTAAACTTTGATCTCTCTTTAGCTCCCCCTTAATACTTGCTTTCTTCCCTTAACTGTTACTTCACAACACATTTCTTCACATAAACCCTCAAAACTTGAATGAACCAACATCATGAAATCTTCAATCGACCCTACTTGTTATCTTGAACTCTTCAAATCAACGATACTTGATGTCTTGAAAATCTTCAACACATATCATCCTGAACTCTTGCACATATATCCCATATCGTCATCATGCTTTTGCAAATGTCTTTGATAGAACTTCTCCCCCTCATGATGGTTAGGAGAATCCTGAACATCATGCACAATCAAAGACATCATCATCAAATAGCTCATTCACAGGAACTGCTCCCCTCAAAAGTTGGTTTACCATTCAAAGAACCATATGCCCCCCTCAATCAAACAGCTCATCCATATCAGAGTGCTCCCCCTCAAATCCAGCTCAAGTTGCTCCCCCTCAAATGATGGGTAATCAGCTAACATAGAAGCACATTTAGCAACTATTGACACAACAACTCATAGAATTGTGTGGCCTATTTTCAGTGTTGGCAACAGGGTAGCACTGATAGGACTTCCAGTCATCACTGAATCAAAGTTATAAAACTAAGTTCTCAGACTGTTCCGGCAATATCACAAAGATATGCAATTGGAATCACAAAGACTCGTGCAAGTGTCAAAGAAATATCATCATATCAATTAGGCTCAAATATTGATTCAACCTGGGACGCAGATTGAAAATCAATGACTCTTGTGCATAGAATATGAAGTTCGGAGACCGGAGAGGATGTCTTCCTTGTTTCAATATCTAAATCTTCCGAGTGAAGATTAGATAGATGATATGCTAATTCTCCGTGAGAATTGAAACAAACATCTTTTAAGAGATATTTGAGTAGCTTGGTGGGGTGACACGAGTTATGACACTGGGTCCATGTCTTGTTTCAATATTCATCTCCAAAGAACGAGAATGAATAGATTATGTGGTTACCCGGATAAGTGTATCGGTTTGGGAAGGATCTTCTTTTATTCTTTTTGATCCTGTCTCACACTCACCATTTTCTTTTAACTCCCCCTACACTCAAGCTCTCGGACATTTTACCTCATTCACACCCTCACAAACTAGGTCTAACCTAGGGATGTGTTTCTTGGGTAGATCATCCGGCTCTGGATTGATCATAGAAACTTCTATATCCTATCACACATAAGTTGATATCATGAAATGATATTCTTTGAAGCGTTGAGTATATTCATACCAGAACGTGATATGATGATGATTCATATGTGATACAATATGTATATGGGAAACATATGTTGAAAAGAAATAGGGAACATTTGTTGATGAGATCATATGTTGAAGAAATTCATTCAAATGCTCTAACAAGTGATGATTGATTGTAGAAATTAAAAATCTTGATCGTGAATTCCAAAGAACAAAATTCAAACGCTAAACAGATAGACTCAGTAAGCACAGTGTATTCAAGAAATGAATCAATGATTAGAAAGTTTAATTGTGAAGAACAATTCACAATTAATAATCTGAATAAGAATTGAATCATTGAAATGAAATAACGTGTAGTGAAATCAAAATGGAATTCAAGCGAGTGTATTTCCATCGAATAATTTCAACGAATATACGAGATGTGGAAATAACTATGTGAAGAAAATTATAACACGTGGTAATTCTAGAAACGATTCATAATCGGAAAGAAACTAACACAAGTAAGTTCCTTATGATGAATACCACGGTTAAATACAGGTAAGCGCAAGTTCTATACTAAGGGTTTAGAAGGATACTTACATTAAAGCGCATAAGTGAAGTACGAGTCCTAAACTGAATGTTTAGAAGCCGCTAAGCATTGAAGGCCGGGTCTTGAACTGACTTATTCAAGAGCCATAAACCTGCAAAATCAAACAGATTTTGGTATCCACTTGGATGTGGATCCTCTTTTGTTAGAGAAATTTGGATTATAAGATGAAATCTTGTAAATCCCAAATCGTTCATCTATATAATCGTCACTTACAAAATCATTTCTTAGAAGGTAAGAACCAGATAATTTTCTTTTGGATAGACTAAGAAGTTTATTTGTAGAATAAACTAACTGAGACTTACCAAAAGACGTGTCATGGAAAGATTTGTTCTTTTGAAATTTCGGTTCCGAAGCAAATGATTTTGTATGAGCTACCTTTGTACTAGATCCCTTAACTTGCCAAATAAACTTACTATTTGAAAAACGATGATTACCTGAATAATCGACACGACGATCATAGAAGAGATTTGAAGTACGAATCTGACCACTTGAGTTGATATTACTTAGTGAAGCACTATCCACATTGCTTGAATCATGAGCTTTGAAAGTTGTTTTCTCAAGTTCTTTCACTTTGGAAGAGAATTTGTTTCTCTCTTCAAGAAGATCATCAAGCTTCTTCTGCTGATCAGATCGCATTTGTTGCTCATTCATGATATTAGTCGATAATTCAGATAACTTGCTTGTAAGCTTCCTTATTTCAGCCTTAAACAATTCCTTTTGATCCTCAAAATCTGCTTCCACAAGACTTGGCTTCTTAGGTTCAGCGATTATCTGTTCTAAGACACTCTTTTCATGTCGAAGAACCTTCTCTTTTTGTTTAAATTGATGTCTTACATCAGATAACTGATTCTGTAAGTCAACAATTTGTTTTTGAAGCTCAATACATTTCTTGTCATCAACTTTCCTCACTGTATGAACACCTTGGATTTCTTCTTCAAATTCATGCATCATGTTCTGATATTTCCCGGCACGAAGACTTGGTTTCTTCAAAGAATTCTTCTTATCTAGGATAATCTTCCTCTCTAACTCAGATATTTTCTTTGAAAGATTAACACTTGTCAAATCAAATACCTTTCTTTCTTCTAATAAAGTATTTTGAAGATCAGAAACAGTCTTTGTAAGCTTCTCAATTTCTGTTTCAAACACATGTCTTTCTTTCGCAACCTCTAGTTCCACATTTTGCTTTTCCTGTCCAGCTTTGTCTTCTAATAATTTCTGAAGATCAGCCACTGTCCTTTGAAGCTCGAAAATCTCTTGAACATATTCTTCTCTGTCTTTTGCAAACCTGCTTCTTTCATTCACCAGATCATGTTCACTTTCATACACAACTTGTTGTAGAATCTGGATTTGCTCAAGAAGCATCTCTCTTTCAGCATTGTGCTCATTCTGCTCTTTGAATTTAAGAGATTCATACTCAGATTGAGTCTTTTTGAGAAGATTTTCAAGATCCACAATCTTTTCTTCTAAAACCAATGTAGGAACATAAGGTTTGGCTTCGACAACTGATTCTTGAGAAGAATTAATATCAGGATAAACCAGAAAATCAGAAGAATTAGATGTGTCTTTTGATTTGATTCTCAGAGTGTCTGAATTATACACAAACTTGACCCTATGATATTTAGGTTCATAATATACAGGATCATGTGTTTCAATCTCTTGCATATCTGAGAAATCTTCCTTCATTTCAAAACCTTTTAAAGAAGGAAATCTGGTGCTCATTAACATACTTGTAAAATCATAAAATGCAGATTTCTCCTTAAGAGCGTTTTTCAACACATTTGGATTCTCATAACCTAAACCCCATTTAACATCAAGAAAATCTCTAAGTGCACAGGGTTTGTTTAGAAAAATTGTCCGTTCAGAAACACCTATTTTGTGAAGCTTCTCATCTAAAAATTGAATTATCTTGTTTGATTCCTTAATTTGCTTTTTACATTGAAGCTTTGTCTCTGCAATTTGTTTTTCAAAATCAAGCTCTTTCTCTTTGATCTGATTTATCATTTGAAGCTCTTTTTCTTTAATCTGATTTTTCATTTGAAGCTCTTGTTCTTTAATATGATTTTTCAAATGAAGCTCTTTTTCTTTAAATTGAGCAACTGCTTTTGCAAGCTGTGTTGTAAGACTAGCCTTCTCACGTTCTAGTCTCTTCGTTTTATCCCAATCTCGTTCATACTGAATTTCATCATCTGAATCCATTGTTATCTGCACAAAAGATAATAAGGATCGTCAACAGAAACTTCGATTAGAAGTGTAAGTAGTGCACAAAAGATTTATTTCAAACAAATCAAAAAATTCCGAAGAAAAATGGGTAAAAAATAAACTTGAAGTACTAAAAATGACAAAACCAAGAAACTTAAACGACTCACAAACGTGAAAACACACGTACAAGGACTGAAAATGAAAATAGAATGAAAAGAAAACAAAAACACAACTATTTAATAAAAGAAAAAGAAAGAAATAAAAGAAAAGAAAAAACAAACAAACTTGCAAGTACACAAGCTCAAAAATAGCTCAAACACATTTAAAACACTCAAAAATAAGCCAAAGACTCGAGATACACAACATGGCTCGAGATAGGGAAGAAAAATGGCTCGAAATACGAAAAAAATGGCTCGAAATAAGCTCCACACGCGCTCACACGCGCTTGCCACGCGCTACACATGAAATAACACGCGCCTGACGCGCTTGCACACGCTCACACGCGCCCTGTCTCGAGCAGGGCTGACGTCAGCGTGACGTCAGCAAGCGGTCAGCGCCTTCTGACCCGTGCGCTGACTGCTGACCGAAGCTCTTACTGGCTGCTGACCGAGAATCAATCGCTGACTGGAGCATCTGACCACTGATTGAACCATCTGACCGAAAGAAAAAGCTCTGACCGACGAATATGCTCTGACTGAGAGCTTCTGACCGAGTTTGAGTCTCTGACTCGAGCTCTGACCAATCCTTTTAAACCCCTTTGACTGCTGACTCGAGTTCTGACTCGAGCATTGACCTCTGACTCGAGCTGAAACCTTGAAATATGGCTTGATTTGACTAATATGGCTCGAGTTAACAAAAAATGGCTCGAGATATCAATACAATGACTCGAAAATTCAAGAAGTAAACCCACAAACACTTTTTCTCAAAGAAATCTAAACCAAAATGGATCAAAAACTCAAATTTTCATCTTCTTTCTCAAGAAAACTCAAGAACATGAAGAACACCTTCAACCCAAAAAATTTTAAAACCACAAATTTAACCTCTGAAACTAAAAACAAATGATAGATTCATGTCCAAAAACACTTTTTAGAAACAAATCTACTCAAAAACGAATCAAAAACACACTAAATCTCACAATCACTCATGACCTCCATTGATGAACTTTGAAGATCTTCAAAAAATGAAAACTCAAAATTTGAACCAAATTTGATCTAGAATGATTAGAGATGATTAAAAAACACACTAGAAACACAAAAACACACACAAATCTACAAGATCTACAACAAAATCTACAAATCTACACAAAAAATCTATAAAACCCATTTCTTCAAAATTTCTTCAATTCTTCATCAAATTTCTTCAAATCTTCATCAAATTGTGCACTAAATCTTCTGCCATAGCTCTGATACCACTTGTAAGTGCAAGAACAATGGATCAAATCAATGAATTCTCATTCCATCATGTAAATCTTACAATATGAACATTCTCTCACAAGATTCTCTCTCTAAACACACACATATGAATATTACAATAAAGCTCCTTCTATCAAGTCTCCCAACTAACTCCTTCTAACACACTATATATACACTTGACCTCAACACTTACTAACATTGACTTTTCTAACTAATACTTTGACTTTACATATTAATGCTTTGACTTTGACTTTGATGCTTGACTTTCTTCTTTGACTTCCATCCTTTGACTTTGTTTGACTTGAATATTGTTTCCTCATCTTGAGATCTCGGATACAATAATATTTCCTCTAACACATACCATCTAATATGTAAGTTGATTATCGATCAATATTAGGCTTTGGAAAGTAAATCAAGCCTAAAAGAATGATATCATTTTATGCTAAGGTGACTTGAAGTATTAAGTATGATCTTTTAAGTCCTAAGAATATTCTCTGTCTTTTCTTTATATATGATTATATTTCAAATGTATGAAAGATACGGAGAAGAACCATTGAGATACCGAAAAGAAGACGTGTGAATATAACCATACAACTAAGTGTTTCAGAAGTACTACGCTAAGGTATAAGACAAAGTACCCAAACTTTCGAGTAGAATTTCGAGGACGAAATTTCCAAAAAGAAGGAAATATTGTAACAGCCCTATTTTCAGCCAAGTATATGCCTATTTTTATCATAGTTATATAATTAAGTAGTTCCTAAAAAGCCCTCAAATGTAAGAGTTAAATTACACTTTTAGTATAAAAGTCAAGATGGGTAAATAAGTCAACAAGTAGGTGGATAAGCTTGTCATTTAAGTTTTTAGATGAAACTTGTCATTTAAGTTTTTAGATGAAACTAAGTTAGTTTGCGTGAAAAATTTAGGCTAAAACCTAAAAGTCCCGAAAACTGCCCGAAAAAGCCCGAACCGGCCCGAAGTCACCCGATAATCCTATAATGCCAAATTAAAGTTGACTTTTAGAAAAAAACTAAGTTATTTTATTTTAAAAATAAGTAAACTAATTTAAATGATTCGAAATTCCCTTGAAAAATCGGTTTCTACCGGAAACGCGTCAAAAACCGGTACTGCGATCGAATTATCAGTATTTTTTTTAACTCCTCTATTAATAAAAAAAAATGAAAAGGGTTGGGTGGGCCCCTTGGCCGGCCACCTCCCCCAATCATCTCCCTCTCTTTGTTTATTGCCAAAATAAAATCATCACACCCTCCATTTCCCTTTTCATTTTTCCAAGACCCACTGTCTCTCTACTCTCTTTGTCTCTCTTTTCTCTCTCTAAAACCACCAAAAATCCAGCCAACATTCATGCTAAAATCTGAGTTTTTCTTGAAGATTCAAGCAAGTTTTAAGAGTATTATTGTTGTTTATCAAAGGTAAGAGTATTATATGTGTGTCTAGCTTCGATTTTTGGCTCAATCTCGAGTTTTTCTTCCATTCTCTTGAGGTTTAATCCCTCCTTTATGTTTTGGTAATCATCTTGATGTTTGGGGATGAGATAGAACCTTAGAAATGTGTTTAAACATTCTATGAAGGTGAAAATCCATGAATCCCCCATAAGAACACAAGTTTGATTTCAAAAGTCTTGTTGTTAATGTTTTTGATCATCATTTTGGGGCTGGACTTTATAGATAGTTCATGCATGTTATTGATGATGATAATGCATATTTCATCTATTTATTTGTTAAATGATATGAGTTTATGGTTTAATAGCAAGAAACCCCAAGAAATCTTGTGATTTTATGTGTTTTGATGGATGAAAATGGGGTTTTGATTCTGGACAGAATCTGTCTGATTTTGCATGTGTGTTTGAACGTCTCAAAAGTATAGTAAACTGAGGTATTTTTCTACAAAAATTTGATAGATTGAAAGTTGATGAGTTAGGAAGAAAATCCCTTTTGAATCACTTAAAAATTCGGAGTAAAACCCCTTCAACCATTTAAAAACTTTTTGATGCTCATCAGCTTTTGGTCAGAAAACTTGTATCATCTTCATACATGCATATCTCTTTGACAACTTATCCAAAATGCACGATTTTTGATTTCAAACTCAAGTTCTCTGAGATAGCTTTCTAAAGAATCCAAAATCATGTGATTTGGTGGACTTTTGAGGGTTCAACCAATGAAAACAAGTTAGTGGTGTAGGCTGTCCCATGGTGGCAGATTGCACATGCACGACTTTAAGACGCCATATCTCCCTCAAAAATCACCCAAATGATGTGAAATTTGTCTCATTAGCTTGGTATATGTGTTATCTAGAAAATCCTTTTTGAAATTCGTGATTTGGTGGGAAGATGAATTCTTTATGAAGCAAACATCACTGACATGTAAATCTGAAAATAAAAGGTGTCCACTGTTTTTGCAAAAATTCTTAAAATAGGTAAAACACCTCCAAAAATTATGAGAAATTGTGGGATTGTTGCTAATACCCCAAATTCCAGTAGGTAAAAATTTTGAAACCTAACTCCCTTTGGAACTAGGTTTAATGGTGACACCTTTGCATTGGAACAAATCTGCCAGAATTGGAATTTTTCAAAAATGTTATTTTACAAACATTCATAATTCCCATATGTTTGGATAATAATCTTAAGTAACAAAAAGTCATTTTATATCGAGAATGAACTTAACAAATGTAGTAAAGGCATTATATAGGATATCGGTACGATTTACTAAATTATGGACCGTTGAATTTAGACTTACGTCAATTATGTATGTGATAGGGCATAATTAGACTTGGAGTCGGAATTTATTCACGCACTATCGATTGTCATAAACGCTAAAACTACTCAAAGTGAGTATTCACGGCCCCTATTTTACCGTTTTTACACGTTTTGGGGTGAAAAGCATGTTGGTTGATAAATGATTTATGAATTTTTGCTTGCGAGCGATTGATTATGCAAATAATGATATATATTGAGTAAAAGTCCCATGTTGAATACCTTACTATTAACTCGTTTCGAGCCAATGGTTATTGTGGATAGCGCTATTTGGTAGAGTGGACCCACCCTTTGTTTACTGACGAGAATAGGGTGCACGTAATCATATGTGGTACTACACATGTGGGGTTTAGTCCCACCGCTGAGGTAGTGCAGCGTGTACACATGTGGGGTTTTAGTCCCACCGTTGAGGTAGTTCGCGAGAACGCTCTACCCATGTGGTTCGCTACCACCTCTGAGGTAGATCGTTGGGGCAAAGGTTTAGGTTTAGTAGTGGCTCGAGAATATATCTTGCATAAATGTGATGTTTAACAGTTGAGGTTGAACATTGGTTTTACGATAAAGATTTCTGCATATGAAAATGTTTTGTGCATATAAAACCTGTGAACTCACCAACTCTCGTAGTTGACACTTGTTTTAACATGCTTTTCAGGAAATCCGAAGGTTTGATTTGGCTAAGTTGTGGAATTTTGTTATCACCAATCTAGTTATGGTTTTTAAATTCATTTTGTAAAAGATTTGTAAAACCTTAACTTATGGTTGGATTGTATAATTTTGTAAACGTAATTTAATGTTTGATGATGAATGATTGGTGTTATTTATCTCCTATCGCGATGAAATCTAGACTGTTACACCTTGCGATTCCGCTTTAGCGGGGTGTTACAGATTTGGTATCAGAGCCATAGGTTATAGAGAACATCGGTTTTTCATAAAAACCAGTACTATAACCAACCTTCTCTCTAAAATAAGATTAAACTTTTAAATTATAATATTTCAAAGTAGGAGAGTTTAAATGCTCGTGTGATTAGAATAGGTGGTATCCTGGTATATCATAGAAATGCGGAGCCTGATCACCTACGCATAGCCATGATATAAGTAGGATAAGACTTATGAACTAGTCATACTGTTAGAATTTAAAAGCTGGAACCTTCGAAAAATTTCCTGAAAAACATAAACCGTGTGAGTTCACATAAGCATATCATGATTCTGATATCTACTATAGCACTTACGCGTTTAAGTAAAGTAACGCCTTTGTTGAACACTCTTGCGTTAGCACTTAGGAGGTCACTAGTAGTTTGAAGGCGCGTTAATAAGTTATGCGGACACTACAATCACTATGCCGAACACCATTACTTAGACTTCGGAGAAAGACCCGTCTAGGCATTGCGATTCCGACATCGGAGTAACAAGCAAAGACGTTTCAATCGATCCACCTCCGAACCTCACAACACCTCATATGAGACAACTCAGAAGAGAGCTGCGGCAACCATTCGGAGTGGACTGGCGATAACACATCTAGTTAATGCAAGGTCATTTCATATCTTTTCGGGGATACTGATCGGTTGTACTACCAGTATGACACTAGGAGAGGCTTGAACAATCCGAGCACACTCGACGGACTGCAAAATAATCGAAGCAGAGTATCAAGTTAGAACCGGGATATAATTAAGTTGACGAAATTGGTGCATCTCTTGGAGGAAGGTACCACCAACGCTGTAGAGAAGGTTATGACGGCAAGAAGGACGACTGAGAGAGTTGACTTGAGCTGGCATGTTGTGGTGATACTGTTGGCAAAGTTGATCCCATCGATTGTAACTCTCATGAATTGGAAAGAATTTAAAAAAATGCACTATTTGGTTGTTCCATTTAAACCTCAGTATGGGCAAGTAAAATATTTTAACGATGCATTAGCATCAAACTTTGATCCCTTCAGATATATATTAAGTTTTTACGAAACGAATTTTTATTAAATCACAAGAACGTTCATAGCGATTTTTTTTTATTTGAAAGAAATTGTCATAAATAAAATACAAATATTTTTGAACATTTATTAAAAGATAACTTTTAACCAAACATACCTTTTACAAATGATTTAGAACAACATTTTCCAGAAGAAACACACGTAGCTAGAAAGTGAACCATGAGAATTAATCGACCAACATTGCTCAACTGATAGCCCAACAAGTCCAGGTAATCGTACCGACCATAGTCACTAAAGTCACTACCGACCCTGACGCAAATAGAAGAAATAAGGAAGTCGTAGTACCCATCAAATGGAAGGATGGTAATAAAAGAAAATTTGAGCACCAGTCAGAAGAAACGACTCGTGTTAATTCAATCAAAAGTTGAAAAGTAGTCAGAAATTTTGGAGCAAAGACCCAAGAGTCAGGAAGGAAATGGACTCCCCTCCAAAATGGACTAGACGCAATTGGAACCACCTATGAGCCTGTATTCCGGGTACCAAATGCAAGCTAGCAGGGCATTTTGCTCTTTACTAAAGAAAGGAAAGAAAGGTCAAGAAGGGCGGAAAGTCTGCTACGAGTTTAGAAGGCCGTATCACTCTAAAGATAGGTATTCCGCGCTGAATAAAGGCTTGAGTAGCACCAAGCAGAGGAAGCAAAATAAAAATCCTGATGTGGTCACAGGCACGTTTCTCCCCAACGATTATTCTGCTGATGTGCTTTTTGATTCCGGAGCCGATAGAAGTTACGTGTCGTTAGAATTCAGGCCTAAGATAAACAAGAAGTCACAAAATTTGAAAGAGGAGCACATAATTGAATACTCTAACGGAGAGTTAGTAAGGCTAACAAGGTAGTTAGAAAATGCACTCTAGGCTTATCAGGAAAGGATTTGAGTATAGATTTAATTCCGATCAAGATAGGGAGTTTCGACATAATAGTGGGTATGGATTGGATGTCCAACCACCGAGCGACAATATACTGTGCTGAGAAGATAGTTAGGCTAGCATTACCCGATGGAGGTGTACTCGAAGTGCACGGAGAAAAGCCGAAGAGAGATATTAAGTTAGTATCGTTCATGAAAATGCGTAGCCATCTACGAAAGGAATGTGTAGCATTCATGGCGCACGTAGTAGATAAGAAAGCAAAGGAGAAGCAAATCCAGGATATTCCGATTGTGCGGGAATTTCTCGAAGTATTCCCGGAAGAGTTACCTGGGCTACCCCCGAAGCAAGGAGGAGCATGAGCAACATTTGAGGTTGATACTGAAATTACTCAAAGCTGAAAAGCTTTATGCCAAGTTTTCAAAGTGCGAATTTTGGATTCGAGAAGTGCACTTTTTAGGTCATGGGTGAATAAAGAAAGAATACACATCGATCCAGCCAAGGTTGAGGCTATAAAGAAATGGGAAGCCCTGAAGACACCGATAGAAATTCGACAATTTCTCGGTCTGGCAGGCTACTACCGGCGATTCATTGCAAATTTCTCCAAAATTGCGCAGCCGCTGACAACCTTAACGCATAAAGACAAGAAGTTTATTTGGGGAGAGAAACAAGAAGAAGCGTTTCAATTGCTCAAGCATAAGTTGTGCAATGCACCCATTCTGGCGTTACCCGAGGGAACGGATAACTTTGTGGTGTATTGCGATGCTTCACATCAAGGCTTGGGATGTGTTTTGATGCAGAACGAGAAAGTCATTGCCTATGCATCCAGACAACTGAAGGTCCACGAGAAGAGCTACACCACTCATGACTTGGAGCTCGGAGCAGTGGTGTTTGCCCTTAAGATTTGGAGACATTATCTTTACGGCACCAAGTGCACCATCTTTACGGACCATAAGAGCCTCCAGGACATTCTTGATCAGAAAATGTTGAACATGAGGCAGAGAAGATGGGTTGAGTTGCTCAGCGATTACGACTGCGAGATTAAATATCCACCAGGGAAGGCGAATGTTGTAGCTGATGCGCTAAGCAGGAAGGAACGGGTGAAGCCTACAAGGACGCGAGCAATGGGAGTGATAGTGCAGACCAGCCTGAAAAGTCAGATATTGGAAGCTCAGAGAGAAGCTCTGAAGGCTGACAATTTAAAGAAAGAGACACTTCACAAGATGGAGGAGGAGTTTGAGGAGAGAACGGATGTAGTGCGTTATTTCAAGGATAAAATTTGGGTTCTGAAAGTCGATCATTTAAGGAGAATGATTATGGATGAGGCCCATCAATCAAGGTACTCGATACACCCAGGTTCTGACAAGATGTACAAGGGGATAAAGGAACACTATTGGTGGCCTGGAATGAAGAAGGATATCGCCACTTATGTGAGCAAATGTCTAACCTGCGCAAGAATCAAGGCAGAACACCAGAAACCGTCTGGACTATTACAGCAACCAGAAATCCCAGAATGGAAATGGGAACGAATATCAGTGAATTTCGTGACCAAGTTACCCAAGACTAAAAAGGGCCATGATTCGATTTGGGTAATCGTTGACCGGCTCAAGAAATATGCGCGCTTTTTGCCAATAAGAGAAACTTACAGCATTGGTAGACTCGCGAAATTGTATGTCGATGAGATAGTTATGCGACATGGAGTGCCAATCTCGATCATCTCCGATAGAGACAGTAGATTCACTTCGCGATTTTGGCAATCGCTGCAGACAGCAATAGATACTCGTGTGGATTTGAACACCGCCTATCATCCACAAACCGTCGGTCAGACAGAAAGGACCATACAAACGTTGGAGGATATGCTGCGTGCATGTATGTTGGAATTCGGAGGCAGTTGGGATGATCACCCACCTTTAGTTGAATTCTCCGACAACAACAGTTATCATGCTAGTATTCAGTGTGCCCCGTACGAAGCACTGTATGGACGCAAGTGCAGATCCCCACTCAATTGGTTGGAAGTGGGAGAGAGTCGACTGTTTAGACCTAACATCGTACAAGAGACGACTGATAAGATTAATGTAACGCCCCGTTTCCCAAAGTTAAGAATTTAACTTGATTTGTTTAAGATAAGTTGTTTATGGATAGTTTATGTAATTTCAGGTAGGGGGACTTGTTTGTAATTGTAGAAAGTGGAGGGTGATGTGTGTTCGTGTATATAAAAGGGTTTTCAAGCCAAAACCCTTCTCATTTTGAACCTAGTCGATTTTGGAGAGAAAGGGGGAGAGCTTGGTGAATTCGAGAGATCGATTGCAAGAAGGGAATCGTTCAAGCAAGTTATCAAGTATATTTGGTTGTTGTTGGTGTCTAACCTAAGGTAATTGTTGTTGTCTATGTGTTTTTTTTTTCATGTTAGTTTTCAAGTATTGGTTAGTTTTCAAGGGTTAGGGTTTATATGTGTTTTGTGGATGAAATTGGTGATCCTTGGATCACCAATTGAGTGTTATGATGTTAGATGGTATTAGAATGATTGTGGTAGTCTTGTAGAGCCTGGAAATACGAAACCATGGCTTTTTGAATCGGTCGAATCGGACTTCGGATGTGAAAGTTATGCCAAAAAGAAGAATTTGCGTTTTTGGCTTCGTAAGCTGATTTGTATGCCTAGCGATCGCTAGGGGAAAAGGCTAGCGACCGCTAGCCTCCTTGAAAGCCTTCTAGCGACCATTTGATGATCGTGAGCTCGGACAGAAAGCTTGGGAATGGTAGCTAGCGACCGCTAGCTATAAGGCTAGCGACCGCTAGCCCCTGTTTTGTGTAGAAAACTGTTTTGGCCATAACTTTTGCGTCTTAGCTCCGATTTTGATTCCGAAAGAACCGTTGGAATCGTAATTGAATTTCCTACCTTTTGAGACCATTAAATATAGACTTTTAGTTACAAATCTTAGAATGGATTGCCCCAACCTTTGAGTTGGTAGCTTAGAGAGCCATTGGCATAGCTATGCTATACCCTCGGCTTAAGGGTTTGGATACGATTTAGAATTCAAGTGTTAAGTGTTTATATGAATGTTATGTGAATGTTTAGGTGCTTAAACACCTGCATGTGCTCTCTGTCAAGTGTGTGTGATATCAGACTCTACAATAAGGTGAGTACATTTACCTGCGTTCAAGATTGTTATGCTTGTGATCATGTTATATATATGTGGTTAATGTATGAACTGGCATGTAATATTCACGATAGTACCTAGGGCGGTAATACCACCCCTAGGGAAGTTGGGTTCAGAGGCCTGGTACCAGTGTCAGTAAGATGCTCTTGGTGGATACACTTGGAGTAAGGTTCATGATACATGTCCAGTTATTCAGTTATATATTTATGATTATGTACAAGCATGCATAGCACCTAGGTTTGTGCTCACTAAGCTTTATGCTTAACCCGTTGTGGTTCTTGTGGTTTAGTGACAGGTACCAAGTCGTAAGACAAGGAAAAGCTCACGTTTGATGGCTCGGATACGTAATCAGTTCAGCTATGTTTGGGACACGATACACGAATAGCTTGTTTGCTATTACAAATTAGTTTTTATGGAAAAGGTTTTGGGTTGTAAACTAATTATGAATTGAATTGTTTTAAAAGTTAGTACATTTTGGACCCAAGTTTGGGAATTTTGTCACTGTTTTAAATTATAAAAGCTTCCGCGAATCCTTGGTTACTATTTTCCGTTAATTCTCGTTAAATTTATATCTTTTGGAATTGAGGTATTACAATTAAGCTGGTTCAGGAAAAGCTTAAAGCAGCCAGGATCGCCAAAAAAACTACGCTGATAATCGGCGAAAGCCGTTAGAATTCCAAGTTGGCGATAGAGTGCTACTAAAGGTATCACCTTGGAAAGGACTGATAAGATTTGGAAAGAAAGGGAAATTGAGCCCCCGTTTTGTTGGGCCGTTCAAAATCATAGAAATAATCGGACCAGTCGCTTACAGATTGGACTTACCCTCAGAGCTCAGCTCTATTCACGACACATTTCACGTGTCCAATCTAAAGAAATGCCTGTCGGAAGAGACAGTGATTTTGCCTTTAGGGGAAATACAAATTGATGAACAACTGCGCGCCGCGGAGGAACCAATTGAGATCCTTGGCCGAGAAATCAAGCAACTCCGGTGCAGTAAAATACCAATCGTCAAGGTGCGATGGAACTCCCGACACGGACCTGAGTTCACTTGGGAGCAAGAAACGTTCATGAAGGACAAATACCCGCATCTCTTCACAAAAGACCCCTGCGGTAGCAACAAGAATTAAATATCGGGACGAAATTTCTTTCAACCGGGGGTAAATGTGACAACTGTCAGTTTTGACCTTCAGGTCAGCTACTCGTTAATTCACTCAGTAGCATTTCCGTGAGGTTAAAAACTTGACATTTAAGTTTTTAGATGAAACTAAGTTAGTTTGCGTGAAAAATTTAGGCTAAAACCTAAAAGTCCAAAAAACTGCCCGAAAAAGCCCGAACCGGCCCGAAGTCACCCGATAATCCTATAATGCCAAATTAAAGTTGACTTTTAGAAAAAAATTAAGTTATTTTATTTTAAAAATAAGTAAACTAATTTAAATGATTCGAAATTCCCTCGAAAAATCGGTTTCTACCGGAAACGCGTCAAAAACCGGTACTGCGATCGAATTATCAGTATTTTTTTTAACTCCTCTATTAATAAAAAAAATGAAAAGGGTTGGGTGGGCCCCTTGGCCGGCCACCTCCCCCAATCATCTCCCTCTCTTTGTTTATTGCCAAAATAAAATCATCACACCCTCCATTTCCCTTTTCATTTTTCCAAGACCCACTCTCTCTCTACTCTCTTTGTCTCTCTTTTCTCTCTCTAAAACCACCAAAAATCCAGCCAACATTCATGCTAAAATCTGAGTTTTTCTTGAAGATTCAAGCAAGTTTTAAGAGTATTATTGTTGTTTATCAAAGGTAAGAGTATTATATGTGTGTCTAGCTTCGATTTTTGGCTCAATCTCGAGTTTTTCTTCCATTGTCTTGAGGTTTAATCCCTCCTTTATGTTTTGATAATCATCTTGATGTTTGGGGATGAGATAGAACCTTAGAAATGTGTTTAAACATTCTATGAAGGTGAATATCCATGAATCCCCCATAAGAACACAAGTTTGATTTCAAAAGTCTTGTTGTTAATGTTTTTGATCATTATTTTGGGGCTGGACTTTATAGATAGTTCATGCATGTTATTGATGATGATAATGCATATTTCATCTATTTATTTGTTAAATTATATGAGTTTATGGTTTAATAGCAAGAAACCCCAAGAAATCTTGTGATTTTATGTGTTTTGATGGATGAAAATGGGGTTTTGATTCTGGACAGAATCTGTCTGATTTTGCATGTGTGTTTGAACGTCTCAAAAGTATAGTAAACTGAGGTATTTTTCTACAAAAATTTGATAGATTGAAAGTTGATGAGTTAGGAAGAAAATCCCTTTTGAATCACTTAAAAATTCGGAGTAAAACCCCTTCAACCATTTAAAAACTTTTTGATGCTCATCCGCTTTTGGTCAGAAAACTTGTATCATCTTCATACATGCATATCTCTTTGACAACTTATCCAAAATGCACGATTTTTGATTTCAAACTCAAGTGCTCTGAGATAGCTTTCTAAAGAATCCAAAATCATGTGATTTGGTGGACTTTTGAGGGTTCAACCAATGAAAACAAGTTAGTGGTGTAGGCTGTCCCATGGTGGCAGATTGCACATGCACGACTTTAAGACGCCATATCTCCTTCAAAAATCACCCAAATGATGTGAAATTTGTCTCATTAGCTTGGGATATGTGTTATATAGAAAATCCTTTTTGAAATTCGTGATTTGGTGGGAAGATGAATTCTTTATGAAGCAAACATCACTGACATGTAAATCTGAAAATAAAAGGTGTCCACTGTTTTTGCAAAAATTCTTAAAATAGGTAAAACACCTCCAAAAATAATGAGAAATTGTGGGATTGTTGCTAATACCCCAAATTCCAGTAGGTAAAAATTTTGAAACCTAACTCCCTTTGGAACTAGGTTTAATGGTGACACCTTTGCATTGGAACAAATCTGCCAGAATTGGAATTTTTCAAAAATGTTATTTTACAAACATTCATAATTCCCATATGTTTGGATAATAATCTTAAGTAACAAAAAGTCATTTTATATCGAGAATGAACTTAACAAATGTAGTAAAGGCATTATATAGGATATCGGTACGATTTACTAAATTATGGACCGTTGAATTTAGACTTACGTCAATTATGTATGTGATAGGGCATAATTAGACTTGGAGTCGGGATTTATTCACGCACTATCGATTGTCATAAACGCTAAAACTACTCAAGGTGAGTATTCACGGCCCCTATTTTACCGTTTTTACGCGTTTTGGGGTGAAAAGCATGTTGGTTGATAAATGATTTATGAATTTTTGCTTGCGAGTGATTGATTATGCAAATAATGATATATATTGAGTAAAAGTCCCATGTTGAATACCTTACTATTAACTCGTTTCGAGCCAATGGTTATTGTGGATAGCGCTATTTGGTAGAGTGGACCCACCCTTTGTTTACTGACGAGTATAGGGTGCACGTAATCATATGTGGTACTACACATGTGGGGTTTAGTCCCACCGCTGAGGTAGTGCAGCGTCTACACATGTGGGGTTTTAGTCCCACCGTTGAGGTAGTTCGCGAGAACGCTCTACCCATGTGGTTCGCTACCACCTCTGAGGTAGATCGTTGGGGCAAAGGTTTAGGTTTAGTAGTGGCTCGAGAATATATCTTGCATAAATGTGATGTTTAACAGTTGAGGTTGAACATTGGTTTTACGATAAAGATTTCTGCATATGAAAATGTTTTGTGCATATAAAACCTGTGAACTCACCAACTCTCGTAGTTGACACTTGTTTTAACATGCTTTTCAGGAAATCCGAAGGTTTGATTTGGCTAAGTTGTGGAATTTTGTTATCACCAATCTAGTTATGGTTTTTAAATTCATTTTGTAAAAGATTTGTAAAACCTTAACTTATGGTTGGATTGTATAATTTTGTAAACGTAATTTAATGTTTGATGATGAATGATTGGTGTTATTTATCTCCTATCGCGATGAAATCTAGACTGTTACACCTTGCGATTCCACTTTAGCGGGGTGTTACAATGACTTAAGATATATGGGTATTAACGATAAGGTCTATTATGGTTGGAAAAAAAAAGTGCATCTTGTAAGTGTTATGATGCAAATTATAGTATTTAGAAATGACACGTATTGATATCCATACCATCTAATATGTAAGTTGATTATCGATCAATATTAGGCTTTGGAAAGTAAATCAAGCCTAAAAGAATGATATCATTTTATGCTAAGGTGACTTGAAGTATTAAGTATGATCTTTTAAGTCCTAAGAATATTCTCTGTCTTTTCTTTATATATGATTATATTTCAAATGTATGAAAGATACGGAGAAGAACCATTGAGATACCGAAAAGAAGACGTGTGAATATAACCATACAACTAAGTGTTTCAGAAGTACTACGCTAAGGTATAAGACAAAGTACCCACAACTTTCGAGTAGAATTTCGAGGATGAAATTTCCAAAAAGAAGGAAATATTGTAACAGCCCTATTTTCAGCCAAGTATATGCCTATTTTTTATCATAGTTATATAATTAAGTAGTTCCTAAAAAGCCCTCAAATGTAAGAGTTAAATTACACTTTTAGTATAGAAGTCAAGATGGGTAAATAAGTCAACAAGTAGGTGGATAAGCTACTTATCATTAAGTCAACAAGTAGGTGGATAAGCTACTTATCATCAAGTCAACAAGTAGGTGGATAAGCTACTTATCATCAAGTCAACAAGTAGGTGGATAAGCTACTTGTCATCAAGTCAACAAGTAGGTGGATAAGCTACTTATGGGCAAACAATTTAAGCCACATGAATGATAGCACTAGGTGTCGCTCTTATTCATAGAAGCATGAGGTGTCGAATTCTTATAAAAGTACAAGTTGAAAAGCTATGTGATCAAGTACCCTTAAGCATGCAATACATCCTATAAATAGGAGCTTAAGGAATTCATTCTTTTCATCCCAAAGACTAAGAACTACCTAAAAGTATAAGAAGCAAGGATTAAGAAGTGGGTTAGAAATCCTAAATCAAGGTGAGTATGTTTATGTGCTTTACTGGGATACATATGTGCAAATGTTTTATGCATGAAAGAATATTGCCATAACTTCCTTATAAAAGTTGTTATGAGTATGTGGCAAAATACATGTTTTATGAAATGATGCATATGTGGTATGTGAAACCTTTTATGCATGTTAAGTATATCCAGTTAAATATCCCACGTACGGGGATATAGAAAGAAGAAACGTATTGCACACGGACCTTATTGGGGATCCCTTACGTGGACCCGAGTTTAAAGAACCTATGAGAAGATTGGTATTGGTATACTTAACATGTAACATGAGATCTCAAAGAAATGTTTTTATGCGTGAAAGTTTATCTATTTGGAAAGTATGTTTTATCATGAAACCATAACTACTCACTAAGCTTAAAGCTTACGTATTCATGTATGTATCTCAGGTAAGGATCAGGTAAGGATTAAAGAGGGATAGCATGAAGTAGTACTATTCTAGTCAACAATAAAGTTGGTTGTATTGTAAGCTATTAAATTACGTTTCCGTTGATGTTTCAACTCTGATGTAATAGTTAGATGTGGAAGAAATAAAGTTTACTTGGTTAACATGCAAGTTTTATCTATAGAAAGTAACGGCCCCCTGGTAGTTTTGGGGACCGGGTCGTTACACTAGAGAGAAAGTTTCTAGTGAGAAGTTAGAGAGAGAGAGAGGTGTAGGTGAAAGTGTGGAAAATGAATGAGGGTGTGTTGTATTTATACTCAAAATTTCAAAGGGTGAGGGTGGTGTGGGTGGTGGCATGTGGCCGGCCAAGGGAGGAAAAGGGGGGGGGGTTGATGGTGGTGTGATGTGTTGAGTTGAAGTCTAGAGTGTGTAAGTGAGTTAAGTGTGTTATTGGTTTGTTTAAGAATCTTTGTCTCTCACTTTAATTCAAAACCATGTGAGAAAAGAAATGGTTTTCTTACAATAATATGGCTGGTTTCTCAACTAAAATAATTTGATTTTGTTGAATTATTGTAGTATTAGGTATAAAAAGCTGCTAAAAATGGAAACCGTTACCGAAAACGCGCGTTTTTGCGATTTTTGCGTAACGAAAGCAGTTTTCGTATTTTTTAAGGAACTTATCAGAAATTAATATTTTTAATATTTTGGGTCAATTAGAAATTAATTCGACAGTCTAGTGGTCGGAATCAGGACCTGCTGATAACAGTCAGTCGGTTTTGCGTACCGACTATAGTGGCGACTCAATAATCGTCAAAGGCACTTATCTAGCCTTTTCACAATAAATGTTGTCATACAATTTTGTTTTTGACAAAATGACAGTGTTAAAATACTGTTCTGCTCCGGTAAATCAGTTAAAGTTTTACTGACCTGAGGTGGGAAGTGGAGGGTTGTCACAGTCTCCCCCGGTAAAAAGAATTTCGTCCCGAAATTCATTTATTGTTACTTCCCCACCTAATCAAGTAAAGATTTGAGGGTACTTCTTCCTCATGAAGTCCTCACGTTCCCATGTGTACTCCGGTCCACGTCTGGACTTCCAATGTACCTTAACAATCGGGATCTTGCTCCTTTTGAGCTTCTTGACCTCTTTGTCAAGAATTTCTATAGGTTCCTCAACGAAGCAGAGGGTCTTGTCCACAAAGACTTCTTCTAGAGGGATAACTTGAGATTCATCGGTTATACACTTCTTAAGATTCGACACGTGGAAAGTGTTATGAATCTCACTCATTTCCTCAGGTAGCCTAAGCTTGTAAGCAACTGGGCCGACTCTTTCGCTGATTTCGAAAGGTCCAACGTACCTAGGGCTTAACTTTCCTCTTTTGTCGAATCGTACTAGCCCTTTCCAAGAGGAAACCTTTAAAAGTACTTTATCTCCCACTTGGAATTCCAACGGTTTTCTACGGTTGTCAGCGTAACTTTTCTAACGATCCCTAGCAGCCTTAAGCCTATCCCTAATCAAGCCAATTTTGTCAGTTGTTTCCTGGATTATCTTGGGTCCTGTCAGGTGGCTATCTCCAACTTCTACCCAGCTGAGCGGGGACCGATATTTTCGACCGTACAAGGCTTCATAGGGGGCACATTGGATGCTAGTGTGATAGCTATTGTTGTAGGAAAATTCCACTAGTGGCAAATGATCGTCCCAGTTCCCTCCAAAGTCTATGACACACGCGCGCAACATATCTTCTAAGGTTTGGATGGTCCTCTCACTTTGGCCATCAGTCTGAGGATGATATGCCGTACTCCAATCCAACTGGGATCCTAAGGATTTCTGCAATGATTGCCAGAATCGTGATGTAAAACGGCTATCTCGGTCAGAGATAATGGAGATTGGCACTCCATGACGGGTCACTATTTCCTTAATGTAGATTCGCGCAAGCTTATCCATCTTATATTCTTCTCGGATTGGAAGAAAATGAGCTGACTTTGTCAGACGGTCAACTATTACCCAGATCGTATCGTGCCCTTTAGCAGTTCTGGGCAATTTAGTGACTAAGTCCATAGAAATCCGTTCCCATTTCCATTCAGGGATCCCGGGTTGTTGTAACAAACCCGATGGTTTCTGATTTTCAGCTTTGACCTTGGAACAAGTCAAACATCGTCCCACATAAGACGCTACATCCTTCTTCATTCCTGGCCACCAATAATATTCCTTCAGATCCTTATACATCTTATCTGCCCCTGGATGAATGGAATACCGCGACTCGTGTGCTTCCTTTAGGATTAATCCCCTCAGGTTGCTGGTCTTCGGTATCCAGAGTCTCCCCTTAAAGTACCGTACGCCGTCGGTCTTAAGGTCAAACCTTCCCTCTAGGTTGTGGAGAGTTTAATTCTTTAGTCTATCCTCTCGTAAGGCCTCTTCCTGAGCCTTTAGGATATCCTCTTTCAAGCTAGTGTGTACAAGCATTTCCAAGGCTCGTACTCGTAAGGGTTTTGTCCTTTCCTTACGACTCAAAGCATCGGCTACTACATTAGCCTTGCCCGGGTGATACTTGATCTCACAATCGTAATCACTAAGTAGTTCTACCCATCTACGTTGCCTCATGTTTAACATCTTTTGGTCTAGAATGTGTTGTAGACTCTTATGGTCCGTGAACACTGTGCACTTAGTTCCATACAAATAGTGTCTCCAAATCTTAAGTGTAAAGACTACTGCTCCCAATTCTAAGTCATGAGTAGTGTAGTTCTGTTCGTGGTTCTTAAGTTGTCTAGATGCGTAGGCTATGACCTTATCCCTTTGCATCAGCACACATCCTAGTCCCTGGCGTGAAACGTCACAATACACAACGAAGTCCTCTGTCCCTTGAGGTAGGGCCAGAACTGGTGCATTGCATAGCTTTTGCTTCAAGAGTTGAAAGGCGTCCTCTTTCCGTTGACCCCAATCGAACTTCTTGTCCTTCTGAGTCAGCATTGTCAGAGGTTGTGCGATCTTCGAGAAACCTTCAATGAACCTCCTGTAGTATCCCGCCAATCCTAAAAATTGGCGGATTTCCGTTGGAGTCTTCGGGGTCTCCCATTTTGCAATGGCTTCAATCTTTGCTGGGTCCACAAGAATTCCTTCCTCTCTAACTACATGACCAAGAAAATGTACCTCCCGGATCCAAAATTCGCACTTTGAGAATTTGGCGTACAATTTCTGGTCCCTAAGTAGCTCGAGTACTACCTTCAGATGCTGCTCGTGCTCCTCTTTACGTTGGGAGTAGATGAGTATGTCATCGATAAATACGATTACAAACTTATCTAGGTATGGCCTGCAAATCCTATTCATCAGGTCCATAAACACGGCGGGGGCATTCGTGCGTCCGAAAGGCATAACCATAAACTCATAATGTCCATAGCGTGTTCTGAACGCCGTTTTAGGAACATCCTCCTCGTGGACTCTTACTTGGTGGTAACCGGATCGGAGATCGATCTTAGAGAAGAAACTGGCGCCTTGAAGTTGATCGAACAGGTCGTCTATCCTAGGGAGGGGATAACGATTCTTGATGGTCAACTTGTTTAGCTCCCTATAATCTATGCACATCCTAAGCGATCTGTCCTTCTTCTTGACAAATAATATAGGGGCTCCCCAAGGTGATGAACTCGGCTGAATAAATCCTTTATCCAGCAATTCTTGTATTTGGTTGGACAATTCCCGCATCTCGGCTGGTGCTAGGCGGTAAGGTGCCTTAGCAACGGGGGCTGCTCCAGGAATTAACTCGATCCGGGTAGCTCGTCCGGAAACACTTCAGGATAGTTTCGTACTACCGGAATATCCTCGAGTTTCTTCGCTTCTGGTTTCTTTCCTACCACTTGAACTAAGAATGCTATGTATCTCTTCCTTAGATAACTATGAGCCTTCATACACGAAACTATTCCTAAACTTCTGTTGGGTCTTTCCCCTTCTACCACAAGGGTTCTACCATCCGGAAGTTGTATCCTAACAGTCTTCTCATAGCATCCTATCGTTGCCCTATTTTGTGACAGCCATTCCATGCCTATGACTGCATCAAAACTTCCTAGCTCGATTGGTATAAGATCTATGCTAAACAATTCGTCGGCTAAACTTAACGTGCAATTTAGAAGTACGTCGCAAGCCTTAAGTTCTCGTCCATCCGCTAGTTCTATCGAATAAACCTCATCTAAGCTTTCGGAGGCTAAGGGGATTAGTGGTCTAAATCCTAGGGACACAAAGCTTCTACCGGCTCCAGAGTAAAAAATGACTGATGCATAGTGGTCGTTTATAAGAAATGTACCTGTTATCACACGGGGATCCTGATGTGCCTCTTCAGTCCCTATCACGAAAGCTCTACCTCGAGCCTGAGTTTCCTGGTTCACAGTATTGGTGCGACTACCCTGACTTCCATCCATGGTATTTCTAGACCCCTGTCCCATCTTAGGACACTTACTCCTGAAGTGGTTTGGGCTTCCGCACTCAAAACACTTCCTTCCTTCACTAGGTACTCCTTCCCCCTTCCTACAGTATTGTGTGGAGTGCCCAAGTTGTTTACATTTCTCACAATAAAGGCAGTTTCCCCAATGGTGACGGTTGCACTTCTTGCATTCGGGATAGGATCCCTTATAGGTTCCTTGGTCTTGTGTCTTCACCACATAGTTCTTTTGCGAGTGCGTACTTTGGCTCGACCCACTACTAGGCTTTCTTCCTGAATGACCTTCCAACTTCCTTTTGCCTCCCATGCTACTCTTAGTTCCAGCTCCTGATCGGACTACGTCATTAGCTAAACGGTTAGCCAAGACTACTGCACTCTGGATGGTGGCTGGGTTAGCCGAGGTAACCATCCTTCGGATTTCGGGCGCTAGTCCCCAGATATACCTATCAATTCTCTTCTCCTTTGGAGTAACCATGTGTGGTACAAGTTGAGCAAGTTCATGGAAACGTGCCGTGTACTTGTCCACGTCCATGCCTTTCATGGAATGGTTCCAGAACTCAGCCTAAAGCTTTTGCAGTTCACTTTTTGGGCAGTATTCTTCTATCAACAGTCTCTTGAAGTCTTCCCACGATAAGTTGTATGCTGCTTCCCGGCCTCGGGTTTGTACTTGGATGTTCCACCAAGTCAAAGCCCTGCCTTGTAGTTGACACGCCGCATATTCTACCTTGCGATTTTCGGAGCACTTGCTTATGTGGAGTACATACTCCATGCTATCAAACCAGGAAAGTAGTCCTACGGCCCCTTCCTTGCCGTGGAATTCGTTGGGTTTGCAAGACATGAAAGTCTTTTAAGTGCATCCCTGATTACTACCACTACCTCCTTCACCACTTTGATCTCCGCCACTCCTTCGACGGTTGTCGATACCAGCAGTCACTTGAGTGACAATACTAGGGACGGCATTTTGGACTTGTTGGGCTACGAGTTGGGCAATATCCGGGGTTTGATCATTTGGCGTTGATCCAGTGCTTCTTGTGTTTCGAGTTGTCATAGTTCTACAATGTTTAAAAGAGATGAATTGAATTAAGGTTGCATTTGGAAGAGTTTATACAATCGAGTTGGTTACGATAAACAAGGATAGAATTTATTCATAATACTTAATATCATTTCATTAGCAAAATTTGGCGTTACTACGCCATTCCGATTACATCCATTACATAAACGATAGGAAATTGGAAATACATCATAGAGGTTTTCTAAAGATTAAGAAACGCAAGGATCACAAGCCCAACAATCATCATGACCGTGAAGATGGTCACTGCCCGACTTCGTAGCTCCGCCCTCCTAGCCAGACGTCCCGCTGCCACCGCCTTCTCTATGGCTCCCGTAGTACCTTGCTCCAGGTATTGGTCTAGGTCGGTCAAGGCGCGCAAGGCCTGAGCTTGCCTATTCATCCTCTCTTGGAACCTTTCTATCCTATCTTCCATGATGTTCATCCTACGATCGTCTTCGATCGAGAGTTCTAGGTTTCGCGGAATTGGCACTCCCGGAAGGATATGGGAGGGTCCGGCGTAGGGGTCACGAGGGATGGCGATACCACTACGTATGGGAGGAAGGACTCATTTCCTAGCAGTTTCCCTAGTGCGTGGCCTAGGGGGTACCGGTTCGGGTGCAGGGTTTTCCCGGTGGGGGTTGGGGTGCAGCAATCACGGGGGAATTTGGGTTTGAGTCGTCGGAGGCATCTTCGCTTGCGGCTTCCATGTCCGACCTCGAGTTTTCCAAGGGGTCCTCTTCCTCTTCGGAGATCCATCCACCGTTCGATGTCATGGTAACTGAAGTGTTTATATTTAATTATTAATAAACAAGTTCAATAGTGACTTCCTATTATTATCGCAATAGTGCATTAACGCGATAGTGTATTAACGCAATAGTGTAATAACGCAATAGTGTCGTTTTATCTAGTCCGGGTATCGTGGTCACTCATGCAATATGCCATGCAAGAAAAGTTTTCGTTTTTCACACTTCCATCGTAACTTTCCCCTAGCTTCGCATTATTGCCTCTTAACTAAACATAGTTGGCCAGGCTTTGTTTAATTAAGACCCAATGAAGCGACTCTCGGGTTCATCACTTTAGAAGCGTGCAAAAATAATTTTTAAAAAGTTCATCTTTCCGTTGTTTTATTTTGATGGCTATAGTACTCGATTTTCTTGCTAGAAAATCTTTATTCTCTATAGCCTTGGCTCTGATACCAAGTCTGTCACACCCCGCTAAAGCGGAAACACGGAGTGTAATAGCGCAAAGTAGCACAACACAAAGTATAGACAATAAACGCCATAGCATATCAAAATATTTAAGTCTTACAATATTACATCGCGTTAAAGTCTTAAAATTATTACAAAGAAAATTAAACTACAACGGAAAGGAAATTTAGTCTTGATATGCATGAAGGCGTAACACACGTGCATTATTGTTCTTCTTACTTTGGATCGCCTGAAAAGCATGAGAGTTAAAAAGGTCAACTATCGTCATAGCTGCTGAGTTCACGGGTTTAACGACACACATACATATAGTTCACGTTACAAAAATAATACCAGAGATATGTAATAAGTTCAAGCAAGAAGCTTAAGAGTTGGATTTTGCGCGGGTTTCGCAATCATGCGCGTGTCTTGCAAAATCCCGGCATATGGTACTTATCATGCAATACTTACACACAAGATTAACGAGCCACATAGTGACGTTCCAGTCTCATAAGTCGTACATGATCGCAATCATGACAATATACAAACAAACCCACGAAACTACCTCAGCGGTGAGCCTTAAGCCCACATGTGTAGATCGTTACAAACAAAGTAGATAGTTCACCCATTCAATCCATGTCAAGTATGCATACCATAGCCACAAAAATCGTTCCAAAATCGTTTCAAAAATCGTTTCGAAAATCGTTTCAAATAATCATTTCAAAAATATTGTTTCACAAAATCGTTTCAAAAGTTTAATCAACTGGTAGTTTGTATCATGCTTTCCACCCCAAAAATGTAAAAACGTAAAAAGGGGCCGTGAATAACTCACCGAGTTACAAGTTCAATAGTCCCAAGTTAGCGAGGTTCCACCGAATTCCGACCTAGTGATATAAACATTTTAATAAGTTCCTTGACCCATTTAAGTTCCTTAAATCATAGTAAAATTATACGCGCGAACGAAACTTTAGTTTTTATAACGATTGTCGAAAAATACGTACTTTGGTGATTATAATCGAAGTGCGAAGGTTGGTATATGGTCATGCATGTGTGTTTTATGTTAACTTTACCTCATCAATCCTTCTATTAGTCTTTTAGTGCTCAAGAATGTAAGTGTTTTAAAAAAAATAAAGTTTTACATAAAATACCATTTTTCAGTTTTTCTCATTCTTGACAGATTCGGAGGCTGTTTTGGAACATGCATTTGGGTATGAAGCACAACTCCAAAAATCACGAAATTTTAATATGTTTTATTCATATGAGTTTACTATTTACTGACCAAATTTCATAATTTTTGGAAAAGATTAAGATCCTCAAACAGAAGGTTTATTAAAGTAGTGACTGCAACTAGAGCTGTTGCGCAACCTTTTTGTACGGACTGTTTGAGGGTCCAAAACTTGGAATTTTTGCAAACGGCCAGTGGGGTTTGAAAGATAACTCAATGAACTTGAATTTAAAAAAAAGAATCATGTCATTTGAACATTTTATGAAGGAGTTATGGCCTCTCAAAGTCAGGTCCGAATCTGTCCAGAATCTGTTGGACGAATTTTCAGACTAGTTGTTGAATAACAAAATATTTCTTTTGTTTAATAGTTTTTATGATGATTTCTCTTTAGGAAAACTCAAGTCCAGATGTGATTGAAGGAATATCAACTTCATAATCACATTTTACACATGCATTTACATATATACCAAATTAAACATCTAGATTACAATCATAAGCCATCAACTCACTTATTGCTTGAACTTTTGATGATCCAAGCAAAGAAAAGGGTATTTGGCTATATGAAATCATCCATACCCCATGCAAGGTGATGGATGATCATAAGAAGATAGGAATCACTAGTCATCAACTCACTTATTGCTTAGCAAAGAAAGGGTATTTGACTAGTGATTTCATCTACACCAAGGTATGGTGGATTGTTTGCATAAAAGAAAAGGACGTACTTGAAATAAAATGTACAAGATTATACATAGTAGTATATGAACAAGAATTTAAAGAATGAGCAAGAATTCTAAACAATAATTAAGAGTTTTGAAGATCATTCAAACTACCCAACTATTTGGTTGATCATAGATGTTTTCCTTGCTTAAATGCAAGATACTTCCATCTCACAACATTGGGAGATGATAATTTAAAGAAGAAGATTGATGAAGATCATCATATTTACCTTGAAGGTGTTCTTGAAGATTGATGAATATCTTCAAGAACTTGGGATGGTGTATGAAAGAAGTTAGAGAGAAAACTAGAGAGAAAGTGTTTAGTGAGAAGTTAGAGAGAGAGAGGTGTAGGTGAAAGTGTGGAAAATGAATGAGGGTGTGTTGTATTTATACTCAAAATTTCAAAGGGTGAGGGTGGTGTGGGTGGTGGCATGTGGCCGGCCAAGGGGAGGAAAAGGGGGGGTTGATGGTGGTGTGATGTGTTGAGTTGAAGTCTAGAGTGTGTAAGTGAGTTAAGTGTGTTATTGGTTTGTTTAAGAATCTGTCTCTCACTTTAATTCAAAACCATGTGAGAAAAGAAATGGTTTTCTTACAATAATATTGCTGGTTTCTCAACTAAAATAATTTGATTTTGTTGAATTATTGTAGTATTAGGTATAAAAATCTGCTAAAAATGGAAACCGTTACCGAAAACGCGCGTTTTTGCGATTTTTGCGTAACGAAAGCAGTTTTTCGTATTTTTATTAAGGAACTTATCCGAAATTAATATTTTTAATATTTTGGGTCAATTAAAAATTAATTCGACAGTCTAGTGGTCGGAATCAGGACCTGCTGATAACAGTCAGTCGGTTTTGCGTACCGACTATAGTGGCGACTCAATAATCGTCAAAGGCACTTATCTAGCCTTTTCACAATAAATGTTGTCATACAATTTTGTTTTTGACAAAATGACAGTGTTAAAATACTGTTCTGCTCCGGTAAATCAGTTAAAGTTTTACTGACCTGAGGTGGGAAGTGGAGGGTTGTCACAGTTGACGTAAGGGGCGAAGCGGGTAGAATTGTTCGTACGTCCACCACTCCTCACATCGAAGGTGCCGAGGCCTATCTGAGAGCCACTGAGGCCTGGGCTCGCCGTGCACGCACTCGCACATACGTCGAAGAAACGACACACGTTGCCGTTGAACGTGATATCATGCGTGGCTACCGGGTCAAGCAGTACACGGGAACGCTCCAACAATCACCAGTGCACTTGTCATCCGAGGAACGCCGCACACCATCGCCGCAACACCAAACAGAAGAGGTGCGTGAGGACGTGGAAGCTTTCCCACAAGAACAAGCACACGTCCCCTCACCACCTCAAGCGATCGCTCCTCCCCAACAAACGGGCGAGCCCTCCGGCGATCCCTCAGGCGATGACTCCGATGGTCACGAATGCTCCAGTCACATTCAGTCTGACCATCGTGAGGATGATGACGAGGCTACAGAATCCGAGAAGCTTGATTACGGATCTGATTCAGAGTTCCAAGAGACGGAACCGGCGAAGGGCGGAAAGGCCCAGATGATCGATGCTGATGAAGCTACCTCCTCATTCAACAACGACAGGATGTCCGAGGATCCCGTTCTGGCTGGGGATCTAGCATCTGATGACCGGACTGTCGGTCGTGAGTAGAAGAAGAAGCCGAGGTTGCTACCGGCTGGGGAAGGTTAGAGAGTGAGGAAGAGGAAGAAAGAGAGAGGTTAGCAAAAGAGACCGAAGAGGTAGAGGTCCAGTTAGACGAGCCGTGGGCTCAAATTCAGGAAGGAGGCGGAGAAGAAGACCCGCATAGGTTAGAATCGGAAGTCCCCCCTACCCAGAGTCAAACCAACAGAGAGGCAACCCAAATCGAGACCGGGCACCCTATGGTGTCTGGTCAAGACGCTAGCAGCCAACTAGCGCAATTGCACACCTCAACCAGCCACTCGACAATCTCTCAACAGATGGTCGTTTCAGTTTCGCACGGGGATGTAGCACAACTTCCACCGGCCACTCATTCGGAGTCTGCCGGTGTTGAGATAAGAGAGGAACTGCCCCACCTCTCGACTTCATTCAGTGCACCCAGAGTCGTAGAGCCACTTCCCAGGACATATACGATCCCTTCTATCATTAGGCCACGATACTCAGTGACACAAGCGGAGATCCCACGGGACTCCGCCGGAACGGGGAGAGTTGGTGCGTTAGGAGACGCCCTTTGAGGATCCGCTGGAAGCCCTGACACCGTCAACATTACACCAGCGGTGACATCAGGCCGAGAGAGCACCTCAGTAGGACTTTTCTCGACAACTGGAGCCCATGTACCACCGGGTTTAGTACCACCGGGACCGGGTCCGACAGACTCGAGCGAAGTCTCTAAAGACGCTTACGCAACACCGGGGCTTTTAGGCCTGACGGATTCGGGTGGAATCCCTAAAACCATCCCTGTACCAACGGGACTTTCAGGTCCGACCGATTTGGATGACATCCTAAAAGTCGTCCACTCACGAATGCTAGCGATGGAGGAAGCCAACAAGGCTAGGGATGCACAGGTTGAGGCGTTGGAGCGTGCCTTGGCCGAGACAGAGAGGAAGAGGTTGGCAGATCTTGAGGCATCACGAAAGCTTCAAGAAGACCGGGATCAGGAGCTTTATGAGCTCAAACGGCGAATCAAGGGAAAGCACTCGGAGGAAGCCCCGTCAACTGAAGTTCCGATTCCCCGACTGTTAGAGGATGTACTCAGACTTCCACCTCCTACCTCGGGCAATCTTCCTGACATTCCTGGATATGTCACGGAAGCGGAGCATGCGATCCGGATTTCCTCGTACACGATGCAGAATGATCACCTATTCGCTCAGCTTCGAGGGAGAGACGCCCAGATAAAGATGCTCCAGCAGCGTATACGGGAACTAGAGGCCACGTGTCGGTCTTAGGCTCAGCCTTCCAAACGGAGGCATGACGACCCTGATGACTCAGCACCAGGTCCTCATGAGGGGGAGGTGCAGGCTTCCAAACGGCTTCGCATCGACCGCCAATCTGCCTCTGGTTCCGGCTCGTCCTCCGCTCTAGCTTCTACCACCGCTCCGTCAAGCGCTCCATCAGAGTCGGCTGCCGATACTTCGTACGTAGATTCAGACACGGAGACTCTTGATGTGTCGGATTGGCATTACGAGTCAATCCCGTTAGATGAGGTAAATCAATTCCCTCATCTAATCGAGACAGCTAACATTGATGTCGTTCCCCCGGAAGCAGCACCGATAGACTTATCAGAGATCCAGATTCTGGAAGAAGCCCGGAGAATCCTTCGGTCGCTAGCCCAAAGCCTCCGGATATTTCAGAAGGGGGACGACATCCTACGAGACACAGACTACGACAACCTCTTTTTCACGATTGAGTTCCCCACTCCAGAAGCTCCGCAAACGATCTCCACAACAACTCCTGAATCCTCTGCTCCTACCATCATCCAGTTAAACTGGAATCATACGGTCATCTTCAGGCCGTTCCTCGAGGAGTCTTTCATCCGGATCTTCCAGTAAGAGAAACTACATGTATGGTCTCGAAAGGTCTTCTTCGGGAACTCCCACATCAAGAAGCTGCAGAGAAGAACTGCATACGTCCACCAAAGGAAGTGCAACTGGGCGACCCACGGATGTCAAAGAATCCGACGTCGTTTCACGAAGGTAACTGGTGTTCGTCCTTACAAACACGGACATCAGTTATTCCTCGAGTGGGATGTTCGCATGTACGGGACCGGCATTCCTGCGGGAGAGTTGCAGAACTGGACGTTCACTGAAGTAGATCTGGACCGGGTTCACCTTGAAGACCTCCTCACGATCATCAAGTATCTGGAAGGCCCAATCCTTCGATTCGACTACTACCGCGATGGCACCGAGATTCTGAAGAAGTATGTTCGTCATGCGGTCACTCTTGCACGTGTGATGGACTACCAACTCGCCATAGAGAGCCGTCAGCCTAAAGTCAACCTTCTCCGTCCAAACTTGCAAGTGCCCGGTATTGATGCTTACCTTCCTTATATGCCAACCAGGATACCGGAACATGGGGTCCTCTACGTGACCAGGAAGAAGAAGGAACGCAAGTTTATGCGTTTTAGCGAGCTTGCAAAATTCTGCGACGGCACTCTGCTCTACGTCTACAATGGGATGCAAAGCAGACTTCTGGCAGATCAGATTCCTGGGCGGAAGATCATCGATGGGAAGGGCAAGATTTTGGAGGCAATGAACCTGATTGAGGGGAAACTGAAGGAAAGGCTGATGTATCGCTGGGTCGAAGCCGCGATGAAGATGAGGACAAGGATTATAGGAGATTGGGACGAGTGTGTGCAGATGTCCAAGTGGGAACCGGGATTAGAGCTACCGCCACCCTTCTGACTTCTTCCCAAAGGGGGAGATTGTTAAACCTCTTTGTTAGGAAGAGTCAGAAGGTCTATCATTTACAGCTTTATTAGTTTAATTCTGTTAGTAGTGAACAATTTATCTTGTCTGCCCTTGTTTAGAGGTTTGGAACCTCGGGGGCCATTTATGACATTTGTGTATTTTGCCTCATTCCTATAAAAGGAATGACATGGTTTAGGGTTTCAATATGAATGTTTATCCTTGGTTGTTCACCTTTTATTGCAATATTATACTCTTCACCATTGATGCTTTTTGAAGCTTTGTGTTCATCAACATTTCATTGATTTCAATCCATTTTCTCCTCCATTTCTTGAATATTGGGACAACAACTTTGATGACTTGTGAGGCTTTGATTTTTGTCTGAATTGTGCTTGATTTCTTGCGACTATCCTTGTTCTTTCAAAGCATGATCATAGTTGGAGGATAATTTTGTCGTTATTCTTATTTTATCAGATGTTTGCTTGAGGACAAGCAAATCTTAAGTGTAGGAATTTTGATAACTCCAAAATTATACATGTTTTATTCGTGCTAGTTTCCCACTTTTGAAGAAATGGAAAATATCTATTAAAGATCCATTTTTGGTCTTTCTTTCTCTCCAAGTTGGAAGATTTACTTCTAAAGAAAAGCTCCATCAAATCTGGAATACTCTAGAATCCTTCCAAGACAGTTGCTTCCTCCTTAAGAAAATATCTGATCAAATTTGGAAGGGATCTCAGCTCCAGATTGTTCTAGAATATTCCTAGTTGAAGACTTCTCTTCCAAGCTAGATGCCTTCCTTTCAAAGAAAAGATCTTTATCATTTGAGGAAGGAAATCAGCTGAATATTTCCGGAATACTCACTTCGTGCCGCCAAGTCGCCGTTTCGCGATCGCCAAGATGCACCTGCCGATTTTAGTATAAATAAACGCCTTGGGTGTTCAGTTTTATTCATTCTTTTGATACACCATTATTCAGAAAATAGTCTAGGTTAGTATGGGAGCCGCTTAGGGTTTCCAACCCGAGAAGATGGAGGCTCGATGTGACGACTACGGAGGAGATTCGAGGGAATGCCGCGACAAATTCACCGGTCTTTAGTCGGTTTGTTTACGCATTTATGATTAGTGTGTCTATGTACTAGTCCCTTTTCTGTTTTCATTGTGGTTTGAATACTTTAGATTTTTATTAAATAGATGAATGGTTTGTTGAATGTTATCTTTGATTCCGGTTTGATTCGTATTGTACGGTTATTTGAACTCGTTGGTTGCGTGTATCTATTTGACCTAGATAGATAGACTCCGTTAGGTTAATCAACCTTTCTTGACCTTCCCTTCGGTAACCCGGAGAGTTGTGTTAGGTGGTTAGCTCAGACCGAGAGCAACCAGATAGTAGAATTACGTGCAATAGTGATAGAATTGGGTGACTGGTACTGGATTGTCTGACAATCAATCTATGTATTAGGACTAGGAAGACCATCCTGGTTGATAATCTTAGATATACATGGTTGGGTGCTATGTGCTTAAATTCTAACAGCAATCATAAATCTATATCTTATGAAAGTAAACCATAATGGATTAAGTTATCTCCAATGTATGTTTGTTCATCAGTTTTCCACTTCTTGGTTAGGGTTTCGTTGTTAATTGTTTTAGTCTTTTCTTTTAAAATACTTTTCCAAAAGCAAAACCCCCAATTTTGTAGATTAATTAATTATAGCTTTAGTTGACATCTAGCTTAACCGTTCCTAGTGGTAAGAACGATACCTAGACTTTCCTAAACTATATTACTCACAATCCGGTACGCTTGCCTGTGAATGTGGTAACAGTGGTTAGGCATTAGAGGTTAAAACTTGCTTCGCTTTTTATATACGATATTTACCGCATCAAACACGATATTTCAATTTTGTGTATGAGCATGGATAAAGTCAACTCAGAATACTCAAGATTATGTTTCTTGACTATCCGACTTCTAACTGATAGGTAAACGACAAAGAACAAATCAGTTCGTTTGGGCATGGCCATGCACTTCATCAGTTCTTTCAGTCAGTCAAGGGGCCCGAAAATATCTCTCTTCATAGAAGAGGTGCAAATCCCATCTTGCATATCTGCATTTGTCACCACGACTTCCGCTGAATCTAGTTGTGCCCCGTATGACCACCCAGTTACGGCGTGATGTTAGGACGCACTAAGTATTCAGCAGTCCTCGTGATTCCAAACCAGATACCTCAGGTATTTAGGACAACCTGCTGTGAGATTTACTTATGACAGAATCCACGAAGTAATCTCAACTGGCGGATCACATCCGATATTCGCTACTCTATCGAATATCCGTGCAGTTTTTGGTCTACATCGCTTATAACTGTTATTCAACACTCTGATTATAACTACCCAAAATCTCACGATGACTTTAAAACCCTATCAGGTTCCCACCTGGATAAGTTGTCACGGATAAATTTCAAATAAAACTTATACTAGTTTTATTCCCGGATCAAAACATGCAAAACTATCAAAGTAAACAGTGAAATTAATTTTGTATAATCCATATTACACTCTGTAATTAATTACAAAATTAATGATACTTTCAAAGTTGCTTTTATATTGTCTATTCAATGCGTACTTTTCTGATGAAGTATTATCTTTTCTTCGGTTTAAACCTTTTGATTAGTTGCTTACCTTACTAATCAAAGTAACAACCAAAACTAACACAAGTTTAAACAGTGATTTTAACTTGGTTATGCTAGTTCTGTTTTGCAAACACTTTTAACAAAACTAGACTTATCCTTACCATATTCCTTAAAACTTGGAGATACTGGAATAACTCCGAGTTTTCCTAGATATGTAAAGTTAATTCCGCAACTTCCCTTTGTTGCTGTGTAGATTAAAGATTTCCACCTGAAATCTGACAAAAATTTCCATTTACCGAACTGGTAAATCCAGGAAATTTATTCTAGTGTTCTAGAACACTAGATTGTCTAAAGATATTACAAAATTTCTATTACTACAACACACACTATTATTGATTTTCTTAAAGTCAAAACTTGATCTTACTTTTATAACTTTAAAAGAATAGATCATATTTCATAAATTCTTATCCTTTCTGGATTATGAATTCTTAGGAATACAAATCAATAATGCACATTTTATTCTTTATCAAGAACTTTAGATAGAGAATAAATCGGGCTCCCACTAACTTATATGAAAACTGACTATTACATAAAAATTTAATGCTTTATTGACTTAGTCAAGACTTGACTATTTTAGTCAATTTTATTTTAAGTAATAAGTTTAATACTTTAAACTTGAATTTTACAAGTCATAAAACTTAACTGGATCTTATTAGATCCCAATTCCAAAACTTGGAATTTACTAGTTTTACAAACACTGATATAATCAACGTCATCTGTGATAATATCTTAAATTCCTTTTAAGAACATATGAGTAATTTGAATCTGACTACACTGTACCCTTAATCATATTACTCATAAATGTTTTATTCCAAAAACACAATCCTATAAATAGTAGTTCGTTTGTTTTTGACAGTTCTTATATATTACTTCGAAATAAAATTTGAAGTCTATTAGGTAGTGTGACAGACAATGTTCGGGATCATTAAATTGATTCTAGTCTCATCTAGACTTAATCAGATTCAAAACAATATAGATATATGAATCAACACGATTTTAAAAATTTTAAAATACTAAATATCCATAAATTTAAAACCAAACAATATTTCAAAAACTATTCAAAAATGTTTTAAATCGCAACTCAAAATTTAAAATGTCTTGATAATATCTAATAAAACGTCTGATCCTTGCAACTTGGGCTCATCATTTCTACTGACCTCCTGCTATCAAAAATTTGCAGTAGGTGTTAGTTAACTTGTAGACTAACAAGTAGTAATGATAAAATGAAGCAGACATAGAATTTCCTAGGTGTTCATGCCTGTTTCCTTGCCATTTCCATTGTCAGAAACCTTCGGTACACTCTGGCTGACCTGAACCTGGCCCTTGCCTTTTCCAGTGTTCCTTTGCCCTCTCTTCTTCTTCACTCTACCATCCTTGACCATCAGAACATCTTTGGTTTTGGTCCCCGTTCCCATACTCAAGTCAGCAGTTTTTAACATGGAGTGTAGGTCAGCTACGCTCTTCTCCATGTTGTTCATGTTAAAGTTAATCACAAAGTGCTTGTAATCGTCAGATAACGAGTTGAGTATAGTATTTGTTGCTAACTGCAATGGAACTGGGTGACCTAACCTCTTTAGGTGGTCTATTAGCCTCTTCATTTTCATGATGTGGGCACTGACAGAGGTCCCCTTGGCCATTTTGCACGCGTTTAGAGCCCTGGTGGCATCATAACGCTCTGTGCAAGCTTGCGTTTGGAACATGTCCCTCAGCTGACGGATCATGTCGTAAACATTAGTGTTCATGAGCCCTGTTTGAAGTTCTGGGCTCATGGTCGTAAGCATTAGGCAGCCAACATCCAGCAGATCATCTGAACGCTTTTGGTAAGCATTTTTTTTATTGTCGCACTGGCATTTGCTGGTGGGGCCTCACCCAGGGGCTCTTCTAGGACATAACACTTTCTCTCGTGTCTGAGCACAATTTTTAGATTGCGCTCCTAGTCGAGAAAGTTTGAGCCAGTGAGTTTGTCCTTTTCTAGGATGGAGCGAAGAGAAAGGCTGTTAGTGTTGGTAACTGTGTTTGCCATATACACAATAAAACTTGGTTTTAGTACCTTTTGAATAAATAATTCCCAATAGATACCAATAACCCTTAAATGATTAAATATCGGGCTAGGATCCTTATTTCATACGTCCTGATGTGCGGTTTGCTCACGCCCCACCAGGCCCGTACTATTTCGGTAGGTAAGGACTTTTACCAATCATATCTAACTGTCATGACTCCTAGATGTTTTCAGGACATCGGAAAAAACCGTACATGTTTTCGTCCCTCTAAGTGCTTTTTGGCCCGGTACCACCCGATGAACTTAATAGAACCAAAACAGATCTCACCACTTGGGACAGGATGTACTCTGGCCGGTACCCCCCGATTATCGCGGAGTGTTTTCACCCTCTCCAACTTGGGGTTTGAACGCGAGCGCTCAAGGTTTGATCACTTCTAACGCCCGCGTACCTTACGTCGGAGGTGTCCCAAGTGGGTTGCACTACTGATCTATGATTTTCTGGGTTTTATAACTAAGTTTTGTAAAACTCAAAATTTCCAGTATTTTAAAATTGCTAGTAAAAGCTGATTGTTTAAAAGGCAATTGTTGTTCTAAAACTAACTGTTTTAAGAAACAACCGATGTTTTAAAAACTTACAGTTTAAAAACATACACTCTATTTTGAAGCTGACTGTCTCAAAATTAACTTGCTAAAACTAACTGTTTTAAAGCATGCCTTTTATAAGAAAACAATCATATATGGTTTTAAAATAAATTTTACCACCTAAAGCATTTATAAAATTGGTAATTTTAATTTTCAAAACCAACCTCGTGATATAACTAGTTTTATAAATAAAAGTCTGATTTAAAAACGTTTGATAAGACCTAGATATGTAATATCAATAATCCCGAGTAAACAGAATAATCACAACCACGCAGTTTAATAAACACGTAATTATAGATTTGCCAATTAATTCCTAAAAGGCCAAAATGACCTAAAACTATTGTGCTCTGATCTCCCCGCGTAGCTCCGAATATCCCCGCATAGCTCCCACTGGCCTCGGCATCTTTGACCGAACTTCAGGAAGAAAAACTATCCTAAGGGTCATTTTACATATTACCGGGGTTGTAAGTGGCATGCAGGCCTCCCCAAATAGATCAAGGGTCTAAATTGGCAATCTCTATAATTACTTCAACATATATATATATACTAAACAGATATAAAAATACTCAACCACGCAATTTTATAGAGCAATATGTAAAATAAAGCATATAAACAAATCCTAGATCCATTAAGATTATTTTATCGCAAACCATGATTTTAACTGATTTATAAAATCAAACTGTTTTATAAATCGAAACTGATATTTTTAAATTCGAATTGATTTTCATAAAATTTCCAGATTTATTAACTATAAATCAATTTTATAAGCCATAATCAATTTTACCAAAAATATCCGCTTTTAATTAACTTAATTTAAACCGACTGTTCCGAGCGAACTTGTCGGAACATCAGCCCGTGATACGTGTCTTGATTCGATCAGTTGGTCGAAAAAGATATCGGGCCAATTTGACCAAGAAACGTGTCAAATATTTTCGGTTTAATTTGTTTGGAACTAAATTCCTTAAGACTAATTAAAAGATAAAATTAGGTCTTTGAGTAAAAAGCCTAAATAACCAATAGATCTAATTGGGCCAAAAACGTAGGCCAAAAGCTACATGGTTTGAGCCCATCATCAAACTGACAACTATGAGCCTAATTTGGATTTGCAATTTTCAGAAAACGTATTGGGCTTTTGTAAAACGAGTTGGATCATCAATCGGCCCATCGCATGGCAACACCAAAGCGCCGATTGGCAACACCAAACCAACGCCATCGCCACCGCCGCTAGACCATCAATCACCACTGTTGTTGTTGCGACTAACTGAACCATACAACCACCGCTAACGGGGTTAGCAGTAATCAGCCGCCATCATCGCCACGGCTGTCGATCGAATAAAACAACAAACCACCACGGCTGACGCCGTCGAGACCGGTGTTCGTCGCAAACACTATCACCGCTACCGCTACCCGCTGACATCAAGCAGCTGCCATCGTCGCCACGGTGTGCGGCGTCCAACAATCTGACCACTACCACCGCTATAACCATCCTTGGCCGACGATTAAAACGAACAAAACGCCGCCGCCGCCACCTAGGGTTTACCCAAGGCGGCCGACGGTCGCCGAATCACAACCGCCACCGCTATGACAGCTGTGCTCGGCGATTGAACACAACAACAACACCATCACCATCGTTATAGGTGGTCGGCGACGATGGCAGATAGCCGCCATGTGGTCTACGTTGCCAGCGATCGATCAATCAATAAACCACCACCGCCCACCACCGCTGTCGCGGTTTCTGGTGATTGTGGTGCCTTTGGCCCGCCACCGATCTGGTGGTTTCGGCTTGAGAGCCACAGCCACTATGGCGTGGTGGCGATCAAAACAACCAATCATCACCACTCACCGCCGCTACCGTTGTGGCTCTCGATGGTTGCGGTTTCAAACAAAAACGACCATCGCCGCCGCTAGGCATGGCCGTGAGGTAGCCTAGCGGCTCGGCGGTTGCTTCTCGCCAATCGACGAACACACCGCCACCGCCGCTATCTTCCGAGAACAGCAGTCAGTCGGCGATTGCGGTAAAACTTCCATCGTCGATTACCGTGGCCACCACCGAACTGGTGGTTTGGCCGCGGTTCTGATTAACGTTTTCGGGCGATCAAGTTGCGTTTGTGGTTTCCTGACAAAAATCCAATAAATCGATAAACTTGCTAACTAATAAAGTTTTAATTTTATGCAAACTGATAAGATAAAAACTCAAAACAGATAAAGGTTTAATCTTTGAAACAAACTGATAAAAATTAAAACTTTATACAAACAGATAAGGGTTTAATCCTTACAAAAAACTGATAAAGATTAAAACTTTATACAAACAGATAACGGTTTAATCCTTACACAAAACTAATAAAGATTAAAACTTTATACAATCAGATAAAGGTTTAATCCTTACACAAAACTGATAAAGATTAAAACTTTATACAAACAGATAAAGGTTTAATCCATATACAAAACTGATAAAGATTAAAACTTTTAACAAAACAATTTTAATGGATTTAAACAATTAAGAGATAAACAATAAGCAAACCAATGGCTCTGATACCACTGTTGGGTTTTTGAGAGACCTCAGAGAAAACTGGTACGAGTCACAATTCAGAAAAACAAACTGTTTAACAGATTTATCAAACCAAACTGGTTTGATCAGCGGAAGCATAAACATGTAAAAACCCGAAAGCACACTAATCGTTATTGTTTATCTAAACTACACATAATCTGGAGTTAGTAAAATTACCTAAATTGCTTGAGATAGATCCACCCGTGATGAACCTTACGAACGGACCTTCTAGCCGGTCAAAACTCCAAACTCCCGAACGAAAAACCGAACTGGTTTACGCCTTGTGGTTGTAGTCGACGACGGAGGGAGAGAGAGAAAGAGAGAGTGGATTTTGTTTGTATATGGTTGTGTGAATAATGAATGAATTAAAAAGGATTAACCATAACTGAATATTTATATTCGAATAAACAGTATCTGTATCATATTCAGTTTCCTTTTTCAATAACTAGTCAGTGTACCCGCGCGATGCGGCGGGTGTGAAGAATTCTATAGTATATCTCATATGTCAAAAGTTAGAATTCATAATTTTAAAACATTTTTATGGTTTTAAGGAAAAACAATTAGTTTGTAAACGTAAATGACACAAGATATAAAAAGATACAATACACCTTGTTCACTTATAATCACTACATCTTTTGTATCACACCTTGTTCACTTATAATCACTACATCTTTTGTATCTATAATCACTACATCTTTTGTATCACACATTGTTGTCTTTCGACGGATTTCTCTAAGGCCAAACTCGACAAACTCTAAGGATGTTTTGGTAGCTCCATTCGTTATCCTTGTAACTATCACCCGACATGGTAGATGAAGTTTCCTAGGAAGGGAAGCCATGTAAATACGTTAGTAGTTAACATCTAATACCAACTTTCAAGTACACAATTTGATTCGGGAAGGTAGTCTTTAGTGACTTGTCACCTATTTGTTGTCAAAAGATTGTCTGCAAAGGCCATCTTGATTTCATCTTCTAATAATACAGCAGTGTTTTAAAAACCGGCTGAACCGACTTAGTCGAACCGGGAACCGGTGAAAGAATTGGTTCAATTGTGACCGGTTTTATGGCGTTTTAAGAAACCGGAATGAACCGGCCGGTTTAGTGGTTGAACCGATAAAAACCGGTTGACTTGTTTTAAAAAAAAAATATTACGTGTAAAACTTGTTATTATTATTATTTTATGTTTTTTTTATTAATGTAAAACTTATTGTAATGTATATTCTTAATGTTTTTTAACTTCTGATATCAAATTGTTGGTTTTATAAATATATGAACGTATGAAAATGAAAAAAAAAACATAAAAATGCTTGAAACTGATTGAACCGGTCGAACCATGTATTGGTCATCACACCGATTCAACTAAAAACCGATTTTTATAACATTGTAATATAGTGACCTTGAGAAAATTTATATGCATTGCTTTTACAGTAAATTGTTTGCAATAAATTGAGCGACTCATGGGAGCCAATTATTTATGGTCTTATCAATGTAACAACACTTCATAAAGAAAATCAACTACAAGTAACAAAAGATCATAAAAGAAACTTGACGAAACCATGAGATTACAAGATCAAGTAATTTACTTTCATTTGAATGGATATAAGAAAAACAAGATCAAACCCATCAAGATCACCCTAAAGTAAAAGCCTTAGGTGGGTGTTTACCAAGAAAGCAATTTCTAGATGAACAAATACAAAAAGGAGCTTCTGAAATTTCAGAGTAACATGAGCTTTTTAAGATCATTAAACTTCCATTTGCAACCAAACACTCTATCATATATGATTGACCACTCATATTGCAAACGATTTACTAAAGCTCCTAGAATAAAAAAATTATGCAAATAGAGAAAGTAAATGAATATCTACATATGTACCCTTAATGACCATTAAAAAAACAAATCAGACATATTTTGTCACACCCCGCTAAAGCGGAAACACGGAGTGTAACAGCGCAAAGTAGCTGTTGTCCCAATAACAATGAAAATGAAAGAAGAAATGGATGGAAATCTTGAGATTGAGATTGAAATCAATATGAACTTTGATAAAGCTTGAAAAATATGGAGAAAAGTTTGCCCAATTTAGTAATCTTGAAATCAATGCACAAAACCCTAGAAATCCTTTACCTTATATAGGTAGAAGGAAGTTTAACAAAGTGACAATAAAGGCCCCCGAGGTTCCAAACCTCAAACAGGGGCACTAAACAAAAGATACTGTTTACAAAGTAAGGAAATTAAACTAGAAAGCAGTTAAAGATAGATGATTCTGACTCTTCTCAACACCTGGGTTCTACAATCTCCCCCTTTGAGAAGAAGTCAGAATGGTGGTGGAAGCTCCAGTGCTGGCTCCCACTTGGACATCTGCAGGTACTCTTCCCACTCGCCGATTATCCGCGCTCTCATCTGCATTGCAGCCTCTGCCCGTCTGTACATCATCCGCTCCTTAAGCTTCTTCTCGATCAACCTCATTGCCTCCAGCAGCTTTCCTTTTCCGTCTATGATTCTCCGACTTGGTACCTGATCCGCCAGCAGTCTGCTCTGCATGCCATTGTAGACATAGAGAAGGGTCCCGTCGCAGAACCTGGAGAGCTCTCCAAACCTCATGAACCTGTGCTCCTTCTTCTTCCGAGTCATATAAAGGACTCCATGCTCAGGTATCCTGGTTGGCATGTACGGAGTGTAGGCATCGATACCAGGAACGAGCAGGTTTGGTTTCAGCAGGTTGACCTTCGGCTGGCGGCTTTCGATGGCAAGCTGGTAGTCCGTCACTCTCGCGAGAGAGATTGCATGACGGACGTATTTCTTTAGTATCTCTGTGCCATCTCTGTAGTGCTCTGGTCGGAGGATCGGGCCTTGGAGGTACTTGATGATCGTGAGAAGGTCTTCTAGATGCACCCGATCTAAATCAGCCTCAGTGAAGGTCCAGTTCTGTAGTTCACCTCGAGGGACACCGGTGCCGTACATGCGAACATCATACTCAAGGAATAACTGATGGCCATGTCTGTAGGGGCGCATAGCAGTTACCTTGGTAAAGCGACGTCTGATCCTCTGGCGTCCATGAGTGGCCCAGTTGCACATTCGCTGATGCACGTACGCTGTCCTTCGTCTCTTGTTCTTGATGTGAGAGATCCCGAAGTAGACTTTCCGGGACCAGGCGTGCAGCTTCTCTTGTTGATAGATGCGGGTGAACGATTCTTCTAGGAACGGGCGGAAGATGATGGAGTGGTTCCAGTTGAGCTGGATGACGGTAGGAGCGGCGGTTTCTGAATCAGTAGAGTGGATGGTCCGTGGGGCTTCTGGAGTTGGAAACTTGAGCGCTGAGAGGAGGTTGGCGTAGTCAGGATCCTTGACGATGTCGTCTCCCCTCTGATAGACCCTTAGGCTCTGAGCGAGCGACCGCAAGATCTTCCGGGCTGCTTCCGGAATCTGGAACTCTGAGGGATCAGTCGGCGCTGCTTCTGGGAGAACGGCATCAATCTGAGCCGTGTCCGTCATCTGGGGAAACTGAACTGACTCCCCTTCCGGAATTCGCTCATATCGCCAACTTCCCATGTCCGGAATGTCTTCTGTCTCAGAGTCGACATAGGGAGCTTCGGCGGCATCGAAGTCTGCGGGAGCACTCGAGGGAGCGGCTGAGGAACCTGGAGCAGTCGAACCGGATCCGGAACCAGGTTGGAGGTCGGTGCGAAGCCGTTTTGCAGCTTGTACCTCCCCCTCATGAGGACCTGGTGCGGAGTCATCAGTGTCATCATGCCTCCTCTTCGAAGGCTGAGCCTGGGACCGACACACGGCCTCCAGTTCTCGAATCCTTTGCTGAAGTAGCTCGATCTGGGCCGCTTGATCTCTGACTTGGGCGGACAGGCGGTCGTTCTGAGTGGTGTAGGAAGTGATCAGCATCATGTGTTCCACCTCAGTGACGTAGCCTGGGATCGGAGGAAGGTCGCCCGAAGTCGGAGGGGCAAGCCTGAGGACGTCTTCTGATGGCCTGGGAATGGGAGCTTCAGTAGACGGGGCAGCCTCAGAGTGTTTGCCCTTGATCTTCCGTTTGAGCTCGTAGAGCTCCGCATCCCGGTCTTCTTGAAGCTTGCGCGACGCCTCAAGATCAGCTAGTCTCTTCCTCTCCGTCTCGGCCAAGGCTTTCTCAAGTGCCTCGACCCGCGCATCACGAGCCTGATTGGCTTTCTCCACAGCTAATAACCTGCTTTGGACGACTTTAAGGATGTCGTCCGAATCCGTCGGACCTAAAAGTCCCGTTGGTGCAGGGGCGGTTTTAGGGATTCCGCCCGAATCCGTCAGGCTCAAAAGCCCCGATGTTGCGTGAGCATCTTTATAGACTTTGCTCGAGTCTGTCGGACCCGGTCGCGGAAGAATTAAACCCGGTGCCACTTGGGCTCCAGTTGACGAGAAGAGTCCTAAAGAGGTACTCTCTCGGCTCGATGTCACCGCTGGTATGATGCTGACGGTGTCGGGGCTTCCGGTGGATCCTCGAAGGGCGTCCGATGACGCACCAACTCTCCCCGTTCCGGCATCGCCACTTGGGCGGGCAGATGATGCATCCAATAGTGTCCTATCCAAGTGAATGACCCTAAAGGTCTCTGTGAGTGGTTCTAGGACGACTGGTGCAGGAAAGATGTCGAGAGGCGGGGCAGAACCTCTGTCATTTCAACACCGGCAGACTCCGATTGAGTGGCCGGTGGAAGTTGAGCTATTTCCCCGTGTGAATGTGAAACGACCATCTGTTGAGAGATGGCCGAGTGGCTGGTTTGGGCGTGCAATTGCGTTGGTTGGCTGCCAACGACTTGACCTGACGTCAACGAGTGACCGGTCTGTATGAGGGTTGCCTCTGTGGGGGTTGGACTCTGGGTTATAGGAATATCCGATTCTAACCTATGCGGCTCTACTTCTACGTCCGCCTCCTCTAATTGAGCCCAAGGCTCCCTTAACTGGACCTCAACGTCTTCGGTCTCTTTTTCTCTGCTCTCTCTCTCCTTTTCTCCCCTCTCTCTCTTTCTTCTTCTTCTTCGCTGTCTTCTCGACCCCAGCCGGTAGCAACCTCGGCCTTACCTTCTTCCTCCTGACCGACAGTTCGGTCATCCGACGCCAGATCCGCAATAAGAGTGGGATCACCTGAAATCCGGTCGTCGTTGAAGGAGGAGGTGGCTTCATCCAAATCTATCACTTGGGCCTTCCCGCCCTTTGGTGGATCTGATAGTTGAAACTCGGAATTGGATCCGTAGTCAACTTGTTCTGACTCGGTTGCCTCGTCATCGGGCTCACGACGGTCCGTAGGAGTGTGCTCGGAAGACTCGTGACGGTCGGAGTCATCGCCAGATGGTTCGCCTGAGGGTTCGCCTCCCTGAGAAGTGACTGCCGCCGAGTGAGGTGGTGGAGGAACGTGTGCTTGTTCTTGTGGGGAAGCTTCCACGTCCTCCCCAGTAGGTTGTTGCGGCGGCGTCGGCGATCGGCGCTCTTCCGATGACGAGTGGATTGGAGACTGCTGAAGGGTGCCCATGTACTGCTTTACCCGGAAATGACTCGTGTACTCGCGTGTGCGGATGGCATCAGTAGATTCCTCCACAATAGTAGGAGTGCGGGCACGAGTGGCTCTGTTCTGGATCATCGTCTGGTATGCACCGGCTCGAGAAGTGTGCGGAGTGGCAGACGTACCGACTATTCTACCCTCTCCTCCCCTAACGTCAACTCTCATCACTCCCGAGCCAGAAGCTCCCCCACTGGAGCTCTGGCCCGCCGTACCAGAGGCACGGCTTCTAGGTAGGACGGGTTGCACGTCTTGGGCAGGGCTCCCCGGCTCTGAGGAGTCCGTAGACGTGTCTTCTAAACCTATGGATATACGGTACATCCTAACACTCATTGACCTACGGTCTGCCAAGTTGAGCACGTTTGCCGGAATGTGCATCTCTACCTGACCAGGCCTCAGAGTCTTCTTGTTGGCTCGGCCGATCTGCTGGCTTTCGAAGCGGAGATGGCTTGATCTGCGTCGGACAGCACGGTTCTGAGTCATGTGATCTCGGATGATCAGACTGAAGAAGCGCATCCACGGGATGGAGTTGTGTTTCGCACGTGCTGGCCCAGCTCTGACATCATTGATGATGTCTGCCCAAATTTGTTGAGCAAAGTCGATCCGCCTCCCGTAGGCGACCGCATGGATGATATGCCAGAACTGGGTGGATGCCTTGTCCACGCCGTGAGTCTTGGAAGAGATCGTTCGGTTGAGTATGTTGAAGAAAGAGTACCAGATTGGGGGCAGCATTCCCTGAGTGATCTGGGAGATTCCTTTTGGCCTGTTGTTTTCGGTGTAGTGGACTCCGAGAGCGAGCACTTCGCTGAAGAGCTCAGGTCCAGATACGATAGGGTCAAATGGAGCCTCCGGAGTAGCAGCTGGCAGACGGAGGATTCTTCGAAGATCCTCCACAGTGAAGACCAGGTCAGTCTGGTCCACTCGGCCGATGATGGTTGGCATTCCGTCCCGGTTCTCGACACGGGAAGTGTTCCAGAACTGCTGCAGATATATCATCGGGATGGCAGCAGTGGCTTGCATCGCGTATGCAAGGGGATGAGCTCGGAGAATCTCGAGAACAACGTCATCTTGGACAGTGAAGTTCGCCAAGTCAACGAACTGGTTGTTCTGGTGGATCTCGCGGATGTCACCCGGGTTGATTAGTGCGAGATCGGCAGCATTGGCGACGGGTGAAGTAGGAGCAATCGGTTGTTGATCAGCCATTTCTGCAAGACATTAAGTGTTAGAAATAATACAACGTGAAAAGACTATACCCTCGACTAGGCGCGAGTCGGAAAACCTCGAAAACCCAATAAAGAGTGTTTCGTATTTTCCGAGTCGAAAAGCGAGCAAACTATACGAGGGGAGTTTTCCGATTCGGAAAAGGATGTTTTCCGATTCGGAAAGCTCAACACTTAGAAATTAACACACGATTAAAAAAGACAAGTTTTCCGATTCGGAAAAGGGTGTTTTCCGAATCGGGAAACTCCTACACTTAGAGAAAATAAGAGAACAAAACTTGTAGGTTTTCCGATTCGGAAAACATGGTTTTCCGATTCGGAAAATGTCACAACACTTAGAAGAAATTTTGGCAAAACTTGGTCTCTCAAACGAGTCGGAAAACCTTGGAAACCCATAAGGGTAGTTCCACGTTTTTTGAGTCGGAAAAGATACACTTGAAAACCGAGACCAAGTCCGATTCGGAAAACATAGTTTTCCGAATCGGAAAACATACATAAAGGATCATCGTTTTCCGATGCGGAAAACTTGAACATTCAAGTTTTCCGATTCGGAAAACTTGAATATTCAAGTTTTCCGAGTCGGAAAACGGTGACTGTTCGAGTTCCGGATTTAAAAACCGCTCAAAAACCGTCGATCTAAGGCCCTAAACTATCAACATGCATCCTAAATCAGTTCATAACAAGTTTATAAGCAACAATGGATCGTTTTAACGTCCCGAAATCCCATTCCAAGAAGTTTGGGTTTCGGGTAATTTTTTAAAACTTTTAGGCTTCGATCCAGGCCTTAAAACAGATGATTTAGATGTTAAAACTATACAAGGGTTGATCGTTTACTTACCAGGAATCTGAATATGTAAAAAGATCGACGATCGGAGCACAAACGAGCGAAAAACGAAATCGAGCGCGAAGTGGGTTCGGGTGAGAATTCAGAGAGAAAAAGATGAAAATTTGAATTTTGTGAAAAGTAATTCTTGAAAACCGGTATTTATATTTTTACTGAATTACACTGTGTTTGGGTCAAAAACACTGTGTTTGGCTCTCCTTTTGGCTCTCTTAACCCGACTTTCACCATTTGGCAAAAACCACCCCTGGACTTGATGTTTGAGTAAACTTACAAACAAGTCCCTGAACTTGTATTTTCAGAAAATTTCAAAACAGACCCTGGACTACAAGTTTCACAAGATTTGCAAAACGAGTCCCTGAACTTTAAGAAACAGAAAGTGGCAAAGTTAGTCCCCGAACTTGTAAGTTCAAGACATGTACTCTACCGCCCCCTGAACTTTCAAGTTCACAAAAAGTTACAAGTTCAGCCCTCGACTCCCGAGAAGAGAGACTTACCTGGTGCGTCTCACTGGGTTTAGAGCGAGTCCTGATCTGAAGTAATCAGAAGTCGTTGTGAGAATCCACACCTGCAAAATAAAGCACAATATGGTATCCAAGAAGTTGTGGATCCGAGAACGTTAGTGAACATGCCAAACAGTAAATACAGGACTTAGTACTCCCCCTCGATTCATGCAATATCTACAGAGTTCCTACGGACTCCCCCTACACACATGCATACACTATACGAACTCCCGACTCCCCCTAGACCTCAGGCGGGGAGGTCTAACATTCCTAACTTGCTTAGGAGGAAAAAGTGACGCTTCTCGTCAAACGGCTTGGTGAACAAATCAGCAAGCTGATAGTCACTTTCAACAAAGTATAGTTCAATATTACCTTTCTCGACGTGATCTTTGATGAAATGATATCGAATGTCGATATGCTTCGTCCGAGAATGTTGAACCGGATTTGCCGTGATCTGTATTGCACTTTTGGAGTCGCAGTAGATGGGACTTCGATGCATGGTGTATCCAAAGTCAGCTAGTTGGGTTTTCATCCACAGAACTTGCGAGCAGCAGCAGGCGGCGGCTACATATTCTGCCTCCGCGGTGGATAGGGAGACACAATTCTGCTTCCGGGATGACCAACTGACTAACTTGTCCCCGAGAAATTGACAAGCACCAGATGTGCTTTTCCTGTTTAGCTTACAACCTGCATGGTCTGAGTCTGTATATGCAATTAGTTCAAAACCAGAATCCTTTGGGTACCAAAGGCCAAAATCCGGTGTGCCCTTCAGATACCTAAGGATTCTCTTGACTGCAGACAGGTGTGAATCACGTGGATCACACTGATAACGAGCGCAGACACCCGTGGAAAAGACAATATCTGGTCTACTGGCCGTGAGATATAAAAGGGAACCAATGATTGCCCGATAGGTTTTCTGGTCAACCGGTTTGCCAGAAGTATCTGCAGAGAGTTGAAAATTTCTGGGCATTGGTGTGGCCGCAGAGTTTGAACCACCGAAATCAAATCGTTTTAAAAGATCTTGAACATATTTGGCTTGATTTATAAAAATGCCATCAGGGCGTTGTCGAACTTGAAGTCCTAAAAAGAACGTCAACTCGCCCATCATGCTCATTTTGAATTGGGATTTCATGGTGTTCTCAAACTCTTGGCACATCTCAGGCTTTGTAGATGCAAAGATAATGTCATCCACGTATATCTGAACGATAATTAAGTCTTTACCTGACCTCTTGAGAAACAGAGTGGGATCGATAGTACCTTACTTGTAGCCAACTCCGAGTAAGTAATCAGTGAGAGTTTCGTACCATGCCCTCGGAGCTTGCTTGAGACCATAAAGCGCCTTGTCCAAAATGTAGACGTGATTCGGGAATCGAGAATCGACGAACCCTTCCGGTTGCTCAACGTACACCTCTTCTTGAAGGACTCCATTCAGGAAGGCACATTTGACGTCCATCTGATAGACTGTCATGTTTTTGTGTGCAGCATACGCAAGGAAGATTCGGATCGCTTCGATTCGGGCTACTGGCGCGTACGTCTCATCATAGTCGATACCCTCTTGTTGGCGATAACCCTTGGCGACCAGGCGAGCTTTGTTCCGGATGATGAGATTATTCTCATGGTTTTGTTCCGGAGTATCCACTTTAGGCCGATGATTGTCTTCCCCCATGGTCGTTCTACCATGCGCCAAACCTTGTTTCTCGAATTCGGCCAGCTCATCTTGCATGGCGATCACCCAGTCGGGATCGGTGAGAGCTTGCCAAACATCCGATGGTTCGAAATCGCTCAAGAATCCACCGAATAGGATCAGATTTTCAGTGTGCTTTGCAGATCGAGTGTTTACAGGTTGTGAGGGACTCCCGATTATCTGGGAGGGGGGACGATCTTTTGTCCACCTGCGAGTGTGAGGGTGAGTGACATGAGCCTGTCGGTTGTTGGAGGCGTCGTTCTCATCTTGTACGACAAAGACCTCTTCTAGGTTCCCACTTGATGAGCCTTCAGCCTGATTGATCTGCGGTGCAGCCTCTAACCGGGGCTCTCTGACTACCTGAGCATATGATCGTTGGGCTGTGCTCGGGGAAGGTAGTGGAGCTTCTTCTGGATTTGGAGTAAGAACAGGGTGCGGAGTCTGTTCTTGATCAGGTGCCGGTGAAGCTGCGGATGAAACTTCAGATGGGGGAGCCGCGGACTCAGGTGTCACGGAGTGAGTTGAAGTGCTGGAGGAGGGCTCTGTGACGAAGGCATCGGATGTCACTGTGGTTGTGGTCGAACCTGTTGGAGCGGGAACTACGATTGGACTCGTTAGAGTGTGCAGATCGTATTCCGCGAGATCTAAAAAGTCTAAAGCAGAAAAGTTAGAAGACGGATCTGTGCTCGGTGGTGAAGGGAACAGTTCAGGGAAAGATGCAGACACATTACTAGAACTAGCATTCAGATAGGTTTCAGATTCAGAGAAATCAACGTTTGAGCTTTCCAGGATAGTTCGGGTCCGTTTGTTGAAAACCCTGTAAGCCTTAGAGTTATGTGAGTATCCGATGAAGATAGACTCATCAGACTTAGGGTCAAACTTACCCAAATTCTCCCGTTCATTAAGAACATAGCATTTACAACCAAAAACTCTAAAGAAGTCAATGTTTGGCTTACGCTGTTCGACCATCTCGTAAGCGGTTTTACCAGTCCGTTTTACGATCAGAGTCCGATTTTGCGTGTAGCATGCTGTGGAAACGGCTTCAGCCCAAAACTGTTGAGGAACTCCAGAATGAGCCATCATGGATCTTGCTGCTTCGACCAACGTCCTGTTCTTCCTTTCTACGACCCCATTCTGTTGAGGTGTGCGAACTGCCGAGAAGTTGTGAGTGATCCCCACTTCTTCGAGAAAGGATTGCAGCTTTGCGTTGCGGAACTCAGTACCGTTGTCGCTACGTATTTTCCTCACCCGACGACCCAAGAGAACTTGTGTGCGTTTGATGAAGGCTATGATTCGTTCAGCAGCTTCTGATTTGACTCGAAGAAATTCAAGCCAAGTAAACCTAGAGAATTCGTCTACGATAACCAGCATATACTTTTTTCTGGCAAGACTTTCTACTCTCATAGGTCCACAAAGATCCATGTGTATCATGTCGAGGGGACTTTGGCAAGTCGTATCCATTCTCGGTGGATGAGAGCTTCTGGTCATCTTTCCTTGTTCGCACGCAGGACAAAGAGTGTCCTTGGAAAGGCGAAGCTCAGGTAGTCCCCTGACTAATCCCTTAGAAACCAGCTTGTTCATATCTTTGAAGTTCTGATGACATAGTCTGCGGTGCCATAACCAACTGTCCCCTTTTGATGCTTTTGTGAGCAGACAGATTGCATTCTTCGGGTTAGCTTCAAACAGGGGGTGTGTTTGAGGGATTGAACGGAAGACGGTTGTGTAGAGATTGCCATTTCGCCTGGCGGAGAGAATAACATTGTTGTCTTCATCGTTCACGTCACTTCCGTACTGAAAGGTCTTCACCCAGTATCCGTTATCACAGAACTGGCTGGAGCTAAACATGTTGTACCCCAATCCCTCCACATAACGTACTCCCTTGATGATGTACTTTCCATTGGTGATTTTTCCCGACCCTAATATCGGCAATGGCGTTCTATCGGCAGTCTTTATGTATCCCTCAAACTTCTCAACGTAGTCGAAGATGAAGGACCGCTGCCCAGTCATGTGTGTGTGAGCCCCCGAGTCAAAGTACCACACATGACTGATCTGCAAAACAATTAGGTTTGTTTAGGGACCCATTGCCAAATGGGTTCCTTAGGGTCAGAAATAGTTGAGTTGGTCGATGCAGTCTCCTTTTCGGATTTCTCCTTAGGCTCAGGGGACTGCACTGACGAGGAAGGTTTTCCCTTTCCTCTTTTTCTCCCTCTTCTCTTTCGAGATTTGATTTTAGGCACATCAGTATTAAGAGAATTATAAACACCATAGCGCAGAAAATTGTCAAACATAAAGCACATGTCATTACGCAAAGAGTCAAAAGCATGAGTTAAATGTTGATTACGTTTTACAGACATGTTTGAATTAATTCTTACGCTAGGTGGAGCATAGCCAAGACCCGCACGGTTAGGACTATGCTGCTTAGGGAAAGCTTGAAAAGAGTTGGGTCTTCCTCGGTGATCCTTCCTTGGTGGCTTCACTTCCTGTCCACCATCCTTCTTCCTCCCATCTGCATTAAGAGCATGGTGTGAGTTAGATGACGGTTTAATAGGAGAAGAGTTGCCACCCTTTCCAGAAGATGTTTTTGAAAATTTAGGTTTTGTGGAAGAGAAAGGTTGCTTTGGTTTTAACTGAGAGGTCTCACCCACTTCAAAGCTGCTTGAATTAAGGTCAAGACTTTTAATGGGTTTAGCTGAGTTACGAGCATCGTTAGACTTTGAATGCCTTTTCTGGAGTCCTTTGGGTGCGTGAGGCTTAACTGACTTTCCTTTGTCAGTACCAACACATTTTTCACCCTTAGGGTTACTGTTCTCAGAAACAGGAGCTCGTGACTCAACAGACTTTTCAGGTTTTACAAAAACAGATTTTGGCCCTTTTGGAATAAAGCCTGAAGGATCATCACCTTCATCTAAGAACACCTTCAGATCGTATTCAACATTAGGATCATGGGTAGTCTTTGGTTCAGCTATCCTGTGGTGTGAGTTGAGGGGTTCATCATCATCTGACAGTAGGGTGTAATAGTCCTCTAGATCCGTAACAGATTTGGTTTGGGAATTAACTATCGGACGGTTGAGGAGTGGAGTAGTCCTATCATTAACTGAGTCTGAAAGGTTTTCAAAGTACATGACTTTTCTTTTTAAAATGGAATTTGACACACGTTGGTTGGTTAAGGCCACACGATAATTGATCTTTTCATCATGATCAAGTTCTCTTGTAATTTCTGAATGAACATTTAGGAGAACATATCGTGCCTTAAGATCCGCAACCTTAAGTTGAAAATCAGTAAAGGTTGAGGCTGCGGTCTCACACTCTGAAGACATTCTAATTCTCTCGGCATTTGCCTCGATTAAGTCTTTCTTCAAAGTGTGAACCAAGTTGTCTTTTTCTGAAATAAGCACTTTCAGATTAAGTATCTGATGTTGACATGCGTCCAGATCCATGGCTTTTAGTCTAAGTCCAAACACTTCCTTCTCTAGTTCGACTAGGTCGGGACCCTTAGTTGCGGAAACATCCTCTGGTGGGATAACTAAGGTCTCCTCTGAATAATCCATCTTCCTAGTGTCATAACTAGTGTTAAGGTCTGAGTAGTTGATGGGAGGCATAGCTACCCTAGGGGTCCTAGCTTTGATGCCTTCCCATGTGGACTTAGTGTTTGTTGGATCACTGGCTGGGACAAATATAGGTTTGTTAGGAGCGGGGACTTGAGGGTGGACTATTCGAAGAACTATTGGGCGGACTTATGGTTCGGGTAATGGTTTCACCATTAATTACTTCCGTGTAAGTGATCGTCTGTCTAACAAATTCTTCGGTGACGTGTCCTCCTACAAAGGCAGGTTTGGGTTTGGAGGCGGCCATGTCCTCAAAATTGTATAGATTAGAAGGTGCCTTATCTAAAGCATGGTTTTCAGACAGTCCAAGTCCGGGTCTGGCTTTATAGAAAGGATTTTTGTTGGCATGCTGCGTAAGAATGCTCAAGGTCTGTTCAGATTGTCCTCTTTTAAAGTTGTTATCTTCAAGCTCTTGAATTTTGGAAAACAGTCTAGTTCTTTCTTCTGAAATCAACTGGAATTTTATTTGGAGCTCTCCATGGTCACTGTTAAGTTCCTCATGGGTTTTCTGAAGACAACTGAGTTTGTTGGACAAATTGGACTCTCTGACGCTAGACTCAAGAGTCTCACGATTGTACACTATGGTCAAGTCCTCAAGAGAGCTTTTGTATATGGCACTGTCGATTCTAAATTTCGTGACGAGAGATCGTTCCGATTGGAGACATCTCTCAAGTTCACAAATTCTAGATTCTAACATTGTCACATCATCAGTTAAGTCAGGAATAGTGGATACCTCAGAAGCGTCGAGGTCTCGATATGTGCTGGGGCCAACAGCTTCAGGTCCTTCGAAGTCTGCCATCAAACACGGACCCCCAACAAGATGATCTTCCTCGTCTGAGCTTTCTTCCTCACACACCCAGTTTTCTTCATCGACTAGCAGAGCAACTCCCTTCTCTTTCTTCCTCATCAATGCTGCCTTCTTCTCAAAGTATGCAGCATCCTTGTATCTGACAGGGCAGTTGTTTGCATAGTGACCCAGCTTGCCACATTTGAAGCAGGATGTAGTGGCACTAGCGGTCTTTTGAGGAGCTGGGGTAGGAGCACCACTATTCACCGGAGCTGGAGGAGCATTCAACCTTTGATCACCAATTTCAACTGGACCTTGTTGATGTCCTTCTCTCGGAGCTTGCCTAGAAGAACCACTCTGATGGTTGCCTTCGGGATAGTTTCTGTTCCCGTGATCAGTTTGTCCTTCAAATCCACGGTAGTTCCTTTCTTGTTCTTGTCCATATCCCTGACCACCTTGACCGCCTTCAAATCTTCCATATCTTCCATCTTCACGTCTTCCATCTTGGCCACCTTCGTACCCGCTGCTGTATCCTTGACGATCAATGTATCCTGATTCAGGAGTGTAGTTTCTCTGGTTTTGGCGATAGTTGATATGAGAGACCTGTCCTCTCCGATCTCCCTGATCTCCATGGCCTCCCTGATAGTCCAGGTAGGTGTTATCTCTGTAACTTCCTCTCACTTCCCTATGCCGGCCTTGATCACCCCGGTATCTTCCTGAATGCTGACTCGGAAATCTGTCCCCTTGCTGGTATCCTCCTCTTCCTTGATTCCCAAACTGAACTCGTTCCTGCTGATAGTGTCCACCTCGGCCTTGCCCCATCCTTCCTCCACTGGGGTATCCAGATCCCCTAGGTCTGTTGTATCCACGGTTGGAATTCAGCTTCTGTACGCTATTAGTGATGAGGGCAAGAGACTCATTCACATGGAAGAGTTCATCATCAGAGATTGAGATGATTAGCGGATCATCTGGATGTTGATAGCTTGGACCATAGTTCGAGTTGAACTCCTGGTAGTTTGGACCATAGTTCCCGTTGAACTCCTGGTTGTAGTTCTCCTGATAGAGCTGAGGTGGTGAGTGGTTGTACTGCTGAGGAGATGAGTTGATGTATTGCTGATGCTGGAAGGGAGCTGAGTTTGATCCTGCACATGGCACTGCCGCGAGTGCCAGAGGGTCAACAGTATTTTTGAACTTGCCGCCAGTGATGAATTCCTCATGCTGAACCATCATGCTAAAAAGGTCATGTAGACCCATAATCCCCAGATTTCGGCTCAACTGTAAGTTGATCGCCAGATTTTGCCATGCCGGTGTTAGGTTCTTCAGGAACTTAACATTTACCTCGTATTTTGACTTCTCTACCCCGAGTCTTCGTAGGTCATTTACGAAGGCGTTCAGTCTTTGGTAAGACTCGCTGAGGGATTCGGTTTCCCTGGCTTTGAAGCCTTCGTATGCATTTAGGGCACTCTCCTTTTGACTCTCGAGGGCGGTGTCACCTCCCTGCATCTGCTGCTCTATTTCTAACCAAACGTCTCGTGCGTTTGTCAGACTATCCACTCTCGCGTACATATCATTAGGGAGAGCCATAATCGGAAGGGTCAGTGCGCGCTTGTCAACGAGGTGCCGGGCTCTTTGTTCTGGATTGAACATCTCAACAGGCTTTTCGACTACGTACGACGGAAGTTCGGGACACGTATCGGTTTTGGGAACAGCGGCAACTGTGACGGTTGGTCGGATTGGGCCTTCACGGATTGACTTCATGAGGTTTCCATCGAGCAAGTCTAGGAAGTGTATCATCCGGCGCTTCCATTGCTGGTACTCGCCCATCACCAGGACGGGAGGGCGAGTTTCGGAACCAATCCCTAGGATTTCCTTCGACATCTCTAAAAAGGAATGAGACCTCCTTGAAAGATTCACTTGGCTTGAACACAGAAAAGGTTTTGAAAAAGCTGGTGTTTCGAGCGCCTCGGGACACAGAAAGCTTGGTAAAAGTAAAAGGTTTTGAAAGCAGGCTTAGTGTCGAATTTGAGAAACAAAACTGCAAGAGTTTCGGCTCAAAGAGGCGAAATCCGACTTGGAAACAGATGTTTTCCGATTCGGATTTGGCTCAAAACAACAGGATGCGGAAAACACACTTTTCCGACTCGGAAAATGCAATTTTCCGATTCGGAAAAGTTTGGTGCGGAAAAAGGGATTTTAGGCAAAGAGACTTCTCAGGAGCAAGACCCCAAGTCAGAGACTCGTTTTCCGATTCGGAAAACAGAGTTTTCCGATTCGGAAAAGGAGAGTTCTCCGATTCGGAGAATATGCAAATTCCGACTCGGAAAATTTGAGCTGATATTTCAGCTCTCGTTTTCCGATGCGGAAAACCTGCACAGAAAGCTCCGAAAAATTTCGTAAAAACACTTAAAACCTCTTAAAAATCAGTGTTTAGACCCCCAAAATGTAGGAAAAAGCTAAGAAACCATTGGGGAATCACTTAACACTTAATTTAAGCCCTTTAAAAACACCTTTTGGATTGAAAATCCAAAAGTTTTGAAAAACTCAAAACTTAAAAACCTTTAGAACTTTTCAAAAATCAAAACAAAAGCCAAGGAATCAACAAACCTGGCTCTGATACCAATTGTTGTCCCAATAACAATGAAAATGAAAGAAGAAATGGATGGAAATCTTGAGATTGAGATTGAAATCAATATGAACTTTGATAAAGCCTGAAAAATATGGAGAAAAGTTTGCCCAATTTAGTAATCTTGAAATCAATGCACAAAACCCTAGAAATCCTTTACCTTATATAGGTAGAAGGAAGTTTAACAAAGTGACAATAAAGGCCCCCGAGGTTCCAAACCTCAAACAGGGGCACTAAACAAAAGATACTGTTTACAAAGGAAATTAAACTAGAAAGCAGTTAAAGATAGATGATTCTGACTCTTCTCAACACCTGGGTTCTACAGTAGCACAACACAAGTATAGACAATAAACGCCATAGCAGATCAAAATAATTAAGTTCTAAAATATTACATCGTATTAAAGTCTTAAAATTATTACAATGATACTAAATTACAACGCAAAGGAAATTTAGTCTTGATATGCATGAAGGCGTAACACACGTGCATTTTATTCTTCTTACTTTGGCACGCCTGAAAAGCATGAAAGTTAAAAAGATCAACTATCGTCATAGTTGGTGAGTTCACGGGTTTAACAACACAGATTCATATAGTTCGCGATAAAAATAATACCGGAGATATGTAATGAGTTCGAGCAGTAAACTGAATAGTTGGATTTTGCGCGGGTTTCGCCATCAGGCGCGTGTCTCGCAAAATCCCGGCATATGGTACTTATCATGCAATACTTACACTCAAGATTAACGAGCCACTACTAATCTCCTAGAAGCATAGTTTTTGCCCCGCAATGCCATGCTTATCGCAACATGACACAACAATCGTTCCACAAAAAGTAATTAAACACCATTCGTTATCGTTACCAACCCCGTTGCAAGCGGGGTACGAAAGGTGGGGTTGCCAACCCGATAGCGCTATCATTGCTTACTCGGTCCACCGCAGTGAATTAGACTTAGTAGTGTGTACGAGGACTTGCGATAAGAGAAACACCCAATTAATCTAGATAAGTATGCATACCATAGCCACATAAATCGTTCCAAAATAAATCGTTCCACAATAAATCGTTCCAAAGAATCTTTTCAAAAATAGTTTCAAAAGTTTAATCAACCGGTAGTTTATATCATGCTTTCCACCCCAAAAATGTAAAAACGTAAAAAGGTGCCGTGAATAACTCACCGAGTTGTTAGCTCAAGAGTCCCGAGTTAGCGAGGTTCCACCGAATTCCGACCTAGTGATAAAAATGTTTTAATAAGTTCCTTGACCCATTTAAGTTCCTTAAGTTATTAGTAAAAACATGCGCGCGAACGAAACTTTAGTTTTATAACGATTGTCGAAAAATACGTACTTTGGTGATTATAACTGAAGTGTGAAAGTTGGTATATGGTCATGCATGTGTATTTTATGTTGATTTACCCCATTTATCCTTCCAACAACCTTTTAATGTCCATGGATTACTTTTTATGAAAGTGTTTTAGAAGAAGGAAGATTTTACATAAAATAACACTTTTCAGTCTTTCCCATTCTTGACAGATTCGGAGGCTATTTTGGGACATACATTTGGGTATGATGCATAACTCTAAAAATTACGAAATTTTTATATGTTTTAGCCATATGAGTTTACTAATTACTGACCAAATTTCATAATTTTTGGAAAAGGTTACGGTCCCCAAACAGAAGGTTTATTAAAATAGTGACAGCAACTAGAGCTGTTGCGCAATCTTTTTGTACGGACTGTTTCAGGGTCCGAAACTTGGAATTTTTACAAACGACCAGTGGGGTTTGAAAGATAACTCAATGAACTTGAAATTAAAAAAACGAATCATGTGATTTGGACATTTTATGAAGGAGTTATGGCCTCTCAAAGTTGGGTCCGAATCTGTACAGAATCTGTTGGACGAATTTTAGACTAGTTGTTGAATTATTCTTTTGAAGGAATATCACTTCATAAAACACATTTCACACATGCATTCACATATTTACCAAATTAAACAACAAGGAGGTGTTCATAAGCCATCAACTCACTTATTGCTTGAATCTTTAGAGGATCTAAGCAAAGAAAGGGTATTTGGCTATATGAATTCATCTAAAACACATGCAAGATGGTAGATGATCATGAGAAAACAAAAATAAGAATATGTTTAATGAAGCAATGTGGGTTTATAACCTCACTTATTGCTTTATTCACAATGAATATATCAACAATATGCATAAACTAACAACATGCAATGAGGGATTTACCACTCTTATTGCATTCATACGAAATAATAAGAAGAAACAAGAACATAAAAGAAATACTTGAAATGTAAACTTATATTGAACAAGAATTTAAGATGATCATCCATACAACCCAACTTTTTGGTTGATCCTTGATGTTTTCCCTTGCTTAAATGCAAGATACTTCCATCTTCACAACATTGGGAGATGATGATTTTATGAAGAAAAGAAGAGGATGATGATCTTTGATGGATTTTACCTTGATTACTCTTGAAGATTTGAAGATCTTCAAGAGTTCCTTGAGAGGAATTGCTAGAGAGAAAAGCTAGAGTGTGTAGTGTGTTGGAGAAGGATGAGAGAATAGTGAATGATCAAGTGAAATGAAGTAAGGGTATGTGTCTATTTATATTGGGTGGGAGAGAAAGAGGTGGTGGGAGAGTGGTGGAGGTGGCCGGCCAAGAGAGAAGGGAGAGGGAGGGAGATGGTGGTGTGATGGGTGGTGATGTGTGTGTAAGTAAGTAGGAAATGCACATGTTGGCTTGTTTGGGAATCTTGTCTCTTGTTTTTAATTCAAACAAGGGGCTTCTAGAAACCATTTCTTAAATAAATATGGCTGGACTTTCAGCGAAAATAATTTGGTTTTGTTAAATTTTTATAGTATTGGGTGTAAAAAGCTGCTAAAATTAGAAACCGTTACCGAAAACGCGCGTTTTTGCGATTTTAGCGTAACGAAAGAAGTTTTTCATATTTTTATTATGGAACTTGTTAGAAATCAATATTTTTATTATTTTGGGTCGTTTTAAAAATTTATTCGACAGTCTAGTGGTCGGAATCGGGACCTGCTGTTAACAGTCAGTCGGTTTTGCGTACCGACTATAGTGGCGACTCAATAAACGTCAAAGGCACTTATCTAGCCTTTACATAATAAATGTTGTCATACAATATTGTTTTTGACAAAATGATAGTACCAAAATACTGTTCTGCTCCGGTAAATCAGGTAAGGTTTCACTGACCTGAGGTGGGAAGTGGAGGGTTGTCACAGTCTCCCCCGGTTAAAAGAATTTCGTACCGAAATTCATTCGTTGTTACTTCCACACCTAATCAAGTAACGAGTTGAGGGTACTTCTTCCTCATGAAGTCCTCACGTTCTCACGTGTAATCGGGTCCACGTCTGGATCTCCAATGTACCTTAACAATCGGTATCTTGCTCCTTTTGAGCTTCTTGACCTCCTTGTCAAGAATTTCTATAGGTTCCTCGACGAAGCGGAGGGTTTTGTCCACGAAGACTTCCTCTAGAGGGATAACTTGGGATTCATCGGTTATACACTTTTTGAGATTCGACACGTGAAAAGTGTTATGAATCTCACTCATTTCCTCAGGTAGCCTAAGCTTGTAAGCAACTGGGCTGACTCTTTCGATAATTTCGAAAGGTCCAACGTACCTAGGACTTAACTTGCCTCTTTTGCCGAATCGTACTAGCCCTTTTCTAATGGGAAACCTTTAAAAGTACCCTATCCCCCACTTGGAAGTCCAATAGTTTTCTACTGTTGTTAGCATAACTTTTCTGACGATGTCTAGCAGCTTTAAGCCTATCCTTAATCACACTGATTTTGTCAGTGGTTTCTTGGATTATATCGGGTCCCGTCAGCTGGCTATCTCCAATTTCTACCCAGCTGAGTGGAGACCGACACTTTCGGCCATACAAGGCTTCATAGGGAGCACACTGTACGCTAGTGTAGTAACTATTGTTGTAGGAAAATTCTACCAGTGGCAAGTGATCGTCCCAGTTCCCTCCAAGGTCTACGACACATGCGTGCAACATATCTTCAAGGTTTGGATGGTCCTCTCGCTTGACTATCGGTCATGCGGATGATATGTCGTACTCTAGTCCAATTGGGAACCTAAAGCTTTTTGCAGCGATTGCCAAATCGCGACGTAAAATGGCTTTCTTAGTTAGAGATAATGGAGATTGGCACTCCATGGCGTGTTACTATTTCCTTGATATAAGTTCGTGCAAGCCTATCCATCTTATAGTCCTCTCGGATAGGGAGAAAATGAGCTGACTTTGTCAGACGGTCAACTATTATCCAGATTGTATCGTGGCCCTTAACAGTTTTGAGTAACTTGGTGACTAAGTCCCTAGAAATTTGCTCCTACTTGCATTGCGGTAATTCTGGTTGTTGCAGGAAACCTGACGGTTTCTGATTTCCAGCCTTGACTTTGGAACAAGTCAAACATTGTTCCTCATAGGACGCTATATCCTTATACATCTTGTCCGTTCCTGGATGAATGGAATACTACGACTCGTGTGCTTCCCTCAGGATTGATTCCCTTAGATCGCCTGTCTTAGGTATCCAAACTCTTCCCTTAAAGTGCCGTATGCCGTCGGCCTTAAGGTCAAACCTTCCTTCCAGGTTATGGAGAGTTTCATCCTTTAGTCTATCCACTCGTAAAGCCTCTTCTTGAGCCTTTAGGATATCTTCTTTCAAGATGGTATGCACAAGCATTTCCAAGGCTTGTACTCGTAAGGGTTTTGTCCTTTCCTTACGAGTCAAGGCATTAGCTACTACATTAGCCTTGCCCGGGTGATATTTGATTTCACAGTCGTAACCACTAAGTAATCCTACCCGTCTTCATCGCCTCAAGTTCAGTATCTTTTGGTCTAAAATGTGTTGTAGACCCTTAAGGTCCGTGAACACTGTGCACTTGGTTTCATACAGATAGTGTCTCCAAATCTTAAGTGCAAAGACTACCGTTCCTAGTTCTCAATCATGAGTAGTGTAGTTCTGCTCATGGTTCTTAAGTTGTCTAGATACGTAGGCTATGACCTTATCCCTTTGCATCAATACACATTCTAGTCCCTGGCGTGAAGCGTCACAATATACAACGAAGTCCTCTGTCCCTTGAGGTAAGTTCAGAACTGGTGCATTGCACATCCTTTGCTTCAGGATTTGAAAGGCGTCCTCTTGCTGTTTTGGGTCAGCATAGTCAGGGGTTGTGCGATTTTTGAGAAGCCTTTATTGAATCCCTATAATATCCTGCTAGTCCTAAGAATTGGCGGATTTTCCGTTGGGGTCTTTGGGGTCTTTCACCTTGCAGTTACCTTAATCTTTGGCGAGTCCACATGGATTCCTATCTTTCCAACTACATGACCAGGAAAACGTACCACTCGAACCCAAAAATCGCACATGGAAAATTTGGCTTACAATTTCTGGTTCCTAAGCAACTCTAAAACCACTTTCAAATGCTGCTCGTGCTCTTCTTTACTTTGGGAGTAGATGAGTATGTCATCGATAATACGATTACGAACTTATCTAGATATGGTTTGCAAATCCTATTCATCGGATCCATAAACACGGCTGGTGCATTTGTGAGTCCGAAAGGCTTAACCATAAGCTCATAATGTCTGTAGCGTGTCCTGAACGCTGTCTTATGAACATCTTCCTCATGGACTCTTAATTGATGATACCCTGATCAACCTTAGAGAAGAAACTAGTGCCTTGAAGTTGATCAAACAGATCATCTATCCTAGGGAGAGGATAACGATTCTTAATTGTCAACTTATTCAGCTCCCTAGTCTATGCACATTCTAAGAGATCCATCATTCTTCTTGACGAATCACACAGGGGCTCCCCAGGGTGAAGAGCTTGGCTGAATAAATCCTTTATCCAGCAAATCCTGTATTTGACTTGACAATTCCTGCATTTCCGCTGGTGCTATGCGATAAGGCGCCTTGGCAACTGGGGCAGCTCCAGGAATTATGTCAATTCGAAACTCGATCTGCCTGGGCCGAGATAGTCCGGGCTACTCATCCAGAAATACCTTGGGATAATCCCGTACTACTGGAATATCCTCAAGTTTCTTTACTTTCGACTTCCTTTCTTGCACTTGTACTAGAAACGCCACATACTTCTTCCTTAAATAACTATGGGCCTTCATACGAGATACTATTCCTAAGCTCCTTTCAGGTCTTTCTCCTTCGATTACCATAGTCCTGCCATCAGAAAGTAAAATTCTCCCGACCTTCTTGTAACACCCTATCATTGCTCTATTCCGCGCTATCTAGTCCATGCCAATAACTACATCGGAACTTCATAGCTCTATAGGTACTAGGTCTATACTAAACAGTTCGTCAGCTAGACTTAAAGTGCAATCAGGAATTACGTCTTCCGCCTCTAACTCACTTCCGTCAACAAGTTCTATCGAGTAAACTCTATCTACTTTCTTAGAGGTTAAATGGATTAGTGGCCTAAATCCTAGAGATATAAGGCTTCTATTGGCACCGGAGTCAAAAATCACCATTGCATAATGGTCATTTAAGGGAAACGTAGCTGTTATTTTATGGGGATCCTGACGTGCTTCTTCCGTTCCTATCACAAAAGCTCCTTCTTGAGCTTTGCACCCTTGGTATTCTCGGGTGACCCTCTTCTTTTTGTTTCTTTTACTGGTACTGATCGACCCTTTATTTAGCCTAGGGTACCTATCCTTGAAGTGGCCCACATTTCCACACTTAAAGCATTTCTTCCTATCATCATTCCTACAGTATCGTGCAGTATGTTCTAGTTGATTACATCTCGTGCACTGAAAACAAACTCCGAAATGATGTCGGTTACAACTGTTGCATTTTGGAAGGGAACCAAGGTACCGCCTCGAGTTCTGGGCCTTTGCCCTAGCATTCCTGCCTACCTCGTGGCTCCTACTTAAATTGTTCCTAGTCATCTCCTCTTGCTGGTGCCCTACCTTCCTTGCCTTACCATCCTTCCATTTGATGGATACAATAACTTCATCATTCTTTCTTCGTGCAATGAGGTTGGAAACTACTTGGGTGACTATGTTAGGGGTGGCAGCTTGGACTTGTTGAGCTACGAGTTGTGCTATGTCCGGGGTTTGATCGTCTGGGGTTGTTCTTGCGCTTCGGGCGTTTCGAGTTGACATAGTTCTATAATGTTTAAAAGAAAAGGATTTAATTAAGGATGTAATTGAAAAATCGTAGAGTTTCCCCTTTCGTTGAATCGGTTACAGTAAACAAGTCAAGAGAACATATAAATTTAAAATACTAGATTTCATTTCATAAACCAAAAGTCGACGTTACTATGTCGTTACAGATACACCTTCGAGACGTAAGGGAAATGGAAACACATAATGGGAACTTCTAAGGTCCGAGAAGCACAAGAATCACAAGCCCAATAATTACTATAGAGATGGTCAATGCCTGACATCGTAGGTCCGTCCTCCAAGCCATCCGCCCGACCGTCACGGCTCTTTCTACAGCTCCCGAAGTAGCTTGCTCCAGCATATGAGTCAACTCAGTCAGTGCACGTATGACTTGCGCTTGTTTATCTATCCTAGTCTGGAACCTCTGAATCCTATTCTCAAGGATACTAATCCTATGAGTATCTTCCATCGGTAGTTCCACGCATCTCAGAGTGGGTACTCCCGGAGGGGCACGGGAGGGTCCGGTAGCAGGGTCACGGGGGATAGTGATTCCACTAGCAATAGGAGGGAGAACTCTCTTCCTAGCGGTTTCTCTAGTGCGAGGCCTAGGGAGGTTCGGTTCAGGTGCGAGGTTATCCGGCGGGGGTTGAGGTACGACAGCTACAGGGGGAATTGGGCGCGAGTCATCGGAGGATTCATCACTCGACACTTCGATATCCGATCCTGAGTTTTCGGAAGGGTCCTCTTCCTCTTCGGAGATCCATCCAGCGTTTGACGACATAAGGACTGAAGCGTTTAAATATCTTAATAAGTAAGTTCGATAGTGGCTTCCTATTACCAACGCTTTAGTGTCTCATAGTGTCACTTTAACTAGTCAATGCATTATGATCGCACACACAATATGCCATGCAAGAAAACTTTATGGTTTTTATACTTCCATCGTAACTTTCCCTAGTTTCGTGTTGTTGCCTCTTGACTAAACATAGTTGATCAGGCTATGTTTAATTAAGACCCAATAAACGACTCTCGGGTTAATCACCTTAGAAGTATAGGAAAAATATTTTTAGAAAAGTTCATCTTTCCGTTGTTATATTTTGATGGCTATAGTACTTGATTTTGTCGTCAGAAAATCGTTATTCTCTATAGCCTTGGCTCTGATACCAAGTCTGTCACACCCCGCTAAAGCGGAAACACGGAGTGTAACAGCGCAAAGTAGCACAACACAAGTATAGACAATAAACGCCATAGCAGATCAAAATAATTAAGTTCTAAAATATTACATCGTATTAAAGTCTTAAAATTATTACAATGATACTAAATTACAACGGAAAGGAAATTTAGTCTTGATATGCATGAAGGCGTAACACACGTGCATTTTATTCTTCTTACTTTGGCACGCCTGAAAAGCATGAAAGTGAAAAAGGTCAACTATCCTCATAGTTGGTGAGTTCACGGGTTTAACAACACAGATTCATATAGTTCGCGATAAAAATAATACCGGAGATATGTAATGAGTTCGAGCAGTAAACTGAATAGTTGGATTTTGCGCGGGTTTCGCCATCAGGCGCGTGTCTCGTAAAATCCCGGCATATGGTACTTATCATGCAATACTTACACTCAAGATTAACGAGCCACTACTAATCTCTTAGAAGCATAGTTTTTGCCCCGCAATGCCATGCTTATCGCAACATGACACAACAATCGTTCCACAAAAAGTAATTAAACACCATTCGTTATCGTTACCAACCCCGTTGCAAGCGGGGTACGAAAGGTGGGGTTGCCAACCCGATAGCGCTACCATTGATTACTCGGTCCACCGCAGTGAATTAGACTTAGTAGTGTGTACGAGGACTTGCGATAAGAAAAACACCCAATTAATCTAGATAAGTATGCAAACCATAGCCACATAAATCGTTCCAAAATAAATCGTTCCACAATAAATCGTTCCAAAGAATCTTTTCAAAAATAGTTTCAAAAGATTAATCAACCGGTAGTTTATATCATGCTTTCCACCCCAAAAATGTAAAAACGTAAAAAGGGGTCGTGAATATCTCACCGAGTTGTTAGCTCAAGAGTCCCGAGTTAGCGAGGTTCCACCGAATTCCGACCTAGTGATAAAAATGTTTTAATAAGTTCCTTGACCCATTTAAGTTCCTTAAGTTATTAGTAAAAACATGCGCGCGAACGAAACTTTAGTTTTATAACGATTGTCGAAAAATACGTACTTTGGTGATTATAACCGAAGTGTGAAAGTTGGTATATGGTCATGCATGTGTGTTTTATGTTGATTTACCCCATTTATCCTTCCAACAACCTTTTAATGTCCATGGATTACTTTTTATGAAAGTGTTCTAGAAGAAGGAAGATTTTACATAAAATAACACTTTTCAGTCTTTCCCATTCTTGACAGTTTCGGAGGCTGTTTTGGGACATACATTTGGGTATGATGCGTAACTCTAAAAATTACGAAATTTTTATATGTTTTAGCCATATGATTTTACTAATAACTGACCAAATTTCATAATTTTTGGAAAAGGTTACGGTCCCCAAACAGAAGGTTTATTAAAATAGTGACAGCAACTAGAGCTGTTGCGCAATCTTTTTGTACGGACTGTTTGAGGGTCCGAAACTTGGAATTTTTACAAACGGCCAGTGGGGTTTGAAGGATAACTCAATGAACTTGAAATTAAAAAAAAGAATCATGTGATTTGGACATTTTATGAAGGAGTTATGGCCTCTCAAAGTTGGGTCCGAATCTGTACAGAATCTGTTGGACGAATTTTAGACTAGTTGTTGAATTATTCTTTTGTTTAGTAAATTTTATGATGATTTCTCTTTACCAAAGTTCAAGACCAGATGTGTTTGAAGGAATATCACTTCATAAAACACATTTCACACATGCATTCACATATTTACCAAATTAAACAACAAGGAGGTGTTCATAAGCCATCAACTCACTTATTGCTTGAATCTTTAGAGGATCTAAGCAAAGAAAGGGTATTTGGCTATATGAATTCATCTAAACCACATGCAAGATGGTAGATGATCATGAGAAAACAAAAATAAGAATATGATTAATGAAGCAATGTGGGTTTATAACCTCACTTATTGCTTTATTCACAATGAATATATCAACAATATGCATAAACTAACAACATGCAATGAGGGATTTACCACTCTTGTTGCATTCATACGAAATAATAAGAAGAAACAAGAACATAAAAGAAATACTTGAAATGTAAACTTATATTGAACAAGAATTTAAGATGATCATCCATACAACCCAACTTTTTGGTTGATCCTTGATGTTTTCCCTTGCTTAAATGCAAGATACTTCCATCTTCACAACATTGGGAGATGATGATTTTATGAAGAAAAGAAGAGGATGATCATCTTTGATGGATTTTACCTTGATTACTGTTAGGACCAAATTGTCCTAATTAGAAAGTTTTATAAAGGATGCTTTAAGTAGGATTAATTAGTGTTTAATTAATCAATTAGTTTATTGGGCTTGGGCTTGGGCTTTAGTGTAATGGACCTATATATATGGTCTAGGGTTTGGAAAGGAATGGTGTGGAATCTTTTCCTATGAGAGTCGACTAGGTGTTTTAGTGTGTGTTCTTGGTGTTTTGAAAGCTTTCACTAATAAACAAGAACTTTGCATTTTCATCTCTTTGTTTCTCTTCTTTATCATCTCGTTGTTTGATTGTTTGGACCTATCAAATGGTATCAGAGCCAAACAAATCATTAGATTTGTTTGTTCCTATTGAATCAAACAACTAGAGATGATTTTATTGGGTTTTGAAACTTTATTTTTTGAAAAGTTTCATTTTTGAGTTTTTTTGGGTTTTTGGGGTTTAGATCTTGATGAAGATGATAAAAATGGGTGTTTGGGTTGTGTTTTGAAGCATCTTTGAGCTTGAAATGATCTATTTTTCAAGTTGCTTCATTTTTTGGATCTGGAATGAAGATTTGGGCTAAATATTCATGTTTTTCGAGTTGGAAAACTTGAATATTCAAGTTTTCCGAGTTGGAAAACTCATATTTTCCAAGTCCAAAAAAAAAAAAAAAAAAAAAAAAAAAAAAAAAAAAAAAATTTCCGCATGAATAGTGCTTTTCCGAATCGGAATAGTAAAAAAAAAAAAAAAAAATGAATGAATAGTGTTTTTTCCGATTCGGAATAGTGTTTTCCGAACCGGATGAATAGTAAAAAAAAATAAAAAAAATTTTGAGTGCCTTATTGTTCTCTTTTTCCGACTCGGAAAATACGAAATACCCTTTCGGGTTTTCGAGGTTTTCCGACTCGCTCTTGAGACAAGGGTATGCTCAAATTTTGTTTAAGTCTTGAACTACCTTGCTGTTCTTATTTTCCGACTCGGGAAACATGAAATACCCTTTCGGGTTTTCGAGTTTCTCGAGTCGCCTTTGAGTCAAGGTTATGTTCAATTTTTGTTAACACTTTCCGAACTCCATTTCCGACTCGGGAAACTGCTTGTCCCGACTCGAGTATCATCTTCAGATAAGCCTTCAAGATCATATTCCGCTGCGATCTAGACCCACCCAAATTCAAATACTTTTGTGTTTCAAAACCCCTGTGCTTAAATAGCCACATTCCTTTCCCAATTGATGCGCAAAGATCACACCAGCCCCGTTTTTAGCCCATATTCAGTTTTCAACCTTGAAAATTGAATTTTTCTCATTTCCCCAACTGCTCCAGATTCTTTGAAGACATGTCAGATTTGTAACGATTTCAGAACGATGGTGATCGGATTCTGCATTTGGTTAGACTACTCAGAAGCCTGACGCTCTGCAACCATTATTCTAGAGTTTTTATTAGATGGAATTATTCCTCGAAGGAGTGCGAGTTGAGTTTTTCCTCTGGATGCCAGCTTCGGTGAATGGTACTGTTGTAACGTGCTCAATTCCTATCCATTTCACCGTTGTGGAGGTTCGGTTGCGATCTAGAATACTGAGTGACGGTCGTCATCCATCTGACTAAGAAGACTCGATCTGGATCTGATTACTTGACACTTTGGAAGATTTCAGGAAATCGACTACCTTCTGAGCAGCAGAGAGATCAAAGCAGAGCATCTCGTTCAGCATCTACTCCCAGTTTTTCATTCCATACGGTGTTTCGGTGATCCAAGCTTCAGTGTTTCCCAGTTGTGAGCTTATCAGATTTAGAGCTCTTTTGCTGAATTCCTATTCAACACGGGGTTAAAGACAGAACCTTTATCTTTCTTGCTGATCTGCACGGTAACTCACACATGCATCTATCCCTTTGTTTTTCTGGGCGGGAGATCAACATAGTTGGATGAATCAACATGCTCTGGTTCAAGCTGTTGTATTCTGCGGTTATCAGACGTGTCGAGTTATTTACAGGTTGAGCTGTAGTGTGTGCAATCAGTCGCGGTTATTGCAAATTGGATCTGGTCTTTCAGTTGAAACCGAAGATGAAGAGCTACAATCGAGGGGGAGCTTGGAGATCAAAAATGTAGCCGAACGCCACTAGAGTTTTCTCACGAAAGCTAGGGGGAGAAGATCAGAGATGCCTCCTTTACAAAACTTTAGGGGAGATTGTTAGGACCAAATTGTCCTAATTAGAAAGTTTTATAAAGGATGCTTTAAGTAGGATTAATTAGTGTTTAATTAATCAATTAGTTTATTGGGCTTGGGCTTGGGCTTTAGTGTAATGGACCTATATATATGGTCTAGGGTTTGGAAAGGAATGGTGTGGAATCATTTCTTATGAGAGTCGACTAGGTGTTTTAGTGTGTGTTCTTGGTGTTTTGAAAGCTTTCACTAATAAACAAGAACTTTGCATTTTCATCTCTTTGATTCTCTTCTTTATCATCTCGTTGTTTGATTGTTTGGACCTATCAATTACTCTTGAAGATTTGAAGATCTTCAAGAGTTCCTTGAGAGGAATTGCTAGAGAGAAAAGCTAGAGTGTGTAGTGTGTTGGAGAAGGATGAGAGAATAGTGAATGATCAAGTGAAATGAAGTAAGGGTATGTGTCTATTTATATTGGGTGGGAGAGAAAGAGGTGGTGGGAGAGTGGTGGAGGTGGCCGGCCAAGAGAGAAGGGAGAGGGAGGGAGATGGTGGTGTATGGGTGGTGATGTGTGTGTAAGTAAGTAGGAAATGCACATGTTGGCTTGTTTGGGAATCTTGTCTCTTGTTTTTAATTCAAATAAGGGGCTTCTAGAAACCATTTCTTAAATAAATATGGCTGGACTTTCAGCTAAAATAATTTGGTTTTGTTAAATTTTTATAGTATTGGGTGTAAAAAGCTGCTAAAATTAGAAACCGTTACCGAAAACGCGCGTTTTTGCGATTTTAGCGTAACGAAAGCAGTTTTTCGTATTTTTATTATGGAACTTATTAGAAATCAATATTTTTATTATTTTGGGTCGTTTTAAAAATTTATTCGACAGTCTAGTGGTCGGAATCGGGACCTGCTGTTAACACTCAGTCGGTTTTGCGTACCGACTATAGTGGCGACTCAATAAACGTCAAAGGCACTTATCTAGCCTTTACACAATAAATGTTGTCATACAATATTGTTTTTGACAAAATGATAGTACCAAAATACTGTTCTGCTCCGGTAAATCAGTTAAGGTTTCACTGACCTGAGGTGGGAAGTGGAGGGTTGTCACATATTTAGAACCCCAAAATGCTTTCTTCCCATTTCTTCTTCTTCCAATCCATGATGGAAAGGTGATACAAATTAAACAGTGCATGAATAAACACCTCAAATTCACATCTTCTTAGAAAAAGTATACAAGGACAATCATCAACATCCATTTCGTCGCCCAAAAGATATAGTAGATTCAATATGGCTTGATCAAATCCAAACACATGTCATAAAATGCTCAACAAACACCGTATTTTGCATTGTGTTTATTGCTTGAGCTCCATTTCTCAAAGCATCCACCGTCTTTGTGGTAGCTTTTGCACCTTCAAGCATTACCATTTGGCGGTAATGTGTGAAACTGTGAATACAACCTCTAGGTCATTAGAGACTCAAATCAGGAATAATAATTAAACCTGGTGGTCATGAAAGGTTAGAAGATGTTGAATTTGGATATTTAGTCAAATGTCTCAGAATTCCATAGGCAAGGCCTTAAATTACTGAATACTGATGGTATAGGATGGACATACCTGTCAGAAATCTCCAACAAAAATGAGCAGTCTTCAGCAATAAGATGCTTAATTTGTTTATAGTCTTCTTCAAGTTCGTCCCCAACAGACACACCAACCACTTCAATCATAACCTCAACTTCCCAACACAACCCAAACCTGCCTTCTTATTGAAACAATTTTAAGTAGAATTACAAGAAATATAATGATGAAAGAAACTGAGAAATGATGCTCAAGAAAAATCTCCAATTCTTCCCTGAAATCTGAACTCTACTATTACCAATATTACGAGCCTACAAATAAATTATACCCAAATTCAGAAATCTCAAGTATATGACTTGTTAACACGGTTATCCGATGTGCGGTTTGGGGGCATATGAAGCTAAAAAACCAAGGAGATTCGACGTTTAATAGAAACTAACATATGGATGGTTTTACCTAGTCGTGATATAAGGTGAATATGAGAGCAAGGTCCTTCAAACATCCAACTATCTTCATCCAACATTGAAACACTAAAATCGGATTTAAGAGCTGCATTGAAACACTAAAATCAACTTCTATAGATACATAGATTCTTCTTAAAAACTCATTGCAAAATATGAGCCTATTTATAAAAAATGGAAATTAGTACGAATTTCATTATAAATTATATGTATACATGTGGTAAGCATAAGAAATAATAGATGCGGCATCTCAAAAGATGAATGATCGAAAAGAAAAGGCATCCTACACATAACCCATAGACTGCACTACCAAGTGGATGCATGGTTACTTTGTAAGAATGTTTTATAACGCCTTACTACACAATCCATAAGTTTGTTCTAACTTTAATTTTGAATGTCTAACAAACTATTTGCAATTTCAAAATTGATACATATATCATGAACAAAACTATGAAGCCAAGGGGCTATGCATGTAGATACGTATATATATATATACACTTGTTGTATTACAGACGGTAGCAGTTGAGAACTTGTTTTCTGGTTGTGCTTGTTATCGTGCGAATCAGTGTGAGTGGGTTTACGTGCATTATTTGTAATAAATGCTTGTTGTGTATACGATGTGATGGGCCGGGTTGCGGGATGACCCGAAGAGTGGGTAACCACTAAGGACGGACTGCAGGATGGTCCGAAGAACGGTAACCGTTAAGATGTGATGATTATGTGGACGATACGTGTTTATTATTAATGATTTATGTATTTGCTTACTCACTAAGCGGTTGTGCTTACCCCTCGATGTTTTAATCAATTTAGGTACCGGTGTAGCAAACGATCGAGGCAAAGCTCCGGCTTGATGGATTCCGAAAGATTGTTATAATATATTTCAAGAAACGATCACACCAAAATGCAAGTCATGTAAGTAGAATAAAAAGAATTAAAAATCTAAAAAGATGTGACAACTGACGGTTTTGACCATCAGGTTAGCTACTCGTTTAATCACTCAGTAGCGTTTCCGTAGGTTAAAAATTAGTCATTTAAGATATTAAATGAAACTAGGTTAGTTTGCATGAAAAATTTAGGCAAAAACCTAAAAATCCCGAAAACTGCCCGAAAAAGCCCGTACCGGCCCAAAGTCACCCGATAATCCTATAATGCCAAATTTAAAGTTGATTTATAGAAAATTATGTTATCTTAGTAATAATATAAGTAAACTGATTCAAATAACCAAAATTTACCTTTAAGAAATCGGTTTCTACCGAAAACGCACCAAAACCCGATACTGCGTTTAATTAAGCAGTGTAAGTTTAACTCTTTTAATTTAAAAAAAATAAAAAATAAAAATATATGAGAGAGGATGGGTGGGCCCCACTTGGCCGGCCACCGCCCCCCTATATCCCTCTCTCTCTCTCTCTCTTGAATCCAACAACAAATCTCACTCTTACACTCTCAAATCATTTTCAAGATTTACTCTCTCTCTACTCTCTCTCTCTTCAAATTTTCTCTCTAAAATCAGCCATATTCATCTTAAAAAATCTGAATGTTTGAAGGTTAAACAAGATTCTTATAGTGTGGATAGTAGCATCATCAAGGTAAAGCATGATTTATACATGGTAGCTTTGATTTTTAACCCTTTTGGGTGTTTTTCTAGCATCTTAATGCTCTAAACTCTTTTATTTTGTGTTAAATGATATCTTGATGTTTGAAGGTTAGAGTGAACCATGAATATGTTTAAAACATACAAAAGATGGTGAATCTCTATGACCCTTCCTTATAAACACAAGATTGAATGAGTAAAACCATAAACTTTTGATGTTTTGATGTTTATGTTTATCTTTTGGGGCTGAACTTTAATGATAGTTCATGCATGTGTGTTGATAATATTAAAATGTATTTCATCTATTTAATGAAAATAAGTTGAAGGTTTTAGTTTATTATTCAAGAAAACCTCAAAATTTGGTGATTTCATGTGTTTATGGTGGATAAAAGTGGATTTGGAATCTGGATCATGCTGACAGATTTATCGCATGTTGTTCATACGACCCAAAAAGGGTGTTTTTTTATTCATTCTTTTCTGGAAATTTTATGGTACAATGTTTTATGTGTTAGGGTTCAAACCCCACTGGAATCAATCAAAAATTCCATGTTTTGAGCCCTCAACCATGTGGAAACTTTTTGGTGTTCATCAATTTCTGACCAGAAATTTATATCAACTTCATGCATGCATATCTTCTTGATAATTTCACTAAAATGCATGATTCTTGGTTCTAAGTTCAAGTTTATTGAGTTAGATTTCTAAAGAATCTGGAAATTCATGATTTGGTGGAGTTTTGAATGTGCAACCAATGAAATGAAATTCGGAGTGTAATCTGTCCACTGATGACAGATTCACATGCTTGAGTTCGTGAGGTCATATCTCATTCAAAAATCATCCAAATCGTGTGAATCAAGTTTCATTTGTTAGATATTTGAATTGACTTTAAAATCCCGTTTGAAATTCAAATTTTGGAATAATAATGAGTTCTCTATGACACAAACTCTACAGACATGTCTTTTCAGCATTGATACTTGCACACTGAATTTACAATAATTCTTAAAATATGTTAATCATTTCCAAAAATTATGAAAATTGGTAGAATTGTTGTTAATACATAAAATATTAGTGGATAAAATTTTGGTAGCTAAATTCCTTTTTTAACTAGACAAAATGGAAGCATTTTTGAAGCAATACAAATCTGCCAAAAGACAGATTTCTTAAAAAGTGATGTTTTGCATTTATCAATAAATCCCCATATGTTTGGACATTAATTAAAGTAATAAAACATATTTTTGTACCAAAATGAACCTAATAAATTATAGTAAAGTCATTTTATGGGATATCGGTATTGCCTTATTAATACGGATCGTTGAATTTAGGACTTACGTCAATTACGTATGTGTTAGGGCAATTATAGATTCGGAGCCGGGACTTGATCAGGCACTAACGATCATCTAGAAACGCAAAAGCTACTCCAGGTGAGTATTCACATCCCCACTTTTTACCGTTTTTTTTACGTGTTTTGGGGTGAAAAGCATGTTTACAAATGATTGTGAAAAATTGTGAAAATGTTGCGAAATGAAATGAAATGTATTGTGAGCTAAATTTGATATGTTTTGAGGCATGATATAGTGAGTCTGAAATGTTTAAGTCCCCGGTAACTACTATTAACTCATAACAATGGGCCTATAATACATGTGGATAGCGCTATTTGGATTGACATACCCACCTTAAACTGACGAGTGATAGGTGCACTGTATTGAATAAAAATTTTACACATGTGGGATTTAGTTCCACCGCTGAGGTAGAATAGGGGCGTAGCATGTCATGAAATGGAGGATTAGTAGTAACTCACAGAATAAATATCATGCGATTAACAAATCACCCGGGAAATTTACTCCTATCGCGATGAAATCTAGACTGTCACACCTTGCGGTTCCGCTTTAGCGGGGTGTTGCAAAAGAGCATATAGTAATATCATGAATTTAACATATCAAATACAAAGCTTCACAGTAAAAGTAACAGTGATAATAACATATTAGAGCATGGCATTTGCTTCTAACATTACTACTACTCCCTCCTTATGAGTAATACTACTCCTTGCTTTAACAAGCAAAACTGTTAGTGTAAATTAATATTTATTTTCCATAACAATAACATCAACACTTTCAGTAATTAACATATTTAATAGCAATTTCATATCCCTTTAATTATGCACCTACAAGTACCCTTAGATTGATATTTGAAGTAATTCTGAAGGTGTTTTAGTCATCTCAAATGGGTCTTTTGACATGTAAGCTAGGTCAAGTGTGAGGAATTCTTTATGTTTGGAGATATAAACTAATCAGTTCCAAAAATAGTTTCACTTCCATATAAACCCTAGTATTCCTAAACTCAAAATTGACCAAACTTTTCTTGCAAACAACATTATTTAGTTTCTAGCAGTTGTTATGGTTATGATCAGCATGACAATATTCATCCGTAAGTCTAAACGTTGTTTCGTGATTCAAGTTTAAAATCGGTCATACTGACCTATCTAGTCAAAATTAATCCCTCAATTTATACATAGTGATTGAAACCTAGAAATCTAAAATCAAATTGATATAACTTTCAGGAAAAATCAACTAACTTCATTTCCTAAGAATATGAACGCAAGATTAGAGATTTCGAACCTCGAAGAGCCTCATCTTTACAATCTTGGATTGGATAGGAATGAGGTCGGTTGAGAAATGAACTTCATCGACGGCTAGTGATGAACACATGTCATTCGATTCAAGCAACGCCGTTGTGGATATCGAGAACCGTGCTAGTGATGATGTCAGTGAACTGTTGCTCTATTTCTCTATTCTTCGATTTCAAAGGAACTGAATAGGAAATGATTCCAGCGATTCCTTTATACATTAAACAAGTACGACATCATTGATTCTAAAACACCGCAAGTACGTAAATTTTAACATGCAACGCTTTATGACCAAGAAAGTAACAAATACTAAATAGCTATTCATCTTACCTGTTGATAATCACAAAACCTCCACATAGAATGAACGTAACATGATAACAGCAACATGCAACCATCTACCAATAATGATTCTGCAGAAAGAAAACATATATATATATAAGATACAATTACACCCACAAAACATAAGCTGAAAAAAACAAGAGAAAAAAATGTTACATGTAGGCTGTGTTCTTGTGACCAAGTATAGATAAAATTGCCACAAAACCAAAAAAATATACAATAAAGTCTGTCAAACACAAGTAGAAAACTAAACAACAGAGTTAATAAAAGGACATGGAACAAAGTAGTTGAACAAACACCCAAATTAGGTCAACTTTCAATGATTGAATGTGAAGAAGATAAGAAATTAGAAGTCACCAATATTGACATCAAAATCTTAGTTCACCATTCTCAACACCATGTTTGTCAATGGTTTTAAAGCACTCAAAAGCCTGATATGCATATTCAAGAATCAATCTGCAGCCATAACCAAACATGGAGTAATTAAACAATTTATTAGGAGTCAAATTAACTCCAATTTCATAAACAATTTAAGCAACATTTTTCCCCAAATCAAATCAAGTGAATATTGAACTTACACAAGACACTTAGTGATGAGTTCACCCAACATCTTCTTCTTGTTCTAATTTTCCCTTTTTGCCGCCAAAACTATGAGCTAAAAATTGATGAAGAAATTGTTGATATCTGTTGGAAACAAACCGATGTCAATTGATGGGTATAATAATCAAGTATTCCTGGAAATAAATCTGTGGAGTAAAAGTGCAGATCATCATAACAGTTAGTGGAGGATATTTCTTTTTGAAAATAAATCTTTATAGAAAGCACTCGCCCAAGAAAACCCCAAAATCTCAATCAACCAGTTACTGAATTCAAAAACCCCAAATCAAAAACACAAACCAGGTTTAGTACGAAAAACAATAGAAACATTATACATTCATGTAGATAACATATTACCTTAGTATGAAAGGCAAAGATCTGTTGATTGTTGGAGGGACTTCTGAAGAAGATAATTTTGAGAAACCTAAAAATAGAGGAAACTTATTAATGGTCATGGAGAAGATAATGGAAATCAATTAGGGTTTTAACTTACGAGTAGATTGATCGGGAGAAAACAAAAAGACATGGAGAAAATTTCATTTTTTAAGCTTGTAAGAAAAGAAAATCCATAATATACCAGAGAGAGTTCGCGTTGAACAGAGTTGAAATTGGATTCGTTCAAGCTCCCAAACAACAGTCGAATTTCAGTTAGGAATCTTTGCGCCAAGGGAATCATATTGAAATAGCAGGGAATCAGATGATTTGCTAATTGATTTTGTTGATCAAAAGCTAGGGTTTCGAATAAAAGTAATAAAAGGGGGATTTTCTAAGAGTAAAAGTAATAAAAGGGGGAGGATTTCATGGTGAACATGGAGAAGGAAACGGAAGGGAGTTGTAGTGGAGAAGAAACAACTGATTTCAGACTCTAGGCTTTGGAAAAAATAATCTTGAAATTCAGTTTCTTGAAAACAGTTAAGTGAATTCTCTTTAATATACAGTAAAGATAAAGATAAAGATTATCCATAAATAAAACTCTTTCTTTTCCACCAAGAAAGATTAATATATATTAACTAATATATTAATTAATCAGGATAATATTTGTTATATATATATATATATATATATTTATTTTTACTAACAAATATATATAAATCAATTAATTAAACCAGTTATATATAGACTTAGGATCAGGTGAGACCAAGCTTTTACCGTGAGACCACCGCGTGAGACCAATACCTAACGTATGAAACTTCACAAAAAAATACCGTGAATGTACATCAAACTCGAATACGCAGACTTAAAAATCACTTTCGATGCAAAAAAATATCGAAAACAAGCTAAAAAACGAAACCCTCACAGCTCAAGATCTGTGAAGGTTGCATATATATAATGCGAACCTTCACAAAAAAAAACTGCTGTGAAGGTTTCGTTTTTTAACCTTTTTTTGGAATTTTTTTTTCAATTGTGTTTTTTAGTATGTTTTAAGGATGAATGTTCAATTTTTTACCTTCACAAATGTTTTGATGTGAAGTTTCAAGTAAAATATGTTGGTCTCACCGGTCTCACCAAAAAGGCTTGGTCTCACCAGAACTTAACCCAACTAATAAATATATAATCCTTTTTAATTAATAATAGAAACCTTTAACTTTGGAGTTTCTTACAGAAAACACCCAATAGATTTATAATTGACTATTATAAATCTAACCTCTCTAAACTGGAGTTATTCTACTTGTTCGCTTTACAGGTCCTCACAAATGTGACCCTCAAGTGTCTTATAACATTGGATGTGTAATTTTTGGTTTTGTCAACTTCTGCACAAAGTTTGAGGCAATTATAGTTTGAGGCGGGATAGGCGAACACCCTAACCCTAGGGTTCCGCCGCTGTCGCTTTGCTTTTCCGGCCAAGCTAGTCGGCCGCCGGCCGTGATCTCTCGTGGGGGTGGTCGGGGTTGCCTCCTCTACATGCCTATGGAGGCCAATCGGCCTCCGGATCCTCCAGTTACTCGCAATAGAGCGAAGAAAAACAAGCAGAAAAAGGGATTGGCTTCGCCGACCCTTCCCCTCTCGTCGCCGGCCACCACAGCCGCCGTGCCGGCGTGTGGTGGCGTGGATTGTGATCGCCCCTCCTTGGGCTCCCCGACGGTGGTCGTCGGGTGTCAAACAAACACTTCCGCCGCAGCGGCTTTCTCTCCGGCCACTACCGCCGGTATTCCGGCCTCTGGGGGTGATGGTGATGTTTGGTTTGACGTCCCCATTGGTGTGGTGACCTCAATTTCTGGAATAAACGCAGCGGCAGTACCGGCTTCTACGACGCCTGTGGCTTTTGCTACTGTTGTGTCGCCGGCTGTTGGGGTGGTGGGATCGCAACCGGTTCGGTCGCCGGTGGGTTTGTTGAATCAACAGCCGCCGTGCGGTTTCACTCCACCGATGGTGCCGGCGACTAAAGCCGATGATGGAGTTGATGGTGGTGGTTCGTTGGATGAAAGGTTGAAGTCTTCACAGGTGGTCTCATCGCCGGCTAAGGTGGTCTCAGTTGGTGGTTCTACTACTGTTACTCCTACGATTGTGGATGACACATCCACAAAGCCTACGGTGGAAGGAGGTGGTTATCAAAACCCAAAACTTGAAACCTCAGGTAATTTTGTGGATAAGGATGATAATGTACATATACATGTTGACGCCAATGAAAAGATAAGCCTTAAGCCTGTGTCATTTGCCGATCTTCTCAAGAAGAGTGCTAATCTCATACGTGGTAAACGTAAGCTCATCTACTATCCTCCGGCTGTTTCTGAGCTTGGCACCCGACATGCAGCTATTCCAGATGAACTGATTCAAAAGCAAGCCAGTAAGTGGGCTCTCACACTAGCGGGCTACTTTCTTGGTAAAAGACCAGCTTTCCCATTTGTTCAGTTTCATGCTAGACGAATGTGGAAGCAATTTGGTCTGTCTGAGGTTATCTTAAATGACCAACGATATTTCTTCTTCAAGTTTAATTCTGAACAAGGATTGAACTTTGTTTTGGAAAATGGTCCATGGCTATTTAATGGTATGCCTATTTTCATCCAACAATGGCAGCCTGGGCTTTGTTTTGACAAGCCTGAACCTAAAAAGGTTCCTTTGTGGGTTAATATTTTTGGTCTACCATTGGATGTGTGGGATTTTGAAATAATTAGTTACATTGCTAGTGTGGTTGGAGAACCAATTTCTGTGGATAGATACACAGAAGAGATGTGTGAAACCAAAGCTGGCAGAGCTAATTTTGCTAGAGTGTTGGTGAATGCCTCTGCTGATTATGAGTTGCCTACGGAAGTTGATGCTATTATCTTGGGTAAACTAAGGAAGTTTAGAACTGAATTTCTTTGGAAACCCAAGAGATGTAGCCTTTGCAAGTTGTTTGGTCATGACTTAACCTCTTGCTTATTCCGGCCACGTACTGTTGAGGAGTTAAATAAAGATAAACCTGTGCCTTCTAGTGTTGGTGAACCTTCTAAGGCTAAGGTTATTGATGATGGGTTTATATTTCCCAAACGGAAAAATAAACATAAGCCGAAAATTGCCCCTCTGAAAGTTGGAGGTCAAAAGCCAAAGGTTGCTTTTAATACTGGTGTTAAGATCAACCAAAGGTTTGTTCCTAACACATATATTCCTTCTATTGATACGATTGATAAGGTTAAGGCTATGATTGGTGATGATAAACCCCCTCCCAAGGTGGTAAAAACTGAAAGGATGACAACTAGGGTGGATGACAACACTAATTCCAAAGTGCAGAACTTGAATACCGAAAGGATTCCTATTAAGGTCTCCAATCAGTTTACAGTATTGGAAGAGCATCCTAAGTGGACCGCGGATAAAAAGGAAGTAGACTGCTATGTTGAAAAACGGGGGGTGGGACTTGAGCCGGTAATCATTAATTCTTGGTCACGTCAGAAACTGGACTACTTCATTGATAGGTGGGAAAGAGTTTTCGGGAAGGAGCCTGATGGCAAACTTCGTGGCTTTACACTCCCGGAAAGGATTGATGTGGGGGATGATGATGATGACGATACGTCCGATGATGATGTATTATCTGACCATGATACGGTCATGGACACTATACCAAAGAAAGTTTCATGGTCTGACAGGCAGGTGATTACAAAGATGGAGCAGGACACGCAGTGATGTTCCGATAGAGAGAGATTTAGTGTTTTCTTTCTTTAGTTTCTTGGGATTGGGTTTTTCTTTTGATAGTATCTGTTGATGCTTTTTGGCGTGCGGCTTTGTGTCCCTTGCTTGTGGGGTACTTAGTTTGCTTTTTGTATTAGTATTTTTATTTTTATAAAATTGCCAGGATTTATCCTTTCAAAAAAAAAAAAAAAAAACTTCTGCACATAATTACTAACAGACTTCCACTTGTGCAAGTTCGCAATACCGGCTTGACCATACGGACCTAAGGAGGCCCCTAGACAGGCACTTAGGCTAACCAGGTTATAAGAACTCTTACACCCAGGTAGGTAATGTATTCATCCCTTTTAAGGATATAGCATTTATGAAACAACTGTTCATAAATTGGGTATAACTAGGCATTTCCTTTTGCAACACTGATAACTCCAAAATTATACATGTTTTACTCGTGCTAGTTCCCCACTTTTGTTTATGTTTTAGGCCTTATTTGGACTTAATTGCTACTAAAAGGGTGTGAATTGTAATTTCAGGTGAATTTGGGGGTGAAATACAAAAAGTATCAAAAAGAGGGTAAAAAGCGTCAAAATTGGAGATCTTGTGAAGAAATGGAAAATATCTAAACTGGAGTTATTTTACTTGTTCGTTTTACAGGTCCTCACAACTGTGACCCTCAAATGTCTTATAACATTGGATGTGTAATCTTTGGTTTGTCAACTTCTGCACATAATTACTAACAACAGTAGACTACGAATCTGTCGGTTCCGTTAGGTACAGTGAGAATGGGCGCTCAGGTCAATTTCTCCTTCAGATTGTTGAATGCGTACTTACAAGTCGATGTCCACTCGAACTTGATGTACTTCTTTGTTAGCGCCGTAAGTGGCGAGGCGATTGCCGAGAAGTGCTTGATAAACCTTCGATAATACCCTACTAACCCATGGAACCTCCTTACTTCCGTGGGAGACTTCGGCGACTCCCAATTGTGTATAGCCTCAATCTTGGATGGGTCTTGTGGGTGCCAAATCAATCAAATCAAGAACACTTAGATTTTATGTGATGTATATGCTAAGTACCAAGATCAAGATAGATTGCATTCATTGATATGATGAGAGAATCAAGGTGGAAGAGAAAGTACAAATGAGGTAAACTACTCCTATTTATACTAACTCTATGGACTATGCTTTTTAGAAATAAATGGGCCTAAACACTTGGGCCTTTAATTAAAAATTACATAAATGACAACTAAGTTTAGACAATTACAAAATTGACACAACAAACAAATATTTCTAACAATTTCCCCCTTTGTGTCAATTTCGTCGCTTCTGATGATGACTTGATGACTTCTTCTCTGACCCTTCAGTCTCTTTGAGCTTCTTTGATGATTCTTCTCTTCTCCGTGATGGTGGCGGCGGCAGTCTCTCTTCACCTCTTTTGACTGGTCCCTCTATCTTCCGAAGACCATAATACGATTCGAAGCGTCGTAGAATAATGCGATGTTCTAGCCGATGCTCGATGATCGGGAAAACCTCGTCGATTAGAATAGAGGGATTTATCCAGTGCTTGGTCTTCAACACTTCAAGCTCAAGCCTCTTCTTCTCAGTGGCTAACCCCTTGTTGATGAAGTGGAGCGTCCCGTCACTGTACTTGTGAACCTCATCGCATCGCATGGACTTCTTCTCTTCCTTCTGGTTCTGATACACTACCCCAAGAGTTGGTTTCTCGAGGACTTGGTAAAGGGAATAGCGATCGATGTTCGGGAGGTCTTGGTCTGGCGGGGAGAGGTTGATCGTTCTCTGTTGACTCTCTAACCCGATCTGGAAGTCATGAGTCTCTGAGTTCTTTTGGTTCCTCTCGATAAAATGCTTAACAGCTTCCAGTCCCTTGAATGTCTCCTTAGGTCGGGTTGTAAGCGTCTTCAAGTCAGTGTACAATGTGTCAATGTCATCAAGATGCACATTGTCGAAATTAGCTTCGGTGAACGTGAACTCCCCGTTTCTCTTTCGGATGACAGAGAAGACTGAGAACCATAAGCTCTGGAAGCATACAGATGAAACATCACTGACTCGGATGATCGGGTTGTCATAGAAGAACACGTTTGCTTTGGGTTTGGCTTGAGTATCCATCCAGTAGAGATACTTGGTCTGCTTTTGTGGTGGCAGATCGGTGATGTTGTAGTACTTCTCCAGAGGCACGTTCTCCACCTTGTCACTGAAGATAGATCTATGAGTGTCCTCAAGATAACTGCCACGCCTTCTTTCTCTATCCCACTTGACTGATTTGAGCGGCTCCACGTACTTTCTGCGATTTGAGAGTGCACCCTTCTCCCTGGTATAGATCACTTTGGGAGGTGATACTGATGGCTGCCTCCATTGACCATGAATCGGTCGCTGAGGGCCATGTGTCACGGGGTTGTTCGGACCACGACGAGAAGCTTTGACTGGTGGAGATGGAGTGCGAGAAGGTGAATCATCCTGAGCTGGAGATGGAGGGTGAGGCAGTACCCTTAGTTGAGGACCTCTGTATGTTGGAAATGGCGTCAGAGGAAGAGGAGACCGGCGTGGTGAAGGCGTACCATATGAAGAATGTGGAGACATAGGTGGTGAAGAAGAGTCAGAACTATACATCTCCATACCCGAAAGCGACTGATGTGGAGGCGACTGACATGGTACCAGAAGAGGAGAGTCAGAACTGTAGCTCTCCATGCATGACTCATAATCATCAGAAGGAACATCATCTGAAGCGGGTATGCGGACAGGGTGAGAGATTTCCGGGTTGACACAAAAAACAATATCTCGACCGTCCGCTGAATCTGCCGTCGGGTTTTGACCAGGCTGAGACTGAGATACATCGGCACCGGTCCCCATATGAGTACCGGAAGGAGCGGCGGCGCCGGAAGATGTGCCTGTCAGAACTGAAGAGCCAAGCCGAGCCTTCTTATGGATTTCCCCCTCACGGCGATCGGGGTCATCTCGGTCATCGTGTCTGCGCTTAGGTGGCTCGGCTGATGCACGGCAAGAAGTCTCAATGGCTTGGATCTGAGTCTGCCTCTCTGAAACGGAGCCCTTGATCTCAGCTAATTCTTCCGTCTTCAAGGCATCAAGCTTCCCTTCGAGCCTCTGGATAGATAAGACTACCTCTTGAGAAGAGGAGGTAGCCGGCTTGGGATGGCTCGCGGGAAGTGATGGATTAGAGAACCGCTTCAAGTATCCCAGAAGATTGACCTCATGGTCAGAAAGATCACTTCTGGATAGTAAGGATGCCAAAAGAAGGTCCCGTAGCTCATCAGAAGAGGAAACGGGAGCGGTGGATCTCGGAGGTGGGGATGGTGATTGGTGAGGTGGTGTTGGATCGCGTACAGGCTCAGTCACCTTCCCTTTGCCCTTTAACCGGGCTTCAAGTGCCGCAAATTTCGCATCAAACTCCTCACGGACAGCCTTTAGGGCGCTGTCCATCATGTCCCTGACGACAAATGCCGAGTAAGTAACACCGAGCTCACATAGAGGATCCGTTTGCACAACCGCTGAATCAACGGTGTGGCCTACTTTCACAGTTGGCGTGATGATAGCCGTGGTAGGTCTTCCCTCCGGTCCTCGTGAAATGCCCTTCGTGGACACCACTCTCGGGGTTCCGGTCACGTCACTAAGAATCGCGATAGGTGGAGCTGAGACTGCATCACACAGACTGGCAGTATGTGTACCTAGATGTGTATCGGGCACTAGACTCTGGTGCACATGAAGTGAATGTGGGGATCGGGGCAGGGATCCTCCTGTTTCAATATCATACCCTCCAAGTGAGGGCTTGATAGCCGTTGTGCTTTATCCCCGTGGAATGAAACACCCACCTTTTGAGAGATGGATGAGTGGATAGGTGGGGCGTGCAATTGCACCTCTCGGTGGGAGGTGTCTTCTTCAATACCCGTACTCAACACATGTGTACGGGTAGCAGATGTGGCTGCCCAGCATCTACCTAAGGATAGGCGAGGACCGGTTAAAACCTTTGGTCCAGACTCCCACTCATCATTTCTTTCACTTCCCTCGCTCAGCTCACTATCATAGCTATCTTCGACTGTTTTGTCTCCCTCAAACCTTATTTCAACCTCACCGGAGTATTCAGACTCAGAATAATATTCCACCAAAGAAAAAGGTGTTCTGTTTGTCAGTACAGGTAGAGAAAAACGAGAAGAGCCTGCTCCGGTCTGATCATTGTCACCGCCTAAGTTACCCCCGTCATCTCCCCCCGACTCCTCATCCTCACGCCCTTGGTCATCACCCCCAGATGAATGACCACTCTCATAACCCTCACTCTCTTGACTAGGGGATTCCTCCGGGTTGCCAGCCTCCGGCTCTGAAGGTTCTGGTAGAGGAAGTGAGTCTAAGTATGCTCTCAGAATCGGTGAACGATGATCAAGTGCATCAAGTAATTCTTGGGGAATCTTCATCGGAACAATCTGTTGATGATCAGTGTTATCAACTAATTTCGACATAGGCCATGTAGGAAATAATGGAAGCCCCCATCCGTGGAATACTACAGTTCTTGTCGATGATGTGAGAGATGATAAGTGCCAAGAACCGGGGATATGGAACGAAATTTCTGGCCTTGGTTCCTGTCTTGTCTTTGATCACGGATGAAAACTCCTCCCAAAGAAAATACTGATAGTCGGTGTCGGGGTTGTTGGTGGCATAACCAAGAAAGACTTGCTTTAACTCTTTGCCGCATTGATCTGTTCCTCTGGTGCGAGAGGAAAGACACTTGTTGAGGATGGCAAAGAGGGTGGACCAGGCACCGGCGATATGTTTACGTTTGAACGCTCCAAGAGTAGGAAGGTATTCCTCATATCCGAGAGCATAGATGGTATGGAACATTTCATCGTCAGACAAGTGCGCTGCCTCAGGGTTTTAACAGATACTTGGAGGATGCGACAGAATCGGTCTCGAGTAAGTTTGTACTTAAGGCCGTCAACCTTGCATCTGAAGTGTTCAGGTTGGGAAGAGGTACGCGGAATAAATTGCATAGAGTCATAGAATTGTTGTATGTAGACTTCCGGGATCTCAACACGACGGGTGAGAAGTGGGGTAAGAGGGTGGTGTCGAAGGATTTCGATGATGATTGGGTGTGAGGTTTGGAAGTTATCAAGGTCAAGGTAGTGGTTGTTTTGGTCGATAGGAAGAAATTTGGCATAAGGAAAGAGGCTATCAGAGATTTTCTGAAGTTGAGGTGAAAGGGTATCGTAGGTAATGGGTTGGGGTTGAGCAACCCGAGACTGTCGGTGAGCTGAAGAGCTCGGATTCACCATTGTACCTGACAAGTAAGATGTTAGTATTGAGGTAAAGGCAAGGTTTGAGATATAGGGCACACATCATTGAGATGTGTTATTGTGTACTAAATCAAAAAATTTGGTACAGAATAACACAACACATTGAGTGTGAATTTTTCTCAAGTCTGGAGGATGCACAATTCAACAGATCTTACCAACCCGAGACATGATGGTGAACACTTAGGATAATTCGGAATGAGGTGGTATCAAGACAAGGAGAGACAAGTACATGACATGTATGCATTTAAGCAAAATGAACACATATATGCAAGTAATCATGTAGGCAAGTAAACCTGAGTCTCACAAACATCTTTGAAAGCAGTGGTGCACAAAAAATATCCGTTAAGAGAAACAAGTCATGACGTGTACACATGCACAAGATGCGAAAAGTGAATTGATTACCAACAAGATGTGTACAAGTAGCAATTCGAAACAATTCTATTAAACTCACAAATTAGAGCCAACCATAATCAAAAAAAATTTAGAACAAAGAAAAACTAAGTCTTATGAAATAAAAGAAGAAGAAAAAGAAAAAAAATAAACTAATCAAAACAAAAACAAAAGGAAACAAATAAAGTAAAAAAATAAAAAAAATAAGAAAATAAGGGCCGGTCAGACGCAGCTGACTCGGTTAGAGGGATGAGACGGTCAGCGCGCGGTCAGCAAAGGAAAGGTGGGTCAGATGGCGAGTCAGCAATCAGAGAATGGGTCAGACGCTCGGTCAGAGGCTCGGTCAGAGCTGCTGACCGAGCTCTGACTGAAGGAGACCAACGATCAGGGGCGTGTGGCGCGTTAGAGGCGCGTGGAGCGCGTCGTCAACGCGTACGGGAGCGCGTAGAGGTGCGTGGAAGCGCGTTTTAGCGCGTGGGGAGGCGTGTCAGCTCATGAAAAGGTGTGTAGCTGTGTGGGAGACCGTGTCCAGCTGGAAGACGTGTCTAGGAAGCCGTGTTCAGTATGAAAACGAGTTTTTTTAAGGATTTCTTCTCTCTATGTTTATTTTTCAGATCTGAAATGTAAACACCATCACATAGCAACAAAAAAACGAGGAAGAAGAAGGAAGACGAAGCACACAACCACGATTCCGGTCTCGCACAACCACACTACCTCCGGTCGCCGGCCAACGCTCCGGTCCGGTTCTAAAACACGCACAAGCAACCTAACACGAGTTTCGGTCAAGAATGAGAGCTATGGTTTGTTTTTATGTCTCCGGTCACACAAAAACCCGCCGGTCCACACACTTCCGGTTCCGGTCTACAAGAATCAGGCACACACACATACGGGAAATCCGGTTCCGGCGACGTCCGGTTCTGGCGACATCCCTTCATCTCGTTCTTTTTGTTTTAAGATGTCGGAGCTCTGGATGTGGTGAAGGCATGTCACATGTAGGCGATGGAGAAGGTGATGGAGAATGATGTGGAGACATAGGAGGTGAAGACTCAGAATTACATCTCCATACCCGGAAGTGACTGATGTGGTACCAGAAGTGGAGAGTCAGAAGTTAGCTCTCCATGCCGCCTGACTCATAATCATCTGATGTGGTGGAGGCATGTCACATGTAGGCGATGGAGATGGAGAATGATCTGGAGACATAGGTGGTGAAGACTCAAAACTATAGCTCTCCATGCCTGACTCATAATCATCTGAAGGATCATCCTCCTCTTTCACTTGAGGATCTGAGACTGGAAACTGAGTGTAATCGTCATCGGAGAAGCAATATCATCTGTAGCGGCTACACGGTCAGAGTGAGAGATTTCCGGGTTGACAAAAATGACAATCTCTCGACCCTCCGCTGAATTCTGATCAGGCTGAGAATGAGATACATCGGCACTGTTCCCATATGATTACCGGAAGGAGCGGCGCCGGAGGATGTGCCTGTCAGAACTGAGGAGCCAAGCCGAGCCCTCTTGTGGATTTCCCCCTCACGGCGATCGGGGTCATCTCGGTCGTCGTGTCTGTACTTTGGTGGCTTGGCTGACACATGGCAAGTAGTCTCAAGGGATCGGATTTGTGATTGCATATCCGATATTGGAACCCTTGACCACTTTCAAATCACCACCACTTTCAAATCACCTCGTACCTTCGTCGTCAAAAAGTCACGCTTCCCTTCGAGCCGCTGGATAGAGGAGACTACCTCTTGAGAAGAGGAGGTAGCCGGCTCGGGATGGTTCACGGGAAGTAATGTTAGGGAGTGTTGGATAAGGCATGAGTAGTGTTGGTATCCAAAAGGGGTGTAATGATGGTATCCATGAGAAGTGTTGGATGTCTTCAGACTTGGCCTAGATGCCATTTAAGAAAAGGTTGGATATCATTACAAATCTTATTCCGAACCCAAATACTGAATTTCCATTTATTTATTTATTTATATATATATATATATATATATATATTTTAATGTCTGCTATGTCCTCCAGTTGTGATTGGGAGGAGGTGAGTATGTTGTCTTCGTCGGGGTACCTGAAAATGATAAAACGGTTAGTATCTAGGTATGGGCATAAGTGACTGAGGGGAGAATGAAACACACAGCATTGAGATATGCTCTTGTGTACCGAAACAAAGGATTCGATAGAGACGAGCATAACCCATTGAGTGTAAACTTATCTCAGGTTGTGAGCAAAAAAAAATCCATCAACAATCTTACCAACCCGAGACATGATGGTGAACACTTAGGCTATTCTGAATGAGGTTGGATCATAGCATCGTAAAACAAGTAACCAATCATAGCAATTAAAACCAATGCACTCACAAGTATCCGTACGCATGCAATTCAGAAACATGTATATCCATAAAAAAAAACACACCTTATGTGTCTCGGGATTTGAGAAATACTTAGAACATGAATGCTCACACATAGTGTAGTTCATACATAACCAAGTACATAAAGAAGGCCAAGTCTAATAAAGAAGAAACAAAAAAAACGTAGAAGGGGAAAAAAATCTAAGTCTTGTAACCAAATGAAAGAAAAGAAAACGAAAGAGAAAAAGAATAAAATAAAACACACACAAAAAAATAACATGAAAAAAATTACAATAAAGAAAACAAAAAAAAAACAACAAAAAAATAAGAAATAAAAAAAAAACTCGGTCAGATGCACCTTACTCGGTCAGAAGAGGAAAAACGGGTCAGACATGAATCAGACGCTCGGTCAGCAAGGGAGGTGGATCAGAGCAACAGTCAGTGGCCGGTCAGAGGGAGAAGAGCGGGTCAGCGCCTCGGTCAGAGGCTCGGTCAGCAGCTCTGACCGAGTGCTGACCGGGAGAGAAGGCGTGGAATTGCGCGTGAAGCGCGTAAGTGGCGCGTGCGGCGCGTGAGAGGCGCGTCTGAGGCGCGTGGGAGGCGCGTGGGACCGCGTGACGACAGCTGGAAACGAGTTGGAAGGTGACAGCTCATAAAGACGCGTTTTTGACCGAGGTGCAGACGAGGAGACGTGTTGCAACTGTAAAAAAACATTTTTTTTTTCTTTTTGAGGAAAGCTTTCTCTTTTATGGATCTGGAGTTAAATACATGAAACAAGACCAAAAAAATAAAAGACGAAGATGAAGATGAGGATCCGGTCACACACAACACCGGCCAAGGGAGGTTCTTCGGTCGACGAGAGGAAGCACACACACGACCAAGATGTCTTCGGTCTCCGGTCCGGTCGACAACCATCTCCGGTCCGGGTCCAATTCGATTTCCGGTCATCGTTGAGGCCACACATACAAACAACCAAAAACGAAAAATAAAGAAGAGCAAAGACGACTTCCGGTCAGGTCTCCGATTGCCGGCGAACACATACAAACTCCGGTCCGGTCCGGTTCTGTTCCGGTTCCGGTCACAACTCTTCATGTCCTCCTTTTTTTTTCTTTTGAAGATTCGGACAAGGATTTTCCGGTCCGGTTCCGGCGACATCCGGTTCCGGCGACATCCGGTTCCGGTGACGTCCGGTTCCGGTCAAGAAAAAGACTTGGGTTTGGTTGCGGTGCGAGCTCCGGTCCGGTTCCGGCGACATCCGGTTCCGACGAGGTCTCCGGTCTGGTTCCGGAAGAAAAAGACTTGGGTGAAATTGCGGTTCGAGCTCCGGTCCGGTTCCGGCGACATCCGGTTCCAGCGAGGTCTCCGGTCCGGTTCCGGAAAGATAAGTTGGGGGCGGGAGGATCAAGACTTGGTGGATTTTTGAAAGATCCGGTTCCGGCGACATCTCCGGTCCGGTTCCGGCGAGGTCCGGTTCCGGCGAGATCCGGTCGCCGGAGTTTTCTCCGGTCAGGACTTGAAACCTTGAAGATGGAAGATCAAAGATGGACATAAAACAGGAAAATTAAAATGATAAAAATAAAATAAAAAAACACAAATAAAAGAAAAGTAAAAAGGAGTAAAAGAAATTAATAAGAGGTAAAAAATAAGTGGTAAAAAAATGATCTTGGGTTAAAATCATATCAGTTCTCACAAACACAAAACACCCAAAAATTATTTATTTTGAAGATCAAATAGGGCTTTTTCATCAAGAACTTATGATACCTCTCAAGAACACCAACAATGGTGTTCATCCACATAAACACAAATGTGTCATCAAATCACATGAAATATGTATGAAATCAAAGCTCTTGAAGCGATTTACAACTTTAATGAACACACTTAGCACACAAACCAACCCAAAAACTCAAAAATCCAAAGATAGTGAGTTTGGGGTTTTTCCAAAAACCCTAGAAAAATTTTCAAGAATAAGGGAAAGAGACAAAAAAAACTTGTATAAAATAAATCAGATTTTTTTTTTTTGAAAAGTAATAAAACTAAAACCTTTATAGAAGAAAAAATTTCTATTATATGTATATATAGGGAATAGAAAACTTACCTGGGGTGCTTACCTGTTCCCCTTCTGATCAGGCGGAGGCAGACAACGTTCCCCCTCGGAACAGGCATGGGGAGGGGACGTTCCCCCTTGACTGATCCACACTCAAGAAAAAACTTAGTAATACTCACAAGGCCATGAAAAGCAGATACAGAAGAAATTAAAAGAAACAACACCAAATCTATCAAGAGATTAGTTCAAGACAACGATGACACAGTGGTCAACCATTGGTGTCACGACCCGTTTTTACTCATTTTATTTAATAATTATTTTATTTAATTAGTTGTTATCATTATTATTAAAATTAGGGTTAGGGTTTGCTAGCCGTTATCTTGCGGGTCAAGCAACGAAAGTAGAGCAAGGCCCGTTAGAAACCTAGGTTAAAAACCCTAGGAAGACTACAATCTTTTTCATTGCGTTCGTGGCGAGAGAGAGAGAGTAAGGCTCGGAAAGAGAGAGAGAGAGAGAGCCGCCGGAGGGTGAACGTCGACGCCGACGAGGGTAAGACGCCGTAACCACCCTCTCTTTCCTTCTCGTTAGCGGTGGTGGCAGCCGCCGGCTTTGGCCGGACTTGGCTTGGCCGCCGCTGCTGGTTTGTGCGTGCGGCGGTAGCCGTCGTGGTGGGCTTTCCGGTGGTGGTGGTGGTTCAACGCCGCCGCTGCTGCCGGTTACCGTGTGCATCGATTGGTGGTGGCGGTGGCTCCCGCCGCTGCCGCCATTGGTGGTTGTTATTGTTATAAGGGCCGGTGATGGCGGCGGTTCGTACCGTCGTCGCCGCCGCGCTCGCGGTAGGGGTGGCGCCGCCAAACGGCAGAAGCCGTAGGCGATGGTGGTGTTGTGGGGTGTTTCCGGCGCCGACGGTGGCTAGCCGCGGCTAGTTGCCGCCGGGCAGCCGTGGCTGCAGCGTAAAGGTCAGCGGCGGTGGCCCAAGCCAACCGCTGCTGTTGTAGGTGGGAATCAAAGGCCGGCCGGCGGTGGCGAGGGTTTTCCTCCGCCGTCGCGCCGCTGCCTCGTTTCTTGACCGGATGACGCCGGCGTTAGCCGACCGCCACCGCAGAAGTCGTTCGGGCCGGCGATGGGGTGGCGCTCCACGAGCCGTCGCCGTGGTCTTGTTGGAGATCAATTGGCCGGCGGTGGTGGCGGAACCACGCTGCCGCCGCTGCGGCGCTACGGTGCGAACAGGCCGGCGGTGGTGGTAGGATTCCCACCGCTGCCGCCGAGGTGTGGGTAACGCATGGTGGCGGCGGGTCACCGCCGTTATCACCACCGTTCGTTTAGCCGACATTGATGGGTACGTCCGAGTTGGTTCGTGTCATGTGATTCGAGTAGTTAACCGTGAGGATGTTTGGGTATTAGCCCTTGGTAATTAAATGCTTATAGTAACGCGTAGGATCCTTTGTGATTTATTTTCAGAGTGGTTGCGTGGACTGCATTTGTGAGTAAGACATTACTTGCGTGTACGTGACGTGTTAAGGTGAGTGGGTTTTCATGCGATAGATTGTAATTTCATGTGTGAACATATATGTATATGTGTTATTGTGGTTACGTGACGATGTTGGGTTGCGTGATGACCCGAAGGGCGGGAAACCGCGGGGACCGGACTGCGTGATGGTTCGGTAGACGGGAAACCGTTAAGCTGATGGTGTGATTGTATGTATGTGTGCATTAAATTGTAATTTATTGTATGTTACCTTACTCACTAAGCGGTTGAGCTTACCCCTCGTGTTAAATTTTATTTTAGGTACGAGTTCCGGTGTGGACAAGGGCAAGGCTCCGGCTTGAAGGTTCCGGCTCGTGTCGTGGCATTCCGATCTGATTATAAATACTATTACATTAATTATTTGGCGGGTGTTGAGTTTCTAACTTGTTGGGATTTTTGAATTGTCGTTTTTATCGTTAAACAATTTTGGAGATTTTCTTTTAGTAACGGTTTTTCTTTTATAATTAATAAAATGGGATTGGGTGTTACAACTTGGTATCAGAGCCTAGGTTTAAGAGAATCAGCACACGCACTCGTGGGTGTGGTGTGTGGTTGGACTTAAACCAGGCGATTGAGAATAATCGGATAAGATCGGAACGGCCAGCGGAACCGTCAAGACGGAGGTAAGCTTTGGTACCTTTAATTTATTTTGTGCACGTATGTAGTGTTAAATACTTGTGATCGCGTGCTTAATTATGTAATTGCATGTGATTTTGATGAAAATAAAATGTATTTGAGTTGTGATTTTATGTGACTGTTAGTTAGTAAGTTAAGGTCTAAGTAGGACGGTATCAGAACCAAACGTAAACACCTTGGTACGTCGGGGATGGGTCGTCAAGCATATTCTTGTCTGATTGTTGCTCGGTGGTCTTGATCCGGCTACCATGCATGGTTGGTTATAGTAATACGGCGCCAATAATAGTGTTACTATAAGCACCTGTGTAGGGTTGGATTTGATTAAGTTCTGGGGATTTTAACTGACTGACAACGGCTAGGGTTTAGCATGCTATGTGGTTAACGGTTACGTATTACGTGTGTATATACATGGGTCTGTTGTGTTAGCATGCGCGGTAGAAACTAGCCTTAGGGTTGGCATGATCACTACTACTAGGGTTACGTGTGAATATCTTAGTAGAATATCGTAATGAATTGAGATGCTTTAAACCTTCAGAATGGTGCTAACTAGAAGCCAGACCGATGATGAGGCCGGACAGTCCGACCACATTGCTGCCCAAATCACTGAAACCCTGCAGCAGATGCTGCCGGGGCTATTTAACCAGATGAGAGACGAGCTGATCCAAACCATGGATCAGCGCATTGATGTGGCCCTCACGGCCCGTAGCTTAGGTACTGGGAGCTCGAGTCAGTCCCAGCCTCGTGGGATTACTTTCAAGGACTTTATGGCGTGCCAACCGCCATTGTTTGACGGGAAGAAGGATCCCGTGGCTTGTTACCGCTGGTACTCGGCGGTCGAGGGAGCTTTTCGTACTTGCGGGTGCCCTGATGGTTCGAAGGTTCTTTTTGCTGTGAACCTTCTTCGCGGAGCTGCAAAGGATTGGTGGGATCTGACCCTCAAGAAGTACACGGAGGCACAGATCACTGCGCTGACTTGGGGGGACTTCCGGGCCTTGTCCGACGAGGAGTTTGCACCTCGCATTGAAAAGGAGCGGATAGCATCAGAGTTCTTGAAGCTGACTCAGACGACGGAGTCGGTGAATGAGATTACTGCGCAGTTTCTGGAGAAGCTGCTGTTTGTGCCGGGGTACGCGAACGACGAATCGCTGAAGATGGCTCGTTATTTGGGAATGCTGAAGCCAGAACTCAAGAAGGCGGTGGCCACAGGGAGGTGTAAGACCCTCAGTGACATGCAGGAGGTAGCACGGTCTCAGGAGCTAGTCTTGGAGGAATTGCAGCAAGGGAAGAGGAAGGCAGAAGACCAGTCGGGACCAGCAAAGAAATTCAAGGGAGCTAGGACTGATACCAGGAGCGGGACCCCGAGCTGCCCAAAGTGTGGGCGTTACCACCGGGGTGAGTGCAAACCGCGGGAGTTATCATGCTACAAATGTGGCAAGACGGGCCACCTGAGCAAGGATTGCAAGGAGACTGCAAGGATCTGCTTCAACTGTTATCAACCGGGGCATATCAAGACTGAATGCCCTCAGCTGAAGAAGACACCAGCCCTGGCCCCTGCACCAGCAACGCTTAGGATCACCGACGGCACTACCCAGGGGAAGAGTGGAGCTACTACTCGTGGACGGGCCTTTCAGATGACTGCTGAGGAAGCGCAGACGGCGCCTGACGTGATTACAGGTTTTCCTCGTTATATTTTCGTACGATTACTGATAGTAGCTTATTTTCTGCGATAGTGATAAAATAGTGTATCTGCCGTTAAATGTGAACTTCAGGCATATTTCCTGTCAACTCGAAACCGGCTTTAGTACTTTTCGACACAGGGGCCACGTGGTCCTATGTGTCGCGTAGGTTCTGTAAGGACTTCCAGATCGAGCTCGGTAATCTGGATAGTCCTCAGGCAATCGACGTAGCGGCGGAGGAGGTGCAGGTGGTCGAGCATGTATACCGGGGATGCAGCATTGATATCTTTGGAGTTCGTTTCAGCATCAATCTCATCCCCATTCCCATGAACGGAGTGGACGTAGTTGTCGGAATCGATTGGATGTTTCCAAATCGGGCGACCACGGACGTTGCAGGGCAGTTTGTGCGCATCCATAACCCAAGTGGGGGAGATCTAGTGGTGTACGGCAAGGGGAGAAGAGTATCTACATCCTTCTGTTCTATCGCGAAGGCTCGGAGATACATCCAGCGGGGGTGTACGGGGTTCTTGGTTTATGCTATGGCGGATCAGGCAAAGGAGAAGAAGCTGTCGGTAGCGGAGGTGCCAGTGGTCAGCGAGTTTCCAGACGTGTTTCCAGAGGATCTGCCTGGCCTTCCACCTGATAGGCAGATCGAGTTCGGCATCGACTTGGTACCAGGAGCAGCTCCGATTGCGCGAGCTCCTTACCGTCTGGCTCCGCCAGAGCTTCAGGAGTTATCGGAGCAGTTGCAGGAGCTCTCGGGGAAGGGGTTCATCCGCCCGAGCAGCTCACCGTGGGGTGCACCGATTCTGTTTGTGAAAAAGAAAGACGGGAGTCACCGCATGTGCATCGATTACCGTGGACTCAACAAGGTGACCATCAAGAACAGGTATCCTTTACCTAGGATTGATGACCTGTTTGATCAACTTCAAGGAGCTTCGTGGTTTTCTAAGATCGATCTTCGGTCGGGGTATCACCAGCTGAAGGTGAAGGAAGCGGATGTCCACAAGACCGCTTTCCGAACCCGTTACGGCCACTTCGAGTTTTTGGTAATGCCGTTCGGGCTTACCAATGCTCCAGCAGCTTTCATGGACCTCATGAACCGGGTGTGCCGCCCGATGCTTGATCGGTCCGTGATCGTTTTCATCGACGATATTCTGATCTACTCGAAGACAAAGGAGGAGCATGTGATGCATCTGCGGGAGGTGCTTGAGGTGTTGAGGAGGGAGCGTCTCTACGCCAAATTCTCGAAATGCGCTTTCTGGTTGGAGGAGGTTCAGTTCTTGGGCCATATCATTAACCGGGAAGGCATCAAGGTGGATCCAGCAAAAATCGAAGCAGTTATGAATTGGGAAATTCCGAAGGCACCTACCGAGATCCGGAGTTTCCTGGGTTTAGCCGGCTACTACCGACGGTTCATCCAGGATTTCTCTAAGATTGCGGTACCTTTGACGCGTTTGACGAAGAAAAGCGAGCCGTACGTTTGGGGTTCTGAGCAGCAGAGAGCTTTTGACACGTTGAGACAGAAGCTGTGTGAGGCTCCGGTTCTAACCTTACCGGAGGGGGTGGAAGACATGGCAGTTTATTGCGACGCATCTCGGCTGGGTCTGGGTTGTGTTCTGATGCAGAGGGGGCGGGTGATAGCCTACGCTTCGAGGCAGCTGAAGCCTCACGAGGCTAATTACCCCACGCATGATCTCGAGCTTGCGGCGGTTGTTTTTGCTCTCAAGTTATGGAGGCACTATCTGTATGGGGTGAAGTGCACCATTTTCTCAGACCATCGTAGCTTGAGGTACTTCTTGGAGCAGCCGAATCTGAATATGCGACAACGGAGGTGGCTGGACGTAGTCAAGGACTACGATTGCGAGATTCTCTATCATCCAGGCAAGGCCAACGTGGTTGCGGACGCTTTGAGTAGGAAGACGGAGCACGCGCCGCTTCGTATCTCACACCTGAAGATGGCGGTAACTACCTCCTTCGTGGACTTGGTTCGACGGGCCCAAGAGGAGGCGAGTCGGGAGGAGAACCAGAATGGAGAGCGGATTCGGGGGAAGATGGCCGCGTTAGTCAGAGACAGTCGAGGGTTGCTGACTAGGTACGGTAGAGTGTGGGTTCCTCGGGCGGGCACGGCGCGTCAGACCTTGCTTGAGGAACCCCATAAGTCTAGGTTCTCGATTCATCCGGGAGCTACAAAGATGTATCGGGATCTGCGGACGGGTTACTGGTGGCCAGGGATGAAGAGGGACGTGGCTCGGTACGTGGAGTCGTGTTTGACCTGTCTAAAGGTCAAAGCTGAGCATCAGAAGCCTCACGGCAAGATGCAACCACTTGAGATTCCCGAGTGGAAGTGGGAAAACCTCACTATGGATCTGATCACCAAGCTTCCGAAAACCCCTCGGAAGTTTGACGCGATTTGGGTCATAGTTGATCGTTTGACCAAGAGCGCTATCTTCCTTCCTATCCGGGAGAGTTCGACTGCGGAGCAGCTGGCGAAGATCTACGTGGATGAGGTGGTGTCGAGGCACGGGGTGCCAGTGTCGATCATCTCAGACCGGGACGTGCGTTTTACTTCTCGGTTTTGGGAGAGATTCCATTCAGAGTTGGGTACTAGGTTGCATTTTAGCACCGCGTAGCACCCTCAGACAGACGGTCAGAGTGAGCGGACGATTCAGACCCTGGAGGACATGCTGCGAGCTTGCGTTCTGGATTTCGGTGGCAGTTGGGATACGTATCTGCCTCTGGCGGAATTCTCGTATAACAACAGCTATCACTCGAGCATTGGGATGCCGCCGTTTGAAATGCTTTACGGGAGGAGATGCCGTACTCCTATCTGTTGGGGTGAGGTAGGACAGCGTGTTCTTGGTAGCACCGAGGTTGTTCAGAGGACTACGGAGGATATTCAGAGGATCCGGGAGAGATTGCGGACGGCTCAGAGTCGACAGAAGAGCTATGCTGACCGTCGTAGGTCGGACTTGGAATTCCAGGTGGGAGACCGGGTTCTACTCAAGGTTTCTCCTTGGAAGGGCGTGATTCGGTTCCGAAAGAGAGGCAAGCTGGGGCCTCGTTACATCGGACCATTCACCGTTCTTGCACGTGTTGGGAAGGTAGCTTATCGCTTGGAGCTGCCTGCGGTACTAGGCCAGATCCACAGCACTTTTCACGTTTCGCAGTTGCGTAAGTGCCTCGCCGACGAGACGGCACACATTCCTTTAGACGATATTCAGGTGGACGAGAGCCTGAATTACGTCGAGAGGCCGGTAGCGGTATTAGACCGGAAGGTGAAGAGGTTGCGACGCAGGGAGATCGGAATCGTGAAGGTGCAGTGGCAGCATCGGAAGGGTTTCGAGTGGACCTGGGAGCCAGAGGCAGAGATGCGAGAGCACTACCCGGAGCTGTTTTCAGACTGATTTCGGGGACGAAATCCTTGTAAGTGGGGGAGAGTTGTCACGACCCGTTTTTACTCATTTTATTTAATAATTATTTTATTTAATTAGTTGTTATCATTATTATTAAAATTAGGGTTAGGGTTTGCTAGCCGTTATCTTGCGGGTCAAGCAACGAAAGTAGAGCAAGGCCCGTTAGAAACCTAGGTTAAAAACCCTAGGAAGACTACAATCTTTTTCATTGCGTTCGTGGCGAGAGAGAGAGTAAGGCTCGGAAAGAGAGAGAGAGAGAGAGCCGCCGGAGGGTGAACGTCGACGCCGACGAGGGTAAGACGCCGTAACCACCCTCTCTTTCCTTCTCGTTAGCGGTGGTGGCAGCCGCCGGCTTTGGCCGGACTTGGCTTGGCCGCCGCTGCTGGTTTGTGCGTGCGGCGGTAGCCGTCGTGGTGGGCTTTCCGGTGGTGGTGGTGGTGCAACGCCGCCGCTGCTGCCGGTTACCGTGTGCATCGATTGGTGGTGGCGGTGGCTCCCGCCGCTGCCGCCATTGGTGGTTGTTATTGTTATAAGGGCCGGTGATGGCGGCGGTTCGTACCGTCGTCGCCGCCGCGCTCGCGGTAGGGGTGGCGCCGCCAAACGGCAAAAGCCGTAGGCGATGGTGGTGTTGTGGGGTGTTTCCGGCGCCGACGGTGGCTAGCCGCGGCTAGTTGCCGCCGGGCAGCCGTGGCTGCAGCGTAAAGGTCAGCGGCGGTGGCCCAAGCCAACCGCTGCTGTTGTAGGTGGGAATCAAAGGCCGGCCGGCGGTGGCGAGGGTTTTCCTCCGCCGTCGCGCCGCTGCCTCGTTTCTTGACCGGATGACGCCGGCGTTAGCCGACCGCCACCGCAGAAGTCGTTCGGGCCGGCGATGGGGTGGCGCTCCACGAGCCGTCGCCGTGGTCTTGTTGGAGATCAATTGGCCGGCGGTGGTGGCGGAACCACGCTGCCGCCGCTGCGGCGCTACGGTGCGAACAGGCCGGCGGTGGTGGTAGGATTCCCACCGCTGCCGCCGAGGTGTGGGTAACGCATGGTGGCGGCGGGTCACCGCCGTTATCACCACCGTTCGTTTAGCCGACATTGATGGGTACGTCCGAGTTGGTTCGTGTCATGTGATTCGAGTAGTTAACCGTGAGGATGTTTGGGTATTAGCCCTTGGTAATTAAATGCTTATAGTAACGCGTAGGATCCTTTGTGATTTATTTTCAGAGTGGTTGCGTGGACTGCATTTGTGAGTAAGACATTACTTGCGTGTACGTGACGTGTTAAGGTGAGTGGGTTTTCATGCGATAGATTGTAATTTCATGTGTGAACATATATGTATATGTGTTATTGTGGTTACGTGACGATGTTGGGTTGCGTGATGACCCGAAGGGCGGGAAACCGCGGGGACCGGACTGCGTGATGGTTCGGTAGACGGGAAACCGTTAAGCTGATGGTGTGATTGTATGTATGTGTGCATTAAATTGTAATTTATTGTATGTTACCTTACTCACTAAGCGGTTGAGCTTACCCCTCGTGTTAAATTTTATTTTAGGTACGAGTTCCGGTGTGGACAAGGGCAAGGCTCCGGCTTGAAGGTTCCGGCTCGTGTCGTGGCATTCCGATCTGATTATAAATACTATTACATTAATTATTTGGCGGGTGTTGAGTTTCTAACTTGTTGGGATTTTTGAATTGTCGTTTTTATCGTTAAACAATTTTGGAGATTTTCTTTTAGTAACGGTTTTTCTTTTATAATTAATAAAATGGGATTGGGTGTTACAACTGGTCTGAACACTGGGTCATGGTTCTGAAGGACTGAGTATTTGATAGATGATCACTCTTGAGGATCAAACATGCCAAGCTTGGAGATTAGGAAATTAAACCGTTTCTCATCCAAAGGCTTGGTGAAAAGATCCGCAAGTTGATACTCGGTGTTTACAAAGTAAAGTTCAATCGTACCTCTCTCCACATGGTCCTTGATGAAGTGATACCTGATGTCGATATGCTTAGTGCGAGTGTGTTGGACTGGATTGCATGTGATGGCTATGGCACTTTTGGAGTCGCAGTAGATAGGTATGTGATTGAAATTGTAGCCATAGTCTCGGAGCTGGGTCCGCATCCACAACACTTGGGAGCAGCAGCTGGCAGTAGCGACATACTCCGCCTCAACCGTAGATGTCGAAACACAGTGTTGTTTCTTTGAACCCCAACTGACTAGCTTATCACCCAGGAACTGGACATGGCCTGAAGTGCTTTTCCGGTCCAGTTGACAACCTCCATGGTCCGCATCCGAAAACGCGACGAGCACAAATCAAGACTCCTTTGGGTACCATAACCCACGGTTGGGTGTGCCTTTCAGGTATCGAAGGATGCGTTTGACTGCCATCATGTGTGATTCTTTTGGGTTTGCCTGAAAACGAGCACAAAAACAAGTAGCGAACATAATATCCGGCCTACTAGCAGTCAGATATAACAGGGAACCAATGATGGCTCTATAAGTCTTTTGATCGACAGGCTTCCCTTTTGGGTCAGCACCGATCAAAGTGCCCGAGGCCATAGGAGTTTTAGCAACCGAAGAAGTGTCGATGTGAAAACGTTTTAAAAGATCACCGATGTATTTCGATTGATTGATCAAAATGCCATCAGGTTTTTGTAGAACTTGAATTCCCAAAAGGAAGGACAACTCCCGGAGCATACTCATCTCAAACCTGGTGGTCATGAGATCACTGAACCAAGTGCACATATCTGAGTTTGTAGAACCAAATATGATATCATCGACATAAATTTGAACTAACAAGATATCATCACCTTCGGTCTTGATGAAAAGAGTAGGATCGATTTTACCTTTGTAGAAACCATTATCTAGTAGCGCATTGGAGAGATGATCATACCAGGCACGGGGAGCTTGTTTCAACCCGTAAAGAGCCTTGTCTAGGATATAAACATGATTAGGTTTGGTATGATCAACAAAGCCTTCAGGTTGAGAGACATAAACTTCTTCTTTCAGTTCGCCGTTGAGAAATGCAGTTTTCACGTCCATCTGGTAGACGGTGAAGTTCTTGTGAGCGGCATAGGCTAAGAAGATCCGAATGGCTTCAATTCTGGCCACCGGTGCGAATGTCTCATCATAATCAATTCCTGCTTGTTGCTTGAATCTCTTGGCTACTAGACGAGCTTTGTTTCTGGTTACAATCCCATCTTCATCCTTCTTGTTCTTGAAGATCCACTTCAGATCGATGATTGTGTTGTTCTTTGGTCTAGGTACAAGTCTTCAGACACCCAGGCGTTCAAATTGATTCAGCTCCTCTTGCATGGCGGTCACCCAGTCAGAGATATCGAGGGCTTCCGTCACGTTGGAGGGTTCATGTCTGGATAAGAAAGCTGCAAATAGGCACTCATTTTGAGTTGCAGACCTTGTCTTGACTGGTGCAGACTTGCTACCAATCACTTGTTGGAGTGGATGAGCTCGGGTCCACTTGGTTGTATGGGGTAAGGTTAGAGGGGTAAAGGTTCTATCCTCAGATCGATATAGAACTCAGGTTCACGTCTGGTCGTTGCTTGAGTGGTAACAGTAGGTGGCACTTGAGATTGTACCACAATGGGACCAGGAGCTTCTAGTGTGTCTGAAGAGACAAGTGAAGGGCCAGCAGCTTGTGGAGCAGGTTAAGTGGTTGTACTAGGACCTGCCATTTGTGGAGCAGGGTGAGTAGTGGTACTGGGACCTGCCACTTGTGGAGCAGGTGGAGTAGTGGTACTAGGACCTGTCACTTGTGGAGCAGGGTGAGTAGTGGTACTGGGACCTGTCACTTGTGGAGCAGGTGAAGTAGTGGTACTGGGACCTGTCACTTGTGGAGCAGGTGAAGTAGTAGTATTGGGACCTGTCACCTGTGGAGCAGGTGAAGTAGTGGTATTGGGACCTGCCACTTGTGGAGCAGGTGAAGGAATGCCTTGATGTGAACTTGTATTAGGCATTGTGGAGGAAGCACCACTCTGAGGACTTGGAACATTCACCACCGGGGCCTGCTGGAAGGTGTGGGAAGGTTCCCCCTCAGCAGGTGCAGGAGATGCTCTAGAACTTGGTGATGTTGAAGTAGACGATGATGATGAAGTGCCTTGGAGGTTGGAAGATGAGATGTCAGTGGTAGAGACCATGACATGAGGTGCTGGTTGTACAACTGCAGGAACAGGAAGAGCAACATTAGCAGGTGCAGGCAAATCTTTATAAAAGAATTCAAACAATTCATCCAAATCACAAGTATTAGAGTTAGAAGAAGATGGTTTATTCGCCGGTGAAGAAGAAGTCATGGGATTGCCATGAAGTTGATCAGAAGCCAGAACACCAGAGATTCCTGGTGTAACTGGAGCTGGTGTGGGGTCTTCTTCAATTCCTTCTTCAAAATCCACATTTGTGCTCTCAACCACACATCTTGTTTTCTTGTTGTACACACGGTAGGACGGAGAGTCCTTGGCATATCCAATGAAAACACCTTCATCACCCTTTGGGCTGAACTTGTCAAGATTGTCTTTATCATTCTTCACGTAGCATTCACAACCAAACACTCTGAAGAATTTGATGCTGGGAGGTTGATTGTACACCAATTCATATGGAGTCTTCATGAATCTGTTGGTAATAAGAGATCGGTTTTGGGTGAAACAGGCAGACGCAACGGCTTCAGCCCAGAAGTGTAGCGGAAGCTTGGAGAATGACAACATGGTGCGTGCAGCTTCCACTAGGGTACGGTTCTTTCTCTCAACAACACCATTTTGTTGAGGTGTTCTGGCAGCCGAAAAGGTATGAGTGATGCCGACAGAATCAAGAAACGAGTCAAGCTTGTGATTCTTGAATTCAGTGCCGTTGTCGGTGCGAATCACTTGAACAGGAAGTTGTAGTCTGACCTCCCATTGATACTTTGTAGACGCATTGGTCCGCACAAGTCCATATGGAGGAGCTGAAGTGGTTTAGAGGTGTTGTGTTCCACTTTCAGCTTGTGCGAAGATTTCTTGATCTTCCCCATCTCACATGCTGAGCACAATTGTTCCTTGGTGAACCTCAAGGAGGGGAGACCAGTCACCAATCCTGTCTTAGCTAGTTGATTAATTGTAGCATAATTCAGGTGGGATAGTCTCCGGTGCCACAACACGTTCTGATTGAAGGTTGCTTTTGAGAGAAGACATACTTCTGTGAATGGGCGTTGTTTCCGGAAATTGACGGTGTAGAGATTCGACCTGCGAGTGCCCTCAATGAGTTCCTGTCCATCATATGTCCTGACACAGCATCTTGTTTCCCGAAAGTTAACCTCAAGTTTCTTGTCACAGAACTTTCCAATGCTGAGCAGGTTGTGACTCAAGCCTTCCACATAGGCTACTTTATTGATGGTGATTTTATGATGAAAGATATCACCATATCCCATTATTGGTGCTGAAAGCTTATTCCCAAACCGAACGTTCCCGCCATATTTTTGTTTGAAGTTAGCGAGAAGTTCCTTTTTTCGGTCATGTGCTTGGAACACCCTGAATCCATGTACCACACATGACCGTCCTGCAAAATCACGGAGAAACATTTTTAGGTACCCATTTGGGAATGGGTCCTTTCTGATTAGGATTAGCAGGTTTGGATACATGTTCTTGTTTACCCTTAGGTGGAGATTTTTTTATGGGTTTTGGATTAGGTCTCTTGTTATGAGTATGATGATACCCACGATTGTAGAATCCATGATAGTTAGGAACAAAGTAATCATTCACGAAAGCATTTGCACAGTACCCAAATCTAAATTGATTTTGACAACGAAAATTGCTATGACATCCATAAACAATATGTTCACATTCATAACATTGAAATGGAGTTCGTGGTACATGCCTATTAGTTCTATGATATACAAAATTGGAAAAATTGTTTTGCATAAAACTAGGCTTATGTGCAAATGGCTTCGGACGACTGCCTTCTTTGGATCCACTCTCCTTGTTCTTACGCATACCATTTCTCATATTTTGATCTGTCACATTTGGAGAACGATGATTAGTACCTTTGACATTTGGAGAATGAGTATGTGAGGTGTTTTTCTTCGGAGTGAAGTTGTGTGAGTGTTCCTTTGGTTTGGTAGCATTATTTCGTTTTTGAAAACGTCTGTTTTTCTTAGGAACATTCACATTGGTACGAGATGAACTCGCAACTTCAGACTCAGGGGTGACCAATTTGTCCTTCCCTTTGTCTTTCCAGGATAGTTTAGGAGGAGCCTTGTTTCCTGGTTTAGATTGGCCTGATGATCTACCATTCTCACCAACCCTATTGGTACTATCATCCGATACAATTTCAGAAATTTGTACCGTTGATTTAGGTGCCATATACGCTAAGTCTTCCATGTATGAAATGGTGGTGCAGATTGGAGACCTTAGTACCATGGATTTAGAGTTTGTAGAAGAGGTACTTGAAGGTCTAAAATTTAACGCATTCACATTCCATCTATGGTGATGATGACGTGAGTTATCACGAGTTCCAAAGGTGGATTGACTTGCTGTTGGTGTGCTTTTGGATTTGAGGGCTTTCTCCAATTCATTGATTTTACTCAAGAATAGGTCCTTTTCCCTAAGGCTCATGCGCCTCTCATCCTCTAGCTCAGCCTCCAGTTTAGCAATCCTTTTTTCATAAAAGGTTTGGTTATCTTTGTAAACTTTTTCAAGGATTGGAACTTCCTGATTCATCTCATATTCAGTATAGCTAGGCGTGTAGTCCTTAGACAAAGGAATCTCACGCGTTGTATAACTGGCATTCAGAGATGAATAGTTGAAGGGAAATGATTGTTTGGTTTTTCTAGCTTTTTCTTTCTTCTCAATTTCCTTCAACTGTTCAGGGTCATCAGACTCTTTCATGAAAATAATTTTGTATCCAAGACTCATGTACCTCAGATCATACAAGGTAGGAGTCTTGGATATGGCACGTTTCAGGTAGCATGGACTTTTATATCCAATGCCTTCCTTTGGATTGTAATAATTGAACTCTTTGGGTTGATTCATGTGAATGGTTTGATCAGTCTGACCTCTCTTTAAAAATTTGTCCTCCATGTCTTTTATTTTAGCAAAAAGGTTTGTTCTTTGAGCAAAAATCACTTCATATTTTTGTAAACTTTCTCTACTCAAAACTTCAGCCTCATGAAGCTTCTTTTGCAAGTCTGAGATGTTATCATTCAGACTGGCAACTTTATCTTCTAAGGTTTTGTTTGCAAGAGTAAGAGTGGTTACCTTTTCTTTGGAATGAGCTAGTTCAGTAGAGAATTTTACAACTAAGGCATGCTCACTAGCTAATTTGGATTCAACAATTATGGTTCGTTTGTTAGCTTGTTTGATCTTATTTTCATACTCAGATACCTTTTGTGCGAGACTTTTTACTTGATTTTCAAGTTCAATGTATGGGTCAGGAGGTACCTCAGAAGATGAATCGGAATGATCCGAGTCAACATCATTGTTATCCCTATCACTGTCTTCTGAATACTGTTCCTCTACATCAGCCATCAAGCACAATTGATCTTCCTTTCCTTCATCACTATCCACATTCCACGCGTCATCGTGAGCAAGCATGCAGACAAGTCCTCTTTCCTCATCATCACTGGACATCTGCAACCAGGCTTCATCTTCAGCTAACAAGGCATGTCCCTCGTCTTGTCTTTTGGCCAGGTTCATCTTGTTTTTGTAGTAGTCATACTTTGAAACATGATTGGTACAATTCTTAGCAAAATGACCAGGCTTTCCACACTTGAAGCAGGTTGGTCCTCCATCAGCTTTCTTCACCTCTTTGCCCTTATCTTCTGGTTTAGCAGCTTCCTCAGGCTTCTGGTAGTCAGTTCTACCACCTTGTTCATACCTCCTTGGCTCAGGTTTTCGTTCATACCTCTTTGGTTCATCAAATCTTCTATCTCTGGGATCCTCATACCTCCTTTCTTCATATCTTCTCTCCCTCGGCTCTTCATACCTCCGCTCTCTAGAATCTTCATACCTCCTGTTATCTGTCTCAGTTGCCCTCTCATACCTTCGAGCATCATTCTTAGGTTCATACCTGTCCCGAGCTTCATACCTTCTGCCACTGGAATACCTATGATTGTTGGAAGACAAAGGTTTCCTTGAAGTTCTTTTGGCCATTGTTCTGGTGATCAATGCCTATGCTTTCTTCATATCACTCATCTCTTCATCAGATTCACTTCCTCTTTCACCGATGTCGGAAGGAATGTCATAGTCTTCTTCATATCTTGATGATCTCCCAGATGAGTATTGTCTTCTGTCAACGACTAAGGCAAGTGGATCGGTATACTTTTCTGGTTTATTCTCGGTACCAAGTATTTCAAGTACCTCATCTTGGTTATGATTCAGCAATTCAAACAACTCATGAATATCAAGATCTTCCAAGTTGCGATTCTGTTGAAGATTGGAAGCAAATCTCCTCCATTCAGACCTGAGTTAGTTGATGAACTGGATATTGATATCCAACTGAGACTTCTTGAGGTTGTTTCCGGAGCTCATTGATCATGGTACAGAACCTGTGATAGGTATCTTCTAGCAATTCTCCCTCTCGACCTTTGAAGGTAGCAAACTTAGTCAGAAGATTGGTTCTTTTCATCTGTATGCCTTTCTCAGTCCCATGCATTAGGCTAGTGAGCTCATCCCACATAGCCTTTCCGGTGTCATTGCAGTCAATGTTAGCATATATCTCATTGGGCAGGCTCTGAATGAGATAGGACTTGGCAAGAATGTCACCTCTGACTCGGTTGGCTTCTTCAGGGGTGAAGTTTGTTTCATCCTTTTCCACTATACCTCCTACAATAGGTGGATTACCATCAGGGACTGCTGGAATTTCAGTGTAGTACTTCACGGGTCCATTCTTGAGGGACTCCATGATTTGCTTGTGAAGAGGTTGCTTTGCCACAAAGTCTAGGAATCGTGACTTCCATTGCGAAAAGTCTCCACGGAACAGTACCGGAGGACGGGTATCGGACCCGATCGCTAATGCATCACGTGTGTTCATGATTAAAGATTGATTGTGGATCTTAAACCACTTAGTATGATCAGGTGAATTGGTTGGTGAAAGGTCTCAAGACTTGTGAAAATCTTGAAAATGATTCAGTTCTGGAGGTTGGGGTCTGATCTGGAGGTCAGGTTCAGATCTGAAAGTTGGATGTAGTGATGAGTATTGGGTGTCGGGTATTGAAGGAAGACTTAGAGAAATTCTGGAAACTCTAGTCTGCAGAAAGTACTTGACGCCCCAAACAAAATCCAAGTCTGAAGAGTAGACCCGCTACCCGATGCTTGAGGTCTGAAGAATCGATTTCACTAGAACCAGAACACAACGGATCCAGAGCAAGTGGCAGGCTCTGATACCAATTGTGGGTGCCAAATCAATCAAATCAAGAACGCTTAGATTTTATGTGATGTATATGCTAAGTACCAAGATCAAGATAGATTGCATTCATTGATATGATGAGAGAATCAAGGTGGAAGAGAAAGTACAAATGAGGTAAACTACTCCTATTTATACTAACTCTATGGACTAGGCTTTTTAGAATTAAATGGGCCTAAACACTTGGGCCTTTAATTAAAAATTACATAAATGACAACTAAGTTTAGACAATTACAAAATTGACACAACTAACAAATATTTCTAACAGGTCTAAAGCTTGACTCCGCTTACGGTTCATTTCTTTCCACGTCGGGCTAAAGACCCCTTCTTCTTTCTGTTTCCCTTCTTGGAAGTCCCTGGTACATTGGCAGTTGGCGCACTTCCATTTGATTCTACCGGTTTATCGACTACTTCCGCTTCCCTCGGTGTTGCATGTGGAAGGAGATGTCCATACTTTGTTTTGAAGGACTGAGTTGGATCATCATACGGCTCCCCAAGGTGTTACACCGGCTTTCCATTTGGATCAAAGAACATGCGTTTGTCACCATACCCCATACTAGTCACATGGTTGCACATGTCCACATTCATTTGTACCGTGTGTAAGAATGCCCTTCCAAGAATGATTGGAATTTTAGTGTCCTTCGGAAGGTCGGCCACAATAAAGTCCGTGGGGTAAATGAAGTTCCCAATGCAAACTTTGACACCTTCCGCAATCCCAAGTGGCTTCGTCATGTATCCATTTATGCCTCTATATTGTTATGCCGCCGGTACTATCTTTTTTATTCCACTTTTAATGCAACAACCAACAGGCATCATGTTAAGTGCGGCACCTGTATCAATTAAAGCAAGACCATTAAATTTTCCATGAATTGAAATAGGTAACCTATAACTCCCCGGATCTCCTTTGATTGGTAAAACGTAGGTGCACTTTGAGACATCCTCTCTTTCTTCCTTCTCTTCTACCTTTTCTTTTCTTTTTTTCTATCGGTGGGATCACAAGTTCCGCATAACCTGGTTGTTTGTCTTCCTCCTAATCCTTTTCATCCTCATCATCCATGTAGATTGGGTCACGGAATGCCAAATCATCGAGAGTGAAAGTAAGTCCTTCCGAAAGATCGGAATCATAGTCCGTGGCATAATCCGGCTCACTATCGCTATCGGATGGTACATACTTCTTCGTATAAATATCAGTCCATGATTTCTTTGGCACGCCATCAACCATCATTACCATTTTCGTAGCCTCCACCGTCGGATTAACTTGCATTTGTGTTGGAAGCTCTCCTTGCGTCCTCCCACATAGTGTTTGTGAGATTCGCCCAACCTTCATTTCCAAATTTTGGATTACACTTTGTTGATTACGTAGGTATGAGCTTACCTTTTCATTAATTTTCTTTGGAGAAGCGATGAATTGGGAGACTTGTTCCTCAAGAGATGCGTGCGATTCTCCTTACACCCTTTGTTGGTTTGGAGCAAAGAAACCAGGAGGCCTTTGGTTAAAGTTTCGGTTGTTCCACCTCCCTTGATAATCTCCCCGCTTAAGAAAGTTGACCTCCTCGGGTGTCATCATTGGCTTGTTTGGGTAAACTTTTGTGAGATGAGGTCCATTGCACTCCTCACAACCATCCTGCGAAGCATGAACAAATTTAGTTAGTTCATCTATCTTCTTTTCCAGATGGCGGCAATCTCATATGTTGGATCGAAATCGGTGGACACTTTTTCCAGAAAATTTAGGAACATGTAAACGCTTATCCGACTTCCAATCGATATTATGAGCCAACATATCCTCAAGGAAGTTGTTGTTGGGAATTATCACACAAATAATTAAGCACAACGGAAAAACTGATAATCCCCAATCGTAGATCCAACCTAAAATCCTACAGAGACAATTAATAGTAAGTTTAAGGTTCTTACCTTTAATGGAAGCTGGAAAGCTCGTGAGATAACACCGGTACTGCACTACCACGAGGTTTGCTGCTAGACCGCCTATGGATTTACCAGAAACACAAAATCTGTCTGATTTTGTGTCTGTGTGTGTGTTTATCAATTTTTAGGAGAGAGAGAGGGAGGAGTTTTTGGCTTTCTTTAGGCTTAAGATACTAAAAAATGAACTGAATAAACCATTAGGTTTATCCCATATTTATAATAATAAATATGGAAATTACCCAATGACACAAAGCCCGTCTGAATCAAAAAGCCCGATTGCTTTTTAAGACATTGCCATATATTAATTTATCCCATTAAAAAATATTTATCTAATATTTATTTAATCCAATAAATAGTAACCCATTATTTATTTTCTCTCTCTAATTAAGTAATTAAACTAATTAATTAATCCCACTCATTCAGTAAATCCAATTGACCTCTATTTGAGTGTGTAGCAGTGTGACCGACAAGTGCCTTATAACATTGGACACGGTAAACCCTGTTACTGTCTTGCACATAATGCCTTCAGACTCCCACTTGTGCTAGACAAGTAACTTTAGCTGTTACCATTAGCCTAAGGAGGTCCCTAGCCAGACACTTACGTTAACCAGGTTATAAGATCTGTTATATCCAGAGATACAATTCTCAATTGATTGTGCACAGGTTCATTCCTTTTACACGCGATATTTCTAAAGTGAGTTTTAGACATGGAGCGGAGGATTTCAATCTTACACTCAAGTATTTCCTGACTCTGATTTTGATTGCCTACAGTTACGGAACTTACCAAATAACAACTGTTATTTTATCCGAGCGTGTCCACGCGTTTCTGCCAATCTCAATCGTCAAGGGGCCCGGAAATATCTCCCTTTAAAAGAGGTGTAAATCCCTTTTGGACTATCTACATCTAGTCACACGGCTTCCGCTGCATCTAGTCATGCTCCGTATGGCCACCGTGTTACGGTGTAGCGTTAGAACATGCTAAGAGTACAACAGTCCTCATGTTTCTAGAACAAATATCTCAGGTCTAAGGACAACCTATCATCAAGTCAATACTCATGACATAGGCTCCATGGAGCAGACTTGAAAAACTGGTCACTTCTAATACCCAAACACTCTGATGAGTATCTACGAATGTTTCGTCACATCACTTGTGCTTTTATTCTTTACCTTGAATAAATCATCAAACATTCATAATTGTGTTACAGCCCTATTGTAATTCCCACCACGATAAGTAGCTACGGAAATTTTTATTTTTCTAACAAATATATTTTGTATAAAAATCATGGATATTTAAATATGCTAAAAATGATTTAATTTGAAACAATCATGAATATAAAAACCTCCTTCTTTCAAATACACGGTGAAATAATAAACCCTACATGATCTAATGTTTGAACCAAAAATCATAGCTACAATCAATAACATAAACTAGCTATCAGTATTTAGGTACTGCATCTCTACAGAATTAGCATGGACCTCGTGCTTCACTCTAGCTAGTGGCTTTGTCAGCAGATCTGCGACATTCTCGTCCGTTAGAATTTTGCATATTCTTACATCTTTTCTTCCAATGATCTCCCGGATGAGGTGATACTTCCTGAGTACATGTCCCGATTTGTGATGCTCTCTAGGCTCTTTTGCTTGTGCCACAGCTCCAGAGTTATCACAGTAAATATCCACAGATCTAGAGATACTGGCAAACACTCTCAGATCCGTGATAAAGTTCCTGAGCCAGACCGCTTCCTTTGCTACGTCTGAAGCTGCAATGTACTCTACCTCTGTAGTAGAAGTTGCTATCGTGTCTTGCTTTGAGCTCTTCCACGAGATCGCACCTTTGTTTAGGGTAAAAACATACCTTGACTGTGATTTAAAATCATCTCTGTCGGTCTGAAAACTAGCGTCTGTATAACCAGTGACACTAATTTCGTTCGCAGAACCTCCAAAGACCAAGAACATTTCTTTGGTCCGTCTCAAGTATTTGAGAATGTTATTGACAACCACCCAAATGGCCTTCACCTGGGTTTTGCTAGTATCTGCTGGTAACACTTATTGAGTAAGCAACATCGGGTCTGGTACATAACATTACTTACATGATCGATCTAATTGCAGAAACATATGGAATCGATTTCATCTTGTCCTGTTCTTGACTAGATACAGGACATTGTGCTTTACTTAGCACTATCCCATGTTGCATCGGGATAAATCCTTTCTTGGATTCATCCATCTTGAATCGTTTCAGGATTTTGTCAATGTATGTACTCTGACTAAGTCGGATAAGCCGTCTAGATCTATTTCTATAGATCTTTATACCAAGTATATAGGCAGCTTCTCCAAGGTCTTTCATTTGGAAACAGTTGCTCAACCAAGCTTTTACACTCTGTAAAGTTGGTACATTATTTCCAATTAGTAGAATATTGTCTACATATAAGACCAAGAAGGTTACTATGCTCCCACTGAACTTAGTGTAAACACGTGGCTCAAACTCACTTTTGGTAAAACCAATTCTTTGATTCACTCATCAAAGTGTAAGTTCGAGCTCCTTGATGCTTGCTTTAATCCATAAATGGATTTCAGCAACTTGCACACCTTATTATGATTCTTAGGATCTACAAACCCATCTGGTTGTAACATATAGACGTCCTCTATCAACTTCCCGTTAAGGAAGGCAGTCTTGACATCCATCTGCCAAATCATATAGTTGAAGTACGCTGAGATGGACATCAGAATCCTAAAAGATTTAAGCATGGCTACTGGTGAAAAAGTTTCATCATAGTCTATACAATGAGTCTGTGTGAAACCTTTTGCCACCAGCCTTGCTTTAAATGTGTGCACATTTCCATCCATGTCGGTTTTCTTCTTGAAAACCCATTTGTTCCCGACAGCTTTATAGTGTTGGGGCAAATCTGTCAACTCCCATACTAGGTTGTTGTAAACGGACTGCATCTCTGCCTTCATGGCTTCTAGCCATTGTTCAGACTCATTGCCTGAAACAGCATCTTCGTAGGATGTAGGCTCATTCAAATCTCCACTGTCTTGAGAGACTAGAAATCCAAGGCACCTATGTGGTTCCTGCCTAACTCTAGTAGATCTACGAAGACCATGTGTTTGCACTTCCTCAACCATTTCCGGTTGAGTCTCAACATGTTCTTGTTGAGTGACTGGCTCAACAATCGGTAAAGTGGTTTCTTCCTCTACTTCTTGTAGGTCAACATCATTTCTGGTATTCTCGAGACTTAGAAACTTGCCGTCCAAAAATTCTCCATTACGAGCCACAAATACTTTTTTCTCGCTAGGAGTCTAGAAGTAGTATCCCACTATGGTCATGGGATATCCTACAAAGAAACACTTATCTGATTTGGGTTTGAGTTTCTCTGAGGTTGTACGCTTAACGTATACCTCACAACCCCAAATCTTCATAAAAGACAACTTGGGTTTCTTTCCTGTCCACATATTGTATGGGGTCTTTTCCACCGATTTAGTTGGCACCTTGTTCAATATATGAGCCGCTGTTTCGAGCGCGTGTCCCCAGAATGACATCGGCAGCATGGAACAACACATCATTGATCGTACCATATCACGCACTGTACGATTCCTCCTTTTTGAAACACCATTCATCCAAGGTGTATACGGAGGTGTGAGTTGTGAAACAATCCCACATTCCATCAAATGATTGTCAAATTCTTGACTCAGATATTCTCCTCCACAGTCCGACCTCAAAAACTTGATCTTCCTATCAAGTTGATTTTGTACTTCATTCTGAAACTCCTTGAATTTCTCAAAAGCTTCAGATTTATGTCTTATTAGGTAGACATAACCATATCTACTGAAGTCGTTAGTAAATGTAATGAAGTGTTGATCGTATCATATCAAGCAATGTACGATTCCTCCTTTTTGACACACCATTCATCCGAGGTGTATACGGAGGTGTGAGTTGTGAAACAATCCCACATTCCATCAAATGATTATCAAATTCTTGACTTAGATATTCTCCTCCACGGTCCGACCTCAAAAACTTGATCTTCCTATCAAGTTGATTTTGTACTTCATTATGAAACTCCTTGAATTTCTCAAAAGCTTCAGATTTATGTCTTATTAGGTAGACATAACCATATCTACTGAAGTCATTAGTAAATGTAATGAAGTACCGGTATCCTCCTCTTTCCTCATGAGTGAAAGGTCCACACACATCTGTGTATATGACTTCTAACAGTTCTTTGGCCCTTTCATTATCTTTGTTGAAAGGTCGCTTTGTCATTTTTCCGGATAAACAAGATTCACTATTGTCAAATGATTTAAATTCCAAAGATTCTAGAAGTCCTCTCTTCTGGAGTTATTTATGTGTCCAAGCCGACAATGTCAGAGGTAAGTCTGATCGTCAATATCCTTGGATCGTTTACTTATATGATAAATTTCATCATTCGTTTCTTGTGGATTTAATACATATAGACCACTAATCGGAGTTGCTTTGAAATAAAAGATATCATTTTTAAAGCAATAAATCAATTTATAATCATATTTATAATAAAATCCATGGTCTAGTAATAAATCGAAAGAAATAATGTTTTTGATCATTTTAGGAACATAGTAACCATTTTCAGGTTCCAAAACTAGACCCGAGGGTAAACTAAGACTGTAAGATCCCACTGCTTCAGCTACAAGCATCGTGCCTTCACCGACTCATAGGTTTGAACGATCCTTCCTCAATGTCTCCCTTCTTCTGAATCCTTGTAAATGATTACAAATGTGGTTGCCACTGCCTGTATCAAGTACCCATGATTCATAAGAAGTGATCAAGCAATCTATCATAAAGATACCTGGTGCAATGGGTAAACCAATGTCTATCTGGTCGATGTCCATCGAGTGAGGACAAATATCCTTGCTATCGCATTCTGGGAAACTCAGATCTCCCAACTCGTCAATCCAACTACTCTCCATGAGCTCAGCTGCCACTACAGGCTTTGGCTCCAAGCTGGCCAAAATATCTTCATGGACATTTGCCACATCCATCTTTGGTTCTCCCATGTACTCACTAGCTGTGACACGTATCTCTTTCGGGAGTGAGAACCACATGAGATAGAACAGTTCCTCCTGAACCATCTTGTATCCCATTTGTGACAAACTTTTAAAGAGCCTCCTCATTTCTAGGAGATGATCTTTAACGGATTGACCACTTTTCAGCTTTAGTGAAAAGATTTCCTGCATGATTAGGTACTTCCCACAATTCCTATAAAAACCAACCTGGTACTCTATATCTTTCATGACCTCGTGGCAATATTCTCAAATCGGCCGTGAACTCGGGCGTGGTAGAAAAAGATTGAATTGACATTACGTCTGATTCATCAGCCATAAATTTAAAATATTCAGCAAAGTTCTTTTCACGAGCATTGCATGCAGGCCATTTCTCAATCACAGTCGTCATCGCCGGCGACGACAATGGTGAAAACAACCACCATCGTCGCCACCACTAGGCATACGATGACGACAGCAGCAAGTGCCACCACCACCACCGCTGCCCGGCAAAACAAAACACAACCACCGCCATCACACGGCTATGGTGTGGCCGGCGATCGTAAATAACAGCCGCCGCCACCACTCTGCTGTGGTGCGGCCGACGATGGAAAAACAACAGCCACGGCCGTTTCCGTGGTGAGGCTGTTAGAACTATATTTAGAGAATAGTTGAGGGACTTGTTTTGTAATTTCTTTACTTTTAGGATTGGGGTATAAATATCCCAATGTCTTGTATTCTAAAGTAAACTTTTCCAGAATATGAATGACATGTGACTTTATGCTCTCAACATTCTCTCTCTCTACTCTCTCTCTCTCTCTACATGATATCATGATTCTCTCACTAGATTCTTCATGATTGTGAATTGATCATGTTGGATTAGTTCATCATTTGTACTTACAAGTGGTATCAGAGCTGGATTTGCTGATTTGAAGAAGGATTATCAAGTCAATTTGTTGAAGACTTGAAGAAATATGGAGAAAACTTGAAGAATTTCACTTTAGAGTAAAATAGATATCATATTGCTTGATTATTAATGAAATTGAGTGTAGTTTCATGATTTTATCCAGTTTTATGCATTAGTAGTGATATTCGATCATTAGAAAGTGAGCATATTTGATTTTTGAGTCAAAATAAGCTGGAAAATGAAGAAATTCGTAGATTTTTGAGTTTGTTCTTATGTCTCGAGTCAAGATGTTCTTATGTCTCAAGTGGAAGTTCGATTTCGAGCCTGAAAGTTGTATTTCGAGCCTGAAAGTTCAAGTTCGAGTCTTAGAATTGTGTATTTCGAGCCAAAAGTGTCAAGTTTCAAGCATAGTCTAGAATGTCTCGAGCAACCTTGATGTTTCGAGCATATTCTTGTATGTCTTGAGCCATCCTTGTCTAAATTTGTATTTCGAGTCAATCTGTCAAGTCTCGAGCACATTCTTGTATGTCTCGAGCCATTCTTATCTAAAGTCGAGTCAAATTAGAATCTTCTCTCAAGACATGTCTCATGTCATGTTTCGAGCCATTATCTCGAGCTGAATTAGAGTGTCTCGAGCGTGTATAATATCTCGAGTCACATATCTCGAGCTGAGTTTGTGTCTTTGCATGTTCAAATCAAATCTGTATTTCGATTCAGAGTCAGTAGTCTTTCGAGTCAACTTCAATTGTTCGAGTCAATCTAGTTTGTCAAAGTCAGTTGTTTCGTTTTGATTTTTCTTCTAAAATCAGTATTAACGGTCCTATAAAAGATGATGAACATCAAGAACAAAAGAGATGATATGTCGATGGGGTCAGAGACAAAAGCCCCAGTTTTGTTTAAAGATGAATATGAGCTTTGGGTTTCAAGGTTTAAGTTGTATATCCAGCGAAAGGATAATGGGTATGAGATTTTACAATCCATTATGCATGGTCCAAAGCCGTTACCAAAACATACACTAACAAGTGGAGAGGAAGTACCCAGGAAGGTTAATGACTTGAATGCATAAGAAAAAGCTCTATATAAGATTGATATGGATGCTTTCAACTATCTGGTACAAGCTATTCCCAACGAAATTTATCGTAAACTAGATAGTTATGATGAGTCTGCTAAGTCAATCTGGGATCAACTTCAGAAAATAATGATGGGTTCTAAAGTAGGGAATCAGATGAGAATCACGAGTCTAATGGATAAATACGAGAACTTTAAGATGAAAGAGGATGAAAATCTAGAAGATACATATGACATGTTTGTGGAGTTGATAAACAACATGAAGAAGAATGATATAGTCAGATCAGAGATGGATTGTATTGTAAAGTTTCTCAATAATCTGTCATCAGTTTGGAAACCGTTTTCAAGATTTGTGAAACAACACAAAGCTTTGCAGAAGCTCAAGATGCATGAGGTGTATGAGAATCTAATATTGTTTGAAGAGGAGGTGAATGAAGGAATAACTGGATGGAAGAAGCAAGAGAAGAGTGAAGCTAATACTTTAGCTTTACTTGCTGAGAAGGAGAAAAGTATGAAGAAAGTACGGAAAGGTAAGGCTAAGACGTTTGAGATCTATGAAGATGAAGAGGAAGATGAGAAAGAAGAATATGATGAGAATGAAATAGATCAGATGTTTCAACATTCAGTTATTGAGTGTGAACAAATTCGAACTGAACATTAGTCTCAAAAGGTTGAAATTGATTTTTTGACCATTAGTCGGAATGAGGAAAAAGAAAATGTTTCTAATCTAAATAAGAAAATTTCATATCTCGATCTGAAACTCCATAAAATAGGTCAAACAGAACATACAGTTTTCTTAAACCGACGACATGAGTTTCGTGATTTTTATTTCAAAGAAGGTCTTGGATTTAAAAATCCAAATTATTTGAAAAAGATTCTTAATGATAGACCTGCATATTATAGTTTTGATGAATTGCTAATGAGCAGAAGATTTCCTATGTTAAAGGGTGATCAAATGAAGGAAGAATTTATAGAAGTACAAGAAATGAAGAAACATGATCCCATGTATCTTGATCCAAAATATCACAGGGTTGATTTTCTTTATAATGATACTACACTAAAGATCAAGTCAAGTTCATCTGTAGATTCTCCTGTAACTTTTGTCTATCTTGAATTCCAAAGTGGTGTAGTCAAACCATATGTGTCTACATTGGATTTGGAAAACAAGGTTTCATTACTTGAGATACAAATCGAGGATTTCGAAAATCATATTGAATGTTTTGTGAAACAAATTGAGGATTTAACATTACAAAATGCAAAACTTCAATCTGAATCAAAGAATCTCTTAACAAATTTGTCTGATTCTCAACAAAAGTTTCATGAGGGTATAGATGATGAACAACAGGAAGTCATTCGTGTAGTAAATTCTGATGGGTATGTTGAATTTAAAGAACATTCAACAATGTTACCTGATGATGTTGAAGTTCCTTACAGTGGTGACAATCTTGATCTTAGTCAACCAGTGAGAAGTGATAATATCTCTTTTAAGTCAATCTCTGATACAACATCTCAGGTGCACACTCAGAATGAGTCTTCTACAATTGATTGTTCCCAAAATAACCTTGACGTAAATGGAAATTCACAGGGATTAGTATCTTCATTTCCAAAGTTTTCTTCCGCTTTATTATCTGAATCAAAACGTGCAGTCTGTCATTTTCATGATGAAATATCTTATTTAGAAAAGAAACATTTTCAAGAAAAGCGGTCATTTCAAAATACCATTCATCAATTAAAGACTGAGTTGTCATCTCAAAAGTGTGATGCAAAATTTTGGTACAGTAAGTGTAAAACCTTAACAAAGAATTATGATAGACTAGTCGAAAGACTGCCTATATATGAAGAAGGTCTTCACTATGCTGGTAAAAACCAAAAGATTGTACCTACTCCTGTAACTCATGAGTACATAAACAATGTTCAGTTTTCTCAGGGTGTAAAAGCTATGTTACAGAAATTTCAGCATCAAATAAACTTGAAAAAGAAAAATTTAACGTAGCTCTCCCTGAGAAACATGTTGAGCAATCTGGTTCAACAAATGTTCCACTGAAACCATTTGATATATGTGCTAACACATCTACAGGGTCATCTACACATGTGAAGAATGAGAAGCCAAGACAGCAGAATTTCAAGAAGAAGAATATTAAGAATTTAGATGTTCATGTGATGTATTCATCTAGAAAGTTTTCAGATTCTACTTTGAGAAACAAAATGAAGTCTATCAATAATGTACCTTCTAAAAATAAATCAATGAATAAAAAGACTTCTTCTTCTGTTTCTCAAACTATCAATGCAAAATCTGATGAAACTCATACTGGATCTAAATTTGTTAATATTCTTTCTTCTTCTACTCCTGCCTTTGTTCCATATCATGTTTTTCTTAGGCTTAGCAGATTTAAGCAGATTTGGGATCCCATATATGGTGTTGTTAAACATGTTAATCTTCCAGGACCCATTCTTAAATGGGTTCCTAAATCTCATTAATTTAATTATTGCAGGCTAGTCCTAAATGGTACCTTGATTCTGGGTGTTCCAAACATATGACTGGAAGGAATGAGCTCCTCTTTAATTACAAAGAAGAGTATGGAGGTTCCATCAAATTTTGCAATAATGATCTTGCACCGGTAGTAGGTCAAGGAGATATTGTTTGTAATAATATTACAATTCAAAATGTAGCACATATCGTTGGTTTAAATCATAACCTCTTCAGTATTGGCAAATTTTGTGATAAAGATCTGGAAGTTAATTTTAAATAGCGTCGATGTGCTGTCAGAACTGAAGAGGGTAGAGAATTATTGGTTGGCTCTCGTCGAACTAATCTCTACTCTATAAAACTTCGACATATGCTTGCAAAGAATCCTAAGTGTTTAATCTCAAAAACTTCGTTACACCAATCTTTACTCTGGCATCGCAGACTTTCTCATTTGAATTACAGATACATTGATAGGTTGGTCAAACAACAATTAGTATCTGGAATTCCAATGATTAAGTTTGGTACTGAACAAATGTGCTCTGGATGTGTTCAAGGCAAAATGAAAAGAGCATCTCATCCTCCCAAACCTGAACAGGGTTCTAAGTCTCCGTTGAGTCTCATTTATATGGATTTATGTGACCCAATGAAAACCGTTACTCTAGCTGGTAGGAAGTACGTTTTAGTCATTGTTGATGAGTTTTCAAGGTATACTTGGACAAAATTTTAAAAAACAAGGATGAAACTTCTGAGTTGATAATCAATTTCATCAAAGCGGTTCAAGTACAGCTTAAATTACCGGTTCAGTCTGTCTGAACAGATAATGGAACGGAGTTCAAAAATCAAGTGCTTAAAGGTTTTTATAATTCCTTAGGGATTACTCAAACATTTTCTTCTGCACGAACTCCGGAACAAAATAGGGTAGTTGAACGTCGCAATCGCACATTAGTTGAGGCTGCACGGTCAATGCTTGCTCAAAGTCAACTACCTCAGTATCTGTGGGCTGAAGCTGTAAATACAGCTTGTTATACTCAAAATAGATCTATCATTCATCGGAGATTTGGAAAAACACCTTATCATCTATTGTTTGGGAGAATCCCAAATATTGATTATTTTAAAGTGTTTGGGTGTCCTTGTTTTGTTCTTAACGAAACTGAGAATCGTGGGAAATTTGGAACAAAATCATATGAGATGATCTTTGTTGGTTATTCTGATTGCTTAGTAGCATACAGAGTACTGAACAAGAAGTTAAGAGTGGTGTACGAAAGTGTAAATGTTAAATTCGATCCTCTTATTGAGATTTCTTCATCTACATCTATTAGTGCAGATCTTTTGTCTAACAATGTTGTGATCACATATTCATCTTCTTCAGCTTCGTCCTCAACTAATCCTTCCGCTTCTACAGCTGAGTTAGATCTTTTGTTTGAATATTTTTATGATGATTTGTATGGCTCTAATCAAGTTTCTCCTTCTACTACAGGTTTATCTACTCCTTCATCAAGTTCTACTTCTACTTCATCTGAAGTCAATCATGTATCTTCTCATGCTGCACCTGAGTTGAATATATCTAAATCTACTACTGTGTCCTCTCCTATGTCAGAGACTATCCTTACTCCACGTATTCCGGATTCTGATATGTTAGATACTTCCTCTTCTGATCATCCAGATCCTGTATCTACTTAACATGTATCAGTTGATGTGCTCCCTGATCATAGCATTGTGAATGAACAAACACCTTTACCTCATATTGCCAAGTGGACTAAAGATCATCCGATTGAACTCATTACTGGTGATCCTACATCAAGTGTTCAAACACGAGCAGCAACAGCTAATGAATGCAATTTCTCTGTCTTCTTAAGTTCTATAGAACCAACACGTTTATCCGATGCTTTACAAGATCCTAATTGGGTTAGTGCTATGCAAGAAGAACTTAATCAATTTTCAGCTCTTAAAGTATGGCGGTTAGTAAAGTTACCTGATCATAAGTCAGTCATCGATACTAAATGGTTATTCAAGAATAAGAGAGATCCAAATAACATCATTGTCAGAAACAAAGCACGTCTTGTGGCTAAAGGATATCGTCAACAGGAGGGTATTGATTATGATGAAACATTTGCTCCTGTTGCACGACTTGAGGCTATTCGCAGGTTTCTTGCTTATGCTGCTTACAAAGATTTTACAGTTTTCCAGATGGATGTTAAGACAGCTTTTTTGTATGGACACTTGAAAGACGAGGTTTATGTGTCTCAACCAGAAGGTTTTGTAGATCAAGAGCATCCCGGTTATGTCAATGTTATAGACAAAGCATTATATGGACTGAAACAGGCACCACGGGCCTGGTATGATGAATTATCTAAACATCTGTTGTCTAAGGGTTTCAAGAAGGGCTCGGTTGATTCCACATTGTTCTTGATGAAAGAAGGAGAACATATAGTGGTTATTTAGATTTATGTTGATGATATTATTTTTGGATCCACAAGCCAGGAGTTGTGTAAAAAGTTTGAGATGGTAGTGACTGAAGAATTCAAGATGAGTATGATGGGTGAGAGAAACTTCTTTCTTGGATTACAAGTGAGACAGTTTTCAGATGGCATTTTCATAAATCAATCTAAGTATATCTTTGACTTACTCAAGAAATATGATATGTCTGGATGTAATTCGATTGGTACTCCAATGGCTACTGGGAACTCAATTGGTTCAGATCATGAAGGAAAGGATATTGACGTAAGGAATTATTGAAGTATGGTTGGTTCTTTAATGTATCTCACTGCCAGCAGACCTGATATCATGTTTGCAACTTGTGTGTGTGCTAGATATCAAGCTAAGCCTAAAGAGTCTCACTTAGCTGCAGTCAAACGCATCTTTCGCTACTTAAAGGGCACACCTTACTATGGTATTTGGTATCCAAAAGGTCTTGGCTTTGAACTTCAAGCTTATACTGATGCTGATTATGGTGGGTGCAACATGGATCGAAAGAGTACATCTGGTCATCTACAATTCTTGGGTAACAAATTAGTCTCGTGGGCATTCAAGAAGCAACAATGTGTGTCTACCTCTACTGCTGAATCTGAATATGATGTTTCTGCAAGTTGTTGTTCCCAAGTTCTTAGGATGCACTCACAACTTCGTGATTATGGTCTTGAATATAAGAAGATCCCCATTTATTGGGACTCAAAGAGTGCCGTAGCTATTTCAGCTAATCTAGTTTAGCACTCAAAAACCAAGCACATAGACATCAGGTATCATTTTTAAAGGATAATGTGGAAAAAGAGAATATTGAGCTGTATTTTGTGAATACTGAATTTCAACTTGCAGATTTATTCACTAAGGCTTTAGATGAGAAAAGGTTTAAATATCTCATCTCTAGACTTAGAATGATTGACAGAAAGATTTAAGTATTCGGTATTCTATATTTCTTTATATATATAGAATGTTGATGGAATACTGATTCCAGTATGGTCATCTATTTTCTATGTATATCTTGCAATACAGTATATTTGTTCATGTTTTTGTCTTTCTGTCTCAAGTTGTTTATTTTTTGTTATTTCACTTTCTCTTTTTCATTGGTTACTAATGTATCTGTTCAAAATGCATTCAATTGTCAAGGGGGAGCTTATATGATACTGGGTAGTACAGCTACTGTGGTTATGACTTTACAGGTAAATTCAGGTATGCTAAGTTTATGCAGACTTGTAGGGGGAGTACACATGAATTGATGAGATTCTTATGTCTCGAAATGGATCTCCAGTTATTTGTATTTTTCCCCGAGACATGTTACTCGAGTCTAATATCTAGAATATGAGTATTGTATGTTGCTCGAGACATGTTACTCGAGACATGTATCTCGAGTCAGCTCGAGTCTTTTCATGCATTCATGTACCTTAAGTAGTCTCGAGACCATTATCTCGATTTCATATAAATGTCTCGAGTGGTTGATTCGAGACATGTATATCACGTTGTCTCGAAACTACTATCTCGAGTGTATACGAATGTCTCGAGTGGAGGTTTAAGCATCTGTTATTTTGTCTTCATTGGCTCGAGACATATATTTCGAGTCATAGAATGAGACTTGTATGTTTCACTTGCTCGAGACTTGTATCTCGAGTCTTGTCTCGAGATATATCTCTCGAGTCATAGACTGAGAATCGTATGTTTCTCTTGCTCGAGACTTGTCTCGAGACATATATCTCGAGTCCTAAATTGAAACTCAAATGGTTTTCTCGAGACATGTATCTCGAGTCATGTCTCGAGATATATATCTCGATAAAGTGGGCCGTCTATAAATCAACGTACAAAAGGATTACGGCTGATTACATGATTATACGATCAATAATTCATGTGCCGACTTGTCTCTCACATCAACTGTGTGTCACTTAAAACCTACACCCTCTTATCTAGTTTGCGACGATAATGACATCCCCACATACTTCTGTCCGTCGCTAATTCTTTTCACTCTCATTAACTAATTTGTCACAAAAAGTCATGTACTTACGTATCTTTTTGACAATTTAATATGTCATACTATTAGAATGCACTTGTTGTTTTCGTTTTCGTTCTTCTTCATGCGACACACACACACACACACACACACACATATATATATATATATATAATATATACATAATCATATCTGTTATTTTTTTACCTATTTAACAAAACCCATACCCTTTTAACTAACTCAACACTATCAACACAAGATAACGATGTTGCTATTCGTCTATAATAATACGACAAGCTTGGTAAATCTAAATTCAATCGATCCGAAAAGGGCTTACCTGGCCAAAGACGAAGACAATTGACGTCCGATTAGATGGCGACGTCACGTAGAACCGGATCCAAAAGCTACCGGCGTTGGCTTGCCGGTGATCGATCACAGTGACGGCGGGGAAGATTGTCTACGTTCGAAACACGTTGTTGAATAGCGCAGGTGATTGATCACGACACCGGCACCAACAACCAGTGATAATAGCTCTCGTCGGCGTTGTAACTCGTAACGGAAAAGCGGTCGCCGGCGTCGAAACTGGGGTGGGAGGAACTGGGGTGGCGCAGATGGTGGCTAACGATAAGGAAGGTCTTTGGTTGTGGTTATCGACGTTACGGCTGCTAGGGTTTGCTTGGTAATCTATTTAACTTAATAATGGAGATTTATGTCTATTATATAATACATACATATCATCTAATTATTTGCAGCCGATTACTTGATAAAACTAGATAATTATGCCATACATTCACTCTTAGTCCTAATTCATTTAAAAAAAACATTATAACCTCCAACTTCTTATTGATATTTAAATAAGCTACTAAAATCCTTCAAATAAATCGAAATATAAGTGGGGTGTTACAACTCTCCCCAACTACTACGTTTTCATCTCCGAAATTCACACTGCAAATAAATCTTGAAAGTTGCTACGCATATCAGCATTCAGTTTCGAGGTCCAAACTGTAGCACGACGTTTTTTTTTTTTGCCACTACATTTTGACCATCCTTATGTACGGGGTTCAGTCTTGGATAACTAAATTGTTCTTTGATACAAAGTAACCTCTAAATCATACTTGTCTGACAGGAGGAATGGCAGTAAAACCCTCTGGGATTACATTCAAATTTCACTAATACCTAGCACCTCTGCAACTATCAAATCCCTTATATATTTATTTTTTGTAACTGGCCATCATTATGTATGCCAAGTACTAAACGCATCTACCCAAATACTTCTCTCGCCCTTGATACTTAATTCTCCCCCACTAGGTTTCCACTCAAACTCATTGGCGCTCGCATTATATCATGGCCTGGAGACGGCCAACCAATCTATCCTGACTATCACGTTGATCTCCTTTAGCCTAATTGGTATTAAATCTGTAGGAACCTCAATTCCACTGATCTCTATCACCTATCCCCTAAACACGTTGACCACATTCTGAACGTTGTCATCTGCTGATTCAACTGCTAGAGGTCTGTCTAGTTTTCCGAGTGTATGGTCAAGGCCTTTAAAAAAGGTATGTAACATAAAGGAACGGCTCGCCCCTGAATAACTACAACTAAGGCAGAAAAGAAATCCACTAGAAACGTACCTGACCGTCAAAACAAATCTCTATAGGAACTACTAGACAGATAAAAGGTAAGGGATTATGGTACTTAATTAAGATATACCTGAAACCATGTCTGGTGCAGCTCTGGCTTCTTCTGCAGTGAGCTAGAAAGCCCTGCCTCGGCTCGCTGTAACATCCCAAAAGCCTAAACTGTTTTTTTTGTTATTATTACTATTTATTTTTTTATGTAAAACTAGATAAAAAAAATTTTAAATAAAGGAGAATAGATAGAGATAGCTAGTTAGGTGAAGATAAGGTTAAGGGTAGCATAAGTACCTCACCCTAGCCTATCCCCTTTCTTATCTCTTTACTTTTTTAGTTGAAGAGAGAGAAAAGAAAGAATTGAGAGAGAGAGAGAGAGAGCTGCCGAGAGTGAGGGAGAAGAGGGGGAGTTCGCCGGAAATAGCTCGCCGGAGGGAGAGTGAGAGCACGTCGGGAGAGGGTGGAGACCAGTTGGCGTGCGTGTAAGATAACCACTCTTTTTTTTTCGTGTGGGTTAAGGGTTGGTATCGCGTTTTCCGATGACAACTCTCGGTGGTGGTGCACGCCGGCCTTGGCCGGCGACGCCGTGACTAGAGTTGAGGCGACCGGCGGTTCATCCGACGGCGGAGACGGCCGTGTCGGGTTGGTACGGCTGCCGGTTTCGCTCCGGCTGCTAATGTGGGTTTCCACGCCGGTGTTAGACGTCGGCGGTGGTAGGTTTTAGATCGCCGGAGACAGCCGGTTGGTGTTGGTCGTGGTCGTGGCAGCGCTCGGTGCTGTTGTTGCTGTGGTTGTTATCCACACCGGCGAAGGCCGGCTGTGGTGTGTGGTTGTTATCCACACCGGCGACGGCCGGTTGTCGTGTTTGGTTTCGTCCCGCACCGGCGACGGCCGGCTGTGGTGGTCTTCTTGCGTAGCATCGGCGCCGGCCGGCTGTAGTAGTTGTTATGGTCGGCTACGGCAACAGACGCTGATGTGGTGCATACGCCGGCCTCCCGGCTACCGCTGTTGATGTTTGTGGGTCTGGCGACGCGGCGGCGAATGGCCGACACAGTTGTTGGTGCGCGGCGGTTGTCTGCCGTGGCGTTTGCGCGGCGGCGGCGACCTGCTGCCGTTAGGCCGGTGAGCCGGCGAGATCCCGTGGGTTGTCCGACGGCGATTAGCTGCTGTCCGGCGAGCCTCGCAGCGGTTGCTTGGCATTTGTCCGGTTGGGTGTTAAGGAACGGTACGAGGCGAGTCGCGGTCAAACTGTGTGAAACCCTTTCGTTTTGTCGTTTAATAAATGCGTGGGTTTAGTTACATTTATCGTTGACCATGTGAGTTATTGACTTTCGAGAAGTGTTGAGACCGAGATAGAATCGTAACTTTCGGTTAAATATTTACAGATTTATCTTGGTGACTTGTTGTTTGTTGCCTTAACTGCTAGCGAGGTGAGTTTCACTATATGTGCTTACTTTAATATGGATGTATGTATGCATAATAGTGTATGAAAGGGAACCACATGCCCTTGATGAGTTATGGGGGCGGACTCGCGTCCTAAGCTGGCGAGAAAAAAGAACCACATGCCCTTGATGAGTTGTGTGGGCAGATCCGTGTCCAAAGCTGGCGGAAATTAGTATGTTCTCATGAGAATAATTGTCATGATATTTTGATATGATATATGGTATTTGATTTGTTGTTGCGAACTTGATGGTACCGTTATGGTGCGTGCGTGCATGGTAATGCTAGGTACGTATACTGCTTGCTCACTAAGCTTATACCTTACCATTTTGTTGTTTCCCTTTTTCCAGGTTCGGGATCAAGTGTGGACAAGGGCAAGGCCCCGGTTTGACTCTAGTTTCCGATAGCAATTTGGACATTTTACGATTATTATTATTTTTTTTACTTAATTATTTAATTCGGGATGACTGTAATAATTTTATGTATTGCATTTATAAAACCTTTACGCTTAATTCTATTAAAATTGTAATAAATTAGATATTTTCTTTAAAATTTAATAGTTATTTGTGTTTTAAAATTTTGGTGTTACAACTTGGTATCAGAGCCTTGGTTTAAGAGAGTCAGCACATACGCTTGCGAGTGTGTGTGTGGTTGGACTTAAACTAGTAGTTTTTCTTAGAAAAGAAAACTTTAACAAGAGTCGGAAGCGTCGGCTAGAGTTTCAAAACGGGGGTGAGCAATACTTACTTTACCTTTTTTTTATACTGTTGATAAATTGTTGTGGCGATAAATTGAGCGTTGAATTTGATGCTAATAATTGTGTGGCATGCTATGTGTAAAATAGGAATATTTGTGAAATTAACTGTTGCACTAGTCCTTGGATTGGGATTTTGAGGATGGTACCAAGACCCAGTCTATACAATGATAATTTGGTAAGGGATCTCTAGGCATGTTCTCGACGGATTGTTGTCTAGCGACCCTGAACCAATTGTCATTACGGGTTGGTTATAGTAGTACGGCCCAAATAATAGTACTACTACAAACACCTGTATGGATTAGGATTTGGTTAAATCTTGGTAAACTCAACAAATGGACTAGGGTTGGGAACTTGTAGCCATGTAATGGTTAGGATGACTATGAGGTCAATATATATATATATATTGTAAGCAGAGGCACTTATTAGTCGTTAGGGTTGCATGCGCACTAACGACCAGTAGTAAGCCATGTGTGAGCATTATATGTGTGTTAGGGAGTGCAGTAAGACACTCTAACTAGGGTTAACTGTGTGACCCATGGTATAAACTGTTCCTAAACTTTTGCTTAAACGTTCAGTATGGTGGTTACCAGAAGGAATTCGGGTAGCGAGGAGCCTGAGACTCCAGACTTGCGGGATATCATCACCTCGCAGATTACTGAGACTATGCAGCAGATTCTGCCAGGATTATTTGCCCAAATGAAGGACGAGGTCCTTCAGGCTGTGGATTAGAGGATTGACATGGCTTTTGCTTCTCATGGGTCGCCGTTAGGGAGCAACAATCAGGCCCAGAGTCGGGCCAGCACTTTCAAGGATTTCATGGCGTGTCAACCGCCACACTACGAGGGTCGGAAGGACCCTATCGCATGCTCTCGTTGGATTGCCGCGGTCGAGGGTGCTTTCCGTACTTGCGGTTGTCCAGAGGGGATGAAGGTGCTCTACGCTGCGAATCTGCTACAAGACGCTGGTAAGGATTGGTTGGGCTGATACTGAAGAGCCACACGGAGGAGCAGATATCGGCGATGACTTTGGAGGCTTTTAGAGAGCTGTTTAAGGAGCAGTTTGCACCGCGGATCGAGAGAGAAAGGATCATGACGAAATTCCTGAAGCTGGCACAGACTACGGAGACGGTGAACGAAATCACCGATCAGTTCCTGGAGAAATCTTTATTTTGTCCTGATTATGTGGGTAACGAGACGATGAAGATGTACCGTTACCAGGGGGTGCTGAAGCCCGAGATTAGAGAGTTCGTGAGCACGGCGACGTGCAAAATCTTCAATGAGATGGTCGAGAAGGCGCGAGCGCGGGAGGTGTTCCTCAAGGAGCAGCAGCATGGAAAGCGAATGGCGAAGCAATCGATTGTACCGGTGAAGAAGTTTAAGGGGCCGAGGACTGATGGCAGGAGAGTTTTTAGCGGGTGCACCAAATGCGGGAGGAACCACCAGGGCGAGTGCCGGCTACCTGAGTCGGTGTGTTTTAAGTATGGCAAGCCGGGCCACAAGAGTAGGGATTGTGGGGTCGCCCCGAAGACCTGCTTTCATTGTTATCAACCTGGGCACATCAAGCCCAATTGTCCGAAGCTGGCATCGGCCCAGCCACAGGTTCAGGCACCAGCTCCTGCCACACTCCGCATCACCGATGGCTCCACCGGGAAGAAGGGTGGATCTTCGACCAGCCGCAGTAGAGCTTTCGAGATGACGGCCGAGGAGGCTCGGTCAGCACCGGATGTGGTTACAGGTACACCTTACTTTATGTCAATTGAACTGTTTGATGTCGGGATCTGCTTATTGTTTGCTTTTAAGATACGTGTTGGTGTTTATCTGTGTTTTTAAACGTTATTTGTTGAACTTAGGCGTCTTTCCCGTGAATGAAAAATCTGCTTTAGTTCTCTTTGATACGGGAGCTACCTGGTTGTTCGTGTCTAGTGCTTTTTGCAAGGACTTTCGGCTAGAGCGGGGCAAACTAGCCAGTCGTTTTGTGATCGATATAGCGGCTGAGGAGGTGAGAGTCTGTGAGGATGTCTACAGAGGCTGCACTATAGTGATTCATGGGGTTCCTTTTAGTATCGACTTGATACCCACCCCCATGAATGGGATCGACGTGATAGTTGGAGTTGACTGGATGCTTCGGAACCACGGCACGGTAGTTTACACGGAATAGCTAGTCCACATCCAGAACCCAAGTGGCGGAGAGCTCGTGGTATACGGCAAGGGGCGGAGGAATCGGCTAGCGTTCTGTTCGGTCGTAAAGGCACGGAGGTGGCTTCAGCGTGGATGCACGGGATACCTGGCGTATGCGGTGACTAGCCAGGCAGAGGATCAGAAGTTGTCAATTCCTGACGTTCCTGTAGTGAGCGAGTTCCCTGATATGTTCCCAGAGGACCTACCGGTTTCTCTGCCTGATAGGCAGGTTAAGTTCGGGATCGACTTGATACCCTGAGCAGCCCCAGTTGCAAGCACTCCGTACCGATTGGCGCCACCCGAGCTGCAAGAGTTGGCTAGTCAGTTGCAGGAACTCTCGGAGTAGGGGTTCATCCGTCCGAGTAGCTCGCCGTGGGGTGAGTTTCGGTTAAATATTTACAGATTTATCTTGGTGACTTGTTGTTTGTTGCCTTAACTGCTAGCGAGGTGAGTTTCACTATATGTGCTTACTTTATTATGGATGTATGTATGCATAATAGTGTATGAAAGGGAACCACATGCCCTTGATGAGTTATGGGGGCGGACTCGCGTCCTAAGCTAGCGAGAAAAAAGAACCACATGCCCTTGATGAGTTGTGTGGGCAGATCCGTGTCCAAAGCTGGCGGAAATTAGTATGTTCTCATGAGAATAATTGTCATGATATTTTGATATGATATATGGTATTTGATTTGTTGTTGCGAACTTGATGGTACCGTTATGGTGCGTGCGTGCATGGTAATGCTAGGTACGTATACTGCTTGCTCACTAAGCTTATACCTTACCATTTTGTTGTTTCCCTTTTTCCAGGTTCGGGATCAATTGTGGACAAGGGCAAGGCCCCGTTTTGACTCTAGTTTCCGATAGCAATTTGGACATTTTACGATTATTATTATTTTTTTTTACTTAATTATTTAATTCGGGATGACTGTAATAATTTTATGTATTGCATTTATAAAACCTTTACGCTTAATTCTATTAAAATTGTAATAAATTAGATATTTTCTTTAAAATTTAATAGTTATTTGTGTTTTAAAATTTTGGTGTTACAACTTGGTATCAGAGCCTTGGTTTAAGAGAATCAGCACATACGCTTGCGAGTGTGTGTGTGGTTGGACTTAAACTAGTAGTTTTTCTTAGAAAAGAAAATTTTAACAAGAGTCGGAAGCGTCGGCTAGAGTTTCAAAACGGGGGTGAGCAATACTTACGTTACCTTTTTTTATACTGTTGATGAATTGCTGTGGCGATAAATTGAGCGTTGAATTTGATGCTAATAATTGTGTGGCATTCTATGTGTAAAATAGGAATATTTGTGAAATTAACTGTTGCACTAGTCCTTGGATTGGGATTTTGAGGATGGTACCAAGACCCAGTCTATACAATGATAATTTGGTAAGGGATCTCTAGGCATGTTCTCGATGGATTGTTGTCTAGCGACCCCGAACCAATTGTCATTACGGGTTGGTTATAGTAGTACGGCCCAAATAATAGTACTACTACAAACACCTGTATGGATTAGGATTTGGTTAAATCTTGGTAAACTCAACAAATGGACTAGGGTTGGGAACTTGTAGCCATGTAATGGTTAGGATGACTATGAGGTCAATATATATATATATATATATTGTAAGCAGAGGCACTTATTAGTCGTTAGGGTTGCATGCGCACTAACGACCAGTAGTAAGCCATGTCTGAGCATTATATGTGTGTTAGGGAGTGCAGTAAGACACTCTAACTAGGGTTAACTGTGTGACCCATGGTATAAACTGCTCCTAAACTTTTGCTTAAACGTTCAGTATGGTGGTTACCAGAAGGAATTCGGGTAGCGAGGAGCCTGAGACTCCAGACTTGCGGGATATCATCACCTCGCAGATTACTGAGACTATGCAGCAGATTCTGCCAGGATTATTTGCCCAAATGATGGACGAGGTCCTTCAGGCTGTGGATTAGAGGATTGACACGGCTTTTGCTTCTCATGGGTCGCCGTTAGGGAGCAACAATCAGGCCCAGAGTCGGGCCAGCACTTTCAAGGATTTCTTGGCGTGTCAACCGCCACACTACGAGGGTCGGAAGGACCCTATCGCATGCTCTCGTTGGATTGCCGCGGTCGAGGGTGCTTTCCGTACTTGCGGTTGTCCAGAGGGGATGAAGGTGCTCTACGCTGCGAATCTGCTACAAGACGCTGGTAAGGATTGGTTGTGTAACGCCCCGATACCCAAAATATCATAACAAATATGAAAACACAATAATCATAAATCCCAGTGATCTAATACGCATAATACTCAGAATTCTCAACTCAAAAGTAAATGGTTAAAGAGTGCATGCGAAACAACCCTCCACAGCTGAGATTCTAAATTTAGGATAAACTACTAAACTTCTACCGGTAGAGCTACTCTAGAGGTCTACCTTCTCCTTGCCCCCTCACCACACGATCTTTTCCTGAAAAGGTTTGAGATTTTGAAAACGAGGGTTAGACCGAAAGGTCTAGTGAATTCCCTCAAAAACAGTTTAAAACACAGTTCCGGCCCGCTGGCCGTAAATCAAATCAAACCACTGAATGTGTGCGGACAAAGAAAACATAGCCCAGGCCCAGTCCAGGTCGCCTGACAATAACTCCCAAGGGACATAGTCCCGAGGTACCCCCAAGTGGCGGATCAGACCAAATGGTAAACTCCCAAGGAACGCGAGGTTCCAAGGTACCCAATGTCCATAGTGCAACACATCAGTCAAATCAGCAAGTCATTACCATTTTAAGCATGCTTTAAATGTAATATCGTTCATGTCTTATAACAAACAACCAACAAAGTTTCACATTTCAAATCAGTTTGCAAATTCGAATGGATATTTAAAACAGTAAAACAATCCATTCATTTCAGGCAAGGGAACTCACCTGAGCTTATCTCGCTGATTACTCTATCTCCTGATATCTGTATAAATTCCTAAGGCATTAGAGATTCGCACTTAGACAACACACAACTAGGATACCCCTAGGCAGACTTAGCACGGGGGTTCCGCTAAGGGGTTAAACTACTATGGAAAAATCCTTCTCCGAAAAATAACCCTAACGACAAAACCTTCCAAAACTCGACTCGGAAAATCACAAAATCCGATTCGGAAAAACACGCCGTTTTCCGATTCGGAAAACCTACCATTTTCCGATTCGGAAAATGGTAATTTCCGATTCGGAAATCCCGACTCATAATCCGCATACCAAATGTAACGAGGTCAAAATAACGACTTAACTAGCCAATTTCCCGATTCGGAAAACGTAGGTTTCCAGTCCGGGAAAGGCATGACGAAACGAAACACTTCCGAAAACACCACATATTTTCCGATTCGGAAAACATAAATTCCGATTCGGAAAAATATGATTTTCCGATTCGGAAAACATAAATTCCGATTCGGAAAATATAAATTCCGACTCGGAAAACGAGGACAGTTCCGAAAACAGCCTAAAATCGATCAAAATCGATTCTAATCTGATCCAATTGTATCCAAACCAATCCCAAAGCAAATATACGACAATTAACAGTGATCTTACACTATTCGGGCATCGAGATCTTACCTTACGAAGCGAAAATCCCCTACTAAAGCTTGATGATGATACTTCCTTCCAAAACACACACTTCACACACTAACACTTCCAAAAATGGTTTAATTTTAGGGTTTAGGGTTTAAATACCCAGGGTTTTGGGCCAAGCCCATACCTAAAATGGTAAAGGCCCATGCCATTAGACTTTTCAATAATCACATAATTAACCCTAAAATTCCTCATATTCTCACAAAGGTCAATTGACAGTAACTTAACTTATTTAACTCCACCTAGGATCTTGGTTATTACACGAATCCCCACCAATCCATACCTGCATTGCGTAGCAGGTTCACAGCAAAGAAGACCTTCGATCCCGCCGGGCATCCACTGGTGCGGAACGCACCCTCGACGGCCGTAATCCACCTAGAACAAGCAATGGGATCCTTCAGTCCCTCACAGTGTGGCGGCTGATACGCCATAAAGTCTTTGAACGTGATGGTTCGGCTTTGAGCCTGACCGGAACTCCCAGCTGCCGAACTGCGTGCAGTAAAAGCCGCCTCGATCTTCTCGTCGAAGGCCTGCAATAACTCGTCCTTCATCTGGGCAAACTACCCAGGAAGGAGCTGCTGTAGCACCTCATTGACCTCTGAGCCAATGAGGTCCCTGAGGTCCGAATGCTCAGCTCCACTAGATGATCCACGTCTCGTAGTTACCATTCGAATCGTTTAAGAGAAGTATTTAGACACAAGATATCAAGAGGCAGTCCTATCATTTAACCCAGAAACTTGACTGCACTCGCTACTCACATCACGGCTCACATGTACCTTGTACATACCATTAGTGCTCATGCTGTCCTATGGACTAAGTTACGCCTCTAAGCACAAAAATTTCAATAAACATAATCCAATTCTCTTACACACACATGCCAATCATCACACGTTCACAAATTCCCTAACTGTCGTCAATTCAATAAGGTTCCCAAAACTTAATCAAATCCAAACCCATACAAACGTTTATAGTAGTACTATTATTTGGGCCCGTACTACTATAACCGCTCCAAAATGAAAGCCGGGTTGGGATCACTCGACAACAATCAGACAAGAACATGCCTAATGACCCTTCTCCGACGTATCACAGTACAAGTTTGGTTATGATACCATCCTTAAACAACCTCACTGCATTAACTGAGTAGGTAATTAATTAAAACACAATATCTCCACTACATTGCACAAAAGCTTATCATGAAACAGAGTCAGTTATAGTTATCTATTATCCAGTCTATCATAATAATAACACTACATGTAGTAAATTGTTCACCCCCGTCTTGAATTTGACCGATAGTTCCGCTCCTTTTCCATTTTTATAATTCACAAAATCTCCCGGTTTAAGTCCAACCACACACACACTCGCAAGCATGTGTGCTGATTCTCTTAAACCTGGGCTCTCCACAAAATTCTCATACTATCGATACATATTTGGTTTTAACTTCACCACTAGGTATCTTAATGTAATGATTAGTTAAACTAATCTCTACTGTAGATGAGCATGCAATCTATTCATATTGTCATAACAATTCACATATAGCATATAATCTTGCACACAATTGTTAACAGGTGTAGATGAGCATGCAATCTATTCATATTGTCATAACAATTCACATATAGCATATAATCTTGCACACAATTGTTAACAGGATAGTTCTTTTTCCATGCTAAGGCATACTACTCCTCCTAGCGTAGCTGTCATAACAAATTCCAACAAATTCTATATGTTCACATATTCACTTAACCATCTACACAACAAATACTAAACACCAAACAAAAACATGCAAATCTACTAATTACCGAACCTAGAGTGCTCACCCCGCCTTGATCCTCCGGCTGACTATCCCTTGAGAACTTTTTAAAAACATTCATCAAATAAAACAAAATTTTGTTACCCTTTAAAAAAACAACTAATTATAAAAATTTCCACAAACTCATTTTAAAAGTTAGATCCATGGTTTAAGTCCAAACACATACGAGTATATGTCTAGATCCCTTAAACTGAGGCTCTGATACCAAGTTGTAACGTCCCATTATCCAAAATGTAATATATATTAAAAATAATTGCGGTAGTAGTCAAAAACTTAAAAAGTGAGCTTAACTGTATCAAATCATAAACGGAAATCCAATAAATCTAAAATAAACTATAAATTCTAAAAATAAAATAATCATGTCCAAAATCCTCTCTCCAAGATGTCGTTTCCTCTCTCCCATCCTTTTCAACCGACTTCTCGACCACCAAATATGTCTGTTCGTTTCTCCAACACAACTTTTCGACCTCCCTACTCAGTCCTCCAAATCATGTTCATTCTCACCATCTTGCCATTCCATCTCGCCAGTTTCATCTCATACAGGTATGAATTTCTCTCTCTAAAATTGAGCTTGGTAGCCTGTATTTCGATTTTTGGGTTTCTTTCTTCCTAATTTAGGTTTATGTATTTCAGTTTGGGTTCTTCATTTGGAACAAAATTGATTTCGATTTGAATGTTTGTCTATATGTATGCATATGTCTATTTCAAAATCGATTTTGGGTCGACCAACAAATTTCGACACCGGCGACGGCCGGTTGTGGAGGTGAGAATCTGTGAGGATGTCTACCGAGGCTGCACTATAGTGATTCATGGGGTTCCTTTTAGTATCGACTTGATACCCACCCCCATGAAGGGGATCGGCGTGATAGTTGGGGTTGACTGGATGTTTCGGAACCACGGCACGGTAGTTTACACGGAATAGCTAGTCCACATCCAGAACCCAAGTGGGGGAGAGCTCGTGGTATACGGCAAGGGGCGGAGGAATCGGCTAGCGTTCTGTTCGGTCGTAAAGGCACGGAGGTGGCTTCAGCGTGGATGCACGGGATACCTGGCGTATGCGGTGACTAGCCAGGCAGAGGATCGGAAGTTGTCAATTCCTGACGTTCCTGTAGTGAGCGAGTTCCCTGATGTGTTCCCAGAGGACCTACCGGTTTCTCTGCCTGATAGGCAGGTTAAGTTCGGGATCGACTTGATACCCTGAGCAGCCCTAGTTGCAAGGACTCCGTACCGATTGGCGCCACCCGAGCTGCAAGAGTTGGCTAGTCAGTTGCAGGAACTCTCGGAGTAGGGGTTCATCCGTCCGAGTAGCTCGCCGTGGGGTGAGTTTCGGTTAAATATTTACAGATTTATCTTGGTGACTTGTTGTTTGTTGCCTTAACTGCTAGCGAGGTGAGTTTCAGTATATGTGTTTACTTTATTATGGATGTATGTATGCATAATTGTGTGTGAAAGGGAACCACATGCCCTTGATGAGTTGTGGGGGCGGACTCGCGTCCTAAGCTGGCGAGAAAAGGGAACCACATGCCCTTGATGAGTTGTGGGGGTAGATCCGTGTCCAAAGCTGGCGGAAATTACTATGTTCGCATGAGAATAATTGTTATGATCTTTTGATATGATATATGGTATTTGATTTGTTGTTGCGAACTTGATGGCACCGTTATGGTGCGTGCGTGCATGGTAATGCTAGGTACGTATAGTGCTTGCTCACTAAGCTTATAGCTTACCCTTTTGTTGTTTCCGCTTTTCCAGGTTCGGGATCAAGTGTGGATAAGAGCAAGGCCCCGGTTTGACTCTAGTGGCGAGATCGGTTCCGATAGCAATTTGGACATTTTACGATTATTATTATTATTTTTTACTTAATTATTTAATTCGGGATGACTGTAATAATTTTATTTATTGCATTAATTAAACCTTTACGATTAATTCTATTAAAATTTTAATAAATTAGATATTTTCTTTAAAATGTAATAGTTATTTGTGTTTTAAAATTTTGGTGTTACACTCGCATTAGCTCCACCTTTATTTCCCGAGCTGCCATCGGTAATCCACACTTGTAGAACACTCCAGCTCCTGCTTGGCATTCTCCAGGATGGTAGCGTCCGCAATTACTGCACTTCGGGAAGTCTCTTACGCCTTCAGGTTTATACCCTGCCTGCTTCTGTTTCTTTGACGACATTTGCGGTTGCTCTTGCTTCCTCTTCTTGGCTTGCAACTCGTCCAGATATAGCTCTCTCGCGCGAGCCACTTTAACCATCTCAGTAAAGCTCTTACACCGTGCTATGGTCACCACTTCCTTGATGTCCGGCCTCATGATCCCCAGGTAACGAAACATCTTCATCGAATCATTGTTCACATAGTCGGGACAAAACAACGCTTTCTCCAAGAACTGGTCGGTGATCTCCTTTACCGTCTCCGTCGTTAGAGTCAGTGTCAGGAACTCAGCAGTGATCCTCTCCTTCTCGATGCGAGGCGCGAACTGCTTGTTGAACATCACTTTGAACTCGTCCCACGTCATGGCGTCAATATGCGCCTCAGTAGGGCTCTTAAGGACCAATCCCCACCAATCCATACCTGCATTGCGTAGCAGGTTCACAGCAAAGAAGACCCTCGATCTTCTCGTCGAAGGCCTGCAATAACTCGTCCTTCATCTGGGCAAACTACCCAGGAAGGAGCTGCTGTAGCACCTCATTGACCTATGAGCCAATGAGGTCCCTGAGGTCCGAATGCTCAGCTCCACTAGATGATCCACGTCTCGTAGTTACCATTCGAATCGTTTAAGAGAAGTATTTAGACACAAGATATCAAGAGGCAGTCCTATCATTTAACCCAGAAACTTGACTGCACTCGCTACTCACATCACGGCTCACATGTACCTTGTACATACCATTAGTGCTCATGCTGTCCTATGGACTAAGTTACGCCTCTAAGCACAAAAATTTCAATAAACATAATCCAATTCTCTTACACACACATGCCAATCATCACACGTTCACAAATTCCCTAACTGTCGTCAATTCAATAAGGTTCCCAAAACTTAATCAAATCCAAACCCATACAAACGTTTATAGTAGTACTATTATTTGGGCCCGTACTACTATAACCGCTCCAAAATGAAAGCCGGGTTGGGATCACTCGACAACAATCAGACAAGAACATGCCTAATGACCCTTCTCCGACGTATCACAGTACAAGTTTGGTTGTGATACCATCCTTAAACAACCTCACTGCATTAACTGAGTAGGTAATTAATTAAAACACAATATCTCCACCACATTGCACAAAAGCTTATCATGAAACAGAGTCAGTTATAGTTATCTATTATCCAGTCTATCATAATAATAACACTACATGTAGTAAATTGTTCACCCCCGTCTTGAATTTGACCGATAGTTCTGCTCCTTTTCCATTTTTATAATTCACAAAATCTCCCGGTTTAAGTCCAACCACACACACACTCGCAAGCATGTGTGCTGATTCTCTTAAACCTGGGCTCTCCACAAAATTCTCATACTATCGATACATATTTGGTTTTAACTTAACCACTAGGTATCTTAATGTAATGATTAGTTAAACTAATCTCTACTGTAGATGAGCATGCAATCTATTCATATTGTCATAACAATTCACATATATCATATAATCTTGCACACAATTGTTAACAGGTGTAGATGAGCATGCAATCTATTCATATTGTCATAACAATTCACATATAGCATATAATCTTGCACACAATTGTTAACAGGATAGTTCTTTTTCCATGCTAAGGCATACTACTCCTCCTAGCGTAGCTGTCATAACAAATTCCAACAAATTCTATATGTTCACATATTCACTTAACCATCTACACAACAAATACTAAACACCAAACAAAACATGCAAATCTACTAATTACCGAACCTAGAGTGCTCACCCCGCCTTGATCCTCCAGCTGACTATCCCTTGAGAACCTTTTAAAAACATTCATCAAATAAAACAAAATTTTGTTACCCTTTAAAAAAACAACTAATTTATTAAGAATTTCCACAAACTCATTTTAAAAGTTAGATCCATGGTTTAAGTCCAAACACATACGAGTATATGTCTAGATCCCTTAAACTGAGGCTCTGATACCAAGTTGTAACGTCCCATTATCCAAAATGTAATATATATTAAAAATAATTGCGGTAGTAGTCAAAAACTTAAAAAGTGAGCTTAACTGTATCAAATCATAAACGGAAATCCAATAAATCTAAAATAAACTATAAATTCTAAAAATAAAATAATCATGTCCAAAATCCTCTCTCCAAGATGTCGTTTCCTCTCTCCCATCCTTTTCAACCGACTTCTCGACCACCAAATATGTCTGTTCGTTTCTCCAACACAACTTTTCGACCTCCCTACTCAGTCCTCCAAATCATGTTCATTCTCACCATCTTGCCATTCCATCTCGCCAGTTTCATCTCATACAGGTATGAATTTCTCTCTCTAAAATTGAGCTTGGTAGCCTGTATTTCGATTTTTGTGTTTCTTTCTTCCTAATTTAGGTTTATGTATTTCAGTTTGGGTTCTTCATTTGGAACAAAATTGATTTCGATTTGAATGTTTGTCTATATGTATGCATATGTCTATTTCAAAATCGATTTTGGGTCGACCAACAAATTTCGATTTCGACCAACAGATCAATTTTGATTTGAACGTGTGTCTATATGTATATGTCTATATCAGTTATATATTCATCCTATTTGGTAATCTATTACGTAATCGATTACTACAATCGATTTTGATGTGTAATCAATTTTGGTAATAGATTTTTGCAATCGATTTTACGTGTAATTTCCAAGATAAGTTCAAAATTTTAAAATAGGCTCTTGAGAATTGGTTTAAAGGTGATGCTCCTTGGGAGTTGTAGTTGATTCAAGTATCTTTTACCAAAACCTATTACTTTCAATTACCATATACATGTTTGTGTAATTCATGTTGTTTCAGTTCTAATTAAACATTTAATATTTGGTCCTTGTGGTTTACAAAAATTAATGACTAAGGTCCCTCAAAAGAATTTTCAACTAACAAGGTTCCTATAGTTTTAGTTTTTATAACATATATGGTCCTTCATATAAAAAAAATAGAATTAAGAAGGGGTAATTTTGTCCATTCACTTTTCCTATTTCTTTAATCTTAATTTATAATATATTTGGTCCCTCTTTGATTAATATAATAAATTTAATTTAATTGATTTTAAATATATTATACTATATTATTTTTATGCCAAAAAACATGCATATATTATTTTATATTGAATACATAAATATTAATACCACCTCTAATTATATTTATTACTTTACAAATTATACAAATACATTTTATATTTTCATGTTAGTTTTATTATCCATTTGAAACAAACCGCAATTTATGATAAATTTCGAGTTATATTGTTGACAAGGGATCCATCTGATAAAAAAATAAATATAAATCACATATGTAATCAAATAGAATTATTATGTCTTTCTCGTAAATTATCTATTGACACAATTTTATCTCGTATAATCATTTGGTGTCAAACTTTGCATGTTTTTGATTGCTAGTGTTATTTTAAACATGATGTTGTAATTTCATAATTTCACTTATTATGTATTTTTTTTACTCGTTTTTGTTATTTTCATACTAAAATTTAGATTAATGACGTGCTTTTTACTAAGTATATTGCAATTTGCTTCAAATGTATGATAAAATTAACATAAAAATATAAAATATATTTGTATAATTTGTAAAGTAAATAGATATATTTAGAGGTGCTGTTAAAATTTATGTATTCAATATAAAGAAATATATACATGTCTTGGCATAAAAATAGTAATATAATATAATATATTTAAAAGGGGCCAAATAAATATAACTTTATATATTAATTAAAAAGGGACTAAATATGTTATAAATTAAGATTAAATAAATAGGAAAAGTGAATGGATAAAATTACCCTTTCTTAATTCTAATTTTTTCATAAGAAGGACCATATGGGTTATAAAAACCAAAACTATAAGGACCTTGTTAGTTAAAAATTCTGTAGAAGAACCTTAGTCATTAATTTTTGTAAACCATAAGGACCAAATTTGCATTTAACTCAATATAATATTAGTGCTATCATTGTCTATTAATCTTTCATAGTAAAACAAACCAGCATGGATTTTTACATTAATTTGGTCATTGCTTTGGATGGTTCCTCCTTTTCTCATTAGGAAACTACTGGTTTCAGTCCATACTCTTTCTTGCTTGATGGTGGTACTTGGTTCGTGTTGTTTTGTTTTATGGTTTTACTTCAATAATGTTCAACAACTTTATTTAGTTGTTAGGCAAATTTAAGAGATGGATAGAGATGATAGGGCAAATGTTCGGATCATTCATACATAGCCAAGTTATTGGCAGTTGCATTTGTTGGAATCTGATAAGTTGTTTTTCTTTCTTTTGGTTTCATGGAAATGTATCTGTTGGTGGCTTTTGACTTTTATATGGTCTTTGTCTTTCTGTATGGTTTAGCTCAACTTTTCTATGATCTTTAGTCTATATTCTGGTTGGCATTTGATAGGTGATAATATTTGTACTAAGGATTTTAAAGCTTCCATATGTTGATTGGTAGTATTGGAGTTTCTGTTTAGTTTTAATGTCATCTGTTTTGTAATTGTTTTAAAGATTGGTTTTGTAATGGTTTGCTCAATCTAATGGCTTCTGATTCTAGGTATGAGATGCATCAGATTAATTTATTTTGGGCAAATAATGTGGATTATAAGATTTAGCTCTGCCCGTTGGATGCATCAAATTAGGTCTGAAGTGGTGGTGTATGGTTTCACTTTTTGTTTCACCTATAATCTATTAAAATCGAAAGCTCTATTTTTTCTTTGTTGGATAGAGTTGGAGATGGTGATACTCAATTGATGATAACCTGCAGATTTAGTCTATTATGTGCTTTAGTGGTGATGGGGAGTCAAAGTGGAGGTTGGTCACAACTATTCACATCATCATTAGAATGTTCATGCACATAATTAAGGTCAATATTTCAGTCGCTTGTTCGTTTATCCGCAAATGCACAATTCTACCTGTTAGGCGTTGTATTTAAAATCTCCCCTTTCATGCAGTGCGCTAGCCATGGAAATTATTGATGAAACATATGTGGTGTAGATTTCATATGTGTAGAACCCAGGTGTTGAGAAGAGTCAGAATCATCTATCTTTAACTGCTTTCTAGTTTAATTTCCTTACTTTGTAAACAGTATCTTTTGTTTAGTGCCCCTGTTTGAGGTTTGGAACCTCGGGGGCCTTTATTGCCACTTTGTTAAACTTCCTTCTACCTATATAAGGTAAAGGATTTCTAGGGTTTTATGTATGAAATCATAGTTTACCAAATTGGGCAACTTCCACCATTTTCAAGTATTATCAAAGTTCATATTGATTTCATCTTCTATATAGGATTTCCATCCATTTCTCTTCTCTTTTCATTGTTTTTGGGACAACAATTGGTATCAGAGCCAAACTTGTTGATTCCTTGGCTTTTGTTTTGATTTTTGAAAAGTTCTAAAGGTTTTTAAGTTTTGAGTTTTTCAAAACTTTTGGATTTTCAATCCAAAAGGTGTTTTTAAAGGGCTTAAATTAAGTGTTAAGTGATTCCCCAATGGTTTCTTAGCTTTTTCCTACATTTTGGGGGTCTAAACACTGATTTTTAAGAGGTTTTTAAGTGGTTTCTTGAAATTTTTCGGAGCTTTCTGTGCAGGTTTTCCGCATCGGAAAACGAGAGCTGAAATATCAGCTCAAATTTTCCGACTCGGAAATTGCATATTCTCCGAATCGGAGAACTCTCCTTTTCCGAATCGGAAAACTCTGTTTTCCGAATCGGAAAACGAGTCTCTGACTCGGGGTCTTGCTCTTGAGAAGTTTCTCTTTTCCGAATCCCTTTTCCGCACCCAACTTTTCCGAATCGGAAAAGCTCATTTTCCGAATCGGAAAAGTGTGTTTTCCGCACCCTGTTGTTTGAGCCAAATCCGAATCGGAAAACATCTGTTTCCAAGTCGGATTTCGCTTCTTTGAGCCGAAACTCTTGCAGTTTTGTTTCTCAAATTCGACACTAAGCTTGATTTCAAAACCTTTTACTTTTACCAAGCTTTCTGTGTCCCGAGGCGCTCGAAACACCAGCTTTTTCAAAACCTTTTCTGTGTTCAAGCCAAGTGAATCTTTCAAGGAGGTCTCCTTCCTTTTTAGAGATGTCGAAGGAAATCCTAGGGATTGGTTTCGAAACTCGCCCTCCCGTCCTGGTGATGGGCGAGTACCAGCAATGGAAGCGCCGGATGATACACTTCCCAGACTTGCTCGATGAAAACCTCATGAAGTCAATCCGTGAAGGCCCAATCCGACCAACCGTCACAGTTGCCGCTGTTCCCAAAACCGATACGTGTCCCGAACTTCCGTCGTACGTAGTCGAAAAGCCTGTTGAGATGTTCAATCCAGAACAAAGAGCCCGGCACCTCGTTGACAAGCGCGCACTGACCCTTCTGATTATGGCTCTCCCTAATGATATGTACGCGAGAGTGGATAGTCTGACAAACGCACGAGACGTTTGGTTAGAAATAGAGCAGCAGATGCAGGGAGGTGACACCGCCCTCGAGAGTCAAAAGGAGAGTGCCCTAAATGCTTACGAAGGCTTCAAAGCCAGGGAAACCGAATCCCTCAGCGAGTCTTACCAAAGACTGAACGCCTTCGTAAATGACCTACGAAGACTCGGGGTAGAGAAGTCAAAATACGAGGTAAATGTTAAGTTCCTGAAGAACCTAACACCGGCATGGCAAAATCTGGCGATCAACTTACAGTTGAGCCGAAATCTGGGGATTATGGGTCTACATGACCTTTTTAGCATGATGGTTCAGCATGAGGAATTCATCACTGGCGGCAAGTTCAAAAATACTGTTGACCCTCTGGCACTCGCGGCAGTGCCATGTGCAGGATCAAACTCAGCTCCATTCCAGCATCAGCAGTACAACAACTCATCTCCTCAGCAGTACAACCACTCACCACCTCAGCTCTATCAGGAGAACTACAACCAGGAGTTCAACGGGAACTATGGTCCAAGCTATCAACATCCAGATGATCCGCTAATCATCTCAATCTCTGATGATGAACTCTTCCATGTGAATGAGTCTCTTGCCCTCATCACTCATAGCGTACAGAAGCTGAATTCCAACCGTGGATACAACAGACCTAGGGGATCTGGATACCCCAGTGGAGGAAGGATGGGGCAAGGCCGAGGTGGACACTATCAGCAAGGAAGAGGAGGATACCAGCAAGGGGACAGATTTCCGAGTCAGCATTCAGGAAGATACCGGGGTGATCAAGGCCGGCATAGGGAAGTGAGAGGAAGTTACAGAGATAACACCTACCTGGACTATCAAGGAGGCCCTGTAGATCAGGGAGATTGGAGAGGACAGGTCTCCAATATCAACTATCGCCAAAACCAGAGAAACTACACTCCTGAATCAGGATACATTGATCGTCAGGGATACAGCAGCGGGTATGAAGGTGGCCAAGATGGAAGACGTGAAGATGGCAGATGTCACGACCCGTTTCTATTTAATTAATTATTTATTTTGTTGCGTAATTATTATTGTTATTATTCTAATTATTAAGGGATTAGGGTTAGGGTTTCTTGTGGGTTAAGCAAGGGAGGGAGGCCCGTTTAACTTGATTAAAAACCCTAGAGCCGTAGGTCTTTTCCATTGCGTTTCCTTGGCGAGAAAGCTTTAGAGAAAGAGAGAGAGACCGAGAGAGAAAGAGAGCGGCGAGAGTGAGGGAGGGGTCGGCCGGAAGGGAGTCGTCGGAATCCTTGCATACGATCGGTAAGCCTCGAGTACTCTCGTAGCTAGAACTAGCATGGCGGTATAGTGGCATACCGGCGACGGTGGTGCGCCACCCCTTTCCGCCGCCGAGCTTTCGTTCCAGGCGCCGCCGGCTCATGGCCGTGGCCGTGGGTGGCAGTGGCGGAGCGCCGGTTGTTCTGACGCCGGTGGCGGCTAGCCACCGCTAGCTGCTGCCGCGCGGCTCCGTTAGCGGCTGAGGTGGAGAGTGGCGGTGGTCTAGCGGACTGCCGCTGCTGCTGTCGATCAATCGTAGGGCCGGCCGGCGGCTTGTCGGATGTACCTCGCCGTCGCGCCGCCGCCCGTATCACGTTACAGCAACGCCGCCGCTGCCTTGTGGTGCAATCCACGATGGCGGCGGTGTGTGTGTGTGTTTAGTTTCCGGCGCCGGTGGTGGTTAGCCACCGCTAGCCGCCGCCGTGCGATCTTGGTGGTTGCGGTTTGTTCCCAGCGGCGGTGGCCCGGCGAGGGTGTATTACCACTGCTGTTGAGTTTGTTTCTCCGGCGGTGGTGGTGGCGACACCGCTGCCGCTGCTGTTGTGTTATCGTTGATCGGTGGTGGCGGTGATAACGCCACCGCTGCTGCTTCTGGTTTGGCCGGCGGCGGCCTACGGGCCGGCTGCTGCGCTCCGTCGGACGGCGGTGGTGGTGGTATAATCCGCCGCCGCTGCCACTAGTCGCGGGAAGGAGTCGATAGGCGGTGGCGGCTCTCGCCGCCGCCATCCCGTTTGTAGTGTTGCGTCTCGGCGGGCGGTGGCGGTTCACACGCCGCTGCCTCGGCTGGGTTTCTTTCCGGTGACCGGCGGCGGTAGTGGCAATCCACGGTCGCCGCCATGATCTCCGTAAGTTTGCGTATGATGGCACCCTAATCCTAGGGTCTCGTAGCTAGATTTTATTGGTAACTTGTAGGATCGTTGTGTTTAATTTTCAGAGTGGTTACGTGGCTTGCATTTGTGAACGATCCGTTGTTCGTTTTTTTGTACGCGTGGCATCTTTAAGGTGAGTGGGTTATCTGCAATAATTTATGATTTTATGTGGATATGCTTGATGTTGATATTACGTGGTGATAATTGGGTTGCGTGATGACCCGAAGGGCGGGAAACCGCGGATGACCGGATTGCGGGATGGTCCGGTAAACGGGAAACCGTTAAGCTGATAATGTGGTTGACGTGTATGTGCATTTAATTGTAACTTATTGTATGTAACTTAACTCACTAAGCGGTTGAGCTTACCCCTCGTGTTAAACTTTATTTTTAGGTACGAGTTCCGGTGTGGACAAAGGCAAGGCTCCGGCTTGAGGGTTCCCGGCTGAAGGCGTTCCGATCCGATCGTTTAGTGTTATCGTTGACTTTACTTATTTATGGGATTGACTTTATTTTGGGATATTGATATGGTTGATTGGGTTTTTAAAATAATTACTATTTATTATTTTATGCAAGCGTTTTTACTTCAAAATTTTTATTTGAAAATTTAAATTGGGATTGGGTGTTACAACTTGGTATCAGAGCCTAGGTTTAAGAGAATCAGCACACGCACTCGTGGGTGTGTGTGTGGTTGGACTTAAACCAGGCGGTTGAAAGTAATTGGATGAGATCGGAACGGCCAGCGGAACCGTCAAGGCGGAGGTAAGCTTTAAGTACCTTAGTTGTTAAATCGTTATATGTGCTTGTGTAGTATTAATTACTTGTAATCGCATGCTAAATTATAAAATTGCATGTGGCTTGTTGGGAATGAAGCTGAGCTGTATTCTATGATTTTATGTGACTGTTAGTCAGTGGGATTAGGTCTAATTAGGACGGTATCAAGACCAAACGTAAAACACCTTGGTACGTCGGGGATGGGTCGTCGAGCATATTCTTGTCTGATTGTTGCTCGGTGGTCTTGATCCGGCTACCATGCATGGTTGGTTATAGTAATACGGCGCCAATAATAGTGTTACTATAAACGCCAGTGTAGTGTTGGATTTGATTAAGTTCTGGAGACTTAAAACTTATTGATTGCAGTTAGGATTATAGCATGCTATGTGTAATATATATATATGTGTGGGACGGTCTGTTTTAGCATGCGCGATAACAACTAGCCTTAGGGTTAGCATGATCACTAATAGTAGGGTTATGTGTGGGTACCGTAATAGTGCTTAGTGATACTTCGATAGCTGTGAACTAAGATGTTTCTTGAACCTTCAGAATGGTGCAAACTAGGAGCCATACTGATGATGAGGCCGGACAGTCCGACCACATTGCTGCCCAAATCACTGAGACCCTGCAGCAGATGCTGCCAGGGTTGTTTAACCAGATGAGAGACGAGCTGATCCAAACCATGGACCAGCGCATTGACGTGGCCCTCACGGCCCGTAGCTTAGGTACTGGGAGCTCGAGTCAATCCCAGCCTCGTGGGATCACCTTTAAGGACTTCATGGCGTGCCAACCGCCATTGTTTGACGGGAAGAAGGATCCCGTGGCTTGCTACCGCTGGTACTCGGCGGTCGAGGGAGCCTTTCGCACTTGTGGGTGCCCTGATGGATCGAAGGTTCTTTTTGCTGTGAACCTTCTTCGTGGAGCTGCAAAGGATTGGTGGGAGCTGACGCTCAAGAAATACACGGAGGCACAGATCACTGCGTTAACCTGGGGAGACTTCCGGGCCTTGTCCGACGAGGAGTTTGCACCTCGCATCGAAAAGGAACGGATAGCATCAGAGTTTTTGAAGCTAACTCAGACGACGGAGTCGGTGAATGAGATTACTGCGCAGTTTCTGGAGAAGCTACTGTTTGTACCGGGGTACGCGAACGACGAGTCGCTGAAGTTGGCTCGTTACTTGGGAATGCTGAAGCCGGAACTCAAAAAGGCGGTGGCCACGGGGAGGTGTAAGACCCTCAGCGACATGCAGGAGGTAGCGAGGTCTCAGGAGCTAGTCTTGGAGGAACTGCAGCAAGGGAAGAGGAAGGCAGAAGACCAGTCGGGACCAGCAAAGAAGTTCAAGGGAGCTAGGACTGATACCAGGAGCGGGACCCCGAGCTGCCCAAAGTGTGGGCGTTACCACCGGGGTGAGTGCAGACCGTGGGAGTTATCGTGTTACAAGTGTGGCAAGACGGGCCACCTCAGCAAGGACTGCAAGGAGACTGCTAGGCTTTGCTTTCACTGCTATCAGCCGGGGCATATCAAGCCCGATTGCCCTCAGCTGAAGAAGACGCCAGCCCTGGCCCCTGCACCAGCGACGCTTAGGATCACCGACGGCACTACCCAGGGGAAGAGTGGAGCTACCACCCGTGGGCGAGCCTTTCAGATGACTGCTGAGGAAGCGCAGACGGCGCCTGATGTGATTACAGGTTTTTCCTCGTTATATTTTCGTACGATTACTGATAGTAGCTTATTTTCTGTGTTAGTGATTAAATAGTGTGTCTGCCGTTAAATGTGAACTTTAGGCATATTTCCTGTCAACTCGAAACCGGCTTTAGTACTTTTCGACACAGGGGCCACGTGGTCCTATGTGTCGCGTAGGTTCTGTAAGGACTTCCAGATCGAGCTCGGTAATCTGGATAGTCCTCAGGCAATCGACGTAGCGGCGGAGGAAGTGCAAGTGGTCGAGCATGTATACCGGGGGTGCAGCATTGATATCTTTGGAGTTCGTTTCAGCATCAATCTCATCCCCATTCCCATGAACGGAGTGGACGTAGTTGTCGGAATCGACTGGATGTTTCCAAATCGGGCGACCACGGATGTTGCGGGGCAGTTTGTACGCATCCATAACCCAAGTGGGGGAGACTTGGTGGTGTACGGCAAGGGGAGAAGGGTGTCTACATCCTTCTGTTCTATCGCGAAAGCTCGGAGATACATCCAGCAGGGGTGTACGGGGTTCTTAGTTTATGCTATGGCGGGTCAGGCAAAGGAAAGGAAGCTGTCGGTAGCAGAGGTGCCAGTGGTCAGCGAGTTTCCAGACGTGTTTCCAGAGGATCTGCCTGGCCTTCCACCTGATAGGCAGATCGAGTTCGGCATCGACTTGGTACCAGGAGCAGCTCCAATTGCGCGAGCTCCTTACCGTCTGGCTCCGCCGGAGCTTCAGGAGTTATCGGAGCAGTTGCAGGAGCTCTCGGGGAAGGGGTTCATCCGCCCGAGCAGCTCACCGTGGGGTGCACCGATTCTGTTTGTGAAGAAGAAAGACGGGAGTCACCGTATGTGCATCGACTACCGTGGACTCAACAAGGTGACCATCAAGAATAGGTATCCTCTACCTAGAATTGATGATCTGTTCGACCAGCTTCAGGGGGCTTCGTGGTTTTCTAAAATCGATCTTCGGTCAGGGTATCACCAGCTGAAGGTGAAGGAAGCGGATGTCCACAAGACCGCTTTCCGAACCCGTTACGGCCACTTTGAGTTTTTGGTAATGCCGTTCGGGCTTACCAATGCTCCAGCAGCTTTCATGGACCTCATGAACCGGGTGTGCCGCCCGATGCTTGATCGGTCCGTGATCGTTTTCATCGACGATATTCTAATCTACTCGAAGACGAAGGAGGAGCATGTGATGCATCTGCGGGAGGTGCTTGAGGTGTTGAGGAGGGAGCGTCTCTACGCCAAATTCTCGAAATGCGCTTTCTGGTTGGAGGAGGTTCAGTTCTTGGGCCATATCATTAACCGGGAAGGCATCAAGGTGGACCCAGCAAAAATCGAAGCAGTTATGAATTGGGAAATTCCGAAGGCACCTACCGAGATCCGGAGTTTCCTGGGTTTAGCCGGCTACTACCGACGATTCATCCAGGATTTCTCTAAGATTGCGGTACCTTTGACGCGTTTGACAAAGAAGAGTGAGCCGTACGTTTGGGGTTCTGAGCAGCAGAAGGCTTTCGACACGTTGAGACAGAAGCTGTGTGAGGCTCCGGTTCTAACCTTGCCGGAGGGGGTGGAAGACATGGCAGTTTATTGCGACGCATCTCGGCTAGGCCTGGGTTGTGTTCTGATGCAGAGGGGGCGGGTGATAGCCTATGCTTCGAGGCAGCTGAAGCCTCACGAGGCTAATTACCCCACGCATGATCTCGAGCTTGCGGCAGTTGTTTTTGCTCTCAAGTTGTGGAGGCACTATCTGTATGGGGTGAAGTGCACCATTTTCTCGGATCATCGTAGCTTGAGGTACTTCTTGGAGCAGCCGAATCTGAATATGCGACAGCGGAGGTGGCTTGACGTAGTCAAGGACTACGATTACGAGATTCTCTATCACCCAGGGAAGGCTAATGTGGTCGCTGACGCTTTGAGCAGGAAGACGGAGCACGCACCGCTTCGTATTTCACACCTGAAGATGGCGGTGACTACCTCCTTTGTGGACCTGGTACTGCGGGCACAAGAGGAGGCAAGTCGGGAGGAGAACCAGAACGGGGAGCGGATTCGGGGGCAGATGGCCGCGTTAGTCAGGGATAGTCGAGGGTTGCTGACAAGATACGGTAGAGTGTGGGTCCCTCGGGCGGGCACGGCGCGTCAGACCTTGCTTGAGGAAGCCCATAAGTCGAGATTCTCAATTCATCCTGGAGCTACTAAGATGTATCGGGATCTGCGGACAGGTTACTGGTGGCCGGGGATGAAGAGAGACGTGGCTCGGTACGTGGAGTCGTGTTTGACCTGTCTGAAGGTCAAGGCTGAGCATCAGAAGCCTCACGGCAAGATGCAACCACTTGAGATTCCCGAGTGGAAGTGGGAAAACCTCACTATGGATCTAATCACCAAGCTTCCGAAAACCCCTCGGAAGTTTGACGCGATTTGGGTCATAGTGGATCGGTTGACCAAGAGTGCTATCTTCCTTCCTATCCGGGAGAGTTCGACTGCAGAGCAGCTGGCGAAGATCTACGTGGACGAGGTGGTGTCGAGGCACGGAGTGCCAGTGTCGATCATTTCAGATCGGGACGTGCGTTTCACTTCTCGGTTTTGGGAGAGGTTTCATTCGGAGTTGGGTACTAGGTTGCATTTTAGCACCGCGTACCACCCTCAGACAGACGGTCAGAGTGAGCGGACGATTCAGACCCTGGAAGATATGCTGCGAGCTTGCGTGTTGGATTTCGGTGGCAGTTGGGATACGTATCTGCCTCTGGCAGAGTTCTCGTATAACAACAGCTACCACTCTAGCATCGGGATGCCGCCGTTTGAGATGCTCTACGGAAGGAGATGCCGTACTCCTATATGTTGGGGCGAGGTAGGACAGCGTGTTCTTGGTAGCACCGAGGTTGTTCAGAGGACCACAGAAGATATTCAGAGGATCCGAGAGCGGTTGCGGACGGCTCAGAGTCGACAAAAGAGTTATGCGGATCGCCGTAGGTCAGACTTGGAGTTCCAGGTGGGAGACCGAGTACTACTCAAGGTTTCTCCTTGGAAGGGAGTGATTCGGTTCCGAAAGAGGGGCAAGCTGGGGCCTCGTTACATCGGACCATTCACGGTTCTCGCGCGTGTTGGGAAGGTGGCTTATCGTTTGGAGCTGCCTGCGGTACTAGGCCAGATCCACAGCACTTTTCACGTTTCGCAGTTGCGCAAGTGCCTCGCCGACGAGACGGCTCACATTCCTTTAGACGATATTCAGGTGGATGAGAGCCTGAATTACGTTGAGAGGCCGGTTGCAGTGTTAGACCGGAAGGTGAAGAGGCTACGGAACAGAGAGATCCCAATCGTGAAGGTGCAGTGGCAGCATCGGAAGGGTTCCGAGTGGACCTGGGAACCGGAGGCAGAAATGCGAGAGCACTACCCGGAGCTGTTTTCAGACTGATTTCGGGGACGAAATCCTTGTAAGTGGGGGAGAGTTGTCACGACCCGTTTCTATTTAATTAATTATTTATTTTGTTGCGTAATTATTATTGTTATTATTCTAATTATTAAGGGATTAGGGTTAGGGTTTCTTGTGGGTTAAGCAAGGGAGGGAGGCCCGTTTAACTTGATTAAAAACCCTAGAGCCGTAGGTCTTTTCCATTGCGTTTCCTTGGCGAGAAAGCTTTAGAGAAAGAGAGAGAGACCGAGAGAGAAAGAGAGCGGCGAGAGTGAGGGAGGGGTCGGCCGGAAGGGAGTCGTCGGAATCCTTGCATACGATCGGTAAGCCTCGAGTACTCTCGTAGCTAGAACTAGCATGGCGGTATAGTGGCATACCGGCGACGGTGGTGCGCCACCCCTTTCCGCCGCCGAGCTTTCGTTCCAGGCGCCGCCGGCTCATGGCCGTGGCCGTGGGTGGCAGTGGCGGAGCGCCGGTTGTTCTGACGCCGGTGGCGGCTAGCCACCGCTAGCTGCTGCCGCGCGGCTCCGTTAGCGGCTGAGGTGGAGAGTGGCGGTGGTCTAGCGGACTGCCGCTGCTGCTGTCGATCAATCGTAGGGCCGGCCGGCGGCTTGTCGGATGTACCTCGCCGTCGCGCCGCCGCCCGTATCACGTTACAGCAACGCCGCCGCTGCCTTGTGGTGCAATCCACGATGGCGGCGGTTGTGTGTGTGTTTAGTTTCCGGCGCCGGTGGTGGTTAGCCACCGCTAGCCGCCGCCGTGCGATCTTGGTGGTTGCGGTTTGTTCCCAGCGGCGGTGGCCCGGCGAGGGTGTATTACCGCTGCTCTTGAGTTTGTTTCTCCGGCGGTGGTGGTGGCGACACCGCTGCCGCTGCTGTTGTGTTATCGTTGATCGGTGGTGGCGGTGATAACGCCACCGCTGCTGCTTCTGGTTTGGCCGGCGGCGGCCTACGGGCCGGCTGCTGCGCTCCGTCGGACGGCGGTGGTGGTGGTATAATCCGCCGCCGCTGCCACTAGTCGCGGGAAGGAGTCGATAGGCGGTGGCGGCTCTCGCCGCCGCCATCCCGTTTGTAGTGTTGCGTCTCGGCGGGCGGTGGCGGTTCACACGCCGCTGCCTCGGCTGGGTTTCTTTCCGGTGACCGGCGGCGGTAGTGGCAATCCACGGTCGCCGCCATGATCTCCGTAAGTTTGCGTATGATGGCACCCTAATCCTAGGGTCTCGTAGCTAGATTTTATTGGTAACTTGTAGGATCGTTGTGTTTAATTTTCAGAGTGGTTACGTGGCTTGCATTTGTGAACGATCCGTTGTTCGTTTTTTTTGTACGCGTGGCATCTTTAAGGTGAGTGGGTTATCTGCAATAATTTATGATTTTATGTGGATATGCTTGATGTTGATATTACGTGGTGATAATTGGGTTGCGTGATGACCCGAAGGGCGGGAAACTGCGGATGACCGGATTGCGGGATGGTCCGGTAAACGGGAAACCGTTAAGCTGATAATGTGGTTGACGTGTATGTGCATTTAATTGTAACTTATTGTATGTAACTTAACTCACTAAGCGGTTGAGCTTACCCCTCGTGTTAAACTTTATTTTTAGGTACGAGTTCCGGTGTGGACAAAGGCAAGGCTCCGGCTTGAGGGTTCCCGGCTGAAGGCGTTCCGATCCGATCGTTTAGTGTTATCGTTGACTTTACTTATTTATGGGATTGACTTTATTTTGGGATATTGATATGGTTGATTGGGTTTTTAAAATAATTACTATTTATTATTTTATGCAAGCGTTTTTACTTCAAAATTTTTATTTGAAAATTTAAATTGGGATTGGGTGTTACAGCAGATATGGAAGATTCGTAGGTGGTCAAAGTGGTCCGGGATATGGTCAAGAACAGGAGAGGAACTACCGTGAATATGATGGACAGTCAGCTCACGGTAACAGAAACTACCAAGAAGGGAACCATCAGGGTGGTTCTTCTAGGCAAGCTCCGAGAGAAGGACATCAACAAGGTCCAGTTGAAATTGGTGATCAAAGGTTGAATGCTCCTCCAGCTCCAGTGAATAGTGGTACTCCTACCCCAGCTCCTCAAAAGACCGCCAGTGCCACTACATCCTGCTTCAAATGTGGCAAGCTGGGTCACTATGCGAACAACTGCCCTGTCAGATACAAGGATGCTGCATACTTTGAGAAGAAGGCAGCATTGATGAGGAAGAAAGAGAAGGGAGTTGCTCTGCTAGTCGATGAGGAAAACTGGGTGTGTGAGGAAGAAAACTCAGACGAGGAAGATCACCTAGTGGGGGGTCCGTGTTTGATGGCAGACTTCGAAGGACCTGAAGCTGTTGGCCCCAGCACATATCGAGACCTCGACGCTTCTGAGGTATCCACTATTCCTGACTTAACTGATGATGTAACAATGTTAGAATCTAGAATTTGTGAACTTGAGAGATGTCTCCAATCGGAACGATCTCTCGTCACGAAATTTAGAATCGACAGTGCCATATACAAAAGCTCTCTTGAGGACTTGACCATAGTGTACAACCGTGAGACTCTTGAGTCTAGCGTCAGAGAGTCCAATTTGTCCAACAAACTCAGTTGTCTTCAGAAAACCCATGAGGAACTTAACAGTGACCATGGAGAGCTCCAAATAAAATTCCAGTTGCTTTCAGAAGAAAGAACTAGACTGTTTTCCAAAATTCAAGAGCTTGAAGATAACAACTTTAAAAGAGGACAATCTGAGCAGACCTTGAGCATTCTTACGCAGCATGCCAATAAAAATCCTTTCTATAAAGCCAGACCCGGACTTGGACTGTCTGAAAACCATGTCTTAGAAAAGGCACCTTCTTATCTATACAATTTTGAGGACATGGCCGCCTCCAAACCCAAACCTGCCTTTGTAGGAGGACACGTCACCGAAGAATTTGTTAGGCAGACCGTCACTTACACGGAAGTCATTAATGGTGAAACCATTACCAGAACCACAAGTCCGCCCAATAGTTCTTCAGGTAGTCCAACCTCAAGTCCCGCTCCTAACAAACCTATATTTGTCCCAGCCAGTGATCCAACAAACACTAAGTACACATGGGAAGGCATCAAGGCAAGAACACCTAGAGTAGTTATGCCTCCCATCAACTACTCAGACCTTAACACTAGTTATGACTCTAGGAAGATGGATTTTTCAGAGGAGACCTTAGTTATCCCACCAGAGGATGTTTCTGCAACTAAGGGTCCCGACCTAATCGAACTAGAGAAGGAAGTGTTTGGACTTAGACTAAAAGCCATGGATCTGGACGCATGTCAACATCAGATACTGAATCTGAAAGTGCTTATTTCAGAAAAAGACAGCTTGGTTCACACTTTGAAGAAAGACTTGATCGAGGCAAATGCCGAGAGAATTAGAATGTCTTCAGAGTGTGAGACCGCAGCCTCAACCTTTACTGATTTTCAACTTAAGGTTGCGGATCTTAAGGCACGATATGTTCTCCTAAATGTTCATTCAGAAATTACAAAAGAACTTGATCATGATGAAAAGATCAATTATCGTGTGGCCTTAACCAACCAACGTGTGTCAAATTCCATTTTAAAAAGAAAAGTCATGTACTTTGAAAACCTTTCAGACTCAGTTAATGATAGGACTACTCCACTCCTCAACCGTCCGATAGTTAATTCCCAAACCAAATCTGTTACGGATCTAGAGGACTATTACACCCTACTGTCAGATGATGATGAACCCCACAACTCACACCACAGGATAGCTGAACCAAAGACTACCCATGATCCTAATGTTGAATACGATCTGAAGGTGTTCTTAGATGAAGGTGATGATCCTTCAGGCTTTATTCTAAAAGGGCCAAAATCTGTTTTTGTAAAGCCTGAAAAGTCTGTTGAGTCACGAGCTCCTGTTTCTGAGAACAGTAACCCTAAGGGTGAAAAATGTGTTGGTACTGACAAGGGGAAGTCAGTTAAGCCTCACGCACCCAAAGGACTCCAGAAAAAGCATTCAAAGTCTAACGATGCTCGTAACTCAACTAAACCCATTAAAAGTCTTGACCTTAATTCAAGCAGCTTTGAAGTGGGTGAGACCTCTCAGTTAAAACCAAAGCAACCTTTCTCCTCCACAAAACCTAAATTTTCAAAAACATCTTCTGGAAAGGGTGGCAACTCTTCTCCTATTAAACCGTCATCTAACTCACACCATGCTCTTAATGCAGATGGGAGGAAGAAGGATGGTGGACAGGAAGTGAAGCCACCAAGGAAGGATCACCGAGGAAGACCCAACTCTTTTCAAGCTTTCCCTAAGCAGCATAGTCCTAACCGTGCGGGTCTTGGCTATGCTCCACCTAGCGTAGGAATTAATTCAAACATGTCTGTAAAACGTAATCAACATTTAACTCATGCTTTTGACTCTTTGCGTAATGACATGTGCTTTATGTTTGACAATTTTCTGCGCTATGGTGTTTATAATTCTTTTAATACTGATGTGCCTAAAATCAAATCTCGAAAGAGAAGAGGGAGAAAAAGAGGAAAGGGAAAACCTTCCTCGTCAGTGCAGTCCCCTGAGCCTAAGGAGAAATCCGAAAAGGAGACTGCATCGACCAACTCAACTGTTTCTGACCCTAAGGAACCCATTTGGCAATGGGTCCCTAAGCAAACCTAATTGTTTTGCAGATCAGTTATGTGTGGTACTTTGACTCGGGGGCTCACACACACATGACTGGGCAGCGGTCCTTCATCTTCGACTACGTTGAGAAGTTTGAGGGATACATAAAGACTGCCGATAGAACGCCGTTGCCGATATTAGGGTCGGGAAAAATCACCAATGGAAAGTACATCATCAAGGGTGTACGTTATGTGGAGGGATTGGGGTACAACATGTTTAGCTCCAGCCAGTTCTGTGATAACGGATACTGGGTGAAGACCTTTCAGTACGGAAGTGACGTGAACGATGAAGACAACAATGCTATTCTCTCCGCCAGGCGAAATGGCAATCTTTACACAACCGTCTTCCGTTCAATCCCTCAAACACACCCCCTGTTTGAAGCTAACCCGAAGAATGCAATCTGTCTGCTCACAAAAGCATCAAAAGGGGACAGTTGGTTATGGCACCGCAGACTATGTCATCAGAACTTCAAAGATATGAACAAGCTGGTTTCTAAGGGATTAGTCAGGGGACTACCTGAGCTTCGCCTTTCCAAGGACACTCTTTGTCCTGCGTGCGAACAAGGAAAGATGACCAGAAGCTCTCATCCACCGAGAATGGATACGAATTGTCAAAGTCCCCTCGACCTAATTCACATGGATCTTTGTGGACCTATGAGAGTAGAAAGTCTTGCCAGAAAGAAGTATATGCTAGTTCTCGTAGACGAATTCTCTAGGTTCACCTGGCTTGAATTTCTTCGAGACAAATCAGAAGCTGTTGAACGAATCATAGCCTTCATCAAACGCACACAAGTTCTCTTGGGTCGTCGGGTGAGGAAAATACGTAGCGACAACGGTACTGAGTTCCGCAACGCAAAGCTGCAATCCTTTCTCGAAGAAGTGGGGATCACTCACAACTTCTCGGCAGTTCGCACACCTCAACAGAATGGGGTCGTAGAAAGGAAGAACAGGACGTTGGTCGAAGCAGCAAGATCCATGATGGCTCATTCTGGAGTTCCTCAACAGTTTTGGGCTGAAGCCGTTTCCACAGCATGCTACACGCAAAACCGGACTCTGATCGTAAAGCGGACTGGTAAAACTGCTTACGAGATGGTCGAACAGCGTAAGCCAAACATTGACTTCTTTAGAGTTTTTGGTTGTAAATGCTATGTTCTTAATGACCGGGAGAATTTGGGTAAGTTTGACCCTAAGTCTGATGAGTCTATCTTCATCGGATACTCACATAACTCTAAGGCTTACAGGGTTTTCAACAAACGGACCCGAACTATCCTGGAAAGCTCAAACGTTGATTTCTCTGAATCTGAAACCTATCTGAATGCTAGTTCTAGTAATGTGTCTGCATCTTTCCCTGAACTGTTCCCTTCACCACCGAGCACAGATCCGTCTTCTAACTTTTCTGCTTTAGACTTTTTAGATCTCGCGGAATACGATCTGCACACTCTAACAAGTCCAATCGTAGTTCCCGCTCCAACAGGTTCGACCACAACCACAGTGACATCAGATGCCTTCGTCACGGAGCCCTCCTCCAGCACTTCAACTCACTCCGTGACACCTGAGTCCGCGGCTCCCCCATCTGAAGTTTCATCCGCAGCTTCACCGGCACCTGATCAAGAACAGTCTCCGCACCCTGTTCTTACTCCAATTCCAGAAGAAGCTCCACTACCTTCCCCGAGCACAGCCCAACGATCATATGCTCAGGTAGTCAGAGAGCCCCGGTTAGAGGCTGCACCGCGGATCAATCAGGCTGAAGGCTCATCAAGTGGGAACCTAGAAGAGATCCTTGCAGTCCAAGATGAGAACGATGCCACCGACAACCGACAGGCTTATGTCACTCACCCTCACACTCGCAGGTGGACAAAAGATCATCCCCCCTCCCAGATAATCGGGAGTCCCTCACAACCTGTACACACTCGATCTGCAAAGCACACTGAAAATCTGATCCTATTCGGTGGATTCTTGAGCGATTTCGAACCATCGGATGTTTGGCAAGCTCTAACCGATCCCGACTGGGTGATCGCCATGCAAGATGAGCTGGCCGAATTTGAGAGAAACAAGGTCTGGCGCTTGGTAGAACGACCATGGGGGAAGACAATCATCGGCCTCAAGTGGATACTCCGGAACAAAACCGACGAGAATAATCTCATCATCCGGAACAAAGCTCGCCTGGTCGCCAAGGGTTATCGCCAACAAGAGGGTATCGACTATGATGAGACGTACGCGCCAGTAGCCCGAATCGAAGCAATCCGAATCTTCCTTGCGTATGCTGCACACAAAAACATGACAGTCTATCAGATGGACGTCAAATGTGCCTTCTTGAATGGAGTTCTTCAAGAAGAAGTGTACGTGGAACAACCGGAAGGGTTCGTCGATTCTCGATTCCCGAATCACGTCTACATTTTGGACAAGGCGCTTTATGGTCTCAAGCAAGCTCCGAGGGCATGGTACGAAACTCTCACTGACTACTTACTCGGAGTTGGCTACAAGAAAGGTACTATCGATCCCACACTGTTTCTCAAGAGGTCCGGTAAAGATTTAATTATCGTTCAGATATACGTGGATGACATTATCTTTGCGTCTACAAAGCCTGAGATGTGCCAAGAGTTTGAGAACACCATGAAATCCCAATTCAAAATGAGCATGATGGGCGAGTTGACGTTCTTCTTAGGACTTCAAGTTCGACAACGCCCTGATGGCATTTTTATAAATCAAGCCAAATATGTTCAAGATCTTTTAAAACGATTTGATTTCGGTGGTTCAAACTCTGCGGCCACACCAATGCCCAGAAATTTTCAAATATCTGCAGATACTTCTGGTAAACCGGTTGACCAGAAAACCTATCGGGCAATCATTGGTTCCCTTTTATATCTCACGGCCAGTAGATCAGATATCGTTTTTTCCACGGGTGTCTGCGCTCGTTATCAGTGTGATCCACGTGATTCACATATGTCTGCTGTCAAGAGAATCCTTAGGTATCTGAAGGGCACACCGGATTTTGGTTTTGAACTAATTGCATATACAGACTCAGACCATGCAGGTTGTAAGCTAAACAGGAAAAGCACATCTGGTGCTTGTCAATTTCTCGGGGACAAGTTAGTCAGTTGGTCATCCCGGAAGCAGAATTGTGTCTCCCTATCCACCGCGGAGGCAGAATATGTAGCCGCCGCCTGCTGCTGCTCGCAAGTTCTGTGGATGAAAACCCAACTAGCTGACTTTGGATACACCATGCATCGAATTCCCATCTACTGCGACTCCAAAAGTGCAATACAAATCACGGCAAATCCGGTTCAACATTCTCGGACAAAGCATATCGACATTCGATATCATTTCATCAAAGATCACGTCGAGAAAGGTAATATTGAACTATGCTTTGTTGAAAGTGACTATCAGCTTGCTGATTTGTTCACCAAGCCGTTTGACGAGAAGCGTCACTTTTTCCTCCTAAGCAAGTTAGGAATGCTAGACCTCCCCGCCTGAGGTCTAGGGGGAGTCGGGAGTTCGTAGAGTGTATGCATGTGTGTAGGGGGAGTCTGTAGGAACTCTGTAGATATTGCATGAATCGAGGGGGAGTACTAAGTCCTGTATTTACTGTTTGGCATGTTCACTAACGTTCTCGGATCCACAACATCTTGGATACCAGCTTATACTTTATTTTGTAGGTATGGATCCCCGCTACGACTTCTGGTTACTTCAGATCAGGACTAGCTCTAAACCCAGTGAGACGCACCAGGTAAGTCTCTTTTCTCGGGAGTCGAGGGCTGAACTTGTAACTTTTTGTGAACTTGAAAGTTCAGGGGGCGGTAGAGTACATGTCTTGAACTTACAAGTTCGGGGACTAACTTTGCCACTTTCTGTTTCTTAAAGTTCAGGGACTCGTTTTGCAAACCTTGTGAAACTTGTAGTCCAGGGTCTGTTTTGAAAATTTTCTGAAAATACAAGTTCAGGGACTTGTTTGTAAGTTTCATCAAACTTCAAGTCCAGGGGTGGTTTTTGCCAAATGGTGAAAGTCGGGTTAAGAGAGCCAAAAGGAGAGCCAAACACAGTGTTTTTGACCCAAACACAGTGTAACTCGGTAAAATTATAAATACCGGTTTTCAAGATTAACTTTTCACAAAATTCAAATTTTCATCTTTTTCTCTCTGAATTCTCACCCGAACCCACTTCGCGCTCGATTTCGTTTTTCGCTCGTTTGTGCTCCGATCGTCGATCTTTTTACATATTCGGATTCCTGGTAAGTAAACGATCAACCCTTCTATAGTTTTAACATCTAAATCATCTGTTTTAAGGCCTGGATCGAAGCCTAAAAGTTTTAAAACTTACCCGAAACCCAAACTTCTTGGAATGGGATTTCGGGACGTTAAAACGATCCATTGTTGCTTATAAACTTGTTATAAACTGATTTAGGATGCATGTTGATAGTTTAGGGCTTTAGATCGACGGTTTTTGAGCGGTTTTTAAATCCGGAACTCGAACAGTCACCGTTTTCCGACTCGGAAAACTTGAACATTCAAGTTTTCCGAATCGGAAAACTTGAATGTTCAAGTTTTCCGCATCGGAAAACGATGATCCTTTATGTATGTTTTCCGATTCGGAAAACTATGTTTTCCGAATCGGACTTGGTCTCGGTTTTCAAGTGTATCTTTTCCGACTCGGAAAACGTGGAACTACCCTTATGGGTTTCCAAGGTTTTCCGACTCGTTTGAGAGACCAAGTCTTGCCAAAAATATTCTAAGTATCGTGACATTTTCCGAATCGGAAAACCATGTTTTCCGACTCGGAAAACCTACAAGTTTTTCTCTCAAATTTTTCTAAGTGTAGGAGCTTTCCGAATCGGAAAACACCCTTTTCCGAATCGGAAAACTTGTCTGTTTAAAATTGTGCTTTATTTCTAAGTGTTGAGTTTTCCGAATCGGAAAACATCCTTTTCCGAATCGGAAAACTCCCCTCGTATAGTTTGCTCGTTTTTCGACTCGGAAAATACGAAACACTCTTTATTGGGTTTTCGAGGTTTTCCGACTCGCGTCTAGTCGAGGGTATAGTCTTTTCACGTTGTATTATTTCTAACACTTAATGTCTTGCAGAAATGGCTGATCAACAACCAATTGCTCCTACTTCACCCGTCGCCAATGCTGCTGATCTCGCACTAATCAACCCGGCTGACATCCGCGAGATCCACCAGAACAACCAGTTCGTTGACTTGGCGAACTTCACTGTCCAAGATGACGTTGTTCTCGAGATTCTCCGAGCTCATCCCCTTGCATACGCGACGCAAGCCACTGCTGACATCCCAATGATATATCTGCAGCAGTTCTGGAACACTTCTCGTGTCGAGAACCGGGACGGAGTGCCAACCATCATCGGCCGAGTGGACCAGACTGATCTGGTCTTCACTATGGAGGATCTTCGCAGAATCCTTCGTCTGCCAGCTGCAACCCCGGAGGCCCCGTTTGACCCTCTCGTGTCTGGACCTGAGCTCTTCAGCGAAGTGCTCGCTGTCGGGGTCCACTACACCGAAAACAACAGGCCGAAAGGAATCTCCCAGATCACTCAGGGAATGCTGCCCCCGATCTGGTACTCTTTCTTCAACATACTCAACCGCACGATCTCTTCCAAGACTCACGGCGTGGACAAGGTATCCACCCAGTTCTGGCATATCATCCATGCGATCGCCTACGGGAGGCGGATCGACTTTGCTCAACAAATTTGGGCAGACATCATCAATGATGTCAGAGCTGGGCCAGCACGTGCGAAACACAACTCCATCCCGTGGATGCGCTTCTTCAGTCTGATCATCCGAGATCACATGACTCAGAACCGTGCTGTCCGACGCAGATCAAGCCATCTCCGCTTCGAAAGCCAGCAGATCGGCCGAGCCAACAAGAAGACTCTGAGGCCTGGTCAGGTAGAGATGCACATTCCGGCAAACGTGCTCAACTTGGCAGACCGTAGGTCAATGAGTGTTAGGATGTACCGTATATCCATAAGTTTAGAAGACACGTCTACGGACTCCTCAGAGCCGGGGAGCCCTGCCCAAGACGTGCAACCCGTCCTACCTAGAAGCCGTGCCTCTGGTAAGGCGGGCCAGAGCTCCAGTGGGGGAGCTTCTGGCTCGGGAGTGATGAGAGTTGACGTTAGGGGAGGAGAGGGTAGAATAGTCGGTACGTCTGCCACTCCGCACACTTCTCGAGCCGGTGCATACCAGACGATGATCCAGAACAGAGCCACTCGTGCCCGCACTCCCACTGTTGTGGAAGAATCTTCTGATGCCATCCGCACACGCGAGTACACGAGTCATTTCCGGGTAAAGCAGTACATTGGCACCCTTCAGCAGTCCCCGATCCACTCGTCATCGGAAGAGCGCCGATCGCCGACGCCGCCGCAACAACCTACTGGGGAGGACGTGGAAGCTTCCCACAAGAACAAGCACACGCTCCTCCACCACCTCACTCAGCGGCCGTCACTTCTCAGGGAGGCGAACCCTCAGGCGAACCATTTGGCAATGACTCCGACGGTCACGAGTCCTCCGAGCACACTCCTACGGACCGTCGTGAGCCCGATGACGAGGCAACCGAGTCAGAACAAGTTGACTACGGATCCGACTCCGAGTTTCAACTATCAGATCCACCTAAGGGCGGGAAGGCCCAAGTGATAGATTTGGATGAAGCCACCTCCTCCTTCAACGACGACCGGATTTCAGGTGATCCCACTCTTATTGCGGATCTGGCGTCTGATGACCGAACTGTCGGTCAGGAGGAAGAAGGTGAGGCCGAGGTTGCTACCGGCTGGGGACGAGAAGACAGCGAAGAAGAAGAAGAAAGAGAGAGGGGAGAAAAGGAGAGAGAGAGCAGAGAAAAAGAGACCGAAGACGTTGAGGTCCAGTTAAGCGAGCCTTGGGCTCAATTAGAGGAGGCGGACGTAGAAGTAGGGCCGCACAGGTTAGAATCGGATATTCCTATAACCCAGAGTCCAACCCCCACAGAGGCAACCCTCATAAAGACCGGTCACTCGTTGACGTCAGGTCAAGTCGTTGGCAGCCAACCAACGCAATTGCACGCCCAAACCAGCCACTCGGCCATCTCTCAACAGATGGTCGTTTCACATTCTCACGGGGACTTAGCTCAACTTCCACCAACCACTCACTTGGAGTCTGTTGGTGTTGAAACGAGAGAGGAACCGCCCCGCCTCTCGACATCTTTCCGTGCACCAGTCGTCCTAGAACCACTCACTGAGACCTTTAGGGTCATTCATTTGGATAGGACACTTTTGGATGCATCATCTGCCCGCCCAAGTGGCGAGGCCGGAACGGGGAGAGTTGGTGCGTCAATGGACGCCCTTCGAGGATCCACCGGAAGCCCCGACACCGTCAGCATCATACCAGCGGTGACATCGGGCCGAGAGAGTACCTCTTTAGGACTCTTCTCGTCAACTGGAGCCCAAGTGGCACCGGGTTTAGTTCTTCCGGGACAGGGTCCGACAGACTCGAGCAAAGTCTCTAAAGATGCTCACGCAACACCGGGGCTTTTAGGCCTGACGGATTCGGGCGGAATCCCTAAAACCGCCCCTGCACCAACGGGACTTATAGGTCCGACGGATTCGTACGACATCCTTAAAGTCGTCCAAAGCAGGTTATTAGCTGTGGAGCAAGCCAATCAGGCTCGTGATGCGCGGGTCGAGGCACTCGAGAAAGCCTTGGCCGAGACGGAGAGGAAGAGGCTAGCCGATCTTGAGGCGTCACGCAAGCTTCAAGAAGACCGGGACGCGGAGCTCTACGAGCTCAAACGGAAGATCAAGGGCAAACACTCTGACGCTGCCCCATCTACTGAAGCTCCCAGTCCAAGGCCATCAGAAGACGTCCTCAGGCTCGCTCCTCCGACTTCGGGCGACCTTCCTCCGATCCCAGGCTACGTCACTGAGGTGGAACACATGATGATGATCACTTCCTACACCACTCAGAATGACCGCCTGTCTGCCCAGGTCAGAGAGCAACAGGCCCAGATCGAGCTTCTACAGCAAAGGATTCGAGAACTGGAGGCCGTGTGTCGGTCCCAGGCTCAGCCTTCGAAGAGGAGGTATGATGACGCTGATGACTCCGCACCAGGTCCTCATGAGGGGGAGGTACAAGCTGCAAAACGGCTTCGCACCGACCTCCAACCTGGTTCCGGATCCTGTTCGACTGCTCCAGGTTCCTCAGCCGCTCCCTCGAGTGCTCCCGCAGACTTCGATGCCGCCGAAGCTCCCTATGTCGACTCTGAGACAGAAGACATTCCGGATATGGGGAGTTGGCGTTATGAGCGGATTCCGGAAGGGGAGTCAGTGCAGTTTCCCCAGATGACGGACACGGCTCAGATTGATGCCGTTCTCCCAGAAGCAGCGCCGACTGATCCCTCAGAGTTCCAGATTCCGGAAGCAGCCCGGAAGATCTTGCGGTCGCTCGCTCAGAGCCTAAGGGTCTATTAGAGGGGAGACGACATCGTCAAGGATCCTGACTACGCCAACCTCCTCTCAGCGCTCAAGTTTCCAACTCCAGAAGCCCCACGGACCGTCCACTCTACTGATCCAGAAACCGCTGCTCCTACTGTCATCCAGCTCAACTGGAACCACTCCATCATCTTCCGCCCGTTCCTAGAAGAAACGTTCACCCGCATCTACCAGCAAGAGAAGCTGCACGCCTGGTCCCGAAAAGTCTACTTCGGGATCTCTCACATCAAGAACAAGAGACGAAGGACAGCGTACGTGCATCAGCGAATGTGCAACTGGGCCACTCATGGACGCCAGAGGATCAGACGTCGCTTTACCAAGGTAACTGCTATGCGCCCCTACAGACATGGCCATCAGTTATTCCTTGAGTATGATGTCCGCATGTACGGCACTGGTGTCCCTCGAGGTGAACTACAGAACTGGACCTTCACGGAAGCTGATTTAGATCGGGTGCATCTGGAAGACCTTCTCACGATCATCAAGTACCTCCAAGGCCCGATCCTCCGACCAGAGCACTACAGAGATGGCACAGAGATACTAAAGAAATACGTCCGTCATGCAATCTCTCTCGCGAGAGTGACGGACTACCAGCTTGCCATCGAAAGCCGCCAGCCAAAGGTCAACCTGCTGAAACCAAACCTGCTCGTTCCGGGTATCGATGCCTACACTCCGTACATGCCAACCAGGATACCTGAGCATGGAGTCCTTTATATGACTCGGAAGAAGAAGGAGCGCAGGTTCATGAGGTTTTGAGAGCTCTCCAGGTTCTGCGACCGGACCCTTCTCTATGTCTACAATGGCATGCAGAGCAGACTGCTGGCGGATCAGGTACCAAGTCGGAGAATCATAGACGGAAAAGGAAAGCTGCTGGAGGCAATGAGGTTGATCGAGAAGAAGCTTAAGGAGCGGATGATGTACAGACGGGCAGAGGCTGCAATGCAGATGAGAGCGCGGATAATCGGCGAGTGGGAAGAGTACCTGCAGATGTCCAAGTGGGAGCCAACACTGGAGCTTCCACCACCATTCTGACTTCTTCTCAAAGGGGGAGATTGTAGAACCCAGGTGTTGAGAAGAGTCAGAATCATCTATCTTTAACTGCTTTCTAGTTTAATTTCCTTACTTTGTAAACAGTATCTTTTGTTTAGTGCCCCTGTTTGAGGTTTGGAACCTCGGGGGCCTTTATTGCCACTTTGTTAAACTTCCTTCTACCTATATAAGGTAAAGGATTTCTAGGGTTTTATGTATGAAATCATAGTTTACCAAATTGGGCAACTTCCACCATTTTCAAGTATTATCAAAGTTCATATTGATTTCATCTTCTATATAGGATTTCCATCCATTTCTCTTCTCTTTTCATTGTTTTTGGGACAACAATATGGCTACTTGATCCAAATAAATATAGGAAAGTACAAAAGTTGGAGTGATGCAGTCTTCGACTATTCAAGGTACACACCCTTTTCTTTAAGGTCTTTTTTTACTTTCACTTCTTATCAGTGATTAGTTGCCTTAAACCCATGGCTATGAAAGAAACTTGCTGACTCTTTGATTTGGGGATTCAGGGGGTTGTTTACCGAATGCCAACCCGATATGTGATTACCAAGTCATTTACCTTACTGGATGAACATGGCAAGGGTTGGTAATCTTTCCAAGTAAGAGCGACGATAAGGATGCAGCGTTTTACCCGATTTGTGAGGGTGGTAACTCTTACAAGGTAAATTTTTACGTAAGATAGTGTTTTAATGAACCAAAATCTTACCCAGTAAAGTAAGTTACAATGTTACTGTGTAAGCTCTTATCGTGTTCCTTTATTGTGAGAATATGTGGTAAACCCCTTACAAGGGTTGCGTGTATTGATAACAATATATAGACAAAGATGTTACAAAGGGGTCCCTAAACTATACAATATTTAACACACCCCCGTAGTTTGATCAGGGGGAACACGAATGTTCAAACTATCTCTAAAATCAAGAAACAAACTAGAAGGTAGACCCTTTGTAAAAATATCTGCATACTGATAAGCGGATGGAACATGCAAAACACGCACATGACCAATCGCAACACGCTCCCTTACAAAATGTAAGTCAATTTTGTGGGTGCCAAAATCAATCAAATCAAGAACACTTAGATATTGTGATGTATATGCTAAGTACAAAGAGTTAGGATAGATTGCATTCCATATAAATGTTGAGAGAATCATAAAGGAAGGAAAGTACAAATGAAGATATCTACTCCTATTTATACTAACTACTAAAGGGCTAAAAGGCTTTAAAATAAATGGGCTTTGAACTTGGGCCTTTAATACAAATTACAATAAAAGCTACTAAGTTTAGATAAATGACAAATTGACACAACTAACAAATATTTCTAGCAATTTCCCCCTTTGTGTCAATTTCTTCGCTTCTGACTTGATGATTTGATGACTTCTTCTTTGACGCTTTAGTCTATTTAGGCTTCTTTGACGATCATTTACCTCTCCGCGATGGTGATGGTGGTAGTCTCTCTTGACGCTTCTCAGCCGGTCTCTTTAAGGTATCTGCCATACCTCTTATCTCTATCCAACATGAATGGCTTCCGTGGCTCCACATACTTTCAACTATTAGATGGTACACCCTTGTCTTTCTCAAAGATCACCTTCGAAGGTGAGACTGGCAGTTGAACCCATTGACCATCGATCGGTTGCTGGGGGCCATGAGTAACAGGGTTGATCGGAGCTCTGATTCTGAAAGACATGCTTGGAGCCCTGAGATGTAGAGAAGAGGATACATTCAGAACTGGAGATGGTGGGTGAGACGGTACCCTTGGCTGAAGTCCCCTATATGTAGGAGACGGCGTGAGAGGAAGAGGAGACCGATGTGGTGGAGGCATGTCACATGTAGGCGATGGAGAAGGAGAATGATATGGAGACATAGGTGGTGAAGACTCAGAACTGTACATCTCCATAGCCGGAAGTGACTGATGTGGTACCAGAATGGAGAGTCAGAGCTATAGCACTCCATGCCTGACGCATATTCATCTGAAGGATCATCATCTTCTTTCACTTGAGGCTCTGAGACTGGAAACTGAGTGTAATCGTCATCGAAGGAGAAATCATCATGATATCCTTAAGCTCATCATCTGTAGCGGCTACACGGTCAGGGTGAGAGATTTCTGGGTTGACAAACATGAAAATCTCTCGACCCTCCGCTGAATCTGCCGTCGGGTTCTGACCAGGCTGTGAATGAGATACATCGGCACCGGTCCCCATAATAGTACCAGAAGAAGCGGCATCGGAAGATGTACCTGTCAGAACTGAGGAGCCAAGCCGAGCCCTCTTGTGGATTTCCCCCTCACGGCGATCGGGGTCATCTCGGTCGTCGTGTCTGCGCTTTGGTGGCTTGGCTGTCGCACGGCAAGTAGTCTCAAGGGCTCGGATCTCAGTCTGCATGTCTGAAAGAGAGCCCTTGATATCGACTAGAACCTTCATCTTCATGGCATCAAGTTTCCTTTCGAGCCGCTGGATAGATGAGACTACCTCTTGAGAAGAGGAGGTAGCTGGCTCGGGATGGTTCACGGGAAGTGATGTGTAAGCAAACAGTTGTAGATAACCCAGAAGATTGGTTTCTTCCTCGTGGAGATCCCCACGGGAGATCGGGTTCGCCATAAGAAAATCCCTCAACTCATCAAACAAGTAGACGGGTGCAGTCGGTCTCAGAGGTGTTGATGTAAAAACTCCTCACGGACAGCCTTTAGGGAGCTGTCCACAATATCCTTGACAACGGATGCCGGGTAAGTAACACCGGGCTCACATAGAGTATCCTTTTGCACAACCGTTGAGTCAACGGTGTGGCCTACTTTCACGGTTGGCGTGATTAGCCGTGGTAGGTCTTCCCTCCGGTCTTCGTGAAATGCCTATCGTGGACACCACTCTCGGGGTTCCGATCACGTCACATAGACTCGTGATGCGTGGAGCTGAGACTGCGTAACATAGACTGGCAGTATGTGTACCTAAGAGTGTATATGGCTCTAGACTCTGGTGCACATGAAGGAAGTGTAGGGATCAGGGCAGGGATCCTCCTGTTTCAATATCATCACCCTCCAAGTGAGGGCTTGATAGCCATTGTGCTTTATCCCCGTGGAATGAAACATCCACCTTTTGAGAGATGAATGAGTGGCTAGGTGGGGCGTGCAACTGCACCTCTGGGTGGGAGGTGTCTTCTTCAATACCCGTACGCAACACATGTGTACGGGTAGCAGATGTGGCTGCCCGGCGTCTACCTATGGAGAAGGAAGGACCGGTTAAAACCTTTGGTCCTGTCTCACACTCATCAATTCTTTTACTTCCCTCACTCTGCTCACTTTCTTCGACTGTTAGGTCTCCCTCAAACCTTATGTCGTCCTCACCCTCAGATGGGTGGTCATCACCGGAGTCATTAGAATTATAGCTCACCAAAAAGAAAAGTGAAGGACTTTGGTGACTGTCATAAGCATGTGAGGAACTAGCTCCGGAGCCATCATCATCACCGCCTAATCTACCCCGTCATAACCTCCGACACCTCATTCTCAAGCCCTTGGTCACCACCCCCAGGTGAATGACCCCGCTCAAGACCCTCACTCATTCTCCTAGAGGATACCTCCGGGGTGCCAGTCTCCGGCTCTTGAGATGCTGGTAGAGGTGATATACGTAAGTATGCTCTCACAGTCGGTGAATGATGATTGACAGCATCAAGTAATGCAAGTGGCACCGCCATCGGTAGATCATGAATCTTTGGGGTATGGCATAAGGAGTGATGGTATTAGTATAAGAAGTGTTTGATATGGCATGAAGAGTGTTGGGTATGGCATGATGAGGAGTCTCGGGTAAGGCATGTAAAGTGATGGTATCCAAAAGAGGTGTACTGATGGTATCCATGAGAGGTGTTGTTATCAAAGAAACGTGTTGGATGCCTTCAGACAGGGCCTGGATACCTTCAGAAGGGCTTGAATACCATTCCAAATCTTATTCCAGACTCAAATATATATATATATATATATATATATTGATTTTATTTATTTATTTATTTATTATTATTATTATTTTTTAATTATTTTTCTTTTTACGTCTGCTATGTCCTCTAGTTGTGATTGGGAGGAGGTGGTGGTGTGATCAGCATCAGAATGATGAGGATTTGGAAAATTCGGGTTCACCATTGTACCTGAAAGGTAAGAAGTTAGTAATGAGGTAAAGGCATAGTGAGTGAATGTGAGAATCAAACACACAACATTGAATTGTACACTTGTTTACTGAAGCAATTGATTCAGTAGAGAAAAGCACAATCCATTGAGTGTGATTTATTTCTCAAGTCTGGTGAACATAGAACTCAAAAGACCTTACCAACCGAGCATAGATGTTATTCAACAAATACCCGGTATAACCACTAAAGGTTGTACAAAACTGGAACTCCAAGGAGTACATGATTCTTGTTCGCAATCTCATTCAGGAAAGGTAACACTCAAGCACATACATATCCAATCCAAAGCATAAGCATGCACACGCACACAAGCCTAAGTTCACTCATTACTCATGCAATTCAGATAAAACACAATGCTAAAGCACACTTAGGAAAAAGTAAACACTTAGTCAAGTGACCATGACACATTCAAGTATGGGATTCCACACGTAGGCATGCAAATCCAACTCACATTCAACTTTCATATTACAAGCACACACTTGAAAATCCACAAGACTGAAACAAACACACACTTGTTGATTAACTTTGTAAAGCATATACATGTTCAAGCACTCAAAGACGAAATTCTTTTCGAGTTAGAGTCAACGTGAAAACCACAAGGAATCAAAAATTCCAACCTACGTGATTTTGAGGTGCACACACAACACTTAAAGAAAATGCAAGTTTGGACAGGATGGTGTTCAAGTATAGGGTCAAGTTCTATTCCCTTTCCAAACAACTTAACCGAAACAAGTCCCGAGATGCAATTCCACACAATAATTATTAAGAAAAAAAAACAACCAATAAAAGAAAATCAAACAAAAGAAATCAATCAAATAAAAAAAATCAATCAAAAAAAAAAACAGATAAAAAAATTGAGAGATCAAACAAAAACATAAAAAAAATGAATCTTAAAATAATTGAGATAACAAAAAAATGAGGAGGGTTAACAAAAGAAGATTTCGGTCAGCAAAAAAAATGAAAAGAGAATAAAACAAAAGGGGTTCTTGGGAAAGTAAATGGGCAAAAACAAAAAAGGAAGGGGGTGGGTGACGGTTTTCAGCGAACACACAAACAACCAAAACAAAAAGAGAAGGAATCCGGCTGAGGGAACTCGTCCGGTCGCCGGCGCGAGTTTCGGTGAGAGGTCCGGTCGCCGACGCGGCGGCGGTAACAAGCAGATCTGGAGGTAAGGTCGCCGGCGGAAAGATCCGGTTTGGTCACCCGTCTTCTTCTCCGATCCGGTCGATGGCAAGTTCGGTTCAAGGAAGAGTCAGCAGGTCGAAAAAACAGAAGAGTGAAGATCCAGTCAACATGAAGAGTGAAGATCCGGTCGCCACAAATTTCGGATAGGACGGCGGTGGTTAGACCGAACAACGTCAGAATCCGGTCGTCACACTGATCCGGTTGGTCGCCGGCGGACATCCGGTCAAGACGAGTGGGTGCGATCGCCGGCGAAGATCCGGTAGCCGGCGAATTCCGGTCCGGTCGCCGGTCAACTACCCCGTTCCGGTAGAAAAGGGGGTTGAACGCTTGTCAGGAGAACACACAAACAAAAAAACGATCGTAAAAAAATGGATCCGGATGGGATGGAGATCCGGTCCGGCGAAGAGATCTGGTCCGAATGGATTCGGTTACAAAGCAGGTCTGGTGGAGGGGATTTCAGCAGATCCGGTTAAAGAAAGCTCACACAACACAAGACCTCCGGTCCGGTCCGGTTCCGGGTAGATTTGCGGTCTAAGGAAAAGTTTTCCGGTCCGGTTCCGGCGACATCCGGTTCCGGCGACGTCTGGTTCCGGCCAAGAAAAAAACTTCGCTTTGGTTTGGAAGGCAGATCCGGTTACGGCGATATCCGGTTCCGGCGACGTCCGGTTCCGGCGAGGTGGTTTGGTTGACACGGTTTCGGTTTTCGAGAGAAGCAAACACTCACAAACTTGACTTCTGATCTGGTTCCGGCGACATCCGATTCCGGCGACGTCCGGTTCCGGGAAGATTGGATTTGGATTCTATCAAGACTTAGGAGAGAAACCCTGAAAAGATCCGGTCGCCGGAAATTTCTCCGGTCCGGTCCGGTCGCCGGAAAATTTTCTCCGGTCCGGTTCGGTTCCGGTCGAGATGGGTTCGGTTAAGAGATGCGGCAAACGTGGTCCGGTCACATAAGAAGAAAGAAAAAAAATTGGGGTCACCGGTGGAGATCTCCGGTTAGAAGCTCCGACACGAAGAACTCCGGTCAAGAAATGGTTCTCCGGTCGCCGGTCAGATCTGATGGGTTCCAGTTCTGAATCATTTGAGGTGTTGTTGTTGTTGTTGGAAGTGTGAATGAGTGATGATCTAATGGAGGAAGAAGAAAAAAGAGAAAAAAATGAAAGGAAAAAAATAAGGAAGAAGAAGAATTAAAGGAGAAGAAGAAGATAAAGAAGGAAAATGAAAAGAGAAAAAAACGTGGATAAAGAGAAAGAAAAGAGAATAAAGACAAAGAAAATTAATTAGATTTTTTTTTCTTTTGAAAAGAGAATAAAGACAAAAAAAACGTAAACATATTTTTTTCTTTTACTTTCCATAAATTGTTATTATTATTATTATTTGACTGTTTGTTTTTTTTTTCCTTTTCTTTTTTAAAAACTTATTATTATTATTATATTTTTTTTATTTAACAAAAATGATTTAAAACTTTATTTTTCTTTTAAAATTGTATTTTTTTTTTTTTTTGTTTAAATTTATTTTATTTTATATATATATGTGAAATATATAATACCTGGGGTGCATACTGTTTATGCAAAAAATTACACAAATTACGTCGTAAGATAAGTTGTGAGGCTAATCCGTCGAAAGTAAGAATCTAACTTGGTAAACGCACAAATAAATAAAGAAAAATGAACACGAGAGGTTGATGACGCAGGAAAAACCTCAATGTCGAGGAAAAAACCTGCGGTCGACTAAGATATAGTCGACGTTGTACTATGTATCACCAAGCAGGGGTGATGTCCTTAAATTTTATAGTATCGGTCGTACGATTACAATAAAAATGAGAACTCAATCAAAGGTAAATTACAAAGATTGATATAGAAATTAGTGAGAAGATCAGAACAACTTGGATAGTAATCAGTTGTCCTCAAATGAGAGTTTCAGGTGTCTTTTATAGTTGATTTTGCAGCAACGGTCGTCAATAATAGCTCATTAATGACAACGGTTGTAACTGTCGCGGGAATCCTGGTCGTAACGGTTGAGTATTAATTAGTTGCGTATCTTGGCCTTTAATGATGATTTAGTCCTCGATAACGGTCGATTACCTGTTACAAGAAAACAGACTAAGAAAAAATATGACCGTTAGTAGATAACTGATAACTGTCGTACGTTATCCTATGAGAATCGTACGATAGTTGCTGGAGTAATCGTTCGACGAATACGCTATGACGTTCGATGGTGTTATGCGGATGTTCGACAGATCTTTAGGCTTGTCTCAGGAACTTATCTTAATACAGGACTAAGGTCCAATAAGATATCTTACGATTTTATATCGTCGTCGTACGATGGTAAATTTTTACCTAAACAGTTTGCCCCCATAATTTAGAAAAATATTTGCAATTGATTTTTCTGAATCTTCTAATCGTGACGAGGTCTGATCGAACGTCGAATGAATTGTTTAGAATGTAGGCGAATACCAAACGGTTCGAATGACGCAGCCTGATGAGGTCGTTTACAGCTGTCGATTCGATGGTTTTCTCTGGACGCGTGTCGTAACCTGATTGGACCTAAATTACTTGGAGGAGAATTCGGTTACCATAAAAGGTTTAATCTTAATTTTGGAATGCTAATCTCTTCGAATTTTTCTTCTGATTTTCGAATTCCTCCAGTCGTAATCCAATCCGATCTTTATTCCTTTATCTTCGGCAAGGAGTTTGATTCCAAGTTATTATAAGGTACCTTCTTCTTCCTCATTATTGATACGTTTGAGGTTTAGCTAGGACGTTTTTGTAAGATAGTTTAGAGGGTTTTGAATCTTCAATGGCGATCGAAGTTGCAAGCACGATTGTCGATAGCTCGGATGTCCAATCTTTCCGGGATTTAGCAGGTCTTCCTGAGGGGATTGAGACTAAGCTAGCTAAACATGTCCGTCCGGCGGATGCCCCAGCAGGATTTTTTGCCCTATTTGAATATCCATTCCGAATTGGATTTCGATGGCCTTTTACATCCCTCGCCAGGTCCCTTATGAATAGGTTTAGCATATCTCCTGGCCAACTGATGCCTCAAGTTTGGAGAATTCTTTGGGTGATCGAGAAGATTACCAAGGACTGGGATCGTCCTTCCTTCACCGTCGAGGACTTGCTTACGGCGTACACCATGACACCCTTCCCTTATAACCGATATGTGTTGTACCCTAAGGGAAGGGGGAACGCGATGTTGGTTCACGGTTTGCAGGTGAATGATCGTGGATGGAAATCCCGATACATCTTCATTCGTTCTTCGACGGTCGAAGGAGATTGGATTGTTCCAGAATGGAACTCATTAGGTATAGGTTTTTTCATTTGTTTTGATCATTTATATGTAGTTTTTGTAGTATCTAACAATGATCGTTTGTATTCTACAGAAATCGATCTTAAGTTCGAGGCAACTCCTGAGTCTACTGAAGTCGTAGAGCACTTCATATCTTTTGGAACGGTCGAACGTTCTTATACGACACAGAGATCAGGGGACGATCAAGACGTTGGGGAGGTTGAAGTCCAAGAAATTTCAGCGGAAGATATGGAAGGTATTTTGCTTTGACAAGTTTTAGTCGTATGATTCCTTGTTATCATATTGTTGACGTGCTTTTTCTTTTTGTGTCGTAGGTCAGAAGAGTAATAGGAGAGCTGAACAACTGGAAGCGGCCAAGAGGGCTAAAAACAAAAGGAAAGCCCTAGAGGCTAAACAAGCCTCGACGAAGAAACTCAGGTCGAACTTGTCTGAAAGGTCGACTTCTGTCGAAGGAAAAAGTCCATCCAAGGATGCTGCGCGCAAGGCGGCGGATGTGACTGAGGCTTCTCCGTTGAGTTTCGTCCTTCCGGAGGTCGAATTGAAGAAAGCTAATGTGGTGAAGACGCCCCAAAGAACGCCAAAGGATAAGGGTGTCGGAAGTAGTTCTGGTCCTACGACTCTGAACATAAAACTTCCTCAAGACTTTCTTTCGAACGACACCATCAATACCGATAACCTTTTTCCTGCGATTTCTCAGTTCCTTCTTCCATCACAAATGGAGCACATGAAGGATATGTCAATTGAGGATATTCATGCTTTGGTGACTGGTCTGTCCTTCTTGGTAAGTAATATCATACGTTTCATATTCATTACTATGATCATACGATCTAATTTTTCTTTTTTGTTTTGTAGGGCCTTCAGGCGAGTCTTGGTCTTCATGCCGGCATGGAGGAGATCAAGAGAGAGCTGACACTTAATAAGTCTGTCGTGGCTAAGGCCCGCAAAGACTTGGAGAAGGCCAACAACAAGGTCTTTAAGATGGCTGATGAGATCAAGGCAAAGCAGGTCCTTGTCGAGGATCTTCAGTCGAAGTTAGAGGAAGAAGAGCTCATCAAGAACGAGCAGCGCGGTCGTCTGAAGTCTGCTGTCGACCAAGTCAAAGAGCTTCAGGAGGAAGTTGCCCGTCTTCGTGAAGAGAGGGCTAAGGCTGATGATATCTCGTCCTCGGAGATCCAAGATCTGAAGGATGAAGTGGCTTTGACCAGGTTGGTCGCGCGTGCTGCTCTCCTCCGTCGTGTGGTCGCAGGTACTTTTACCCTTGAGATGGCGAAGGCTGAGGTTGAAGCCTTTAAGGATCAGATGGGATCCGAGGAAGATCTGGATGCTGATGACTTGAAGGACCTCGATGAAGGTGCAGCGGAAGAAGATAAGACGTTGGAAGAGCCTCAGGTTGCGGGTTCTGGGAAGGAGGCCATGCAAATAATGACTTCTGAATCCGTTCCTGTGACCGAAGTCGAGAAGGTTCTTACTGAGGCTGACTTCCCTTAGTTCGTATGTATTAATACAATTTTTGTAATCGTACGACGCCGTTTTTTGGCAATTTAAACATTGTTTGGCTTATGATATTTTACTTTATCTTGCGTTATTCTGCGTTTATATTTTTTTTCGTCGTGCGACTTTAGGCCTTAGAATAATTTAGAAACGTTTCTTTGTTGTTTTACTCTTAAATTGAGTAATCATGCGACTGGCGTTTATTCTTGCGCTCGTGCGATAGCTTCGTGCGTTTAAAGCATTCTGCGTTTCGTGCGAAAATCATGCGATTCAAGCCTTTGTCTTGCGATTCGTACGATACTCATGCGATCAAAGCATCTAGTTTACAATCCAGGTGATATTCATGCGATTAGAGCATCTTACTTTCGTTTCGTGCGATGATCGTGCGATACTTGCATTGGTCGTGCGATTCCTGCAAAGAGTTTAGCTAAGGGGTGGCCGTTGTCTTGGCCAACGGCGCTCCGACGCCCAAGTTAGTATTTTGATAAAGTAGATAATCAAAATGAAAAAAGGATTAGAAGTAGTACCTTTTCAAGTGTGTCGCATTCCAACTACGTGGGATTTCTTTACCATCCATGGTCGTAAGTCGATAGGCTCCATTTCCAATGACTTTGGAAATCCTGTATGGTCCTTCCCATTTGATGGAAAGTTTTCCGGCGTTTGTCTCTTGTGTGTTTTGGAACACATGTCGTAGGACGTAATCTCCCACTTGGAAGATTTTAGCTTTCACTTTTTTGTTGAAATGTCGTTCGATTATTCCCTTTTGGGAAGCCATTCGTTGTAGAGCTGTTTCTCTTAATCCTTCCAAGGCATCCAAATCGTAAGATAGGTCAATAGCGTTCTGTTCGATCGTTCGGTGCCTTGCTGTAGGAATGTAGGATTCGATTGGTAAGACTGCCTCGCATCCGTACACTAAAGAGAATGGAGTTTGGCCTGTCGAAGATCTGGGAGTCGTACGATTTGCCCATAGTACTGAAGGCAATTCTTCGACCCATCTTCCTTTTGCTTCTTTGAGTCTCTTTCGTATGTTATTGATAATAACCTTGTTACTCGACTCAGCTAGGCCATTTGACTAAGGATATCGTGGTGTGGATGTTACGAGCTTGATTCCTCTTTCGTCGCAAAACTTGCGGGTTTTTTCGCTTATGAATTGTGCACCATTGTCGCACATTATCTCTGAGGGTACTCCGAATCTGTAAATAATGTTAGTCTGGATGAAGGAAATGACTTCCTTATCCCTAATCTGTGAGAATGCGGCCGCTTCGATCCGTTTTGAAAAATAATCCGTAAGAACAAGTAAGAACACCTTCTGTCCTGGAGCGGGTGGGAGTTTTCCCACGATGTCCATTCCCCATCGCATGAATGGCCAAGGGATTAAGACAGAGTGCAATGGTTCGGAAGGTCGATGGATCATACCTGAGTGTTTCTGACATGCGTCGCATTTCTGGACGTACCTTATTGCATCTTCTCGTAGGGTTGGCCAATAGTAACCTTGTCGAGAGATCCGATTGGCAAGGCTTCTGCCTCCAGAATGGTTTCCACATTCTCCGTCGTGCATTTCTTGGAGGATTTTGTTTATTTGACTTGGATCTGAGATGCATCGTAAGATCAAGCCGGAGGTGGACCTTCGGTATAATTGATTTTCGATGATGGTATAACGAGAAGCCTTGATCTTTACTTTTCGAGCTTCCATTTTATCTTCGGGAAGATGGTCGTACTTAAGATAGTTCCAGATGTCGAGCGACCAATTGTACACTTCTTCATTCATGAACATTTCCTCTTTGTTGTCGATCGTTGGTGTCATGAGATGAAGTATAGGTATATTTTCCAAGGATGGATCGTTGAATGCGGATCCCAAGTTGGCTAAAGCGTCGGCTTGCATATTAAGATCTCTCGGAATCTGTTCTATCGAAAAAGAATCGAATCGTGCGATTCGTTCTTTAGTAGCTTGGAGATACATCATCATCTTCGAGTCTTTTGCTTGGAATTCTCCATTTACATGATTCGTGATTAATAGAGAGTCACTTCGTACATGCAGTTGTTTTGCCCCCAGTTTATGGGCTATATCCAATCCTGCGATCAAAGCTTCATATTCTGCCTCGTTGTTTGTTGCTTTGAAGTCGCATCGCATGGAGTATACTATGTTGCCCCCATGTGATGGTTTTAAGACAACTCCAAGTCCTGATCCTCGTACGTTCGAGGATCCATCTACGTGCAAAATCCAAGGCTTGTTGTCTTGAAGCATCACATTATTTACTTCGTCGTACGTTGGAGGTTCTATTTCTGGACTGAATTCAGCTACGAAGTCTGCAAGTACCTGTGATTTTATTGCCGTCTTGGGTTTGAATTCGATGTCAAATCCACTTAGGTATATGCTCCACTTTGCTAATTGTCCTGTAAGCTCAGGCTTTCGAAGTACAGTCTTGAGTGGATAGTTTGTTACGACAATAATATGATGAGATTCGAAATAATGCCTTAGCTTTTTCGCAGCAGTAACTAAACCCAGAAGTAATTTTTCCATCGAAGTATACCTGGTTTCTGCGTCGAGGAAAGATTTACTTACGTAGTAGATGGGACGTTGTTGCTGATCTTCCTCTCGTACGATTACTGCGCTTACAGCATTATTGCTTACAGCCAGATACAAATACAAGCTTTCTCCTTCGTTTGGCTTTGTTAACAGTGGTGGGGACATCATGTATTGTTTCAATTCTTGCAGAGCTTTCTCGTGTGCTTCGGTCCAGTTGAACCCATGGTTCTTTCGCAGGACGTTGTAGAATAGATAACATTTGTCGGACGACCTGGATATGAACCTGTTTAAAGCTGCGACACGACCTGTTAATTTTTGAACCTCTTTCACATTTCTGGGTGATTGTAGTTCCAAGATCGCTTTTATTTGTTCTGGACTTGCTTCGATCCCTCGTCGTGTGACCATGTATTCAAGGAATTTTCCAGCTCGTACGCCGAAGGAGCATTTGGTTGGGTTGAGCTTCATCTTATACTGTCGTAGTATGTCGAACGATTGTTGTAGATGTTTTATGTGATCGTTCGATTTTGCAGATTTGACCAACATGTCGTCAATGTAGACTTCCATCGTACGTCCTAGATGTTCCTTGAACATCTTGTTGACCAGTCGCTGATATGTCGATCCTGCATTCTTTAACCCGAAGGGCATTACTTTGTAGCAATATATCCCCTTATCTGTCATGAATGCCGTCTTCTCTTGATCGTCCGTATGCATCAGGATTTGGTTGTATCCTAAATATGCGTCCATAAATGTCAAGAGTTCATGACCTGCTGTCGCATCGACCATTGCATCTATGTGTGGAAGAGGAAATGGATCTTTCGGGCAAGCTTTGTTCAAATCTGTGAAATCAATACACACTCGCCATTTTCCATTCATCTTTTGCACGACCACGACGTTCGCAAGCCAGTCCGGGTATTTGACTTCTCTAATTTTTCCGGTCTTGAGTAAATTATCAACTTCGTCGTTGATAACTTTATTGCGCTCAGGCGCGAATTTACGACGCTTTTGTTTTATCGGCTTGAAGGTTGGATCCACATTCAGCTTATGTGAGATGATATCTGGATCAATCCCTACCATATCTTCGTGCGTCCAAGCGAAGCAGTCAGAGTGTTCCTGCAAAAAAGATATGATACTATTTTTTATGTTAGAAGGTAGGGTTGCCCCCACGAATACCTTTCGATCAGGATGCTTTGGGTCGAGGACGACTTCTTCTAGTTGAAGGTCATCGTACGACTGGACTGCATCCTGGTTCTGTAATTGCTAAATGGTCTGCGGCTTCGATTTCATAGTGATCTTGTAGCATTCACGCGCGATCTTCTTTTCACTCACGATCTCTTGCACACCCCAAGGTGATGGGAATTTGACCTTCTGGTGGCATGTCGAGGGAACGGCTTTCATGTCGTGGATCCATGGTCTTCCGAGTATGGCATTGTAAGCGGTTTGACAATCTATCACATTGAACTTGATTTGCTTATTGATGCCTTTTGCAAATACTGGCAATATTATTTCGCCAAGTGTATTCGTCGTATCTCCATTGAATCCGATCAATGTGGTAGTTCGTCGTACGATGTTTGATCTGTCAATTCCTATAATCTTCAAGGTGTCGGCAAAGATGACATTGGCGGAACTACCACCATCAATGAGGATTCTCTTCGTCAAGCAGTTCCCGATGGTTAATTGAATGACCAGCGCGTCGTGATGTCTTGGATCAGTTTCCGAGAGATCGTCTTGGTCGAACGTTATCTTCGACGCGTCGAGTTCGGTTACTGACTTACATTCATCTGGAAATGGTTGTCCTTCTGGACCTTCTCGTGCGTGTCTCTTGGCTGCTGAATAGGTCAAACCACAGACTTCGGACCCACCAGTGATACAATTTACGACTTTTGTGTGTACTGGCGACGCAGGTCTTTTGTCTTCGTCGGGCAGGATGTCTTTCAAATGACCTTTCGATTTCAAATAAGAAACCTCTTTCTTCAGGCTGATGCATTCAGTCATCGTATGTCCATGATCGCTATGGAAGTCGCACCATTTGGATTGATCTTTGTCTTTGTTAGGAACTTCCGGCTTTTTTGGCCATCGTATGTTTGTGTCGAGTTTGCGTAGGGCGTCAACTAGCTCTTTAGCTGTACCAGCAAAATTGTAAGTAGATAATTCTGGATATCTAGTTTTACCTGAACCACGGGTCGAACGATTATTGGTCTCTTGTTGAGAGTTTCCAATTTTGTTCACCCTTTTTTGTTTGAATTCATGCTTTTGAGGACCAAGAGCCTTCTTGTCGTTTGAATGTTTGCGTCGAAAGATAGCATCGTCTTCAATTCTCATGTGCGCAAGTGTTCGAGCTCGTACGCCGTCGAAGTTTTCGGGTGGATACTTGGTAAGATCCAAGTATAATCCTGATGAGTCGTCTAATCCGCGTTTGTAGGCTTCAATTGCAGTCTTGATGTCGCAGTTCTTGACTTCGATCATTTCTGCATTAAATCTGTTATAATAATCACGGATAGTCTCACCGGAGTTTTGTACGACATAGTATAGATCACTGGTCTGTTTCTCCATCTTGCGACTGCTTGCAAATTGTCGTGTGAACTGGTTTACTAATTCGGACCACGATGTGATGCTCTTGGGTTTTAAGTTGATCAACCATTGTAGAACCGCTCCTGTAAGTGTAGATCCAAAACTCTTGCACATGCAGATTTCTTGAAATTGTGCTGGAATCGGGACTGTCCATACAAGTTGCTTGTATTGTGCGACGTGTTCGACGGGGTCTGTCATTCTAGAGTATTTTGGCGTGAATGCTGGGATGTTGTATTTTTTAGGAATGTCGACAAGGGCAATCTCATCAACATATGGCGAGGCTCGAAATCCAGTCTTTGGCTCGACGTCGACCGGTACTGCAGCTCCAGGTAATTTTGCAAGTAATGCTAACATCTTTTGATTTTGTTCTTCTAGCATCTTTAGTCGTGCATCCATAGGATCACTTGTAGGTATCGGGTTAAATGGAAAGAAACCGTTAGAGGTTCCAACGTCGGGTTGTATGGTAGTATGGATAGTAGAATGGGCCATTGTTGGTATATGTTCGGGCATTGATTGTGATGAGCTAACAAAAGGCCGAAAAGTGAAGAATGGAGAACTTTGCGGTATTGAAGGTCGCACAAAGTTTGATTGGAAGTTTATTCTAGGTGGAGGCGGCGGTGGGAAATTAATCAAAGGAGGTGGCATGTTTACTCCAGGAGGTGGTGGCGGTGGTAGATCAAACGAAGGTCGTGGTATTGGTACTGAGAGAGGAAGTGAAGCGATTGTGGTAGCGATTGTGGTTGTCGTAGCATTTGAAGCTCGAAGTCGTGCAAGTTCCTCGTTAGCTTGCACAGTTTGTTGGTTTAATTGCCGGATTTGCTCTTGGGCAGCAGCAAGTTGTTGTTGCAATGATGTCTCATTTTGGTCACCCATATTCCTGCAAATAAGTGCTCAAAGAGACTCGAGAAAAAAATATTAGTAGACAAGCGCCTTTACCAAATGGGATTTTCTTAAGACGGGGCCCCACGGTGGGCGCCAAATTGTTTATGCAAAAAATTACACAAATTACGTCGTAAGATAAGTTGTGAGGCTAATCCGTCGAAAGTAAGAATCTAACTTGGTAAACGCACAAATAAATAAAGAAAAATGAACACGAGAGGTTGATGACGCAGGAAAAACCTCAATGTCGAGGAAAAAACCTGCGGTCGACTAAGATATAGTCGACGTTGTACTATGTATCACCAAGCAGGGGTGATGTCCTTAAATTTTATAGTATCGGTCGTACGATTACAATAAAAATGAGAACTCGATCAAAGGTAAATTACAAAGATTGATATAGAAATTAGTGAGAAGATCAGAACAGCTTGGATAGTAATCAGTTGTCCTCAAATGAGAGTTTCAGGTGTCTTTTATAGTTGATTTTGCAGCAACGGTCGTCAATAATAGCTCATTAATGACAACGGTTGTAACTGTCGCGGGAATCCTGGTCGTAACGGTTGAGTATTAATTAGTTGCGTATCTTGGCCTTTAATGATGATTTAGTCCTCGATAACGGTCGATTACATGTTACAAGAAAACAGACTAAGGAAAAATATGACCGTGAGTAGATAACTGATAACTGTCGTACGTTATCCTATGAGAATCGTACGATAGTTGCTGGAGTAATCGTTCGACGAATACGCTATGACGTTCGATGGTGTTATGCGGATGTTCGACAGATCTTTAGGCTTGTCTCAGGACCTTATCTTAATACAGGACTAAGGTCCAATAAGATATCTTACGATTTTATATCGTCGTCGTACGATGGTAAATTTTTACCTAAACACATACCTGAGGTGCTTTTGGAAGGCCGAAGGTCCGATGGTCCGAAGGTCCGACGGTCCGGAGGTCCGGAAGGTGCAGGGCCGGAGGTCCGGAGGGGCGAACTCTTTCCTTAACATATATATATAACATAGAAATCAAAGACTTACCTTGGTAAATGAGTGTTGAGAGTCATACTTGTCAGCGTTCCCCCTCGGAACAAGCAGAGGCAGACAACGTTCCCCCTTGGAACATGCATACAAAGGGAATGTTCCCCCTTGACAGATACACAGTCATATCGACATGTTAGTAACACCGACATATGAAAAACACACGCATTGGAGGTAGGGGATAGAATACTTACTTGTTCCCCTCAAGACAAGAATTCACAAAGAGTTAGAAAAAAAACTTGAACATTCTCACATTATTTGTCACTGAAGTTAGTGAGAAGTTTTGTTCACCCGGTCATGTGTTTGGAACAACTGTGAGTCCATGAATCACACATGACCGTCCTGCAAAATCAAGTGCAAACATTTTTAGGTACCCATTTAGGAATGGGTGCTTTCGGATTAGTACCAGCAGGTTTGGATTCCTCTTTGCTCCTTTTATGAGTCTTTTTCTTGGGCTTGGATTTTCTTTTCTTGGCATGAGGAAAGTGGTTATAGTGATCGTAGAATCCAAAGTAATTAGGAGCATAGTACTCATTCACAAAGGCATTTGCACAATAACCAAAGTGAAAACAATTTTGGCAACAATAATCACTACGATACCCATAAGCAACATGTTCACAAACATGAAAATTAAATGGAGTATCTGGTACATGACTATGAAATCTGTTATTTGCAAATCTAGGCTTGTGTGCAAATGGCTTTGGACGATTGCCTTCTTTTGATCCATTCTCCTTTGTTCTATGCCTACCATGTCTCATGTGACTATCCGTCACGTTTGGACAACTTTGATTTGTACCTCTGACATTATGAGTATGAGTATGAGTATGAGAAGCATTTTTCCTCGGGTGGAAGTTGTGTGATTGTTCCTTTAGTTTGGAAGTATTCTTTGGTTTTCGAAAACGTTTGTTTTTCTTAGGAACATTCACATTGGTACGAGATGAACTCGCAACTTCAGACTCAGGGGTAATCACTTTGTCCTTCCCTTTGTCTTTCCGAGATAGTTTAGGAGGAACCATGTTTCCTGGTTTAGACTGGCCTGATGATCTACCATTCTCACCACCCCTATTGGTACAATCATCCGATACAATTTCAGAAATTTGTACCGTTGATTTAGGTGCCTTATAAGTTAAGTCTTCCATGTATGAAATGGTGGTGCAGATTGGAGACCTTAGTACCATGGATTTGGAGTTTGTGAAAGAGGTACCTGAAGGTCTAAAATCTAATGCATTCACATTCCATGTATGGTTATGATGACGTGAGTTATCACGAGTTCCAAAGGTGGATTGACTTGCTTTTGGTGTGCTTTTGGATTTGAGGGCTTCCTCCAATTCATTGATTTTACTCAAGAATAGGTCATTTTCTTTAAGGCTCATGCGCCTCTCATCCTCTAGCTCAGCCTCAAGTTTAGCAATCCTTTTCTCATAAAAGGTTTGGTTATCTTTGTAAACTTTTTCAAGGATTGGAACTTCCTGATTCATCTCAGCCTTAGTATAGCTAGGCGTGTAGTCCTTAGACAAAGGAATCTCACGCGTTGCATAACTGGCATTGAGAGATGAATAGTTGAAGAGAAATGATTGTTTGTTTTTTCTAGCTTTTTCCTTCTTCTCAATTTCCTTCAACTGTTCAGGATCATCAGACTCTTTCATGAAAATGATTTTGTATCCAAGACTCATGTACCTAATATCATACAAGGTAGGGGTCTTGGATATGGCACGCTTAAGGTAGCATGGACTTTTATATCCAATGCCTTCCTTTGGATTGTAATAATTGAACTCTTTGGCTTGATTCATGTGAATGGTTTGATAAGTCTGGCCCCTCTTTAAAAATTTGTCCTCCATATCTTTGATTTTCGCAAACAAGTTAATTCTTTGAGCAAAAATAAATTCATACTTCTTCACATTCTCACTACTCACTCTTTCAGCCTCATGTAGTCTCTTTTGTAAATCAGTGATATTAGCATTTAAGCTTGTGACTTTATCTTCAAGAGTTTTGTTTGCAAGGGTAAGCATGTTAACTTTGTCTTTTGAATAGGCTAATTCTATGTTGAATTTCACAACTAAGGCATGTTCACTAGCTAATTTGGATTCAGAAATTGTGGTTTGTTTATTAGCTTGTTTAATCTTATTTTCATACTCAGAAACCTTTTGTGCAAGACCTTTTACTTGATTTTCAAATTCAGTGTATGGGTCAGGGAGTACCTCAGAAGATGAATCAGAGTGGTCTGAGTTGACTTCATTGTAGTCACGATCATCATGCTTAGAATACTCTTCATCCACATCTGCCATCAAGCATAGTTGATCTTTTCCTTCATCACTATCCACATTCCACGCGTCATCTTGAGCTAGCATGCAGACAAGACATCTTTCCTCATCATCACTTGACATCTGCACCCAGGCTTCATCTTCAGCAAGCAGTACTAATCCATCATCTTGCTTTTTCGCCAAGTTCATTTTGTTCTTGTAATAGTCGTACTTGGAGACATGGTTGATGCAATTCTTAGCAAAGTGCCCAGGCTTCCCACACTTGAAGCATGTTGGACTCCCATCCTTCTTGGTCTCTTTGCCTTTGTCATATGTCTTTGCTTTCTCTTCTGGCTTGTGGTAGACAGCTCTACTCCCTTGTTCAAGTCTCCTTGGCTCTTGGTCAAACCTTCTAGGTTCGTCATACCTCTTTTCATTGTCATCATACCTTCTCTCTTGATCATCATAGCGTCACTCTTGGTACCTCCTCTCTGTTGGGAATCGAGGGATACAAGAACATGCACAGAGGATAACAAAACCCGATTCCCAATCGAGGATCCAATCCTAAACCATACAGACACAATAAAGGGTGTTTTGGTGAATTACCTTTGCGAATAATAACTCCGAAACGCAAGCAGGGGGTACACCGCTACTGGCACCGGTTGAGAGGGTTGCTAGACCACCACCGAGGATCACCCGAAAACAAATGCGAGCCTTCCTCCTACTGGATTTGGCGCCGGTTTTGGGTAGGGAGAGAGAGAGGTTTTTCTGAGTTTTGGAACTAAAAAGAATTAATTAACTGATACCCTTAACCCTTTATTTATATGAACAAAACAAGCAGTGTTTGATTCCATATATAATTCTTGGTAATTATCTCTGAAATAACTTCCATAATTATCCTTTTAATTAATCTAACTGATTAATTAATTATAAATAATTAAACTAATTATTTATTTCTTTCTCTCTCTGAATAATTAATTAACCAATTAATTATTTCCCATAATCCAAACATTCTCATTTTGGTGTGCAGCAGTGTGACCTACTAGTGTCTTATAACATTGGACACGATAACCCCGTTACTGTCTCGCACATAATCCTAACAGACTCCCACTTGTGCTAGACATGTAACTGAACTGTTATCATTCGCCTAAGGAGGTCCCTAGCCAGACGCTTAGGTTAACCAGGTTATAAGATCTCTTATATCCAGAGATACAATTCACGCTTGAATTTGTACACAAGTTCATTCCTTTTGCACACGATATTTCTAAAGTGATTTAAGACATGGAGTGGAGGATTCATTTCTTAAAATCAAGTATTTCTTGACTCTGATTTCGATTGCCTGCAGTAACGGATATTACTAAATAACCCCTGTTATTCTATCCGAGCGTGGCCACGCGTTTTCTGCCAATCTTAATCGTCAAGGGGCCCGGAAATATCTCTCTTTTGAAAGAGGTGCAAATCCCTTCTTGACTACTTGCATTTGGATCCACGGCTTCCGCTGCATCTAGTCACGTCCCGTATGGCCACCCAGTTACGGTGCAGCGTTAGTACGTGCTAAGAGTACAGTGGTCCTCGTGTTCCCAAACCAAGTATCTCAGGTCTAAGGACAACCTATCAAGTCAGTGCTTATGACTGAGGCTCCATGAAGCAGACTTGATTACTGGTCACTTCCAATACCCAAACACTCTGATGAGTATCTATAAATACTTGGTCACATCACTTGTGCTTTTATTCTCTACTTTGAATAAATCATCAAGTATTTATAATAGCGTTAAACTCCCTATTGAAATTCCCATTTCAATAAGTGGCTACGGAAATTTAGATTTCATACAAAACTTTGTAAAATCATGGATACGTTAAATATGCAAAAATAGTTAATTTAGAACAATCATGAAATTAAAACCTCCATTTATTTCCAACACACTGTGAAATAAAAACTTTACATGATTACATCGTTTCTAAATTAGACTACAGTAATAATTAAAAACTAAGTACTAGCTACTGGCTTCCAGGTACTGCATCCCAATGGAATTCGCATGTGCCTCATGCTTTGCCCTCGCTAGTGGCTTTGTCAGCGGATCTGCGACATTGTCTTCTGTTGGAATCTTGCATATTCTCACATCTCCTCTTCCAATGATGTCTCGGATGAGGTGATACTTTCTGAGCACGTGTCTCGACTTGTGATGCTCTCTAGGTTCCTTTGCTTGCGCCACGGCTCCTGAGTTATCACAGAATATATCTATCGGTCTCGAGATACTGGCAACCACTCTGAGATCCGATAGAAAATTCCTTAGCCAGACAGCTTCCTTTGCCGCATCACATGCTGCAATGTACTCTGCTTCTGTAGTTGAGTCTGCAATCGTGTCCTGCTTCGAGCTCTTCCATGAGATCGCACCTCCGTTTAGGGTAAAGACATACCCTGACTGTGACTTGAAGTCATCTCTGTCGGTCTGGAAACTAGCGTCAGAGTATCCTGTGACACTAATTTCATCCTCAGAACCTCCAAAGACCAAGAACATTTCTTTCGTTCTTCTCAGATATTTAAGAATGTTCTTGACAGCCACCCAATGGGGCTCACCCGGATTCTGTTGGTATCTGCTCGTAACACTTACTGAGTAAGCAACATCGGGCCTAGTACATAGCATGGCATACATAATCGATCCAATTGCAGAAGCATATGGGACCGATTTCATCTTGTCCTGATCTTCACTAGAAACAGGACACTGTGTTTTACTTAACACTATGCCATGCTGCATTGGAATGAATCCTTTCTTGGATTCATCCATCCTGAATCTCTTCAGAACTTTGTCAATGTATGTACTCTGACTAAGTCCGATAAGCCGCTTAGATCTGTTTCTGTAGATCTTTATACCTAGTATGTAAGCGGCTTCTCCAAGGTCTTTCATCTGGAAACATTTACTTAACCATTCCTTAACACTCTGTAAAGTTGGTATATCGTTTCCTATGAGTAGTATGTCATCTACATACAAGACCAGGAAGGTTACTATGCTCCCACTGAACTTAGTGTAAACACATGGCTCGAACTCACTTTTAGCGAAGCCAAACTCTTTGATTCGCTCATCAAAGTGTAAGTTCCAGCTTCGAGATGCTTGCTTCAATCCATAAATAGATTTTAGCAGCTTACACACCTTATTAGGATTCTTAGGATCTTCAAACCCCTCTGGTTGTTCCATATAGACGTCTTCTGTTAACTTTCCATTCAGAAAGGCTGTCTTGACGTCCATTTGCCAAATCTCGTAATTAAAGTACGCTGAGATGGCCATAAGAATCCTAATTGACTTCAACATTGCCACTGGTGAAAAGGTTTCATCATAGTCAATGCCATGAGTTTGCGTGAATCCTTTTGCAACCAGTCTGGCTTTGAAGGTGTGTACGTTCCCATCCATGTCGGTTTTCTTCTTGAAAACCCATTTGCGTCCAACAACCTTACAGTGTTGTGGCAAATCAGTCAACTCCCAGACTTGGTTGTCGTACATGGATTGCATCTCGGCCTTCATGGTTTCCTGCCATTGTTCAGACTCACTGCCTGACACAGCTTCTCCATAGGATGTTGGTTCATTTAAGTCTCCGCTATCTTGAGAGACTAGGAACCCAAGATACCTATCTGGTTCTTGTCTTACCCTGCTGGATCTGCGAAGGTCCAGTGTTTGCACTTCCTCAACCGGCTCTGATTGAGGTTCAACATTGTTATGTTGAATTTCTGGCTCAATAACTGGTGTAGTGTTTTCTTCGTCTACTATCTGTAGATCTACATCCTTTCTGGTGTTCTCTAAACTACTTTTCTTCCAGAAATTTTCCATTTCGAGCAACAAACACTTTGTTCTCTTCAGGGTTGTAGAAATAATATCCCACGGTGGTCTTGGGATATCCAACGAAGAAACACTTGTCGGATTTGGGTTTGAGTTTTTCTGAGGTAGGTCGTTTGACGTAAACCTCACAACCCCAAATTTTCAGAAAAGATATGTTGGGTTTCTTACCCTTCCATAACTCGTATGGAGTCTTTTCTACCGACTTTGTTGGCGCTCTGTTCAGTATGTGTGCTGCTGTTTCGAGCGCGTGTCCCCAGAATGATACTGGCAGCGAAGAATGACACATCATTGTTCGTACCATGTCAAGCAAAGTACGATTTCTCCTTTCTGATACACCGTTCATCTGAGGTGTAAACGGAGGTGTAAGTTGGGATACAATCCCACACTCCATCAGATGATTGTCAAACTCATCACTGAGATATTCGCCACCACGATCTGACCGTAAGAACTTGATCCTCTTGTCAAGTAGATTCTGTACTTCATTATGATATTCCTTGAATTTCTCAAAGGTTTCAGATTTATGTCTCATCAAGTAGACATAACCATACCTACTGAAGTCGTCAGTGAAGGTAATGAAGTACCGGTATCCTCCTCTTGCTACATGACTGAAAGGTCCACATACATCTGTGTGGATTATTTCAAGCAAGTCAGTAGCCCTTTCATTCTCACTGTTGAAAGGTTGCTTTGTCATTTTGCCAGATAAACAAGATTCGCAATTATCAAAAGGTTTGTAATCGAAATTGCCAAGAAAACCTCCTTTTAGGAGTAGTTCAACGCGTTTCTTGTTTATATGGCCCAAACGACAATGCCAGAGGTAAGTCTGATCCTCAATATCCTTGGATCGCTTACTTATATGATAGATTTCACTATTGTTGTCTTTAAGATTTACAGTATATAGACCATCTACGGGTGTAGCTTTAAAATAGAAAATATTATCTTTAAAAACTGAAATCATTTTATAAGAATATTTATAATAAAAGCCATGGTCTACCAACAAATCAAAAGACAATACATTCTTAATCATGTTTGGAATATAATAACAATTATCCAGTTCCAAAACTAGACCCGAGGGTAAACTAAGACTATAAGATCCCACGGCTTCAGCAATCAACGGAGTGCCTTCGCCAACTCGTAGGTTCGAACGGTCCTTCCTCAGAGTCTTTCTTCTAGTGAATCCCTGTAAATGATTACAAATGTGGTTACCACTGCCTGTATCAATTACCCATGATTCATAAGAAGTGATTAAGCAATCTATCATAAAGATACCTGGAGCATCGGGTAAACCGATATCCATCTGGTCGATGTTCATCGAGTGCTCGCAAATATCCTCGCTGCCGCATTCTGGGCAACTCAGATCTCCCAGCTCATCAATTATATCAGTGTCCATGAGATTCGCAGGTTCGGGTACTGGCTCTAGACTGGCCAGGATATCTTCATGAACTTTATCCACGTCGTTCTTTGGTTCCTTCATGTAGGCACTAGCTGTGTCCTGAACTTCCTTTGTGAGGGAGAACCACATGAGATACACTAACTCCTCCTGAGTCATCTTGTACCCCAGACGTGATAAACACTTAAAAAGCCTTCTCATATCAATAAGATGGTTTTTAACTGACTGACCCTTCTGTAGCTTCAGGGAGAGAATCTCTTGCATTATCAAAAGCTTGCCCGTGTGCTTGTAGAAACCTAACTGGTTTTCTACATTCCTTACGACCTCGTGACATAATTTCACTCTTAAGTCTCCCGTGAACTCGGGTGACATAGAGAAAACTAGAATGGACATTACATCCGACTCATCTGCGATGAATCTGAAATATTCAGCTAATTCCTCTTCTGGGGCATTGCTTTTGGGTCGTGACATGGGCTTATTGATCACATAAAGCTTACCCTGGGCACTCAAAACATTCTGTAAGTGCAACTTCCAAACTGGAAAGTTCTGGCCCGTAAGCTTCCACTTGCCCGTAATGAGGCGAAGTGATTCCTCCGGTGAATAAAACGGAATGCTAATTGGAGACATCTACATAAGAATATAAATTCCAATTTAGTTTATAATTATGTATAATTCTAATAAATTATTACCCTTAGAATAAATTTATTAGACTAGAATCCATATTTCACATGTGTCGGGAAGCATGTGATCATGTCAAACCGACTCATGCGATCTATGGTAGGTAACACTATACCAATCGTATTCCTATCTGAAAATACGACTTCTAGATCGTCGGGACATCGGATATTAATAATCCGTGCATATTTAGTCCCTCTAGTGCATTTTGGCCTGGTACCACCCAGTGAATAAATAATTACCAAAATAGATTGCACCACCCGGGACCTGGACAAACTCTGGCCGGTACCACCCGGAGATAATTCGCAGAGTTTTATCGCCTTCCAGTTTCGGTTTGAACACGGGCGTTCATAGTGTGTGCACTTACAACGCCCTATGTACCTTACACCGGAAGTGCCCCTAAAGTGGGTTGCACTTACTAATCTATGATTTTAACAAGGGTCTAAATTGCCAGTTTCCTTTTCCAAAACCTTTGAAAAACTGGATCCAAATACTAACTGTATTTGTATCCTTTTAATTTTTAAACAATCAGTTCAAAAAGGGCAATTTATATTTAATGACAATTACGTAAATTAAACAACCACGCAATTTAAATATAAAAAGCAAAGTCATAGCTTAAACCCTTAAACTAATGTTGTTTTGTGAGCCAACACAAAAACAACGGTCTCAATCCCTAAGTGACAAAAGTCTTCAACTTCTGGCACTCCCACTGGCTCCGAGATCCATGGCCGTCGTCTTGTCTCCGTCTCGATGCAATTAAAATAATTATTACAAATGGGTTCAAATGGCGCTAAATTGAGCATTGAATTTGATGCTAATAATTGTGTGGCATGCTATGTGTAAAATAGGAATATTTGTGAAATTAACTGTTGCACTAGTCCTTGGATTGGGATTTTGAGGATGGTACCAAGACCCAGTCTATTGTAAGCAGAGGTACTTATTAGTCGTTAGGGTTGCATGCGCACTAACGACCAGTAGTAAGCCATGTGTGAGCATTATATGTGTGTTAGGGAGTGTAGTAAGACACTCTAACTAGGGTTAACTGCGTGACCCATGGTATAAACTGTTCCTAAACTTTTGCTTAAACGTTCAGTATGGTGGTTACCAGAAGGAATTCGGGTAGCGAGGAGCCTGAGACTCCAGACTTGCGGGATAACATCGCCTCGCAGACTACTGAGACTATGCAGCAGATTCTGCCAGGATATTTTCCCAAATGAAGGACGAGGTCCTTCAGGCTGTGGATCAGAGGATTGACACGGCTTTTGCTTCTCATGGGTCTTCGTTAGCGAGCAACAATAACGCCCAGAGTCGGGCCAGCACTTTCAAGGATTTCATGGCGTGTCAACCGCCACACTACGAGGGTCGGAAGGACCCTATCGCATGCTCTCGTTGGATTGCCGCGGTCGAGGGTGCTTTCTGTACTTGCGGTTGTCTAGAGGGGATGAAGGTGCTCTACGCTGCGAATCTACTACAAGATGCTGGTAAGGATTGGTTGGGGCTGATACTGAAGAGCCACACGGAGGAGCAGATATCGGCGTTGACTTGGGAGGCTTTTAGAGAGCTGTGTTAAGGAGTAGTTTGCACCGCGGATCGAGAGAGAAAGGATCACGGCGAAATTCCTGAAGCTGGCACAGACTACGGAGACGGTGAACGAAATTAACGATCAGTTCCTGGAGAAATCCTTATTTTGTCCTGATTATGTGGGTAACGAGATGATGAAGATGTACCGTTACCAGGGGATGCTGAAGCCCGAGATTAGAGAGTTCATGAGCACGGCGACGTGCAAAAGCTTCAATGAGATGGTCGAGAAGGCGCGAGCGTGGGAGTTGTTCCTCGAGGAGCAGCAGCATGGGAAGCGAATGGCGAAGCAATCGATTGTACCGGTGAAGAAGTTTAAAGGGCCGAGGACTGATGGCAGGAGACTTTTCAGCGGGTGCACCAAATGCGGGAGGAACCACCAGGGCGAGTACCGGCTACCTGAGTCGGTGTGTTTTAAGTGTGGCAAGCCGGGCCACAAGCCCAAAGACCTGCTTTCATTGTTTTCAGCCTGGGCACATCAAGCCCAACTGTCCGAAGCTGGCATCGGCCCAGCCACTGGTTCAGGCACCAGCTCCTGCCACACTCCGCATCACCGACGGCTCCACCGGGAAGAAGGGTGGATCTTCGACCAGCCGCAGTAGAGCTTTCCAGATGACGGCCGAGGAGGCTCAGTCAGCACCGGATGTGGTTACAGGTACACCTTACTTTATGTCAATTGAACTGTTTGATGTCGTGATCTGCTTATTGTTTGCTTTTAAGATACGTGTTGGTGTTTATCTGTTTTTTTAAACGTTATTTGTTGAACTTAGGCGTCTTTCCCGTGAATGAAAAATCTGCTTTGGTTCTCTTTGATACGGGAGCTACCTGGTTGTTCGTGTCTAGTGCTTTTTGCAAGGTTACCATCAAGAATAGGTATCCCTTGCCTAGGATTGATGACTTGTTCGATCAGCTCCAGGGGGCGACTTGGTTCTCTAAGATCGACCTACGATCAGGCTATCACCAGCTCAAGGTGAAGGAGGCGGATGTTCACAAGACCGCCTTCAGAACTCGGTATGGACATTACGAGTTTCTGGTGATGCCTTTCGGTCTCACCAAAGCCCCAGCTGCTTTTATGGACCTGATGAATCGGGTTTGTCGGCCGATGCTGGATAGGTCAGTGATCGTCTTTGTAGATGACATCCTGATCTACTCGAAGACGAAGGAGGAGCATGTGACTCATCTGCGAGAGGTACTGGAGGTGCTGCGGAGAGAACGACTTTACGCAAAGTTCTCGAAGTGCGCTTTCTGGTTACAAGAAGTCTAGTTCTTGGGGCATCTTGTTAATCGGGAAGGCATTAAGGTGGACCCGGCAAAGATTGAAGCGGTGATGAGCTGGGAGGTTCCGAAGACTCCTTCAGAGATCTGGAGTTTCCTGGGGTTGGCTGGGTACTATCGTCGGTTTATCCAGGATTTCTCCCAGATCGCAGTTCCGTTGACGAGGTTGACGAAGAAGAGTGAGTCATATGTATGGGGTCCGGATCAGCAGACGGCGTTCGAGACGTTGAGGCAGAGATTGTGTGAGGCACCGGTCCTGACGCTTCCCGAGGGAGTAGAGGACATGACGGTGTACTGTGACGCATCACACCTTGGCTTGGGGTGTGTTCTGATGCAGAGGGGATGGGTGATAGCTTACGCGTCGAGGCAGTTGAAGCCTCACGAGGCTAATTACCCCATGCATGACCTCGAGCTAGCGGTGGTGGTTTTCGTGCTGAAGATTTGGAGGAACTACCTATACGGGGTGAAGTGCACCATCTATACCGACCAGCGTAGTTTGAGGCACTTCTTGGATCAACCGAACCTGAACATGCGGCAACGGCGATGGCTAGATGTAGTCAAGGATTACGACTGCGAGATACTTTACCATCCGGGTAAAGCAAACGTGGTGGCAGACGCGCTAAGCAGAAAGATGACTCATACCTCTCTTCGGATATCACATCTGAAGATGGCAGTGACCACTTCATTCTTGGATCTGGTTCGACGAGCTCAGGAGGAGGCCGGACAGAACGAGAACCACAACAAGGAATGGGTGAGAGGTCAGCTACCACTGATGATTCGAGATAGTAGAGGACTGGTGACTAGGTACGCTCGAGTGTGGGTTCCTCATGCGGGTGGTGCTCGACAGACACTGCTTGAGGAAGCATACAAGTCTAGATTCTCTATACATCCCGGAGCTACACAGAGTATCGAGACTTGAGGATGGATTACTGGTGGCCGTGGATGAAACGGGAGGTGGCTCGTTATGTAGAGTCTTGTCTGACCTGTCTGAAGGTCAAAGCTGAGCACCAGAGACGTCATAGGAAGATGCAGCCGCCAGAGATCCCAGAGTGGAAATGGGAAAACCTTACTATGGACCTGATCACCAAACTACTGATGACACTGCGGAAGTTTGATGCGATCTAGCTGATAGTTGACCGTTTGACTAAGAGTGCTCATTTCTTAGCCATTCGGGAGAGCTTCACGTCCGAGCAACTGGCGGATCTGTATGTGAAAGAGATGGTGAGGAGACACAGGGTACCGGTATCGATCATCTCGGACCAGGACACCCGTTTTACTTCGAGATTTTGGGAGCGATTCCATGCAGACACGGGTACCAGGTTGCATTTTAGTACGGCTTACCATTCGCAGACGGATGTACAGAGTGAACGTACGATTCAGACCTTGGAGGATATGCTCCGAGCTTGTGTTCTAGATTTCGGAGGTAGTTGGGATACATACCTGCCTTTGGCGGAGTTCTCGTATAACAATAGTTACCCCTCGAGTATCGGGATGCCTCCGTATGAGATGTTGTACGGGAGGAGATGTCGAACCCCAATCTGTTGGGGTGAGGTCGGTCAGTGTGTTCTTGGGAGCACACAGGTGGTTCAGCAGACTACCGAGCATATTCAGAGGATCAGAGAGCGGTTACAGACCGCCTAGAGTAGGCAGAAGAGCTACGCTGATAAGCGGAGGTCAGACTTGGAGTTTCAGGTAAGAGATCGCGTCTTGCTGAAGGTTTCACCTTTGAAGGGGGTGATTCGGTTCCGCAAGAGGGGCAAGCTTGGGCCCGTTATATTGGACCGTTCACGGTCCTTGCTCATGTTGGGAAGGTGGCCTACCTGTTGGAGTTGCTAGAAGTGCTTGGCCAGATCCACAACACATTCCACGTATCTCAGTTGCGTAAGTGTCTCGTTGACGAGACGACGCACATACCTTTGGATGACATTCAGGTAGATGAGGGCCTGAATTATGTCGAGAGGCCGGTTGCAGTGTTGGAGCGGAAGGTGAAGAAACTGCGCAATAAGGAGATCGGAATCGTGAAGGTGCCATGCATGGCAGCATCGAAAGGGTTCTGAGTGGACTTGGGAGCCGGAGACAGAGATGCGTGAGAGTTACCAGGAGCTCTTCTCAGACTGATTTTGGGGACAAAATCCTGGTAAGTGGGGGAGAGTTGTAACATCCCAAAAGCCTGAACTATTTGTTTTTTTGTTGTTATTATTATTTATTTTTTTATGTAAAACTAGATAATTTTTTTTAAATAAAGGAGAATAGATAGAGATAGCTAGTTAGGTGAAGATAAGGTTAAGGGTAGCATAAGTACCTCACCCTAGCCTATCCCCTTTTTATCTCTTTACTATGTTAGTTGAAGAGAGGGAAAAGAGAGAATTGAGAGAGAGAGAGCTGCCGAGAGTGAGAGAGAAGAGGGGGAGTTCGCCAGAAATAGCTCGCCGGATGGAGAGTGAGAGCGCGTTGGGAGAGGGTGGACACCAGTTGGCGTGTGTGTAAGGTAACCACTCTTCTTTTTTTTCGTTTCGTGTGGGTTAAGGGTCGGTATCACGTTTTCCGACGACAACTCTCGGTGGTGGTGTACGCCGGCCTTGGGCGGTGACGCCGTGAATAGAGTTGAGGCGACCGGCGGTTCAGCCGACGGCGGCGACGGCCGTGTCGGGTTGGTACGGCTGCTGGTTTTGCTCCGGCTGCTGATGTGGGTTTCCACGCAAGCGTTAGACTTCGGCGGTGGTAGGTTTCAGATCGCCGGTGACAGCAGGCTGGTGTTGGTCGTGGTCGTGGCGGCGCCGGGCGCTGTTGTTGCTGTGGTTGTTATCCACAACGGCGACGGTCGGCTATGGTGTTTGGTTGTGTCCCGCACCGGCGACGGCCGGCTGTGGTGGTCTTCTTGCGTAGCACCGGCGAAGGCCGGCTGTAATTGTCGTTATGGTCGGCAACGGCAACAGCCGCTGATGGGGTGCGTACGCCGGCCTCCTGGCTACTGCTGTTGATGTTTGTGGGTCCGGCGCCGACAGGCCGATGCAGTTGTTGGTGCGCGGCGGTTGTCTGCCGTGGTGTTTGCGCGGTGGTGGCGACCTGCTGCCATTAGGCCGGCGAGCCGGCCAGATCCCGTGGGTTGTCTGGCGGCGATTAGCTGCTGTCCGGCGAGCCTCGCGGCGGTTGCTTGGCAGCTGTCCGGTTGGGTGTTAAGGTACGGTACGAGGCGCGTCGCGGTCAAACCGTGTGAAACCCTTTCGTTTTGTCGTTTAATAAATGTGTGGGTTTAGTTACGTTTATCGTTGACCGTGTGAGTTTAGTGATTTTCGAGAAGTGTTGAGACCGAGATAAAATCGTAACTTTCGGTTAAATATTTACAGATTTATCTTCGTGACTGGTTGTTTGTTGCCTTAACTGCTAGCGAGGTGAGTTTCAGTATATGTGCTTACTTTATTATGGATGTATGTATGCATAATTTTGTGTGAAAGGGAACCACATGCCCTTGAAGAGTTGTGGGGGCGGACTCGCATCCTAGGCTGGCGAGAAAAATGAACCACATGCCCTTGATGAGTTGTGGGGGTAGATCCATGTCCAAAGCTGGCGGAAATTACTATGTTCGCATGAGAATAATTGTTATGATCTTTTGATATGATATATGGTATTTGATTTGTTGTTGCGAACATGATGGCACCGTTATGGTGCGTGCGTGCATGGTAATGCTAGGTACGTATAGTGCTTGCTCACTAAGCTTATAGCTTACCCATTTGTTGTTTCCCCTTTTCCAGGTTCGGGATCAATTGTAGACAAGGGGAAGGCCCCGGTTTGACTCTAGTGTGGAAGAAAGCATCAACCTTCACAAACAGACCGAAGAAACAAATGAGGTAAGTCAAACTCTTTCTGACTCGGATATGTCTGATAATGATGAATGCTCTTTAGAAGAACAGTTTTTAATTTTAAAAACTGAATTTGATGACTTGAAGGAAAAGATTAAGTTCGAAAGAGCTCGAGTCATTGAATTCAGTAATGAATGTGAGTTATATAAATGTTTAGCTGATGATCGTGAGCTTGAAAAGAATGAGATTAGGAAAGAGAAAGCCAAACTAGAATCTCAAATTTCTGAGATGAAGAGTGCTTTAGTAAATTTGGAGTCTGAAAAAGCTGAATATATGATCAAATATGAAGTGTGTTTTCAAGATAGATCTGAGGCTTATGCCAAGATAAAACAATTGGAGGATCTTAATATCAAAAGAGGTCAGACTCAACAGACGCTTAAGCTTTTGACAAATAATCTAAAGGATACTAGATTTTACAATCCGAAAATGGGGTTAGGTTTACCTGAAATTGATGTTTTAAAGAAAGCCCCTAAAGGTCTTTATCAGTTTGATAACTTAAGTTTTCCAAAATTAAATGAGACCTTTGTAAAATCTGGCAGTTCATTATCTGATTCTTCGGATAAAGGTAAAGATAAAGTTGTTGATGACTCAAGTGATAGTCTTTCAGATTCAAAGCCAAAGAGAAAGAATAAGTTTGATTTCACATGTGATTTTCAATATGATGATTTAAATCAAAGTTATCAAAACAAGAAAACCCGAGTTTTCTCATACTCAGTGTGTTTCTTTGTATTCTCAAGATGTAAAGTCTGTTTCAACTGAATCTGAAAAGCTTAGTAAAGATATTGAAAATGAGTCAATGACTACTGAATCTACTCCTAAATCTGAAGATAAGACAAGTGAACTTGAAAAAGAAATGGATTGTGAAAATCTTTCTGAGTTTATTCAAGTTAATAATCTTTCAGAAAATAAAAGCGTTTCTGATTATGAGTCTGATTCTGATTCTGATGAGACCAAACCATGTTTTGATTCTGATAATGATGATGACATCGAAGTGGGGTGTTGAAGAAGAAAAGATAAACTTTATTTCTAACCCCATGTTTGAGTCTCAAGATACTCCACCTTGTTTTGATCAAAGTATGAAGCCTGAAGTCACTGATTTAATTACATATGCTGTTATTGACAAAGATGGTTATGTTGTGTACAAAAGTTTAGATAGTATGGTTGAAGGTGATATCCTTAAATCAGAACTCAAACTACCAGATGTGGAATTTGGTGCTGTTTTTGAAAAACCAAAGTCTGGTATACAAGATAAACCAAAAGTTGTCAATGTTTCAAGTGATAGTGGAATTTCAAAAGATGAGAAATCCTCATGTACTTTGTCAAAGTCTGAAACTTGTTCAATTAATTTTGATGCAAGTACTTTTGAGGTAGGAAGTACTTCTTGTGCTACACTTGAAACATCTTCAAAAGATTCATCTGATGTATGTTCAGTTCCTAAGACACCTATTAACTCTAGTTCTTCTGATTCTACAGATTTCAAAAGTTTTAAACGACATGGCCTAGGGTGGAAGAAGATAGATTCAAAGAAGAAAAAGTGTTTTGTTAAAAAGTCATCCGTTGATGATGCAAATAATTGTAATCTGAATGTTAGATTCAATAAGTGTCAAAACTCTTTTGAGTCTGCCTTAATGTTTTTTGCTATGCAACGTTTGCATTGTACTCATTGTGGTGATAACTCTTTTTCTTTGAACTCTAGTCATGTTAACAAGAAGATATCTAGTGGTGTTTCTCATGATAAATCTCATGCTTACGCATTTGATCATCGTGCTAAAGTGTTTAGTGCTAAAAAGAAAAATCTTTCAAAAGCAAAAGATAAATCCGTTGATGTGAAATTTGTGTGCAAATGGATTCCTAAAGATTTATTGAATGCACAAATTTCAAAGTCTGGTATAAACTGTAAGATTTTAGGTTCATCTTCTGATTTGTTAAAGATGTATGAGACCAACAAGAAAGGACCCATTTGGATATGGGTTCCCAAGATGAACTAACATGTTTCTACAGGTCAGGCATATGTGGTATGTCGATTCCGGTTGTTCAAGACATATGACTGGCTACAAGGAGTTGTTGCACAATTATGTGGAACGACCAGGAGGAACAGTTAGTTTTGGGAATAAGACGACGGGTGTCATCAAAGGTTACGGCATTCTTACAAATGGTAAGGTATCCATAAAGAAGGTACTTTATGTTGAGGGGTTAAGTCATAATCTTTTTAGTGCAAGTCAGTTTTGTGATGGTTATAACATTGTTCTATTTTCCATCATTAACTGTCTTATCATTAATAGTGATGGTGTTGAGATTTTTGAAGGGAGAAGGTTTTACAATCTCTATGTGGTTGACTTTCCGGTGATAGATTCATCGAAACCAGTTTGTTTGTTTACAAAGGCAACAAAAGGCGAAAGTTGGCTATGGCATAGAAGATTTTCTTATCAGAATTTCTCAGATATTAGTAAACTAGCTAATGGTGGATTGGTGAAAGGTCTTCCAAAGTTGACATTTGATAGAGATTCTTTATGTCCGGCTTGTCAAATGGGAAAGATGAAGAGAAGTTCTCACAAGTCAAAGACAGAATCTTCATGTCAATCACCACTCGAAATGATCCACATGGACTTATGCGGACGGATGAGAATTCAATCAATTTGTGGAAAGAAGTACATTCTAGTTATGGTTGATGAATACTCACGGTACACATGGCTAGAATTTCTGAGAATGAAATCTGAAGCTCCCGAGTTGATCATAAAGTTTATCAAGAGAATCCAAGTTCTTTTGCAACTTCCAGTTCGAAAGATTAGGAGTGATAATGGCACTGAAATTAAAAATGCTACTTTAGATGCTTATCTAACATCTGTTGGTATTTCTCATAGTTTTTCAGGTGCTTATACTCCACAACAAAATGGAGTTGTAGAAAGACGAAACCGAACCTTAGTGGAAGCGGCACGAACGATGCTAGCTTACTCTGGATTACCTCTTACCTTCTGGGCCGAAGCTGTTTCAACGACTTATTTTACACAAAATCGAACCATCATCCCTAAGCGCTTGAAGAAAACTCCTTATCATATAATCAACCGTCGAGTTCCTAATGTCAAATTTTTTCATGTTTTTGGTTGTAGGTGTTGTTGGCATTATGTGCATAAGTTGACAAACCGTTTGATCGCACATCCAACGTTATAAGACACTTGAGGGTCACACCTGTGAGGACCTATAATTCGGATAGTAAAATAACCCCAGTTTGGAGAGTTTAGTTTTATAATAGCGAATTATAAAACTGTTGGGTGTTTTCTGTATAAACCCCAAAGTGAAAGGTTTCTGATAATTAATTACAGTTATATATTTATTAGTTAAATAAATATATATAAAGTTAATTAATTAGTTTATAATTATCTAGATAATTATTATATGGAAATATAATAATAGTGAAATATTCTTTCTTGGAGGGAAAGAAAGAATAAGATAATTATGGAAATTATTCTTTCTTAGAGAAAAAGAAAGAATAAAGGGTATCTGATACATGGAAGGTTTTCCATATAAATAAGATATGCTAGGATATCAGATTCATTCAATTCAATCAATTAATTCTGAAAGAAACCTCTCTCCTCTCTCTCTCTCTTCGTCGATCCACACAAACCCGAAACCAGTTTCGGTTTCTTAGTTTGATTGATCGTGTTTTTCGCGTACCGTTTTTTCGTGGAGTGTTCCGGGGTTAGATCCAGCTAGAGGGAATTCCGTTTGGTCGTTTACGGGTGGATCTATCTCAAGCAATCCAGGTAATAACCCTAAACCTACATATTAACTGTAAATAAGATAAACAAATAAGATCTGTGATGTTTTCGGGATTTTAATCGTTATTGCTTCCGCTTAATCAAACCAGTTAGGTTTGATTGTTTAAACCTTTTGGAACAGTTTGTTTCATATGGTTTTGTCGTGTATCTCAAATCAGTTAGATTGAGATCACAGTTATTCTCGTGTCAGTTTGATACGAGGATTACACAAAATCCCAACAGTGGTATCAGAGCCACAATTTTACTTGTTTATTTTAGTTATTATTAGATCCGTTAAAATTGTTTCTTGTGAATAAAGTTTGGATTTAATCTTTATCAGTTTGGTAAAGATTTAATCAGTTTGATAATTATCAGTTTTGAATAAAACACAATCTTTATCAGTTTGGTAAGGATTTGATTTTATTTGGTTTAATCTTTATCAGTTTGGTAAAGATTTGATTATCTTTATCAGTTTGGTAAAGATTTTTGGGTAATTATCAGTTTTTCAATAAAAACTAAAACTTTATCAGTTAGATAAAGGTTTAATCTTTATCAGTTAGATAAAGGTTTAATCTTTATCAGTTGTGCAAAAAATTTATCAGTTTCTCGTTTATCGTTTATCTCGTTAAAACTGAAAAACACAAAATCACACACAGTAGCGTGATCGGTGGCGGAACGGTGGAAAACCGCAACCATCCCACCGATCGCCAGTTAGACCACCACGGCGGCGGCTCGGCGGCGGCGACCGACCGGACCGCCAGGCGGCGGCCGAACCGCACTCCAACGGTGGCCGGACCCGCACGACACCAAGCCGTGGCCGAACCATCAGCGTGGTGGTGACCGAGAACGGCGGCGGTAAGAAACCGTGTACCGAAGTGGGCCGTGGCCTAATCGGCTGTGGCCGGATCACCGAAGTCTAGCCGTCGGCGTAGCGGTGGCTGGCGGTTTACGTTGGTGGCGATTCGCGGTAGTGGCCAATGAGCCGAACCGCAATTAGCGGTGGTGTTGCGACGGCTGAAACGTGGTGGTGGCGGCGGCGGCTGTGACCGTCGTCGCCGGACAAACCACGAACCACCAAGCCATCCGCCGGCTGCCTTGCGGCCTCGCCGGGCGGCGGCGGTGGCTGTTTTGGTATCGCGATCGTAAGCCACACCACCACCCGGTGTTGGTGACGTTTGTTATGATTAAAGCCGTCAGGCACGACGGCGATGGCGGTTTTGACCGCTGTTGTCGTCGATCGGCCTAGTGGCGGCGGCGGTGGTGACCTTGGTTGCCGCTGCCGTCGTCGATGGTGTTTTAGGGGCGGACCAAAACCGCGCTTGACGGTGGCCGTGCGATGGTTGTTTGATCGCCGGATCACGACGGTGACCATGGTCGATGTAACGGCGTTTTCGATCGAACACGAGATCGTGTTTTTGGGTTTTTCGTTTTATTGGGCCTAACCTATCCAAGGCCCAAGACCTATAAATTTTGGACCCAGTTTGAGGCCCAAAAGGGTTTGATGGTTTTAGGCTTTTATCCGAATTAATTTTATAAGTTTATTATCTTATGAAATTGTTTTAATAGATTTTATTAATAATTATCTCTATTAAACATGTGTTTATCAGACCAAGTATTTGACTCAGTTTTTGTCAAATGGGCCAGGTGTCATGTTTGACCAGTTGGTCAAACCACGACACAGTTTTTAGGCCAGTGTCTATAATTTCGAACAGTTGGTTCGGAATGTCCGGTTTGATATGTTTTGGATAAAAGCAAATATTTTAGAAAATTGGTTTTATATATAAGATTTATAGTTTGCAAATCTTAGGTGTTTTTATGAAACCGATTTCAGAATAAAATATTAGTTTTCGGTTTGTAAAACAGTTTGTTTTATAAATCAGTTAAAACCATGTTTTACGATAAACCAAATGAGATAATCTTTAACGGATCTAGAATTGTTCTTTGCTTGCTTAATGCTTTATATGATTGCATGAATTATACCTGTTGAATATATTGGTTGTATCTATTACAGTAATTGCCGACCTAGTACATTAAGGCCTGTATGCTACTTGCAACCCCTTCATAATGAAAATGACCTTTGGATAGTTTTTCAATATTTTCTTTTTCCCGGAGTTCCATCAGACATGCCAAGGCCAGTGGGAGCTACGCGAGAAAATTTATAATAGGTCATTTAATTAGCAAATCTGTAATTGGATGTTTTAAATGCGTAGTTGTTAATCTTTAACTGCGTAGATGTGTTTAAATGCCTGCTCATGATTAGTTGATAATTATTGCATGCTTAGCTTTTATCAAACGTTTTAAAATTTAGAGAAAGTCTTAAAACTATTTAATCATGAGATATGTTAGGTTTTTATAATTAAATTTACCAGTTTTTCAAACCTTTTAAACGGTAAATTTTATTTTAAAACCTTAGGTTTATAAGATTGTTTTCTAATAAAGGCATGTTGACAAAAACAGTTAGTTTTGGTCAAGCAAGAAGGCTTTCAAAAACAGTTGGTTTTTGGTTAGCAGTCATGCTATTAAAACAGTTAGTTTTAATTAGCAAGTGCTTTTAAAACAGTTAGTTTTAAATAGCGTCTAAATAACAGTTAGTTTTTAAACATTGATTGTCTCTTTTAAAACAGTTAGTTTTAAAATTGCAAAGTTTTCTAAAAATACTGGAAAAATAAAAGGTTTCTCAAAACTTAGTTAAAAACCCAGAAAATCATAGATCAGTAGTGCAACCCACTTGGGACACCTAACGGCGTAAGGTACGCGGGCGTTGGAAGTGAGCAAGCCTTGGGCGTCCGCGTTCAAACCCAAGCTGAAAGGGGTGTGATAAGTACACCAGTCCCAAATGGTGCGATCTATTTTGGTTTTGTAACAATTCACCGTGTCGTTTCGGGCCAAAATGCACTGAGGGACTAAAATATGTACGGTTTTATCCGATGTCCCGAAAAGATCTAGGAGTCATGTCAGTTAGATGTGATTGGTATAAGTCCTTACCAACCGAAATAGTACGGGCCTGGTGTGACGTGAGCAAGCCGTACATCAGGACGTATGAAATAAGGATCCTAGCCCAATATTTATCATTTAAGGGTTTATTGATATTTGTTGGGAGTCTATTCACAGTTACTAAAGCCAAATGTTTATATGTGTAGATGGCAAACACTGTAACCAACACTAATAACTTGTCTCTTCGCTCCATTCTTGAAAAGGACAAGCTCACTGGAGCTAACTTCCTCGACTGGGAGCGCAATCTGATGATTGTGCTCAGGCACGAGAGGAAGTGGTACGTCCTTGAAGAGCCTCTAGGTGAAGCCCCTCCAGCAAATGCTACTGCCAATGTAAGAAATGCTTATAGAAAGCATTCTGATGATTTGCTGGACGTTGGCTGTCTCATGCTTGCGACTATGAGCCCAGATCTGCAAACAGGGCTCATGAACACGAATGCCTATGACATGATCCGCCAGTTGAGGGACATGTTTCAGACGCAAGCACGCACAGAGCGTTATGATGCCACCAGGGCATTCAACGCGTGCAAGATGGCCAAGGGGACCTCAGTTAGTGATCACGTCATGAAAATGAAGAAGCACATTGATCACTTAGAGAGGCTAGGTCACCCAGTTCCGTTGCAGTTAGCAACGGATACGATACTCAACTCACTGTCTGAAGATTACAAGCAGTTTGTAATTAACTATAATATGAATAACATGGAAAAGACAATTGCAGAGTTGCATTCCATGTTGAAGACTGCTGAGTTGAGTATGGGGACCGGGACCAAGACCAAGGATGTGCTCATGGTCGGAGATGGTGGAGCAAAGAGGAAGCGTAGGCATGGAAACACCAGTAAGGGCAGAAGCCAGTCTCAGGCAAGCCAGAGTGTGACCAAGGTCGAGAACAATGACGAACACAAGGGCAAGGGCAAGAAAGTGAAGCCTAACAAAGCCAGGACCGAGAATAGGTGTTTCATATGCCATGAACTTGGTCATTGGAGGCAGAACTGTCCTAAGCGTCACAAAGCAGGCAATAACGCCTCAGGTATTTGTGATTGCTTTAGTTTAACACTTTCACTTGTTAGTTTACAAGTATGTTGACACCTAGTGCAAATATTCAAATTGCAGGTGGTCAGAAGTGAGGAGCCCAGGATTGCGAGGATCTACATACTAGTTTATCGTTAGATATTTATCAAGACAATTTTAAATTTATATTTGTGGTTGTAAAACAATTTTAATGGTTGTGATCTTTTGGATATTTATGGTTTATTAAATTGTTTTTAAAATTTTAAAATTATTGTCTTGATTTAATATCTTGTGCATGATGATGTTGTTGAATCCGTTTAAAGTCGAGATTGACTTGATTCAAATAAGTAGATCCTAGATGTCATATATTACACTAACAGAATTACTTCAATGTTTTAATTAATTGATTTGAAGTAATAGTTATATGAAAACTATCAAAAACACACGAAGTACTATTATTTTAGGAATGTGTTTTTGAGAATAAAACATTATAATTTTTTCAGACTTAATTACTCATATGTTTTGGAAAGAATTTAGGATGTTATCTCAGACGATGTTGATAACATCAGTATTTATAAAACTAGAAAATTCCAAGTCTTGGAATTGGGATTTAATAAAATCCAGTTAAGTTTTGTAAATGTTAAATTCTAGTGTTACTTAAAATAGAATTGACTAGGAAGTCAAATTTTTAGTAATGGTCAGTTTTCATATAGGTTAGTGGGAGCCTAATTTATTCTATATCCAGTTCCGTGATAAAGAATAAAAGATATATATAAGTGTATATGTCTGTATGTATTAATTATTGATTTAATATATCTCGGAATTATAATCCAGGTAGGATATAAATTCATAAGATATAAGATCTACCTTTTAGTTAAGAATGATAGATAAATAGTTTCATATGTTGAGACAGTATAAAGTCATAATTGACTTTGAGATGATCAATAATTAAATAGTGTTGGAATGAACTAAAGATATTAAATATCTTTTTGACTCCAAAGTGTTATAAAACACTAGAGTAAATTTCCTGAATTTACCAGACTTGGTAAATGGAAATTTTGTTAGATTTCAGGACGAAATCATGTATCTACACAGCAACTAAGGGAAGTTGCAATTTGATGTTTCATATTCAAGGAAACCAGGAGTTTTTCCAGTATCTCCAGGTTCAGGAAATATGGAAAAAGTCTAATTTTGTTTTAAGGGTGTTTGCAAGAACAAAATTAGCATAATCAAGTATGAAGTATCAGTAGATACTAAACTTGTATTATTTTGGTTATTTCTTTGATTAGTATGGTAAACGCTAATCAAAGGGTTTAAACTGAAGAAAGGTGATACTTCGTTTAAATCAGTATTTACTATACGTTGAGTAGACACCATAAAAGTAACTTAGAAATGCTATTAATTTCGTTCTTATTACAGAGTGGAATATGGAGGACTAAACGAAATTAGTTTCTTTGTCTCTTTTATACTTAGCATGTTTTTGATCCGGGAATAAAAACTAGTTTCAGTTTTTATTTGAAATTATCCGTGACAACTTATCAAGGTGGGAACCTGATAGGGCTATAAAGTCATCGTGGAGTTTTTGGGTGGTTATTGAATAACAGCTACAAGTGATGTAGACCAAAAACTACACGGATATTCGATAGAGCAGTGAATATCGGATGTGATCCGCCGGTTGAGATTACTCCATGGATTTAGTCATGAGTAAGACTCCCAGAGGTTGTCCTTAGCACCTGAGGTATTTGGTTTGGCATTACGAGGACTATTGGATACTTAGTACGTTCTAACATCACGCCGTAACAGGGTGGTCATACGGGACGTAAGTAGATTCAGCGGAAGCCGTGGTGACAGATGCAGATATGCGATATGGGATTTGCACCTCTTCTATGAAGAGAGATATTTCCGGGCCCCTTGACTGACTGAAAAGACTGATGAAGTGCATGGCCATGCCCAAACGAACTGATTTGTTCTTTGTCGTTTACCAATCAGTAGAGGTCGGATAGTTGAGAAACATAATCTTTGAGTATTCAGAGTTGACTGTATCCATGCTCATACTCAAAATTGAAATATCGTGATGCAAAAGGAAAAGCCTAGTTATACCCGATTTGTGGACAGTTTGTTCATAAATGTTGTTTCCTTTTTAGGAACGTTTTGTCACCTACCTGGGTATAAGGGTGCTTATAACCTGGTTAGCCTAAGTGCCTGTCTAGGGGCCTCCTTAGGTCCGTGTCATCAATCTGGTATTGCCAACTTGCACAAGTGGGAGTCTGTTGGCATTATGTGCATAAGTTGACAAACCGTTTGATCGCACACCCAACGTTATAAGACACTTGAGGGTCACACCTGTGAGGACCTATAATTCGGATAGTAAAATAACCCCAGTTTGGAGAGTTTAGTTTTATAATAGCGAATTATAAAACTGTTGGGTGTTTTCTGTATAAACCCAAAGTGAAAGGTTTCTGATAATTAATTACAGTTATATATTTATTAGTTAAATAAATATATATAGTTAATTAATTAGTTTATAATTATCTAGATAATTATTATATGGAAATATAATAATAGTGAAATATTCTTTCTTGGAGGGAAAGAAAGAATAAGATAATTATGGAAATTATTCTTTCTTAGAGAAAAAGAAAGAATAAAGGGTATCCGATACATGGAAGGTTTTCCATATAAATAAGATATGCTAGGATATCAGATTCATTCAATTCAATCAATTAATTCTGAAAGAAACCTCTCTCCTCTCTCTCTCTCTTCGTCGATCCACACAAACCCGAAACCAGTTTCGGTTTCTTAGTTTGATTGATCGTGTTCTTCGCGTACCGTTTGTTCGTGGAGTGTTCCGGGGTTAGATCCAGCTAGAGGGAATTCCGTTTGGTCGTTTACGGGTGGATCTATCTCAAGCAATCCAGGTAATAACCCTAAACCTACATATTAACTGTAAATAAGATAAACAAATAAGATCTGTGATGTTTTCGGGATTTTAATCGTTATTGCTTCCGCTTAATCAAACCAGTTAGGTTTGATTGTTTAAACCTTTTGGAACAGTTTGTTTCATATGGTTTTGTCGTGTATCTCAAATCAGTTAGATTGAGATCACAGTTATTCTCGTGTCAGTTTGATACGAGGATTACACAAAATCCCAACAGGTGTTACATTCTTAACAACCGTGACAATCTTGGTAAGTTTGACAAGAAAGCCGACGAGGGATACTTTCTTGGTTATTCGCTAACGTCAAAGACTTTCCGCGTCTACAACAAAAGAACCAACATGGTTATGGAAACCGTTTATGTGACCTTTGATGAAACCGTGTCAATGACTTCTGAACATAGCAGTTCAGAACTCGGAATTCATAGTCAAGCTTCTACTACGACTTCTGATTCTATTACTGATCCAAATAGTTCAGAACTCGATTTATTGTTTATGGATGCTTTTCTGGATATTTGTGCAGATAATGAAGATCTCGTTCTTTCTAGAAATCCAAGAGTTGATATTCAGGATGTCCCAGAACCTTCGAGTGTAAATGATTCCGGACCATCGGAGAATGTTTGTTCTACTTCTAACTCTGATCAGGCTATACCAGTTCCAAGTGTTGAGCAATCAGAGTTAACCCCCGATGATCAGTCAGAGATTCCTGCAATCATTGATGAAAATGATAGTCAGAACAATCTAGATGATCTTGCAATTCTTCCTGCTCAGTTGAAATGGACAAGAGCACATCCACTCTACAATGTGATTGGTGATGTCAATGATGGTGTCAAAACGCGATCTGCATCTGCAAATTACTGCCTATACAAAAGTTTCTTGAGTGTAATTGAACCAAAGAATGTCTCTCAAGCATTAGAAGATTCTGATTGGCTTTTAGCAATGCAAGAAGAGCTTCTACAATTCAAAAGAAACAAAGTGTATCGCTTGGTTCCGAGACCGCAAGATAAATCAATCATTAAAACCAAGTGGATCTTCAGAAATAAGAAAGATGAATCCGGATTGATTGTCAGAAACAAAGCGCGATTGGTTGCTAAAGGTTACTCTCAACAAGAACATCAAGGTATTTCAAATGGATGTCAAATCTGCGTTCTTGAATGGAGTCTTGCATGAAGAGGTCTATATAGAGCAACCTGAAGGGTTCGTCGATCCAGATTTTCCGGATCATGTATGCATCTTGGACAAATCATTGTATGGTCTAAAACAAGCTCCAAGAGCATGGTATGAAACTCTGACTAATCATCTCTTATCCAAAGGATTCAAACGAGGTACGATCGATACTACTCTTTTTCTGAAGAAAGAAGGTGATGACTTGCTTTTAGTTCAAATTTATGTTGACGACATTATTTTCGGTTCTACTAATCCAGAGTTGTGTACAAAATTTTCTAAAATCATGGAGACCGAGTTTGAAATGAGCATGATGGGTGAATTGAATTTCTTTCTAGGAATTCAAGTCAAACAAAACCTTGATGGCATCTTTATAAATCAGTCAAAATATATTAAAGATATGTTGAAAAAGTTTAATGTAACGCCCCAAAACCCATAATGCTAATAACACGCATATAATGTAAATCCCAGTGATCTAAATCGCAGTCTCATAATATTTAGTTCAAATGTAAAATAGTTAAAGAGTGCATGCGGAACATCCCTCCACAGCTGAGATTCTAAATTTAGGATAAACTACTAAACTTCTACCGGTAGAGTTACTCTAGAGGTCTACCTTCCCTTTGCCTCTCACGTTGCGATCTTTCCCTGAAAAGGTTTGAGATTTTGAAAACAAGGGTTAGACCGAAAGGTCTAGTGAATTCACTCAAAACAGATTAAAACACAGTTCCGGCCCGCTGGCCGTAAAATCAGATATCTCAAATAAACAGGAAAGCATCATGAGTAATAAAATCACAATACAACAAACCGGATGGCCGGATCCCCCGGATACACAATTTAAGGAGTGACGGACATAGTCCGTGCCTCGCACCATCCCACAAACAACCTTACGTGGCCGGATCTCCCCGATTCTCATTTAAGGAGTGACGGACGTAGTCCGTGCCTCACACCACTAAACTTCCCAGGGATGTACCGTCCCATGGTACTCATTACTCACGATGCAATCCCGAAATGTTAAAATAGCATGTACATGATGCTCATCAATATAACATTCACAACCATTTATAACTTCACAAAATCACATTTATATCATCAAAACATTGGCAAATCGAATGGATAAGTTTAAAACAGTAAAAGCAGACCATTCATTTTCAGGTAAGGGAACTCACCTGAGCTTAACTTGCTGCTTACTCTTTCTCCTGGTATCTGTAAAAATTCCTAAGGTATAAGTGATTCGCGCTTAGAGAAATCCACAACTAGGATACCCCCTAGGCAGACTTAGCACGGGGGTTCAAACTACTCTACTGACACAGACCTCCCAAAACCCGACTCAAGAATCCCGATTCGGGACACTACCACTCCCGATTCGGGAAATGGCAATTCCCGATTCGGGAAACGCCAATTCCCGATTCGGGAGGCATCCCACTCCAAAATCCCGAATTCAAACGTTACGAGGTCAAAGTGACGACTAAGTTGGCCAAATCCCTCGATTCGGAAATCATAGATTTTCCAATTCGGGAAAGGCAAACGAAGAAATGAGTTTCCACCCAATCACCCAAGCATAATCCCGATTCGGGAGACATGAACTCCCGATTCGGGAAACATGAATTCCCGGTTCGGGAAACATGAATCCCGATTCGGGGAACATGAGTTCCCAATTCGGGAAACGCAACCAGATTCCGAAAAAGGCTAAAATCAGCCGAAAATCGATTCTAGCTTGATCTAAAACGCTTCCTCAAACAATCCAAGGTAATCCTACATCAATTATCAACATTTCCTTAGCTAAAAGGGCATCGAAACTAACCTTGGTGATGAAATCTCGACCTTGAAGATGAGTGTAGCACTAATCTTGACCTCCAAGAAACACACACCAAACACACACACTAAAAGTTTCCCCAAAATGGTAAAAACCCTAGCTTAATACTATAAATAGTATGGGCTAAAAGGCTAAGCCCATACCATTTATGGTATAAGCCCAACTATCAAACTTTACCCAAAATGTCACAATTCACCCCTAAGATTCAAATTCTTTTCAAAATTGGTCATCTTTAACGAGTGACTAACATTAGTACTAACTTTTAAACTCTGGTCATTACATTTAACATGACTGATTCTTCTCCAATTAAAACACCAATGCCAACTGGAAATCTTTTGGGCCCTGATTTAGCCGGTAAATCCGTTGATCAAAAGATTTACAGAAGCATGATTGGTTCTCTTTTGTACCTCACTGCGACTAAACCGGACATTATGTTCGCCACATGTTTTTGTGCTAGGTTTCAAGCTAATCCTAAAGAGTCACACCTTGCGGCAGTTAAAAGGATCTTACGGTATCTCAAAGGCACTCCAGAACTGGGTCTTTGGTATCCGAAAGATTCTAGTTTTGAGCTAATATCTTTTACAGATTCAGATTATGGTTGTTGCAAACTGGATAGGAAATACACTTCTGGATCATGTCAGTTTTTAGGTGATAAACTTGTTAGTTGGACTTCGAAAAAGCCAAATTGCGTCTCCACTTCTACGGCCGAAGCAGAATATGTGGCCGCCGCAAGTTGTTGTTCGCAAGTGCTTTGGATGAAGACACAACTACTAGACTATGGCTACAAGTTGAAGAGAGTCCCTATCTACTGTGATTCAGAAAGCGCCATTGCGATAACGTCAAATCCGGTTCAGCATTCCAAGACCAAACACATCGACATCCGGTATCACTTTATCAAAGATAATGTGGAGAAAGGTAATATCGAAATCTTCTTTGTTCAAACAGATTACCAACTTGCTGACCTTTTCACTAAACCTTTAGATGAAAAGCGTTTTAACTTTTTGGTTAGCAAGCTTGGCATGCTTAGTCCTACTTAAATCTGTTACGCATCATAATTTAAGGGGGAGTTGCTTAATTATTCTGGATTGGATACTATCTGACTAACATCTAAGGATTCATTTTCAATGAATACCAATTTCTTCTTTGTTTTGCAAATTATCCATTTGAGGGGGAGTTCTTAAACGAGATATCATTTTTAGGGGGAGAGTTCAAATAAGCTTTAATGCTTACATATCTGAAAGACGGACAACTTTCAGGTATGAAAAATCTTTTTAAATGTTCAAACTCACTTCTCGATTCTCAAATGATTTTTTTCGAATTAGAAGTGTGATTTTCCATGTTTTCATATCATGATGAATTGACGGATATTTTCTAACCGTGTGTTTCCAAAGATGAATACTTGCATATTATCTTTTCATATACTTTTGAAGTATTCATACACACCGGTTTAGCTTCTTTTGACTTAGTTATTACCACGTCTCTATATGTTCATCCTTTTCGGTGGTAATACACTCGTTTGCTATCTCCTATTTGTATTTCATCTTTCATTTGATCAGATACGTTTTTCAATATTATATCTATATCTTGTTCGTATAGATAATCATTCGTTTGGTGAACCATAATTTTTCAAGAACATATCTCACATCATATGATGAATCAGTTTTCTCAAACAAGTTTACATCATTCATGTTATTCATTTCATATACTTGTTTGACGAAATTCTTATGCTCCTATATTGTTCATATATATATTTGTTCGAGCATGCTTCCTATTGGCTCATTGATTCACCCAATCAATCATTGTATTTTCATGTTTAGGAAACTTATTTCATGGGATGTGTGGGCTTAGCAGAACTTCTATGGATTTCCAGAACCGGCAATCCTACCCAAGAAGTTATCCTTGAGAAATGAGTGAGGGGTCTACATCAAAGAGTGGGGGAGATAACTCAGGTGGTGGAGTTATTCTCATAGTGATTGAGCGGAGAAATGTTATATGAGAGATTGGTTAGAAGTGAGGATGCTTAAAAGAATTGGAGGGTGTGAGAACAGAGTTAAAAGAAATATAAAACTCTGCACCAACCTTTTCTAAGCCGGGCAACCACATAATCTATTGGTTCACGCTCTTTGGTGACCGATATTGAACTAAGGCAAAGCCCAATGCCGACTCTCATTTTTACCCCACTAGCTACTCATTTCCTTCTTAACAAGGAGATGTTTCATTTCATCACGGGGACGCAACACATAATCTATCAGGTTTTCATTTGGAAAATCGATATTGAAACAGAAGGAAGCTGCCCTGCCTTCGAACTTCATTTCTACACATCGAGTCGTGAAATGTTTTCACATTTTGAGCCTTATGAAAGCATTTGATGCTATTTTCTTTCATCACAAATACACACAAGGAATTCGTTTCTTTTTCGGAACGTTCATAGGAATACTTTTAGTATTTGCGATGATTGAACGGAATCCCTGGGGAGTGATCATCACTAAAGCTCTTTATATAGTGCATTTGTTGTACTGAGTTGCTTTGTGCTTCTCACAGGCATTCCAACTGATTTATGTGTTGTTTCAGGATTTTCCCACATAACTCTGAATTTGCAAAGATTCGGATTACTTTATGGAATTGACGGTATTTCTTTGGAGTAATAAGGGGAATTCCGGTATAACAAGGTGGAGATGGTTATGTGAGATGGTTTTTGATATCTTTGGTGGTTTGTTCACATGTTTGTATCTTTATGAGATGAGTTATCTGATCATACATTTCTATAGCTTTGATGATTATTTCATATTTCAACAAAAAGGGGGAGATGGTTTAGAAATGTTTTTGAAGATACTTTGGGGAGATGGATCTGAAGTGTAACGTCGAGAAATGATTCTTGAAGATACTTTGAGGAAGTCGAGAGATAATTACAAGATACTTCAAGATGATCAAAATTTTCCAAGTACTGATGTAACATCCCAATACCCATAACAATAATAATAAAGCATAACATAAATTCCCAGTGATCTAATACGTAATAATAAGAATTCTCAAATCAAGGTACGGGTTAATAGCGCATGCGGAACATCCCTCCACAGCTGAGATTCTAAAATTAGGACAGAGTACTAACTTCTACTGGTAGAGCTACTCTAGACGTCTACCTTCTCCTTGCCTCTAGCCACGCGATCTTTCCCTGAAATGGTTTTAGATTTGAAAACGAGGGTTAGACCGAAAGGTCTAGTGAATTCCCTCAAAACAGTTAATCAACAATCCCGACCCGCTGGCTGTAAAATCACAATTTAATAATAATGGCAATGCAAATGTGTTACGGACAAAGAACTTCCACAAGGCACCGAGGCCACAAATCACTCCCAAGGGACGCTATCCCGAGGTACCCCCAAATGGTGGACCAGACCAAATGGTAAACACTCCCAAGGAACATACAGTTCCAAGGTACCCAATGTCCATACTTGCAACACATTTCATTCGGAAACATTTCAACAATTACATTTAAGCATGCATTAAACGAAATCCAATCATTATCCACATTTTCACAAAAAACAGTTCATCATCTTTAGCAAAGCAGTTCGCAAATCGAATGGATATACATTTATAAAAGCAGTTAAAACTATCCATTCATTTTCAGGCAAGGGAACTCACCTGAGTAAAATCTCACTGTCCTCCCGCGGACCTCGTCTAACGTGCCTGTAGATATCTAAGGCATTAATAACTGCGCTCAACAAAACCCACTACTATGACATCCCTAGGCAGACCTAGCACGGGGGTTCCGCTATGGAAAATTCTTCTCCGAGAAACTAACCCTACAATCGAAACCCTCCTAAAACCGACTCGGAAAACCAATTCGGAATACCACAATTTTCCCGATTCGGAAAATGGCATTTTCCGATTCGGAAAACACCAATTTCCGATTCGGAAAACGACAACTCGGAATTCAGCATAACGACTAGGCTAGCCTATTTCCCGATTCGGAAAAATCAAAGTTTCCAATTCGGGAAAGGCAGCTGAAACACTCAAACACACTTCAAAGAATCCGATTCGGAAAACATGTTTCCCGATTCGGAAAACATGAATTCCGATTCGGAAAACATGTTTCCCGATTCGGAAAACACCAGTATTCCGATTCGGAAAAACGAGCAGAATCGCAAAAAGCTCCAAAACTCACTGAAAACTGACCCAATTGAATCCAAAGTAATACTAGAAGGTCACTAAACTTTTCCCGCATAAATCTAGATAAGTTATACGCAAAATAACGTCGATATCTTACCTCGGCGATGATTTCCCGACCTCGAAATGGTGAAAAATGGCTCCAACTTGTTTCTCCAAAAACACACACACTAAGCACACACTAAACCTTTCTCCAAAAATGGCAAAAATCTAGGGTTTAAGGTTTAAATACCTAGGGTTTGGGCCAAGCCCATACCTAAAAGGGTATAAGTCCACATCATTAAAGACTTTTCAAAAGTGACACATTCAACCCAAGATTCTAATTTTTCTCACAAAAGGGTCATTTGACAGAAACTTAACTTAATTACTCTATCCAGAATTCTTGGTTATTACATCACACCCCCCTTAAAAGAATTCCGTCCCGGAATGCACTCAATAAACAGGTGTGGGTATCTTTCTCTCATCTCGGACTCCATCTCCCAAGTACACTCCTGCCCCTTGTGGAATTTCCACTGAACTTTCACTAACTTAATCTCTTTATTCCTAAGTCTACGGATCTTGCAATCCGTGACGGCAACCGGTTCCTCTACAAAGCTCAACTTCGGATCCACTTCAATATCTTGAAGCGGTATAGCTGTCTCTGGATCTGCCAAACACTTTCTCAAGTTTGACACATGAAAAGTGTTGTGAACTCCACCTAGTTTGTCTGGTAGTTCTAACTTGTATGCTACGGCTCCAATGCGCTCGGTGATCCTAAACGGTCCTATATAACGAGGACTTAACTTTCCTTTCTTTCCAAAACGAATTACTCCCTTCCAAGGGGATACTTTAAGCATAACTTGGTCCCCGACTTGAAATTCTATATCTTTTCTGCGCTTATCTGCATAACTCTTCTGTCGATCTCTAGCCGTCTTTAGTCGTTCCCGAACTTGGTTGATCTTTTCTGAAGTGATTTGGACAACTTCCGGTCCGGCAAGTTGCTTCTCTCCAACTTCATTCCAACACAATGGTGTCCTACACTTTCGCCCATAGAGTATCTCATACGGTGCCGCCTCGATACTCGAGTGATAACTGTTGTTGTAGGCGAACTCGATCAATGGTAGATGATCTTCCCATGACCCTCCAAAGTCCACGACACAAGCTCTCAACATGTATTCTAATGTTTGAATGGTCCGCTCGCTTTGCCCCTCCGTTTGAGGATGATACGCGGTACTTAAGTTGACCCGCGTTCCCATTTCCCGCTGAAAGCTCTGCCAAAATGTCGAAGTGAATCTGGCATCTCGGTCTGATACGATAGATACGGGCGTCCCGTGGAGTCGTACAATCTCTGCTATATAAAGTCTCGCTAGCCTTTCCATGGAGTACGTCTCATTCATTGGTAAGAAATGAGCTGATTTCGACAGTCGGTCGACTATTACCCAAATAGTGTCGTAACCCTTAGGCGTTCGAGGTAGTTTCGTCACGAAGTCCATGGTAATATGCTCCCAAGTCCATTCCGGTATTGGCAACTGCTGCAGTTTACCATACGGTCGCTGATGCTCAATCTTTACTTGTAGACAAGTCACGCATCTCTCAACGAAGTAAGCGATATCTTTCTTCATTCCCGGCCACCAAAAGTTTTGCCTCAAACCGTGATACATCTTGTTCATTCCCGGGTGAACGGAGTACTTTGATTTATGCGCCTCATCCAAAATCTTCTTTCGTAGATCTCCGAGTTTTGGAACCCAGATCCGATTCCCAAAACACCTTAAGCCTTCGGCGTCCGATACTAACGTATCCACCAATCCCACCAAACGCTCGCTCTTCAGGTTTTCCTCTTTCAAAGCTTTCTCTTGACATTCTCTGATCTCGGACTTGAGGTCCGGTACAATGCTTATTCGGTAAGCCACAATACCCATTCGAGAATCCACAATACCGGGTTTGACCTTACCTCCTTTTCTACTTAAGGCATCCGCTACGACATTTCCCTTACCCGGGTGGTAAAGGATCTCACAATCGTAATCACTGAGTAATTCAATCCATCGCCGCTGCCTCATGTTGAGCTCCTTCTGATTAAGAAGATACTGAAGACTCTTGTGATCCGTGTAAATCTGACACTTCACACCGTAAAGGTAATGCCTCCATATCTTTAGCGCGAAGACCACTGCTGCCAGCTCCATATCATGAGTTGGGTAGTTGAGTTCATGCACTTTCAATTTCCTGGATGCATACGCAATCACTTTTCCATCTTGCATGAGAACGCACCCCAAGCCTAACTTTGATGCATCACAATAAACTACGAATCCATCGGTTCCTTTCGGTAGGGTAAGAATGGGCGCACTAGTCAATTTTCCCTTCAGATTGTTGAACGCATATTCGCATGTCGATGTCCATTCGAACTTGACGTCCTTCTTTGTCAACGCCGTAAGCGGTGTAGCGATTGCTGAGAAATGTTCTATGAACCTTCGGTAGTAACCCGCCAATCCAAGGAAACTTCGCACCTCCGAGGGAGATTTTGGCGACTCCCAGTCCCTAATGGCCTCAATTTTAGCTGGATCCGCCTTGATTCCCTCTTGTGTCACGACATGCCCTAAGAACTGAACTTCCTTTAGCCAAAACTCACACTTTGAAAACTTTGCGTAGAGTTGCTCCCGCTTTAGCATTTCCAAAACCTTCCGTAGGTGCTCGCCGTGCTCCTCGGCCGTCTTTGAGTAGATCAAAATGTCGTCGATGAACACGATGACGAACTTATCCAAATACGGTTTACACACTCTATTCATCAAGTCCATAAAAGCTGCTGGCGCGTTCGTAAGCCCAAATGACATCACTAGGAACTCATAATGTCCGTAACGAGTTCGAAAAGCCGTCTTTGGAATATCTTCTTCTCTAACCTTGAGTTGATGATAACCAGATCGCAAATCAATCTTCGAGAAGAACTTAGCCCCTTGCAGTTGGTCAAACAAATCATCAATCCTCGGCAACGGATACTTGTTCTTGACGGTGACTTTGTTGAGTTCTCGGTAGTCGATACACATCCTCATGGTGCCGTCTTTCTTCTTCACGAACAACACCGGTGCTCCCCAAGGCGAAGTACTCGGGCGAATAAATCCCTTATCCAGAAGCTCTTGTAGTTGTGCCAGCATCTCTTTCAACTCCGACGGTGCAAGTCGATACGGCGCTTTAGCGATGGGCATCGCTCCGGGTACTAAGTCGATTCGAAACTCGATCTCTCGATCTGGCGGTAGACTAACTAAATCTTCCGGGAAAACCTCCGGGTAATCACGAACAACCTCGACATCCTTTACCTCTAACTTATTCTTCTCTGAATCTACAACATAAGCCATAAACCAAATACACCCTTTTCTAATGCATCGATTTGCCTTAATCACCGAAATCAAGCTAGTACTCCTATTCCTCTTAGTGCCATAAACTACGGCCGTTCTCCCATCCGGTAATTTGATACGAACCATCTTTTGCTCACAGTCTATCTTCACCTTGTTTCTAATCATCCAATCCCATCCTAAAACCACGTCCAAACTTTCCATAGGTATGAGTCTTAACACTACAGGCACTAGACATCCTTCCAATTCTACGGTACAACCTTTCGCAAACTCTCTAACCCACACTCGCCCATTGGCGGTGTCCGCCTCATAAGGATGGTCTAATGGTTCAAGGTTTACACAACACTGTTTAAGAAGCTCAGGGGTAGCATATGAATAGTCTGAACCCGTATCAAATAACACTTTAGCACGTATGGAGTTAATCAAGAATGTACCTGTCACCACATCCGGTGCCTCCTCTGCTTCCTCAGCGGTCATCCTAAACGCTCGACTCCTAACAAGAGCCGGTGCTGCTTTCCCGCCATCTTTCGCTGTCGTAGCTCGGTCCCTTGGTGCTGGAGCTCCTCCCCTCCTCAACTGGGGACAATCCATCTTGAAATGATCAGGCGACCCACACTGGTAACATGTCCTCCGAGTAGTGCAATCCCGGGACAGGTGCCCCGGCTGTCCGCATCGAAAACAAGTTGGTGGTCCCGATCGACACTCTCCCTGGTGAACTTTCTGACACTTGGCACACGGCCTGACATGCTGGATCTGCCCTCCTCTAGAATCAGTCCTAGGTAATCTTCCCTTCCGAGGGTCCGTAGCTGGCCCTTCCCACTTTCTCTTCTCTCCGATCCCTTCTGACGCCTATCGATCCTTCTCTCTCTCTATCAGCTCAGCTGCATTGATGGCAGCCAGAAAAGTAGTTGGGTCCTTTCCCATGACAAACTCCCGAATGTTTCCTCTCAGACCCCAGATATACCTCTCCACACGACGCTCCTCAGTCGGCACGTAAACCTCAGCAAACCTCGATTTCTCGATGAAACGGGTGGTGTACTCTTGTACTGACAGTGATCCTTGCTTCAGTTGCAGAAATTCCTCTTCCATTTTCTTGGTCGCGGTCAAGGGGCAGAATTGTGACCTAAACTTCGCCACAAAGCTCCTCCAGGTCATGGTCCTAACAGCTTCAGTCCCTCTTCCCCCGGTTTCCACATTCCACCAGTGTAAGGCATCCGCCTTCAGCATCGATCGCGCGAACACTACCTTATCCTCAGCTGCACATCTGCATGTCTCAAATACCATCTCGATCTCCTCGATCCATCTCAGAGCTAAAACCGGATCACGCTCTCCATTGTAGACAGGAGGCTTGCAGGCAACAAACGCCTTGTAGCTACACCCGTGAGTCGACCTGGGTGGATCCCCACCTGCGGGTGGTGTCTGCTGCGAACCTCCACCGACCACAGTAGCCGGTGGGCTAGTCATACCAGAATCCTCTCGACCACCCTCAGATTTTGACTTCTCTTGCTGGTTCAGTAAGGTTTGTAGAGCGTCCTGAATCTTGCCCATCTCTGTCTGAAAGGCCTCATGAGTAACAAAAGCTGCCGGTTGGCTAGCGGAGCTCTCCTGATGCGATGGTTCTGGTGCGACGGGCGGCCTTTCACTCTGCGCCCTGCGGTTACCCCTGGTCTGACGTCGAGTTCCTTCATTTACCACTGTTGCAGCTTTACGAGCTCCTCCTTTTCCCCGGCCCTTACCCCGACCACCAGCCCTTCCTCGAACCGCGGTCGTCCGAGCAGGCGGCGGTGGGGCCTCAGGTTCTGGTATCACCCTACTTCGAAGGCTACGTCCGGCCATCGATACTGAAATAGTAACATAAAATTTAGATAACCTAAACGACTGGATTTACAGGGGGTGTAAGTATTCACATGTATTCATGGTCCCGTGACTACACTGGCCAGGTGTAAGCACGTTTCCATGGTACACGCTAGTCCTCGCACTTCCATACCCGACCACAACTCTTAGGCCAAATCCTAAAGTCCTAATATCTCAGCTGTGTTCCAATCCTATAGTTTAAGACTAGGCCCAATCCTGGTCACCTAATTCACTTAAACTAGTGCTCTGATACCAATTTGTAACATCCCAATACCCATAACAATAATAATAAAGCATAACATAAATTCCCAGTGATCTAATACGTAATAATAAGAATTCTCAAATCAAGGTACGGGTTAATAGCGCATGCGGAACATCCCTCCACAGCTGAGATTCTAAAATTAGGACAGAGTACTAACTTCTACTGGTAGAGCTACTCTAGACGTCTACCTTCTCCTTGCCTCTAGCCACGCGATCTTTCCCTGAAATGGTTTTAGATTTGAAAACGAGGGTTAGACCGAAAGGTCTAGTGAATTCCCTCAAAACAGTTAATCAACAATCCCGACCCGCTGGCCGTAAAATCACAATTTAATAATAATGGCAATGCAAATGTGTTACGGACAAAGAACTTCCACAAGGCACCGAGGCCACAAATCACTCCCAAGGGACGCTATCCCGAGGTACCCCCAAATGGTGGACCAGACCAAATGGTAAACACTCCCAAGGAACATACAGTTCCAAGGTACCCAATGTCCATACTTGCAACACATTTCATTCGGAAACATTTCAACAATTACATTTAAGCATGCATTAAACGAAATCCAATCATTATCCACATTTTCACAAAAAACAGTTCATCATCTTTAGCAAAGCAGTTCGCAAATCGAATGGATATACATTTATAAAAGCAGTTAAAACTATCCATTCATTTTCAGGCAAGGGAACTCACCTGAGTAAAATCTCACTGTCCTCCCGCGGACCTCGTCTAACGTGCCTGTAGATATCTAAGGCATTAATAACTGCGCTCAACAAAACCCACTACTATGACATCCCTAGGCAGACCTAGCACGGGGGTTCCGCTATGGAAAATTCTTCTCCGAGAAACTAACCCTACAATCGAAACCCTCCTAAAACCGACTCGGAAAACCAATTCGGAATACCACAATTTTCCCGATTCGGAAAATGGCATTTTCCGATTCGGAAAACACCAATTTCCGATTCGGAAAACGACAACTCGGAATTCAGCATAACGACTAGGCTAGCCTATTTCCCGATTCGGAAAAATCAAAGTTTCCAATTCGGGAAAGGCAGCTGAAACACTCAAACACACTTCAAAGAATCCGATTCGGAAAACATGTTTCCCGATTCGGAAAACATGAATTCCGATTCGGAAAACATGTTTCCCGATTCGGAAAACACCAGTATTCCGATTCGGAAAAAACGAGCAGAATCGCAAAAAGCTCCAAAACTCACTGAAAACTGACCCAATTGAATCCAAAGTAATACTAGAAGGTCACTAAACTTTTCCCGCATAAATCTAGATAAGTTATACGCAAAATAACGTCGATATCTTACCTCGGCGATGATTTCCCGACCTCGAAATGGTGAAAAATGGCTCCAACTTGTTTCTCCAAAAACACACACACTAAGCACACACTAAACCTTTCTCCAAAAATGGCAAAAATCTAGGGTTTAAGGTTTAAATACCTAGGGTTTGGGCCAAGCCCATACCTAAAAGGGTATAAGTCCACATCATTAAAGACTTTTCAAAAGTGACACATTCAACCCAAGATTCTAATTTTTCTCACAAAAGGGTCATTTGACAGAAACTTAACTTAATTACTCTATCCAGAATTCTTGGTTATTACAACTGAAGTTTGAAGATTGTTTGAAGATTTTTCGTTCGCTAAAGCTTCGTGTTCAAAGTTTGTTAAAGCTTCATGAAGATTTGGATGATTTGTGAAGATTATTACGGAAGCTTATTGTTCAAGAAAGCTGTTTGTTGATGTTTAACGTGTTGATGCTTTCTTGAAGACGTTTGCCTAATTCTTTTTTTGATCTCGAATCCAAAGGGGGAGATTGTTGGATGCAAAATCGGATTGTATCCGAGATCACAAGTTGGTGCTTAAAGTGAAGAAAAAGGCAAAGTCAAAGTGGGCAACAAAGTCAAAGTTTAGTTTTACTGTTTTAGTCCTTTGTAATAGTTTTCCTTTATTAGGGTAGATTTTGTAATTGTTGTAAAGTGTAAGGGTTTGAGTGTTTGGGTATAAATACCCTTTGTGAAGTCATTTACAAGTGTGACATGTGTGTGTGCTTCAAACGTATAGTGAGATTGAATTGAGAGAGTAGTTATGCTTAAGTGTGTGTGTTCTTGGTGTAAATAGTGTGTGTAAACATTTCATCAAGAATCAATGACATATGGCTTTCTAAATCATTCTCTAGTTGTTGCATGTTGATTAGAACTTGAATCTGGAACTACAGTCATAAGACCACTTCTTTATCCATTCTCAAATTGTATGTAAGATGGAACAACATATGTGTTTTATTTTATAAAACCATGGTTACATTTTTGCATTTTTGTTTACATTTATTTAATGTTATCTCCCGCCGCATTGCGCGGGTAAACTACTAGTATATATAAAATATATACATAATCATATCTGTTATTTTTTTTAGCTGTTTAACAAAATACATACCCTTTTAACTAACTCAACAACTATCAACACAAGATTACGATGATGCTATTCGTCTATAATAATACGACAACTTTGGTAAATCTAAATTCAATCGATCCGAAAACGGCTTACCTGACCAAAGATGAAGACAATTGACGTGCGATTAGATGGCGACTTCACGTAGAACCGGATCCAAAAGCTACCGGCGTTGGCTTACTGGTGATCGATCACAGTGACGTCCGGGAAGATTGTCTACGTTCCAAACAAGTTGTCGAATAGCGAAGGTGATTGATCACGACACCGGCACCAACAACCACCGATAAAAGCTCTCGTCGGCGTTGTATCTCGTAACGGAAAAGCGGTCACCGGCGTCGAAACTAGGGTGGCAGGAACTGGGGTGGCGCAGATGGTGGCTTACGATAAGGAAGGTCTTTGGTTGTGGTTATCGACGTTACGGCTGCTAGGGTTTGCTTGGTAATCTATTTAACTTAATAATGGAGATTGATGTATATTGTATAATACATACATATCATCTAATTATCTGCAGCCGATTACTTGATAAAACTAGATAACTATGCCATACTTTCACTCCTAGTCCTTCTAATTCATTTACAAAAAAACATTATAACCTCCAACTTCTTAATGATAATTAAATAAGCTACTAAGATCCTTCAAATAAATCGAAATATAAGTGGGGTGTTACATGTTTTCAGTATGTTTAGTGAGTAGATTAGTATGGTACTTGTTATGGTTTGATTGATCTTCTCGGATGATTTGGTTTTGATTTTAATGCATACTAGTTTTGGTTTGGTTTATTGAATGTTTATCTGTGATTCCTATTTCAATGTTTAGACTGTGGTTACTTGAAGTCGTTGATTGGGTGTGTTTATCGATCTCCCTTGCCTTTCGATCCAGTGACACAGAAAGTTGTGCTAAGTAGTCCGCTCAGACCGAGAGTGTTGGGGTTTTTGCGATTCGGATAAAACAGATATAAAAGTATAAACGAATAAACGCAGCGGATAAAACAAAACCCGAACAAAGATCCAACCGTAATTTAACAGATACAAATCTATCAAGGGGGGTTTCTCGCGTTTACCTTTAGCGATCCAAACTTTTCTCCAGAAGCTAGTGAGGGATACACCGCTACTGCACCACCGTGAGACTGGCTGCTAGACCGCCTAGGATTCGATCGGAAAAATCTCCCGATGTGTGTGTGTGTGTCAACGCCGACAAGAGAGAGAGAGAGAGAGAGAGAGATTTGGGATTCTTGGTGAGAAAGTAATTATGAAATCAATGTTGTAATTCTATTACCCTAACCCTATATTTATATAGGTAATTATGGTAATCATATTAAGAATCCCAATCCATAAATAACTCTCCACAATAACTTCCTTAATTAACTCAAACTTGTTAATCAAGTAATTATATTTATCTGATAAATAATAAATAAACAATTTATTATTTATTCCTTTCTCTCTATTAAATAATTAAACTTAATTAATTGTTTCCACACGATAAATCCAATAGGTCTCGGGTTGGGTGTGTAGCAGTGTGACCCACTAGTGTCTTATAACATTGGACATAGTGATCCTAATTACTGTCTTGCACATAATCCTTTCAGACTCCCACTTGTGCCAGACAAGTAACTTAACTGTCACTATTAGCCTAAGGAGGTCCCTAGCCAGACACTTAGGTTGACCAGGTTATAAGATCTCTTATAGCCAGAGATACGATTCATATTTGAATTGTACACAGGTTCATTCCTTTTACACACGATATTTTAAAGTGAGTTTTGACATGGAGCTGAGATAGTTCAATCATAAACTCAAGTATTTCCTGACTCTGATCTCGATTGCCTGCAGTAACGGATCTTCCAAATAACCCACTGTTATTCTACCCAAGCGTGGCCACGCATTTCTGCCAATCTTAATCGTCAGGGGGCCCAGAAATATCTCTCCCATGTAGGAGGTGTAAATCCCATCTTGACTATCCGCATCTACAACCACGGCTTCCGCTGTATCTAGTCATACCCCTTATGACCACCCAGTTACGGTGCGGCGTTAGAGCATGCTAAGAATACAGTAGTCCTCATGATCATAGACCAGATATCTCAGGTCAAAGGACAACCTATCATCAAGTCAATGCTTATGACAAAGGCTCCATGAAGCAGACTTGAAACTGGTCACATCCAATACCTATTCACTCTGATAAGTATCTATGAATGTCTAACTATATCAACTGTATATTAAACACTTCATAATAGCGTTATAACCCTACTGAGATTCCCATCTCAATAAGTTGCTACGGAGATTTAGATTTTTACGAACTCGTGAAAAATCATGGATAACCTTAAATATGCGAAAAGTAATTTTTCTTGAAACATCTTTAAAATAGTATCTCTTTATTTCCAACACACTGTGAAATAAACTTTCATAATGTTTCAAAAATTACATTGATAATCGATAACATAAACTAACTACTAGTATCCAGGTACTGCATTCCTATGGAACTAGTATGGCCCTCATGCTTTGCTCTAGCTAAAGGCTTTGTTAGCGGATCTGCAACGTTCTCATCCGTCGGAATCTTGCATATTCTCACATCTCCTCTTCCAATAATCTCTCGGATGAGGTGATATTTCCTGAGTACATGTCTTGACTTGTGATGTTCTCTGGGCTCTTTTGCTTGTGCTACTGCCCCAGAGTTATCACAGTAAATATCAATGGGTCTAGAGATACTGGCTACAACTCTTAGATCCGTGATAAAACTCCTGAGCCAGACAGCTTCCTTTGCTGCATCTGATGCTGCAATGTACTCTGCCTCTGTAGTGGAATCCGCTATGGTATCTTGCTTCGAGCTCTTCCACGAGATCGCGCCTCCATTTAGGGTAAATACATATCCTGACTGTGATCTAAAATCATCTTTGTCGGTCTGAAAACTAGCGTCAGTGTAGCCTGTGACGCTAATCTCGTCTTCAGATCCTCCAAAGACCAAGAACATTTCTTTTGTGCGTCTCATGTACTTGAGAATGTTCTTGACAGCCACCCAATGGGCTTCACCTGGGTTCTGCTGGTATCTGCTCGTAACACTTATCGAGTAAGCAACATCGGGCCTTGTACATAACATGGCATACATAATTGATCCTATCGCTGAAGCATATGGGATAAATTTCATCTTGTCCTGATCTTCACTAGAAACAGGACACTGTGCTTTGCTTAGCACTATGCCATGCTGCATTGGGATAAATCCTTTCTTGGATTCGTCCATCCTGAATCGTTTCAGGATTTTGTCAATGTATGTACTTTGACTAAGCCCGATAAGCCGTCTAGATCTATTCCTATAGATCTTTATACCAAGTATATAGGCGGCTTCTCCAAGGTCTTTCATTTGGAAACACTTGCTTAACCAAGTCTTTACACTCTGTAAAGTTGGTACGTCATTTCCAATGAGTAGAATATCATCTACATATAAGACCAAGAAGGTTACTATGCTCCCACTGAACTTTGTGTAAACACATGGTTCAAACTCACTCTTGGTAAAACCAAATTCTTTGATTCGCTCATCAAAGTGTAAGTTCCAACTTCTAGATGCCTGTTTTAATCCATATATGGATTTCAACAACTTGCACACTTTATTAGGATTCTTTGGATCTATGAAACCTTCCGGCTGTTCCATATAGACGTCTTCTGTTAACTTCCCGTTCAGGAAGGCCGTCTTAACATCCATCTGCCAAATCTCGTAATTGAAGTACGCTGAAATGGCCATCAAGATCCTAATAGACTTTAACATTGCTACTGGTGAAAAAGTTTCATCATAGTCAATACCATGAGTTTGCGTGAAACCTTTTGCTACCAGTCTAGCTTTAAAGGTGTGTACATTACCGTCCATGTCAGTTTTCTTCTTGAAAACCCATTTACGTCCAACAGCCCTACAGTGTTGGGGTAAATCTGTCAACTCCCATACTTGGTTGTCGTACATGGACTGCATCTCAGCCTTCATGGCCTCCTGCCATTGTTCAGACTCACTGCCTGATACAGCTTCTCCATAGGAGGTCGGTTCATTCAAGTCTCCATCATCCTGAGAGACTAAGAACCCAAGATACCTATCTGGCTCTTGCCTTATCCTAGTGGATCTGCGAAGGTCCTGTGTTTGCACCTCCTCAACTGTTTCCGGTTGAGTCTCAACATATTCTTGTTGAGCAACTGGCTCAACTATCGGTAAAGTGTCATCTTCCTCTACCTCCTGTAGATCTACATCATTCCTGGTATCCTCTGTATTGAGGAACTTATCCTCCAGGAAATCACCTCCCCGAGCTACAAAGACTTTGTTCTCGGTAGGATTGTAGAAGTAGTATCCCACAGTAGTCTTGGGATATCCTACGAAGAAGCACTTATCTGATTTGGGTTTGAGTTTTTCAGAAGTTGGTCTCTTGACATATACTTCACAACCCCAAATCTTTAGAAAAGACAATTTTGGTTTCTTTCCTGTCCAAATTTCATATGGTGTCTTTTCTACCGATTTAGTTGGCACTTTGTTCAGTATGTGGGCCGCTGTTTCGAGCGCATGTCCCCAAAATGACACTGGTAGTGAGGAACGACACATCATTGATCTTACCCATTCAAGCAAGGTACGGTTTCTCCTTTCTGACACACCATTCATCTGGGGCGTGTACGGAGGTGTGAGTTGTGAAACAATCCCACACTCTATCAAATGATTGTTAAATTCCTGACTCAGATATTCCCCACCTCGATCTGACCTTAGGAACTTGATCTTCTTGTCAAGTTGATTCTGTACTTCATTCTGAAATTCCTTAAATCTTTCAAAGGCTTCAGATTTATGTCTCATCAAGTAGACATAACCATATCTACTGAAATTGTCAGTAAAAGTGATGAAGTACCGGTATCCTCCTCTAGCTTCATGACTGAAAGGACCACACACATCTGTGTGTATAATTCCCAAAAAATCATTTGCCCTTTCATTATCTTTGTTGAAGGGTTGCTTTGTCATCTTGCCGGATAAACAAGATTCGCAATCGTCAAACGGTTTAAAATCGAAAGACCCAAGGAGTCCTCCTTTCTGGAGTTTCTCTATGCGTTTCTTGTTTATGTGACCTAGACGACAATGCCAGAGGTAAGTCTGATCCTCAATATCCTTGGATCGTTTACTTATATGATAGACTTCTCTATTTTCTTGTAGATTTAACACATATAGACCATTAGAGGGAGTTGCTTTGAAATAAAAGATATCATTTTTAAAGCAAGAAATAAGTTTATAATCATATTTATAGTAAAACCCTTGGTCTACAAGTAAATCGAAAGAAATAACATTTTTGATCATCTTAGGAACATAATAACAATTTTCAAGTTCCAATACTAGACCCGAGGGTAAACTAAGACTATAAGATCCTATAGACTCAGCTACAAGCATCTGGCCTTCGCCGACTCTTAGGTTCGAACGGTCCTTCCCCAACATCTCCCTTCTTTTGAATCCCTGTAAATGATTACAAATGTGATTACCACTGCCTGTATCAAGTACCCATGATTCATAAGAAGTGATCAAACAGTCTATCATATAGATACCTGGTGCATCGGTCAAACCGATGTCTAGCTGGTCGATATCCATCGAGTGAGCACAAATATCCTTGCTACCGCATTCTGGGCAACTCAGATCTCCCAGCTCGTCAATCCAATCCGTGTCCATGAGGTCAGCAGGTGCTGTAGTTTTCGGCTCCAAACTGGCCAAAATATCCTCATGAAGCTTTGCCACGTCTCTCTTTGGTTCTCCAATGTACGCACTAACTGTGTTACGTATCTCATCAGTGAGGGAGAACCACATGAGATGCACAAGTTCCTCCTGGACAACTTTGTATCCCATGCGTGACAAACTTTTAAAGAGCTTCCTCATCTCTAGGAGATGCTCTTTAACAGATTGACCTCTTTCCAGTTTCAGAGAATAGATCTCTTTCATGATCAGATACTTCCCACTCTTCTTATAGAAACCCACCTGGTTCTCTATATTCTTCACGACCTCATGGCAATATCTAACCCTCAAATCAGTAGTAAACTCGGGTGAGGTAGAAAAGGACAGAATCGACATCACATCAGATTCGTCAGCCATGAATTTGAAGTATTCAGCAAAGTCCTTTTCAGGAGCATTGCAACCGGGTCGTGAAACGGGTTTCTCTATCACGTACCGCTTACCCTATGCATCCAAGACGTTGTCAAGGTGCATTTTCCAGACTGGAAAATTTTGGCCTGTAAGCTTCCATTTCCCCATTATCAGGCGGAGAGATTCCTCAGGTGAATAAAAGATAATAGCAGACATCTACAGACAAATATAAAATTCCAATTTAGTTATCTGATTGTATTTCTAATAAATTATTACCTTAGAACAATAATTATATTAGACTAGAATCCATATTTCACATGAATTGACAGGCGGTTTGCTCACGCAAGCCAATCCATGCTATTTCTGGTAGGTAACGCCTTATACCAATCGCATCTTTAAACGAAGATACGACTTCTAGATCGTCGGGACATCGGATACTTGAATCCGTGCATATTTAGTCCCTCTAGTGTGTTTTGGCCCGGTACCACCCGGTGAGTTGTAACAACTACCAAAATAGATCGCACCATTTTGAACTGGATGTACTCTGGTCGGTACCCCCGATATCGCAGAGTCTTTTCACCCCCTTTAGCTTGGGGTTTGAACGTGGGTACCCAAGATTTTATCTTCGAGCCCCAACGTACCTTACGCCAAAGGTGTCCACAAATGGATCACACTAACTGATCTAAGATTTTCCTAAGGATTTAGCCAGTTTTTAGTTTTGAAAAAGACTGGTTCGAAAAACAAACTGTAATCGAACTCTTTAATCTGATTTCATAAAATTTTGTTTTTATCTAAGACTAAGCAATTATAATCAACCACGCAGATAAAAACAAGACAGTGTCATAGCTTTTGCCCAGATCTATTGTCAGTTTCGTGAGCCAACACAAGAACTGACGGTCCAAAATCCTATGTGACTAAACAACCACAAGGCATGAAATCTTGGTGCTCCCACTGGCTCCAACATCTCCGGTCGTGTCTCCGTGAAACTCCGTCTTCAGATTTAACGAAACTAATTTTAACTATTACATAAAAGGGTTGTAAATGGCACGCAGGCCTCCCTTACCAAAATAATTATATAAAGCAATAAAATAACACAATAAAGAACACAACCATAGGTCAAAGGGCTTGGCTATGACAACTAAGCAGTTTAAACTAAGACAAAACTGTTTTTGATAAGACTGGTTTTTGCAATAATCCAAACTGGATTATATTAAAGTTTTAAAATACTAATTAAAACTCATCCTAATTCGAAAAAAGTTCCTAATTCGAATTTGATAATTATCCCGAAAACAATTAAAGGATAATGATAATCCCAATCCCGAAAAATATGATCCGTTAAACTTTAGTGATTATCGTGTCTTGACCATCACGGTTTTACCGGAACCAAAAATATCACCGATTATATCCGCCATCGACAACCGCCGCGACGTGGTCGGCCGTCGATTGCCCGGAACCGGCACACGACGGCGACGCCAAACGAACGCCACCGCCGCTGCCCCGTAACACCATCGTCGCGAACGGCGATGACGCAAAAACGCCACCACCGCCGCCTAATCGTCGCCGGCGTGCGACGATGACGCAAACGCCACCGCCGCCGCCCCGAAAACAATCAGAAACCGCCGCCACCACCGCGGCTGCCCTAGCCGACCGGTGGTGCGGCTCTGCGGTGTTCGGACGACCACCACCACCATCGCCGATCGCGGCTTTGGTGGCTGGTGGTGTCGAGACTGAGATCGACCACCGCCACCGAATTGGTGGTGGGTGGTTTACGGTTTTTGGCGAGGAACGACCACCACCGCCGTCGCCGATCGAGGCTTCGGCGGTGTGGTGGTTTGCGATGGACACAGCCACCACCACCGTCGCCAATCGTGGCTTCGGTGGTGGTTTGCGACGAGACCCAAAAAAAAACAGCCACAACCACCGTTGCCAATCGCGGCTTCGGTGGTGGTTCACGGCTTCGCTTCCGGTGGTCCATCGGGGATTCGTCCGGCGATCGGTTCGGCGGTTCGGTCGGTTTATCACCACCGTTCCACCGCCGATTGCCATAAGTCTCGGGATTAATCCAAAAATCAAAATTTTTACCGAAAATTAGATTTTTTACCAAAAACCAACTTTTATCAAAAAACTAAAACAGATCTGATAAATATACGGAAGTGGCTCTGATACCACTGTTGGGGTTTTTGCGATTCGGATAAAACAGATATAAAAGTATAAACGAATAAACGCAGCGGATAAAACAAAACCCGAACAAAGATCCAACCGTAATTTAACAGATAGAAATCTATCAAGGGGGGTTTCTCGCGTTTACCTTTAGCGATCCAAACTTTTCTCCGGAAGCTAGTGAGGGATACACCGCTACTGCACCACCGTGAGACTGGCTGCTAGACCGCCTAGGATTCGATCGGAAAAATCTCCCGATGTGTGTGTGTGTGTGTGTTCAACGCCGACAAGAGAGAGAGAGATTTGGGATTCTTGGTGAGAAAGTAATTATGAAATCAGTGTTGTAATTCTATTACCCTAACCCTATATTTATATAGGTAATTATGGTAATCATATTAAGAATCCCAATCCATAAATAACTCTCCACAATAACTTCCTTAATTAACTCAAACTTGTTAATCAAGTAATTATATTTATCTGATAAATAATAAATAAACAATTTATTATTTATTCCTTTCTCTCTATTAAATAATTAAACTTAATTAATTGTTTCCACACGATAAATCCAATAGGTCTCGGGTTGGGTGTGTAGCAGTGTGACCCACTAGTGTCTTATAACATTGGACATAGTGATCCTAATTACTGTCTTGCACATAATCCTTTCAGAGAGTAGACTAGATTGTAGGGTCCCGAGACCTAACATTGATTAGGGTGACTTTTACTAGACTGTTTGACAATCAGTCCCTGTAATTGGGCCGGGAAACCAACCTGGTTTATAGTCTCAGATACGCATGCTAAGGTGCCTTTGGCTTAAATTCTTACAATAACCAACCTAACTAAACTTTTCGATATTTTAATAAAGGGTTTAGTTCCCCAAAATGTATCCAAGTTGTCAGTTTTTGCTATTGTATATAATGTACTTCAAAAATTACCAATTCATACATCATAGTACTAAAAAACTACCATTTGATGTATCCGACCTGCTATTAAAGGCTACCAGCCGGTCACCTCCCCTCCCGCGACTTTTCCGGCCATCCGGTCATCTTCTCCGGCGACATTCCGGCTACCACCATTTTTCCGGGCACCACCACCATCTTCTCCGATGACTTTTCCGACCACCACCGTCTTCTTCGACAACTTTTCCGGTGACCACCATCTTCACATACGACTTCCTGGCAACCACCATCTTTTCCGGCGATTTCCCAATGACCACCATTTTCTCGGGCAACGATGCCGATGATTCCGTTGATGGCGATAACATTGTTGAAGGTGGCGGTGGTGGTGTGGGGGTATTTCGGACAATGTACAACAATTTTCAAAGTGGAGTAAGCTGGTAGGTTTGCGGAAGGTGTTGGTCCTCTATTGATGGCCAATAAGATAAATTGTATTGTAGAAGGGGGGGGGGTTGAATGCAATCAACACTGCTTCTTCCACTTAATTCAGTCCACAACTCCTATGGAGCCTTTGTGTGAACTAAAGTAGATTGTTTGTTGAAAAGGATCAAGACTTTGTCAAGATCCAAACAATCTTTTTAAGTATTTAGACACAGAACCTTTGCTTATGCACAAAGCAAGAATTAGAAGAGATAGAAAGAATTAGAAGATAGAAGATAGAAAGAAGAAAGGATTGGGGTATAGAAGATGAACCAAAGGTTCGTGTTTGAAGAACACACTATGTTCATATTTATACCCCATGCATTAAATGCATGCCATCCCCAACTTTACACGTGTCAGGTAAAGATTGGGTTTGGTGTACTATTGTTCCATAAAATAATGCCCGTGCTTGGTAGGGTCATGGCCTATGGTAAACAGTTGCCTTATGGGTGACAAGTAAAGAGGGAACAGTAAAGAGACATCCATTTTATACTATTGTCAGAAAGGCAAATCAAATCCTTTTTGTGCGTATAGGACAAGAAGACAAATATAGTATTCTTAAAGTACAAGTCACTGATCAGGCCTTAGAATCACTGATCCTTGGGAAGTATCAGGGAGGCACTGTGACTTGTTCTCTATGGAACGTCATGTTAGAGTAGCCAGCTAGCTGTCACTGATTTCAACTTCAAATCATTAGCATCGCTGACTCTATCATCAGCTTGCATCAATAGATGGTGCTGATGGTTTCATAGTGACATGAGAATTTGTCTTCAAATGATACTTAGCTTATGTCAGCTCTCACTGATACTGAACAGAGTCAGTGATCAGCGATCGCTGATGTCCAAACTATCAACGAGACAGACTCACTGAAGTATTGAACTTCATCACGGTAGTGCTAAGTATTTTTCAGTTAATAGATAAAGGATCATTGGTATTCCATCATGTCATAGAGGAGCTGTATGAACAATCTCCCCTAAATATCAATGATAAGACAACAGGGAGGTTGTCTTGATTCTAGTAACTTAAAAATTTTCTTAAGTCTAGATTCAACAGTTAGGAAATAAAACAGGTGAAAGGTACTTGCATTATTTAACTGTTAGAAGTGATCTTTTTCAGTGATGAGTATCAGGGATAAAAATGTTAGGAATTATGTGCAGAGTTGACAAACCAAGTGATTATACAATCCAATGTTACAAGACACTTGAGGGTCACACCTGTGAGAACCTATAAGTCGAACAAGTTAGATGAGATCCCGAAATGGAGAGTTAATATTTATAATAGTGTATTATAAATCAGTTGGGTAATTTCAGTCAGATTTACCAAAGTTGGAGGGTTGTTAACTAATTAGGATATTATATATTTATTGGATAAATAAATATATAATAGTTAATTAATAAAGTTTATATATATTAGATAAATATATATAATCGTAATTATCGTATGCAAATTCTTTTCCAGCTAATTTAAAAAGGAAAGGATTTGAGATAATTATTATATGGAAGCTGAATCTCATACAAACTGTTGTATTTATCCATATAAATAAAGGTCTATGGGTTAAGAAACATTAAGCCTTTCAGTTGAGAAAATCAGTTTTCTGTCTCTCTCCTCCTCTCTCCCAAAACCGGCGCACACAAACTTCCCCCCCCCCGGGTCGTTTTTGTTGTTCGGGTTTCACGGTTCTGCTAGAGGAACGTTCGTTGGTTGATTACGGGTGGACTAAGTTTCAAGCAATCCAGGTAAATTAATCTAACCTAATCCCTTAGGTTTAGAGCTACAAACGATTAAGATCATTAGGCTTTAATGGGTTTTTAGCTTTTATCGCTTCCGCATATTTAGATCCGAAACAGCGAGTTTCTGATCACGTGGGTTTTAACAGTTTGTTTCAAACCTATGAGTTATATCAAACCAGCGAGGTTTGATAGATCTGAGATAATCCTCGAGTCAGTTTGATCCGAGGATACCCACAAAAAACCCAACAGTGGTATCAGAGCCATTGTTTAAAATCGTTTAGTTTTTATCAGTTTGTCTGTATATGCGTGATCCGTTAAAATAAAATTGTTTCTTGCAAAAAATCTAATCTTTATTGAGTTTAATCTTTACATAAAATCTTATTTTTTGTATCAAATTGTTGTTCGTGCAAAACCCGGAAAAACACCGAGCCAAACCACCAGATTGGTGGTAGTAGCGTCGGCCGCTGCCACAAACCACCAAGCCGCACCACCAGATTGGTGGTGGCGGCGTTGACCGTCGAATGAAAACCACAGGACCGCAACCACCAGCGTGGTGGTAGCGCTGCCTATTGGCAACCACGGCGGCGAACGAGGCCGTTTGCCTCTTCTGAATAAAACGTGGTGGTGGCGGCGGCTATGACCGTCGTTGCCAGGACGAACCACAAAACCACCAAGCCATCCACCGGCTGCCTTGCGGCCTCGCCGGGCGGCAGCGGTGGTTGTTTTTGTCACCGGCCAAACCGCAGTTAGCGGTGGCGGCAGACGCCTGGGCAAACCACCAAATTGATGGTGGCAGGCGGAAATTGATGGTAGCAGGCGGCAATTGGTGGTGGCCACAACCGCACTTAGCGGCACCGACTGTCACCCAAACCACCAGGCCGCATCACACGGTGGTGATTGCGGCGAATGACGGTGGCCAGATTGAGACCGCACCACCAGGTTGGTGGTGACGGGTGCTTCACGATCACACATAACGGTGGCGGCGGCAGCACCGTTTTTGCTGCCGTTGTTGCCGACCAAGAGCGACGGTGGCCATGGTCGTGTGGTAGCGGTGTTGATTGGTTGTACGGACCACCGATCGAAAGCCACACCACCGTTTGTGGTGGTGGCAATTGGCGGATTTGATGGTGGCAGCGGTGTTCTCGACCACCGGAAACACTTTGGTGGTGGTGGTGCGTAGCGTTGTTGAAAGAAAACATCCAACCACCGCCGGCTGCCCTAAGGCCAAGCCAAGGCGGTGGCGTTAATCGCCGCCAGACCAACCACCACTGGCTGCCTCACGACCACGCCTAGTGGTGGTGGTACCGCATTCGATCAAGACCCGCACCTCGGTCGGCCGTAGCCGGATCGCGGCTAGACCGTAGCTACACCACCAGCGTGGTGGTGGCGGCGTCTCACGATGACCAAAACCACCGTATTCGGTGGTGATGAACATTGGTTATTGGTCATGGGTCAAACCTAGGGTTTTTCCGTCTTGGGCCAAATTTCCCTTATTAGGCCCAAAAGCCCAGTTTTTGAACCAAGTTATGGCCCAAAAGAACTCGTTTGGTTTTTAAGATATTTTATCCAAAATAAGTTTACTTAGAATTTTTATCAAGTAAATTTTGGTTTTTCCAAATTAATAAACTTTTATAAAATCAGTTCAAAACACTAAGGTCAGTATTATAAAGTTGGATCGTTAAAACCAGTTTAATATTTTTTTTTCGGGTAAGAGAATTAAATGGTTTTTAAGATTTATTATAAATCTCAGTTATAAGTTAAAACCATTCTTCAGTCTAAAGATTTTCTTTTAAGATTCATAAAACAGCTTGTTTTTCGAATCAGTTATAAAACCAAGTTTTTGCGATAATTTAATTTTAACGGATCCAGGTTCTTTTTCTCGTAATTATAATATTGCTTTTGTTGCATATATACACATAATTGCGTAATTGCTTGAGAACTATATATGAATTTCAGTTTGATTTTACATATATATATACGTTATAGTATTTGCCAACTTAGACCGTTGACATATTCATGGGGAGGCCTGCGTGCCGTTTACAACCCCTTATGTAATAATGACTCTAGGATAGATTTTTCTTTTGGGATGACAAGGCCAGTGGGAGCTATTCTTCATCTTACCGGAATACTGACAAGTATGGCGAAGCCAGTGGGAGCTACGCGAAGTTTTGAAGTTGTAGAAAAACTAGGTCATTATTGGTCCCTAGGAACAAAATTGGCAAATCCTATAATTATCTGTTTTACAATTGCGTAGTTGTTATAATTATCTGTGTGCATGATTAACTGCGTAGTTGATACTAATAACTGTTAGTTTATTAGATATGTTTTAAAAATATTCTTTTAAAACAAGAAGGAATTAGGTTTTATTAACTTTTCAATCGAAAACCTTTAAAGTGAAGCTTTTTAATAAAACCTAGTGTATTGTTATAAAAGAGCAAACTTGACAGAACAGTTAGCTTTTGTCAAGACAGAAAAGGTTATTGAAACAGGTAGTTTCAATCAACCAGTACACTTTAAACTCAGTTGATTTCAATTAGCAGATATTTTAAACAGTTGGTTTAAAATAACCTCTAAAAAACAGTAAGTTTAGAATATCAATTGCTCTTTATAACAATCAGTGGATGATTATTTCATAAAAAGGCAAAGTTGACAAAAACAGTTAGTTTTAATCAACTAGGTATGCTATTAAAACAATTAGTTTTAATTAGCGAGTAATTTTTAGAACAGTTAGTTTTAAAATTACATGTATGTTTCAAACAGTTAGTTTAAAACATAAGTAGCCTTTATAAACAATCAGTTTTTCAAAATCCTGGAAAATAAAGTTTTCAAAACCCCGAAAATCATAGATCAGTAGTGCAACCCATCTAGGGGCACCTTCGGCGTAAAGTACATAGGCGTTGTAAGTGATCACACATTCAACGTCTGTGTTCAAACTGAAGCTGAAGGGGTTACATAACTCTGCGAATTATCTCCGGGTGGTACCGGCCAGAGTATAGTAATCAGGTCCCCAAAATGGTAAGATCTGTTTTGGTTCTATAATGTTCACCGGGTGGTACCGGGCCAAAAAGCACTAAGAGGGACTAAAACATGCACAGGTAGTCGCCATGGTCCCGAAAAGATCTAGGAGTCATGTCAGTTAGATATGATTGGTAAAAGTCCTTACCTACCGAAATAAATACGGGTCTGGTGGAGCAAGAACATTACGCACATCAGGACGTATGAAATAAGGATCCTAGTCCAATAAATTGATCATTTAAGGGTTTATTGATATTTTATTGGAAATTAGTCTATTTACAGTTGCTAAGACCAAAAAATTTTTATTTTGTGTAGATGGCAAGCACTGTTACCAGCACTAACAATCTTTCCCTCCGCTCTATCCTAGAAAAGGATAAGTTGACCGGCTCTAACTTTCTTGACTGGGAGCGCAATCTGATGATTGTGCTCAGACATGAAAGAAAGTGGTATGTGCTTGAAGAGCCACTTGGGGAGGCACCTCCGGCAAACGCTCCGGCCGCTGCCAGAAATGCCCACAAAAAGCACTCAGATGATCTCCTTGATGTTGCCTGTCTGATGTTAGCAACTATGAGCCCAGATCTGCAAACAGGGCTCATAAATACAAATGCTTACGACATGATCCGCCAGCTGAGGGACATGTTTCAGACTCAGGCTCGTACAGAGCGCTACGATGCCACCAAAGCATTCAATGAGTGCAAAATGGTAAAAGGAACATCAGTAAGTGACCATGTCATGAAAATGAAGCGGCACTTAGATCATCTGGAGAGGCTGGGTCATCCTGTTCCGTTGCAGCTAGCAACTGACACCATACTTAATTCACTGTCAGAAGACTACAGACCCTTTGTAGTCAACTACAACATGAACAACATGGAGAAAACAATAGCAGAATTGCACTCCATGCTTAAGACAGCTGAATTAAATATGGGGAACAAGAACAAGACAAAGGATGTCTTGATGGTAAAAGACGGAGGGGTTAAAAAGAAAAATGGGCATGCTAGCACCAGCAAGGGAAAAGGACCAGTTCAGGCCATCTAGAGTGCACCCAAGAAAGGCAAGGGCAAGGGCAAGGGCAAGAAGGTTAAGCCAAACAAAGCTAGGACCGAGAATCGCTGCTTCATATGCAATGAGATCGGTCATTGGAGGCAAAACTGCCCTAAGCGTCATGAAGCAGGTATGTAAACCTCAGAAAATTTATGATTGCTTTGATTTGTCACTTCTTACTTGTTAGCTTACAAGTATACTGATACCTAGAGCAAATGATTATTGCAGGAAGTCAGAAATGAAGTGAAGTGCCCAGGAGTTGCCGAGGATCTTAAGTACGAGATGATTTAAAGTCAAGACATTTTTGAATTTATAGTTTTAAAACAGTTATTTTGGGGGTTTATGTTTTAAACAGTTCTTGGATAATTATGATTTATAATTTCATGGTTTTATTTTTCAAAAGTTATTGTCTTGACATAGAAATATCTGTTTGTGCTTGATATTCTTATATCTGATCCTAGTTGATGCCTATTATAATTACTTTAATGAAATTGAAGTAATTTGTATAAAAACTATCAAAAACACACGAGATTCTATAGGAATGTGTTTTGAGAATAAAACATTTATGAATAATAAGTTTTGTGATCCGAAAATAGAGAATTTAAGATATTAACTCAGATAGCGTTAATAACAGCATTTATAAAACTAGAAAGATTCCAAGTTCTGGAATTAGGATTTGAACAAATCCAGTTAAGTTTTATAAAAAGAAATTCTCAGAATTAACTAATCAAGTTTGATCAAGTTTTATTCAAATGTTTTAAAAGGAGAATTTAGGATATTAACTCAGATAGCGTTAATAACAGTATTTATGAAACTAGAAGGATTCCAAGGTTTGGAATTAGGATTTGACCAAATCCAGTTGAGTTTCATAAAAAGGGAAAATTCTCAAAGTCCATTACTTGAAATTAGGATTGACTAAATCAAAGTTTTGACTAAGTCAATAGTAAATTTTGAGTAATAGTTAGTTTTTATGCAAGTAAGTGGGAGCCCACTTCATTCTCTATCTAATCTGAGATAAAAGAATAACAGATATAATTATTGATATATCCCGGAATTCATAAATCCAGGTAGGATAAGAATTCATAAGATATAATTTACCCTTTTTAGTTAAAAGGATAAAAGTTTCAAGACCCATGAAACAAAGGTCGTAACTGACTTAAAAATCAATAATTATAGTGTTGGATTAAAATATATAGCATTCCAGTAGATTTGCCAGGATTGCAAATGGAATCGGATTTCAGGTAGAAATCATTCATCTACACAGCAACTAAGGAGAGTTGCAGTTTACATATTCAGGAACTGGAAGTTAGTCCAGGTCTCCAAGTTCATGGAATATGTTAAAAGTCTAATTATTGTTTTTAAGAGGTGTTTGCAAAACAATAATTAGTAGATACAAGTAAACAGACTTGTGTTTTTGGTTATCACTTTGATTAAAATGGTAAACTTTAATCAAAGGGTTTAAAATTGAAGGTAGGTGATACTTCATTTTAGACCAGTATTTAACAAATGTTAAATAGATAAAATGAAAGTTGTTAAAAGAAAAGACATTCAATCTTGTTATTATTACAGCGTGTAATATGGACTATACAAGATTGATTTCTTTATCACTTTCACATTTTGCATGTTTTAATTAATCCAGGAATGAAATCAGTCTCCGATTTTTCATTCAAAATCTGTCCGTGACGACTTATCATTGTGGGAGCATGATAAGGTATTAAAGTCATTGTGAACTTTTAGGTAGTTATGATCAGTTACTGAATAACAGCTACAAGTGTTGTAGACTAAAAGTTGCACAGATATTTGATAGAGTAGCAAATATCGGACGTGATCCGCGGTTGAGATTACTTCTTGGAATAAAGTCATAAGTAAATCTCACAGTGGTTGTCCCTATCACCTGAGGTATCTGATTTGATATCATGAGGACTACTGAATTCTTAGTGCACTCAACCGCTACAACCGTAATAGGGTGGCTATAAAGGGTGTAACTAGATTCAGCGGAAGCCGTGGTGTCAAAGGCAGATATGCAAGATGGGATTTGCACCTCTTCTCAGAAGAGAGATATTTCTGGGCCCATCTTGACTGACTAAGTATACTGATGAAGTGCATGGCCATGCCCAAACGAACTGATTAGTTCTTTGTCGTTTACCTATCAGTGAAAGTCAGATAATCAAGAGAACAGAATCTTGAGTATTTAGAGTTGACACCTTCCAAGCTCATACTCATAGATGAAATATCGTGATGCAAAGGGAAAAGCCAAGATATACCCAATCAATGAACAGTAGTTTCATAGATACCAATTCCTCACGGAATATTTATATCACCAAATCTGGGTATAAGAGTTCTTGTAACCTGGTCAGCCTAAGTGCCTGTCTAGGGCCTCCTTAGGTCCGTATAATCAAAGGTGGTATTGCCAACTTGCACAAGTGGGAGTCTGTTAGGAATTATGTGCAGAGTTGACAAACCAAGTGATTATACAATCCAATGTTACAAGACACTTGAGGGTCACACCTGTGAGAACCTATAAGTCGAACAAGTTAGATGAGATCCCGAAATGGAGAGTTAATATTTATAATAGTGTATTATAAATCAGTTGGGTAATTTCAGTCAGATTTACCAAAGTTGGAGGGTTGTTAATTAATTAGGATATTATATATTTATTGGATAAATAAATATATAATAGTTAATTAATAAAGTTTATATATATTAGATAAATATATATAATCGTAATTATCGTATGCAAATTCTTTTCCAGCTAATTTAAAAAGGAAAGGATTTGAGATAATTATTATATGGAAGCTGAATCTCATACAAACTGTTGTATTTATCCATATAAATAAAGGTCTATGGGTTAAGAAACATTAAGCCTTTCAGTTGAGAAAACAGTTTTCTGTCTCTCTCCTCCTCTCTCCCAAAACCGGCGCACACAAACTTCCCCCCCCCCCCCCGGGTCGTTTTTGTTGTTCGGGTTTCACGGTTCTGCTAGAGGAACGTTCGTTGGTTGATTACGGGTGGACTAAGTTTCAAGCAATCCAGGTAAATTAATCTAACCTAATCCCTTAGGTTTAGAGCTACAAACGATTAAGATCATTAGGCTTTAATGGGTTTTTAGCTTTTATCGCTTCCACATATTTAGATCCGAAACAGCGAGTTTCTGATCACGTGGGTTTTAACAGTTTGTTTCAAACCTATGAGTTATATCAAACCAGCGAGGTTTGATAGATCTGAGATAATCCTCGAGTCAGTTTGATCCGAGGATACCCACAAAAAACCCAACAAAAAAAACACTTGTATTTCATTTCATTTCAAAGTAAGAATTACAATACAGAAAGAAAGAGAATTACAAGTCACTAAAAGAAACAACAAAGAGAGAACATACTAATCAAAGGGTTCTTCTTTAATATAGTGTCTATCTATATCTTCTCCATCATTACTTCTCTTCTTTAATTCAGATCGAATTCCCTTGGCAAAATCATTAGAGTCTTGATTAGTGTTTGTGGAATAGACCAAGACATTTATTAGATGCATAGTGGGAGAGATGGGAATCTCACTGAATCTTTGGAACTTAAGGTTGTTAAACCTATCTTTGAAGAACAGTCCATACTCAGGTTCTTTGAGAACACGACCTTCAGGAGGAGACAAGTTCAGCCCAGAAGTGTCAGCATAGTTGTAAGCACGATTGGAAGGAGCAGCAGGGATAAACCGTGGTCCGGAGACTCCACGCCTTGAAGTAGATGGCCGATAGGTAGAAGGTCTGGAAGTTGAAACAACGAGAGATTTTTCCTGGACCTCAGGTGTTTGAATGAATTCGAAGTTTCGAACTCTATTGATGAGATTTGTGAGTAGATACTCCACCTGAGGTCTAGCTTGAAACCTTGAATTCTTTAGGCATCTAAGAATTTCATGCCACTCCACCAGCCCGTAATCCTCCAAAGTTCTCAGAGAGTGAGTGATATCTCTATCATCATCTCTAAAACAGTGATTCTTACGTACGTGGGGGCATTCTTCTTTGCTTTGGACTTTTGAAGCTTGACGGAATTAATCTTCGCTGGTCTTCTTCTATTGTTGATCTTCTCCAGGCACCAATTAGATTCAGCTTCAGAGGTTGTAAGCTCTCTCTGACCCCTTATTTTTTCAAAGACTCTAAGGGCAGCCTACTGAGCTCAGATGGAATCAACGTTTATTTCGGGGTCTTCTCTGACAAACTCTTCAGCGAGTTGTTGAGCTGCCAAAGCATCCCTTTGATTTTCTTCGAGCTGCTTCAGAGCCAGCTCGTGCTCCCTGAGCACTTCTTTAGAGATCCCAGGCGGGATTTTTATTCTTGAGCTCTCAAGATGAGAGACAGCCTCCTTCAACTTCAATTTCTTGTATGGTAATAACGTTTGAGGAGGATGGAGTCTTCATTAGAAGAGGTTTCAAACGATGCCTCTGATGATGAAATGGTAATAACGTTTGAGGGTAGGGATTTGGATTTTAAGGGAGTGACGGCAAAAGTCATATTTCTGACTTCAGCTCTTATACTAACTGATCTACTATGTTCCGTCAGGTGAATAATGTCACCAGTGACGGAGCCAAAGTTTACATCTTGGTTTACGGGTTCTTGGGTTTCAGGTTCAGGAGATGGTGTTTGAGGAGGATGATAAACTACCATCTGGAGGTTATTTTTAGGAAGAAGGGGTAGGGGTTTTAGAATTTGAGCTTGAAATAAATTGGACCTTAGGGAGAGAAGGAATAAAATGAGTACCTTGAGGTTCTCCCCCTGAGATGGAGGCATCTTCAGCTTCAGCTTCAGTGTTGATGAAGCCGTGACCATCTGCCTCCGCTGGTTCTTCAGCGGGACTACTCGGATTCTCCCCTCAGATGCAGCACCTTGTGCGGTAGTTGATAGGTACCGCTGGAGGAAGGAGACCATATTCACCTGACCGGTGCCTTAGCGAATTAGGTTACCAGCTATTCCTTCCAGCAGCCATCTATCATTGGCTGTGAAGCTTGGTTCAGCCGGAGGTGGAAGAGGAGAAAGAGCAGCAATCTTGGCATCAAGGTCCTTGACCTGATCCTGGATTGCCTTGATGGCCTTGTCCTAGCACTGAAAAACTTTGCGCTGGAAGGACGGGAGAGCATAGGGACCCATTTTGATGGAGTCCTCGAACTCAGGGATCACCCGGGTAGCTAGATCGTCCAGTGAGTTACCCAGGATTCCCGAGGCTCTTGCCAGGACGTCCAAATTCCCATTAATGGAACCTAGGGCAGGGATTGAGAGGAACATCCCTAGGTTCTGGGAAGAAGAGGAAGCACCCACTAACGCCTTACCAAAGGAGTGTTAGCCTAGTGGTAAGACTTGGGCACTACATAGTGGTGAACCCGAGTTCGAGCCCTGGGGGACGCATTCTGGAGGTACGGGGGCTTCGACCCCGCGCTGCATGCTTTAGCAGTCGGGCTTCGGCCCAAAATTGCCGAGGATTAGTCTGGGCCCAATGTGGTCTGGGATACCTCTTCCAAAAAAAATGCCTTCTTTTCAACGGTGGCATACTGAGAGGAAACATACTCTTGACATCCATCTGAAACACTTGAAATTTCATTTGAGCCGCATAAGAAAGAAAGAGTCTAATGGCTTCTAATCTAGCCACAGGGGTAAATGTTTCATCATAGTCTATCCCCTCTTCTTGTCTATATCCTTGTGCAACAAGACGAGCCTTATTGCGGATCACAATGCCATGTTCATCAAGTTTATTTCTAAAAATCCATTTCAGACCAATGATGGTCTTCCTGGATGGCCTGTGAATAAGGTGTTGGGTTTTAGTGGGTATCCTCGGATCAAACTGACTCGAGGATTATCTCAGATCTATCGAACCTCGCTGGTTTGATATATCTCATAGGTTAGTCAAACTGATAAAACCTACGTGATCAAAAACACGCTGTTTTCGATCTTATTCGTGCGGAAGCGAAAAAAAACTAAAAAAAACCCATTAAAGCCTAATGATCTTTAATCGTTTATAGTTCTAAACCTAATAGTTTAGGTTAGGTCAATTTACCTGGATTGCTTGAGACTTAGTCCACCGTTGATCGACCAACGAACGTTCTTCTAGTTGAACTGTATGAAAAACCGAACAACAAAACTGGAACCCGACCTGGGGAGGGGTCGGCGCCGATGGAGAGAGAGGGAGAGGGAGGAAAACTCAAACTGACTTTCTTAGCTGATAGCTTCTAGCTTAGATTTTTCCTTAACCCATAAGCCTTATTTATATGGAGGAAAAATACAGTTTGTAAAAGATTCAGTTTCCTTTTATAATTATCTCTAATCCTTTTTCCTTTTAATTAGCTGGAAAAGAATTTGCATACGATAATTATGATTATATATATTTATCTAATATATATATATAAAAACCTTATTAATTAACTATTATATATTTATTTATCTAATAAATATATAATATCCTAATTAATTAATAACCCTCCAACTTTGGTAATTCTGACTGTAATTACCCAATTGATTTATAATATACTATTATAAATCCTAACTCTCCATTTCGGGGTTTCATCTAACTTGTTCGATTTATAGGTCCTCACAGGTGTGACCCTCAAGTGTCTCGTAACATTGGATATATAATCACTTGGTTTGTCAACTCTGCACATAATTCCTAACAGACTCCCACTTGTGCAAGTTGGCAATACCACCTTTGATTATACGGACCTAAGGAGGCCCCTAGACAGGCACTTAGGCTGACCAGGTTACAAGAACTCTTATACCCAGACTGGTGATATAAACATTCCGTGAGGAATTGGTATCTATGAAACTACTGTTCATTGATTGGGTATATCTTGGCTTTTCCCTTTGCATCGCGATATTTCATCTGTGAGTATGAGCTTGGAAAGTGTCAACTCTAAATACTCAAGATTCTGTTCTCTTGATTATCTGACTTTCACTGATAGGTAAACGACAAAGAACTAATCAGTTCGTTTGGGCATGGCCATGCACTTCATCAGTATACTTAGTCAGTCAAGATGGGCCCAGAAATATCTCTCTTCTGAGAAGAGGTGCAAATCCCATCTTGCATATCTGCCTTTGACACCACGGCTTCCGCTGAATCTAGTTACACCCTTTATAGCCACCCTGTTACGGCGTAGCGGTTGAGTGCACTAAGAATTCAATAGTCCTCATGATATCAAATCAGATACCTCAGGTGACAGGGACAACCACTGTGAGATTCACTTATGACTTTATTCCAAGAAGTAATCTCAACTGCGGATCACGTCCGATATTTGCTACTCTATCAAATATCTGTGCAACTTTTAGTCTACAACACTTGTAGCTGTTATTCAGCAACTGATCATAACTATCTAAAAGTTCACAATGACTTTAACACCTTATCATGCTCCCACATTGATAAGTTGTCACGGACAGATTTTGAATAAAAACTGGAAACTAGTTTCATTCCTGGATTAATTAAAACATGCAAAATGTGAAAGTTATAAAGAAATCAATCTTGTATAGTCCATATTACACGCTGTAATAATAACAAGATTGAATGTCTTTTCTTCAATAACTTTCATAATATCTATTTAACGTTTGTTAGATACTGGTCTAAAATAAAGTATCACCTATCTTTAGTTTAAACCCTTTGATTAAAGTTTACCAATCTAATCAAAGTGATAACCAAAAACACAAGTCTGTTTACTTGTATCTGCTAATTATCGTTTTGCAAACACCTCTTAAAACAATAATTAGTCTTTTATCATATTTCGTGAACTTGGAGACCTGGACTAACTTCCAGTTCCTGAATATGTAAGACTGCAACTTTCCTTAGTTGCTGTGTAGATGAATGATTTCTACCTGAAATCTGATTCCATTTGCAATACTGGCAAATCTACTGGAAACCTATATTTTAATCCAACACTTTAATTATTGATTTTTTAAGTCAGTCATGACCTTTGTTTCATGGGTCCTGAAACCCTTATCCTTTTGACTAAAAGGGTAAATTATATCTTATGAATTCTTTATCCTACCTGGATTATGAATTCCGAGATATATCAATAATTGCATCTTTTATTCTTTATCTCAGTCTAGATAGAGAATAAATTGGGCTCCCACTTACTTATATAAAAACTAACTATTACTCAAAATTTTACTATTGACTTAGTCAAAACTTTGATTAGTCAATCCTAATTTCAAGTAATGAACCTTGAGAATTTCCCTTTATGAAACTTAACTGGATTTGGTCAAATCCTAATTCCAGATTTTGGAATCTCTCTAGTTTCATAAATACTGTTATTAACGTCATCTGAGTTAATATCCTAAATTCTCCTTTCAAAACATTTGAACAATAAAACTTGATCAAACTTGATTACTTAATTCTGAGAATTTCCTTTTATAAAACTTAACTGGATTTGTTCAAATCCTAATTCCAGAACTTGGAATTTTTCTAGTTTTATAAATACTGTTATTAACGCTATCTGAGTTAATATCCTAAATTCTCCCTTCTTGATCACAAAACTATCATTCATAAATGTTTTATTCTCAAAACACATTCCTATGGAATTCCTTGTGTTTTGTTAGTTTTTATACAAATTACTTCAATTTCATTAAAGTAATTATAACAGGCAACAACTAGGATCATACAGATTTAAGGATATCAGGCATAATCAGATATTTCTATGTCAAGACAATAACTTTTGAAAATAAAAATATCGAATTATAAAATATAATTATTCAAACATTGTTTAAAAACATAAATCCCCAAAAACAACTGTTTTAAAATTATAAATTCAAAATGTCTTGACTTAAATCATCTTGTACTTTGATCCTCAGCAACCTCTGGGCATTTCACTTCTGACCTCCTGCAATAATCATTTGCTCTAGGTATCAGTATACTTGTAAATCAACAAGTAAGAAGTGACAAGTCAAAGCAATCATAAATTTTCTGAGGTTTACATACCTGCTTCATGACGCTTAGGGCAGTTTTGCCTCCAATGACCGATCTCATTGCATATGAAGCAGCGATTCTCGGTCCTAGCTTTGTTTGGCTTAACCTTCTTGCCCTTGCCCTTGCCTTTGCCTTTCTTGGGTGCACTCTGGATGGCCTGGACTGGTCCTTTTTCTTTACTGGTGCTAGTTTGCCCATTCTTCTTTTTCACCCCTCCGTCTTTCACCATCAAGACATCCTTAGTCTTGTTCTTGTTCCCCATATTCAGTTCAGCTGTCTTTAGCATGGAGTGCAATTCTGCTATTGTTTTCTCCATGTTATTCATATTGTAATTGACTACGAAGGGCATGTAGTCTTCTGACAGTGAATTGAGTATGGTGTCTGTTGCTAGCTGCAACGGAACAGGATGAGCAAGCCTTTCCAGATGATCTAAGTGCCGTTTCATTTTCATGACATGGTCACTTACTGATGTCCCTCTTACCATCTTGCACTCATTGAATGCTTTGGTGGCATCGTAGCGTTCTGTACGAGCCTGAGTCTGAAACATGTCCCTCAGCTGGCGGATCATGTCGTAAGCATTTGTATTTATGAGCCCTGCTTGCAGACCTGGGCTCATGGTTGCTAGCATCAGACAGGTGACATCAAGGAGATCATCTGAGTGCTTCTTGTGGGCATTTCTGGCAGCAGCCGGAGCGTTTGCCGGAGGTGCCTCCCCAAGTGGCTCTTTCAAGCACATACCACTTTCTCTCATGTCTGAGCACAATCATCAGATTGCGCTCCCAGTCGAGAAAGTTAGAGCCGGTCAGTTTATCCTTCTCTAGGATAGATCGGAGGGAAAGATTGTTAGTGCTGGTAACAGTGCTTGCCATCTACACAAAATAAAACTTTTGGTCTTAGCAACTGTAAATAGACTAATTTCCAATAAAATATCAATAAACCCTTAAATGATCAATTTATTGGACTAGGATCCTTATTTCATATGTCCTGATGTGCGTAATGTTCTTGCTCCACCAGACCCGTATTTATTTCGGTAGGTAAGGACTTTTACCAATCATGTTTAATTGACATGACTCCTAGATCTTTTCGGGACCTTGGCAACTACCTGTGCTTGTTTTAGTCCCTCTTAGTGCTTTTTGGCCCGGTACCACCCGGTGAACATTATAGTACCAAAACAGATCTCACCATTTTGGGGAGCTGATCACTATACTCTGGCCGGTACCACCCGGAGATAATTCGCAGAGTTATGTAACCCCTTCAGCTTCAGTTTGAACACAGACGTTGAATGTGTGACCACTTACAACGCCTATGTACTTTACGCCGAAGGTGCCCCTAAATGGGTTGCACTACTGATCTATGATTTTCGGGGTTTTGAAAAACTTTACTTCCAGGATTTTGAAAAAACTGATTGTTATAAAGGCTACTTATGTTTTAAACTAACTGTTTCAAACATACTCGTAATTTTAAAACCAACTGTTCTAAAATTACTTGTTAATTAAAACTAACTATTTTAACAGCACACCTAGTTGATTAAAACTAACTGTTTTTGTCAACTTGCCTTTTATATAAAACAATCATCTATAGGTTTTTTAAATCAAAAACTATCGTTTTGAAAGGTTTAACGAAACTAAAGCCTATATTCCTTTTGTGATATAAACTAGTTTTAAAGTAACAACTCTATTTAAAACTATTAACATGCCGGATATCACAAATAATTAATCAACCATGCAATTAAACAATAATTAATCACATAGTACCTAATTATAGTTTTTGCCAACGTTTCCTAGGGACCAATAATGACCTATTCTACTAAAAGCTTCAAAACTCGCGTAGCTCCCACTGGTCTCGCCATGTTTTGTTAGTACTCCGGTAGTGATGAAGAATCTTAGTAGCTCCCACTGGCCTCGTCATCCCGAAAGAATAAAACAAATATCTATCCTAAGGTCATTATTACATAAGGGGTTGTAAATGGCACGCAGGCCTCCCCGTGAATATGTCAAGGGTCTAGGTTGGCAAAATACTATAATAGATATATATGTAAAATCAAACTGAAAAACATATATCGAGCTCAAGCAATTACGTAAATATATATGCAATATAATAAAAGCAATTTTATAATTACGAGAAATAGAACTGGATCCGTTAAAATTATTTTGTTTCAATTATCGCAAAACTTGGTTTTATAACCGATTCGAAAAACAAACTGTTTTACGAATCAAAAACTTTAGACTGAAAAATGGTTTTTACGTAAAACTGACGTTTATAGACAATAAATTCTATTCTACAAAACTAAAACCATTTTATCTAAAAAAAACAATCCTTTTATCCAAAATTATATTAAACAGGTTTTGTCGATCCAAAATTTTATAATACTGGCCCTTAGTGTTTTAATTAAATAGTAAAAACATAAAATTAGGCCTAAATAAACGGTGAAAAATTTAATTCCGAAACTCAACTGGTTTGAATAAATTTTATTGGATAAAATTGAACAGAAAAATAATTTTTGGATAAGAAAGCTTAAAACCAAACGAACTCTTTTGGGTCATCACTTGGTCCAAAGAACTGGGCCTTGGGCCTGGATAACGCAACTAGGCCCAAAAAAACGAAAAACCCTAGGTTCATTCTGTGGTCAAGAACCGCCACCTACCACCGTATTAGTGGTGCGGTGATCGGCTTCGGCCATAGTCGTCGCCACCACCGCTCGCCTTCACCGTCCACCAGCAACAGTAGCAACGAAACCCGTTGCCACCACATCACCGGTCACCACAGGCGGCAGCAGCAATCGGCCGCCGCCACCGTGGTTTGGTCCATCGACTATTGCCGCGAGCTATGGTCACCGAAACATGTTGCTACCACCATGCTGGTGGTGCAGCTGTCGCCGCCACCTTGGGTGCGGCCGGTTAATCAAGAAACAATAGTCGAACGCCGCCACCGCTAGGCGCGGTGTGGCCGGCGATTAATCGTCGAGTGTTACAGTCAACACCGCCATCCACCGCCACGATTGTGGCTTCGGCCATCATCACCGCCGCGTGAGCGGCCTCTGGTGGTTGCGGTTTGCATTCGATGACCAGTGCCGCCATCCATGGCAGCCGTGGTGTCGACCACCACCACCTAACTGGTGGTTGGATTACATCCATCACCGCTTGGCTACCACCGAATCGGTGGTTTGGCCTTGCGGTTGTCGTTGCCGCTTACGGCCACAGCCGTGGTTAAGGTGGTACGGCCACCACGCTGGTGGTTTCGCCGGTGTTCAATCCGGTAGCCAACGCCGCCACCACCTCTCTGGTGGTTCGGCTAGGTGTCCGCCACCGCTGGTTTTGCGTTTTGGCCGGCGATCGTAATCACTCAACCATCGCCACCACGAACACCACCGTTGCCTTGGTTTGATTTAGCGTGAATAAAACCGGTCACCACCACCGTTGCTGGTGGTGTGGATTGACAGCCGACGCCGCCGCCACCAATCTGGTGATGCGGCTCGGTGGTTGGTAGTGGTAGCCGACGCCGCTACCACCAATCGGGTGGTCCGGCTCGGCGTTCGTATGGAGCAATTTTATCGCCGGCGATCGGCCTGGCGGTCCGGTCGGCGATCTGCCGCCGTTCCACCGCCGGTCGTCGGTTAGGTGTTCGTGATTGAAGCGATAAAATTAAAACGATAAAATCAAAGCTTTAAGACGTAACAATTTTAACGGATCTCACATAGATTAATAAACTGATAGACAGATAAAAACTAAACGATTTATTAACAATGGCTCTGATACCACTGATGGGTTTTAGTGGGTATCCTCGGATCAAACTGACTCGAGGATTATCTCAGATCTATCGAACCTCGCTGGTTTGATATATCTCATAGGTTAGTCAAACTGATAAAACCTACGTGATAAAAAACACGCTGTTTTCGATCTTATTCGTGCGGAAGCGAAAAAAAACTAAAAAAAACCCATTAAAGCCTAATGATCTTTAATCGTTTATAGTTCTAAACCTAATAGTTTAGGTTAGGTCAATTTACCTGGATTGCTTGAGACTTAGTCCACCGGTGATCGACCAACGAACGTTCTTCTAGTTGAACTGTATGAAAAACCGAACAACAAAACTGGAACCCGACCTGGGGAGGGGTCGGCGCCGATGGAGAGAGAGGGAGAGGGAGGAAAACTCAAACTGACTTTCTTAGCTGATAGCTTCTAGCTTAGATTTTTCCTTAACCCATAAGCCTTATTTATATGGAGGAAAAATACAGTTTGTAAAAGATTCAGTTTCCTTTTATAATTATCTCTAATCCTTTTTCCTTTTAATTAGCTGGAAAAGAATTTGCATACGATAATTATGATTATATATATTTATCTAATATATATATATAAAAACCTTACTAATTAACTATTATATATTTATTTATCTAATAAATATATAATATCCTAATTAATTAATAACCCTCCAACTTTGGTAATTCTGACTGTAATTACCCAATTGATTTATAATATACTATTATAAATCCTAACTCTCCATTTCGGGGTTTCATCTAACTTGTTCGATTTATAGGTCCTCACAGGTGTGACCCTCAAGTGTCTCGTAACATTGGATATATAATCACTTGGTTTGTCAACTCTGCACATAATTCCTAACATAAGGGTCCAGACAAGGTTTCTTTCGAACTCAGCAAGTTCTTCTTGCATCGCTGAAACCCAAAATGGATCAGCGAGTGCTTCTTCTACTTTGGAAGGATCATTTCCAAATAAGAAACAGACAAAGAGACAGTGGTTACTAGCCTGATGTCGAGTTTTTTACACCAGTAGATGGATCACCTAGGACTTGATCAATAGGATGATCTCTAGTCCATCTTAGAGCAGGGGGCTGAGGGCTGAAGAGGTTCAGCAGTGACTGTAGAAGATGATTCTTCAGCGACTGCATCAAGTTGAGGAAGATCAGCGACGAGAGGAGCAGCTTCAGATGATCCTGAAGCTGACGGAATGTCCTTCTGAGAAGTTGTGGGGGCAACTTGAGATACAGGAACAGCAGAGTAAACTGGAGGATCCTGAGGAATTTCAGGTATTTCTTCAAATCCATCAGGGATTGGAGATTGTGTTCCTGCAACATGGATGTTAGTATCAGGGGCTTTATTTTCAGGGACCTGAAAGTAAGAGTTAGCCTATTGATCTACATCATTATTATCAGAAAATGAGGAAGATGAGACAGGATTAGATTCATCAAACTTGACATGAACGGTTTCTTCAATGGTTTGCCTTCGTTTGTTAAAGACACGTTAGGCTTTGGATATAGTAGAGTATCCAACCAAGAAACCATCATCAGCTTTGGCATTGAACTTTCCCAGAGCATCTCTATCGTTCTTGATATAACAATTGCAACCAAAGATATGGAAGTACTCGATGTTCGGCTTCCTCCCTCTGAAAAGTTTGTAGGTTGTCTTCTTGAATCTTTTCACAATTAGCGACATGTTCTGCGTGTAACAGACAGTGTTGACAGCCTCAGCCCAGAATTGAATAGGAAGATGGGCTTCAATCAACATTGATCTTGCAGCTTCAATCAGCGTGCGATTTCTTTGTTCAGCTACCCCATTTTGCTGAGGAGTGCGAACGGAAGAGAAGTTCTGAGAGATTCCCTTGCTGACAAGAAATTCATCCAGGACACTATTTTTGAATTCAGTTCCATGATCACTTCTTATAGAACGAACAGTGACCTGATTGTACTTCTCCATCCGAAGAATGAAGGCAATGATCAGCTGAGGAGTTTCACTCTTGGCTCTAAGGAAGAACACTCAGGTGTATCTGGAGTATTCATCCACTATCACCAAAGTGAATCGCTTTCCACCCATAGATTGAAAATTGACAGGTCCAAAGAGGTCCATCTGCAATAAATGGAGTGAAGAGTTGATGGTAGAGACTTGCTTGGATTTGAAAGAAGCTCTTGTCTGCTTTCCCTTTTCACAAGCAGCACAAAGAGATTCCTTTGCAAAGCTGTTTTCAGGGAGACCTTTCACCAGGTTGCTGATGGAGAGCTGGTTAATGGTCTTGAAGTTCAGGTGGGAGAGACGTTTATGCCATAGCCAGTTGATTTCTGAAGAGGCCCTGGACATGAAGCACACATTTTCAGTGGACGTGTCCATGTTGATGACGTAGACATCATGGGATCTTTGTCCTCTGAGAATGATTTTCTTGTCTCTGTTCTACACCATGCAGCTTTTCTTGGTGAAAGAGACCTTGTGATCTTTATCACAAAGTTAACTGATACTCAGCACCTTGTGAGTCAGTCCTTCAACATAAGATACCATTCGAAAGGTAGTCTTACCGTTGGTTAAGGTACCATAACCACGAGTGATACCTCTTTCTTCACCACCGAATTTGACTGAAGGGCCAGTTTCTTCCTTGAAGTCGACTAAAACATGTTTGTTTCCAGTCATGTGCTTGGAGCATCCATTGTCAAGGTACCAGATGCCCTTTTCCTGTAAGAGAAGGAAGAGTTAATTGGTCTTGGGAACCCACATGAAGTTGGGTCCGTCAAAGTCAGGGAAGAAGGAAGAATCATCAGGGATGTAGATAACTGAAGATTCAGTGGCCTCAAAGACAATTGGAGCAGTGGGAGTAGGGGCAACATCTTCTGTCTTAACTGAAGTTTCAATTTTGACAGGGTCAGGGGATGGTGACAGTCTCAACGACTAAAGGTTTATTTTCTTTAGCAGCCTTATTTGCCTTAGGACCTTTGTTTACCTTGGCTGCATTTTCAGCCTTGGTAGCATGGGGACACTGACTAGCGATATGGTCATTTTGACCACAGTGATAGCAGTTTCTATAGGTCTTAGTTTTAGAGAGACCCTTAGGATTTTTAAGCTTAAGGTGAGCTAGTCCATTTCCAAGAATTCCTATGTTTTTGGTCTGAGGAGGAATGGGAGTCTTCTCCTGAGGTTTGGTTATCAAGTCAACCTTGATTCTGGGAGTGGGGCTTTGAGCAGATTTCTTTGCCCCTGATCCCGTAGGACCACCACCTAAGACTTTAGAAGTCTTGTGGTTTTGACTTTTAGGTTTGGGAGGATGGTTTGGAAGGATCTTGTCATTAGAGTTCTTAGAAGGCTGAACAGAAGTAGCAGCCTCATCTTTGGAGATGGAAGAGGAACTCTGAGGTTAAGAGTCAGAAGTAACAAACATGCCAAGTTTTAAATTAGATATATCAGATTTATCCATAGCATGTTGTTCTCCTTTAACAAAACCTAAGCAGGTTCTGTTCATAGGGTGACGCTGGGTGGAGAGAATTTCATCCACCTTTTCAGAGGCATCAGCCCAGCTCTTAATAGTGACCTTCTCTAGCTCAGCTAGAGCTTTTTCTTTCTCAGCGATGGCCTGTTCTCGTTCAATGCAAAGAACTGGGTTTGCATGAACTTGGTCTTTGTAGCTAGCCTCATAAACAGCGAGCTTTTTGAGTTTCTCATGACACTCTTTGAGCTCAGTCCTAAGATCAAAGTTGACCTTTTCAGAAGAGGACTTGCCATTTAAGGAATTGAACAGATCGATTGTTAAAGCATCCATCGCTGTCATAGCATCAGAAGGAGAAGGAGTAGATACATCCATCGTTGTCATAGCATCAGAGGTCGAGGCAGAAGTAGAAGTGACTTCTTCTTCAGGGATGTCTTCGAGCTGCGCCATTAGAGCATGCTCGGTTTCTTCAGCGATGGTAACATCGCTGGTATCCTCTTCATCAGAGGATTCATCCCAGCCTTTTCCTTCAGCAATTAGACCTTTGCCTTTTCGCTGGAATTTTAGGTTTCGGTACTTGGACTTCAGCTTCTAGTACTTTCCGTCCTTGGAAGCTAGGGTAGAGGATTCAGCGAACTGAATCTTCTTATACCTGCACTCAGTGGCAAAGTGTCCTTTGCCTTCACATTTAAAACAGGTAGAGGCAGCCTTATTACTATAGGGGGTGTCAGGCTTGTTAGTAAGAGAGAGCTGCTTGGGCTTACGGAAATATCCTTTCCTGCCAAACGTTTTGAAATGCTTAGAGAGAAGGGCAAGAGACTCATTGAAATCTGTCTCATTATCAGAGACAAGATCAGAGTCAGAATCATCTATCTCAATGATAGTCACTGTTGAGACAGGAGTTTGAGAGGGTTGAGAATCATCAGAAATTAAGGCAAGAGAGGTACCTTTTGCAGCATCCTTGGTGTCTCTGATGAGATTCGTCTTCAGAGACTTGGTTTGCTCATGGTTGAGCATCATACCATATAACTCGCTAAGAGTTATAGTCTTAATGTCCTTGGACATTTTCAGACACATGGTGTAAGTTTCCAATATTCAGGGAGGGCCTCCATGAATTTTGTGATTACCGGCGAGTTGGAGTAAACAATACCATAGGTCTTCAGATTGATCAGAAGGCAGTTAAACCTCTGATGGGTCTGGGCCAAAGTTTTACCTTTAGCAGCGATGAACTTCTCATACTGACGTAGGAGGTGAATCTTTCCAGATTCTATGAGAGCATCAGCACCCTCATAATAGATACAGAGAGTATCCCATATCTCTTTAGCTGTCTTAAGCTTACTGATGGAGTGAAATACTTCATCAGGAAGAGACATGGCTATCAGAGACCTTACCTTGGTGTCAACATTCACTGGGCGCTTATCTTCGTCTGTCTAGTTGAACACCTGTTTGACAAAGGTTCTTTCTGGAGCAGCGGGAGTGGTGGTAGTAGCAGCAACAGCTGGTACTATAGAAGTGGGAACATATGGTCCATGCTCTAAAAAGTAGGGGATTTGAGGATCGGAACCAGAGAGAAATAGTTCCATTCTTGACTTCCATGGAGGGAAGTTATCAGCATTGAATTTGGGTGGCTTTGCCAGAGATCCAGGTTCAAAATATGTGTCTTTAGGAGGATTGGCCATAGGGTGGATCTAGAAACTATGTTTCGTTTGTGAACGGTTAAGAAGAGAAAGAGGTTTCTAACCGCTCTGATACCACTTGTTGGTCCTCTATTGATGGCCAATAAGATAAATTGTATTGTAGAATGGGGGGGGGGAGGTTAATCAACATTGTTTCTTCCACTCAATTCAGTCCACGACTCCTATGGAGCCTTTGTGTGAACTGAAGTAGATTGTTTGTTGAAAATGATCAAGACTTTGTCAAGATCCCAATAGTATTTTTAAGTATTTAGACACACAGCCTTTGCTTATGCACAAAGAAAGAATTAGAAGAGATAGAAAGAATTAGAAGATAGAAGATAGAAAGAAGAAAGGATTGGGGTATAGAAGATGGACCAAAGGTTCGTGTTTGTAGAACACACTATGTTCATATTTACACCACATGCATTAAATGAATGCCATCCCCAACTTTACACATGTCAGGTAAAGATTGGGTTTGGTGTACTATTGTACCATAAAAAATGCCCATGCTTGGTAGGGTCATGGCCTATGGTAAACAATTGCCTTATGGATGACAAGTAAAGAGGGAACAATAAAGAGACATCCCTTTTGTACTATTGTCATAAAGGCAAATCAAATCCTTTTTGTACATATAGGACAAGAAGACAAATATAGTATTCTTAAAGTACAAGTCACTGATCAGGCCTTAGAATCGCTGATCCTTGGGGAGGATCAGGGAGGCACTGTGTCTTGTTCTCTATGGAACGTCATGTAAGAGTAGTCAGCCAACTATCACTGATTTCAACTTCAGATCATTAGCATCGCTGACTCTATCATCAGCTTGCATCAATAGATGGTGCTGACGGTTTCATAGTGACAAGACAATTTGTCTTCAAAGGATACTTAGCTGAGCATTTTAAGGGTAAAACTTGGTAGTATTAGTTGGGCATTAGTTGCGCATTTTAAGGCTAAAACTTGGTAGTATTAGTTGGGCATTTTAAGGGTTAGACTTGGTTAGGTTTTATATATACATTTACCGCATCATAGGCGCTGGTGGCTTTGGCATTTGATCTATCTGAGAAATGATTTCCTGAATTCTTCCTCCTACTACAGGCGTGTTACCCTTTGGTTGCAATTGAACAAAATCGCCCAGGTTTTAAAATTGGGTTTAGTTCCCCAAAATGTATCCAACTTGTCACCTTTTGCTATCGTATATACTGTACTTCAAAAATTACAAATTAATACATCATACTACCTAAAACCTAACATTTTGATGTATCTCACCTGCTATCAAAGGTTACCAGCCAGTCACCTCCCCTCCGGCGACTTTTCCGGCCATCCGGTCATCTTCTCCGGCGACATTCCGGCCACGACCACCATTTTTTCTGACGCATTTTCCGGCCACCACCATCTTATCTGATGACTTTTCCGACCACTACCGTCTTCTTCGACAACTTTTCCGGCGACCACCATCTTCTTCTACGACTTCCCGGCAACCACCATCTTCTCCTACGACTTCCCGAAAACCACCATCTTTTCTAGCGATTTCCCAATGACCACCATTTTCTCCGGGAACGATGCTGATGATTTCAGGTTTTCGGATTGGAGTAAGCTGGTGAGTTTGCAGAAGGGTTGATGAAGGTCGCCGGAGAAGATGGTGGGTGGCGAATATTGACGTTGCCGGAGAAGATGGTGGGTGGCGGAGATTGACGTTGCCGGAGAATATGGTGGGTGTCGGAGATGGAGGTTGTTGTTCGTGCTAAAAGTCTTGCCAGAAAAAGATGGCTTCTTGCCGAAGGCTGCCGGAGAAGATAGGTTTTTGCCGGAAACAGTCTCGCCGGAAAAAATCTCGCCGGAGAAGTTGACCAGGTGGCCGAAATGACCGGCTACCTGGTTTACAAGTCATTCAGTATTTAAAATGTTAGGTTTTTAGTAGTATGATGTATTAAGTGGTAATTTTTAAAGTACAGTATATACAATAGCAAAATGTGACATGTTGGATACATTTTGGGGAACTAAACCCTTTAAAAGTACCTGTAGAGGACTCTGGGACACCAGCTGGTCTGGTAGTAGAACCTTCTCTAGAAAAGAAAAAATCAAGTCATTCATTAGTTTTTCTTACCAGAAAAGAAACCCAGAGAAAAACTCTTTAACCTCTCTGTCTCTCTCTCCCTATCGATATATATACAAACACACACACACACATCAGCTAGATTTGTGTATTGAGTAATCCTAGGCGGTCTACCAGCCAATCTCGCGGTGGTGCAGTAGCGGTGTACTCCCCACAAGCCTTCCAGATCTGTTTTAGACTACAAAAAGGTAAATCGATAAACCCCCTTAATAGTATCTCTAAGGTTTTGGTTGGATCTACGATTGGGATTAATGGATTAATTTCTGCTGCCTTAAATCTTTAAATTGTTTGTACGCCCGTTAATTCCCAACAGTTATATCAGAGTCACTTCCATAATCTTTCAGATCTGTTTGTTTATGCTTTTGTTAAATGGATTTCGTTTTTCGTTGTGGTTTTATAAAAATCTGAATTTTATCAGTGTGTATTAAAATAGGATTTTTATTGTATTCCCACGCGTTCGTGGCAATCGGCAGCGGAACGGCGGCAGTTCGCCGACCGAACTACCGGCCGATCGTAGGACGAAGCTTGGTCAAACCAATCGCCAACCACCAAGATGCGATGGCCGTGCGATGGTGTTAAACCACCACACCGCCAAATCCCGAAGGCAATGTTGGCGGTGATGGTCGACGTTCGCCGGCCACGGCAGTGGCGGCCTTTAGCCGTTGCAGTTGTTGGTCGTCGGTGGCCATGGTGGTGATTTGGTGCTGCTGTCGTCGCCGGATTAATGGCGATGATGGTGGTCGATAGTCGAGGCCCAAGGCAGTGCGTCCGTAGCCGCTGTTGTCGCCAAAACCCGTCGCCGGCGGTGGCATTGCTACTGTTGTTGCTAGCTCCTAATCCTGCTTATGTAAAAGTAATTGATAAAAGATGCAAGATTCATGTGTCAGAAGTCTGAAGATCACAGAAGTGATCCATCGCAGAAGGCTCAAGATCATCCAAGTTACAATCAGCAGAACCTCTGTGACACTCATCAGAAGTTCTGAAGATCCAAGGAGCCAGAGTCTTACAAGTCTACTATACCAGAACGTCTGAGAAGCTTGCCAGAGGTTCTAGTTACTTCAACCTCTGTGAAGATCAACTCCCTGCAAAACGGTTATTTCCTCCCCACGTGCATCTCATGTGTTGCTCAACCGACTTACTTTCAACGATAGAGATCAAGACACGTGTCCACATCCTAGACAATTTGTTAGGGGTATAAATAGTTGTTTGTTCTTCATTATATTTGTGTGTTTTTCATGTAATATTTTGAGAGGGTTACTGTTCCATTGATCTCATCTTGTAAGATCATCTTTTGCTTGTAATCCAAAGTTATTTTCAATTGAATTGAAAATCATTTGAAGCAAATCTTCCTATTGGTCATCTTCATAATCACATTTTGCTCATTTTTGTATAATCTGCTTGAAGATCACATTTATAGTTCCTTTTAAAATACATCCGCTACAAATCTATTGAACAATAATTGTTGTTTAAACTCAATTTCAATCTTATCTGGGACCAACAATTGGTATTAGAGCAAAATTGAATTGAAAATTTAGTTGATCCCTGTTTTGTGTTGAATTGATTCGACCTTCATCTTCGTATTCATCCTCTTCATTTTTTTCTTCTTCATTTTTCTCTAATGGCGAATTCCACACATGTGAACTTCATGAGCATCGGCTCATAATCTAAACCTCCAACCTTGGTGCTTGAAGAATTCCAACAATGGAAAATCAGAATGATTAATTTCCTTGAAGGAATTCATCGCCGAATTACTGAGTTCCTTCACAACCCACCCTATATTCCTGCTTCACTGATTCCAGAGTTCCAGCAACTACTACCACTGTTGAAATCCATGAATACTACCAACCCAAACTGCCACAAAATTGGGATGAAAATGACAAGGAATTATTCAGTCTTGCCCCTAAATGCAAGAGGCTTCTCATTATGGCTTTACCAAATGACATATTTGAGTCCCTGGATCATTGCACTACGTCACTGGAGTTGTGGAGTGAGTTATTGAAGCAATTGGAAGGAGGGGTGAAGACTCTCAAAAACAATAGAACTATGTGCATAAACGAGTATCACGAGTTCAAGGCCAATGAGGGCGAGAGTTTGAAAGACACCTACTCAAGGCTCAATATCCTGACTAGTAAGTGCAGAAGGTGTGGTGTGATCAGAACCAACGAGGATAACAATATGTCTTTCTTGAGAAGTTTAGGAATAGAGTGGATGCACCTGACTATGTCTATGCGATCAAATCTAGATTTGGAAGCTATATCTCTAGCTGATCTGTTTGGTTCTCTTACGAGTCAAGAATTTCTTCTAGCTCAATTGAAGAGTAGTATTGGTGGCCCTCTGAGGTGGCTGAAGGAGCGAAGGAAAAGGGAGAGAAGAAGCCGACATAGGAGAAAATAAGAAGAAGAAGAAGAAGAAGAAGAAGAAGAAGAAGAAGAAGAAGAAGAAGAAGGCGTTGGTAATAGAAAGTGAGGATGCAAAGGATATGAGCTCAGAATAAGAGATGTCCATGAGGGACATGATGAAAACCCTAGTCTCATTTACCAGAGACTACCGAAGGGGTTCTGCAGGAAGAGGGAAGAGTAGAGAGTACCCTAAGAGAAGAGGTGATGAAGAGAGAAGAAGGGAAGTGGACAGAAGGAGAGGCTATGACAGAAGAGATTTTGAGAAAGAAGATCAGAGATTTTATCAGACGTTAGATGACGAAATGAGTTATCCACAGAAGGTCATGGAAGGATGCTTCAGATGCGGGAAGCCATGTCACTATGCCACAGAGTGTTGGGCAACAGGACCCATGGATCCACAGAAGCCCGTCGCTCCACAGGGGCCGGCTCAGAAGTCTAAACAAGACGCAGCCTACTTCAAAAAGAAGGGGGACTATTACAACAAGAAGGTGCTTCTAGCTCAAACTAGTGAGATTGTAACCGATAAGTCCTCTGGAGAGGATCAGCCATAGAAGGGACTGGTGGCTCTTGAGGAGTCAGAGAGTGATGTAGAGTTCTACGGTGTTGCTAATAGTGATTCCGACTGCCAACATTAGATCCTCTGAGGTATCTTCATGTTATGAATTGAATGAACTTTACTCTGAGATCATTGAAAACCTTGATTCACAACAAGAAGAGTTCAATAATCTCAGAGAAAAGTTAACTTTGTGTGAAAAAGAAATGAATACTTTGACAGAGGAAAGAACCAGATTTTTCAGAATGTATGAAAAGGCAGAAGAGGAAAGGATTACTCTTTACAAAAATTCAAAAGAAAAGAAAATCAAACTTGAGAAAACCTTTAAGGAAAGGGATGATGAGATAAGGAGAATGAAGAATGAAAGAACCAATGCTATATCTATCAAAGAATTTTTCCAAAAGGAAACAGACTTTTTACACCAAGATCTTCTTGACAGAGAGCTTAAGATTAGAAAATTTAAGGATGCACAAAACATTTTTAACATAATCAGAGTTAATATGCGTAGAAGAGGACTGGGTTTTTCAGAATTTGATAACAAACCATCTTATAAATCAAAGAAATCTTTGCAGAGTGATTTCAGATCTGCAAAAAATATTAGAAGTAATGTTTCTGATACCAAATCCATCTTCAAAATAAGAAGACTTATGAGTGGACCAAAATCAAAAACTCCCTTGATCTTCACAAATGTTGCATTTGAAGACTACATTGACTCATTCTCACCTTCTAGAGAGAAGGATTCCACTCCAAGGAGATTTTTTGAGACAGAGTCAATTGGGAGTGTTTGAATTTGGTAACTCAAAAACCCAAGAGGACTGTGCGCTTTTCTGTGAAGTAAAACCCATTAAAAAGAAATTGTAATCAGATGCACTTGAATTTATTCCTTGACATTTGTTAGAGGCCTCTAAGGGATCAGTAACCTCTGATGATATTGAGTCCCTCTGTGATGAAATCTTACAGAAGAATCATCAAATGTTCAAACTTTTGAGTTTTCACAATCTCACAGTGACCTTCTTAGTTCAGACTCTAAGGAAGAAAATATCTCTGATTAAGAAGTGGTATCATATTCAGAAGAACCTTTTTTTTTAAATTTCACAAATTATAGTTCTGTTAATCAAGCCTCTAAACATGATTTCACAAGTGAGTCTGAAAGTACCTATGGTCAAGTCATTGAATCTAAGATAATTGCTCAACCCTCTTAGGATGGTGAGCTAGTGAATCATCCAATGAAAACCATTGCTTGAAGAAGAAAATCAGGAGGATTTACTATTTTTCCAGACTTTATTGACTTATGTTTATATTTAAAAAGAATCCAAAAAGAAAAATCTTTGAATGATGTAGCATCCACCTCAACAATCTCTAAATCTCTAGAAGCTAGATTTACCAAAAGACAAAAATGGCCTGAATCTAACAGACCCTCTGTCACAGTAATTGCAGGAAGCTCAAAGAGAAGAGAACCACATAAGAAGCCAAAAGTTTCCCAAAACATAGAGCCTAGATTTGTTAGGAAATCTTGTAGAACGAAGCCCAAAACTAAAAAGGGCTCTAAATCTCAAACTTATGTACCTATGTTTGAGAATTTTAATGAAAAGTTTAAATCTTTATCTTGCAACACTGCCTTCTGTGAATGCTTCAATATAATGCATGCTTTTTAAAATCACTTTCACCATTCTTCCTGTCTGGTCATGAATCACAGAGGAATTCCCTCTACAGACAATCAAAGACATTTTGGTAATTCTGTTCCACATAAGAGTAAACCCAAATCAAAGGATGCTGTGGCATATCATAAACAAGCTAATTTAAAAGGACCTAACTAGAGGTGCGTACCTAAATCTTCAGTTGTATAATTGCAGAAGAAACAACATTCAGGTTGCTCAAGACACATGACTGGCACTTTAAAGAAACTTTCATCTTATGTCAATAAAGAATGAAGCTTTGTAGCTTTTGGAGGTAACCAAAAAGGAAAAATCAAAGGGTGTGGGATGATTGACAAAGGAGAGATCACAATGCACCATGTTTCTTATGTTGACGGCCTGAGGCACAACCTTATAAGTGTGAGCCAACTTTGTGACAATGGGATGGATGTCATGTTCAAGATCAAGTATTGTATCTTGTACAAAGCTGACACCCTCATTGAAGTCATGAGAGCCAACATAAGAGGAGATCTATACCTTATGTGTTTTGAAACACTTGAAGCCAAAGAAGAAATTTGCTTGGTCTCCTCTGTGAAGAATGAGGAAGCATGGCTCCGGCACACCAGGTTTTCTCATCTAAACTTTCACACTCTTGATAAGCTGGTAAGACTAAAATTGGTTAAAGGTGTCCCTGATACAAAGTTTGAAAAGGATCATCTATGCTCTACATGTGAAATGGGAAAACTCAAAAGGTCTTCCCATAAAACCAAGTCAGACCCTTCCTTTAAAAAGACTCTTCAAATGCTGCATGTGGACCTCTGTGGACCCATTGCTAAATAGCGTCTTAATGGGAAGAAGTGTATTCTTGTACTTATGGATGAATTTTCAGGTTATACTTGGGTTGAGTTTGTGAGAAAGAAATCTCATGTGCCTATGCTTTTAATCAATCTGTTGAAGTGGTTGCAAGTTCTTCATGATATGCAGGTTAGAGTCATCAGAAGTGATAATGGTACTGAATTCTAGAATTCAACCATTGAAGACTACCTGACCTCTGTTGGAATCACACATAACTTCTCCGCACCAAGGACACTAAAGCAGAATGGAGTGGTTGAAAGAAGGAATAGAACTCTGGTGGAAGCTGCCAGAAATATGCTTAATGCCTCTAGTCTACCACTTACTTTCTAGGCCAAAGCTGTATCTGCTGCTTGCTATACTCAGAATAGATCCATGGTGGTGAAATGTTTTGAGAAGTCTCCATATCACCTTCTATACAATAAAAGGCCTAACATAAAATTCTTTCATGTTTTTTGGTGTAAATGCTATGTTTTAAATGATAGAGAACCGGTTAGGAAGTTTGATCCCAAAGAGGATGATGCTATATTTATTGGATATGCATGGGACTCTGTAGCTTATAGAGTGTATGTCCTTAGAACTCAAATAGTTGTGGTCAGCACTAATGTCAAATTTGATGATTCTTTTCAAGTGATTCAGGATAAGTTCATAGTGGAACTAAAAATACAAGCAGAAGCTTCTCCTAATGCTACCATAACAGAAGATCTTGAAAAGGTCTTCAATGATTGGTATGAAGATTTCAAAAAAATAGACAGAACTTCTGCGAGCAACGATAGAGCCGCTACCAACGCTGACAGAGCATCTGCTAGCAATTATGGTATCTCTACCGAATTTCTTGAAACTTCAACTTCTGCAACTCTATCAGAACCCATCAATACTGAACCCATTCATGATGTTCGCATTCCTACATCAACCTCAGTACCTACAGACCCATCTAATCCTAATAATGCAGAAGATTCTACACCTGTTTCCTCTGATAGTACACTTGAATCATTAGCAATATCACATGAAGTCATTCATAAGGATCTCAATCAGTCTCAATATCTTGAATAAATCATATCAAATGTTAACCTGCCTCATGCCGTTAAGTGGACCAAAGACCATGCTCAGACTCAAGTCATATTGGTTGGTATCTAAATAGTTATGTTATTGAATCAGCATGGTGACCACTAGAAGAAGCGGTGGCCATTCTTCCTAGATTGTTTGAACAGGTGAAGAGGGAGCTAACCCAGGTGGTCACCCAGAAGGTGGATAATGCTATGGCGGTAGGAGGAATGAAGTAGGTAGTTTACAGTATGGACATACTAGGCCTGTGAACTACAAGGATTTCTCTGCCTGTCAACCACCAAAGTTCGAAAGAGAAAAGGACCCGATCATTTCTTCCCGGTGGATCTCCGAGGTCGAGGGAGTATTCCTGACTAGCTTCTGCTCGGCAGAAGTAAAGGTGAGGTTCGTTGCGAACCTGCTTAAGGGACCGACGAAAGATTAGTGGAACGTCGTCAATGGCTCGAGGACTCCAGAACAGGTTGGGGCTCTAACCTGTGAATAATTCACCAAGATGTTTAGGGAGGAGTTTACGCCACATATAGAGGTGGAACGACTTACCACAGAGTTCCTACAAATGGTTCAGACGACAGAGACCGTGAACGAGATCACTAAAATTTTTTTGGAGTGGTCCTTATTTTGTCGTGAGTACGTACAGAATGAAAGAATGAAGATGTACCGCTATACTCAGATTTTGAAGCCTGAGATCAAGGAGTTTGTGATAATGGCACAGTGTACTTCATTTCAGCAGATGCATGAATGAGCCCGAGCTAGGGAGTTAGTGCTTGAGCGTCAAGGCAAGAGGAAGAAGGTTGAGTCGGTACAATCTCAACAACAGTCAACTAAGAGGTTCAAGCCCTCCGGCCAGAAAGGGGAAGTAAGAAAGGACTACCCTCGTTGCTCTAAGTGTGGGAAGCATCATCCAGGGGAGTGTAGGATGGGCTCGGGAACCTGCTACAAATGCAGGAAACTGGGACATCTTAGCCGCGATTGTAAGGTGATGCCGAAAATCTGTTTTAAATGCTTTAAACCGGGCCACTTTGCAAATGAATGCCCCAAGGTGGTCGGACAGACCCAGACATCAGCCTCCATACCCATGAAGGATTTAGAGGGTGCTTCGAGCTAGAAGATGGAAGCCCTAAACACTCGTGCTAGAGTTTTCCAGTTGACCGCAGAGCAGGCGAAAGATGAGTCGGACGTTGTCACAAGTATGTTTTCAGTAAATTTAAAGCCTGCTTTAGTTTTATTTGATTCTGGGCTGACTAAGTCTTTTGTTTCCTTGTCATTCTGTAAAAACCTTATGAATGTAAAGGGTAAGTTAGACAGTCCGTTAGAGGCAGAGATAGCGGACGAGGAATTCCGTCTGTGTAAAGATGTATATAGGGGCAATGTAATAGAGATATTTGGAGTCAATTTAGTATTGATCTCATTCCGGTACCTATGAGGGAGATCAACGTAGTGGCAGGGGTCGATTGGTTGAGTCGAAATGGGGGTCATATTGACTGTGAAAACGAGCGGGTAGTGATTCGAAACCCAAGTGGGGGAGAATTAACTATCGTGAGTGAAAGATGGAGGATATTACCAAAGTTGTGTACTCTAGCCAAAGCTAGAAAACATGTGCTGCAAGGAGGTAGCAGCTATTTTGTTTACACGGCGGACAGTCGGATCGAGGCAAAAATAAAGACAGTGGCAAGTGTTCCTGTTAGACCCTGATTGTGAAGAGTCAGAAGATCTATCATTTATTGCTTTATTAGTTTAATTCCTTTGGTTTGTAAACAATTATCTTTTGTATGCCCTTGTTTAGAGGTTTTGGAACCTCGGGGGCCGTTTATGACATTCCTGTATTTTACCTCTTTCCTATTTAAGGAATGAGATGGTTAGGGTTTTAGTTAATGTTTCATCAAGAATTATATGGTTTTTGCATTTCATTGAATATCACCATTGTTACCATCTGAAGCATTCAATCTCTATATTGTTCATCATTTTTCATATATTTCAATCCATCTCCTCTCTATTCTTGTTTATTGGGACAAACAATTGTTATCAGAGCCAATCATTGTTTGATTCCTTGGCTTGTTTTGTTTTAAAAAGGGTTTTACAAAGTTTTTGTTCAAAAACTTTTTGGGTTATTTCAATCCAAAAAGGGTTTTAAAAGAAGAGTTTATAAGTGTTAAGTGATTCCCCCTTGTTTTCCTACTGATTTCACACAAATTGGGGGTCTTAACACTTATTTTTTAAGTGTTTTTGAGGGTTTTTGAGTAGATTTTCGGAGTTCCTGTACAGGTTTTCCGAATCGGGAAACAAGAACTGATTTTTCAGTTCAAAATTTCCGAATCGGAAATTGTACTTTTCTCCGAATTGGAAATTGCACCTTTTCCGAATCGGAAAACCTTGTTTTCTGAATCGGAATTTGGTCCCTCTGATTTGGGGTTCTGCTCCTTTAATCCCCATTTTCCGAACTGAATTTCCGTTTTCCGAACTCAGCATTTTCCGAATCGGAAAAGATCATTTTCCGAATCGGAAAATATCCTTTTCCGAACCCTTACTTTTGAGCCAAATTCGATTCGGAAAACGTCAGTTTCCAGATCGGATTTCACCTCTTCGAGCCTGAACTCTTGCAAAATTGTTCCTCGAATCCGACACTTAGCTATTTTTCAAATCTTTCAAAACTTGAAGCTAACGGTGTCCCGAGGTGCTCATAGTATCTGCTTTTTACAAAAAAAATTTCTTTAGCCAAATGAGTCATACTAGGAGATCTTCTTTGAGAGTGAGAGATGTCGAAGGAAATTATCGGAATCGGATCCGAGTCTCGCCCTCCCGTCTTGGTGATGGGTGAGTATCAGCAATGGAAGCGCAGGATGATTCACTTCCTTGATCTTTTGGATGAGAACCTGATGAAATCCATCCGTGAAGGCCCAATCAGACCAACAGTCACTGTGGCAGCGGTCCCGCGAACTGACAACTGCCCCGAGCTACCGGCTTACGTTGTTGAAAAACCAGTTGATATGTACAACCCGGAACAAAGAGCTCGTCACCTCATTGACAAACGGGCACTCACTCTTCTAATCATGGCGCTCCCAAATGACATGTACGCCCGAGTCGACAGTCTGACCAACGCACGGGACGTATGGCTCGAGATTGAGGAACAGATGCAGGGTGGTGACACTGCCCTAGAAAGCCAAAAGAAGAGTGCACTAAACGCGTATGAAGGATTCAAAGCACGGGAAAACGAATCCCTCACAGAATCCTACCAACGATTGAACTCTTTTGTCAATGATCTGAGAAGGCTAGGCGTTGAGAAGACCAAGTACGAGGTCAACGTGAAGTTTTTGAAGAATCTAACTCCGGAATGGCAAAACCTGGCCATCAACATTCAGCTTAGCAGAAACTTGGGAGTTATGGGTCTTCACGACCTCTTCAGCATGATGGTCCAACATGAGGAGTTCATCACCGGGGGAAGAACCAAGAAAGCAGTTGATCCTCTGGCACTAGCGGCAGTGCCCTTTGGAGGACCGAACTCTGCTCCAATCCAACCCTCGCAGTACAACATTGTACCTCCCCAGTATCATCAAGAAGATTACCACCAAGAGTTCAACCTGAACCTTGGTCCGAGCATACAACATCCCGATGATCCTTTGATCATTACCATTTCTGATGAAGAACTCTTCAATGTGAACGACTCCCTTGCCCTAATCTCACACAACGTGCAAAAGCTAAATGCAAACCGTGGATTTAACAGATCACGTGGATCAGGATTTCCAGGAGGAGGCAGGATGGGGAAAGGCAGGGGAGGACAGTATCAGATGGACAGATCTCAATTCAGCAATCAAGGCAGAGGCAACTATCATCAAGGGGAACGGTTTCAGTCATACGATCAGGGAAGATTCTACAACGAGCAAGGAAGGTACAGAGAAGACCTAGGGAGGTTTAGAGACAACTCCAGAAGAGACAACACGTACTTGGACTATCAGGGAGGTCCAGGGTATCAAGGAGATTGGAGAGGTCAAATCTCCGATCACAACTACCGGAGAAGCTTAAGGCAATACACTCCAGAATCTGGGTATATCAACCGTCAAGGGTATGAAGGCAGGTACGGAAGAAGACATGATGGAGGAAGACTTGATCAAGGACCGGGTTATGGATTTGAGCAAGAAAGGAACGATCGCTGGTCTGATGAGAGAATGGATCGCGGCAAAGGAAGCTACAATGGAGGTGATCAAAGGGGAAGCAGTTCAAGACAAGCCCCGAGAGGAGCTCAACAAACCCCAGCTGAGCAAGGTGGTCAAAGGTCAAATCAACCCTCGATTCCCATGAACCAAAACCCCGCTCTTCAACAAGCTGTCAGTCCCACTACCACTTGCTTCAAGTGTGGTAAGTTGGGACACTATGCCAGAGAATGCTCAGTAAAGTACAAGGATGCCGCCTACTTTGAGAAAAAGGCTGCTTTGATGAGGAAGAAGGAAAAAGGGGTTGCTTTGCTTGTGGATGAGGAAAATTGGGTATGCGAGGAAGAGAGCTCGGACGAGGATGACCATATGGTGAAGGGTTTGTGCTTGATGGCTGATAGGTGTTATTCTTAACCCCTAGTTTGTGTCTTTTCGTTACGATTTTACACCACTTTAATTGCTTGCCGTGTCGTTTTAACGTCTTTTGTTCCGGTTCTTTGTAAATATTAGTTTCACGCCTAGTTCACTTTAATTACGCTTAAATTGCTTTTATTATGGTATTGATTTCGTGCATGATCAGATTTTGCAGAAATGGCCCGAGTGCTTCAGCAGATGCTATAGGAGGTCAGTAGCAGTCCCGCAATACCGAGAGCTGCTGATTTTTGTTCCCTCCTCAAATTTGGGCCGACTTTTTGGGCCAAAGCTTATGGGCCGAATTTCTGGACTTGGAAGCCCATCCCCTTTGCTAATCTCTTTTGAAGACTTGGTCCCTAAGCTTTATTTTGGTTATAAATATGCATTTTGGTTTTCATTTGTAAATTACACCATGAAGTTTTAAGTTAGTTGCTAAACTTCATTTTCCATTTCCATATTAGTAGTTCTTAGTGTGGTTAGTACTTGGAAGTATTTTGTAAGTTAGATTATGCTTAGATTCCTACCGGTTTCTTAGCATCGTCTCACTTGTTACGTTTTGGTATAAATATTACTATCGAAGTGTTCCTTAGTTACGTTTTGTTCGCAAGTTACCGGGTATTATTCCGTTCTTTATTCCTTACGTTATTCTCATCTTTTCAAAGTTCGTCAAGTGTTAGTTATAAAGTCTCGATTTTCATAATTCACGATATTTTACCGTTACCCGATTTTTCAATGTTATAAGCAAAACTTTCGGTTTTTATAAATTAGAAAATCTTGGGTTCTTGAAAAATAATCTTTCTATATTTTCAAAGTTATCATCTTGTATGAGTTCGTCGTGTCGATTTATAGGTTCGAAATTTGCACGGCAAGTAACAGTTTACAACTTTTATTCGAAGCTTGTCTAACAAGCTAGTACTTTTTAAAGACTTTGCAAGACTTTCATGGCAAGTTTGATCTTTATCTATGCTTTCCTTGCAAGCTTCTCTACCTTTATAATTAAATAATTAACTGTTTGCTTTCATCGGAAGTTTCGTATTTCACTATTTAATTATTATCTGTTCTGCTCTACTTGGAATTTATTACACCCTGTTTCTCTCGTTGAATTTATTTTCAACGTTGCAGAACGTATTGTGTAATACTTACCAATTCAATTACGTTTCTTATTATTGAAATTCCATTTAATATTCAGCATTTCTACTGGTCATCATTCCAGTGTTTAATTATTCGCACTTTAAATTCCTGCAATTCTACTGGTCTCTTTCCAGTATTTACATTACTGTTCTTTTACTGGTCATCTTATCTAGTGTTTACTTTTTCAGTTATTTCCCTTACAGCAATTTACTTGCTTTTATTATATTGGAGTTATATACACTCTGTTTCTCTCATCGAAGAGAACGTATTGTGTATTAACTACCAATCTGCTTTAATTTCAGCAATTTACTTTCTCGCATCTTTATTGGTCAATATCCAGTGTTTACATTACAGTTATTTAAATATTTCGCAAGAAAAATCCAAGCCATGATGGGCTAATTTCCTTGGCTTGGGGTGTGAGGAAATGCTGAGATCATTCTCGGTGTAAAAGAATTATCTTGTGCTTTAATTGTTGTGCTCTAACTGTTTGTTGCAGGTATTTAGCGTTTCATTGAAGATTGTACCAAATTGACTGACGACCAATTTAGTACATGAAAATGCACTAGCTTTCAGAGTTAGGACTTATGCTAGATATTTTGTAATAAACGTGAGAAAGCTAAAAGTAGCTTTAGTACCTCGGGACTATACTCATCTGCTAAGATAGGTAACACTATGTTGTGTTAGGATTCATGAGACTTTAAGTAGACTCATATCGATAACACGTTGACCTTTGTGTACTTCTGGGAGGCCGATCAAACCAGTAGTTGGACCATCATTAAGCATAAGATTATTTCTAAATCACCTGTTGTCTCACCAGACCCTTTCACCCCATGCTCTTTATCACACAGATTTTACCAAACACCATTTCAATTCAATTCATTTTAAAATCCTCGAATTCGCCATCTGAAATCATCTTTTACGAACTAGACTTTTTACAAAGAAACTTTTTCACAAGACCTTCCCTGAGGATCGATATCTGGTATTCACTTACCATTATTACTTGTTACGAGACGATAGTAGTTCAAGGTGTATACTTGCGCCTGGTTCTATTTTCCAGTTGAATCTAACAGTTCACAAATTATTGCACATACTCCCTATTCACTAAAAGGGGGTAGCATAATTCTCTCAGCAAGTTTTTGGCGCCGCTGCCGGGGAATGTAACTAAAAGTTCCTTTTTGTTTTAAGTAAAGCTTTTAAAATTTGATTTTTCTACCACCTTTTTTGAAAAATTGGCTCATGCCAAGAAAAGTGCGCGGGGAATTTTTGAATATAGATCCAGAGATTGAAAGAACTTTCCGTTGGCAAAGAAAGGTACAAAAAGAAATTTAAAAAATACTCATGGCGGATCAAGAACAAAGACACCATTCCTCTGATGAGGAAGATTATAGTGATGAGGAGGAACTCCATCAGGAGCAGGATATCATTCAGCTTGCTAACTCTTAAGATGGTGGGATTATGGATTATGCTGTTCCTGTTTTAAGCCAGCTTCATTCAGGAATACTTAAGCCCAAAATCAAAGCCACCCATTTTGCTCTAAAACCTGTGATGTTTTCCATGCTCCAAACCAATGGCCAGTTTGGTGGCACTGCAATTGAAGATCCTCATTTTCACTTAAAATCTTTCATGCAAATATCAGACTCTTTCATTATACCTGGAGTTTCGCCAAGTTCCTTAAGGTTATTTCTTTTTCCATTTTCACTCAAGGAAAGAGCAAGAGAAGATATCTAACAATAACGAACGAACATTGGGCTGACCCACGGGCAGTCCCGCCAAAAAGAAATACCACTAATGCCCAGGATACTGATGCTTACGCAGCTTTGGCTGAGCAAGTTACCAATATGGTTGAGATGATGAAGAATCTGTCCAACCCTAGTGGAAGTGAGAGGGCACCTAGAAAACAAGTCCGCTTTGTCACTTGTTCTTACTGTCAGGAAAACCATTCGTTTGATGACTGTCCTGGGAATCCTGAGAGTGTCAACTATGTCAATCACAACAACCACACACAAACTGGGGGTTCTCTCCTACTTACAATTCCAAGTGGAGAGATCACCCTAACTTTTCGTGGCGTAGTCCAGCACTCAACCCACCAATGCAGAAACCCCATGGTCAAACCAGTCATCATATTCAGAATACCAACCACCCTCAACAACAAAGGCATATTCATTTTCAAAACCAAAACCATCAGTCATCTTCATATTAGCCTAGGCAAAACAACCAACACAACCAACACAACCAAAATGATGCCCCTCCTACCTTGGAGGCAATGCTGAAAGGGTTCATGGCCCAAACCCAGGCATCCATCAAGAATCTAGAAAACCAGGTTGGCCAGATAGCCCAGGAGATTAAGAAAAGACCTGATGGGACTTTGCCGAGTGATACTGAGACCCCTCAGAGACCAGGAAAGGAACAAGTCCAAGTTGTAACTTTGAGAAGTGGGAAAACTTTAATAGAAAACAATCAGGTAAAGTCACACACACCACCTGAGAAAAAAGATAAGGAATTAGAAAAGACAAAAACAGAGCCCGAGAAGAAAAAGGTAGAACCTAAAAAGACCTTTGCATCATCAGCTTCTACTGATATTCCACAGCCGTCTAGAGACAAATTGCCTCTAAACCATGCCCCACTTCATGAAAAGTCAGACCTTCCACTGTTATTCCCAGATGAACCAAAGAAGATACAAAAAAGAGATAGATCCCCTGTAAGAGATGAATCACAATCAGGCAGCCGACCAAAAATTCATCATGCAGCAAACAGATTAGAGACCATCCTTGAGGAAGAACCTATTTTACAACAGGTAGTAGATTATGAAAGCCTACCTACTCCACCACCAATCCCAGTGCCTGCACCTGAGAGGACTACTGCTTCTTCTCCAGTCGGTCGTTATATTCCTTATGCCGAAAGGTTAAGAAATCAAAATGAAGAACTCCAGTTTAAAAAGTTTTTAGATGTTTTCAAACAACTTCACATAAACATACCTTTGGTTGAGGCTATTGAGCAAATGCCAAGGTATGCAAAGTTTGTTAAAGACATTTTAAACAAAAAGAAGAAACTGACTGAATATGAAACAGTAGCTCTGACTAAGGAATGTAGTGCCTTGTTAACCAACAAAATCCCACCAAAGATGAAAGACCTGGGATGTTTTACCATACCTTGTTGTATAGGTGGGAAGAACGTAGGGAAAGCCTTGTGTGACCTAGGTGCTAGTATTAACCTGATGCCCTTATCTATTTTCAAATCCTTAGGCATAGGTGAAGCTAGACCTACCACGGTGACGCTGTCTTTAGCTGATAAGACAATAGCCTACCCTAAAGGAAAGATTGAGGATGTCTTGGTCCAAGTTGATAAGTTCATCTTTCCAGCTGACTTTATCATCTTAGACTTTGAGGCTGACAATGAAGTTCCCCTCCTTCTAGGTAGACCATTCTTAGCAACTGGAAGAACCTTGATTGATGTCCAGAAAGGAGAGTTGACCATGAGAGTCCACGACCAAGAGGTGACCTTTAATGTATTCAATTCTCTCAAGTATCCTGATGATAGAGAGGATTGTTCTACTTTAAGTGTGATTGAAACCTGGTGTGAGAATGGATGTAGAAGGGGAATGCTGGGAATAGAAGGATCTGATAATGAGAGTGATGAGGAGGACTGTGAAGAGATAGTGATGCCTAAGGAAGTTCTTGCCTTTGAGACCTTAGGAGCTGAAGATAGGAAGACCCTTGTTCCATCCTTAGATGTTGCCCCAGACCTGGAACTGAAACAACTTCCCTTTCATCTGAAGTATGCCTTTTTAGGAGACTCAGGGAAGTTACCAGTCATAATTTCATCATCATTAGAAACTGATCAGGAAGAAAAGTTGGTCCAAATGCTGAAACAACACAAAAAGGCCATTGCATGGACCATTGCTGACATCAAGGGCATAAGCCCTGCCATTTGTCAACACAAGATCATTCTTGAAAACAAAAATTTCACCTCAGTAGAGCCTCAGCGGAGACTCAATCCTGTGATGAAAGAAGTAGTTAAACAAGAGATTTTATAATGGCTTGATGCTGGAATAATCTATCCGATTGCTAGTAGCACTTGTGTCAGTCCAGTACAATGTGTACCCAAGAAGGGTGGAGTCACTGTGGTCCCAAATGAGAAAAATGAACTTATACCTACCAGAGTAGTGTCAGGGTGGAGGATATGCATGGATTATAGGAGACTTAACAAAGTCACTCAAAAAGACCATTTTCCTTTACCTTTTATAGATCAAATGTTAGACAGACTGGCAGGGAAAGAGTTTTATTGTTTCTTAGATGGCTACTCTGGTTACAATCAGATAGCCATTGCACCGGATGACCAGGAAAAGACCACTTTCACATGTCCCTATGGAACCTTTGCATTTAGAAGGATGCCCTTTGGATTATGTAATGCCCCCGCCACTTTCCAGAGATGTATGATGTCCATTTTTTCTGATATGCTAGAAAACTCCATGGAAATCTTCATGGATGACTTTTCTGTGTATGGGACGTCATATGATGAATGTTTGAAAAATCTTGAAAAATGTCTGGAAAGATGTGAAAAGACTGATTTAGTCTTAAACTGGGAAAAATGCCACTTCATGGTTGGAGAGGGCATAGTTTTGGGACATCTCATATCTAGAAGAGGCATTGAGGTTGATAAGGCCAAATTGGAAGTAATTGCTAAATTGCCTGAACCAACCACTGTAAAAGGAATCAGAAGTTTCTTAGGACATGCAGGGTTCTATAGGAGATTCATAAAAGACTTTTCAAAAATCTCAAAACCCTTGTGTATATTACTCCAGCATGAGCAAGCTTTTGATTTTAACGAAGAATGTAAAAAGTCTTTCAAAACTCTGAAGGAAGCTTTGGTCACTTGTGACAACCGACCAAATTTGGCTCTTTGGTTAGCAGTTCGTAAGAGCACTCACTGAAGTTTAATGTAATAGAAACCTAGTTCTATATTTATATAGAAAGAAATAGGTTTGGTTTTGCGAAAATTTATGGAATAGAACTTAGAAATTCCGAAAGATCGCCCGAAAAAGCCGTTTTAGTCCGTAAGTGCTCGAAAAACTTATATAATGCCGAACCGACCTAACTAAAGCCAAAATTATTTAAATTTTCATATTTCAAGATGTTTTTATAAAAACATTTCAAAAGTTTCAAAACTAGAATATAAGCTGAACAAAATCGCTTCTTTCGGAAAAACCTTCGCGAACCGAAAAACCGAACGCGATTGCACTTCTACTGATTTGGGGCTAGACTTTAAAAAAAATGTGTGGGCTTGGGCTTGTGGACCCCATATGGCTGGCCTCTAACCCTCTCCCCTCTCTTCACCATATAAATTCTTTCCTTTTCCCACACACCTCATTTTTACACTTTCAAAATTTGAAAACCATCCATTTTCTCTCCCTTTTTCTTCCTCATATCAATTTTAAGAATCCAGCAGCAAATTTGACCCAAAATCGAAATTTTTGGAAGTTTAAATCAAGGTTCAAATGCTCTATTAGTTTATCCATCAAGGTAAGTAACAATCTTTACAATGTAGCTTCAATTTCTAGCACTATAGTGCCTTTTATGCAAGATTTTTGTGTTCAAACCTCATTTTATGATGGATTGATGTTCTTGATGTTTGGAAATGAGGATAAACACCATGGATGATTCAAATATCCATTAGAAGGTGAAAATCCCATGAATTTCCTCTATAGACACAAGAAAAGGGTGAAAAACCCCAATTTTGGTGTTTTTTATTCATTTTAGAAGCTAGAAGTTTTTGGATAATTGCATGCAAGAATCATCTTGATTTGGATGTAAAATATTGTTTGTTACATGTTATTGGATGTGGTATTGAGTGTGAAATCAAAGAAACCCCAAATTTTGATGATTTGCATGTTTTATAAGTCAGAAATTTGAGTTTTGTTTGAGGACAGAATCCGGACAGATTTCACATGTGTGTTTGGACGACCCAAAAGGGATTCATATGAACTTGTTTTCTTCTACATTTTTGACAAATAAATATTTTGTGAGTTAGGGTTCAAACCCCACTGGAATCGTTTTAAAATGTTAAGTATAGCCCCCTCATTTATGCCAAAACTTTTTGTTGTGCAACAGCTCCGGGTAAAAATCTTAAGTCAACTTGTAGCATGCATATCTCCTTGATAACTTATTCAAAATGCATGATTTTTGATTCTAAGTTCAAGTTCAATGTGTTAGCTTTTCAAAGAACCTGGAATCACTTGATTTGGTGGGTTTTTGAGTGCTCAACCAACGAAAATAAATTCGTGTTGCAATCTGTCCAGAGATGGCAGATTCACATACATGGATTAAAGAGGTCATATCTCACTCATAAATCATCAAATTCGAGTGAAATTTGTTTCATTAGTTAGGTATGCATGTTAGCTTGAAAACCCCTTTTGAAATTTAAGATTTGGAGTGGTGATAAACTCTTTATGAAACAAACACTACTGACATGTACTATCAAAAGTGAGTTGTGCACACTGAATTTGCAAAAATTCTTTAGATATGCTAAACACCTCTAAAAATTATGAAATTTGGTGGAAATGTTGATAACATCACTAATTTCAGTAGGTAAAAGTTTTGGAACTTAAACCTTTTTGGAGCATAGCTAAAAAGTGACCTTTTTCCACTCTCACAAAACTGACAGAATCTGAATATTTTCAAAATTTAAACTTTTAGTTTCAAGGCCTTACAACCATTAAAGGTGTTATAAAACTTATATTAAAATAATTTTTAGACTATGGTTGGCTACCTAAATTAAATATGGGCATTATATATATATAAGAATGTCGGAATTGGACTTAATTAGGGTTTTGAACCGATACTTTGGGACTTATTTTACCTATGGATTATCTAGGACATTCGTAGGCTCGGGACTAGGAATTCGGAATTTCGCGTTAATCGCTAAGCTACTCAAGGTGAGTATTCACGGCCCCTATTTTACTGTTTTATACATTTTGGGGTGAAAAGCATGTTGTTGATGAAAAATGATATGAGTTATGCTTTTGAGCAAGTGATTATGCAAATTATGATATGTATTGAGTAAAATTCCCCTTAGAATATACACTACTATTAACTCGTTAGGAGCCTATGACTTAGTGGATAGCGCTATTTGGTAATGAGACCCACCCTACTGACTGACGAGTAGAGGGTGCACTATTTCAGACTTCGACTGACCGCTGAGGTAGTCGTTGAGGTATGTTCTACACAGTTGGAGGGAGTTCCACCACAGTGTAGTTCATAGGAGCGTTATATCCTACGTGGTTCGCGACCTCCTCTGGGGTATAACGCTGGGGTGAAATGGTTTGTAGTGGCTCAATCTTACATATCTTATGCATAAATGATATTTTAGACATGGTTGATGTCAAAAGTTTTATACGATAAAAGTCTGCATGTAAAACTTTTTGTGCATATGAAAACCTGTGAACTCACCAACTCTCGTAGTTGACGCTTGTTTTAACATGCTTTTCAGGAAATCAGAAGGTTTATGAAAAAGCTTAGTTTGCGCGTTTGTTGGCATCATTCAAGACATTATTTATTTTGTTATGTCTGTAATTTCAAAATTCCGTTGGTTGTAATACATTTTAAATTTTAAACTTTGAATATTTTGGTGTGAATGAATGATGTTACTTATCTCCTATCGCACTGAAATCTGAACTGTTGCACCTCGCGATTCCGCTTTAGCGGGGTGTTACAGAATTGGTATCAGAGCCATAGGTTATAGAGAACATCGGTTTTTCATAAAAACCAAGTACTATAACCAACCTTTTTCTAAGATAAGTTAAAACTTTTAATTATAGATTTCAAAACTTAGGAGAAATTGTACCATTCGGATGATTAGGATAGGTGCTATTCTGATATATCATAGATAGGCGGAGCCTGATCACCTACGCCTAGCCATGATACAAGTAGGATAAGACTTACGAACTAATCATACTGTTAGAAAATGAAGTTTGAAACTTTCTAGAAACCTCCTGAAAAGCATAAACCGTGTGAGTTCACATAAGCATATCATGATGTTGATATTTACTATAGCACTTACGCGTTTAAGTAAAGTAACGCCACTGTTGAACACTCCTGCGTTAGCGCTAGGATGTCACTAGTATTTTGAATGCGTGTTAATAAGTTTTGCGGACACTACAATCACTATGTCGAACACTATTACTTAGACTTCGGAGAAGGACCCGTCTAAGCATTATGATTTCGACACTAGAGTAACAGGTAAGGATATTTAAACGATCCACCTCCGATTACCCCCAACAACTATCTTATCTCAACCTACACCATTTATTCCTACGCCTAACCCGAACCTCCCAGCACCTCATATGAGACAACTCAGAAGACAGTTGCGGCAACCTTTCGGAGTGGACTAACAATAACTCATTGGGGTAATGCAAGATCATTTCGTATCCTTTCGGGGATATTGATCGCTCATAATATTAGTATGGCACAAGGAGAGGCTCGAACTATGCGAACACTCGCCGACGGACTGCAAAATAGTCGAAGCAGGGCATCAAGATAGAATCAGGCCATAATTTAGTTGACAAACTTGGCGCATCTCTTGGAGGAATGTACCACCGATGTTGTAGAGAATACTATGACGGCAAGAAGGACGACTAGGAGAGTTGACTTGGGCGGACAAGTTGTGATAATACTGTTGGCAAAGTTGATCCTTTCGTTTGTAAGTCTCGTGAATTTGAAAGAATTTCAAAGTGTACTTTTGGTTATCCCATTTAAACCTTAGCTTGGGTGAGTAAAATATTTTAAGGATGCATTAGCATCAAATTTTGACCCTTTCAGATATATATTAAGTTTTTATGAAACTAATCTTTATTTAACCACAAAGACGTTCTTATCGATTTTATTGTAAAGAAATTCTCATAAATAAAATACAAATATTTTCGAACGTTTATTAAAGACAACTTTTAATCAAACATACATTTTACAAATGATTTAGAACCGCATTTTCCAGAAGAAACACACGTAGCTAGAAAGTGAACCGTGAGAATTAATCGATCAACATTGCTCAACTGATAGCCCAACAAGTCCGGGAAGTCGTACCTGTTAGGATTATGTGCAAGATAGTAACAGGGTTTACCGTATCCAATGTTATAAGACACTAGTGGGTCACACTGCTACACACCCAATTAGAGATCAAGTGGTTTGATGGAATAATTAATTAGTCTAAATTAATTATTGAGTGAGAAATAAATAATAAATAGTCATTTATTATTTAGTTATATAAAATATCAGTTGGAATATTTTATAGGATTAATTAATAGTGAATTAATTAATTAAAAGGGTTAAGTTATTTAATTAATGGTTTATTAATTAAATAAAGAGTTTAAGCTTGATTAAATAACCTTAACGGGCTTTTAATCAAACGGGCTTTCTTTATTGGGTATTGCCATATTTAGTTTTATAAATATGGTAAACCCTGGTTAGTTTATTCATTCAATAATCTTAGCTGAAAAGAAAACCCCAGAGAAAAACAAAAACCCTCCTCTCACTCTCTCTCCATCGATTTCTAGAAGAAACCCGAGGTGGTCTAGCAACCGATTTCACGGTGGTGCAGTAGTGGTGTAATCCCGCCAGCAGTCCAGTTTCGTTCACCGATAAACAAACAACGAGGTAATTTTTCGTAACCCTCTTTTGTATCTGTATGCGTTTAGGATTGGATCCTTGATTGGGAATTAGGTTTTTTGTTTCCGCTGTGCATGTTTTATAGCCTGTAATTCCCAACAGTGGTATCAGAGCCACTTCCTAAACCTACAGATCAGGTTTATATAATTGTTGGTTAAATAGGTTTTATAAAAATTATGTTTTTTATCGTAAACCTATCAAATTGAAAAACCGTGGTGGAACGACGGCAGTTAGCCGATCGAACCACCAACCACCGGGAAAAACAACACCGGCCGCACCACAGATTGTGGTTGCGGCGTCCGTTGTCATGATCGCCGGCCGCACCACCCGATTGGTGGTTGCGGCGTCGGTTACAGTCTAAGGCCACCACCGCACCACCGTTAGTGGTGGTGGTGGCAATTCCCGAATCAGGACCGCCGGACGAAAGCGGCAGCCGTAGCTGCTGTCGGCCGTCGATGGCGGCGGTGGTTATTTGAATTCGACGCAGCCACACCACCGATTGTGGTGCTGGCAGTCGATGGTGGTTGTTTTTGTTGGGGTTTTTGCGATTCGGATAAAACAGATATAAACGTATAAACGACTAAACGCAGCGGATAAAACAAAACCCGAACAAAGATCCAACCGTAATTTAACAGATACAAATCTATCAAGGGGGTTTTCTCGCGTTTACCTTTAGCGATCCAAACTTTTCTCCGGAAGCTAGTGAGGGATACACCGCTACTGCACCACCGTGAGACTGGCTGCTAGACCGCCTAGGATTTGATCGGAAAACTCTTCCGATGTATGTGTGTGTGTCAACGCCGACAAGAGAGAGAGAGAGAGAGAGAGAGGGATTTGGGATTCTTGGTGAGAAAGTAATTATGAAATCAGTGTTGTAATTCTATTACCCTAACCCTATATTTATATAGGTAATTATGGTAATCATATTAAGAATCCCAATCCATAAATAACTCTCCATAATAACTTCCTTAATTAACTCAAACTTGTTAATCAAGTAATTATATTTATCTGATAAATAATAAATAAACAATTCATTATTTATTCCTTTCTCTCTATTAAATAATTAAACTTAATTAATTATTTCCACAAGATAAATCCAATAGGTCTCGGGTTGGGTGTGTAGCAGTGTGACCCACTAGTGTCTTATAACATTGGACATAGTGATCCTAATTACTGTCTTGCACATAATCCTTTCAGACTCCCACTTGTGCCAGACAAGTAACTTAACTGTCACTATTAGCCTATGGAGGTCCCTAGCCAGACACTTAGGTTGACCAGGTTATAAGATCTCTTATAGCCAGAGATACGATTCATATTTGAATTATACACAGGTTCATTCCTTTTACACACGATATTTTAAAGTGAGTTTTGACATGGAGCTGAGATAGTTCAATCATAAACTCAAGTATTTCCTGACTCTGATCTCGATTGCCTGCAGTAACGGATCTTCCAAATAACCCACTGTTATTCTACCCGAGCGTGGCCACGCATTTCTCCCAATGTTAATCGTCAGGGGGCCCAGAAATATCTCTCCCATGTAGGAGGTGTAAATCCCATCTTGACTATCCGCATCTACAACCACGGCTTCCGCTGTATCTAGTCATACCCCTTATGACCACCCAGTTACGGTGCGGCGTTAGAGCATGCTAAGAATACAGTAGTCCTCATGATCATAGACCAGATATCTCAGGTCAAAGGACAACCTATCATCAAGTCAATGCTTATGACAAAGGCTCCATGAAGCAGACTTGAAACTGGTCACATCCAATACCTATTCACTCTGATAAGTATCTATGAATGTCTAACTATATCAACTGTATATTAAACACTTCATAATAGCGTTATAACCCTACTGAGATTCCCATCTCAATAAGTTGCTACGGAGATTTAGATTTTTACGAACTCGTGAAAAATCATGGATAACCTTAAATATGCGAAAAGTAATTTTTCTTGAAACATCTTTAAAATAGTATCTCTTTATTTCCAACACACTGTGAAATAAACTTTCATAATGTTTCAAAACTTACATTGATAATCGATAACATAAACTAACTACTAGTATCCAGGTACTGCATTCCTATGGAACTAGTATGGCCCTCATGCTTTGCTCTAGCTAAAGGCTTTGTTAGCGGATCTGCAACGTTCTCATCCGTCGGAATCTTGCATATTCTCACATCTCCTCTTCCAATAATCTCTCGGATGAGGTGATATTTCCTGAGTACATGTCTTGACTTGTGATGTTCTCTGGGCTCTTTTGCTTGTGCTACTGCCCCAGAGTTATCACAGTAAATATCAATGGGTCTAGAGATACTGGCTACAACTCTTAGATCCGTGATAAAACTCCTGAGCCAGACAGCTTCCTTTGCCGCGTCGGATGCTGCAATGTACTCTGCCTCTGTAGTGGAATCCGCTATGGTATCTTGCTTCGAGCTCTTCCACGAGATCGCGCCTCCATTTAGGGTAAATACATATCCTGACTGTGATCTAAAATCATCTTTGTCGGTCTGAAAACTAGCGTCAGTGTAGCCTGTGACGCTAATCTCGTCTTCAGATCCTCCAAAGACCAAGAACATTTCTTTTGTGCGTCTCATGTACTTGAGAATGTTCTTGACAGCCACCCAATGGGCTTCACCCGGGTTCTGCTGGTATCTGCTCGTAACACTTATTGAGTAAGCAACATCGGGCCTTGTACATAACATGGCATACATAATTGATCCTATCGCTGAAGCATATGGGATCAATTTCATCTTGTCCTGATCTTCACTAGAAACAGGACACTGTGCTTTGCTTAGCACTATGCCATGCTGCATTGGGATAAATCCTTTCTTGGATTCGTCCATCCTGAATCGTTTCAGGATTTTGTCAATGTATGTACTTTGACTAAGCCCGATAAGCCGTCTAGATCTATTCCTATAGATCTTTATACCAAGTATATAGGCGGCTTCTCCAAGGTCTTTCATTTGGAAACACTTGCTTAACCAAGTCTTTACACTCTGTAAAGTTGGTACGTCATTTCCAATGAGTAGAATATCATCTACATATAAGACCAAGAAGGTTACTATGCTCCCACTGAACTTTGTGTAAACACATGGTTCAAACTCACTCTTGGCAAAACCAAATTCTTTGATTCGCTCATCAAAGTGTAAGTTCCAACTTCTAGATGCCTATTTTAATCCATATATGGATTTCAACAATTTGCACACTTTATTAGGATTCTTTGGATCTATGAAACCTTCCGGCTGTTCCATATAGACGTCTTCTGTTAACTTCCCGTTCAGGAAGGCCGTCTTAACATCCATCTGCCAGATCTCGTAATTGAAGTACGCTGAAATGGCCATCAAGATCCTAATAGACTTTAACATTGCTACTGGTGAAAAAGTTTCATCATAGTCAATACCATGAGTTTGCGTGAAACCTTTTGCTACCAGTCTAGCTTTAAAGGTGTGTACATTACCGTCCATGTCAGTTTTCTTCTTGAAAACCCATTTACGTCCAACAGCCCTACAGTGTTGGGGTAAATCTGTCAACTCCCATACTTGGTTGTCGTACATGGACTGCATCTCAGCCTTCATGGCCTCCTGCCATTGTTCAGACTCACCGCCTGATACAGCTTCTCCATAGGAGGTCGGCTCATTCAAGTCTCCATCATCCTGAGAGACTAAGAACCCAAGATACCTATCTGGCTCTTGCCTTATCCTAGTGGATCTGCGAAGGTCCTGTGTTTGCACCTCCTCAACCGTTTCCGGTTGAGTCTCAACATATTCTTGTTGAGCAACTGGCTCAACTATCGGTAAAGTGTCATCTTCCTCTACCTCCTGTAGATCTACATCATTCCTGGTATCCTCTGTATTGAGGAACTTATCCTCCAGAAAATCACCTCCCCGAGCTACAAAAACTTTGTTCTCGGTAGGATTGTAGAAGTAGTATCCCACAGTAGTCTTGGGATATCCTACGAAGAAGCACTTATCTGATTTGGGTTTGAGTTTTATAGAAGTTGGTCTTTTGACATATACTTCACAACCCCAAATCTTTAGAAAAGACAATTTTGGTTTCTTGCCTGTCCAAATTTCATATGGTGTCTTTTCTACCGATTTAGTTGGCACTTTGTTCAGTATGTGGGCCGCTGTTTCGAGCGCATGTCCCCAAAATGACACTGGTAGTGAGGAACGACACATCATTGATCTTACCATATCAAGCAAGGTACGGTTTCTCCTTTCTGACACACCATTCATCTGGGGTGTGTACGGAGGTGTGAGTTGTGAAACAATCCCACATTCTATCAAATGATTGTTAAATTCCTGACTCAGATATTCCCCACCTCGATCTGACCTTAGGAACTTGATCTTCTTGTCAAGTTGATTCTGTACTTCATTCTGAAATTCCTTAAATCTTTCAAAGGCTTCAGATTTATGTCTCATCAAGTAGACATAACCATATCTACTGAAATCGTCAGTAAAAGTGATGAAGTACCGGTATCCTCCTCTAGCTTCATGACTGAAAGGACCACACACATCTGTGTGTATAATTCCCAACAAATCATTTGCCCTTTCATAATCTTTGTTGAAGGGTTGCTTTGTCATCTTGCCGGATAAACAAGATTCGCAATTGTCAAACGGTTTAAAATCGAAAGACCCAAGGAGTCCTCCTTTCTGGAGTTTCTCTATGCGTTTCTTGTTTATGTGACCTAGACGACAATGCCAGAGGTAAGTCTGATCCTCAATATCGTTGGATCGTTTACTTATATGATAGACTTCTCTATTTTCTTGTAGATTTAACACATATAGACCATTAGAGGGAGTTGCTTTGAAATAAAAGATATCATTTTTAAAGCAAGAAATAAGTTTATAATCATATTTATAGTAAAACCCTTGGTCTACAAGTAAATCGAAAGAAATAACATTTTTGATCATCTTAGGAACATAATAACAATTTTCAAGTTCCAATACTAGACCTGAGGGTAAACTAAGACTATAAGATCCTATAGACTCAGCTACAAGCATCTGGCCTTCGCCGACTCTTAGGTTCGAACGGTCCTTCCCGAGCATCTCCCTTCTTTTGAATCGCTGTAAATGATTACAAATGTGATTACCACTGCCTGTATCAAGTACCCATGATTCATAAGAAGTGATCAAACAGTCTATCATATAGATACCTGGTGCATCGGTCAAACCGATGTCTAGCTGGTCGATATCCATCGAGTGAGCACAAATATCCTTGCTACCGCATTCTGGGCAACTCAGATCTCCCAGCTCGTCAATCCAATCCGTGTCCATGAGGTCAGCAGGTGCTGTAGTTTTCGGCTCCAAACTGGCCAAAATATCCTCATGAAGCTTTGCCACGTCTCTCTTTGGTTCTCCAACGTACGCACTAACTGTGTTACGTATCTCATCAGTGAGGGAGAACCACATGAGATGCACAAGTTCCTCCTGGACAACTTTGTATCCCATGCGTGACAAACTTTTAAAGAGCTTCCTCATCTCTAGGAGATGCTCTTTAACAGATTGACCTCTTTCCAGTTTCAGAGAATAGATCTCTTTCATGATCAGATACTTCCCACTCTTCTTATAGAAACCCACCTGGTTCTCTATATTCTTCACGACCTCATGGCAATATCTAACCCTCAAATCAGTAGTAAACTCGGGTGAGGTAGAAAAGGACAGAATCGACATCACATCAGATTCGTCAGCCATGAATTTGAAGTATTCAGCAAAGTCCTTTTCAGGAGCATTGCAACCGGGTCGTGAAACGGGTTTCTCTATCACGTACCGCTTACCCTGTGCATCCAAGACGTTGTCAAGGTGCATTTTCCAGACTGGAAAATTTTGGCCTGTAAGCTTCCATTTCCCCATTATCAGGCGGAGAGATTCCTCAGGTGAATAAAAGATAATAGCAGACATCTACAGACAAATATAAAATTCCGATTTAGTTATCTGATTGTATTTCTAATAAATTATTACCTTAGAACAATAATTATATTAGACTAGAATCCATATTTCACATGAATTGACAGGCGGTTTGCTCACGCAAGCCAATCCATGCTATTTCTGGTAGGTAACGTCTTATACCAATCGCATCTTTAAACGAAGATACGACTTCTAGATCGTCGGGACATCGGATACTTGAATCCGTGCATATTTAGTCCCTCTAGTGTGTTTTGGCCCGGTACCACCCGGTGAGTTGTAACAACTACCAAAATAGATCGCACCATTTTGAACTGGATGTACTCTGGTCGGTACCCCCCGATATCGCAGAGTCTTTTCACCCCCTTTAGCTTGGGGTTTGAACGTGGGTACCCAAGATTTTATCTTCGAGCCCCAACGTACCTTACGCCAAAGGTGTCCACAAATGGATCACACTAACTGATCTAAGATTTTCCTAAGGATTTAGCCAGTTTTTAGTTTTGAAAAAGACTGGTTCGAAAAACAAACTGAAATCGAACTCTTTAATCTGATTTCATAAAATTTTGTTTTTATCTAAGACTAAGCAATTATAATCAACCACGCAGATAAAAACAAGACAGTGTCATAGCTTTTGCCCAGATCTATTGTCAGTTTCGTGAGCCAACACGAGAACTGACGGTCCAAAATCCTATGTGACTAAACAACCACAAGGCATGAAATCTTGGTGCTCCCACTGGCTCCAACATATCCGGTCGTGTCTCCGTGAAACTCCGTCTTCAGATTTAACGAAACTAATTTTAACTATTACATAAAAGGGTTGCAAATGGCACGCAGGCCTCCCTTACCAAAATAATTATATAAAGCAATAAAATAACACAATAAAGAACACAACCATAGGTCAAAGGGCTTGGCTATGACAACTAAGCAGTTTAAAGAATTAAACTAAGACAAAACTGTTTTTGATAAGACTGGTTTTTGCAATAATCCAAACTGGATTATATTAAAGTTTTAAAATACTAATTAAAACTCATCCTAATTCGAAAAGAGTTCCTAATTCGAATTTGATAATTATCCCGAAAACAATTAAAGGATAATGATAATCCCAATCCCGAAAAATTTGATCCGTTAAACTTTAGTGATTATCGTGTCTTGACCATCACGGTTTTACCGGAACCAAAAAATATCACCGATTATATCCGCCATCGACAACCGCCGCGACGTGGTCGGCCGTCGATTGCCCGGAACCGGCACACGACGGCGACGCCAAACGAACGCCACCGCCGCTGCCCCGTAACACCATCGTCGCGAACGGCGATGACGCAAAAACGCCACCACCGCCGCCTAATCGTCGCCGGCGTGCGACGATGACGCAAACGCCACCGCCGCCGCCCCGAAAACAATCAGAAACCGCCGCCACCACCGCGGCTGCCCTAGCCGACCGGTGGTGCGGCTCTGCGGTGTTCGGACGACCACCACCACCATCGCCGATCGCGGCTTTGGTGGCTGGTGGTGTCGAGACTGAGATCGACCACTGCCACCGAATTGGTGGTGGGTGGTTTACTGTTTTTGGCGAGGAACGACCACCACCGCCGTCGCCGATCGAGGCTTCGGCGGTGTGGTGGTTTGCGATGGACACAGCCACCACCACCGTCGCCAATCGTGGCTTCGGTGGTGGTTTGCGACGAGACCCAAAAAAAAAAAAAAAAAACAGCCACCACCACCGTTGCCAATCGCGGCTTCGGTGGTGGTTCACGGCTTCGCTTCCGGTGGTCCATCGGGGATTCGTCCGGCGATCGGTTCGGCGGTTCGGTCGGTTTATCACCACCGTTCCACCGCCGATTGCCACAAGTCTCGGGATTAATCCAAAAATCAAAATTTTTACCGAAAATTAGATTTTTTTACCAAAAACCAACTTTTATCAAAAAACTAAAACAGATCTGATAAATATACGGAAGTGGCTCTGATACCACTGTCGGGGTTTTTGCGATTCGGATAAAACAGATATAAACGTATAAACGAATAAACGCAGCGGATAAAACAAAACCCGAACAAAGATCCAACCGTAATTTAACAGATACAAATCTATCAAGGGGGTTTTCTCGCGTTTACCTTTAGCGATCCAAACTTTTCTCCGGAAGCTAGTGAGGGATACACCGCTACTGCACCACCGTGAGACTGGCTGCTAGACCGCCTAGGATTTGATCGGAAAACTCTTCCGATGTATGTGTGTGTGTCAACGCCGACAAGAGAGAGAGAGAGAGAGAGAGGGATTTGGGATTCTTGGTGAGAAAGTAATTATGAAATCAGTGTTGTAATTCTATTACCCTAACCCTATATTTATATAGGTAATTATGGTAATCATATTAAGAATCCCAATCCATAAATAACTCTCCATAATAACTTCCTTAATTAACTCAAACTTGTTAATCAAGTAATTATATTTATCTGATAAATAATAAATAAACAATTCATTATTTATTCCTTTCTCTCTATTAAATAATTAAACTTAATTAATTATTTCCACACGATAAATCCAATAGGTCTCGGGTTGGGTGTGTAGCAGTGTGACCCACTAGTGTCTTATAACATTGGACATAGTGATCCTAATTACTGTCTTGCACATAATCCTTTCAGTTTTCACGAAAGCCGATCGAGCGGCGATGGTGGTGGCTGTGGTTGCTGCTGTCGTCGCACCCACGGCGGCGGTGGTGGCGTTAAGCGGCTGCCGTCGTTGGTGGTTTAGCGGTGGCGGAGGCGTGGTTTTAATTTCACCGGAATAAGCGGCGGCGATGGCGGCAATCGCTGCTGTCGTCGTCGCGATCGAGATCGACAGCCACGGCGGCGGTCGACGGCTGCCGGTTGGTGGCGTCGGCTGTTGCCGGTTGTTCTCGATTGGGCGGCGATGGTGACGTTCGTCGTCGTCCTCGCCGGTGGAAACAAACCATTGTTCGATGGTCACGATTAGTTGATTGATTGATTAACGAGATCATAACCAATATGTTTTTCGATAAGTTTTGTAAACGGGTCCCGTGCGAGATTCGTTTTCAGATAAGGTCTAGAATTAAGAATCGTTTTTACCAGATAGGTTAAAACGGTTCAAAGGTTAATTTAATTTTAAGTTTCCAAAATTAAATGTTAGTTTTATAATTATCTAATTGCGTTTAATTATTTAATTATATAGAGTCATAGCTAAACCCTTTTTAGACCCGTGGTTGTGTTTTATTTATCCGTTCGTTTAATTGTTGGGAGGCCTGCGTGCCATTTACAACCCTTTTGTAATTTTAATTATTCTGTTAGACTAGTTGGGAGGCCTGCGTGCCATTCAAAACCCATTTGTAATAGTTAATTACATCGAGACGGAGACAAGACGACGGCCATGGATCTCGGAGCCAGTGGGAGTGCCAGAAGTTGAAGACTTTTGTCACTTAGGGTTGAGACCGTTGTTTTGTGTTGGCTCACAAAACAACATTAGTTTAAGGGTTTAAGCTATGACTGTGCCTTTTATATTTAAATTGCGTGGTTGTTTAATTTACGTAATTGTTATTAAATATAAATTGCCCTTTTTGAACGGATTGTTTAAAAATTAAAAGGATACAAATACAGTTAGTGTTTGGATCCAGTTTTTCAAAGTTTTTTTTTTTGAAAGGAAACTGGCAATTTAGACCCTTGTTAAAATCATAGATTAGTAAGTGCAACCCACTTTAGGGGCACTTCCGGTGTAAGGTACATAGGGCGTTGTAAGTGCACACACTATGAACGCCCGTGTTCAAACCGAAACTGGAAGGTGATAAAACTCTGCGAATTATCTCCGGGTGGTACCGGCCAGAGTTTGTCCAGGTCCCGGGTGGTGCAATCTATTTTGGTAATTATTTATTCACTGGGTGGTACCAGGCCAAAATGCACTAGAGGGACTAAATATGCACGGATTATTAATATCCGATGTCCCGACGATCTAGAAGTCGTATTTTCAGATAGGAATACGATTGGTATAGTGTTACCTACCATAGATCGCATGAGTCGGTTTGACATGATCACATGCTTCCCGACACATGTGAAATATGGATTCTAGTCTAATAAATTTATTCTAAGGGTAATAATTTATTAGAATTATATATAATTATAAACTAAATTGGAATTTATATTCTTATGTAGATGTCTCCAATTAGCATTCCGTTTTATTCACCTGAGGAATCACTTCGCCTTATTACGGGCAAGTGGAAGCTTACGGGCCAGAACTTTCTAGTTTGGAAGTTGCACTTACAGAATGTTTTGAGTGCCCAGGGTAAGCTTTATGTGATCAATAAGCCCATGTCACGACCCAAAAGCAATGCCCCAGAAGAGGAATTTGCTGAATATTTCAGATTCATGGCAGACGAGTCGGATGTAATGTCCATTCTAGTTTTCTCTATGTCACCCGAGTTCACGGGAGACTTAAGAGTGAAATTCTGTCACGAGGTCGTAAGGAATGTAGAAAACCAGTTAGGTTTCTACAAGCACACGGGCAAGCTTTTGATCATGCAAGAGATTCTCTCCCTGAAGCTACAGAAGGGTCAGTCAGTTAAAAACCATCTTGTTGATATGAGAAGGCATTTTAAGTGTTTATCACGTCTGGGGTACAAGATGACTCAGGAGGAGTTAGTGTATCTCATGTTGTTCTCCCTCACAAAGGAAGTTCAGGACACAGCTAGTGCCTACATGAAGGAACCAAAGAACGACGTGGATAAAGTTCATGAAGATATCCTGGCCAGTCTAGAGCCAGTACCCGAACCTGCGAATCTCATGGACACTGATATAATTGATGAGCTGGGAGATCTGAGTTGCCCAGAATGCGGCAGCGAAGATATTTGCGAGCACTCGATGAACATCGACCAGATGGATATCGGTTTACCCGATACTCCAGGTATCTTTATGATAGATTGCTTAATCACTTCTTATGAATCATGGGTAATTGATACAGGCAGTGGTAACCACATTTGTAATCATTTACAGGGATTCACTAGAAGAAAGACTCTGAGGAAGGACCGTTCGAACCTACGAGTTGGCGAAGGCACTCCGTTGATTGCTGAAGCCGTGGGATCTTATAGTCTTAGTTTACCCTCGGGTCTAGTTTTGGAACTGGATAATTGTTATTATATTCCAAATATGATTAAGAATGTATTGTCTTTTGATTTGTTGGTAGACCAAGGCTTTTATTATAAATATTCTTATAAAATGATTTCAGTCTTTAAAGATAATATTTTCTATTTTAAGGCTACACCCGTAGATGGTCTATACACTGTAAATCTTAAAGACAACAATAGTGAAATCTATCATATAAGTAAGAGATCCAAGGATATTGAGGATCAGACTTACCTCTGGCATTGTCGTTTAGGCCATATAAACAAGAAACGCGTTGAACTACTCCTAAAAGGAGGTTTTCTTGGCGATTTCGACTATAAACCTTTTGATAATTGCGAATCCTGTTTATCTGGCAAAATGACAAAGCAACCTTTTAACAGTGAGAATGAAAGGGCTACTGACTTGCTCGAAATAATCCACACAGATGTGTGTGGACCTTTCAGTCATGTAGCAAGAGGAGGATACCGGTACTTCATCACCTTCACTGACGACTTCAGTAGGTATGGTTATGTCTACTTGATGAGACATAAATCTGAAACCTTTGAGAAATTCAAGGAATATCAGAATGAATTACAGAATCTACTTGAGAAGAGGATCAAGTTCTTACGGTCAGATCGAGGTGGCGAATATCTCAGTGATGAGTTTGACAATCATCTGATGAAGTGTGGGATTGTATCCCAACTTACACCTCCGTATACACCTCAGATGAACGGTGTATCAGAAAGGAGAAATCGTACTTTGCTTGACATGGTACGAACGATGATGTGTCATTCTTCGCTGCCAGTATCATTCTGGGGACACGCGCTCGAAACAGCAGCACACATACTGAACAGAGCGCCAACAAAGTCGGTAGAAAAGACTCCATACGAGTTATGGAAGGGTAAGAAACCCAACATATCTTTTCTGAAAATTTGGGGTTGTGAGGTTTACGTCAAACGACCTACCTCAGAAAAACTCAAACCCAAATCCGACAAGTGTTTTTCTTCGTTGGATATCCCAAGACCACCGTGGGATATTATTTCTACAACCCTGAAGAGAACAAAGTGTTTGTTGCTCGAAATGGAAAATTTCTGGAAGAAAAGTTTCTCAGTTTAGAGAACACCAGAAAGGATGTAGATCTACAGATAGTAGACGAAGAAAGCACTACACCAGTTGTTGAGCCAGAAATTCAACATAACAATGTTGAACCTCAATCAGAGCCGATTGAGGAAGTGCAAACACAGGACCTTCGCAGATCCAGCAGGATAAGACAAGAACCAGATAGGTATCTTGGGTTCCTAGTCTCTCAAGATAGCGGAGACTTAAATGAACCAACATCCTATGGAGAAGCTGTGTCAGGCAGTGAGTCTGAACAATGGCAGGAAGCCATGAAGGCCGAGATGCAATCCATGTACGACAACCAAGTCTGGGAGTTGACTGATTTGCCACAACACTGTAAGGCTGTTGGACGCAAATGGGTTTTCAAGAAGAAAACCGACATGGATGGGAACGTACACACCTTCAAAGCCAGACTGGTTGCAAAAGGATTCACGCAAACTCATGGCATTGACTATGATGAAACCTTTTCACCAGTAGCAATGTTGAAGTCAATTAGGATTCTTATGGCCATCTCAGCGTACTTTAATTACGAGATTTGGCAAATGGACGTCAAGACAGCTTTTCTGAATGGAAAGTTAACAGAAGACGTCTATATGGAACAACCAAAAGGGTTTGAAGATCCTAAGAATCCTAATAAGGTGTGTAAGCTACTAAAATCCATTTATGGATTGAAGCAAGCATCTCGAAGCTGGAACTTACACTTTGATGAGCGAATCAAAGAGTTTGGTTTTACTAAAAGTGAGTTCGAGCCATGTGTTTACACTAAGTTCAGTGGGAGCATAGTAACCTTCCTGGTCTTGTATGTAGATGACATACTACTCATAGGAGACGATGTACCAACTTTACAGAGTGTTAAGGAATGGTTAAGTAAACGTTTCCAGATGAAAGACCTTGGAGAGGCCGCTTATATACTAGGTATAAAGATCTACAGAAACAGATCTAAGCGGCTTATCGGACTTAGTCATAGTACATACATTGACAAAGTTCTGAAGAGATTCAGGATGGATGAATCCAAGAAAGGATTCATTCCAATGCAACATGGCATAGTGTTAAGTAAAACACAGTGTCCTGTTTCTAGTGAAGATCAGGACAAGATGAAATCGGTCCCATATGCTTCTGCAATTGGATCGATTATGTATGCCATGCTATGTACTAGGCCCGATGTTGCTTACTCAGTAAGTGTTACGAGCAGATACCAACAGAATCCGGGTGAGCCCCATTGGGTGGCTGTCAAGAACATTCTTAAATATCTGAGAAGAACGAAAGAAATGTTCTTGGTCTTTGGAGGTTCTGAGGATGAAATTAGTATCACAGGATACTCTGACGCTAGTTTCCAGACCGACAGAGATGACTTCAGGTCACAGTCGGGGTATGTCTTTACCCTAAACGGAGGTGCGATCTCATGGAAGAGCTCGAAGCAGGACACAATTGCAGACTCAACTACAGAAGCAGAGTACATTGCAGCATGTGATGCGGCAAAGGAAGCTGTCTGGCTAAGGAATTTTCTATCGGATCTCAGAGTGGTTGCCAGTATCTCGAGACCGATAGATATATTCTGTGATAACTCAGGAGCCGTGGCGCAAGCAAAGGAACCTAGAGAGCATCACAAGTCGAGACACGTGCTCAGAAAGTATCACCTCATCCGAGAGATCATTGGAAGAGGAGATGTGAGAATATGCAAGATTCCAACAGAAGACAATGTCGCAGATCCGCTGACAAAGCCACTAGCAAGGGCAAAGCATGAGGCACATGCGAATTCCATTGGGATGCAGTACCTGGAAGCCAGTAGCTAGTACTTAGTTTTTAATTATTACTATAGTCTAATTTAGAAACGATGTAATCATGTAAAGTTTTTATTTCACAGTGTGTTGGAAATAAATGGAGGTTTTATTTTCATGATTGTTCTAAATTAACTATTTTTTGCATATTTAACGTATCCATGATTTTACAAAGTTTTGTATGAAATCTAAATTTCCGTAGCCACTTATTGAAATGGGAATTTCAATAGGGAGTTTAACGCTATTATAAATACTTGATGATTTATTCAAAGTAGAGAATAAAAGCAGAAGTGATGTGACCAAGTATTTATAGATACTCATCAGAGTGTTTGGGTATTGGAAGTGACCAGTAATCAAGTCTGCTTCATGGAGCCTCAGTCATAAGCACTGACTTGATAGGTTGTCCTTAGACCTGAGATACTTGGTTTGGGAACACGAGGACCACTGTACTCTTAGCACGTACTAACGCTGCACCGTAACTGGGTGGCCATACGGGACGTGACTAGATGCAGCGGAAGCCGTGGATCCAAATGCAAGTAGTCAAGAAGGGATTTGCACCTCTTTCAAAAGAGAGATATTTCCGGGCCCCTTGACGATTAAGATTGGCAGAAAACGCGTGGCCACGCTCGGATAGAATAACAGGGGTTATTTAGTAATATCCGTTACTGCAGGCAATCGAAATCAGAGTCAAGAAATACTTGTTTTTAAGAAATGAATCCTCCACTCCATGTCTTAAATCACTTTAGAAATATCGTGTGCAAAAGGAATGAACCTGTGTACAAATTCAAGCGTGAATTGTATCTCTGGATATAAGGGACCTCCTTAGGCTAATGGTAACAGTACAGTTACTAGTCTGGCACAAGTGGGAGTCTGTTAGGATTATGTGCAAGATAGTAACAGGGTTTACCGTATCCAATGTTATAAGACACTAGTGGGTCACACTGCTACACACCCAATTAGAGATCAAGTGGTTTGATGGAATAATTAATTAGTCTAAATTAATTATTGAGTGAGAAATAAATAATAAATAGTCATTTATTATTTAGTTATATAAAATATCAGTTGGAATATTTTATAGGATTAATTAATAGTGAATTAATTAATTAAAAGGGTTAAGTTATTTAATTAATGGTTTATTAATTAAATAAAGAGTTTAAGCTTGATTAAATAACCTTAACGGGCTTTTAATCAAACAGGCTTTCTTTATTGGGTATTGCCATATTTAGTTTTATAAATATGGTAAACCCTGGTCAGTTTATTCATTCAATAATCTTAGCTGAAAAGAAAACCCCAGAGAAAAACAAAAACCCTCCTCTCACTCTCTCTCCATCGATTTCTAGAAGAAACCCGAGGTGGTCTAGCAACCGATTTCACGGTGGTGCAGTAGTGGTGTAATCCCGCCAGCAGTCCAGTTTCGTTCACCGATAAACAAACAACGAGGTAATTTTTCGTAACCCTCTTTTGTATCTGTATGCGTTTAGGATTGGATCCTTGATTGGGAATTAGGTTTTTTGTTTCCGCTGTGCATGTTTTATAGCCTGTAATTCCCAACAGTACCTACCATAGTCACCCAAGTTACTACCGACCTTGTTGCCAATAGAAGAAATAAGGAAGTTATAGTATCCATCGAATGGAAAGAATGTAATAAAATAAAGTAGAGCACCAGTCAGAAGAGACAACTCAAGGTCATTCAGATAAAAGTCGAAAAGAAGTCAGAAATTTTGGAGTAAAGACCCATGAGTCAAGACAGTATATGGACTCTCATCCAAAATGTAATAGCTACAACTGCAATCACGCAGGAGCTTGTATTTTGGGTACCAAGGACAATCTAGTCGGTTACACTACTCGTTACTATAGAAAGGAAAGGAAGGTCAGAAGGACCGGAAAGGGTGCTAAGAGTACGGAACCCTAAACCACTCTAAAGATAGGTATTCCACGCTGAATAAAGGCTTGAGCAGCACCAAGAGGACGAACAAAGCTACATAAGCCAATCAAGTAAATTAAGGACGCAAGGCTCAAGGAAGGGCATTCGCAATTGGAACTAAAGAGGTTCACCAAGATCTAGCATAACGATAGGCATAAAAATGCAGAGTCATTTAAGGAAGGAGAGCGTTGCATATTTAGCACCCATTGTAGATAAGGAAGTAAAAGAGAAACGAATTCAGGACTTTCCAGTTGTAAGAGATTATCCAGAAGTGTTCCAGGAGGAGTTACCCGAACTACCTCTGCATAGGCAGGTGGAGTTCCATATCGATCTAGTCCCAGGAGTGGCCCCTATAACAAAGTCACCGTCTAGTCCGGCGCCATCAAAAGTGCAGAAATTGTCGAATCATCTTCAAGAGTTGCTTGATAAGGGATTCATCCGACCCAGCTCTTCACCCTGGGGAGCCCCGGTCTTGTTCGTCAAAAAGGAGGACGGATCCTTTAGGGTGTGTATAGATTATAGGGAGCTGAACAAGATCACTATCAAGAATCGTTGCCTTCTTCCACGCATGGATGATCTGTTTGACCAATTGCAAGGGGCTACTTACTTTTCCAAGATTGACCTTCGATCCGGATACCATCAGATGAGAGTGCGAGAGGAAGATATCGCCAAGACAGCGTTTAGAATGCGGTGTGGTCATTACGAGTTCTTGGTCATGCCATTTGGTTTGACTAACGCTCTAGCAGTGTTCATAGACCTGATGAACAGAATCTGCTGACCGTACCAGGATAAGTTTGTGATTGTCTTCATAGACGACATCCTAATCTACTTGCGAAACAAGGAGGAGCATGAGCAGCATTTAAGGTTAATGATGGAATTGCTCAAAACCGAAGACCTCTACGCAAAATTTTCCAAAAACGAGTTTTGGATTCGTGAAGTACACTTTCTGGGCCATGTAGTGAACAAGGAAGGAATCCATGTCGACCCCGCGAAGATTGAGGCCATAAAGAAATGGGAAGCTCCGAAGACGCCAACAGAAATCCGACAATTTCTGGGCTTCGTAGGCTATTATCGGCGATTTATCGCAAATTTTTCCAAGATTGCACAACCCCTGACGATGTTGACGCAGAAGGACAGGAAGTTTGTTTGGGGAGAAAAACAAGAGGAAGCATTTCAGTTACTCAAGCATAAGTTGTGCAATGCACCCATAGTGACATTATCTGAAGGAACGGACAACTTCGTGGTATATTGCGATGCTTCGCATCAGGGCTTAGGATGTGTTTTGATGCAAAATGAGAAAGTCATCGCCTACGCGTCTAGACAGCTAAAGATCCACGAAAAGAATTACACCACTCACGATCTAGAACTCGGAGCTGTGGTGTTTGCACTTAAAATCTGGAGGCATTACCTCTATGGTACAAAGTGCACGATCTTTACAGATCACAAAAGCCTTCAGCACATTCTCGACCAGAAAATGTTGAACATGAGGCAAAGAAGATGGGTAGAACTGCTCAACGACTATGACTGTGAGATAAAGTATCACCCAGGAAAGGCGAATGTGGTAGCTGATGCGCTGAGCAGGAAAGAAAGGGTGAAGCCTACGAGAGCACGAGCCATGGGAGTGTTAGTACAAACCAGTTTGAAAAGTCAAATACTCGAAGCCCAAGGAGAAGCTTTGAAGGCAGAGAACCTGAAGAAGGAGACCCTTCACCAGGTGGAAAAGGAGTTTGAGGTGAAAGCGGATGGAGTACGTTAATTTAAGGACAGAGTATGGATACCAAAGGTCGATCAGTTAAGATCAACAATCATGGATGAAGCTCACCAAACAAAGTACTCAGTACATCCAGGAGCCGACAAGATGTACAAGGGATTAAAGGAACATTACTGGTGGCCCGGAATGAAAAAGGATATAGCCCAGTATGCGAGTAAGTGCATGACTTGTGCTAGGATCAAAGCAGAACATCAGAAGCTATCCGGACTCTTACAAAAGCCGGAAATTCCAAAATGGAAGTGGGAGCAGATATCAATGAATTTTGTGACCAAATTACCCAAGACCAAGAAGGGTCATGATTCAATATGGGTAATTGTGAACCGACTCACGAAATCTGCACATTTCTTGCCAATAAGAGAGAGTTATAGCATTGATCGACTCGCGCAACTGTATGTCAATGAGATAGTTATGCGTCATGGAGTACCAATCTCAATCATCTCCGATAGAGACAGCAGATTCACTTCGCGATTTTGGCAGTCGCTGCAGGCAACATTAGGTACTAGCATGGATTTGAACACTGCTTACCACCCTCAGACCGACGGACAAACCCAGAGAACCATCCAAACGTTGGAGGATATGCTGCGTGCTTGTGTGTTGGAAGTTGGAGGTAGTTGGGACGACCACCTACCCTTAGTCGAATTTTCCTACAACCATAACTATCACACCAGCATCCAATGCGCTCCGTATGAAGCCTTGTATGGACGCAAGTGTATATCACCACTTAATTGGTTGGAAGTGGAAGATAGCCGACTGATCAGACCAGATATTGTTCAAGAAACAACTGATAAGATCAAGATGATCCGAGAAAAGCTTAAGACAGCCAGAGATCGTCAAAAGAGCCATGCTGACAACCGCAGAAAACCACTCGATTTCCAGATTGGTGACAAGGTACTGCTGAAGGTATCACCGCGGAAAGGATTGTTCCGCTTTGGGAAAGTTGGAGAACTGAGCCCTCGATTTATTGGTCATTACTAGATATTGGAAAGAATTGGACCGGTCGCTTACAAACTCAATCTACCACCAGAACTCAGTGATATTCATGACACCTTCCATGCTTCCAATTTAAAGAAATGCCTATCGGAGGAAACATTGGTCTTACCATTGGGGGAAATGCAATTTAACGATCAACTACGCATTATAGAAGAGCCAATAGAAATCCTTGATCAAAAGATCAAGTAGTTAAGGCGAAGTAAGATACCGATCATCAAGGTCCATCGGAATTCGAAACATGGACCTGAGTTTACCTGGGAGCACGAAGCTTTGATGAAAAGCAAATACCCTCACCTATTCATGGAAGAGCCCTCGATGTGTGGCAAACAGTAAATTTCGGGACGAAATTTCTTTTAACAGGGGGTAAATGTGACAACCGACCAAATTTGGCTCTTTGGTTAGCAGTTCGTAAGAGCACTCACTGAAGTTTAATGTAATAGAAACCAAGTTCTATATTTATATAGAAAGAAATAGGTTTGGTTTTGCGAAAATTTATGGAATAGAACTTAGAAATTCCGAAAGATCGCCCGAAAAAGCCGTTTTAGTCCGTAAGTGCTCGAAAAACTTATATAATGCCGAACCGACCTAACTAAAGCCAAAATTATTTAAATTTTCATATTTCAAGATGTTTTTATAAAAACATTTCAAAAGTTTCAAAACTAGAATATAAGCTGAACAAAATCGCTTCTTTCGGAAAAACCTTCGCGAACCTAAAAACCAAACGCGATTGCACTTCTACTGATTTGGGGCTAGACTTTAAAAAAAATGTGTGGGCTTGGGCTTGTGGACCCCATATGGCTGGCCCCTAACCCTCTCCCCTCTCTTCACCATATAAATTCTTTCCTTCTCCCACACACCTCATTTTTACACTTTCAAAATTTGAAAACCATCCATTTTCTCTCCCTTTTTCTTCCTCATATCAATTTTAAGAATCCAGCAGCAAATTTGACCCAAAATCGAAATTTTTGGAAGTTTAAATCAAGGTTCAAATGCTCTATTAGTTTATCCATCAAGGTAAGTAACAATCTTTACAATGTAGCTTCAATTTCTAGCACTATAGTGCCTTTTATGCAAGATTTTTGTGTTCAAACCTCATTTTATGATGGATTGATGTTCTTGATGTTTGGAAATGAGGATAAACACCATGGATGATTCAAATATCCATTAGAAGGTGAAAATCCCATGAATTTCCTCTATAGACACAAGAAAAGGGTGAAAAACCCCAATTTTGGTGTTTTTTATTCATTTTAGAAGCTGGAAGTTTTTGGATAATTGCATGCAAGAATCATCTTGATTTGGATGTAAAATATTGTTTGTTACATGTTATTGGATGTGGTATTGAGTGTGAAATCAAAGAAACCCCAAATTTTGATGATTTGCATGTTTTATAAGTCAGAAATTTGAGTTTTGTTTGAGGACAGAATCCGGACAGATTTCACATGTGTGTTTGGACGACCCAAAAGGGATTCATATGAACTTGTTTTCTTCTACATTTTTGACAAATAAATATTTTGTGAGTTAGGGTTCAAACCCCACTGGAATCGTTTTAAAATGTTAAGTATAGCCCCCTCATTTATGCCAAAACTTTTTGTTGTGCAACAGCTCCGGGTAAAAATCTTAAGTCAACTTGTAGCATGCATATCTCCTTGATAACTTATTCAAAATGCATGATTTTTGATTCTAAGTTCAAGTTCAATGTGTTAGCTTTTCAAAGAACCTGGAATCACTTGATTTGGTGGGTTTTTGAGTGCTCAACCAATGAAAATAAATTCGTGTTGCAATCTGTCCAGAGATGGCAGATTCACATACATGGATTAAAGAGGTCATATCTCACTCATAAATCATCAAATTCGAGTGAAATTTGGTTCATTAGTTAGGTATGCATGTTAGCTTGAAAACCCCTTTTGAAATTTAAGATTTGGAGTGGTGATAAACTCTTTATGAAACAAACACTACTGACATGTACTATCAAAAGTGAGTTGTGCACACTGAATTTGCAAAAATTCTTTAGATATGCTAAACACCTCTAAAAATTATGAAATTTGGTGGAAATGTTGATAACATCACTAATTTCAGTAGGTAAAAGTTTTGGAACTTAAACCTTTTTGGAGCATAGCTAAAAAGTGACCTTTTTCCACTCTCACAAAACTCACAGAATCTGAATATTTTCAAAATTTAAACTTTTAGTTTCAAGGCCTTACAACCATTAAAGGTGTTATAAAACTTATATTAAAATAATTTTTAGACTATGGTTGGCTACCTAAATTAAATATGGGCATTATATATATATAAGAATGTCGGAATTGGACTTAATTAGGGTTTTGAACCGATACTTTGGGACTTATTTTACCTATGGATTATCTAGGACATTCGTAGGCTCGGGACTAGGAATTCGGATTTTCGCGTTAATCGCTAAGCTACTCAAGGTGAGTATTCACGGCCCCTATTTTACTGTTTTATACATTTTGGGGTGAAAAGCATGTTGTTGATGAAAAATGATATGAGTTATGCTTTTGAGCAAGTGATTATGCAAATTATGATATGTATTGAGTAAAATTCCCCTTAGAATATACACTACTATTAACTCGTTAGGAGCCTATGACTTAGTGGATAGCGCTATTTGGTAATGAGACCCACCCTACTGACTGACGAGTAGAGGGTGCACTATTTCAGACTTCGACTGACCGCTGAGGTAGTCGTTGAGGTATGTTCTACACAGTTGGAGGGAGTTCCACCACAGTGTAGTTCATAGGAGCGTTATATCCTACGTGGTTCGCGACCTCCTCTGGGGTATAACGTTGGGGTGAAATGGTTTGTAGTGGCTCAATCTTACATATCTTATGCATAAATGATATTTTAGACATGGTTGATGTCAAAAGTTTTATACGATAAAAGTCTGCATGTAAAACTTTTTGTGCATATGAAAACCTGTGAACTCACCAACTCTCATAGTTGACGCTTGTTTTAACATGCTTTTCAGGAAATCAGAAGGTTTATGAAAAAGCTTAGTTTGCGCGTTTGTTGGCATCATTCAAGACATTATTTATTTTGTTATGTCTGTAATTTCAAAATTCCGTTGGTTGTAATACATTTTAAATTTTAAACTTTGAATATTTTGGTGTGAATGAATGATGTTACTTATCTCCTATCGCACTGAAATCCGAACTGTTGCACCTCGCGATTCCGCTTTAGCGGGGTGTTACATCACTGCTCCCATAGTAATTGCACCTGATTGGACAAGCCCCTTTCAAATTATGTGTGATGCCAGTGATTGGGCAGTTGGTGCTGTTTTAGGCCAAAAGAAAGGAAAGATTTTTCACTCAATACATTATGCTAGTAAGACACTCAATGATGCCCAAATCAATTACACCACCACTGAAAAGGAATTATTAGCTGTGGTTTTTGCTTTTGAAAAATTTAGAGCATATTTAATGGGTGCCAAGGTAATTGTTCATACCGATCATGCAGCCATCAAGTATCTCATTTCTAATAAAAGATGCAAAACCTAGGCTAATAAGGTAGGTCTTGTTACTTCAAGAGTTTGATTTGGAGATCATTGACAGGAAAGGTGTGAACAACCAAGTGGCTGATCACTTGTCCAGGTTAGAAAAGCCAGAGGAAGCTCAACAAGGGAGTGAGATCTGTGAAGTATTTCCTGATGAGAGGATATTAGCTGTGAACCATTTTTCTGTACCCTGGTTTGCAGACATTGTAAATTACTTAGCTTGTGAGATTATTCCTAAGGAATTTAACAAATACCAAAGGAAAAAGCTCATTTTTGACTGTAAAAAGTATTTGTGGGACGATCCTTATTTGTTTAAAATTTGTGCAGATCAAATAATCATAAGGTGCATTCCAAAGGAAGAGGTGACATCAATCATACATCACTGCCACTCAGGACCTTGTGGAGGTCATTTTGGAGGACAGAGGACAACATCCAAGATTTTACAATCTGGATTTTACAATCTGCATTTTACTGGCCCACATTGCATAAGGATTGTCATGATTTTGTAAAAAGATGCAATGAATGTCAGAGAAGTGGAAACATTTCTCGGAGGAACGAAATGCCCCTCAATGGGATTCTAGAAATAGAACTTTTTGATGTGTGGGGCATTGACTTCATGGGACCATTTCCCAACTCCAACAATTGCACCTACATATTGGTGGCTGTAGACTACGTGTCTAAATGGGTGGAAGCTATGGCTTGCCACTCTAATGATGCTAAGACTGTTGTTAAGTTCCTACACAAGCACATATTCACCAGATTTGGTACACCACGTGCCTTGATCAGTGATGAAGGCACACATTTCATTAACAACCTGCTCGAGGAATTGTTGAGTAAGTACAACATTCAGCACAGGGTGGCCACTGCTTACCACCCTCAAACCAATGGTTTGGCTGAACTGTCAAATAGGGAAATTAAAGGCATTTTGGCCAAAGTAGTCAAACCACACCGAAAGGATTGGGCCTCCAAACTGGATGATGCCCTGTGGGCCTACCGGACTGCATACAAAACCCCTATAGGTAAATCCCCATTTAGGTTGGTTTTTGGAAAAGCCTGTCATCTGCCTGTTGAGTTAGAACACAAGGCCTATTGGGCCATCAAGGAACTCAACATGAGTCTGGATGAAGCTGGTAAAAAGAGGATTTTTCAGTTGAGTGAGATGGAAGAACATAGGAATGCCTCCTATGAGAATGCCAAGTTGTATAAGGAAAACACCAAGAGATGGCATGATAAGAAAATCCTTCCAAAAGAGTTTACTGAAGGCCAGAAAGTTTTATTGTTTAATTCTAGGTTGAAGTTATTCCCTAAAAAATTAAACTCTAGGTGGACTGGGCCTTTCACGATTGCAAAAGTGTATCCTTACGGTGTAGTGGACCTAATTGACCCAGAAAGGGGAACCACTTTCAAAGTAAACGGACAACGGGTAAAACCCTTTCTTGAACCAACTGAAAACCCACGACAACCTGACATGGTTGTTGAGACTGAAGAAAACCAAATCTGATTCTCGGGTCTAAAAACCCACAAGTTTGTGTAAATATTTTTTTCGTTTTATCTTATTAGTTTTTAGCACTCTTATTTTATTAATGGTAGCTAATTAAAATTTAGATCCTTCACCAACAAAGAAAAACACAAAAATATCTAATATAATTTTCTCATTTTTTGTACTCATATTTTATTAATAGTAATTAGTTAAAATTAGGTTCTTTTCACTTAAATGAAAACACAAAAATATGCTAGTCTTTTATAAGTATTAGTCTTCTTATCTTGTAAATAATAATAGCTAGTTAAATTAAAAATTGGGTAAAGAAAGTAAAATACCTCATATGGCCCAATTGTGATTTAAACTGATATTATTTTGTATCTTCCAAATTGCAGATGACATCACCCTACCAAACTACTCTTCTGCATGCTTTCTTTCTCGTCGCCGGTTTTATCAGAAGAAGAATAGAGAAGATAAATAAATAAAAAAATTTTATCAATCCCCTAAATTAGTCTGACACCCATGTATCTCCTCTTCCTCCTTCCCAACGAGATCAACCTTTCCCCTTCTCTTTTCTGTCGCCGGAAAACAAACACACGCCACCCTCACCGCCGAATTCAAACACCATCTCCCACATCCCTTATCTCCAACTTGCTCAACAAGTTAAACTCACCCTTTATAATCTCCATCTTCTCCAGAGCAGATTACAAAAAACCCCAAAACCCTAGAATTTCGACTTTAATGGCTTCAAAGAAATCGAGAGAAAATCCGAATCGAGAGAACTCCGGCGAACAATCCACCCCTTCCCAATCATTCACCACCCACCGAGTACCTTTCGGTACACCCTCACCACCGCCGGCGGACCCCTCGCAACCACCACCCTCCGCCGCTGCTGTACCAAACCAGAACCAACCGCCGGTCAACACGCAACCGCCGGCCACCACCATCTCGAGCCCTAGCCGAAGAAAACGACCGGCTCCTCACAACCCCGTACCCCCACAGCAGCGACGCCTCACGCGTAACAGCCAGCGATTGCAAACGAGACCGATGGCGGAATCCGAAGGATCAGCAATCTCGTTATCAGACACGTCCGATTCAGGCCATGTTGCTACTACTGAAGCCACTGCAACCTCCACGGCACTGGATGCACTCGCAAACGCCGCGGAAGGTGTCGAGCGAACTCGCCTTCCGGTGTTTCTTATCTCAGGTATATCGACATCTACAATTACGGTAACCCGAAAAACTTCCCCATCGATCTCAAAAGCGGGTCCGGCTTCGTCAAGCTGACCCCTTACGAGTGAGGAATTGGCCACAGCCGACATCCTTGGCATCACAAAAAGAGTATCACGTTGGGAAGTGTCCCATCTCGATTTGCCGAGATTTTCGGTCCGGATAGAGCTTCAAAGGAAACCACATCGCATATAAGTGAGAACCTCACGGCCTCTCATGGGTTTAACTTAAACGATATACCCGATACCCACCCCGAAAACCAAACCCAAAACCCATTTAAAAAACCCGAAATTCCACGGATTGAAATCCGTTTACCCGAACCCCTACCCAACAAGCCCAAAGCTATTTTTACCCAAGCCCAAACACCCCCCACAGTTAGCCCAAAATTCAGCCCATAAACATACCTCAACCCAAAACAACCACCACTGTCACAATACCAGAGGAAACCGATTTGGGGCAACATGAATTTGATTTTCTTGATGAGATTGATGAGCTTCTGGGTACCGACACACGACCACCGAAAAAACACGCTCAAATGATGCCAAAGAGGGATAAAGCTGTAAAGCCGGGAGCGGATAAACCTCCGGCGCAACAACCACCATTCCGAAGGTTCACATGGTCCGAGAAAGCAAAAGGAATCTCCGGAGTGGAGGCCGAACCCGAGCCGGTAGTTCGAAAACCGGGCGGGGTGAGAATCCGAGACCTTGACGATATCCAAGATGAGCCGCCTACGCACCCGGAACAGACCCGGACAGCCCCGGAAAAGACCCGGGCAGCCTCGGAAAAGACCCGGACAGCCCAGGAAAAGACCCGGACAGCCCCCAATCTGCGGACCTCACGCAAGACCACGACCACTTCCAAGGGAAAAGGTTATCCGGTTTCACTCCTTGCCGATTATGATTTGCTTAGTTATGATGAGGCCCGGGAGGTGTATTACCAATACGCCTCCAAAGATGTCATTCCTCCCAAGCGTTTTCAAAAACCCGTCATCGATAAAAATCCCATTCTACGGGATGTCGTTGATACCTTCAATTGGGAAAAAGTGTGTGCTGTTCCCCCGAAAGTCAACATAGGATGGCTCCGTGCCTTTTATAACGAGGCCGCGGTTGATTCGGACTACCAAATTTTTGTGCGAGGGACACTTATAGACTGGTCACCGGAGGCTTTTAATGCCTTACTTGAGGTAGACCCTCCTCCGGTATCCGAATTCGAGACCTTATGGGAAAGTTGCTCGAAAGAACAATTTGCAACTATTCTTGACACCATACGTATTGACGGGGCAAAATGGGATTTCGAGGGTCAAAGGCGTATTTTAGAGGGTCGGTACCTCAAACCGGAGGTAAATGTTTGGTTTTATTTTATAAGGCAAACACTTCACCCGACGAGTCACGATACAAACCTATGTTTAGAGAGAGTGTTCTTGCTTTATTGTATCGTCGCGAAAAAACCCTTCAATGTGGGAAAATTAATTAGTACGTCCATTCGAGCTTGTTTGGATAGAGGATGGGGTAAGATGGTTTTTGCGGGGTACATTCATAACCTTTTGTTGGCGGCTAAAGTCCCGATTCTTGACTCCGACCCATATCTCGCGGAAAAGGTGGTGATAGACCAAAAGGCCTTTGATAGGATAACGAAATACTATACCCGCAAATCTGTAGATATGTCGAATGCAAGTTTGGAGGCCATGAAAACTATGTTTAAGGAGATCGTGGCGGCCCGGTTTAGCGAGATGATAAAACCACTTAAAGAGAAAAACCGAAAGCGGAAGAAGATGATAGAAGATATAAAAAAGAAGGTGAAAAGCTTAAAGAAGGAGAAAAAGAGGAAGGAGCGAGTGGAAAAGCTACGGGCCGAGGTGGAAAAAGCATACGAGATGGGAAGATCCGGAAAGCCGTTGACTGATCCGGCCGTTTCCAAAGTGGTGGTGGATAGCTCGTCATCGTCACCTACTCTATCCGAGTAGGCCGGGTTCATTTATCGAAACACCCTTTTTAATTTCAGTTTTGTATATAAGTTTACTTTATTTTGGAAATTTAAGTTATGTAATTAGTTATACATCCCTTGTACAAATTTTTGGGATTATTTGCTGTTTTAAAACACTGTTTGCACACACGGTTTTACCAAAAATAGGGCAGCCCCCTTTTCGTTATTTGGGCAGATTTCGGCCAAGTCCAAACGAGGCCTACGACTTGTTTTTGGACCATTTTCATGCTCTCAAAACAGGGACAGCCCCTAAAATGTCTTCTACGCGTCAAAATAGTGGTGCACCACACATAGAGGCAATCCCTCTATTGGTTGTTGATAGCTAGACGCGACTTGTATCCATTCGGTGAATTTCCATGCATCAATGAGTGTAAGGTTTAAGTTGCGAAAAGAGGCAATCCCTCTCTTTAGTTCACCTTGGTTCTATCGAAAAATTGTTGAATAGAAGTCATTTATGCAACATGATGCTGTTTTTGCTTTTATTATTCATGCCTTGCGGCTGTTGGGACCACGCCGTGTGTCACTCGACACACGGCTGTTTGGTGCTTTTCTGTTGGACCACGGCAGCAGATAGATTGACCGAAAGGTCGTTGGTTTTCACTTGATAGCTTGCCCGGTGTTCCTTGTTGTTTGTTTGGTAATCCGCGTTGCATTTTAGTCTTGTTTTCGCATTTTTTTGCGCTTTGTTTACTGTTTTGGGGCTGTTGTGTGCTTCTCTGTTAGCCACGGCAGCAGCAAGGAAAGACCGAAATGGTCTTTGGTTCGCTAGGTTTCCTTGTTTACTTCTTGTTCCGTGTTTAAAAGCCCGTTTTGAGTCTTAATCCCGGATTTGCATCCACTTAGCTACAAATTCTGTTTTGAGTAACTTACTGAATGGCACTTGCGGTCTTGGTATGTCATGTTTATATAGGTCATGTCTTAGTCCACTTTGGTAACCAAAAAGTTGCCACATTTTCGGACCTTTGCTGAATTTTAGGTACGTTTAGGAACCTTGTAGCTTGAGTCATTTTGGGAACTGATTTTTATGAGTTGTGATACATCTAATTATCATGTGTGCACTGAAAACAAAATAAAACGGGAAGTTGGGACCTTGTTTATGCATAACTGCTTTCATAGCCACAATAACCTCGCGTTTGCCAATTTTTGATCAAATGTCCATCTTTCTTCCAAACTTGATTTTTTATGCATCGAGGACATTGCAACCATCATGTTTGAGGATGGGAGAATGTCCATTTGGAGACTCACTACATCACGAAAAACAAACGCACTTAGACCACCACTCCTATTCAAAGAACATAGTTCTAAAGTCTAAGTGCATTAAAGAGTGTCAATGCACACCAAAAATACCTCAATATGAGATGCATAGTAGGAAAATTGTACTATGGAGAGATAAAAAGAAAGATGAGGTAGAAAGCTTTGAAAAAAATCACTCAAAGAAAAGCTTTGGTTTTTGAAAGATGGGAAGTTGGTTTTCAATTTCTTAGGATGGCAAACTTTGTAATGATTTTGGTAAAACGCAAGTTTATGAAGGGCTATGGAAATCAAAAGTGCGTGATCTTCGGAACAACTTTACCGGCACGAAAATTAAGAAAAATGCACACTTTGGTAATTTGGTAAGCCAACTCATAGTTTTTTAGGATTTTGGTAACAAAATTTGAGTCTTTGTTTCGTCTTTTTCTCGTTGTTTGGGGACAAACAACAGTTTAAGTTTGAGGATGTGATAGGTGTTATTCTTAACCCCTAGTTTGTGTCTTTTCGTTACGATTTTACACCACTTTAATTGCCCACCGTGTCGTTTTAACGTCTTTTGTTCCGGTTCTTGTAAATATTAGTTTCACGCCTAGTTCACTTTAATTACGCTTAAATTGCTTTTATTATGGTATTGATTTCGTGCATGATCAGATTTTGCAGAAATGGCCCGAGTGCTTCAGCAGATGCTATAGGAGGTCAGTAGCAGTCCCGCAGTACCGAGAGCTGCTGATTTTTGTTCCCTCCTCAAATTTGGGCCGACTTTTTGGGCCAAAGCTTATGGGCCGAATTTCTGGACTTGGAAGCCCATCCCCTTTGCTGATCCCTTTTGAAGACTTGGTCCCTAAGCTTTATTTTGGCTATAAATATGCATTTTGGTTTTCATTTGTAAATTACACCATGAAGTTTTAAGTTAGTTGCTAAACTTCATTTTCCATTTCCATATTAGTAGTTCTTAGTGTGGTTAGCACTTGGAAGTATTTTGTAAGTTAGATTATGCTTAGATTCCTACCGGTTTCTTAGCATCGTCTCACTTGTTACGTTTTGGTATAAATGTTACTATCGAAGTGTTCCTTAGTTACGTTTTGTTCGCAAGTTACCGGGTATTATTCCGTTCTTTATTCCTTACGTTATTCTCATCTTTTCAATGTTCGTCAAGTGTTAGTTATAAAGTTTCGATTTTCATAATTCACGATATTTTACCGTTACCCGATTTTTCAACGTTATAAGCAAAACTTTCGGTTTTTATAAATTAGAAAATCTTGGGTTCTTGAAAAATAATCTTTCTATATTTTCAAAGTTATCATCTTGTATGAGTTCGTCGTGTCGATTTATAGGTTCGAAATTTGCACGGCAAGTAACAGTTTACAACTTTTATTCGAAGCTTGTCTAACAAGCTAGTACTTTTTAAAGACTTTGCAAGACTTCCATGGCAAGTTTGATCTTTATCTATGCTTTCCTTGCAAGCTTCTCTACCTTTATAATTAAATAATTAACTGTTTGCTTTCATCGGAAGTTTCGTATTTCACTATTTAATTATTATCTGTTCTGCTCTACTTGGAATTTATTACACCCTGTTTCTCTCGTTGAATTTATTTTCAACGTTGCAGAACGTATTGTGTAATACTTACCAATTCATTTACGTTTCTTATTATTGAAATTCCATTTAATATTCAACATTTCTATTGGTCATCATTCCAGTGTTTAATTATTCGCACTTTAAATTCCTGCAATTCTACTGGTCTCTTTCCAGTATTTACATTACTGTTCTTTTACTGGTCATCTTATCCAGTGTTTACTTTTTCAGTTATTTCCCTTACAGCAATTTACTTGCTTTTGATATATTGGAGTTATATACACTCTGTTTCTCTCATCGAAGAGAACGTATTGTGTATTAACTACCAATCTGCTTTAATTTCAGCAATTTACTTTCTCGCATCTTTATTGGTCAATATCCAGTGTTTACATTACAGTTATTTAAATATTTCGCAAGAAAAATCCAAGCCATGATGGGCTAATTTCCTTGGCTTGGGGTGTGAGGAAATGTTGAGATCATTCTCGGTGTAAAAGAATTATCTTGTGCTTTAATTGTTGTACTCTAACTGTTTGTTGCAGGTATTTAGCGTTTCATTGAAGATTGTACCAAATTGACTGACGACCAATTTAGTACATGAAAATGCACTAGCTTTCAGAGTTAGGACTTATGCTAGATATTTTGTAATAAACGTGAGAAAGCTAAAAGTAGCTTTAGTACCTCCGGACTATACTCATCTGCTAAGATAGGTAACACTATGTTGTGTTAGGATTCATGAGACTTTAAGTAGACTCATATCGATAACACGTTGACCTTTGTGTACTTCTGGGAGGCCGATCAAACCAGTAGTTGGACCATCATTAAGCATAAGATTATTTCTAAATCACCTGTTGTCTCACCAGACCCTTTCACCCCATGCTCTTTATCACACAGATTTTACCAAACACCATTTCAATTCAATTCATTTTAAAATCCTCGAATTCGCCATCTGAAATCATCTTTTACGAACTAGACTTTTTACAAAGAAACTTTTTCACAAGTCTTCCCTGAGGATCGATATCTGGTATTCACTTACCATTATTACTTGTTACGAGACGATAGTAGTTCAAGGTGTATACTTGCGCCTGGTTCTATTTTCCAGTTGAATCTAACAGTTCACAGATTATTGCACATACTCCCTATTCACTAAAAGGGGGTAGCATAATTCTCTCAGCAAGTTTTTGGCACCACTGCCGGGGAATGTAACTAAAAGTTCCTTTTTGTTTTAAGTAAAGATTTTAAAATTTGATTTTTCTACCACCTTTTTTGAAAAATTGGCTCATGCCAAGAAAAGTGCGTGGGGAATTTTTGAATATAGATCCAGAGATTGAAAGAACTTTCCGTTGGCAAAGAAAAGTACAAAAAGAAATTTAAAAAATACTCATGGCGGATCAAGAACAAAGACACCATTCCTCTGATGAGGAAGATTATAGTGATGAGGAGGAACTCCATCAGGAGCAGGATATCATTCAGCTTGCTAACTCTAAAGATGTTGGGATTATGGATTATGCTGTTCCTGTTTTAAGCCAGCTTCATTCAGGAATACTTAAGCCCAAAATCAAAGCCACCCATTTTGCTCTAAAACCTGTGATGTTTTCCATGCTCCAAACCAATGGCCAGTTTGGTGGCACTGCAATTGAAGATCCTCATTTTCACTTAAAATCTTTCATGCAAATATCAGACTCTTTCATTATACCTGGAGTTTCGCCAAGTTCCTTAAGGTTATTTCTTTTTCCATTTTCATTCAAGGAAAGAGCAAGATCCTGATACGATTCACTCGAACCAGATTCTATAACCTCATGGAGCCAAATGGCAGAAAAGTTTTTCAAAAAGTACTTCCCACCCACCAGGAATGCCAAGTTCCGACTTGACATTTCCACTTTAAAACAATGGGATGATGAAGCAGTTCCTGATGCATGGGAAAGATACAATGAACTTTTGAGAAGATGCCCTCATCATGGCATCCCGTACTGCATACAACTAGAAACCTTTTACAATGGTTTAACCCCCACTGCTAAAGGAATGATAGATGCTACGGCAGGCGGAGCTTTCACTGGAGTTACATATAATGAAGGATTCAAAATTTAGAGAAGATATCTAACAATAACGGACATTGGGCTGACCCACGGGCAGTCCCGCCAAAAAGAAATACCACTAATGTCCAGGATTCTGATGCTTACGCAACTTTGGCTGAGCAAGTTACCAATATGGTTGAGATGATGAAGAATCTGTCCAACCCTAGTGGAAGTGAGAGGGCACCTAGAAAACAAGTCCGCTTTGTCACTTGTTCTTACTGTCAGGAAAACCATTCGTTTGATGACTGTCCTGGGAATCCTGAGAGTGTCAACTATGTCAATCACAACAACCACACACAAACTGGGGCGTTCTCTCCTACTTACAATTCCAAGTGGAGAGATCACCCTAACTTTTCGTGGCGTAGTCCAGCACTCAACCCACCAATGCAGAAACCCCATGGTAAGACCAGTCATCCTATTCAGAATACCAACCACCCTCAACAACAAAGGCATGTTCATTTTCAAAAGCAAAACCATCAGTCATCTTCATATCAGCCTAGGCAAAACAACCAACACAACCAACACAACCAAAATGAGGCCCCTCCTACCCTGGAGGCAATGCTGAAAGGCTTCATGGCCCAAACCCAGGCATCCATCAAGAATCTAGAAAACCAGGTTGGCCAGATAGCCCAGGAGATTAAGAAAAGACCTGATGGGACTTTGCCGAGTGATACTGAGACCCCTCAGAGACCAGGAAAGGAACAAGTCCAAGTTGTAACTTTGAGAAGTGGTAAAACTTTAATAGAAAACAATCAGGTAAAGTCACACACACCACCTGAGAAAAAAGATAAGGAATTAGAAAAAACAAAAACAGAGCCCAAGAAGAAAAAGGTAGAACCTAAAAAGACCTTTGCATCATCAGCTTCTACTGATATTCCACAGCCGTCTAGAGACAAATTGCCTCTAAACCATGCCCCACTTCATGAAAAGTCAGACCTTCCACTGTTATTCCCAGATGAACCAAAGAAGATACAAAAAAGAGATAGATCCCCTGTAAGAGATGAATCACAATCAGGCAGCCGACCAAAAATTCATCATGCACCAAACAGATTAGAGACCATCCTTGAGGAAGAACCTATTTTACAACAGGTAGTAGATTATGAAAGCCTACCTACTCCACCACCAATCCCAGTGCCTGCACCTGAGAGGACTACTGCTTCTTCTCTAGTCGGTCGTTATATTCCTTATCCCGAAAGGTTAAGAAATCAAAATGAAGAACTCCAGTTTAAAAAGTTTTTAGATGTTTTCAAACAACTTCACATAAACATACCTTTGGTTGAGGCTATTGAGCAAATGCCAAGGTATGCAAAGTTTGTTAAAGACATTTTAAACAAAAAGAAGAAACTGACTGAATATGAAACAGTAGCTCTGACTAAGGAATGTAGTGCCTTGTTAACCAACAAAATCCCACCAAAGATGAAAGACCCGGGATGTTTTACCATACCTTGTTGTATAGGTGGGAAGAACGTAGGGAAAGCGTTGTGTGACCTAGGTGCTAGTATTAACCTGATGCCCTTATCTATTTTCAAATCCTTAGGCATAGGTGAAGCTAGACCTACTACGGTGACTCTGTCTTTAGCTGATAAGACAATAGCCTACCCTAAAGGAAAGATTGAGGATGTCTTGGTCCAAGTTGATAAGTTCATCTTTCCAGCTGACTTTATCATCTTAGACTTTGAGGCTGACAATGAAGTTCCCCTCCTTCTAGGTAGACCATTCTTAGCAACTGGAAGAACCTTGATTGATGTCCAGAAAGGAGAGTTGACCATGAGAGTCCACGACCAAGAGGTGACCTTTAATGTATTCAATTCTCTCAAGTATCCTGATGACATAGAGGATTGTTCTACTTTAAGTGTGATTGAAACCTGGTGTGAGAATGGATGTAGAAGGGGAATGCTGGGAATAGAAGAATCTGATAATGAGAGTGATGAGGAGGACTGTGAAGAGATAGTGATGCCTAAGGAAGTTCTTGCCTTTGAGACCTTAGGAGCTGAAGATAGGAAGACCCTTGTTCCATCCTTAGATGTTGCCCCAGACCTGGAACTGAAACAACTTCCCTTTCATCTGAAGTATGCCTTTTTAGGAGACTCAGGGAAGTTACCAGTCATAATTTCAACATCATTAGAAACTGATCAGGAAGAAAAGTTGGTCCAAATGCTGAAACAACACAAAAAGGCCATTGCATGGACCATTGCTGACATCAAGGGCATAAGCCCTGCCATTTGTCAACACAAGATCATTCTTGAAAACAAAAATTTCACCTCAGTAGAGCCTCAGCGGAGACTCAATCCTGTGATGAAAGAAGTAGTTAAAAAAGAGATTTTAAAATGGCTTGATGCTGGAATAATCTATCCGATTGCTAGTAGCACTTGTGTCAGTCCAGTACAATGTGTACCCAAGAAGGGTGGAGTCACTGTGGTCCCAAATGAGAAAAATGAACTTATACCTACCAGAGTAGTGTCAGGGTGGAGGATATGCATGGATTATAGGAGACTTAGCAAAGTCACTCAAAAAGACCATTTTCCTTTACCTTTTATAGATCAAATGTTAGACAGACTGGCAGGGAAAGAGTTTTATTGTTTCTTAGATGGCTACTCTGGTTACAATCAGATAGCCATTGCACCGGATGACCAGGAAAAGACCACTTTCACATGTCCCTATGGAACCTTTGCATTTAGAAGGATGCCCTTTGGATTATGTAATGCCCCCGCCACTTTCCAGAGATGTATGATGTCCATTTTTTCTGATATGCTAGAAAACTCCATGGAAATCTTCATGGATGACTTTTCTGTGTATGGGACGTCATATGATGAATGTTTGAAAACTCTTGAAAAATGTCTGGAAAGATGTGAAAAGACTGATTTAGTCTTAAACTGGGAAAAATGCCACTTCATGGTTGGAGAGGGCATAGTTTTGGGACATCTCATATCTAGAAGAGGCATTGAGGTTGATAAGGCCAAATTGGAAGTAATTGCTAAATTGCCTGAACCAACCACTGTAAAAGGAATCAGAAGTTTCTTAGGACATGCAGGGTTCTATAGGAGATTCATAAAAGACTTTTCAAAAATCTCAAAACCCTTGTGTATATTACTCCAGCATGACCAAGCGTTTGATTTTAACGAAGAATGTAAAAAGTCTTTCAAAACTTTGAAGGAAGCTTTGGTCACTGCTCCCATAGTAATTGCACCTGATTGGACAAGCCCCTTTGAAATTATGTGTGATGCCAGTGATTGGGCAGTTGGTGCTGTTTTAGGCCAAAAGAAACGAAAGATTTTTCACTCAATACATTATGCTAGTAAGACACTCAATGATGCCCAAATCAATTACACCGCCACTGAAAAGGAATTATTAGCTGTGGTTTTTGCTTTTGAAAAATTTAGAGCATATTTAATGGGTGCCAAGGTAATTGTTCATACCGATCATGCAGCCATCAAGTATCTCATTTCTAAAAAAGATGCAAAACCTAGGCTAATAAGGTGGGTCTTGTTACTTCAAGAGTTTGATTTGGAGATCATTGACGGGAAAGGTGTGAACAACCAAGTGGCTGATCACTTGTCCAGGTTAGAAAAGCCAGAGGAAGCTCAACAAGGGAGTGAGATCTGTGAAGTATTTCCTGATGAGAGGATATTAGCTGTGAACCATTTTTCTGTACCCTGGTTTGCAGACATTGTAAATTACTTAGCTTGTGAGATTATTCCTAAGGAATTTAACAAATACCAAAGGAAAATGCTCATTTTTGACTGTAAAAAGTATTTGTGGGACGATCCTTATTTGTTTAAAATTTGTGCAGATCAAATAATCAGAAGGTGCATTCCAAAGGAAGAGGTGACATCAATCATACATCACTGCCACTCAGGACCTTGTGGAGGTCATTTTGGAGGGTAGAGGACAACATCCAAGATTTTACAATCTGGATTTTACTGGCCCACATTGCATAAGGATTGTCATGATTTTGTAAAAAGATGCAATGAATGTCAGAGAAGTGGAAACATTTCTCGGAGGAACGAAATGCCCCTCAATGGGATTCTAGAAATAGAACTTTTTGATGTGTGGGGCATTGACTTCATGGGACCATTTCCCAACTCCAACAATTGCACCTACATATTGGTGGCTGTAGACTAGGTGTCTAAATGGGTGGAAACTATGGCTTGCCACTCTAATGATGCTAAGACTGTTGTTAAGTTCCTACACAAGCACATATTCACCAGATTTGGTACACCACGTGCCTTGATCAGTGATGAAGGCACACATTTCATTAACAACCTGCTCGAGGAATTGTTGAGTAAGTACAACATTCAGCACAGGGTGGCCACTGCTTACCACCCTCAAACCAATGGTTTGGCTGAACTGTCAAATAGGGAAATTAAAGGCATTTTGGCCAAAGTAGTCAAACCACACCGAAAGGATTGGGCCTCCAAACTGGATGATGCCCTGTGGGCCTACCGGACTGCATACAAAACCCCTATAGGTAAATCCCCATTTAGGTTGGTTTTTGGAAAAGCCTGTCATCTGCCTGTTGAGTTAGAACACAAGGCCTATTGGGCCATCAAGGAACTCAACATGAGTCTGGATGAAGCTGGTAAAAAGAGGATTTTTCAGTTGAGTGAGATGGAAGAACATAGGAATGCCTCCTATGAGAATGCCAAGTTGTATAAGGAAAACACCAAGAGATGGCATGATAAGAAAATCCTTCCAAAAGAGTTTACTGAAGGCCAGAAAGTTTTATTGTTTAATTCTAGGTTGAAGTTATTCCCTGGAAAATTAAACTCTAGGTGGACTGGGCCTTTCACGATTGCAAAAGTGTATCCTTACGGTGTAGTGGACCTAATTGACCCAGAAAGGGGTACCACTTCAAAGTAAACGGACAACGGGTAAAACCCTTTCTTGAACCAACTGAAAACCCACGACAACCTGACATGGTTGTTGAGACTGAAGAAAACCAAATCTGATTCTCGGGTCTAAAAACCCACAAGTTTGTGTAAATATTTTTTTCGTTTTATCTTATTAGTTTTTAGCACTCTTATTTTATTAATGGTAGCTAATTAAAATTTAGATCCTTCACCAACAAAGAAAAACACAAAAATATCTAATATAATTTTCTCATTTTTTGTACTCATATTTTATTAATAGTAATTAGTTAAAATTAGGTTCTTTTCACTTAAATGAAAACACAAAAATATGCTAGTCTTTTATAAATATTAGTCTTCTAATCTTGTAAATAATAATAGCTAGTTAAATTAAAAATTGGGTAAAGAAAGTAAAATACCTCATATGGCCCAATTGTGATTTAAACTGATATTATTTTGTATCTTCCAAATTGCAGATGACATCACCCTACCAAACTACTCTTCTGCATGCTTTCTTTCTCGTCGCCGATTTTATCAGAAGAAGAATAGAGAAGATAAATAAAAAAAAATTTATCAATCCCCTAAATTAGTCTGACACCCATCTATCTCCTCTTCCTCCTTCCCAACGAGATCAACCTTTCCCTTCTCTTTTCTGTCGCCGGAAAACAAACAAACGCCACCCTCACCACCGAATTCAGACACCATCTCCCACCTCCCTTATCTCCAACTTGCTCAACAAGTTAAACTCACCCTTTATAATCTCCATCTTCTCCAGAGCAGATTACAAAAAACCCCAAAACCCTAGAATTTCGACTTTAATGGCTTCAAAGAAATCGAGAGAAAATCCGAACCCAGAGAACTCCGGCGAACAATCCACCCCTTCCCAATCGTTCACCACCCACCGAGTACCTTTCGGTACACCCTCACCACCGCCGGCGGACCCCTCGCAACCACCACCCTCCGCCGCTGCTGTACCAAACCAGAACCAACCGCCGGTCACCACGCAACCGCCGGCCACCACCATCTCGAGCCCTAGCCGAAGAAAACGACCGGCTCCTCACAACCCCGTACCCCACCAGCAGCGACGCCTCACGCGTAACAGCCAGCGATTGCAAACGAGACCGATGGCGGAATCCGAAGGATCAGCAATCTCGTTATCAGACACGTCCGATTCAGGCCATGTTGCTACTACTGAAGCCACTGCAACCTCCACGGCACTGGATGCACTCGCAAACGCCGCGGAAGGTGTCGAGCGAACTCGCCTTCCGGTGTTTCTTATCTCAGGTATATCGACATCTACAATTACGGTAACCCGAAAAAACTTCCCCATCGATCTCAAAAGCGGGTCCGGCTTAGTCAAGCCGACCCCTTACGAGTGAGGAATTGGCCACAGCTGACATCCTTGGCATCACAAAAAAAGAGTATCACGTTGGGAAGTGTCCCATCTCGGTTTGCCGAGATTTTCGGTCCGGATAGAGCTTCAAAGGAAACCACATCGCATATAAGTGAGAACCTCACGGCCTCTCATGGGTTTAACTTAAACGATATACCCGATACCCACCCCGAAAACCAAACCCAAAACCCATTTAAAAAACCCGAAATTCCACGGATTGAAATCCGTTTACCCGAACCCCTACCCAACAAGCCCAAAGCTATTTTTACCCAAGCCCAAACACCCCCCACGGTTAGCCCACAAATTCAGCCCATAAACATACCTCAACCTAAAACAACCACCACTGTCACAATACCAGAGGAAACCGATTTGGGGCAACATGAATTTGATTTTCTTGATGAGATTGATGAGCTTCTGGGTACCGACACACGACCACCGAAAAAAACACGCTCAAATGATGCCAAAGAGGGATAAAGCTGTAAAGCCGGGAGCGGATAAACCTCCGGCGCAACAACCACCATTCCGAAGGTTCACATGGTCCGAGAAAGCAAAAGGAATCTCCGGAGCGGAGGACAAACCCGAGCCGGTAGTTCGAAAACCGGGTGGGGTGAGAATCCGAGACCTTGACGATATCCAAGATGAGCCGCCTACGCACCCGGAACAGACCCGGACAGCCCCGGAAAAGACCCGGGCAGCCCCGGAAAAGACCCGGACAACCCCGGAAAAGACCCGGACAGCCCAAAATCTGCGGACCTCACGCAAGACCACGACCACTTCCAAGGGAAAAGGTTATCCGGTTTCACTCCTTGCCGATTATGATTTGCTTAGTTATGATGAGGCCCGGGAGGTGTATTACCAATACGCCTCCAAAGATGTCATTCCTCCCAAGGGTTTTCAAAAACCCGTCATCGATAAAAATCCCATTCTACGGGATGGTTCCCCCGAAAGTCAACATAGGATGGCTCCGCGCCTTTTATAACGAGGCCGCGGTTGATTCGGACTACCAAATTTTTGTGCGAGGGACACTTATAGACTGGTCACCGGAGGCTTTTAATGCCTTACTTGAGGTAGACCCTCCTCCGGTATCCGAATTCGAGACCTTATGGGAAATTTGCTCGGAAGAACAATTTGCAACTATTCTTGACACCATATGTATTGACGGGGCAAAATGGGATTTCGAGGGTCAAAGGCGTATTTTAGAGGGTCGGTACCTTAAACCGGAGGTAAATGTTTGGTTTTATTTTATAAGGCAAACACTTCACCCGACGAGTCACGATACAAACCTATGTTTAGAGAGAGTGTTCTTGCTTTATTGTATCGTCGCGAAAAAACCCTTCAATGTGGGAAAATTAATTAGTACGTCCATTCGAGCTTGTTTGGATAGAGGATGGGGTAAGATGGTTTTTGCGGGGTACATTCATAACCTTTTGTTGGCGGCTAAAGTCCCGATTCTTGACTCCGACCCATATCTCGCGGAAAAGGTGGTGATAGACCAAAAGGCCTTTGATAGGATAACGAAATACTATACCCGCAAATCTGTAGATATGTCGAATGCAAGTTTGGAGGCCATGAAGACTATGTTTGAGGAGATCGTGGCGGCCCAGTTTAGCGAGATGATAAAACCACTTAAAGAGAAAAACCGAAAGCGGAAGAAGATGATAGAAGATTTAAAAAAGAAGGTGAAAAGCTTAAAGAAGGAGAAAAAGAGGAAGGAGCGAGCGGAAAAGCTACGGGCCGAGGTGGAAAAAGCATACGAGATAGGAAGACCCGGAAAGCCGTTGACTGATCCGGCCGTTTCCAAAGTGGTGGTGGATAGCTCGTCATCGTCACCTACTCTATCCGAGTAGGCCAGGTTCATTTCTCGAAACACCCTTTTTAATTTCAGTTTTGTATATAAGTTTACTTTATTTTGGAAATTTAAGTTATGTAATTAGTTATACATCCCTTGTACAAATTTTTGGGATTATTTGCTGTTTTAAAACACTGTTTGCACACACGGTTTTACCAAAAATAGGGCAGCCCCCTTTTCGTTATTTGGGCAGATTTCGGCTAAGTCCAAACGAGGCCCACGACTTGTTTTTGGACCATTTTATTGCTCTCAAAACAGGGACAGCCCCTAAAATGTCTTCTACGCGTCAAAATAGTGGTGCACCACACATAGAGGCAATCCCTCTATTGGTTGTTGATAGCTAGACGCGACGTGTATCCATTCGGTGAATTTCCATGCATCAATGAGTGTAAGGTTTAAGTTGCAAAAAGAGGCAATCCCTCTCTTTAGTTCACCTTGGTTCTATCGAAAAATTGTTGAATAGAAGTCATTTATGCAACATGATGCTGTTTTTGCTTTTATTATTCATGCCTTGCGGCTGTTGGGACCACGCCGTGTGTCACTCGACACACGGCTGTTTGGTGCTTTTCTGTTGGACCACGGCAGCAGATAGATTGACCGAAAGGTCGTTGGTTTTCACTTGATAGCTTGCCCGGTGTTCCTTGTTGTTTGTTTGGTAATCCGCGTTGCATTTTAGTCCCGTTTTCGCATTTTTTTGCGCTTTGTTTACTGTTTTGGGGCTGTTTTGAATCAGTCCGTGTGTCACTTGACACACGGCTGTTGTGTGCTTCTCTGTTAGCCACGGCAGCAGCAAGGAAAGACCGAAATGGTCTTTGGTTCGCTTGGTTTCCTTGTTTACTTCTTGTTCCGTGTTTAAAAGCCGGTTTGAGTCTTAATCCCGGATTTGCATCCACTTAGCTACAAATTCTGTTTTGAGTAAGTTACTGAATGGCACTTGCGGTCTTGGTATGTCATGTTTATATAGGTCATGTCTTAGTCCACTTTGGTAACCAAAAAGTTGCCACATTTTCGGACCTTTGCTGAATTTTAGGTACGTTTAGGAACCTTGTAGCTTGAGTCATTTTGGGAACTGATTTTTATGAGTTGTGATACATCTAATTATCATGTGTGCACCGAAAACAAAATAAAACGGGAAGTTGGGACCTTGTTTATGCATAACTGCTTTCATAGCCACAATAACCTCGCGTTTGCCAATTTTTGATCAAATGTCCATCAAATGTCCATCTTTCTTCCAAACTTGATTTTTTATGCATCGAGGACATTGCAACCATCATGTTTGAGGATGGGAGAATGTCCATTCGGAGACTCACTACATCACGAAAAACAAACGCACTTAGACCACCACTCCTATTCAAAGAACATAGTTCTAAAGTCTAAGTGCATTAAAGAGTGTCCATGCACACCAAAAATACCTCAATATGAGATGCATAGTAGGAAAATTGTACTATGGAGAGATAAAAAGAAAGATGAGGTAGAAAGCTTTGAAAAAAATCACTCAAAGAAAAGCTTTGGTTTTTGAAAGATGGGAAGTTGGTTTTCAATTTCTTAGGATGGCAAACTTTGTAATGATTTTGGTAAAACGCAAGTTTATGAAGGGCTATGGAAATCAAAAGTGCGTGATCTTCGGAACAACTTTACCGGCACGAAAATTAAGAAAAATGCACACTTTGGTAATTTGGTAAGCCAACTCATAGTTTTTTAGGATTTTGGTAACAAAATTTGAGTCTTTGTTTCGTCTTTTTCTCGTTGGGGACAAACAACAGTTTAAGTTTGAGGATGTGATAGGTGTTATTCTTAACCCCTAGTTTGTGTCTTTTCGTTACGATTTTACACCACTTTAATTGCCCGCCGTGTCGTTTTAACGTCTTTTGTTCCGGTTCTTTGTAAATATTAGTTTCACGCCTAGTTCACTTTAATTACGCTTAAATTGCTTTTATTATGGTATTGATTTCGTGCATGATCAGATTTTGCAGAAATGGCCCGAGTGCTTCAGCAGATGCTATAGGAGGTCAGTAGCAGTCCCGCAGTACCGAGAGCTGTTGATTTTTGTTCCCTCCTCAAATTTGGGCCGACTTTTTGGGCCAAAGCTTATGGGCCGAATTTCTGGACTTGGAAGCCCATCCCCTTTGCTGATCTCTTTTGAAGACTTGCTCCCTAAGCTTTATTTTGGCTATAAATATGCATTTTGGTTTTCATTTGTAAATTACACCATGAAGTTTTAAGTTAGTTGCTAAACTTCATTTTCCATTTCCATATTAGTAGTTCTTAGTGTGGTTAGCACTTGGAAGTATTTTGTAAGTTAGATTATGCTTAGATTCCTACCGGTTTCTTAGCATCGTCTCACTTGTTACGTTTTGGTATAAATATTACTATCGAAGTGTTCCTTAGTTACGTTTTGTTCGCAAGTTACCGGGTATTATTCCGTTCTTTATTCCTTACGTTATTCTCATCCTTTCAAAGTTCGTCAAGTGTTGGTTATAAAGTTTCAATTTTCATAATTCACGATATTTTAACGTTACCCGATTTTTCAACGTTATAAGCAAAACTTTCGGTTTTTATAAATTAGAAAATCTTGGGTTCTTGAAAAATAATCTTTCTATATTTTCAAAGTTATCATCTTGTATGAGTTCGTCGTGTCGATTTATAGGTTCGAAATTTGCACGGCAAGTAACAGTTTACAACTTTTATTCGAAGCTTGTCTAACAAGCTAATACTTTTTAAAGACTTTGCAAGACTTCCATGGCAAGTTTGATCTTTATCTATGCTTTCCTTGCAAGCTTCTCTACTTTTATAATTAAATAATTAACTGTTTGCTTTCATCGGAAGTTTCGTATTTCACTATTTAATTATTATCTGTTCTGCTCTACTTGGAATTTATTACACCCTGTTTCTCTCGTTGAATATATTTTCAACGTTGCAGAACGTATTGTGTAATACTTACCAATTCATTTACGTTTCTTATTATTGAAATTCCATTTAATATTCAGCATTTCTACTGGTCATCATTCCAGTGTTTAATTATTCGCAATTTAAATTCCTGCAATTCTACTGGTCTCTTTCCAGTATTTACATTACTGTTCTTTTACTGGTCATCTTATCCAGTGTTTACTTTTTCAGTTATTTCCCTTACAGCAATTTACTTGCTTTTATTATATTGGAGTTATATACACTGTGTTTCTCTCATCAAAGAAAACGTATTGTGTATTAACTACCAATCTGCTTTAATTTCAGCAATTTACTTTCTCGCATCTTTACTGGTCAATATCCAGTGTTTACATTACAGTTATTTAAATATTTCGCAAGAAATATCCAAGCCATGATGGGCTAATTTCCTTGGCTTGGGGTGTGAGGAAATGTTGAGATCATTCTCGGTGTAAAGAATTATCTTGTGCTTTAATTGTTGTACTCTAACTGTTTGTTGCAGGTATTTAGCGTTTCATTGAAGATTGTACCAAATTGACTGACGACTAATTTAGTACATGAAAATGCACTAGCTTTCAGAGTTAGGACTTATGCTAGATATTTTGTAATAAACGTGAGAAAGCTAAAAGTAGCTTTAGTACCTCGGGACTATACTCATCTGGTAAGATAGGTAACACTGTGTTGTGTTAGGATTCATGAGACTTTAAGTAGACTCATATCGATAACACGTTGACCTTTGTGTACTTCTGGGCGGCCGATCAAACCAGTAGTTGGACCATCATTAAGCATAAGATTATTTCTAAATCACCTGTTGTCTCACCAGACCCTTTCACCCCATGCTCTTTATCACACAGATTTTACCAAACACCATTTCAATTCAATTCATTTGAAAATCCTCGAATTCACCATCTGAAATCATCTTTTACGAACTAGACTTTTTACAAAGAAACTTTTTCACAAGACCTTCCCTGAGGATCGATATCTGGTATTCACTTACCATTATTACTTGTTACGAGACGATAGTAGTTCAAGGTGTATACTTGCGCCTGGTTCTATTTTCCAGTTGAATCTAACAGTTCACAGATTATTGCACATACTCCCTATTCACTAAAAGGGGGTAGCATAATTCTCTCAGCAATGGCTGATTTCGAGGGACCAGAAGCTGTTGGTCCTAGCACTTACCAAGACATCGATCCATCTGAGGTATCCACTATTCCCGATATTACTGATAGTGTGGCAATGTTAGAAGCTAAAATTTGTGACTTAGAGAGAAGCCTCCAATCAGAAAGGACTCTCGTCACAAAGTTTAGAATCGACAGTGCCATCTATAAAAGCTCTCTTGAGGATTTGACCATAGATTATAACCGTGAGAAACTTGAGTCTGACATTAGAGAGTCCAATCTGTCAAACAAACTCGCTTGTCTTCAAAAATCTCATGAGGAACTTAACAGTGACCATGGAGAGCTCACAATCAAATTCCAGTTACTTTCGGAAGAAAGAACTAGATTGTTTTCAAAAATTCAAGAGCTTGAAGACAACAATTTCAAAAGAGGACAATCTGAACAGACTCTGAGTATTCTCACTCAGCATGCGAAAAAGAATCCTTTTTATAAAGCTAAACCCGGCCTAGGTCTATATGAAAATCATGTTTTAGAAAAGGCACCTTCACATCTGTATAACTTTGAGGATATGGCCGCCTTCAAGCCCAAGCCTGCCCTAGTAGGAGGACATGTTACCGAGAAATTTGTCAGACAGACTGTCACTTACACTGAAGTAATCAATGGTAAGACCATCACTAGGACTACCAGTCCGTCAAACAGTACCTCAGGAAGTCCACCCACGAGTCCTGCTCCAACTAGACCTGTCTTTGTTCCAGCTAGTGATCCTACAAACACCGAGCCTACATGGGAAGGCATTAAGGCTAGAACCCCTCGTGTAGTCATGCCTCCCATCAACTACAACGACCTAAACACTAGCTATGACACTAGGGAAATGGATTTTTCAGAGGAGACCTTAGTTATCCCATCCATGGATGTTTCCGCAACTAAGTGTCCCGACCTAGTTAAGCTAGAAAAGGAGGTGTTTGAACTTAGATTGAAAGCCATGGACTTAGATGCTTGTCAACATCAGATTCTGAATCTAAGAGCGATTGTTTCGGAAAATGACACATTGGTACACACCCTTGAAAAGGACTTACTTGAGGTTAACGCCGAGAGAATAAGGCTTTCTTCAGAGTGTGAGACCGCAACCTCGGCCTTTTCTGATTTCAAAATCAAGGTTGCGGATCTTCAAACGCGATACATTCTCCAAGATATTCACCTAGACCTAACAAAAGAGCTTTTTCATGATGAAAGGATAATGTATCGCCAATCTTTAACCAACCAACATGTGTCTAATTCCCTTTTGAGACGGAAAGTTATGGATTTTGAAAACCTTTACTCTTTGGATTCTGATGATGATACGACTTATCCTGTTCTCAACCATAGCATGGCTAACCCAAAACCCAAACCAGAACTGGATCCCAATGTTACATATGATGTGAAGGTATTTTTAGACGAGGGTGATGATCCTTCTGGTTTGATTCCTAAAAAGGAAAAGTCTGTTGTTTTAAAACCTGAGAAGCCTGCTGAGCCACAAGCTTCTGGTTCTGAGAAAAGCAACCCCAAGGGTGCAAACCGTGTTGGTACTGACAGGGAAAAGTCAGTTAAGCCTCACACACCCAAGGGACTCCAGAACAAGAAATCCAACTCTAATGATGCTTGTGCCTCAGTCCAACCCATCAAAGGTCTTGACTTTAATTCAAGTAGTTTTGCCATGGATGAGATATCTCGGGTAAAGCCTAATCAACCTTTCAGTTCCACTAAACCTAAATTTTCAAAACCGTCATCTGGAAAAGGTGGCAAATCCATTTCTGATAAACCATCCTCTAACTCACAGCATGCGTTGAATGCAGATGCGAGGAGGAAAGATGGTGGAAAGAATGTGAAGCCACCAAAAAAGGATCATCTGGAGAGGAACAAGTCTTTTTCTGCTTTCCCTAAGAAGCGTAGTCCTGGCCGTGCGGGTTTAGGCTATGCTCCACCTAGTGTAGGAATTAATTCGAACATGCCCGTTAATTGTAATCGCAACTTAAACGATGCCTTTAATACTTTTCGCAGTGACATGTGCTTTATGTTTGATAATTTCCTGCGCTATGGTACGTGTGTCTAATTCTTTCAATACTTCTAAATCTAATGTGAAATCTCGAAAGAGAAGGGGAAGAAAAAGAGGAAAAGCTAAATCCTCTTCGTCAGTGGAGTCTCCTCCGCCTAAGGAGAAATCCGAAAAGGGGACTGCACCGACTGATTTATCTGTCTCGAACCCAAAGGAACCCATTTGGCAATGGGTCCCTAAACAAGCTTAATCTATCTTGCAGGTCAGTCATGTGTGGTACTTCGATTCCGGCGCATATAGACACATGACTGGTCAGAGATCCTTCCTTTTCGACTATGTTGAAAGGTTTGAGGGATATGTTAAAACTTCCGACAAGACACCTAAGCCGATGGTTGGTTATGGGAAAATCACTATAGGACCTCTTTATTGTGAAGAGTCAGAAAACACTATCTTTATCAGCTTTCTAGTTTAATTTCAGTTAGTTGTAAACAATTAAGTTTTTGTTAGCCCTTGTTTAGAGGTTTGGAACCTCGGGGGCCATTTGTGAACATCCTTGTAATTTCCTCTTACCTATATAGGGTAAGAGATGATTAGGCTTTTATTGTTGGATCATATTTACTACTTTGGGCAAAAAAAAAACCCTCCATTGTTGATATTTTGAAGCTTTAATATCATCATCTTGATCTTGATTCCAATCCATTTCTCTTGTTATTATTGTTTATTGGGACAACAATTGGTGTCAGAGCCATACCTTGTTGATTCCTTGGCTTTGTTGTTGATTTAAAAAGATTTTTCAAGGTTTTAAAAATTTTGGGTTTTCTAAACTTTTTGGATTTTTAATCCAAAAAGTGGTTTTAAAGAAGTTTTATAAGTGATAAGTGATTCCCCACTGTTTTCTAATCATTTTCCTACAAATTGGGGGTCTTATCACTTATCTTAAGTGATTTTTAGTGATTTTGAGTGATTTTTCGGAGTTCCTGTGCAAGTTTTCCTGGGCAAGGTACTCATTCACATTGAAGAGTTCTTCATCTGAGATGGAAATAATCATTGGTTCATCGGGATGTTGTACGCTTGTTCCATAGTTCGGGTTGAACTCTTGATTGTATTCCTCCTGATAGTACTGGGGAGAAACATTGTTGTATGGCATTGGTTGGACAGGAGCTGAGCTTGGTCCTCCGAAGGGCACGGCCGACAATGCCAGAGGATCGACTGCTTTCTTGGTGCGTCCACCGGTGATGAATTCTTCGTGTTGAACCATCATGCTGAATAAGTCATGCAGACCCATAATTCCTAGATTCCGGCTTAACTGAATGTTGATTGCCAAGTTTTGCCATTCCGGCGTGAGATTCTTCAGAAACTTGACATTCACTTCGTACTTCGTTTTCTCAACCCCGAGCCGTCTCAGATCGTTGATGAAGGAATTCAGCCTTTGATAAGACTCAGTGAGGGATTCGTTTTCCCTAGCCTTGAAGCCTTCGTAGGCATTGAGCGCGCTTTCCTTCTGACTCTCCAGAGCAGTATCACCTCCTTGCATTTGTTGCTCGATTTCCAACCAAACGTCTCGTGCGTTGGTCAGACTGTCCACTCTCGCATACATGTCGTTTGGGAGAGCCATGATCAAGAGGGTAAGAGCGCGCTTGTCGATGAGGTGTCGGGCTCTCTGTTCTGGGTTGAACATCTCGACAGGCTTCTCAACCACGTAAGCTGGTAGTTCGGGACATGTATCGGTTCTGGGAACTGCTGCGACGGTGACGGTCGGTCTGATAGGCCCTTCACGGATGGACTTCATAAGATTCTCATCCAGCAGATCGAGGAAGTGGATCATTCTGCGTTTCCACTGTTGGTACTCGCCCATCACCAGGACGGGAGGGCGAGATTCGGATCCAATACCGATGATTTCCTTCGACATTTCTCTCTTACTGATAGGACCTCCTTATGTGACTCACTTGGCTTAAAAAAGAAAAGGTTTTCAAAAACAGATATTTTGAGCGCCTCGGGACACAGATAGCTTAGAGATTTAAAAGGTTTTAAAAACAGCTATGTGTCGAATTCAGGGAACAATTTTGCAAGAGTTCCAGCTCGAAGAGGCGAAATCCGATCTGGAAACTGAGGTTTTCCGACGGATTTGGTTAAAAATGGGTGGATGCGGAAAAGACACTTTTCCGATTCTGGAAATGGTATTTTCCGATTCGGAAAGTGTTGGGTTCGGAAAAGGAAAGCTTGATTCTGAAAAAGATATTTTCAGGAGCAAAACCCCAAATCAGAAGCATGTTCTCCGATTCGGAAAATGATATTTTCCGATTCGGAAAAGAGGTATTTTCCGATTCGGAGTATAGTACAATTTCCGATTCGGAAAATTTGAACTGAAATTTCAGCTCTCGTTCCATTAAAAGTCTTGACTTTCATTCAAGTTCCTTTGAAGTGGGTGAGACATCTCAGTTACAACCCAATCAACCTTTCAGTTCCACAAAACCTACATTTTCTAAAAAGTCATCTGGAAAAGGTGGTAACTCCATTCCCACAAAGCCGTCCTCTAACTCACACCGTGCTTTTCATGCAGATGCGAGGAGGAAATATGGTGGACCGAATGTGAAGCCACCAAGAAAGGATCATCATGGAAGTAACAACTCTTTTTCAGCTTTCCCTAAGAAACATAGTCCTAGCCGTGCGGGTTTAGGCTATGTTCCACCTAGTGTAGGAATGAATTCGAACATGTCTGTTAATTGTAATCGTAACTTGAACGATGCCTTTAATACTTTTCGCAATGACATGTGTTTTATGTTTGATAATTTCCTGCGTTATGGTGTGCCTAACTCTTTCTATGCTCCTCAATCTAATGTCAAATCCCGAAAGAGAAAGGGAAGAAAAAGAGGGAAAGCAAAATCCTCTTCGTCAGTGAAGTCCCTCCGCCTAAGGAGAAATCCGAAAAGGGGACTACACCGACTGATTTATCTGTTTCTAACCCACAGGAACCCATTTGGCAATGGGTCCCTAAACAAGCTTAGTGTGTGTTGCAGGTCAGTCATGTGTGGTACTTCGATTCCGGCGCATATAGACACATGACTGGTCAGAGATCCTTCCTTTTCGACTATGTTGAAAGGTTCGAGGGATATGTTAAAACAGCCGAAAAGACGCCTAAGCCAATGGTGGGTTATGGGAAAATTAAGGATGGGAAATACATCATTAAAGATGTAAGGTATGTCGAGGGGTTAGGTTACAACATGTTCAGCTCCAGTCAGTTCTGCGACAACGGATACTGGGTGAAGAAATTTCAATACGGAAGCGATGTGAATGATGAAGACAACAACGTCATCCTCAGTGCACGGAGGAATGGCAATCTTTACTCCACCGTCTTTCGTTCAATCCCTCAGACACACCCATAGTTTGAAGCAATTTCTGATCCGAGGAATGCAATCTGCCTGCTCGCAAAGGCTTCAAAGGAAGACAGTTGGTTATGGCATCGAAGACTCTGCCATCAGAATTTCAAAGACATGAACAAGCTGGTTTCGAAAAATCTCGTCAAGGGACTACCGGAGACTCGCCTTTCCAAGGGTACACTGTGTCCCGCTTGCGAACAAGGAAAGAAGACGAGAAGCTCTCATCCACCGAGGATGGATACGAATAGCAAGAGTCCCCTTGACATGATTCATATGGATCTTTGTGGACCTACCAGAACCGAGAGCCTAGCCCGAAAGAAATACATGTTAGTTCTCGTTGATGAGTTCTCTAGGTTCACATGGCTTGAATTCCTACGAGCCAAGTCTGACGCTGCTGATCGAATCATTGCCTTCATCAAGTGGATTCAAGTTCTCTTGGGTCGCCGAGTGAAGAAGTTGAGAAGTGACAACGGGACCGAGTTTCGCAATGCAAAGCTGCAATCCTTTCTTGAAGACGTAGGAATCTCTCACAACTTCTCAGCCGTACGTACTCCTCAACAAAATGGGGTAGTGGAAAGGAAGAACCGGACATTAGTCGAAGCAGCGAGATCCATGATGGCTCATTCTGGAGTTCCTCAATCATTTTGGGCTGAAGCAGTATCAACAGCATGCTACACGTAGAATCGGACCTTAGTCGTTAAGCGGACCGGTAAAACCGCCTACGAGATGGTCGAACAGCGTAAGCCTAACATCGATTACTTTAGAGTTTTTGGATGTAAATGCTATGTTTTAAACGACCGAGATGATTTGGGAAAGTTTGAACCCAAGTCTGACGAGTCTATCTTCATCGGATACTCACATAACTCGAAGGCTTATAGGGTTTTCAACAAACGGACCCGAACCATCCTGGAAAGCTCAAATGTTGATTTTTCCGAAACCGAAACTTATTTTGTGGCAAGTTCAAGTAATGTAAATGCCTCTTTTCCTGAACTGTTTACCGCACCACCGAGCACAGATTCTTCCACTAACTTTTCTGCTTTAGACATCTTAGACCTCGCAGATTATGATCTACCCACACTCACGGGTCCGATTGTAGTTCCTGCTCATGCTGGCTCAACCTCTACTTCAGTGACATCCGATGCCTTCGTCACTGAGCCATCTTCAAGCACTTCTACAAACTCAGTGACACCGGAATCTGCGGTCTCCCCCAATGAAACCTCATCCGCTGCCTCACCGGAACCCGTCCGAGAACAGACTCCACAACCTGTTCTTGCACCTATCCCAGAAGAAGCTCCACTACCTTCACCCAGTTCAGCTCAGAGAAGTTATGCTCAGGAAGTACGTGAGCCCCGGTTGGAGGCATCACCGCAGAATAATCTGGCGGCCGGGTCATCAAGTAGAAACCAGCAAGAGGTCTTTGCCGTGCATGATGAGAACGACGCCACCAACAACCAACAAGCTTATGTCACTCTTCCACACACTCGAAAGTGGACAAGAGATCATCCCCCCTCCCAGATCATCGGGAGTCCCTCACAACCTGTACAAACGCGATCTGCAAAGAGTGTCGAAAACCTGATTCTATTCGGAGGGTTCCTTAGTGATTTCGAACCTTCTGATGTTTCCCAAGCTCTTTCCGATCCTGATTGGGTTTTAGCGATGCAAGAAGAGCTTGCGGAATTCGAGAGAAACAAAGTCTGGCGCTTGGTAACCAGACCGTGGGGAAAATCCATCATCGGCCTGAAGTGGATCTTCCGGAACAAGGAGGACGAGAACGATCTCATCATCCGGAACAAGGCTCGATTGGTCGCCAAGGGTTATCGCCAGCAAGAGGGTATCGACTACGATGAGACGTTTGCGCCCGTAGCTCGGATTGAGGCAATTCGGATCTTCCTTGCGTATGCTGCACACAAGAACATGACGGTGTATCAAATGGACGTCAAGTGTGCCTTCTTGAACGGAGTTCTTCAAGAAGAGGTGTACATTGAACAACCGGAAGGATTCGTTGATCCCAGATTTCCAGAACATGTGTACGTGTTGGACAAGGCGCTTTACGGTCTCAAGCAAGCTCCTAGAGCATGGTACGAAACACTCACTGATTATTTGCTAGGATGTGACAACCCTCCAATTTTCACCTCAGGTCAGTATTACTTTTAGTTGACTTCTTTGGACAGAACAGGATTTTGTACTTTCATGTCATCAATAAAACATGCCAAGTGACTAAATTGGATTATTTATGAATCAATAAAATGTTTTTGGCATTTTTAAGTTGATTATGCGTTCGGTGCGCGGAACCTACGTACCGTTAGTGGCAGGTCCCGATTTCACCTATCTGTCTGGCAAAATAGATCATGAAATGATCAAAATTATTAAAAGTATTAAATTTTAGTGAGTTTCCTTAATAAAATCTGAAAACTGCAATTCGTTACGCAAAAAGCGCAAAAATACCGGTTTTCAGTAACGGTTTCCAATTTTAGCAACTTTGTATCACCAAAACTTTTGTGTTTTATAAAATTTACCTTCTAATTTATAAAATCCAGCCATTATTTGAATTATTTAAGATCTTCTAGAAAGCCTTCTTTAAATAAAAATATATAGACAACATGTGGAAATCCACCAATACATCTCTTTTATCATCTTATACACACTACCATGACTTCCATACCACTCAACCCTCAAAACCACCTTCCTCTCCCTCTCCTAAAACCGTCCACACCCAAACCACCTTCACTCTCAATTATTCACACTTAAATAATACAACCTCCCTCTCATTTCCCCTCATTTTTCACCTACTCACTCTCTCTCTAACTTCTCACTCTAGAAATTTCTCTCAACTTTCTCTCTAGTTCTTGAAGATCTTCAAGCATCTTCAAGAATATTCAAGGTAAAAATCTTCTACTCTTTCCTTTCATTTGCTCAAGTAGAATCTTTGTTATGGTTCTTGAGGTTAGAGATGCATACCTAGCATTTTTATGCTTAAAAAATGGTGTGTGTTAATGAATAACCAAAAATCTTGAGCAAATACTTGTGTAGTCCTTGTTGATTTAGCATGAAGGTGTGATTATACACCCATGCATGTACTTATTTTTATTATTCATGCAATAAGAATGGCTAAAGCCTTCATCTTTATACTAGTTGTTCTTGCATAAAGCTCATATTCATATGTGAATAAAGCAATCTGTAGAGGTTATAAACCCACATTGCTCTTTCTTTGTACCCTAAATCTGATTTTGTTTCTTTTATACAAGTTAGATCAAGCTTAGTTAAACACATGCATGTGCCCAAAGTACCATCTTAAGGTTGGAGAGTACAAAAATCCAAGAATAAGGTGATCAAATGGCTAGTTATCAACCCTTGAAGACATGCAATGATGTTGATGGTCATGCATGTCAAATTGGGCAAGTAAATAGATAAAATACTCTTTAGAAGTCAGTTGGGTTTGTGAATAAAAGTACCCAACTTAATATGGACAAAAATGGGGCATAACTTGAAAAAGACACAAACAAAAAGTAATTTTCAACTTGAAGTTGCTGACAGATTCGGACCCTTGACTTCAAGACACCATATCTCCTTTAAAAATCATCTTTATTCAATTACTTTGTGTCTTGTTTCATATATTCCCAAGGTGTTACATTTTTTTTAAAACACCCTTATTTGCTTAAGAACTCATTGATCTAGTCCATATAAATGCATGCATGGTCATCTAAGCTACCTCTAAATCTTTTCTTGCATTTTCGGAACCATCACTTTAAACTTTAAAACCGAAAACCACATGCATGTAGTGCGTGACTAAATATTTGAACTTATAAGACTAAAGTAAGGAACTCACTAGTAAAAGTCTTTAAATTAATAGGATCGGAATCGGAGGGACCTTGCCATCTCGGGAAAAACTTGGATTGTGAATCGTAAGGCTACGGTGAGTTTATCACGGCCCCCTTTTTATGATTTTACGTTTTGGGGTGAAAAGCATGACTACTGTTTTGAAACTATTACCGGATGAACAACTTATTGTGCAACTATATTTTTGCTATGGTATGGATAACCACAAACGAATATCCATTGACGAATATCCACAGACGAATATCCACAGACGAATATCCACAGACGAACATCCATAGACGACAAATACCATTAGCACTATTTTGATTTGTGGATTTTTAATAAATCCATGTATTTTCTGAACGATGCGTCTTTCGGCTTTTTACATTTTCTCCGGTATTTATTATATTGTGGTACTTAAAAACCCGTGATCTCACCAACTATGACGATAGTTGACCTTTTAAACTCTCATGCTTTTCAGGTGAACCTAAGTAAGCTCTTAGAGGATGCATGCGTGTGTCTCCTTTTCGCATATCAAGATTTCCAGTTCCCTTTTTATTTAAATATGAACTTTTCTATTCAGTGTAGTATTTGTAATGACGGACAAATGATGTAAGAATGATGTACTTGTTTTTAATACTTGATATGCTATGGTGGTTGTTTATTCTATTGCATTTTGCCATGCTACTTTGCGCTGCACACCTCGTATTTCCGCTTTAGCAGGGTGTGACAGACTTGGTATCAGAGCCAAGGCTATAGAGAACAATGGTTTTCTTTTAAGAAAACCGACACTATAGTCACAAATGGGGGAACAAATATTTTTCTCAAACACAAGATTTTAACACCTCTAGAGTAATTAACCCGAGAGTCGCGTAATCGGACCTCTATTAAACAAAGCCTGGCCACCTCTGTTTAATTTGGACGGTTAATGCGAAGCTAGGGACGATTACGAAGAAGTGTGAAAATTTCAAAAAAATAAAAATAAAAATTTATGCATGGCATTTTGTGTGTATGACCACGATGCATCCCTAGGTTGTCAAGCACTATATTATTTTAGTGCCACTTTAGGACACTCTTGCGTTAGCATTAGGGTGCCACTCTTATTAGAACTTGCGTTAACTATCTATATCGACACTTTAGTCACTATGGCAAACTTGGAACTATGGACATCGGAAAAAGACCTATCCAAACTTTTGGATACGGATATCGAAGTGACCAACGACGACACCTCAAGTGACTTCTACCCGGTTACTCCTACGACTATCATATCCCAGCGTCCGCAAACTAATCCCTCACCTGAATCCATGTACCCTAGGCCACACATAATAGAGACGACTTGAAGAAATTCTCCTTTCCTATTTGGAGTAAGATATCTATACCCCGTGACCTCACTGTTGAACCCTTCCTTATCCACCCGGAGGTATCGATGGCAAGGCCTACCGGCAAGCCTCTAGAAAGAGCTCAAAGGATGTACTCCATGGGAAAATGTACTTATGAGTTATTAGAGTAAGATGTCTAGTCAGGAGCATGCCATACTCAAGTTGTATGAGTCGGCCAACTTGTTGGAAGAATTTACTACTGATACAGTGAAAAAGTTGTGGCAACTAGTAGGGTCATGAGAAGGATGGAACTTTGTTGTTAGGCGGTGGCGAATCTGGTAGCAATATCGATTCTCAGGACCGTGATCCTTGTGTTTCTTAGCTGTTAGAAGTTCCATTATGTATTATGACTTCCTTTCATTTAGAAAACGTATTGCAATGATGCAATAGCGTCAAATTTTGAGTAGTCGCAAAAAGATATATTCATTTTTATTTAAAACTAGATATTTTTCCTTGATCATTACATGATAAACTATTCCATGTTTTGTTTTCGACGAACTATAGCAAAAAAAAAATAAATAAATACTTTCGCCCTCTTAAAACAGAACTATAATCAAACCTTTTTACTTTAGGACGATGTCAACAAGAAACACACGAAGCATGGGATCGACCCCTGAGAATCAAACACCAGACATTGCCCAGCTCCTAGCCCAACAAGTCCAAGATGCCATCCCTAGCATAGTCACTCAGGTTACCGCGGACATTAACAACCGCCGAAGGAGTAATGGAGACCAAGGTAGAGATGGAAGTGGTGGCAGCAATCAAGGGTGTACTTACAAGACTTTCATGTCTTGCAAGCCTAAAGAGTTTTACGGCAATGAAGGTGCCGTAGGATTGCTAGCCTGGTTTGATAGCATGGAGTCAGTACTCCATATCAGTAAGTGCTCGGAGAACCACAAGGTGGAGTATGCAGCATGTCAACTGCAAGGCAGGGCTTTAACTTGGTGGAATATCCAAATGCAAACCCGAGGCCGAGAAGCACCATATAACTTGACATGGGAAGATTTTAAGAAACTGCTTATAGAAGAATACTGCTCTAAAAGTGAAATTCAAAAGTTGGAAGCTGAATTCTGGAACCACACCATGGTAGGAATGGAAGTGGATAAATACACAGAGCGATTCCATGAGCTCGCCAAGTTGGTACCACACATGGTTACACCAGAGGAGAAGCGAATTGACCGGTACATTTGGGGTCTAGCACCGGAAATCCGAGGAATGGTTATGTCAGCAAACCCAACTACTATTCAAAGCGCGGTTGTATTGGCTAGCCGTCTGACCAATGATGCGGTCAGAGCAGGAGTGCTGAATCAAGGAAGTGTTAGCTATAAGAGGAAGTCAAAGGACCATGCTAAAGAGAATGCAAGTGAAGTTATGAGTTAGGGAAGGAAAGTGGCCAAAAGTTTTGGTATGAAGACCCAAGGGTCGGGTAGGTATGTGGGTCCTCACCCACAATGCAACAGATGTAACCTCCACCATGTAGGAGACTGTCCTGTTTGCAACAACTGCAATAAGCCAGGTCACATCAGCCGTTTTAGTCGTACGGACAAGGATGGTAGAAGGATATGTTACAACTGTGGAAGCTCAGACCACCTTAGGGACAAATGCCCTAAGTTGAATAGGAGCTGAAGAAGCATGTTAGGATCCCACTATAGTGACGGTACGTTTCTTTTAAATGACTATTATGCCTCGTAGGTTTTTGACTCTATTGCTGATAGAAGTTACGTTTCCCTAGAATTTAGGCATTTGATTTACACAAGCTCAAAAGAACTAGATGATGCATACACTATAGACATTACTAACGGGCAATAGATCAAGGGTAGGGACGTGATTCCCGATTGCACGTTAAGTTTAGCTAACAAGGTGTTTAGTATCGATCTCATCCCTATCAAAATAGGAAGCTTTGGTATAGTTGTAAGCATGGATTTGATATCGCGCAAAAGAGTAGAAATGTGTTGTTTTGAGAAGACCATAAAAATTTCTTCATAGAATAGTAAGACTCTTATAATCCAACGTGAAAGGCCTGAAACGAGTCTTAAGGTATTATCTTGTATGAGAGTTGATAGACACTTGAGAAACAAGTGTTTAGCATTCTTAGTGCAAGTTGTAGAAAAAAAAAATCTGTGAGTAGAACGAAATTCGAGAAATTCAAGTAGTGCGGAATTATCCCGAGGTATTGCCAAACGAGTTATCCGGATCACCTCCATTAAGACAAGTCGAGTTCCAAGTCCACTTAATTCCTAAAGCAGCCCTGACTGTCAAGGCACCGTACCACCTAGCAACGACAAATACGTATGAATTGCTAAGCTAGATGCATGATCTACTAGATAAGAGACATACTTAGCCAAGCTCTTAGCTTTGGGGAACGGCTATGTTGTTCTCTACGAATAAATATGGATCTCTTAGGATATGTATAGGCTACTAGGAGCTGAACAAGTTGATTATTAGAAATCGTTATCCCCTCCCTACGATTAACGATATGTTCGACCAAATTCAGCGAACTAGTTATTTCTCTAAGATTCACCACCTTAGGATTAACAAAGATGATGTTTCTGAAACGGTATTAAGAACCTGCTATAGACACTACAAACTTTTAGGTATTACCATTGGGCTTGATAATGCTCTAGTAGTGTTCACTAACAACTTTGTTGTAAATTGCGATACATATCGACAAGGTGTAGGATGTGTATTGATGGAAAAGGATAGCATCATCGCATATGCATCAAGGGAACTCAAGGTTTATGAAAGAAGTTGTCCTACCTGTGATTTAGAACTACAAGCGGTGGTCTTTGCACTTAAGAGTAGTAGACATTATTTATAAGGTACAAAGTACACTATGTATGTTAACCGCAAAAGCTTTCAACACATCCTTGACTGGAAAATCCCTAATATGAGGCAATGAAGTTACGTAGGATTACTCAGTGATCATGATTGTGAAATTAGATATCATCCAGACAAAGTACAATGTAGTGGCCGATGTACTGTGTAGCCAAACCCTTACGAATACGAGCAAAATGAATGCTTGTGCGGACTAGTTTGAAAGCTCGCATATGAGAAGCTCAGGAAGGAACATTAAAGGAGGAAAATATATATGACGAAACACTTTATAACCTGGAAGGAAGGTTTGACCTTAAGACCGATGGTATGCGGTACCTTAAGGAAGAGTTCGGATACCAAAGCCAAATTTTATGAGAGGCGCCTATGTCATGGTATTTCATGCATCTAGGAGTGGATGAGACGTATAATGAAATCTAAAGGAGTGTTACTGGTGGCCATGAATAAATAGAGATGAGGCATTGTATGTTGGGAAAAACGTTTGACTTGCTCAAGGTCATTTGAGTAGACATGATTAAGGTAGTCAAGGATATATTAGAACTTCTAAGTGATGGTCAAAAGAGTACTCTTTAAAGTATCTCCGTGGAAAGGTTTAGTACGTTTCGGTAAGGAGGGCAAGTTATACGCAGGGTATGTAGGACCATTCGAGAGTGTCGAACGAATTGGTCTAGTAACCTACAAGCTTAAGTTACCCTTTGAATTAAGCGAGATTCATGACACATGTCATGAATTGAATATATGGCGGACAAATCTTTAGTCATATCACTAGGTAAAATTCAAGTGGACGAACCACTATACTTTGTTGAAGAGCTGGTAGAAATACATCACAGGGAAATCAAATGGCTTAAGCGAAGTAGAATCCTAATCGTGAAAATTCACTGGAAATCCAGGCATAGGCCTGAGATTCATTGGGGAGCGTAAGGATTTCATGAGACGAAAATACCCTCAGTTGTTTGTTTATCAAACGAATACTATGTTAATAGATGAATTTCGGGACGAAATTCTTTTAACCGGGGGAGACTGTGACAACCCTCCAATTTTCACCTCAGGTCAGTATTAATTTTAGCTGACTTCTTTGGACAGAACAGGATTCTTGTAAGTGCAAGATGAATCAATCTAACATGAAAGATATGATATCTAATAGAGAGAGAAAGTAGAGAGAGAAAATGTGAAACTCATATGTCATTTATGATGAAAGGCTTGAAGATACAATACAAGGCAATGAGGTATTTATACCTCATTCCTAAGGAATAGAAAATGATCACAAATGGTCCCTCAACTTCTATTATAAATCTAACACTAACAATCTCCCCCTTTTATAAAAGAAGGAGGGACATACAAAAGAAACAAATGACTACTTGACTAAGATTGCTTCACGGCAGGCTTTCTCAACTTAAACTTGATTTCTGCAAATCTGATGTCATTTCTCAGCTTCAATCTTCTATCTATCTCCTTTACAAAATGCTTGATCAATACTTTATTTGCAGCTGAGATGTCATGTACATTATGCCTATCCATTTGCAATCTTGTATTCAACCCATCCATCACCATCTTTAAAGTGTCATCACAAAATAACATCACTTCATGAGAGTACATTCTCTTCTTGTTGCCCAGAGAATCTGGATATACACATGAGATCTTGGTTTCATCTGCATCATAGAACACCGTGTACAAGACAAAGTCCTTTTCTTCACCAATCAGACTTCTTTGTGGTTTGTGACAGAATAGCTTTGATGACCAATTCTCCAATCCCAGTTGAAAATCATACAGATGAGCCAATGATATAGAAGCCTTGACATGTCTAACAATAGCTATTAGAGCGATTATCTCCTCTTCTGATCTAAAAGCTTTTGCTTTGAGATCATATAAAATCCCAAAGATCACATCAAAGCTCACATCTTGGAAATCAGCTTCTGTAATCCCATATTCCTTCCCATCATCTCTGGTGAATGTAATCACTGAATAGAAGTAGGCACTAAGCTTGTTAGTCTTGTAACTCTTTACTGCAACAAACCTGTAGTCTGACACTAATGCTTCTTTTCTTTGCTTGTTCACCTTCCTCATGTATATGTACTCTCTTCTTAGATCCTCTTTCATATTCTCAATCCCGTACAACTTCACATAGCTCAGCTTCCGCTCATGATAACAGAATCTACTCTTGTACCTTTCTTCCAGATACTTCCCAATGGCCCTTGTAAACCGATTCCATTCTGTTCTCTTTAGAAATTTCCCAGAACTTGCTTTCATCTTTTCCCATAGCTCAACTTTCTTTGGATCCACAGGCATCAAGTCATTCTGAGGCAACACTTCTTCCAGTAGAGGACCTTCCACATCATCCACAGCTTCTTCTTTCTCAAAATCAAATTGTACATCCTCAAACATATCCTTCAGTCTGTTATCTTCTACACATCTTGCATCCTGAATCTCCTCGTTTGGCACTTGGTAATCTCTGATTTCAGAAGCTACATTCTCAAGAAGCGCTAGAACTCTATCTATTTCAGACGTAGAACTAGACACTCCTGAAAACATAACTCCTCTTTCTTCAGTTCCTTGATCTGGCCTCTCTTCTTGAACAGAACCCAAAAACTCTAGAGTAGACTGCAAAACCAGTTTTGTTTCCATCTGTTGACCTCCTGTAAGTACTATGGCATCTCTGTGTCTGCCATGTTGCTTCTCTCTTGGATGTCTCTCCTCAAACCGATCTACAATTCTGATTCTAGGAGAAGTTGGCTCCCTAGACGACGACTCTTCCAACCTTCTACGTTTTCTCTCCCCCTCATGACGATCATGATCATCATGATCATCATGTCTTCTGATTGGTCGTTTAAAGCAACTTGACATGTTTCCTCAATTCCCCGAATACGATCCGATAACTGAGATAAGCCATCGGTGAACATCTGGTTGATCTCGGTGAATGTCTTGGTGAGAGAAGCATCAAGAGTAGCCTGAAACTGCTGGAATTCCGTATGTGTAACCAAGTGAGCCTGAGACCGTTGCTCTTGAATAGCACGTTGTTGCAGAGCAGTTTGTTGTTGCAGAATGCCCACCAGATCACTATCTTCAGCTGAACCAGACTCCAAGAGTTTAGAGAACAACAATCCCTTTAACTCCGGAATAGTGAGAGAATCAGCCGCTGACTGAGAAGGCTGTGAAGGTGAATCAGACATCGGAGCTTTGCCTTTAGCTAACAAAGCTACTTGTTTCTCCAAAGCCGAAATACGAGCCGTCTGCTGTTGAATAACAGTCGCCATCTGTTCATTGTTTTCTCGATACATGGAACGCGTAATCAGTTGATTTGCAGTTGCTACAACATGAATACGCGAAAGATCAACATCTGAAGTTGAATCTGTGCCAGTCGCTAGTAGTGCAGAAGATGAAGGTGCAGACGATGCAGAAGAAGCCGAGACTGTGGAAGATGTAGAAACTGGGACTGAATCAGACGATAAACTACCAATGGGTGTTGAGGAGGAACCCAAGATAGTAGACTGTTGCCTTAACTCCGTGACAATAGTGGATGCGGGTAAACTAACGCCGAGGTCACTGAGACTTCTCGTTGATCCAAGAGTAGGACTCAAGGAACCCATGTTCAGTGTTGACATGATGTTAGCGCTGATGGGATTTCCCTCCGATCCTTGCAAGCCCGCAACAAATGCAGAACTCACTACGGTGGTTCCGGCAGGGCTACTAAAGCCTCCTGCAAAGGTGGTTTGCACCTGTGTCCTAGCCAAAGAAATATTTACATTTGAAGCAAATGGATCTAGACTCGATGAGTGAACAAGTGAAGTCGTGCCTCTAGGAAATTGTACACAAAATTCGTCCCAACCAAGCTTCAAGTGGCTGACATTTTCACCAAGAGCCTCTCCCGTCCTCAATTTGAATTCTTCCGCTCTATGCTACGTCTTGGTCCACCACCGTTACGCTTGAGGGGGGATAATAGTTGTATCAAATCATAGTTTAATATGGTGTATCTTTTGTAATTATCTCCTATTCTTTTGTATTATTCTGTTGCTATATTTGTGTCTATAAAATTCATCTCACCCCATTAGTTTTGGGTGTGATTTGCATCATTCACACCACAAAAATAAAATTAACAAGAGTTACTCAAATTATAACAATGTAATTAAAATTTAAACAAATAACTAATTTATTTTCTCATACTAAAATAAATAATAATCAAAATAAAGAAAATTTCAATTACATAGGTCTTAATACGGTAGCTAAATAACTAATAGTAAAATAATGTGAATGTCTATGGAAACAATAATTAATTGTATCGTAACCTTCTTTATGGAGACAAAATTAGTAGAAAATAATTCAATATATTATGAAAATTAAATACAGTTAATGTAACATTAATTGAGATACTTATTTAAGCCAAAGAAGTTAATCAAGCTTAATTGCAAAAATGTTCCAACAAATAACATTTAATGAGACTATCGGTTTTATTTAGATGAACCATCAATCGTTTCGATTCTCATCTGTATCTGGCCTACCGAATTAATAAATGGGGATAATTTGAAAAGGTAAATTTATTGTGAAAGTAAATAAAAACTATTTTGTGACATCATAAATTCATAATGCTTAGAAAAACCAATAAAATAATATATGGATGAATTTGAAACAATCGGTTTTGTTGTAGTTCGTTATGTTAAATTTTGGTCTAAATATGGAGTGCATAAAAATAGGGTAAACTTGCCTAATCCAAAAATTAGGTCCAAAAATCCAATTCAAGTTAATATAGACATCGTTAGTTTATAAAATCTATAAATCTACAATACTTGAATTTTAGACTTATATTAACCCAACCCAACACAACAACAAAAATCCACGAAACAAGGTGAGCTCATGTTGAGCTCTTATAATCAGGGTGTAAATGCATTTTTTTTCTCCATTGTTAGGTTAGAAATAAGCAACCAAAGGGATTTATGTAGTTAATATTCAATATACATAAGTTAGTCAAACTACATGCTTGACGTACCCTCTTAATTTGAATATCAAGTACTTTGAATGTTGATCAACATTTGAATTCATTCTTTCCGGTCTAAAGAAACAAAACCTAAAGCTATATTTGAAATATGCATGTTGGCTAATATAAGTTAACTAGTTAAAATCCATGATTTAAAAAGAAAACAAACGTAAAATTCTAAGATTCATCATTAGTAAATATATGATCAATTGGACTCAAACTATTCGTTGATAAGTAAATCAACTAACAAAATATCTATCAAGGTCTAATTATGTAATACAAGAAAAATTATTCATGTATGCTAATTCATGAGATTTTAGCTTAGCCAATTCATAAAATTGATCCAAATACAAAATATAGTGGTTTGGTTATAGCTTTTACAATAAAAATTAGTTGAATAAATTATTTAAATAATCTTAAGTCGATCAACTTATCAAGTTCAAGTACACACGTTATGTTGCGTGCTTGAGTCCTTACATTTGACAATCTAATCTTTCAGAAAATATATATATTAAATCAAAATGTTCTAAAATTTGAAAATGAAAACGACAAGTTATTATTATAATGTATCGCCGATCTTTAACCAACCAACGGGTGTCTAACTCCATTTTAAAAAGGAAAGTTATGAATCTTGAAAATCTCTACTTTTCAGACTCAGTTAATGACAAGACTGCTCCAATCATTAACCATCCGATAGCCAATCCCCAACCCAAACCTGTCTTAGATACTGAGGACCATTACTCCATAGTCTCAGATGATGATGAACCCCCTAATTCACACCACAGGATAGCCGAACCCAAGACTGTCCAAGATCCAAATATTGAATATGATGAACCCCTAATTTACACCTCGGAGGCAGAGTATGTTGCCGCCGCCTGCTGCTGCTCGCAAGTTCTGTGGATGAAAACCCAACTTGCCGACTTCGGATACACCATGCAATGGATTCCCATCTATTGCGACTCCAAGAGTGCGATTCAGATCACGGCAAATCCGGTTCAACATTCTCGGACGAAGCATATCGACATCCGATATCGTTTTATCAAAGACCACGTCGAGAAAGGTAATGTTGAACTTTACTTTGTTGAGAGTGACTATCAGCTTGCTGATTTGTTCACGAAGCCGTTTGACGAGAAACGTCACTTCTTTCTCCTAAGTAAGTTAAGAATGCTAGACCTCCCTGCCTGAGGTCTAGGGGGAGTCGGGAGTTCATTATATGCATGCATGTGCGTAGGGGGAGTCTTTAATAACCTCTGAGAGATTGCATGAATTGAGGGGGAGTATAAGTCTTGTTTTGCTCATTGTTGTGTCTGCTAACGTTCTCGGATCCACAACACCTTGGATACCATTTTATACTTTCTTTTGAAGGTGTGAATCCTCACGACGACTTCTGGTTACTTCAGATCAGGACTCGCACAAAACCCAGCTGAGACGAACCAGGTAAGTCTCTTTTCTCAGGAATCGAGCGCTGAACTTGTAAATTTTTTAGAACTTGAAAGTTCAGGGGGCGGTAGAGTACATGTCTTGAACTTACAAGTTCAGGGACTAACTTTGCCACTTTCTGATTCTTAAAGTTCAGGGACTCGTTTTGCACTATTGTGAAACTTGTAGTCCAGGGTCTGTTCTGAAACTTTTTAAAATTACATGTTCAGGGACTTGTTTGTAAGTTTCTTGAAACTTCAAGTCCAGGGGTGGTTTTTGCCAATAGGTGAAAGTCGGGTTAAGAGAGTTATCAGGAGAGCCAAACACAGTGTTTTTGACCCAAACACAGTATAATTCGGTAAAAATATAAATACCGGTTTTCAAGATTTACTTTTCACAAATTTCAAATTTTTCACTTTTCTCTCTCTGAATTCTCACCCGATAACCGCTCTCGCGCTCGATTCGATTTCGCTCGTTTTTGCTCCATTCGTCGATCCAAGTACGTTTTCGGATTCCTGAAATGGCTCGTCAATCGAACACTCCTGCTCCTCCTTCCCCGGTCAACAACGCTGCTGACCGAGCCCTCATAGCCCCTACTGACATCCGTCCCATACACAAGAACAACGAGTACATTGACCTGGCCAACTTCACTGCTCAGGAAGAGGTGGTTCTGGAGATACTTCGGGCGCATCCATTGGCTTATGCGATGCAGGCAACTGCCGACATTCCCATGATTTACCTTCAGCAGTTCTGGTGGTCGTCTACCATGGAGAACCGAGATGGCGTGCAGACCATCGTGGGTCGTGTTGACCACACTGAACTCACCATCACTGTGGAGGACCTGAGGCGAATCCTCCGTCTGCCTGCCGCTACTCCCGAGGCCCCGTTCGAGCCACTGGTCACCGGCCCCGAGCTTTTCAGCGAGATACTCGCACTTGGGGTCCACTTCACTGCGAACAACAGACCGAACGGGATCTCCCAAGTCACTCAGGGGATGCTGCCCCCAATCTGGTTTTCTTTCTTCAACATACTCAACAGAACCCTGTCTTCGAAGACCCACGGAGTGGACCGTGCTTCCACTCAGTTCTGGCATGTCATTCATGCGGTCGCCTACGGGAGGCGTATCGACTTCGCCCAACAGCTTTGGGCGGACATGGTCACCGACGTCAGACAAGGGCCCGCAAGAACTTATCACACATCCATTCCCTGGATGCGGTTCTTCAGCCTAATCATCCGTGATCACATGGATCACCATCCGGCCGTCAGACGTAGATCCGGCCACCAGCGCTTCGAAAGCATTCAGATCGGCAGGATGAACCGAAGGACTCTGCGACCAGGTCAGGTAGAAATGCCTATCCCCGATAATGTGCTAGGTATGGCGGACCGTAGGGCAGATAGTGTTAGACTGTACCGAGCGTCCTTAGGACTAGAAGACGCGTCCACGGACTCCTCAGAACCGAGGAGCCCTGCCCCGGACGCGCGACCCGTCCTTCCTAGGAGCCGTGCGTCTGGCACGGCAGGCCAGAGCTCCAGTGGGGGAGCTCAAGGCTCGGGAGTGATGAGTGTTGCCGTTAGGGGTGAAGTGGGTAGAGTCGTTGGTACGTCCGTCACACCGCACATGACGAGAGCCGAGGCCTATCAGATGATGGTCCGAAACCGCACCCGTAGAGCTCGAACGCAGACTTACGTCGATGATACATCCCCCTTTGACATCACGCGTGGCTACCGGGTGAAGCAGTACACCGGGATTCTCCTACAATCCCCGGTACATTCGTCATCGGAAGAGCGCCGATCGCCATCTCCGCCGCAACAACAACCGACTGGTGAGGACGTGGAAGCTTCCCCACAAGAACAAGCACACGTTCCTTCACCACCACACCCGGCGGCCATTACTACTCAAGGAGGCGAACCCTCCGGCGATCCCTCCGGCGATGACTCCGACGGTCACGAGTCCGCCGAGCATACACCTTCGGACCATCGTGAGCCTGATGACGAGGCCACAGACTCAGAGATGGTGGATTACGGATCAGACTCAGAGTTCCAAGAATCAGAACCGAAGGGCGGGAAGGCCCAGGTGATAGATGTGGATGAAGCCACCTCTTCCTTCAACGACGACAGGATTTCCGGAGATCCCGTTCTTGCTGAGGATCTTGCTTCAGATGACCGGACCGTCGGTCGTGAGGAAGAAGGTGAGGCCGAGGTTGCTACCGGCTGGGGAAGAGAAGATAGCGAGGAAGAAGAGAGAGAGAGGAGAGAAAAAGAGACCGATGACGTAGAGGTCCAATTAGGCGAGCCATGGGCTCAGATTCAGGAGGCGGGCGAAGAAGAAGAGCCGCATAGGTTATAACTGGAAGTTCCCCAAACCCTGAGTCCAACCAACAGAGAGGCAACCCACACCGAGACCGGGCACCCTACGGTGTCTGTTCAAGACGCTAGCAGCCAACTAGCGCACTTGCACGCCCCAACCAGCCACTCGACCATCTCTCAACAAATGGTCGTTTCAGTCATTCACGGGGATCAAGCACAACTTCCACCGGCCACTCAATCAGAGTCTGCCGGTGTTGAGATAAGAGAGGATCTGCCCTACCTCTCGACTTCACTTGCTGCACATAGAGTCGTAGAGCCACTTCCCGGGACGTTTACGATCCCTTCTATCATTAGGCCACGATCTATTGTACCACAAGCGGAGATCCCACGGGACTCCGCCGGAACGGGGAGAGTTGGTGCATCGGGTGACGCCCTTCGAGGATCCGCCGGAAGCCCTGACACCGTCAACATCATACCAGCGGTGACGTCAGGCCGAGAGAGCACCTCAGTAGGACTCTTCTCGACAATTGGAGCCCAAGTGGCACCGGGTGTTGTACTACCGGGACCGGGTCCGACAGACTCGAGCAAAGTCTCTAAAGATGCTCACGTAACACCGGGGCTTCTAGGCCTGACGGATTCGGGTGGAATCCCTAAAACCACCCCAGTACCAACGGGACATCGAGGTCCGACGGATTCAGACGACATCCTAAAAGTCGTCTAAACCAGACTACTTGCGGTGGAGGAAGCCAACCGGGCTAGGGATGCGCGGGTCGAGGCACTGGAGAAAGCCTTGGCCGAGACGGAGAGACAGAGATTGGCAGATCTTGAAGCGTCGCGAAAGCTTCAAGAAGACAGGGATGCGAAGCTTTACGAGCTCAAACGGAGAATCAAGGGCAAACACTCCGAGGCAGCCCCGTCAACCGAAGCACCGATCCCTCGTCAGACCGAGGACGTTCTCAGACTTGCCCCTCCGACTTCGGGCGAACTACCTCCGATTCCGGGTTATGTCACTGAGGCGGAACACGCCTATGTCATCTCATCATACACCACTCAGAACGACAGCCTCTCCGCCAAGCATCGCGATCGGGAAGCCCAGATCGAGCTCCTCCAGCAGCGCATCAGAGAACTGGAGGCCATGTGTCGGTCTCAGGCTCAGCCTTTCCAAACGGAGGCATGACGAACCTGATGACTCGGCACCAGGTCCTCATGAGGGGGAGGTGCAGGCTTCATCCAAAAGGCCTCGCACCGACCTCCACTCTGCCTCCGGTTCTGGTTCTACTTCAGCTCCAGCCTCATCAGCTGCCCCCTCGAGTGCTCCATCAGATTCTGTTGCCGCCGACGCTCCCTATGTCGATTCAGACACGGAGGAGATTCCTAACATGGGGAGTTGGCACTACGAGCCGATCCCAGCAGGGGAAACAGTTCAGTTTCCTCAGATGACCGATACGGCGCAGATTGACGTCGTTCCCCCGGAAGCAGCGCCGACAGATTTATCAGATGTTCAGATTCCGGAGGAAGCCCGGAAGATTCTTCGGTCGCTTGCTCAGAGCCTCAGGATTTTCCAGAGGGGGGACGACATCGTCCGGGACTCAGACTACAACAGCTTTCTATCTGCATTTGAGTTTCCCACTCCAGAAGCTCCTCGGACCATTCACTCAACAGATCCAGAGTCCTCTGCTCCAACAGTCATCCAGCTCAACTGGAATCATTCCGTCATCTTCCGACCGTTCCTTAAGGAGTCCTTCACCCGTATCTTCCAACAGGAAAGGTTGCACGTATGGTCTCGAAAGGTCTACTTCGGGATCTCGCACATCAAGACGAAGAGAAGAAGGACTGCTTACGTGCACCAGAGGATGTGCAACTGGGCCACCCACGGACGCCAAAGAATCCGACGTTGTTTCATCAAGGTAACTGCTATGCGCCCTTACAGACATGGTCATCAGATATTCCTTGAGTACGACGTCCGCATGTACGGGACCGGCGTTCCACGAGGTGAGTTACAGGACTGGTCGTTCACGGAAGCAGATTTGGATCGGGTGCATTTGGAAGATCTCCTCACGCTCATCAAGTACCTCCAGGGTCCAATTCTCCGACCCGAACACTATAGAGACGGCACCGAGATACTGAAGAAGTACGTTCTCCACGCGATCACACTTGCGCGGGTGATGGACTACCAGCTTGCGATCGAGAGCCGCCAGCCGAAGGTCAACCTGCTCAGACCGAACCTGCTCGTACCTGGTATTGATGCCTACCTTCCCTACATGCCAACCAGGATACCGGAGCACGGGGTTCTCTATGTGATGAGGAAGAAGAGGGAGTGAAGATTTATGAGATTTGGCGAACTTGCCAAGTTTTGCGACGGGACCCTTCTCTATGTCTACAACGGGATGCATAGTAGACTCTTGGCTGATCAGATACCGGGCCGGAAGATCATAGACGGGAAGGGAAAGATTCTGGAGGGCATGAACCTAATAGAGAGGAAACTCAAGGAAAGGTTGATGTACAGACGAGTTGAAGCGGCGATGCAAATGAGAGCGAGGATCATCGGAGATTGGGAGGAGTTCCTGCAGATGTCAAAGTGGGAGCCGGCGCTGGAGCTACCACCACCTTTCTGACTTCTTCACAAAGGGGGAGATTGTAGGACCTCTTTATTGTGAAGAGTCAGAAAACACTATCTTTATCAGCTTTCTAGTTTAATTTCAGTTAGTTGTAAACAATTCAGTTTTTGTTAGAACTTGTTTAGAGGTTAGGAACCTCGGGGGCCATTTGTGAACATCCTTGTAATTTCCTCTTACCTATATAAGGTAAGAGGTGATTAGGGTTTTATTGTTGGATCATATTTACTACTTTGTGAAAAAAAAAAAAAAACCTCCATTGTTGATATTTTGAAGCTTTAATATCATCATCTTGATCTTGATTCCAATCCATTTCTCTTGTTATTATTGTTTATTGGGACAACAATCACGGACGGAAAATACATCATCAAACATGTAAGGTATGTCGAGGGGTTAGGGTACAACATGTTCAGCTCCAGTCAGTTCTGTGACAATGGATACTGGGTGAAGCAATTTCAATACGGAAGCGATGTGAGTGATGAAGACAACAACGTCGTCCTTAGTGCACGAAGGAACGACAATCTTTACTCAACCGTCTTCCGTTCAATCCCTCAGACACACCCTCAGTTTGAAGCACTTTCTAATCCGAGGAATGCAATCTGTCTGCTCGCTAAGGCAACAAAGGAGGATAGTTGGTTGTGGCATCGAAGACTTTGCCATCAGAACTTTAAAGACATGAACAAGGTGGTTTCAAAACGCCTTGTCAAGGGATTACCGGAGACTCGTCTTTCCAAGGATACTCTATGTCCTGCTTGTGAACAAGGAAAGATGAAGAGAAGCTCCCATCCACCGAAGATGGATTCAAACAGCAAAAATCCCCTTGACATGATACACATGGATCTGTGCGGACCTACAATAACTGAGAGCCTAGCCAGAAAGAAGTACATGTTGGTTCTCGTCGATGAGTTCTCAAGGTTCACCTGGCTTGAATTTCTACGAGCCAAATCTGATGCTGCCGATCGAATCATTGCCGTCATCAAGCGGATTCAAGTTCTCTTGGGTCGTCGGGTGAAGAAGTTAAGAAGTGACAACGGAACCGAATTTCGCAACGCCAAGCTGCAATCCTTTCTTGAAGATGTGGGAATTTCTCACAACTTCTCTGCCGTGCGCACTCCTCAACAAAATGGAGTTGTGGAAAGGAAGAACCGGACGTTAGTCGAAGCAGCTCCATCCATGATGGCTCATTCAGGCGTTCCTCAATCATTTTGGGTTGAAGCAGTCTCAACAGCATGCTACACGCAGAATCGTACCTTGATCGTTAAGCGGACCGGTAAAACAGCCTACGAGATGGTCGAACAACGTAAGCCTAACATCGATTACTTTAGAGTTTTGGGATGTAAATGCTATTTTTTAAATGACCGGGATGATTTGGGAAAGTTTGAACCCAATTCTGATGAGTCTATCTTCATCGGATACTCACATAACTCAAAGGCTTATAGGGTTTTCAACAAACGGACCCGAACCATCTTGGAAAGCTCAAATGTTGATTTTTCCAAAACTGAAACCTATTATGTTGCAAGTCTGAGTAATGTAGATGCCTCATTCCCTGAACTGTTCACGGCACCACCGAGCACAGATTCTTCCACTAACTCTTTTGCTTTAGACTTTATAGACCTCGCAGATTACGATCCACCCACACTCACGGGTCCGATTGTAGTACCTGCTCATGCTGGTTCAACCACTACTTCCTTGACATCTGATGCCTTCATCATTGAGCCTTCTTCAAGCACTTCTACAAACTCAGTGACACCAGAGTCGGCGGTCTCTCCCCCTGAAACATCATCCGCTGCCTCACCGGAACCCGTCTGAGAACAGACCCCACACCCTGTTCTTGCACTAATCCATGAAGAAACTCCGCTACCCTCACCTAGTTCAGCTCAAAGAACCTATGCTCAGGTAGTGCGTGAGCCCCGGTTAGAGGCAGCACCGCAGACTAATCTGGAAGCAGGATCATCTAGTAGAAACCAGCGAGAGGTCTTTGCAGTGCAAGATGAGAACGACGCATCCAACAACCAACAAGCTTATGTCACTCTTCCACACACTAGAAAGTGGACCAGAGATCATCCCCCCTCCCAAATCATTGGGAGTCCCTCACAACCTATCCAGACGCGATCTTCAAAGAATGTAGAAAACCTGATTCTATTCGGAGGGTTCTTCAGTGAATTTGAACCTTCGGATGTTTCCCAAGCTCTTACCGATCCTGATTGGGTTTTAGCGATGCAAGAAGAGCTTGCGGAATTCGAGAGAAACAAAGTATGGCGTTTGGTAACCAGACCGTGGGGCAAGTCCATAATCGGGCTGAAGTAGATATTCCGGAACAAGAAAGACGAGAACGATCTCATCATCCGGAACAAAGCTCGATTGGTTACCAAAGGTTATCGCCAGCAAGAGGGTATTGATTATGACGAGACGTTCGCGCCCGTGGCTCGGATCGAGGCTATCCGGATCTTCCTTGCGTACGCCGTACACAAGAATATGACGGTATATCAAATGGACGTCAAGTGTGCCTTCTTGAACGGAGTTCTTCAAGAAGAGGTGTACGTCGAACAACCAGAAGGATTCGTCGATCCCAGATATCCATACCACGTGTACGTGTTGGATAAGGCGCTTTACGGTCTCAAGCAAGCTCCTAGGGCATGGTACGAAAGTCCCACTGATTACTTGCTAGGAGTTGGCTACAAGAAAGGTACAATCGATGCCATTTTGTTTCTTAAGAGATCAGGTAGTGACTTAATCATAGTTCAGATATACGTGGATGATATTATCTTTGCATCTACGAAGCCTGAGATGTGCCAAGAGGTTGAAAACACCATGAAATCCCAATTTAAAATGAGCATGATGGGCGAGTTGACGTTCTTTTTAGGACATCAAGTTCGACAACGCCCTAATGGCATTTTTATAAATCAAGCTAAATATTTTCAAGATGTTTTAAAACGTTTTGATTTCGGTGGCTCAAACTCTGCGGCAACACCAATGCCCAGGAATTTTCAACTAAACGCTGATTCTTCTGGTAAACCGGTTGACCAGAAGACTTTTCGGGCAATCATTCGTTCCCTCTTATATCTCACGGCTAGTAGACCCGACATTGTCTTCTCCACGGGTGTCTGCGCTCGTTTCCAGTGTGATCCTCGTGATTCACACTTGTGTGCTGTCAAAAGAATCCTTAGGTATCTCAATGGCACACCGGATTTTGGCCTTTGGTACCCAAAGGATTCTGGTATTGAACTAATAGCCTATACAGACTCAGACCATGCAGGTTGCAAGCTTAACCGAAAGAGCACTTCCGGTGCTTGTCAATTTCTTGGAGACAAGTTGGTGAGTTGGTCATCCCGGAAGCAGAATTGCGTATCTCTATCCACTGCGGAGGCTGAATATGTGGCCGCCGCCTGCTGCTGCTTGCAAGTTCTGTGGATGAAAACTCAACTTGCCGACTTTGGATACACAATGCAGAGGATTCCCATTTACTGCGACTCCAAAAGTGCGATTCAAATCACGGCGATTCCTGTTCAGCATTCTCGAACGAAACATATCGACATCAGATATCATTTCATCAAGGACCACGTCGAGAAAGGTAATGTTGAACTGTACTTTGTTGAGAGTGACTATCAGCTTGCTGATTTGTTCACAAAGCCGTTTGATGAGAAGCGTCACTTCTTTCTCCTGAGCAAATTGGGAATGCTAGACCTCCCTGCCTGAGGTCTAGGGGGAGCCGGGAATTCATTTTATGTATGCATGTGTGTATGGGGGAGTCTTTAGGAATCTTTGAATGTTTGCATGAATCGAGGGGGAGTGTCATATCTTTATCTGCTCGTTTTTCTAACGTTCTCGGATCCACACTACAATGGATACCTTTCTAGACTTTATTTTGTAGGCGTGGAACCTCACGACGACTTCTGGTTACTTCAGATCAGAACTCGCACAAAACCCAGTTGAGACGTACCAGGTAAGTCTCCTTATTCGTGGATCGGGAGATGAACTTGTAAATTTTTGCGAACTTGAAAGTTCAGGGGGCGGTAGAGTACATGTCTTGAACTTACAAGTTCGGGGACTAACTTTGCCACTTTCTGAATTTTATGTTCACGGACTCGTTTTGCACTTTTGCGAAACTTGTAGTCCAGGGTCTGTTTTGAAAATTTCTTTAAACTACAAGTTCAGGGACTTATTTGTAAGTTTCTTGAAACTTCAAGTCCAGGGGTTATTTTTGCCATTTGGTGAAAGTCGGGTTAAGAGAGCCAAAAGGAGAGCCAAACACAGTGTTTTTCAACCCAAACGCAGTGTAAGTTGGTAAAAATATTGTTGTCCCAAAAACTATAGAAATGAGTAGAGAATGGATTGAAATCAATGTGAGATGAACATAAAAGCTTGAAAATATGTAACAATGGAGGTTTTGCCCAAAATAGATGATATTGATTCCAACTTTAAAACCCTAATCATCTCTTACCTTTTATAGGTAAGAGGAAGAATACAAGATTGTCAATAAAGGCCCTCGAAGTTTCAAACTTCAAACAAGGGCATACAAAAAGAGTAAATGTTCACAACTAACTGAAATTAAACTAGAAAGCTAATAAAGATAGTGATTTCTGACTCTTCACAACAAAGAGGTCCAACAATCTCCCCCTTTGTGAAGAAGTCAGAAAGGTGGTGGAAGCTCCAGCGCCGGCTCCCATTTTGACATCTGCAGGAACTCCTCCCAATCTCCGATGATCCTCGCTCTCATCTGCATCGCTGCTTCAACGCGTCTGTACATCAACCTCTCCTTGAGCTTCCGCTCGATCAGGTTCATTCCCTCCAGAATCTTTCCCTTCCCGTCTATGATCTTCTGGCCCGGTATCTGATCAGCCAAGAGTCTACTCTGCATCCCGTTGTAGACGTAGAGAAGGGTCCCGTCGCAGAACTTGGCGAGCTCGCCAAATCTTATAAATCTGCGTTCCCTCTTCTTCCTCGTCACATAGAGAACCCCGTGCTCCGGTATCCTGGTTGGCATATAGGGAAGGTAGGCATCAATACCAGGTACGAGCAGGTTCGGTCTGAGCAGGTTGACCTTCGGCTGACGGCTCTCGATCGCAAGCTGGTAGTCCGTCACCCACGCAATAGTGATCGTGTGGCGAACGTACTTCTTTAGTATCTCGGTGCCGTCTCTGTAGTGTTCGGGTCGGAGAATTGGACCCTGGAGGTACTTGATGAGCGTGAGGAGATCTTCCAAATACACCCGATCCAGATCTGCTTCCGTGAAGGACCAGTCCTGCAACTCACCTCGTGGAACGCCAGTCCCGTACATACGGACGTCGTACTCAAGAAATATCTGATGACCATGTCTGTAAGGGCGCATAGCAGTTACCTTGATGAAACGACGTCGGATTCTTTGGCGTCCGTGGGTGGCCCAGTTGCACATCCTCTGGTGCACGTAGGCAGTCCTTCTTCTCTTCGTCTTGATGTGCGAGATCCCGAAGTAGACCTTTCGAGACCATACGTGCAGCCTTTCCTGCTGGAAGATACGGGTGAAAGTCTCCTCAAGGAACGGTCGGAAGATGACGGAATGATTCCAGTTGAGCTGGATGACTGTTGGAGCGGAGGAATCTGGATCTGTCGAATGGATGGTCCGAGGAGCTTCTGGAGTGGGAAACTCAAATGCTGATAGAAAGCTGTTGTAGTCTGAATCCCGGACGATGTCGTCCCCCTTCTGAAATATCCTAAGGCTCTGAGCAAGCGACCGAAGGATTTTCCGGGCTTCCTCCGAAATCTGGACATCTGAAAGATCTGTCGGTGCTGCTTCCGGGGGAACGACGTCAATCTGTGCAGTGTCGGTCATCTGAGGAAACTGAACTGTCTCCCCTGCCGGGATCGGCTCATAGTGCCAACTCCACATGTCAGGAATGTCCTTCGTGTCTGAATCGACATAGGGAGCGTCGGCGGCAACAGAATCTGATGGAGCACTCGAGGGGACGGCCGTAGAAGCTGGAGCTGGAGTGGAACCGGAACCGGAGGCAGAATGAAGCTCGGTGCGAGGCCTTTTGGATGAAGCCTGCACCTCCCCCTCATGAGGACCCGGTGCCGAGTCATCAGGGTCATCATGCCTCCGTTTGGAAGGCTGAGCCTGAGACCGACACATGGCCTCCAGTTCCCTGATGCGCTGCTGAAGGAGCTCGATCTGGGCTTCCCGATCGCGAAGCTTGGCGGAGAGGCTGTCGTTCTGAGTGGTGTATGATGAGATGACGTAGGCGTGTTCCGCCTCAGTGACATAACCCGGAATCGGAGGTAGCTCGCCCGAAGTCGGAGGGGCAAGTCTGAGAACATCTTCAGGTTGACGAGGGATCGGTGCTTCGGTTGACGGGGCTACCTCGGAGTGGTTGCCCTTTATTCGCCGTTTGAGCTCGTAAAGCTCCGCATCTCTATCATCTTGAAGCTTCCGGGATGCCTCAAGATCTGCCAATCTCTTCTTCTCTGTCTCGGCCAAGGCTTTCTCCAGTGCCTCGACCCTAGCATCTCTAGCCCTGTTGGCTTCCTCCATCGCCAGTAGTCGTGAGTGGACGACTTTTAGGATGTCGTCCGAATCCGTCGGACGTAAAAGTCCCGTTGGTACTGGGGTGGTTTTAGGGATTCCACCCGAATCCGTCAGGCCTAGAAGCCCCGGTGTTGCGTGAGCGTCTTTAGAGACTTCGCTCGAGTCTGTCGGACCCGGTCCCGGTAGTGCTAAGCCCGGTGCCACTTGGGCTCCAGTTTTCGAGTAGAGTCCTACTGAGGTGCTCTCTCGGCCTGACGTCACCGCTGGTATGATGTTGACGGTGTCAGGGCTTCCGGCGGATCCTCGAAGGGCGTCACCTGACGCACCAACTCTCCCGTTCCGGCGGAGTCCCGTGGGATCTCCGCTTGTGGTACAATAGATCGTGGCCTAATGATAGAAGGGATCGTAAACGTCCCGGGAAGTGGCTCTACGACTCTATGTGCAGCAAGTGAAGTCGAGAGGTGGGGCAGATCCTCTCTTATCTCAACACCGGCAGACTCCGATTGAGTGGCCGGTGGAAGTTGTGCTATATCCCCGTGAGTGACTGAAACGACCATCTGTTGAGAGATGGTCGAGTGGCTGGGTGGGGTGTGCAAGTGCGCTAGTTGGCTGCTAGTGTCTTGACCAGACACCGTAGGGTGCCCGGTCTCAATGAGGGTTGCCTCTCTGTTGGTTTGACTCAGGGGTAGGGGAACTTCCGGTTCTAACCTAATTGGCTCTTCTTCTTCGCCCGCCTCCTGAATCTGAGCCCATGGCTCGCCTAATTGGACCTCTACGTCATCGGTCTCTTTTTCTCTCCTCTCTCTTCCTTCTTCCTCGCTATCTTCTCTTCCCCAGCCGGTAGCAACCTCGGCCTCACCTTCTTCCTCACGACCGACGTGCCGGTCATCTAAAGCAAGATCCTCAGCAAGAACGGGATCTCCGGAAATCATGTCGTCGTTGAAGGAAGAGGTGGCTTCATCCACATCAATAATCTGGGCCTTTCCGCCCTTCGCTGGTTCCGTCTCTTGGAACTCTGAGTCTGATCCGTAATCCACCATCTCTGAGTCTGTGGCCTCGTCATCAGGCTCACGACGGTCCGAAGGTGTATGCTCGGCGGATTCGTGACCGTCGGAGTCATCGCCGGAGGGATCGCCAGAGGGTTCGCCTCCTTGAGTTGTAACGGCTGCCGCGTGTGGTGGTGAAGGTACGTGTGCTTGTTCTTGTGGGGAAGCTTCCACGTCCTCACCAGTCGGTTGTTGTTGCGGCGGAGATGGCGATCGGCGCTCTTCCGATGACGAATGTACCAGGGATTGTTGGAGAATCCCGGTGTACTGCTTCACCCTGTAGCCACGCATGACGTCTCGCTCGATGTCAAACGGGGATGTCTCTTCGACGTAGGTCTGCGTTCGAGCTCTACGGGTGCGGTTTCGGACCATCATCTGATATGCCTCTGCTCGCGACATGTATGGAGTGGCGGACGTGCTAACAACTCTACCCACTTCACCCCTAACGGCCACACTCATCACTCCCGAGCCTTGAGCTCCCCCACTGGAGCTCTGGCCTGCCGTGCCAGAGGCACGGCCCCTAGGAAGGACGAGTCGCGCGTCCGGGGTAGGGCTCCTCGGTTCTGAGGAGTCCGTGGACGCGTCTTCTAATCCTACGGACGCTGGGTATAGTCTAACACTCTCCGCCCTACGGTCCGCCATATCAAGTACATTCTCAGGGATAGGCATTTCTACCTGACCTGGTCGCAGAGTCCTTCGGTTCATCCTGCGGATCTGAATGCTTTCGAAGCGCTGGTGGCCGGATCTACGTCTGACGGCCGGATGGTGATTCATGTGATCACGGATGATTAGGCTGAAGAACCGCATCCAGGGAATGGATGTGTGACGAGTTCTTGCGGGCCCTTCTCTGACGTCGGTGACCATGTCCGCCCAAAGCTGTTGGGTGAAGTCGATATGCCTCCCGTAGGCGACCGCATGAATGACATGCCAGAACTGGGTGGAAGCACGGTCCACTCCGTGGGTCTTCGATGATAAAGTTCGGTTGAGGATGTTGAAGAAGGAGAACCAAATCGGTGGCAGCATCCCCTGAGTGACTTGGGAGATCCCGTTCGGTCTGTTGTTCGCAGTGAAGTGGACCCCAAGTGCGAGTATCTCGCTGAAAAGCTCGGGGCCGGTGACCAGTGGCTCGAACGGGGCCTCGGGAGTAGCGACAGGCAGACGGAGGATTCGCCTCAGGTCCTCCACAGTGATGGTGAGCTCGGTGTGGTCAACTCGACCCACGATGGTCTACACGCCATCTCGGTTCTCCACACGAGAGGTACTCCAGAATTGCTGAAGGTAGATGACGGGAATGTCAGCTGTGGACTGCATCGCATACGCTAGTGGATGCGCCCGAAGTATCTCCAGAACCACCTCGTCCTGAACAGTGAAGTTGGTCAGGTCAACGTACTCGTTGTTCTGGTGGATAGGACGGATGTCAGTCGGGGCTCTGAGGGCTCGGTCAGCAGCGTTGTTGACCGGGGAAGGAGGAGCAGGAGTGTTCGATTGACGAGCCATTACTGTCAAGTCACAAAAAAAACAAGTTAAGTGTTTTGAAAGATGTTACGTGAAAAAGACTATACCCTCGACTAGGCGCGAGTCGGAAAACCTCGAAAACCCAAAAATGAGTATTTCGTATTTTCCGAGTCGAAAAACGAGCAAACACACGAGGGGGTGTTTTCCGATTCGGAAAAGGTGATTTTCCAAATCGGAGAACTCCAACACTTAGACAATTTTGAGCCATATGAAAAACAAGTTTTCCGATTCGGAAAAGGTGATTTTCCGAATCGGAGAACTCCTATACTTAGAAAAATTAAGGCATGAATAACAGGATGGTTTTCCGATTCGGAAAACATAGTTTTCCGATTCGGAAAAGAGTATAACTTAGAAAAATGTTGACATGACTTGGCCTCACACGTGATTCGGAAAACCTCGAAAACCCATGAGGGTAATTCCATGTTTTCCGAATCGGAAAAGATAAGCTTGAAAAACGAGACACAAGTTGGATTCGGAAAACCTGATAATCCGAATCGGATTTATCTGGTTTTCCGAATCGGAAAACACTAAGAGTATTCATCGAGAATGGATGCGGAAAACTTGAATTCGGAAAACTTGAATGTTCAAGTTTTCCGATTCGGAAAACGAAACTGTTCGACTTCCGAAAACAAAAACCGCTCACCAAACGTCGATTTAAGGCTCTAAACTATTAACATGCATCCTAAATCAGTTAAGAACAAGTTTCTAATCAACAAAGGATCGTTTTAACGCCCCGAACTCCCATTCCAAGAAGTTTGGGTTTCGGGTAAGTTTTGAAAAGTTTAGGCTTCGATCCAGACCTTAAAACGATCAGATTAAACGTTATAACTATATAAGGATTGATCGTGAACTTACCAGGAATCCGAAAACGTACTTGGATCGACGAATGGAGCAAAAACGAGCGATATCGAATCGAGCGCGAGAGCGGTTATCGGGTGAGAGTTCAGAGAGAGAAAAGTGAAAAATTTGAAATTTGTGAAAAGTTAATCTTGAAAACCGGTATTTATATTTTTACCGAATTACACTGTGTTTGGGTCGAAAACACTGTGTTTGGCTCTCCTTTTGGCTCTCTTAACCCGACTTTCACCTATTGGCAAAAACCACCCCTGGACTTCAAGTTTCAAGAAATTTACAAACAAGTCCCTGAACTTGTAGTTTTAGAAAGTTTCAAAACAGACCCTGGACTACAAGTTTCACAAAAGTGCAAAACGAGTCCCTGAACTTTAAGAATCAGAAAGTGGCAAAGTGAGTCCCCGAACTTGTAAGTTCAAGATATGTACCCTACCGCCCCCTGAACTTTCAAGTTCACAAAAATTTACAAGTTCAGCGCTCGACTCCCGAGAAAAGAGACTTACCTGGTTCGTCTCAGCTGGGTTTTGTGCGAGTCCTGATCTGAAGTAACCAGAAGTCGTCGTGGGGATCCATACCTACAAAAGAAAGTATAAAATGGTATCCAAGGTGTTGTGGATCCGAGAACGTTAGCAGACACAACAATTATCAAATCAAGATTTAGTGCTCCCCCTCAATTCATGCAATCTCTCAAGAACTACTAAAGACTCCCCCTACACACATGCATGCATAAAATGAACTCCCGACTCCCCCTAGACCTCAGGCAGGGAGATCTAGCATTCCTAACTTACTTAGGAGAAAGAAGTGACGTTTCTCGTCAAACGGCTTCGTGAACAAATCAGCAAACTGATAGTCACTCTCAACAAAGTAAAGTTCAACATTACCTTTCTCGACGTGGTCTTTGATGAAATGATATCGGATATCGATATGCTTCGTCCGAGAATGTTGAACCGGATTTGCCGTGATCTGAATCGCACTCTTGGAGTCGCAATAGATGGGAATTCGTTGCATGGTGTATCCGAAGTCGGCAAGTTGGGTTTTCATCCACAGAACTTGTGAGCAGCAGCAGGCGGCGGCAACATACTCTGCCTCCGCGGTGGATAAGGATACGCAATTCTGCTTCTGGGATGACAAACTCACCAGCTTATCTCCGAGAAACTGGTAAGCACTAGATGTGCTTTTCCTGTTGAGCTTACAACCTGCATGGTCTGAGTCTGTATATGCAATTAGTTCAAAACCAGAATCCTTTGGGTACCAAAGGCCAAAATCCGGTGTGCCCTTCAGATACCTAAGGATTCTTTTGACTGCAGACAGGTGTGAATCACGTGGATCACACTGAAAACGAGCGCAGACACCCGTGGAGAAGACAATGTCTGGTCTACTAGCCGTGAGATATAAGAGAGAACCAATGATTGCCCGATAAGTCTTCTGGTCAACCGGTTTACCAGAAGTATCTGCATTTAGTTGAAAATTTCTGGGCATTGGTGTTGCCGCAGAGTTTGAACCACCGAAATCAAATCGTTTTAAAAGATCTTGAACATATTTGGCTTGATTTATAAAAATGCCATCAGGGCGTTGTCGAACTTGAAGTCCTAAAAAGAACGTCAACTCGCCCATCATGCTCATTTTGAATTGGGATTTCATGGTGTTCTCAAACTCTTGGCACATCTCAGGCTTCGTAGATGCAAAGATAATATCATCCACGTATATCTGAACTATAATTAAATCTTTACCTGATCTCTTAAGAAACAAAGTGGGATCGATTGTACCTTTCTTGTAGCCAACTCCTAGCAAGTAATCAGTGAGTGTTTCGTACCATGCCCTAGGAGCTTGCTTGAGACCGTAGAGCGCCTTGTCCAACATGTACACGTGTTCTGGAAATCTGGGATCGACGAATCCTTCCGGTTGTTCGACGTACACCTCTTCTTGAAGAACTCCGTTCAGGAAGGCACACTTGACGTCCATTTGATACACCGTCATGTTCTTGTGTGCGGCATACGCAAGGAAGATCCAAATTGCCTCGATCCGAGCTACGGGCGCAAACGTCTCATCGTAGTCGATACCCTCTTTCTGGCGATAACCCTTGGCGACCAATCGAGCCTTGTTCCGGATGATGAGATCATTCTCGTCCTTCTTGTTCCGAAATATCCACTTCAGGCCGATTATGGACTTTCCCCACGGTCTGGTTACCAAACGCCAAACTTTGTTTCTCTCGAATTCCGCAAGCTCTTCTTGCATCGCTAAAACCCAATCAGGATCGGTGAGAGCTTGGGAAACATCTGAAGGTTCGAATTCACTAAGGAACCCTCCGAATAGAATCAGGTTTTCGACATTCTTTGCAGATCGCGTAGTGACAGGTTGTGAGGGACTCCCGATGATCTGGGAGGGGGGATGATCTCTTGTCCACTTTCGAGTGTGTGGATGAGTGACATAAGCTTGTTGGTTGTTGGTGGCGTCGTTCTCATCTTGTACGGCAAAGACCTCTCGCTGGTTTCTACTTGATGACCCAGCTTCCAGATTAATCTGCGGTGCTGCCTCTGACCGGGGCTCACACACTACCTGAGCATAAGTCCTTTGAGTTGAACTGGGTGAAGGTAGTGGAGCTTCTTCCGGGATAGGTGCAAGAACAGGGTGTGGAGTCTGTTCTCGGACGGGTTCCGGTGAGGCAGCAGATGAGGATTCTGTGGGGGAGACCGCTGATTCCGGTGTCACTGAGTTGGTAGATGTGCTTGAGGATGGCTCAGTGACGAAAGCATCGGGTGTCACTGAAGTAGAGGTTGAACCGGCATGAGCAGGAACTACAATCGGACCCGTGAGTGTGGGTAGATCATAATCTGCGAGGTCTAAGAAGTCTAAAGCAGAAAAGTTAGTGGAAGAATCTGTGCTCGGTGGCGCGGTGAACAGTTCAGGAAAAGAGGCATTTACATTACTTGGACTTGCCACAGAATAAGTTTCGGTTTCGGAAAAATCAACATTTGAGCTTTCCAGGATGGTTCGGGTCCGTTTGTTGAAAACCCTATAAGCCTCTAGGTATGTGAGTATCCGATGAAGATAGACTCATCAGACTTGGGATCAAACTTTCCCAAATCATCCCGGTCATTTAAAACATAGCATTTACATTCAAAAACTCTAAAGTAATCGATGTTAGGCTTACGCTGTTCGACCATCTCGTAGGCGGTTTTACCGGTCCGCTTAACGATCAAGGTCCGATTCTGCGTGTAGCATGCTGTTGATACTGCTTCAGCCCAAAATGATTGGGGGACACCAGAATGTGCCATCATGGATCTCGCCGCTTCGACCAACATCCGGTTCTTCCTTTCCACTACCCCATTTTGTTGGGGAGTGCGCACGGCTGAGAAGTTGTGAGAGATTCCCACGTCTTCGAGAAAGGATTGCAGCTTTGCATTGCGAAACTCGGTCCCGTTGTCGCTTCTCAACTTCTTCACTCGGCGACCCAAGAGAACTTGAATCCGCTTGATGAAGGCAATGATTCGATCGGCAGCGTTAGACTTGGCTCGTAGGAATTCAAGCCATGTGAACCTTGAGAACTCATCAACGAGAACTAACATGTATTTCTTTCGGGCTAGGCTCTCGGTTCTGGTAGGTCCACAAAGATCCATATGAATCATGTCAAGGGGACTTTTGCTATTCGTGTCCATCCTCGGTGGATGAGAGCTTCTCGTCATCTTTCCTTGTTCGCAAGCGGGACACAGTATATCCTTGGAAAGGCGAGTCTCTGGTAGTCCCTTGACGAGATTTTCGAAACCAGCTTGTTCATGTCTTTGAAATTCTGATGGCAGAGTCTTCGATGCCATAACCAACTGTCCTCCTTTGAAGCCTTTGCGAGCAAACAGATTGCATTCCTTGGATCAGAAATTGCTTCAAAGTGTGGGTGTGTCTGAGGGATTGAACGGAAGACGGTGGAGTAAAGGTTGCCATTCCTTCGTGCACTAAGGATGACGTTGTTGTCTTCATCGTTCACGTCGCTTCCATATTGAAATTGCTTCACCCAGTATCCGTTCTCGCAGAACTGACTGGAGCTGAACATGTTGTATCCTAACCCCTCGACATACCTAATGCAATCCTGGTAAGTTCACGAACAATCCTTATGCAATCATATCGTTTAATCTTATCGTTTTAAGGCCTGGATCGAAGCCTAATGTTTTTAAAACTTACCCGAAACCCAAACTTCTTGGAATGGGATTTCGGGACGTTAAATCGATCCCATTATGCTACATGTTTATTACTGATTTAGATCGAATGCTAATAGTTTAGAGTGTTAAATCGATGTTTTATGGAAGGTTTTTGGACTTGGAAAACGAACCGACTCGGTTTTCCGAATCGGAAGACATGAACATTCATGTTTTCCGAATCGGAAAACATGAGTATTCACGTTTTCCGAATCCAAAGCCGTTGAGTATTCATATGTGTTTTCCGATTCGGAAAACCAGATAAATCTGATTCGGATTATCAGGTTTTCCGAATCCAAACTTGAGCCTCATTTTTTCATGTGTTATCTTTTCCGATTCGGAAAACATGGAACTTCCGGTATGGGTTTCCAAGGTTTTCCAAATCGAGTGTGAGGACAAGTTTTGCTCGTTTATTTTCTAAGTGTTATTGTTTCCGAATCGGAAAACCCATCTCGTTACATGCCTTTAATTTTTCTAAGTGTTTGTGTTTCCCGATTCGGAAAACCATGTTTTCCGAATCGGAAAACTCTTCTTTATTCATAGGCTTTAAATTTTCAAGTGCTGAGCATTTCGATTCGGAAAACCCTCTTTTCCGAATCGGAAAATGCTCCCCTCGTGTGTTTGCTCGTTTTCGACTCGGAAAATGCAAAACACTCAATTTTTGGGTTTTCGAGGTTTTCCGACTCGCGCCTAGTCGAGGGTATAGTCTTTTTCACTTAGCATCTTTCAGAGCACTTACTAATACCATCTCACGTCTTGACTTGATAGAAATGGCTCATCAACCGAACGCCCCTCCTTCGCCGATCAACAATGCCGTTGATCGCGCTCTCATCTCCCCGAGCGACATTCGTCCGATCAACCATAACAACGAATATGTCGACCTGGCTAACTTCGTTGTTCAAGACGATGTGGTACTCGAGATCCTCAAGGCGCATCCTTTGGCATACGCGATGCAGACCACTGCCGACATCCCAGTGCCGTACCTACAGCAATTCTGGAGGACGTCCCGAGTAGAAACCACAGACGGCGTGCAAACCATTGTGGGACGCGTCGATCATACCGAACTGACGATCACCTTGGAGGATATTCGGCGAATCCTTCACTTGCCTGCTGCCAATCCCGATGCCCCGTTCGAGCCACTAGTGTGACAACTGACAGTTTTGACCTTCAGATTAGCTACTCGTTAAATCACTCAGTAGCGTTTCTATAGGTTAAAATTTAGTCATTTAAGTTATTAGAAGAAACTAGGTTAGTTTGCGTGAATAATTTAGGCAAAAACCTAGAAATCCCGAAAACTGCCCGAAAAAGCCCGTACCAGCCCAAAGTCACCCGAAAACCTGATAATGCCAAATTTAAAGTCAACTTATATAAAATATGATAATTTATTAAAAATAAAAGTAAACTGTTCCAAATAATCCAAATTCACCTTCGAAAAAGTCGGTTTTTCTCGAAAAATTGCTGCAAACCGACACTGCGTTTAGACTTATCAGTATAAAAACCTAGCTTTTATTAATAAAAAAAAAAGAGGGATGGGATTGGCCCATATGGCCGGCCACCACCCCCTCCCCCTATCATCTCTCTCTTTTGTTTTTCCCCATATCATCATCATCATCACTCTCCACACTTCCCCATTTTTATTTTTATTTTGAAAACTCTTCCTTAACACTGTTCCTTTCTCTCTCACTCTCATTTCCAAATTCTCTCAAGAATTTCCAGCAAACTACTCTCCAAAAATTTGAATCTTTGAAGGTTTAAACAAGATTTCAAAAGTTCAAGTAGATTGCTTCATCAAGGTAAGGATGAAATATGCATTTTAGCTTCGATTTGTAACTCTTTTTGGTGTTTTCTTGCATCTTTGATGCTCTAAACTCCTTCTTCTTGGTTGAATGATAATCTTAGTGTTTGGAAATGAGGATGAACCATAGAAATGTTCAAGAACATTTAAAGGATGGTGAAACCCTATGATTTTCCCTTATGAACACAAGATTGGATTGGAAAACTACAAATCTTTGATGTTTTGTTACTCTTTTGGGGCTGAACTTTTATAATAGTTCATGCATGTGTTTTAATGATATCTAAATGTATTTCATCCATTTAATGGATATAAGTTGAGGGTTTTTAGTTTATTATCCAAGAAACCCCCAAATATTGGTGATTTTATGTGTTTTTGGTGGGTAAAACTGCATTTGGAATCTGGATTGTGCTGACAGATTTGATGCATGTTGTTTGTACGACCCAAAAAGGGCGTTTTTGGATTCATTCTCTTCTGAAAATTTTATGGTACAATATTTTATGTGTTAAGGTTCAAACCCCACTGGAATCATTTAAAAATTCCATGTTTTGAGCCCTCAACCATGTTGAAACTTTTTAGTGTTCATCAGCTTCTAGTCAGAATTTTATATCAACTTCATGCATGCATATCTTCTTGATAACTTAACTAAAATGCATGATTCTTGGTTGTAAGTTCAAGTTCAGTGAGATGGCTTTCTAGAGAATCTGAAATCACATGATTTGGTGGAGTTTTGAATGTTCAACCAATGAAATGAAATTCGGAGTGTAATCTGCCCAATGATGGCAGATTCACATGCTTGAATTCATGAGGTCATATCTCATTCAAAAATCATCCAAATCGTGTGAAACAAGTTTCATTTGTTAGATATTTGAGTTAGCTTTAAAATCCTTTTTGAAATTCAAATTTTGGAATAGTAATGAGATCTCTATGGTACAAACTCCACAGACTTGTATTTTCAAGATTGATACATGCACACTGATTTTTCAAGAATTTTTAAAATATGTTAATCATCTCCTAAAATCATGAAATTTGGTAGGATTGTTGTTAATACCCCTAATATTAATGGATAAAATGTTGGTAGCTTAACTCCTTTTGGAACTAGGCCTAATGGTAGCATTTTTGAAGCAATACAAATCTGCCAAAATCAGATTTCCTCAAAAAGGGTTGTTTTGCAAACTTCAAGAAATCCCATGTGTTTGGACATTGTATAAAGTAACTAAAACCTATTTTGTACTAAGTTGAACTTAATAAAATTAAGTAAAGGCATTATAATAGGATATCGGTATTGACTTGCTAGATATGGACCGTTGAATTTAGACTTACGTCAAATACGTATGTTATAGGGCATAAGTAGACTTGGAGTCGGGATTATTCACGCACTAACGGTTGTTTCGAAACGCAAAAGCTACTCCAGGTGAGTATTCACAGCCCCACTTTTTACCGTTTTTACGTGTTTTGGGGTGAAAAGCATGTTTACAAATGAATGTGAATAATTGTGAAAATGTTACGAAATGAAATGTATTGTGAGTTAAATTTGATATGTTATGCGGCATGATATAGTGAGTCTGAAATGAAAAAGTCCCCGGTAACTACTATTAACTCATAACAATGGGCCTATAATACACGTGGATAGCGCTATTTGGTTGACATACCCACCTTGAACTGACGAGAATATAGGTGCACTGTATTGAATAAAAATTCTACACATGTGGGATTTAGTCCCACCGCTGAGGTAGAATAGGGGCGTAGCATGTCATAAATGGCAGGATTAGTAGTGACTCAAAGAATAAATATCATGCGATTAACTTGACCCGGGAAATTTACTCACATGTGATACTATGCTAGAAATGGAGTGAGCAAAAACGTTCACTAATGTTCAGGCTAGTATCGGTAGTGAACAAAAAGGTTCACTATAACTGGTTTATGAAAAATTGAGTGAATAAAAAGGTTCACTAAAAATTTGTTGCATTTAAACTGTTTTGTGCATATGAAAACCTGTGAACTCACCAACTCTCGTAGTTGACGCTTGTTTTAACATGCTTTTCAGGAAATCAGAAGGTAAATGAAAAAGCTTAATTTGCGCGATTGTTGGCATCAACCAAGACTATCTTTATTTTGCTATCTTTGTAATGTGGAACTTCAGTTGGTTGTAATACAATTTGTAAACATTAAATATTTTGATATGAATGGTTGATGTTGTTTATCTCCTATCGCATTGAAATCTGAGTTGTCACACCTCGTGTTTCCGCTTTAGCGGGGTGTTACAACTAGTAACCGGTGCCGAGCTCTTTAGCGAGATTCTCGCACTCGGAGTCCATGCCACACCAACTCAAAGGCTGAACGGGATCTCCCACGTCACTCAAGGGACATCTGGTTCTCCGTCTTCAACATTCTGAACCGCACTCTATCTTCGAAGACTCACGGCGTGGACCGGGCATCAACCTACTTGTGGCGCGTCATTCACTCTGTCGCCTACGGAAGGCGAATCGACGTCGCTCAACAACTGTGGTTGGACATCATCAACGACGTCAGGGCGGGCCCTGCAAGGAACCGTCACACATCCATCCCTTAGATGCGGTTCTTCAGCATCATCATCCGTGATCATATGGATCACCACCCGACGGTCCGACGCAGATCAGGCCACCAGCGCTTCCATAGCCCGCAGATTGGAAGGATGAACAAGAGGACTCTGAAGCGCGGCCAGGTAGAGATGCCCATCCCTGAGAATGTGTTGGACTGGGTGGACCGTAGGGCAGAGAGTGTTAGGCTTTACCGTGTGTCTATAGGCTTAGAAGTCGCGTCCACGGACTCCTCAGAACCGAGGAGCCCTACCCCGGATGCGCAACTCGTCCCTTGTAGAAGCCGTGCCACCGGCACGGCGGGCCAGAGCTCCAGTGGAGGAGCTTCTGGCTCGGGAGTTATGAGTGTAGACGTGAGGGGAGAAGCGGGTAGAATTGTACGAACGTCCGCCACTCCTCACATCGAGGGAGCCGAGGCCTTCCAGAGAGCCATCGAGACTCGGGCTCGCCGTGCCCGCACACGCACATACGTTGATGAGACGCCGCAAGTTACCGTTGAACGTGATCTCATGCTTGCCTACCGGGTCAAGCAATACACCGGGATACTCCAGCAATCCCCGTTCACTCGTCATCCGAAGATCGCCGCACGCCGTCGCCGCCACAACAAACCGAGCCTATGGAGGTGGAAGTGGAAGCTTCCCCAGAAGAACAAGCACACTTCCCCTCCCCACCTCATGCGGGCGCGGCCCCACAACTGCAAGGAAAACCATCCGGTGATCCCTCCAGCGATGACTCCGACGGTCATGAGTCTTCTGATCATTCTCATTCCGACCGTCATGAGGAAGATGACGAGGCCACAAAATTCGAGCACGTTGATTACGGATCTGATGAGGAGTTCCAAGAGACCGAACCGGCTAAGGGCGGGAAAGCCCTCAAGAGAGATGACGACGAGGTAACTTCCTCGTTCAATGATGATGGTGTTTCTGATGACCTCAACCTTGGCGGAGATCAGATGTCGGATGACCGGACTATCGGTCGTGAGGAGGAATGAGAAGCCGAAGTTGCTACCAGCCGGGGTAGGTTAGATAGTGATGAGGAAGAGAGAGAGAGATTAGAAAAAAGAGACTGAAGAGGCAGAGGTCCAGTTGGATGAGCCGTGGGCTCAGATTCAAGAAGCGGTCGGAGAAGAAGAGCCGCATAGGTTAGAAATGGAAGTCCCCCCAACCCAGAGTCCAACCAACAGAGAGGCAACCCACATCGAGACTGGGCACCCTATGGTGTCTGGTCAAGACGCTAGCAGTCAACTAGCGCATTTGCACACCTCTACCATCCACTCGACCATCTCTCAACAGATGGTCGTTTCAGTCTCCCACGGGGTATTAGCACAACGTCCACCGGCCACTCACTCGGAGTCTGCCGGTGTTGAACAAAGAGAGAAACCGCCCCACCTCTCGACTTTCTTCAGTGCACATAGAGTCATAGAGCAAATTCCCGGGACTTACACGATCCCTTCGAGTTTTAGGACACGCTCGTCGGCTACTCACGTCGAGATCCCTCGGGACTTGACCGCAACGGGGAGAGTTGGTGCGTCAGAAGACGCCCTTCGAGGATCCACCGGAAGCCCTGACACCGTCAACATTACACCAGCGGTTACATCAGGCCGAGAGAGCACCTCTATAGGTCTCTTCTCGACAACCAGAGCTCAAGCAGCACTGGGTTTAGTAACACCGGGACCGGGTCCGACAGACTCGAGCAAAGTCTCTAAAGACGCTCACGCAACAACGGGGCTCTTAGGCCTGACGGATTCGGGTGGAATCCCTAAAACCACCCAAGTACCAACGGGACTTCAAGGTCCGACGGATTTGGACGACATCCTAAAAGTCGTCCACTCACGAATGCAAGCCATGGAGGAATCCAACAAGGCTAGGGATGTATGAGTCGAGGCGTTGGAGCGTGCCTTGGCAGAGACAGAGAAGAAGAGGTTGGCAGATCTTGAGGCATCTCGAAAGCTTCAAGAAGACCGGGATCAGGAGCTTTATGAGCTCAAACGGCGGATCAAAGGCAAGCATGCGGAGGAAGCCCGTCAATCGAAGTTCCTATCCCTCGACAGTGCGAAGATGTTCTCCGTCTTCCACCTCCTACCTCGGGCAACCTACCTGACAACCCTGGATATGTCACGGAGGCGGAGCACGCGATCATGATTTCCTCCTACACCACTCAGAATGATCGCCTCTCCGCCCAGCTTCGAGAGAGAGACGCACAGATCGAGCTCCTTCAGCAGTGCATCCGGGAACTGGAGGCCATGTGTCGGTCTCAGGCTCAGCCTCCCAAACGGAGGCATGATGACCCTGATGACTCGGCACCGGGTCCTCATGACGGGGAGGTGCAAGGCTCCAAAAGGCTTCGCATCGACCTCCAGTCAGCCTCCGGTTCCGGTTCCTCCTCGGCTCCAGCTTCTACTACAGCTCCTTCAGGCGCTCCATCAGAGTCTGCCGCCGCAACTCCGTACGAAGATTCAGACACGGAGACTCTTGATGTTGAGGGTTGGCATTACGAGTCAATCCCGCTAGACGAGGTGATACAGTTCCCTTATCTAGTTGAGACAGCAGATGTGGATGTCGTTACCCCAGAAGCAGCACCGACCGACCTTTCAGCTGATCAGATTCCGGAAGAAGCCCGGAGAATATTGCGGTAGCTCGCTCAAAGCCTTCGGATTTATCAGAAGGGGGATGACATCCTTCGAGACTCAGATTATGACAGCTTTCTCTCCTCAGTTGAGTTTCCCACTTCAGAAGCTCCTCAGTTGATCTCAACCACGACTCCCGAGTCCACTACTCCCACCGTCATCCAGTTGAACTGGAACCACTCGGTCATCTTCAGGCCGTTTCTCGAAGAATCCTTCTCCTGCATCTTCCAGCAAGAAAAGCTGCATGTTTGGTCCCGAAAGGTGTACTTCGTGATCTCTCACATCAAGAAGCTCAGAAGAAGAACAGCGTATGTCCACCAGAGGGTTTGTAACTGGGCGACACACGGACGACAGAGGATAAGGCGTAGATTCACGAAGGTAACTAATGTTCGCCCCTACAAGCACATACATCAGTTATTCCTCGAGTTCTATGTCAGAATGTACGGTACCGGCAAACCCACTGGAGAACTATAAGATTGGACGTTCACTGAAGCAGATCTGGATCGCATCCACCTTGAAGACCTTCTAGCGCTCATCAAGAATCTTCAAGGCCCAATCCTCCGACCCGATTACCACCGTGATGGCCTTGAGGTTCTGAAGAAGTATGTTCGTCATGCGATCACTCTTGCACGCGTGACGGACTACCAGCTAGCCATTGAGAGCCGTCAGCCCAAAGTCAACCTGCTCCGTCCGAACCTACATGTGCCCGCTATTGGAGCTTACTATCTCTATATGCCATCCAGAGTACCAGAGCATGGCATCGTCTACCTCACCAAGAAGAAGAAGGAGCGCAAGTTCATACGATTCAGCGAACTTACCAAGTTCAGTGACGGTACCTTGCTCTACGTGTACAACGAGCTCATGAGCAGATTGTTGACTGATCAGATCCCTTCATCGAAGATCATTGACGGGAAGGCCAAGGTCCTGGAGGCAATCAAGTTGCTTGAGGAGAAGATGAAAGAGAGACTGATGTACCGACGTGTCGAAGCCGTAATGAAGATGCGTGCAAGGATCATAGGGGACTGGGACGAGTTTGTGCAGATGTCGAAGTGGGATCCTGCCTTGGAGCTGCCGCCACCCTTCTGACTTCTTCCCAAAGGGGGAGATTGTTAGACCCTGATTGTGAATAGTCAAAACATCTATCATTTATTGCTTTATTAGTTTAATTCCTTTGCTTTGTAAACAATTATCTTTTGTATGCCCTTGTTTAGAGGTTTTGGATCCTCGGGGGCCGTTTATGACATTCCTGTATTTTACCTCTTTCCTATTTAAGGAATGAGATGGTTAGGGTTTTAGTTAATGTTTCATCATGAATTATATGGTTTTTGCATTTCATTGAATATCGCCATTGTTACCATTTGAAGCATTCAATCTCTATATTGTTCACCATTTTTCATACATTTCAATCCATCTCCTCTCTATTCTTGTTTATTGGGACAAACACTTCCCGTGGTTTGTGAATTTCCGGATGACTTTTCGGAAGACTTGCTAGGAATTCAACCGGAGAGACAAGTAAATTTCATAATAGACTTGGTTTCGGGAGCCGCGCAAGTAGCAAAAACTCCTAATCGTTTGGCGCCTCCGGAATGCAGGAGCTTTCGAGCCAATTGAAAGAACTGCTAGAGAAAGGTTTCATTCGCCCGAGCAGTTCACCGTGGGGAGCTTCGATATTATTCGTCAAGAAGAAAGACGGATCGATGAGAATGTGCACCAATTATCGTGATCTCAACAAGCTTACGGTGAAGAATCGATACCCACTACCGAGAATCGATGATCTTTTTGATCAACTTCAGGGAGCCGCATGGTTTTCGAAGGTAGATCTTCAATCGGGGTACCATCAGTTGAAAGTAAGGGATGGAGACGTGCACAAAATGGCGTTCAGGACCAGATACAGATACTTAAAGTTCGTAGTCATTCCTTTCAGGTTGATAAATGCACCTGCGGCATTTATGAATCTCATGAACCGCGTGTGTAGACCCATGTTGGATAGGTCAGTTATCGTGTTCATTGACGATATTCTAATCTACTCCAAGTCGAAAAAAGATCATGTTGAGCATTTGCGGGAGGTGTTGGAGACTTTGCGAAGGGAGAAGCTTTATGCAAAGTTTCTAAGTGCGACTTCTGGTTACAAGATATTCAGTTTTTAAGACATCTTGTAAACCTAGAAGGGATCAAGGTCGACCCAGCGAAGGTCGAGGCGGTAATGAAGTGAGAAACTCCCAAGTCACCGTCCGAGATAAGGAGCTTTCTTGGATTAGCCGGGTACTACCGCCGGTTCATTCAAGACTTCTCCAAAATAGCGGTACCATTGACCAAGCTCACCAGGAAGAATGTGGGTTTTGCTTGGGAGGAGCAACAGCAGTTAGCTTTTGAAACGTTACGGCAAAAACTTTGTAAGGCGCCGCTGTTGACACTCCCCGAAGGAGTTGAGGACATGATAGTTTACTGTGATGCTTCGTACCACGGGCTAGGCTGTGTTCTTATGCAACGTGGGAAGATGATCTCTTATGCGTCCCATCAATTAAAGAAGCATGAAGCGAATTACCCGACCCATGATTTAGAGTTGGCGACGGTTGTGTTCGCACTAAAGATTCGGAGGCACTACCTTTACGGAGTGAGGTGCACGATTTACACGGATCATAAGAGCCTCCGTACTTCTTGGATCAGCCGAACATGAACATGCGCCATCGGAGGTGGTTGGATGTGGTGAAAGATTACGACTGTGAGATCCTTTATCACCCGGGAAAGGCGAATGTGGTACCGGATGCACTGAGCCGGAAGACTCGTCATGTTCTTTTGCAAGTACCGTTGATGCGACTTACAGTGACGACTTCTCTTTTTGATATAATTCGGCAATCCCAAGCCGATGTGATTAAAGAAGAGAACCAGTGTAACAACTCAAAACAATTTCAATAGATTTAACGGAAATAATTAATGAAAACAACCACATGTATCCATTTTAGCGGAAGATTTAAAGATTTATACTTTGAACTCAACTTTGAGATTTTTCACAAAAACCAAATCCAACATTAAAGTTAAAATCCTCAACTAAAAGGAAAAATCCACAAACGGGTAAGCTTGAAAGCTTAGTGAGCACAAACCACAATATACATAAACAATATATCACAAACCACACAACGTAATGACAAATAGACATGCCACCATAAAAGTCCTTACGGCACCCACCATCAAGGACCATAACACTGATATCAGGTTACCACACTAACGATACTTACGGTGGCCACCACCAGTGCGATGAGCACAAAACACAAGCAAGCTAGTCTCATACCTACATACGTATCACATGCAATTCGTACATAAAGCCACATATAAAGGGTTAATGTACTCACCTTGGTTTACTTCACAGTAATCAAGATCAACACACCACAAAGTTGTATATCAATCACCTATATATCACATTATAGCATGGCACACATGAAAAACATTCACAATGACACCTTAAGACTGATAACCGAAACACTTAAGACTCATAACCAAAACACTTAGTCTAGAGATAAACTAGACTCTCTAAAAGGGTAGGTAATTCAATTACGAACCCAACGGTCAATACGGAATCAAAATCGGAGCTAAGACGCAAAAGTTATGGCCAAAACAATCTTTCAACACAAAACAGGGTGCTAGCGATTGCTAGGTTCAGGCTAGCGGTCGCTAGCTACGTTTTCACAACTTTTTGCCCGAGCTCACTATCACCTCACGGTCCCGAGAGGGCTTTCAGGGAGGCTAGCGGTCGCTAGCCTTTCCCCCTAGCGGTCGCTAGGCGTGAAAATCAGCACACGAAGCCAAAAACGTAATTTCTTCTTTTTGGCATAACTTTCACATCCCAAGTCCGATTTGACCTATTCAAAAAGCTATGGTTTCGTATTTCCAGGCTCTACAAGATTACAACAACCATTCTAACCCTAATCAACATCATAACACTCAATTGGTGATCCAAGGATCACCAATTTCATCCACAATTAACCAAAACCATAACTCTTGCAATAGACTTACAATTCGACATATATAATGCATAAACAAACACCAATTACCTTAAAATAGTCAGAAACAACAGCCAACAAGAACTTGCTAAGCCGAATTGACCTTCTTCTTCTTGCAATTTCTCCCAAGAATTCAGCAATTTCTCTAACTCTCTCTCAAATTCGTTTAGTGCAAATGAGAGGTCTAGGCGTCTAGCTTTCTTATTTACATAACACACTAAACCTTATACTTCATACATTAACACTTTAGACCCCAAACATGAAATTTACACAAAAGGCACCACTTAACTCAAAACTTGACAAAAAAAAGGTAAATCTTAACTAACTAGAAACGGGGTGTTACAACTCTCCCCCACTTACCAATATTTCGTCCCCGAAATTGCTTAGTCATGGAAAAGCTTCAGATAATTTGTTAGGACCAAATTGTCCTAATTAGAAAGTTTTATTAAGGAAGCTTTGAGAGGAATTAATTAGTTTTTAATTAACTAGTTATATTAGTATTGGGCTTGGGCTTGGGCTTGTGTATTTAGGCCCCATATATAAAGGGGATTAGGGTAGAGAGAAAGGTGTGAAATCATTTTCCTATGAGAGTCGACTAGGTGTTTTAGTGTGTGTTCTTGGTGTTTTGAAAGCTTTCATTAATAAATTCAAGAACTTTGCATTTTCATCTCTTTGATTCTCTTCTTTTTCATCTCGTTGTTTGATTGTTTGGACCTATCAAATGGTATCAGAGCCAAACAAATCATTAGATTTGTTTGTTCCTATTGATTCAAACAACTAGAGATGATTTTATTGGGTTTTGAAATTTTTTTTTTTGAAAAGTTTCATTTTTGAGTTTTTGGGTTTTTTTGGGGTTTAGATCTTGATGAAGGTGATAAAAATGGGTGTTTGGGTTGTGTTTTGAAGCATCTTTGAGCTTGAAATGATCCATTTTTCAAGTTGCTTCATTTTTTGGATCTGGAATGAAGATTTGGGCTGAAAATTCATGTTTTTCGAGTTGGAAAACTTGAATATACAAGTTTTCCGAGTTGGAAAACTCATATTTTCCGAGTCCAAAAAAAAAAAAAAAAATCCGCATGAATAGTGCTTTTCCGAATCGGAAAACCTCGTTTTCCGAATCGGAATAGTAAAAAAAAAAAAAAAAAAAAAAATCGCATGAATAGTGCTTTTCCGAATCGGAAAACCTCGTTTTCCGAATCGGAATAGTAAAAAAAAAAATTAAATTTGAGTGCTTTTTTGTTCTCATTTTCCGACTCGGAAAATAAGAAATACCCTTTCGGGTTTTCGAGTTTTTCCGACTCGCTCTTGAGACGAGGGTATGCTCAAATTTTGTTTAAGTCTTGAACTACCTTGCTATTCTTATTTTCCGACTCGGGAAACATGAAATACCCATTCGGGTTTTCGAGTTTCTCGACTCGCCTTTGAGTCAAGGTTATGTTCAATTTTTGTCAACACTTTCCGAACTCCATTTCCGACTCGGGAAACTGCATCTCCCGACTCGAGTATCATCTTTTCAGATAAACGTTCAAGATCATATTCCGCTGCGATCTAGACCCACCCAAATTCAAATACTTTTGTGTTTCAAAACCCCTGCGCTTAAATAGCCACCTTCCTTTCCCAATTGATGCGCAAAGATCACACCAGCCCCGTTTTTAGCCCATATTCAGTTTTCAATCATGAAAATTGAATTTCTTTCATTTCCCCAACTGCTCCAGATTCTTTGAAGACATGTCAGATTTGTAACGATTTCAGAACGATGGTGATCGGATTCTGCATTTGGTTAGACTACTTAGAAGCCTGACGCTCTGCAACCATTATTCTAGAGTTTTTAATAGATGGAATTATTCCTCGATGGAGTGCGAGTTGAGTTTTTCCTCTGGATGCCAGCTTCGGTGAATGGTACTGTTGTAACGTGCTTAATTCCTATCCATTTCACCGTTGTGGAGGTTCGGTTGCGATCTAGAATACTGAGTGACGGTCGTCATCCATCTGACTAAGAAGACTAGATCTGGATCTGATTGCTTGACACTTTGGAAGATTTCAGGATATCGACTACCTTCTGAGCAGTAGAGAGATCAAAGCAGAGCATCTCGTTCAGTATCTACTCCCAGTCTCTCATTCCATACGGTGTTTCGGTGATCCAAGCTTCGGTATTTACCCAGTTGTGAGCTTATCAGATTTAAAGCTCTTATGCTGAATTCCTGTTCAACAAGGGGTCAAAGACAGAACCTTTATTTTTCTTGCTGATCTGCACGGTAACTCACACATGCATCTATCCCTTTGTTTTTCTGGGCGGGAGATCAACATAGTTGGATGAATCAACATGCTCTGGTTCAAGCTGTTGTATTCTGCGGTTATCAGACGTGTCGAGTTATTTACAGGTTGAGCTGTAGTTTGTGCAATCAGTCGCGGTTACTGCAAATCGGATCTGGTCTTTCAGTTGAAACCGAAGATGAAGAGCTACAATCGAGGGGGAGCTTGGAGATCAAAATGAAGCCGAACGCCACTAAGGTTTTCTCATGAAAGCTAGGGGGAGAAGATCAGAGATGCTTCCTTTATAAAACTTTAGGGGGAGATTGTTAGGACCAAATTGTCCTAATTAGAAAGTTTTATTAAGGAAGCTTTGAGAGGGATTAATTAGTTTTTAATTAGTTAATTAGTTTATTGGGCTTGGGCTTGGGCTTTAGTGTAATGGACCTATATATAAGGTCTAGGGTTTGGAAAGGAAGGGTGTGGAATCATTCTCATGAGAGTCGATTAAGGTGAAGTGTGTGTTTTCTTGTAGTTTGAGAGCTTTCCAATAAATGCAAGAAACTTTTCTTTTCATCTTCTTTGATTTCTTGTTGATTCATCTCTTTGGTTGATTCTTTGGACCTCACATAATTGGATCTCATCTCTGCTTCCGGCTCCCATGTCCACTCTGACCCATTCTGATGCTCCCATTGAACTTTCACAAGACTAATCTCCTTGTTGCGCAAGGATTTCATCTTCCGCTCCAAGATAGCGATCGGCCTTTCAACATAGTTGAGCCGTTCATCAACCTGAATGTGGTCTATCGGAATGTGAGCCGATTCATCTGCCAAACATTTTCGTAACTGAAACACATGGAAGGTGACATGTATCAAACTGAGCTCTGGTGGTAGCTCAAGTCGATACGCCACTTTACCCACACGTTCCACCACTTTGAACGGTCCAATAAATCTAGCCGATTCATCTCCCTTCCAAGGCGACACTTTCAACAACACTTTATCACCCACACTGAACTCCAAGTCTGATCTACGCTTGTCAGCTTAGCTTTTCTGACAACTCTGAACTATCTTCAAGAGTTCTCGGATCAATTCAATGCTCTCGGTCGTTTTCTGAACTATCTCAGTACTACCCAACTCCCGCTGGCCCACTTCTCCCCAACAAACAGGAGCTCTACACCTTATCCCATACAACATCTCGTACGGTGGCATGCCGATACTGGCATGATAACTGTTGTTCTATGAAAACTCGGCCAAGGGTAGATAGGTGTCCCAACTACCTTCAAAATTCAGCACACACGCCCGCAACATGTCCTCCAAGGTCTAAATTGTCCTCTCAGTCTGACAGTCGGTCTGAGGATGGAATGATGTACTAAGCTGTAGTTTCGTTCCCAAGTCCTCATGAAATTTACTCCAAAACCGTGACGTAAACCCAACATCCCGATCAGAAATGATAGTAACCGGAACGCCATGTCTAGCCACGATCTCCTTGACGTAGATATCTACCAACCTCTCCGATGAAGAGCTCTCATTGATAGCAATGAAATGAGCGCTGTTGGTTAGCCTGTCCACAATAACCCGAATAGCATCCATGTTCCTAGGAGTACGAGGTAACTTATTGATTAAGTCCATCGTAATGTGCTCCCACTTCCAAACGGGTATATTCAAGGGTTGCAACTTCCCCTGCAACCTCTGGTGCTCAGCTTTCACTCTCAAGCAGGTTATTCACTTCTCCACGTAACGGGCCACATCTCGCTTCATTCACGGCCACCAATAATCGGTTCTCAAATCCCGATACATCTTGGTAGCTCCTGGGTGAATAGAGAACTTAGACTTGTAAGCTTCGTCCAGGAGTGTCTGTCTTGCCCCACATGACACCGGCACCCAAACACGACCCGAATGAGTCAAAAGCCCTCTATTGTCGGTCACCAACTAGGGCAATTGACCCTTGATCCTCTCTCTCTTCTGCTTCTCCACCTTCGCAGCTTCAACCTGCGAACTCCTTATCAGCTCTAACAACAATGTGGTGACCGCCAATCTCATCAACGGTACTCGCAATACATCACTGTGAGCCTTTCGACTAAACGCGTCCGCCACCACATTGGCCTTGCCTGGATGGTATAGGATCTCGCAATCATAATCCTTTACCACATCCAGTCACCGCCGCGACCTTATTTTTAATTCTGCTGATCGAGGAAATAGAGCAGGCTCTTATGGTCAGTGTAGATAGTACACTTAACTCCATAAAGATAATGTCTCCATAGTTTCAGCGCGAAGACCACCGCTGCCTACTCCAAATCGTGAGTTGGGTAATTTACCTCATGCGCTTTTAATCGATGAGACGCATAGGCTGTTACCTTCCCACGTTGCCTCAACACGCAGCCTAGCCCGTGATAAGAAGCATCACAGTAGACTATCATGTCCTCGATCCCTTCCGGTAACGTCAAAATTGGTGCCTTACACAGCTTCCCACGCAACAGTTCAAAAGCTTCTTGCTGCTCCTCGCCCCAAACAAATTTCACATCCTTATGTGTGAGCCTCGTCAATGGCACCGCTACTTTTGAGAAGTCTTGGATGAACCGTCAGTAGTAACCGGCTAATCCAAGAAAACTCCAAATCTTGGTGGGAGTCTTCGGAACCTCCCACTTCATCACCGCCTCTACCTTTGCCGGGACCACCTTAATGCCTTCCTGATTAACAAGATGCCCTAAGAATTGGACCTCTTGTAACCAGAAATCGCATTTGGAGAACTTCACGTACAACCGTTCTCTCCGCAACGTCTTTAGCACCTCAGTCAAATGTACCACGTGATCCTCCTTCGTATTGGAGTAAATTAGTATATCGTCTATGGATATGATTAATGACCTATCCAACATAGGTCTACAGACCCGATTCATTAGGTCCATAAACACTGCTGGCGCGTTAGTTAGTCTGAACGGCATCGCCACAAACTTGAAGTGCCCGTATCTTGTGATAGGACCCAAGAATCAAACAAAAAGAGGATTAATAAGAGAAATCAAGAAGATAGAAAACAAAAGTTCTTGATTTATTATTTGAGATCTCAAAATACAAGAACACTACACTATTTCTCTCTCTAGACTCTCATTGAAATGTTGATTCTTCACAAATGATTTTCCACACCTTTCTCTCAACCCTAACCCTTTATATATAGGGCCCAAATACACCAAGCCCAAGCCCAAGCCCAAGCCCATTACTAATTAACTAGCTAATTAACCACTAATTAATTCCTCTCAAAGCTTCCTTAATAAAACTTTCTAATTAGGACAATTTGGTCCTAACAATCTCCCCCTAAAGTTTTATAAAGGAAGCATCTCTGATCTTCTCCCCCTAGCTTTCGTGAGAAAACCTTAGTGGCGTTCGGCTACATTTTGATCTCCAAGCTCCCCCTCGATCGTAGCTCTTCATCTTCGGTTTCAACTGAAAGACCAGATCCGATTTGCAATAACCGTGACTGATTGCACAAACTACAGCTCAACCTGTAAATAACTCGACACGTCTGATAACCGCAGAATACAACAGCTTGCACCAGAGCATGTTGATTCATCCAACTATGTTGATCTCCAGCCAAGAGAAACAAAGAGATAGATGCATGTGTGAGTTACCGTGCAGATCAGCAAGAAAAATAAAGGTTCTGTCTTTGACCCCTTGTTGAACAGGAATTCAGCATAAGAGCTTTAAATCTGATAAGCTCACAACTGGGTAAACACCGAAGCTTGGATCACCGAAACACCGTATGGAATGAGAAACTGGGAGTAGATACTGAACGTGATGCTCAGCTTTGATCTCTCTACTGCTTAGAAGGTAGTCGATTTCCTGAAATCTTCCAAAGTGTCAAGCAATCAGATCCAGATCTAGTCTTCTTAGTCAGATGGATGACGACCGTCACTCAAAATTCTAGATCGCAACTGAACCTCCACAACGGTAAAATGTTTAGGAATTGAGCGCGTAGCAATAGTACCATTCACCGAAGCTGGCATCCAAGGAAAAACTCAACTCCACCGGACAGGAGGAATAATTCCATCGAGGAAAAACTCTAGAATAGTGGTTGCAGAGCGTCAGGCTTCTGAGTAATCTAACCAAATGCAGAATCTGTTCACCGTCGTTCTGAAATCGTTACAAATCTGACATGTCTTCAAAGAATCTGGAGCAGTTGGGGAAATGAGAGAAATTCAATTTTCACGATTGAAAACTGAATTTGGGCTAAAAACGGGGCTGATGTGATCTTTGCGAATCAAATGGGAAAGAAAGGTGGCTATTTAAGCGCAGGGGTTTTGAAACATCACAAGTATTTGAATTTGGGTGGGTCTAGATCGCAGCCGAATATGATCTTGAAAGCTTATCTGAAGATGATACTCGAGTCGGGAAATGTAGTCTCCCGAGTCGGAAATGGAGTGGGGAAATGTTAACAAAAATTGAACATAACCTTGACTCAAAAGCGAGTCGAGAAACCTTGAAAACCCGAAAGGGTATTTCATGTTTCCCGAGTCGGAAAATAGGAACAGCAAGGTAGTTCAAGATGTTAACAAAATTTGAGCATACCCTCGTCTCAATAGCGAGTCGGGAAACCTAGAAAACCCAAAAGGGTATTTCATGTTTCCCGAGTCGGAAAATGAGAACAAAAAGGCACTCAAATTTTATTTTATTTTTTTTTTGTTTATTTTTTTGGATTCGGAAAATATGAGTTTTCCAACTCGGAAAACATGAATTTTCAGCCCAAATCTTCATTCCAGATCCAAAAAATGAAGCAACTTGAAAAATAGATCATTTCAAGCTCAAAGATGCTTCAAAACACAACCCAAACACCCATTTTTATCATCTTCATCAAGATCTAAACCCCAAAAACCCCAAAAACCCCAAAAACTCAAAAATGAAACTTTTCAAAAAGTAAAGTTTCAAAACCCAATAAAATCATCTCTAGTTGTTTGATTCAATAGGAACAAACAAATCTAATGATTTGTTTGGCTCTGATACCATATGATAGGACCCAAGAATCAAACAAAAAGAGGATTAATAAGAGAAATCAAGAAGATAGAAAGCAAAAGTTCTTGATTTATTATTTGAGATCTCAAAATACAAGAACACTACACTATTTCTCTCTCTAGACTCTCATTGAAATGTTGATTCTTCACAAATGATTTTCCACACCTTTCTCTCAACCCTAACCCTTTATATATAGGGCCCAAATACACCAAGCCCAAGCCCATTACTAATTAACTAGCTAATTAACCACTAATTAATTCCTCTCAAAGCTTCCTTAATAAAACTTTCTAATTAGGACAATTTGGTCCTAACATCTTGTTATGAACGCGGTTTTCTACACGTCCTCTTCCCTCACCTTCACTTGATGGTACCCAGAACAAAGATCTATTTTTGAGAACCAAGCGGCTCCCCGAAGTTGATCGAAGAGATCATCGATGTTGGGACTAAAATACTGTTACTGAGATACCACTGCTAGCATGAAGATTAATACTGCTACAGATCAGTCTAAAGATTACCACTGCTAGTATGCTGGTTACCACCGCTGACCAAATTACCATCGCTGGCACAAAGTTACCACTGCTGACTGAAGATTACAACTGCTTTTGTTTTACTACTGCTAGAATAGTCACGATAAGGAAAGGATTTTGAAGACTGAAGATAAGGAATAGATGCGAATATCTTGGAGATATCTTAATGATTATCGTGTAGATTTACTTTCCTTATTCTTATCATGTAATTCGTATATATAGATAGTTGATAGATGGTTAGATGTACGAGTTCATTCAGTTTTATGTTTTAGAATATTGGAGCCTCAAGATTGTTCTTGATCCTTGCTATTGAGAAGAATTGCACGTCTGTTTTGAGCTTGTTCAAAGCAGATAGGGTCTTTGGTTTGTAATCATTACACTGGTGATCAATATATAATCTGTTCTACAAATTCATTGTTAATCTTTCAAAGTGTTATTCCGCAACTTCTTTGAATTGTTTTTCTGTTCTTATTAATTTAATCCTGACAAGTGGTATCAGAGCTTGTTTTTCCCATAAAATCAATTAACAATGGATTCCTAGGAACCTGTCTTGGTTTCAAAAGTTCCCATGCTCAAACCCAATGAATTTGACATTTGGAAAATCAGGATCCGTCAATACATGCTTCTCACAGATTATGCTATGTGGGAGGTTGTAGAAAATGGACCTGGTACTGATGAAGCTGTCCCAGAAGGTGCTGCAAGACCTCCTCCCAGATCTGATGCTGATAGGAAAAGAAGGGAAACGGAGATGAAGGCTCTTTGGACTGCATTTGAGAAGAGGTTCTCTGGAACCAAGAGCACTAAGAGGAACCAGAAGGCCATCCTGAAGCAACAATATGAGAACTTTACATCACTAAAGAATGAGTCTATGACTGAAATTTTTGATAGGTTCAACAAACTGATTGGAGAACTTGCTACTGTGGATGTAAAGATGGATAAAGATGATGTGAATAGGAAGTTCGTCATATCTCTTGGAGAGGAATGGACTATTTACACTGTCTCTTTCAGAGAAGGGGATGACCTAAAAGATCAAAGATCAAGGGGGAGCAGAAGAGGAAAGGAGTTGTGAATGAAGAGGTTGAAAACAGGGAGGCTGCTGAGGTTGATATGCCTGAGGTTGATATGGCTGACATTGAAAAGGAAGATAGAGAGGCTTAAAAAGATCAAAGATCAAGGGGGAGCAGAAGAGGAAAGGAGTTGTGAATGGAGAGGTTGAAAATAGGGAGGCTGCTGAGGTTGATATGCCTGAGGTTGATATGGCTGATATTGAAAAGGAAGAAAGAGAGGCTGAAGCTAATGGGGAGACTGATAAAGAGACTGAAAAAGAGACTGATGTGTGTGAGAAGACTGTAAATGAGGATGAACTTACCATTGCTGAGCTGTTGGTAAAATTGCGTAAAGTAATTACAAAGGGTGTGATGATCAAAGAAAGTCAACCAGAGCAAAAGAAGAAGGGTGCTGAGTTAGACCCCAAAGACAAAGGAAAGAAAATTCTGGTAGAAGAACCTGAGTCAGAGTCTGATGATGAAGAGAGATTGCATCTAGTTTTGAATCCAATGGTTGAAAATCAACTTTCTGAAGCTTTCATTCAAAAGCTTGAAGAAGATGAGGAAAGAAGGGAAAATGAATTATTGGGGGCTGACAGATACGCTGCTGAGAAGTTGCAAGAGAAATTTGATAAGGAGGTGGTCAAAGAAACAAAGAAAAAGCCAACAAAGAAGATAGTCAAAAAGAAAGTGAATACTTCCAAGGATGCTGGTGAAAGAAGGAGAATAATGGTGAGGTATTTGGCTGGTGTTCTTGGAAAACCAGTTCAATACTTTGCTTGGTGGAGTGTTGTAAAGGTTGAGCAAAAGTATCATGAAACAAGAGATAAGCTGGATCAGGAAGCTGCTGAACAAGAGGAAGAAGAGGTACCTTTGGTACACAGGAAGAGGGGGAGAGATCAGATTGCCACTGCTGAAGGCAATGTTGAGACTAAGCAAGATGAAGAGGTTCCTGCTACTGCTGAAGGTACTACTGAAGAAGAAAGAGAGCCAACTCAGATTGAAAAAGAGTCTGAAGGTTTGGTCAAGAAGTTTGCCAAGGTGAAGAGAGTCAAAAGAATGGCTCAAAAGGAAAGACAGAAAAATATTGTTGAACAACCATCGGACATCACGGATTGCTACTACTTTGAAGATTTGGAGCTGATGTTCTTCAAGATAATCAGAAGTGGAGGTAGAAGTGAGATTTATGCCAATTCTCATTCTATCTTTACAAAATGGCCAGAGCTGATCTAATGAAGATGTATGAGTTGAGTTGCACCATGGAGGATGGTGAGTATTTGGAGACAAAGAAGATGAAAGAAGATTTGCGGTTGATGTTTGCTTTTGCTAAAACAAGGAATGATCTGAAGAAAAACAGTGCCAGAGATCATCAGGATAGTATTGGTGAAGGAAAGATTGTTGGTTGGTTCACTTACAAGAAGAACAGAACTTTCTCTTTGTCATTTGAACAATGAAGACAGAGTTACTTCTTGATAGACAAATGGTATGACTTTGATCCAGGTTTGATTAAAGATGTGCTAAGGATAAAAGATCAGAGAGCTGCTCTTACTGAGTTAAACAAGGAGTTGGTGGAGAAGCTGAAATCTCAAGTCCTTGGTATTTCAGAAAATTACTTGGGAAAGGAGACATCTGATCAACCTGATAGAAAGGTCAAGTCATAGGGCATTCATGGAATAGAGAGACTGTTCTATGCTATTCAATGGGAAAATGGTGAGATACTCAAAAGATATGTGCTATATAAGCTGCTAGAGGAGTGCACAAGAGAGAATCTGAAAGATATGTATAAGATTGGAATGAAGCTCTACAAGTCTGAATTTGAGTCTGATAATCTGCAAGATGGGTTGATTGTGAAGTTCAAGAGTGTTCTAGAATGCCTATGTTGGTTGTTTGAACCATCCAGGATTGCCAATCTAACAAATCAACCATGTGAAGCTGTAAATGAATGGAGATGGTTTGAAAAGAGTAGAATGTTGTTAGACCTCTTGTTGGGAAGAGTCAGAAGCACTATCGTTTATTGCTTTCGTAGTTTACTTTTACTTTGTTTGAAACAATTATCTGTTAGTTTGCCATTGTTTAGAAGTTTGGAACTTCGGGGGCCGTTTGTGACACTTTTGTATTCCCTCTCATTCCTATAAATAGAATGAGAGGTTTAGGGTTTTGGTTTAATGCTCATTATCATCTTTGTGGTTTTATTCATTGAATATCATTTTACACCATTGTTGAAGCATTCAAGAACTTAAAGTTTCATCATCTTTCTTTGTGATTTCAATCCATCTCCTCTCTATTAGTGATTATTGGGACAAACAATTGGTATTAGAGCTTGATCCTTGTTTGATTCCTTGGCTTGATTTTGTTTTAAAAAGGGTTTTTTAAGTTTTTGGGTTGTTTCAATCCAAAAAGGCTTTCAAAAAAAGAGATTATAAGTGTTAAGTGATTCCCCTTGGTTTTCTACTGTTTTCACACAAATTGGGGGTCTTAACACTTAATTTTTAAGTGTTTTGAGCATTTTTGAGAAAATTTTTGGAGTTCCTGTACAGGTTTTCCGAATCGGAAAACAAGAACTGAGTTTTCAGTTCAAAATTTCCGAATCGGAAATTGTACCTTTCTCCGAATCGGAATTTGCACCTTTTCCGAATCCGAAAACCCAGTTTTCCGAATCGGAATTTGGTCCTTCTGATTTGGGGTTTTGCTCCTTAAATTCTCGTTTTCCGAATTGAAGTTGTATTTTCCGAACCCTATATTTTCCGAACCCTATACTTGTGAGCCAAATCCGATTCGGAAAATGTCAGTTTCCAGATCGGATTTCGCCTCTTCGAGCCTGAACTCTTGCAAAATTGTTTCTCGAATCCGACACTTAGCTACTTTTCAAAACTTTCAAAACTCGAAGCTAACTGTGTCCCGAGGCGCTCAAGGTATCTGCTTTTTACAAAAATCTTTTCTTCAGCCAAGTGAGTCATACTAGGAGATCCTCTTCGAGAGAGAGAGATGTCGAAGGAAATTATCGGAATCGGATCCGAGTCTCGCCCTCCCGTCTTGGTGATGGGTGAGTATCAGCAATGGAAGCGCAGGATGATTCACTTCCTTGATCTTTTGGATGAGAACCTGACGAAATCCATCCGAGAAGGCCCAATCAGACCAACAGTCACTGTGGCGGCAGTCCCGCGAACAGACAACTGCCCCGAGCTACCGGCTTATGTTGTTGAAAAACCAGTTGATATGTACAACCCAGAACAAAGAGCTCGTCACCTCATTGACAAACGGGCACTTACTCTTCTAATCATGGCGCTCCCGAATGACATGTATGCCCGAGTCGACAGTCTGACCAACGCACGGGACGAATGGCTCGAGATTGAGCAACAGATGCAGGGTGGTGACACTGCCCTAGAAAGCCAAAAAGAGAGCGCGCTGAACGCGTATGAAGGATTCAAAGCACGGGAAAACGAATCCCTCACAGAATCCTACCAACGATTGAACTCTTTTGTCAACGATCTGAGAAGACTGGGTGTTGAGAAGACCAAGTACGAGGTCAATGTGAAGTTTTTGAAGAACCTAACTCCGGAATGGAAAAACATGGCCATCAACATTCAGCTAAGCAAAAACCTGGGAGTTATGGGTCTCCACGATCTCTTCAGTATGATGGTCCAGCATGAGTACGTTACCGGTGGAAGATCCAAGAAAGCTGTTGATCCTCTGGCACTAGCGGCAGTGCCCTTTGGAGGACCGAACTCTGTTCCATTCCAACCCACGCAGTACAACAATGTCCCTCCCCAGTATCATCAAGAAGATTACAACCAAGAGTTCAACCCGAACTTTGGTCCGAGCATACAGCATCCTGATGATCCTTTGATTATTACCATTTATGATGAAGAACTCTTCAACGTGAATGAGTCCCTTGCCCTAATCTCACACAACGTGCAAAAGCTAAATGCAAACCGTGATTTAACAGATCACGGGGATCAGGATTTCCAGGAGGAGGCAGGATGGGGCAAGGCAGGGGAGGACAGTATCAGATGGACAGACCACAATTCAGCAATCAAGGCAGAGGAAACTATCATCAAGGGGAAAGGTTTCAGTCATACGATCAGGGAAGGTTTCATAACGAGCAAGGAAGGTACAGAGAAGACCCAGGGAGGTTTAGAGACAGCTCTAGACGAGACAACACATACTTGGACTATCAAGGGGTCCAGGGTATCAAGGAGATTGGATAGGTCAGATCTCCGATCACAACTACCGGAGAAGCTTAAGGCAATACACTCTAGAGTCTGGGTATATCAACCGTCAAGGGTATGAAGGCGGGTACGGAGGAAGACATGATGGTGGAAGGATTGATAAAGGACTGGGTTTTGGATTTGAGCAAGAAAGGAACGATCGCTGGTCAGATGAGAGAATGGATCGCGGCAAAGGAAGCTACAACGGAGGTGATCAAAGGGGAAGCAGTTCAAGACAAGCTCCGAGAGAAGTTCAACAAGCCCCAGCTGAGCAAGGTGGTCAAAGGTCAAATCAACCCCGATTCCCATGAACCAAAACCCCGCTCCTCAACAAGCTGCCAGTCCCACTACCACTTGCTTCAAGTGTGGTAAGTTGGGGCACTATGCCAGAGACTGCTCAGTAAAGTACAAGGATGACGCCTACTTTGAGAAAAAGGCTGCTTTGATGAGGAACAAGGAAAAAGGGGTTGCTTTGCTTGTGGATGAGGAAAATTGGGTATGCGAGGAAAAGAGCTCGGACGAGGATGACCATATGGTGAAGGGTTTGTGCTTGATGGCTGATTTCGAGGAACAGAAGCTGTTGGTCCTACCACTTACCAAGACATCGATCCATCTGAGGTATCCACTATTCCCGATATTACTGATAGTGTGGCAACATTAGAAGCTAAAATTTGTGACTTAGAGAGAAGTCTCCAATCGGAAAGGACTCTCGTCACGAAATTTAGAATCGACAGTGCCATTTATAAAAGCTCTCTTGAGGATTTGACCATAGATTATAACCGTGAGAAACTTGAGTCTGACATTAGAGAGTCCAATCTATCAAACAAACTTGCTTGTCTTCAAAAATCCCATGAGGAACTTAACAGTGACCATGGAGAGCTCACAATCAAATTCCAGTTACTTTCGGAAGAAAGAACTAGACTGTTTTCAAAAATTCAAGAGCTTGAAGACAACAACTTCAAAAGAGGACAATCTAAACAGACTCTGAGTATTCTCACTCAGCATGCCAAAAAGAATCCTTTTTATAAAGATAAACCCGGCCTAGGTCTATCTGAATATCATGTTTTAGAAAAGGCACCTTCACATCTGTATAACTTTGAGGATATGGCCGCCTCCAAGCCCAAGCCAGCCCTAGTAGGAGGACATGTTATCGAGGAATTCGTTAGACAGGCTGTCACTTACACTGAAGTAATCAATGGTGAGACCATCACTAGGACCACCAGTCCGTCAAAAAGTACCTCAGGAAGTCCACCCACGAGTCCTGCTCCAACTAGACCTGTCTTTATTCCAGCTAGTGATCCGACCAACACCGAGCCCACGTGGGAAGGCATTAAGGCTAGAACCCCTCGAGTAGCCGTTCCTCCCATCAACTACACCGACCTAAACACTAGCTATGACACTAGGGAAATGGATTTTTCAGAGGAAACCTTAGCTATCCCACCCATGGATGTTTCCGCAACTAAGAGTCCCGACCTAGTTAAGCTAGAGAAGGAGGTGTTTGAACTTAGATTGAAAGCCATGGACTTAGATGCTTGTCAACATCAGATTCTGAATCTAAGACCGATAGGAAAAAGACACATTGGTACACACCCTTGAAAAGGACTTACTTGAGGCTAACGCCGAGAGAATAAGGCTTTCGTCAAAGTGTGAGATCGCAACCTCGGCCTTTACTGATTTCAAAATCAAGGTTTCGGATCTTCAAACGCGATACATTCTCGAAGATGTTCACTTAGAAATAACAAAAGAGCTTTATCATGATGAAAGGATAATGTATCGCCAACCTTTAACCAACCAACGTGTGTCTGATTCTCTTTTGGGACGGAAAGTTATGGATTTTGAAAACCTTTACTCTTTGGATTCTGATGATGATACGACTTATCCTGTTCTTAACCATATCATGGCTAACCCAAAACCCAAACCAGATCTGGATCCCAATGTTACATATGATGTGAAAGTATTTTTAGACAAGGGTGATGATCCTTCTGGTTTGATTCCTAAAAAGGAAAAGTCTGTTGTTTTAAAACCTGAGAAGGCTGCTGAGCCACAAGCTTCTGGTTCTGAGAAAAGCAACCCCAAGGATGCAAACCGTGTTGGTACTGACAGGGAAAAGTCAGTTAAGCCTCACACACCCAAGGGACTCCCGAACAAGAAATCCAACTCTAACGATGCTTGTGCCTCAGTCAAACCCATCAAAGGTCTTGACTTTAATTCAAGTACTTTTGCCGTGGGTGAGACATCTCGGGTAAAGCCTAATCAACCTATCAGTTCCACTAAACCTAAATTTTCAAAACCGTCATCTGGAAAGGGTGGCAAATCCATTTATGATAAACCGTCCTCTAACTCACACCGTGCATTGAATGCAGATGCGAGGAGAAAAGATGGTGGAAAGAATGTGAAGCCACCGAGAAAGGATCATCAGGAGAGAAACAACACCTTTACTGCTTTCCCTAAGAAGCATAGTCCTGGCGGTGCGGGTTTAGGCTATGCTCCACCTAGTGTAGGATTTCATTCGAATATGTCTGTAAACCGTAATCGAAACTTAAACGATGCTTTTAATACGTTTCCAAATGACATGTGCTTTATGTTTGATAATCTCCTACGCTATGGTGTGTCTAACTCTTTCAATGCTTCTCAATCTAATGTCAAATCCCGAAAGAGATGGGGAAGAAAAAGAGGAAAAGCTAAATCCTCTTCGTCAGTGGAGTCCCCTCCGCCTAAGGAGAAATCCGAAAAGGGGACTACACCGACTGTTTCATCTATCTCTAACCCAAAGGAACCCATTTGGCAATGGGTCCCTAAACAAGCTTATTCTGTCTTGCAGGTCAGTCATGTGTGGTACTTCGGTTCCGGTGCATATAGACACATGACTGGTCAGAGATCCTTCCTTTTCGACTATGTTGAAAGGTTTGAGGGATATGTTAAAACTGCCGACAAGACACCTAAGCCGATTGTGGGTTATGGGAAAATCACGAACGAAAGATACATCATCAAAGATGTAAGGTATGTCGAGGGGTTAGGGTACAACATGTTCAGCTCTAGTTAGTTCTGTGACAATGGATACTGGGTGAAGCAATTTCAATACGGAAGCAATGTGAATGATGAAGACAACAACGTCATCCTTAGTGCACGGAGGAACGACAAACTTTACTCCACCGTCTTCCGTTCAATCCCTCAGACACACCCTCAGTTTGAAGCACTCTCTAATCCGAGGAATGCAATCTGTCTGCTCGCTAAGGCATCAAAGGGGATAGTTGGTTGTGGCATCGAAGACTTTGCCATCAGAACTTTAAAGACATGAACAAGGTGGTTTCAAAACGCCTCGTCAAGGGATTACCGGAGACTCGTCTTTCCAAGGATACACTATGTCCTGCTTATGAGCAAGGAAAGATGAAGAGAACCTCCCATCCACCGAAGATGGATTCAAACAGCAAAAATCCCCTTGACATGATACACATGGATCTGTGTGGACCTACAAGAACTGAGAGCCTAGCCAGAAAGAAGTACATGTTAGTTCTCATTGATGAGTTCTCTAGGTTCACCTGGCTTGAATTTTTACGAGCCAAATCTGATGCTGCCGATCGAATCATTGCCTTCATCAAGCGGATTTAAGTTCTCTTGGGTCGCCGGGTGAAGAAATTAAGAAGTGACAGCGGAACCGAGTTTCGCAATGCCAAACTGCATTCCTTTCTTGAAGATGTGGGAATTTCTCACAACTTCTCTGCCGTGCGCACTCCTCAACAAAATGGAGTTGTGGAAAGGAAGAACCGGACGTTAGTCGAAGCAGCTCGATCCATGATGGCTCATTCAGGCGTTCCTCAATCATTTTGGGCTGAAGCAGTCTCCACAGCATGCTACACGCAGAATCGTACCTTGATCGTGAAGCGAACCGGTAAAACCACCTACGAGATGGTCAAACAGCGTATGCCAAACATCGATTACTTTAGAGTTTTTGGATGTAAATGCTATGTTTTAAATGACCGGGATGATTTGGGAAAGTTTGAACCCAATTCTGATGAGTCTATCTTCATCGGATACTCACATAACTCAAAGGCTTATAGGGTTTTCAACAAACGGACCCGAACCATCTTGGAAAGCTCAAATGTTGACTTTTCTAAAACCGAAACCTATTCTGTTGCAAGTCCGAGTAATGTAGATGCCTCATTCCCTAAACTGTTCACCGCACCACCGAGCACAGATTCTTCCACTAACTCTTTTGCTTTAGACTTTATAGACCTCGCAGATTACGATCTACCCACACTCACGGGTCCGATTGTAGTACCTGCTCATGCTGGTTCAACCACTACGTCCGTGACATCTGATGCCTTCATCAATAAGCCTTCTTCAAGCACTTCTACAAACTCAGTGACACCAGAGTCGGCGATCTCTCCCCCTGAAACCTCATCCGCTGCCTCACCGGAACCCGTCCGAGAACAGACCCCACACCCTGTTCTTGCCCCAATCCCGGAAGAAGCTCCGCTACCCTCACCTAGTTCAGCGCAAAGAACCTATGCTCAGGTAGTGCGTGAGCCCCGATTAGAGGCAGCACCGCAGACTAATCTGGAAGCAGGATCATCTAGTAGAAACCAGCGAGAGGTCTTTGCAGTGCAAGATGAGAACGACGCATTCAACAACCAACAAGCTTATGTCACTCTTCCACACACTAGAAAGTGGACCAGATATCATCCCCCCTCCCAGATCATCGGGAGTCCCTCACAACCTGTCAAGACTCAATCTTCAAAGAACGTCGAAAACCTGATTCTATTCGGAGGGTTATTAAGTGACTTTGAACCTTCGGATGTTTCACAAGCTCTTACCGATCCTAATTGGGTTTTAACGATGCAAGAAGATCTTGCGGAATTCGAGAAAAACAAAGTATGGCGTTTAGTGACCAGACCGTGGGGAAAATCCATAATCGGCCTAAAGTGGATATTCCGGAACAAGAAAGACGAGAATGACCTCATCATCCGGAACAAGACTCGATTGGTCGCCAAAGGTTATCGCCAGCAAGAGGGTATTGATTACGATGAGACGTTTGCGCCCGTGGCTCGGATCGAGGCTATTCGGATCTTCCTTGCGTACGCCGCACACAAGAACATGACGGTATATCAAATGGACGTCAAATGTGCCTTCTTGAACGGAGTTCTTCAAGAAGAGGTGTACGTCGAACAACCGGAAGGATTCGTCGATCCAGATATCCAAACCACGTGTACGTGTTGGATAAGGCGCTTTATGGTCTCGTCATCCGAAGAACGCCGATCGCCGTCGCCGCCTCAACAAACCGAGCAAGTGAGTGAGGAAGTGGAAGCTTCCCCACAAGAACAAGCACACTTCCCCTCGCCACCTCATGCGGACGCGGCCCCACAACAAACCGGCGAACCATCTGGAGATCCCTCCGGCGATGACTCCGACGATCACGAGTCTTCTGATCACACTCCGTCAAATCGTCGTGAGGAAGATGACGAGGCCACAGAATCCGAGAAGCTTGATTATGGATCTGACTCAGAGTTCCAGGAATCCGAACCTGCAAAGGGCGGGAAGGCCCAAATGATTGATGCTGACGAAGCTACCTCCTCATTCAACGACGACAGGATGTCCGAGGATCCCGTTCTGGCTGGGGATCTAGCATCAGACGACCGGACTGTCGGTCGTGAGGAGGAAGGAGAAGCAGAAGTTGCTACCGGCTGGGGTAGTTTAGATAGTGAAGATGAGGGAGAGAGAGAGCGATTAGAAAAAGAGACTGAAGAGGCAGAGGTCCAGTTAGATGAGCCATGGGCTCAGATTCAGGAAGCGGTCGGAGAAGAAGAGCCGCATAGGTTAGTAGAAACGGAAGTCCCCCCAACCCAGAGTCAATCCAACAAAGAGGCAACCCACATCGAGACTGGGCACCTTATGGTGTCTGCTCAAGACGCTAGCAGCCAACTAGCGCATTTGCACACCTCTACCATCCACTCGACCATCTCTCAACAGATGGTCGTTTAAAGTCTTCCACGGGGAATCAGCACAACTTCCACCGGCCACTCAATCGGAGTCTGCCGGTGTTGAGCTAAGAGAGGAACCGCCCCACCTCTCGACTTCTTTGAGTGCACTTCGTGTCTTAGAGCCAATCTCCGGGACATTTGATCTCCCATCTATTTTTAGGACACCGAAGAGGGTAACACAAGCGGTGATCCTACGGGACTCCGCCAGAATGGAGGTAGTTGGTGTGTCAGAAGACGCCCATCGAGGATCCTCCGGAAGCCCTGGCACAGTCAACATCACGGCAGCAGTGCATGCAGGCCGAGAGAGCACCTCAGTAGGACTCTTTTCGTCAACCGGCGCTCAAGAAGCACTGGGTTTGGTACCACCGGGACTGGGTCCGACAGACTCGAGCAAAGTCTCTAAAGATGCTCACGCAACACCGAGACTCTTAGGTCTCACGGATTCGGGTGGAATCCCTAAAATGACCCAAGTAACATCGGGACTTTCAGGTCCGACGGATTTGGACGACATCCTTAAAGTCGTCCACTCACGAATGCAGGCCATGGAGGAAGCCAATGCGGCTAGGGATCTACGGGTCGAGGCGTTGGAGAAAGCCTTGGCCGAGACAGAGCAGAAGAGGTTGGCAGACCGTGAGGCATCCAGGAAGATTCAAGAAGAAAGGGATCAGGAGCTTTATGAGCTCAAACGGAAGATCAAGGGTATACATGCGGAGGACGCCCCGTCAACCGAAGTTCCTATCCCTCGACAGTCCGAAGATGTTATCCGTCTTGCTCCTCCGACCTCGGGCAACCTACCCTTCATCCCCGGGTATGTCACGGAGGCGGAACATGACATGATGATCGCCTCGTACACCACTCAGAACGACCGCCTCTCAGCCCAGCTCAGAGAGAGAGAGAAGCCCAGATCGAGATGCTTCAGCAGCGCATTCGGGAACTGGAGGCCACGTGTCGGTCTCAAGCTCAGCCTTCCAAACAGAGGCATGACGAACCTGACGATTCAGCCCCAGGTCCTCATGAGGGGGAGGTGCAAGCTTCCAAAAGGCTTCGCATCGACCTCCAATCAGCCTCCGGTTCCGGCTCATCCTCCGCTCCAGCTTCAACTACTGCTCCATCAAGCGCTCCTTCAGAGTCTGCCGCCGACATTCCGTACGAAGACTCAGATACGGAATCTCTCGATATGTCCGGTTGGCACTATGAGTCGATCCCACTAGACGAGGTGATAAAATTCCCTCATCCAGCCGAGATAGCCAGTGTTGATGTCATATCCCCGGAAGCAGCGCCGACAGACCCTTCAGATCTTAAGATTCCGGAAGAACCCCGGAGAATACTTCGGTCACTCGCTCAGAGCCTCCGGATCTATCAGAAGGGGGATGACATCCTCCGAGACGCAGACTATGACAGCTTGTTCTCCACGGTTGAGTTTCCCACTCCCGAAGCTCCTCAGACGATCTCTACAACCCCTCCTGATTCCTCAGCTCCCACTGTCATCCAGTTAAACTGGAACCACTCGGTCATCTTCAGGCCGTTTCTTGAGGAATCCTTCTCCCGCATCTTCCAGCAAGAAAAGTTGCACGTTTGGTCCCGAAAGGTGTACTTCGAGATCTCTCACATAAAGAAGCTCAGAAGAAGAACAGCGTACGTCCACCAGAGGGTGTGTAACTGGGCGACTCACGGACAACAAAGGATAAGGCGTAGATTCACGAAGGTAACCAATGTTCGCCCCTACAAGCACGGATATTAGTTATTCCTCGAGTTCTATGTCCGAATGTACAGAACCGGCAAACCCACTGGAGAACTACAGGATTGGACGTTCACTGAAGCAGATCTGGATCGCATCCACCTCGAAGACCTCCTGACACTCATCAAGTATATTCAAGGCCCAATCCTCCGACCCGACTACTATCATGATGGCCTAGAGGTTCTGAAGAGGTATGTTCGTCATGCGATCACTCTTGCATGCGTGACGGACTACCAACTAGCCATCGAGAGCCGCCAGCCCAAAGTCAACCTGCTCCGTTCGAACCTGAACGTGTCAGCAATTGGAGCCTACCTTCCCTACATGCCGTCCAGAGTACCAGAGCATGGGGTCGTCTACGTGACCAAGAAAAAGAAAGAGCGCAAGTTTATGCGTTTTAGCGAGCTTGCCAAATTCTGCGACGGTACCTTGCTTTATGTGTACAACGGGCTCGCGAGCAGATTGTTGACTGATCAGATCCCTTCATCGAAGTTGGTGGACGGAAAGGCAAATGTTTTGGAGGCGATGAACTTGATCGAGAGGAAACTGAAGGAGAGGCTGATGTACAGACGATTCGAAGCTTCTATGAAGATGCGAGCGAGGGTGCAGATGTCGAAGTGGGAGCCTGCTTTGGAGTTACCGCCACCCTTCTGACTTCTTCCCAAAGGGGGAGATTGTTAGACCTCTTATTGGGAACAGTCAGAAGCACTATCGTTTATTGCTTTCGTAGTTTACTTTTACTTTGTTTGAAACAATTATTTGTTAGTTTGCCCTTGTTTAGAAGTTTGGAACTTCAGGGGCCGTTTGTGACACTTTTGTATTCCCTCTCATTCCTATAAATAGAATGAGAGGTTTAGGGTTTTTGTTTAATGCTCATTATCATCTTTGTGGTTTTATTCATTGAATATCATTTTACACCATTGTTGAAGCATTCAAGAACTTAAAGTTTCATCATCTTTCTTTGTGATTTCAATCCATCTCCTCTCTATTAGTGATTATTGGGACAAACAAATGTACTCTCTAACCATTAATGGTATGGATAAAGAGTATTATTTTGATTAATGTGCTCCAGTTCATGATTTACAGAGGCTGAAAGGTATGGCTATGGTGAACTTAAGCATGCATAGGCCTCTCACAGCAAGTGGACGAAATATGGTGAAGAAGATCCAGCAACAGTTGAAGAACTTAACTTCTCATTCTAAAAGTTAAGTTAGGGGGAGATTTTTGGGACTGAAATACTGTTGCTGAGATACCACTGCTAGCATGAAGATTAATACTGCTAAAGATCAGTCTAAAGATTACCATTGCTAGTGTGTTGGTTACCACCGCTGACCAACTTACCACCGCTGGCACAAAGTTACCACTGTTGACTGAAGATTACAACTGCTTTTGTTTTACTACTGCTAGAAGAGTCACGATAAGGAAAGGATTTTGAAGACTAAAGATAAGGAATAAATGCGAAGATCTTGGAGATATATTAATGATTATCATGTAGATTTTCTTTCCTTATTCTTATCATGTAATTCGTATATATAGATAGTTGATAGATGGTTAGATGTACGAGTTCATTCAGTTTTATGTTTTAGAATATTGGAGCCTCAAGACTGTTCTTGATCCCTGCAATTGGGAAGAATTGCACGTTTGTTTTGAGCTTGTTCAAAGCAGATTGGGGCTTTGGTTTGTGATCATTAAACTGGTGATCAATATACAATCTGTTCTACAAATTCATTGTTAATCTTTCAAAGTGTTATTCCGCGACTTCTTTAAATTATTTTTTTGTTTTTGTTAATTTGATCCTGACAATCGATCCTCGGTAGCGGGTATCGATTCTTCACCGTAAGCTTGTTGAGCTTGCAGTAATCATGCACATCCACATCGAGCCATCTTTCTTTTTCACAAAGAGGATAGGGGCTCCCCAAGGTGAACTACTCGAGCGTATGAACCCCTTCCCTAACAGCTCTTCAAGTTGACTCGACAGCTCCTGCATCTCGGGAGGTGCCAATCGGTAAGGAGCTTTGGCCATTGGCGCTGCTCCTGGGACCAGGTCGATCCCGAACTCTACCTGCCGCTCCGGAGGAACTCCCTGCAAGTCTACCGGAAAGATATCCGGAAAGTCTCTCAGTACCGGAACATCAGCCGTCTTCTTCTTTTTCTCCCGGCAAGTCTACCGAAAGTCTCTCAAAGTCTCTCACTCCTCCGCTTTTCACGTACCTTCTCGCCTTAGCCAAAGAGCATGTCTTTGGCGGCCGCTTCATGCCGTTACCCGTGATGATCAAGTCTCCCCCACTAGGATTCCTGATCTTCACTCTTTGACCCTCGCAGTCGAACCAAGCCCCATGACGACTCAACCAACTCATCCCTAACACTACATTAATTTCTCTAATAGGAATGGGTATGAGATCGACACGAAGTTACCCCTATACACATCTCTAACTATCACCCCTCCCAATTCTATTACGTTACCCCTATACACATCTCTAACTATTACACTTCTCACATCGGCTATCTCTACTTCCAAGGGCTCATCTAGTCTACCTTTTACAATAGAAAAACTTTTACATAAAGAAGTAGAGACAAAACTTTTGCTAGCACCCATATCCGACAACACTAAAGCCGGTTTTGAGTTTACGAGAAATATACATGTCACCACCTCGGGCTCCACCTTCACCTCTTTTGCTGTCAACTGAAAGACCCTTGCACGGCCTTTCGGAATCTCCACCTTCTTCGCCGGGCTAGCCTCAATCGCTTTCAACGGTGCCGCACCCGATACTTGGGTAGATCCAGCCGCATTCGGGCACTCATGCGCAAAATGGCCCGGCTCGAAGCATCTGAAGCACAACTTAGCTTGAACTTTGCAGTCGTGACTCTTGTGGCCCGGTTTCCCGATTGTAACATGTGTGGGAACCCAACCTACACTCGCCCGGATGGCTCCGGCCACACTTGGAGCACTTAGGATACTCCTTCCTCCCTTCTGTTCGATGGTTAGCCCCTTAAATTTCTTGCCCGGTTGAACCTGAGAGTGCTCTTCCTTCTTGCACTTCCCCTTGCGCTCCAACTCAATCTCCCGTGCCCGAGCTCTCTCGAACATTTGCTGGAAGGTCTGGCAATTAGCCATCAATACGAACTCCCGAATCTCCTCCCTCAGTATCTGGCCATAGTGATACATCTTCATAGTCTCATTCGCCACATAGTCATGGCAGAATCGAGACTTCTCCAAAAACTTCTCGGTGATCTCATTCATCGACTCAGTAGTTTGCTTCATATAGAGAAACTCATTAGTGAGCCTCTCTATTTCCACCTAGGCACGAACTCTGTCTCAAATACTACCTTGAACTCTTCCCAAGTCATAGCAGCTATCTGTTCTGGAGTCCTCGTACCACTAACCACATTCCACCAATCTTTCGCTGCCTTTCTTAACAGATTTGTAGCGAAGCGAACCTTCACCTCAGCTGGGCTAAAACTAGTGAGGAACACCCCCTCCACCTCTGAGGTCCACCTAGAAGCGGAAATCGGGTCCTTCTCACCCTGGAAACTCGGCGGTTAACACTCCATGAAGTCCTTGAAGGTCACATTTTGGGTATGTCCCGATTGTAAACTCCCCGCTTCATTTACCCGCCCTCCAGTCACGGCCCGCGCCTGCTGAGTCACTAACTCCGACATCTCTCTCTTCATTTGATCGAAAAGCCCCGGTAACAAGTTATGTAACACCTCCCCTACTTGAGATGCTATGATCTCTCTCAAGTCGGGGATTTCCTGCTCATCATTACTAGGAGGTCGGCCATTGTTTCTCCTCGTGGTCACGATACTGATGCAAATAACAGCCAACATTAAATACATTGCCCTAAATCTTATCCTCTAGCATGCTCGTCCCATGAGTCACCGCTCAAGACACCCATCTAAGTCCATAAAACCTATCTTAGCATGCTACTAACCTAACCCAACCTAGTCAGTTCATAGATACCTTCTATAACCACACCAAGTCTCAACATGTATAATATAATTGTTATGATATGGGCCCTTATACCATCATAATTATATCCTACACATCTAGGTTTTACGTTGTCACCAAAGGTTCTGTGGGGATTTTGAGCGATCCTCGTATCAAACTGACACGAGAAAAACTGTGATGTCGTACCGAACTGGAACAAGATACACGAAAAACGTTTTGACCAAACTGATCTAAAGTTTATTCGATCAAACCAAACTGGTGTGATATATGCGGAAGCGATAAGGATTAAAATCCCGAAAAATCACAGATCTTATTCGTTTATTTTAGGGGATAGTTCTCCGAAATGTATTGAACTATCCCCAAAAATCTATTGTGTGTATCCAACTACAAAAAATGCTATTGTGTGTATCAAATTTTATTTTTTTGCTATTGTTCTACAAATGACTTGTAATTTTGGTAAACTGATACACACAATAGAAAAAAAAAATAAAGTTTGGTACATTAAAAAAAAGTTTGATACACACAATAGAAACAAAAATAAACTTTGATACACACGATAGCATTTTTGGTAGTTGGATACACACAATAGATTTTTGGGGATAGTTCAATACATTTCGGAGAACTATCCCCTTTATTTTACTACAATTAATTACTACAAGTTTTAGGGTTACCTCGGAAGCTTGAGCTAGATCCACCTGTGATGAGGTTAAACGAAATTCCTTCTAGTTGGAAATAACCCCGAACTACACGCGAACGAACTGTAGGCGAAGGTTTCGAGTTTGGCGCAGGTCGACGAAAGGAGAGAGAGAGAGGAGATGTTTCTTTTTGGCGAGTTGAATTAATGAATGAATCTGATTGGCTTAAAGCTTTATATATGGTATAACTTACCATATATAATTAATACCATATATCAATTCATATTTATCCCTTTTGGAAAGTGAATAATTCTTTTCTTCTCCACCAAGAAAAGAATATTTCATATTAATTTCCAATTAATTATTTCAAGATAAATATTTAACTGATTAATTAATTCTGTTATATATTTATTTAACTAATAATTATATAAACCCTATTAATTAATTCTTTTAACAAGAAACCTTTAACTTTGGAGTTTCTACAAGAAACACCCAACTGATTTATAATTGACTACTATAAATCCCAAACTCTCTTAACTGGGGTTAATTTACTATCCGAATTACAGACCCTCACAAGTGTGACCCTCAAGTGTCTTATAACGTTGGATGTGTGATCAAACGGTTTGTCAACTTTTGCACATAATTACTAACAGACTTCCACTAGTGCAAGTTGGCAATACCAGCTTAATGACACGGACCTAAGGAGGCCCCTAGACAGGCACTTAGGCTAACCAGGTTATAAGCACTCTTATACCCAGGTAGGTGATAAAACGTCCCTTAAAGGGAACAAAAATTTATGAACACAGTGTTCACAAATCGGGTATAACTACGCTTTTCCTTTTGCATCACGATATTTCATCTATGAGTATGAGCATGGATACAGTCAACTCTGAATACTCATGATTATGTTTCTCGACTATCCGACCTCTACTGATTGGTAAACGACAAAGAACAAATCAGTTCGTTTGGGCACGGCTGTGCACTTCATCAGTCTTTTCAGTCAGTCAAGGGGCCCAGAAATATCTCTCTTCGGAAAAGAGGTGCAAATCCCATCTTGCATATCTGCATTTGTCACCACGGCTTCCGCTGAATCTAGTTACGCCCCGTATGACCACCCTGTTACGGCGTGATGTTAGAACGTACTAAGTATCCAACGGTCCTCGTAATGCCTGACAAAATACCTCAGGTGCTAAGGACAACATCTGGGAGTTTTACTCATGACTAAATCCATGGAGTAATCTCAACCGGTGGATCACATCCGATATTCGCTACTCTATCGAATATCCGTGTAGTTTTTGGTCTACATCACTTGTAGCTGTTATTCAACGACTGATCCTAACTACCCAAAAACCCACGGTGACTTTATAGCCCTACCAGGTTCCCACCTTGATAAGTTGTCACGGATAATTTAAAATAAAAACTGAAACTAGTTTTATTCCCGGATCAAAAACATGCTAAGTGTAAAAGAAAACAAAGAAACTAATTTTGTATAGTCCATATTCCACTCTGTAATAATAACAAAATTAATAGCATTTCTAAGTTACTTTTATAGTGTCTATTCAACTAATACTAATACTGATTTAAACGAAGTATCACCCTTCTTCAGTTTAAACCCTTTGATTAGTGTTTACCGTACTAATCAAAGAAACAAACAAAATAATACAAGTTTAGTATCAACTGATACTTTCTACTTGATTATACTAACTTTGTTCTTGCGAACACCCTTAAAACAAAATTAGACTTTCACCATATTCCCTGAACCTGGAGATACTGGAATAACTCCATGTTTCTTTTAATATGTAAAATCAAACTGCAACTTTTCTTAGTTGCTGTGTAGATGAATGATTTCTACCTGAAATCAAACAAAATCTCCATTTACCAAACTGGTAAATCCAGGAAATTTATTCTAGTGTTTTACAACACTTTAGAGTCTAAAAAGATACTTGATATCTTTATTAAATATTCCTACACGATTTAATTATTGATTAAAGTCAAAATATGAAACTATTTTTGTATCCTTTTTAACTAAAAGGTAGATCTTATATCATATGAATTTATATGCTACCTAGATTATAATTCCGAGATATATTAAATCAATAATTAATATATATATATATATATACATATATGTCTTTTATTCTTTATCACAAAACTGAATATAGAATAAACCGGGCTCCCACTAACCTTTATGAAAACTTACTATTACTCAAAATTAACTATTGACTTAGTCAAACCTTGATTACTTAGTCAATTCTATTTTAAGTAATAAATCTCAAGTCTTTAGACTTCTTTGTTAGAATTTAACATTTATAAAACTTAACTTGATTTTGTCAAATCCTAATTCCAAGACTTGGAATTTCCTAGTTTTACAAATACTGATGTCATCAACGTCGTCTGTGATAACATCCTAAATTCTTTCTAAAACATGAGTAATTAAATCTGACTATAAAATACCTTTATAATCTCTTTTACTCATGTATGTTTTATTTCAAAAACACATTCCTAAAATAATAATACTTCGTGTGTTTTTGACAGTTTTCATATAACTATTACTTCAAATCAATTAATTAAAACATTGAAGTAATTCTGTTAGTATAATAAACAACATCTAGGATCTACTATTTGAATCAAGTCAATCTTGACTTTGAACAAATTCAAAATACATCATCATGCACAAGATATTAAAACTAATTTAAGAAACCATAATTATCCAAAAGATCACAACCATTTAAAAATTGTTTTAAAACCACAAAACATAAAATTAAAATTGTCTTGATAAATATCTAATGATAAAACTCGTACGTAGATCCTCGCAATCCTCGGCTTCTCACTTTTGACCACCTGCAATTAAAATATTTGCACTAGGTGTCAACATACTTGTAAACTAACAAGTGAAAGTGATAAACTAAGACGTTCACAAATACCTGAGGTGTTTATACCTGCTTCGTGACGCTTTGGGCAGTTCTACCTCTAATGACCGACTTCATGACATCTAAAGCATCTATTCTCGATCCTGGCTTTGTTAGTCTTCACTTTCTTGCCCTTGCCCTTGCGTTTGTCATTATTCTCAACCTTGGTCACACTCTGGCTAGCCTGAGGCTAACTTTTGCCCTTACTGGTGATTCCATGCCCACGCTTTCTCTTTACTCCACCATCTCTAACCATGAGCACATCCTTGGTCTTGGTCCCGGTCCCATACTCAACTCAGTGGTTTTCAACATGGAATGTAACTCAGCAATTGTCTTTTCCATGTTGTTCATGTTATAATTGATTACAAACTGCTTGTAATCTTCAGATAGTGAGTTGAGTATCGTATCCGTAGCTAACTGCAACGGAACTAGGTGACCAAGCCTCTCTAGGTGATCAATATGCCTCTTCATTTTCATGACGTGAGCACCGACCGAGGTCCCCTTGGCCATCTTGCACGCGTTCAGTGCCCGAGTGGCATCATAACGCTCTGTGCGTGCTTGCGTCTGAAACATGTCCCTCAACTGATGGATCATTTCATAGGCATTGGTGTTTTTGAGCCATGTTTGCAGATCTGGGCTCATAGTCGCAAGCATGAGATAGACAACGTCCAGCAAATCGTCATTATGCTTTCTATAAGCATTTCTCACATTGGCAGCTGCATTTGCTGGAGGGCCTAACCTAGAGGCTCTTCTAGGACATACCACTTCCTCTCGTGCCTGAGCACAATCATCAGATTGCGCTCCCAGTCGAGGAAGTTAGCTCCAGTGAGCTTGTCCTTTTCGAGAATGGAGCGAAGAGACAGGTTATTAGTGTTGGTTACAGTGTTTTCCATCTACACATTTAAAAGATTTGGTTTTAGTAACTGTGAATAGACTCCCAACAAGTATCAATAAACCCTTAAATGATAAGTATTGGGCTATGATCCTTATTTCATATGTCCGGATGTACGGCTTGCTCACGTCACACCAGGCCCGTACTATTTTGGTAGGTAAGCACTTTTACCAATCATATGTAACTGACATGACTCCTAGATCTTTTAGGGACATCGGATAAAACCGTACATGTTTTAGTCCCTCTAAGTGCATTTTTGGCCCGATACGACACGGTGAATTATTACAAAACCAAAATAGATCACACCACTTGGGACTGGTGTACTTATCCCACCCCTTTCAACTTGGGGTTTAAACGCGAACGCCCAAGGCTTGCTCACTTCCAACGCCCGTGTACCTTACGCCGTTAGGTGTCCCGAGTGGGTTGCACTACTGATCTATGATTTTCTGGGGTTTTTAACTAAGTTTTGAAAAACCTTTTATTTTCCAGTATTTTAGAAAAACTTCGCAATTTTAAAACTGACTGTTTAAAAAGGCAACCGATGCTTAAAACTAGCTGTTATTAAACATACACGCTATTTTACACTAACTGTTTTAAAAATACTTGCTAATTAAAACTACCTGTTTTAATAGCATAACTGCTAACTAAAAACTAACTGTTTTTGAAAGCCCACTTGCTGACCAAAACTAACTGTTTTGTCAACATGCCTTTATAAGAAAAACAATCTTATAAACATAAGGTTTTAAAAATAAAATCTACCGTTTAAAAGGTTTGGAAAAACTGGTAATTTTAATTTTAAAAACCTAATAGATTTCATGATTGAAAAGTTTTAAAACTCTCTCTAAATTTTAAAACGTTTGATAAACACTAAACATGCAATAATTATCTACCAATCATGAGCAGGGAGATAAACACATCCACGCAGTTAAAGATTAACAACTACGCAGTTAAAAACATCTAATTATAGATTTGCCAACTAATTCCTAAAAGACCAAAATGACCTATTAACTATAGATCTTCTATCTTCTCGCGTAGCTCCCACTGGCCTCAGCACGTCTGATGGAACTCCGGAAAGGGAAAAATATTTAAAATCTATCCTAAGGTCATTTACATTACAAAGGGGATCTAAGTGGCACACATGCCTCCCTAAAATTAAACCAATGGTCTAAGTTGGCAAATTCTATAATAGATACATATAATATACACAACAGGTATAATTAAAGTTCATGCAATTATATAAAGAAATAAACAAGCAATATATAAGGCATAAAAACAATCCTAGATCCGTTAAAGATTATCTCGTTTGTTTAACGTTTATCGTAAAACATGGTTTTAACTAATTTATAAAACAAACTGTTTTACAAATCGAAACTAATATTTTAATCTGAAATCAGTTTTATAAAATTGCCTAAGATTTATAAACTATAAATCTATAAAAACCAATTTTCTAAAATATTTGCTTTAATCCAAAACATATCAAACCGGACATTCCGAACCAACTGATCGGGACATTAAACTCTGCCTAATAAATTGTATCATGGTTTAACCAACTAGTTAAAACACGACACCAGACCCATTTGACCAAAAACGGGTCGAATACTGGTTTGATGAACACATGTTTAAAAAGGGATAATAAACAATTTTATAAGATAATAAAATTATCTAAATAAAAAAAAATTCGGATAAAAGCTTAAAACCAATAAACCCTTTTGGGCCTCAAACTGGGTCCAAAATTTCTGGGTCTTAGGCCTTGTATGAGTTAGGCCCAATAAAACGAAAAACCCAAAAACTCGACGTCGATCACGCAATTGCCAGCTTTTGTGATGATAACAACAAACGGTCGCTACCACCACCGCGATTATCGCTACACCATAAGCCGGCGACGACGGCAGCCAAGAAAACGCCACCGCCGCCACCGACGGTTACAAAACCAACCACCGCCGCCGCTGACATCTAGTGGCCGGCGGCAGCAATAGCAAACCGCCATTACCACCGCCGCTGGTCGGCTAACGAAACACCAACCGCCGCCGCCATCGCCTTCCAACGACAGCCGCAGCCACGGTCGATGCCACCGTCGTCGGTGACGTACGGCAATTCAATCGGCTTTGGCCGATTTCCCACGTCCGGCGACGATAACGACAAAGCGCCACCGCCGCCACCGTAAATCGACGGTAGTAGTAATCGGCCACTCCGTCGATCGCGGTACGCAACCAACGCCGCTGTCACCAGCCATCATCGCCACCGTCCGGCGACAGCAGCGGCACCACCATTCGGTGGTTTCGGCTTGACCAGCGATGACGACAACAGTCGCCGCCGCCGCCGTTCCCGTCGAACAACAACAGCAATCGCTGCCACCACCGTTCTTAGTGGCTTGGCGATTTTTAAGACCGACCACCACCGCCGCCTTGGCGTGGCCGTAAGGCAGCCGGTGGCCTGGCGGGTGGTCCGCGGTGTACGCGCCGCCGCTGCTACCAATCACAGCCGCGACCACAATTGGTGTTGCAGCCACGATTGAGCTTCTGTCCGGCCACCGATCACGGCCACCCCCGAACTAGTGCTGTTGCGATCCGGTGCCGATTGGCCTACAGCTCGGTGGCGGTTCGGCCACTGCTTCGCGGTTCGATCGGCCGCTGCCGCCGTTCCGCCACCGTCGTGGTTTGACCGCGATCGGTGGGATGTTCCGGTTGCGATGTGCCACCGTTCCGCCACCGATTACGCTACCGTGTGTGCTTTTTGTGTTTTTCAGTTTTAACAGATAAACAAAAACAGATAAAGATTTAAAAGCTGATAAAGCTTTATCTAAACTGATAAAGATTTTATAAACTAATAAAAATCAAAACTTTTATCTAAACCTGACAAAGATTAATTTTTATATGGAACCGATAATTATCTAGTCTTTATTTAAAACTGATAAAGATTAAGATCTGATAAAATTTAAAACTTTACCTTAATCTGATAAAGATTAAATTTTATACGAAACCTAGATAATTATCAAATTTTTACCAACAAGAAAAATCTTAACGGATCTAACAAATAAACAAAAATAAACGAACAAACCTGTGGCTCTGATAACACTGTTGGGATTTTGAGCGATCCTCGTATCAAACTGACACGAGAAAAACTGTGATCTCGTAACGAACTGGAACAAGATACACGACAAACTTTTTGACCAAACTGATCTAAAGTTTCTTCGATCAAACCAAACTGGTTTGATATATGCGGAAGCGATAAGGATTAAAATCCTGAAAAATCACAGATCTTATTCGTTTATTTTACTACAATTAATTACTACAAGTTTTAGGGTCACCTCGGAAGCTTGAGCTAGATCCACCTGTGATGAGGTCAAACGAAATTCCATGTAGTTGGAAATAACCCCGAACTACACGCGAACGAACTGTAGGCGAAGGTTTCGGGTTTGGCGCAGGTCGACGAAGGGAGAGAGAGAGAGAGGAGAGGTTTCTTTTTGGTGAATTGAATTAATGAATGAATCTGATTGGCTTAAGGCTTTATATATGGTATAACTTACCATATATAATTAATACCATATATCAATTCATATTTATCCCTTTTGGAAAGTGAATAATTCTTTTCTTCTCCACCAAGAAAAGAATATTTCATATTAATTTCCAATTAATTATTTCAAGATAAATATTTAACTGATTAATAAATTCTGTTATATATTTATTTAACTAATAAATATATAAACCCTATTAATTAATTCTTTTAACAAGAAACCAAAGTTTCTACTGGAAACACCCAACTGATTTATAATTGACTATTATAAATCCCAAACTCTCTTAACTGGGGTTAATTTACTATCCGAATTACAGACCCTCACAAGTGTGACCCTCAAGGGTCTTATAACGTTGGATGTGCGATCAAACGGTTTGTCAACTTTTGCACATAATTACTAACAGGTTCTAATCCCCAATTTCGGTTTTATCACATAAGCAAACCACATTCACAAGGCAAATCCCTAACTAACATAGTATATGATTTACACCACACCATGCTAACCACCACAAGGTTTATGTATAAACACCACATTATATAGTTAATATAACAGCTAAAACATTTAGCATAAACGCATCATCATCATCATGCTAGTACTTCTATCATATAGATAGTCTCATAACATGCTAACACCATCATTATATGTATGTTAGCCACAATCAATAAATAATAATAACTTGTGTGATATACGCAATTGTGCTCACCCCGTCTTGATGCTCCGATCCTTGGCTCAGTTCCCACCTCTTTTCACAAAAATCTAAGTTTTTAAAGGTTACTTGGTTTGAAAACACAAGCACTTAGGTTTAAGTTCAAGCACCCACCACTCGTGAATGCCCGAATCCCTTAAACCAAGGCTCTGATACCAATTGTAACAACTCAAAACAATTTCAATAGATTTAACGGAAATAATTAATGAAAACAACCACAAGTAACCATTTAGCGGAAGATTTAAAGATTTAAACTTTGAACTCAACTTTGAGATTTTTCACAAAAAACAAATCCAACATTAAACTTAAAATCCTCAAACTGAGGTCCCACTTAATAATATCATAAACAAGTTTAAATTCCAAAATAACTCCAAGGTTTTAAAGTAACGTTCTCCTTTCAACTACCAGAACTGAGCCGTCCCATGATCGAAGCTTCAAGCGGGTCCTTTCCCGTTATCCTTCCCGGAGGGACCTGCAACTAAAAGGAAAAATCCACAAACGGGTAAGCTTGAAAGCTTAGTGAGCACAAACCACAATATACATAAACAATATATCCCAAACCACACAACGTAATAAGAACTAGACATGCCACCATAAACGTCCTTATGGCACCCACCATTAAGGACCATAACACTGATATCAGGTTACCACACTAAAGATAATCACGGTGGCCACCACCACTACGATGAGCACAAAACACAAGCAAGCTAGTCTCATACCTACATACGTATCACTTGCAATTCATACATAGAGCCACATATAAAGGGTTAATGTACTCACCTTGGTTTACTTCATTGTAATCAAGATCAACACACCACAAAGTTGTATATCAATCACCTATATATCACATTATAGCATGGCACACATGAATAACATTCACAATGACACCTTAAGACTCATAACCGAAACACTTAAGGATAATAACCAAAACACTTAGTCTAGAGCCAATTACGAACCCAACGGTCTTTACGGAATCAATCGGAGCTAAGATGCAAAAGTTATGGCCAAAACAAGCTTTCAACACAAAATAGGGTGCTAGCGATCGCTAGGTTCAGGCTAGCGGTCGCTAGCTACATTTTCACAACTTTCTGCCCGAGCTCACTATCACTTCACGGTTGCGAGAGGGCTTTCAGGGAAACTAGCGGTCGCTAGCCTTTCCCCCTAACGGTCGCTAGGCGTGAAAATCAGCACACGAAGCCAAAAATGCAATTTCTTCTTTTTGGCATAACTTTCACATCCCAAGTCCGATTCGACCAATTCAAAAAGCCATGGTTTCGTATTTCCAGGCTCCACAAGATTACAATAACGATTATAACACTAATCAACATCATAACACTCAATTGGTGATCCAAAGATCACCAATTTCATCCACAATCAACCAAAACCCTAACTCTTGCAATAGACTCACAATTCGACATATATAACGCATAAACAAACACCAATTACCTTAGAATAGTCACCAACAATAACCAACAAGAACTTGCTAAGCCGAATTGACCTTCTTCTCCTTGCAATTTCTCCCAAGAGTTCACCAATTTCTCTAACTCTCTCTCAAATTCGTTTAGTGCAAATGAGAGGTCTAGGCTTCTAGCTTTCTTATTTACATAATACACTAAACCTTATACTTCATACATTAAAACTTTAGATCCCAAACATGAAATTTACATAAAAGGCACCACTTAACTCAAAACTTGACAAAAAAAGTTAAATCTTAACTATCTGGAAAGGGGGTGTTACAACTAATGTAAAAGCTCGTCCCACATCGGCTGGTGAGGGGAACGAAGCACTCCTTATAAGATGTGTTGATACCTCACCTGATGAGACGCATTTTGGGTTGTGCCCTGGACTAGGCAACTTCAAAGCAAAACCGTGAGGGAGTAGGGGTGACCGGTTAGGGCCCTGTGTCTCCAGAGCGGACAATATCGAACCACGGTCGCGTGGGCTGTTACAGATTGTATCAGAGCTAGGACCGGGCCGATGTACACAATGGGGATGTTGTCTCTATAGGGGGGAGAGTGTAACAGCTCATCCCACATCCGCTGGTGAGGGGAACGAAGCACTCCTTATAAGGTGTGTTGATACCTCACACGGTGACACACGTTTTTGGCTTTGACCTGGACTAGGTAACTCGAAAGCAAAACCGTGAGGGAGTAGGGGTGACCGGTTAGGGACCTGTGTCTCCAAAGCGGACAATATCGAACCACGGTCGCTTGGGCTGTTACAACCAGAGGGAAGAGCGGATCAAGGGGACAGTTAGCGTAGTTGGTGCCGGATAGTAGGGGATTGTTGACTCGTTTTGGACGGGCCAGATAGTAGGAGATTGCTAGACAATACCTCCGGGCACCACAAAGATGTATAGGGACATAAAGACGAATTATTGGTGGCCATGAATGAAACGGGACGTAGCTCGATATGTTGAGAAGTGCTTGACCTGTCTTAGGGTTAAAGCCGAACATCAGAGGCCGCATGGGAAGTTGCAGCTGTTAGATATTCCTGTATGGAAGTCGGAACATATCACGATGGACCTAATCATGAAGTTACCTGGTACTTCTCAGGGTTGGGATGCCATTTGGGTAGACGTCGACAGATTGACGAAGAGTGCCCATTTCATGCCGATCCGGAAGAGTTCTTTGTCCGAGGTCTTAGCAGATATATGTGTTAAGGAAATCGTGTCTAGACACGGCGTTCCGGTTACCATCATTTCTGACTGGGATGTACGATTTATGTCTCGATTCTAGAGCAAATTCCATGAGGACCTGGGTACGAGATTACAGTTTAGTACGGCGTTCCATCCGCAGGCAGACGGTCAAAGCGAGCGGAGCATTCAGACTCAAGAGGACATGCAACACACTTGTGTGTTGGATTTTGGTGGCAGTTGGAACACCTACTTACCACTGGCGGAGTTCTCATACAATAATAGCTTCCATGCCAGTATCGGTATGCCTCCGGATGAGATGTTGTACGGGAGGAGGTGTAGAACCGCTATCTATTGGGAGAGGTGGGACAGCGCGAACTTGGCAGCACTAAGATAATTCATAAGACGACCAAAAGCATACAGATGATTCAGTAGTGACTGTGAACCGCTCAGAGTTGTTAGAAGAGTTATGCAGACAAGAGAAGGTCAGATCTAAAGTTCTAGGTGGGAGACATTGTACTGTTGGAGGTGTTACCTTGGAAATGGGTGATACAGTTCTGAAAGAGGGGCAAGTTAGGCCCGAGATTTATCAAACCATTCAAGGTGCTCGCAAGGGTTGGGAAGGTGGCTTATAGGCTTGAATTACATCTCGAGTTGAATCAAATTCATGACACGTTTCAGGTTTCCCAACTAGCCGATGAGTCAGCTCATGTGCCAATAGATGACATTCAGGTCGATGAGCGGTTGAACTACATCAAGAGACCAATCGCTATTTTAGAACGAAAGACCAAAACTTTACGAAAAAAGGAGATTAGCCTGGTGAAAGTTCAGTAAGAACACCGTAAGGGGTCCGAATGGAAGTGGGAACCGAAAGCTGAAATGCAAACCAACTATCTAGAACTCTTCCAAGACTAAGCGATTTCGGGGACGAAATCTTGGTATGTGGGGGAGAGTTCTAATGCCCCATTTTTCCAAAGTTAATTATTTAACGTTGATTGTCAAGAATTATTCAAGTTAGTGCCTTTTATGTCACTTTCCGGTTCGGGGACTTAGATGTCATTGTAGAAAGTTGGAGGTCATGGGTGTTAAGTAAATAAGAGGCTTGAAAGCCCAAACCCTTCCCTTCAGTTGTAGAATCGATTTAGAGAGAAAGTGGAGGAGACTTGGTGCAATTTCTAGTGATCAATTGGAAGAGAGGATTCGTGCAATCGGATTCAAAAGTAACAATCGTGGTTGGGGGAGATTTTCTTAAGGTAATCACTCGTTATGTTTTGTTGTATCTAATTTATAATCTCAATTACAAGGGTTAGGGTGTTGGGATGAAAGTGGTGAGATTAGTGATCTTTGGGTCACCAATCGAGTGGTTAATGATGTTATATGAATGCTAGATCATGGATAGATGTTTGGGGATGCTTTGGTAAGCATCAATTTGAGTTTTCATGTTAGAAATCGGTGAAAAAAGGTAGAAATCTTAATCTTGGAACGAAATCCTATGGAAATCGATTTTTGGGGTGCTGGTGGTGCTTCGTGCTGCGAAGCATAGGACTTCGCGCCGCGAGGTGGTGTTGCGAGGTTTCTCGCCGCAAAACCCGAGACGTCGCGAAACGAAGTCCTGTCTATTTCGAGTTTTGGACTTCTCCCGTTAGGGTTCGGTTAGGTTTTTCGAGTTTATAAACCCCTAGAGGATATCAATACATGATGTTCCGTGAAGTTTGGGAGTAATTGGACTAACGTAGCTAGGTCATTTCGGCTTCAGGGTCGGGGTTGCGCCATTGATTCCATTTTGGGCCGAGTTTTATATGTGTATCTATGTATATGTATTATAGGTGTTTAAGCTTCTACGTGTGCTATACACTTCAAGTGTGTGTTGCTTAGACCCCATTATCAGGTGAGTACATTAACCTGCGTTCACGAATTGCTATGTTCATGATCATATAGTATATGTGGTTGTGTATCTGACATGTAAATTATAATAGTACCTATGGAGGTGTCTCACCCCTAGGGAAGTAGGGATTTAAGGCCTGGTACCAGTGTTATTCACTATACTATTGGTGTCTACACCTTGGATAATGGTTACGATACATGTTCAGTTTACAAGTTTTTTGCTTATGATTGTTTTGTACATGCATAGGGCCTAGGTTTATGCTCACTAAGCTTTAATGCTTAACCCGTTTTGGTTTATGTGGTTTAGTGACAAGTACCTCGTCCAAGGATAAGGGAAAGGCACCTGCTTGATGTCTCAGATTCGTTCAGTTCAGAGAAACGCAGAAAAGACTTTAGAACAATTGTTTAAAACTTGATTTCTTTTGGAAAATGTTTGGGTTGCAAACTAATTAAATGGTGTTTCATTAAAGTTAATTACTTTGGATCCGTTTTGGGAAAAATTGTTACTTTTACATTTTAATTGATGCTTCCGCACCTTTTGGTTACTTAATTCCATTTATATTCATTAAACTTGGTATTGGTTATTACAATTGGTATCAGAGCTTTGGTTTGAGGGATTCGGGTGTTCACGGGTAGTGAATACTTGAACTCAAACTCAAGAGTTTGTGTTTTAAAAATAAAGTAACCAAAGAAAATAACAATTTTGCTTTAAGAAAGGAATTAGAGCTTAACTGAGATCTGGAGCATCAAGACGAGAGTGAGCACGCTAAGCTCTATTGAGTTATTAGTAAGCATGATATGTTGATTATGTATGAACATCACTAGATGTTATGTGTGATTGCCTTGAATGCAACAATTATGTATTTGAGCTTATGATGCCATAATGAGGAAAAGGACCATTATGTTATTATGGTATGAATGCATGTGTGTTACTATGATGGTTATGTTGATGTATGAAAGTTTATGACATTAATATGTTGATAATAGATGTATGTGGGATAGTAGAGTACCTTAGAATTCGTATGATACTGTAGTTAGAAGTAGCCACTACTAAGAGTGCTAGTAGTACTACCTGATTATGTGTTACGTGAATGATCAACTTCGGAACGTGACCTCTTTCATGATGAGAAAAAGGCTAAACGAGTAGGGTGTAATTACAATGGTATACAAGCCCATATCATTGCAATTACATTGTACTGTTGGGACTTGACTAAATTGTGAGAGTAGTGACCAATTGAATAAGGATGGGATAAGGGAAAATAGGTGCATGAAAGCTACTTAGCTTATTAAGAAGGGGTTGAGTGCGTTAATCGCGGGGAAATGTCCCTTGTCCATTCTATTAGTATTGGTTGGTATCTAAAGAGTTATGTTATTGAATCAGCATGGTGACTATGATAAGAAGCGGTGGCCATTCAAATGGTAATGAGGAGATTGAGATCCCTTAAGAGGGATCATTGCAGCTGAAGTGGGAGAAGTGTTGCATGAACTTCTTCCTGGATTGTTTGAACAAATGAACAGGGAGCTGACACAGGTGGTCACACAATAGGTGGATACTGCGACGGCGGGTAGGAGGAATGAAGCAGGTAGTTCACAGTCTGGACATACTAGGATTGTAGGATGAACCTCTTGAAGAATCTCTCATTCAATCATACCAGAAGCATCTTTCACTCAAGATCCAATCATCTCTTAACAACCATCAAGTTCCCCACTCCAAATATCCCTGAATCAATTTCCACTTCTGAACCTCTTGAAGAAATCAACTCTACAATTAACTTGCCCTATGCCACAAAATGGACCAAAGATCACCCGCTTTCAGAAATCATTGGTGATCCCTCTAAAGGTGTCAAGACCAGAGTCACTGCCAACTACTATTTATTCACCTGTTTTGTCAACAAACTAGAGCCAAAAAAAAGTTTCAGAAGCCTCCTTAGCTGATCCATTCTGGATAGAAGCTACGCAAAATGAGCTAATCTAGTTTGACATAAACCATGTATGGACTTTGGTACCTCTGACAAACGGGAAATTGGCAATTGACACTAAGTGGGTGTTTAGGAACAAAAAGGATGAGCAAGGTGTTGTAGTCAGAAACAAAGCAAGACTTGTTGCTCAAGGGTATTGTCAAGAGGAAGGAATTAATTATGAAGAAACCATTGCCCCTGTGGCCAGACTAGAGGCTATAAGAATATTCCCACCCTTTGCTGCTCACAAAGGATTCAAAGTATTCCAGATGGATGTGAAATCAGCCTTCCTGAATGGTAAGTTGAAACAGGAGGTATATGTCAAGCAACCCCTGGTTTTGAAAGTGCAAAGTATCCCAACCATGTCTACTTCCTAGACAAGGCTCTATATGGTCTGAAACAAGCCCCCAGAGCCTGGTATGAACGCTTGTCCACTTTTCTTACCTCAAATAAATTTCATAGAGGTACAACAGATATCGCTCTTTTCTATAATAAACATGATGATGACATTCTGCTTGTACAAATTTCTGTTGATGATATTATCTTTGGTTCAACTGACATTTCTATGTGTAAGGATTTTGATTCTCTGATGCAGAAGGAGTTTAAAATGAGCATGCCGGGAGAGCTTACTTTCTTCCTAGGAGTACAAGTGAAGCAGTCTTCAGAAGGGATCTACATAAATCAATCAAAATATGTTCAAGACATTCTACAGAAGTATCAATTGCATGATGCCTCTCCAATGACAACCCCCATGGCCCTTAATCTTAAACTTCACAAAGATTTGAGTGGCCAATCAGTAGAGTGTAAACTCTACAGAGGTATGATTGGCTCACTTCTGTACCTCACTGCTGGCAGGACTGACATAATGTTTTCAACATGTATTTGTGCTAGGTACCAAGCCAATCCAAAGGAGTCTCATCTCAGTACTGTGAAGAGAATATTAAGATATTTGAAGAAAACACAAACTCTTGCCTCTAGTACCCTATACACTCATCCTTTGATTTGGCAGCTTACACAGACTCTTACTATGGAGGATGTCAAGTGGATCTAAAGAGCACCTTTGGGAGTTGTCAATTCCTTTGAGGCAAACTAGTCAGTTGGTCCTCCAAGAAACATAATTGTGTACCAACTTCTACTGCAGAAGCTGAATATGTGGTTGCTGCAAGCTATTGCTCACATGCCCTCTGGATGGAGACTCAACTTCGGGATTATGGGTATTCATTTGACAAAATCCCCATTCTGTGTGACTCCAAGAGTGCCATTGCCATCTCTGCTAACCCTACACAACATTCCAAGACAAAGCACATTGACATAAGGTACCACTTTCTCAATCACCATGTAGAAGAAGGTATTGTGGAAATGTATTTTGTTACCACAGAATATCAGTTGGCAGTTCTTTTCACTAAAGCATTTGATGAGAAAATATTTAATTTTCTAGTTGAAAAGATCGGCATGGCATATCCTGACTCTTAAAGTTTATTTCTATAGTATTTTGTAAATATTTTCTCTTTTCTAGATTAACCATTACTTGTTCTTATGCTTTAAAAGGAAACCGTGCATAAATATGCTTGGTTTGAGGGGGAGTACGCTCTTTAAAGGATAAACCTGACTTTAAACTCAAAATATTTTTACAGAGCATTTATCTCTCAGAGTCTCTGCCTGATAATTCTCTGTGAGTCATTTTACTCAGGATTTTCAAATAGATTTTTATTTGAAGGGGAGCTATAAAGGCTAGCTTCTAGGGGGCGTAATTCTAAACTGTTTTTATCCATTAAAACCATTAGTTCATGCAAAAAGTTTTAAATGACTCATTTAGATCTTGTTTAGTCTAAAGATTCTCTATTTGCTTTTACTAGAGAGCTTTTTAAACTTGAGCTAAATTCTCATTCATGATTCTGTTGGATTTTCAAATGTTTAGGTAATAAGGTGCAATGTTTATACCCCGCATGGTTCATAAAGACTTTATGAAACCCTTAGGTCTCTGCATAATTTCACTTCCATAAATTCTAAGACTGAACCAGTACGAGTGGTTATGGATAAGGGTAATAAATACACCACGCGCTTGTCATAAGATTGGGGGCGCACGCCATCAATCGTGCGTCTCCCAGATCACGTGGCACATTTCGATTGGTCATAGCCCCAACGGTGTCGTTACAAACCATCATCACGTTCAATCAACCGTTTTTTCCCACCTTCTTTTTCGAATCCCTCCTATATATATCCATTTCATCCCTTAGATAAACTCTTCCACAATCCTTGCTAACTTTTCGGGGAATCTCTGACGAACCTACAACTTCTTTTAGCCTTTCTGAGTCCACAATTCTCAAAAACCATGTCTTCTTCTGGATCTGTTTTTGGAAACTAAAATCCAAATGATGAAGAGGTTGATCAAACGCACGTTTCAACCCTTGCTGCAAAATTCTTAACCAGTGGCTTTGAAAAGGTAACCCTTCTCAAGAAATCCAACAATCTACCTTGCACCCAAAGTAAATGGCTTTCCTGATTACACTGACCTTCTGATCCAAGTTCTCAGAAATCACCCAATAGGTTTTGCCCTAACTGCTACCACACCTATTTCTTGAAACCTATGTCACCCAATTCCTTCTCAGTTCTTATCTTTGTAACCATGAGGAATATGGCCTCTGTATCATTGGTTATGTTCTTCATCCTAAGAAGAAGACTTATGCCACCTTGCACTTGAACGTTGATCTGCTAAGGGCTTGCCTTCAAATTCGAGATTTGGAGGCTCTGGCACTTGATGAGTTTGATCCAACTCCCTTTGATGAAGAAATACTAGGTTTTGTTTGTTTTTTAAACTACAAAGAGGATCACAAGCATCCTTTGAACAAAAGAGGGGACTTCAGAAGAATGGACTTCCACCTCTATGGAACACTTTATTTAGTATCCTCAATTTCTGTCTCACCGGTAAGGTTGGCGGACATGATCAATCCTCTTCGTTTATTCTAGCCATCATGTATGGGATCCGTTTCAACCTAAATCTGGACTATGTTGACCTCATCTTGGAAGACATGGTGGGTCTAATTAGAAAGAAGTGTGCCACACATAATTTAGCATCTGATAAACGAAAGGATACTTCCAACTTGATCCTTTAGAGATTCTTTGGTTTCTGCTTCGCTGCACAACTAAACAGTGAACTGAGTCATACAAGTGCTTCTCTAGTAAAGTTCTTTTCCTTGGAGAAATTCAAGCCACCCATTAACCCTCTGGGCTATGAAAACCCCAGACCTACGTCGCAGGCCTTGCTAAAACACCTTGAGAGTAGAAGTAGGAAAGCCTATAAAAAGTGGATACAGGAGGCCAGAGTTGGTCCTTGTAACCCCTCCACGCATAGAAGCCCCGTAGGTATGAGTGACTCTCCTTAGAATGAGGGTGACATGGAGGAGCCAGAAGAGGCTAGTAAGAGAGTGCTAGAAAGTCAGGAAAATACGCCAACGAGGGTGGATAGAAATGAGATTCCTACACCCAAAAAGAAAAAGAAAGGCTCTAAGAGAAAGGTAACAGAAGTTGAAGTACAAGAGATACAAGACTCTACGGTCCAGGTCACAGAGGCACCAGTCACAGAGGATTAGCCTCCCAAGAAGAACCATAAGCATGCGAACTCCAAGAAACCATAACGTGTCCCAGAGAAGTCTCCCTCTGAGAAAAACAAATCTAAAAAGTCAAAGAAGCACAAACCCTCCAAGGAGAAATCCCCAGAGGTTGTGATCACTATAGAGATTGCTGCTACAGAGGTAGAATCCCCTTCTCCCAATCGCAGAACCGGGCCTCCTTCAAGAAACCTATCTCCCATACAAGAGAATGCACCTTTTTCCTCTCCTATACAAAAGTTAAAACATATAAAGAAGGCTCTGCAAATAAATTCTGTTTCAGAAGCTGCCCTATTTGACTTTCCTTCTAAACACACAGTCAACCCAACAGAGGTTCTCTCGAAGGATCAATCTCCAGATGACTTATTTGAAAAGGGTACCACGGATCTCCTAGACATTCCTCATGTCTTTTATCCTGAGTGGCCTATTCCTTGGAGACCACCTACTAGAATACAACCACAATCCTCTAGCATGAGCTTATTCGATACTACAGAGTCTCACTCCTGGTCTCTGCCACAACACAACATTGATCTTCAAGATGATCTTCTAAGCAAGGAGGTTCTGGTTAACGAAGAGGAAGAAGTAGTTGCTCTAGACAAGGGTGTAGGTGAAAAAGATGCCTATGGCACACATCAAAACCAACCACCCAGTGTGCTACCCACACTGCTAAGGGCCCTATTCAAGAGGGATCCCTTATTGAAAAGGAGTACACACTCCAATCCTAACCCCATCCAGCTCTGTCAAGGACATTCTTTCGTACATTGGAATAAAAGAAGCCAGGAAACTATTGTACCTCCCTCTCCCTCTCAAAAGGGAGGTGAAGAAATAAGAGCCCCTTATCCCAAGGGCTCGACAGAACTGAGCATAGAAGCATTCGTTGCATCTCAATCACTGTCAGAATTAAACCGAGGTGGTTTAGAGACACCTCTTAAGATCACAGAGTCTTCAGCACTTGAACAGCCTAAGTCTCCACTCGATCACTCTGTACATGATGGCTCTAAACCACTTGTGCATGAAATCAACAGAACTCTGGTAATTTTTCCTACAACGGGGATTCGATGATCCGGAGGAAGTCCCGGAGATGGTGTACCCAAAGCAACCTCTGAGGGCGTCTATCACTCCAAGGCTACTAAGTGTCCAAGTGTTGGAGATTTAGGCTCCCATGGTGACTATGTGACAAAGGAAGAGTTTAAAACCTTTACCGCAGAAGTCTTAACAAAAGTGGCAGAGTTGCAAAGCGCAACCTCAACCAACACCCAAATGGTAGAGGCTCTGACAGCTAACACTGAGGCTCTGAAGGCGCTAACATAGGTCTCAAAGAAGAGTTCTCTACTACTCTGGTATCTTTCGTGCCCTGTGCCAGCCAATTCTGAAAGTTTCAAGAAGAACTATTCTCTACAAGTTGTTCTCTAGTAACGGATCATATTGAAGCTGGCTACATTAATTATTCATTTGTAGAGGTAGAAATCAAAAGAATGGTGAACTCAGCCATTGTTATGGGTCAAGCCTCCTCTTCATCTCAAGCTTCTTTGAATCTGCTCTGCACCAAACGTGATTTTGAGGCAATGGTTCGTGTCCCTGCTCAAACTATCACACGATAGAATGAGGAAATCACACGTGACTTCAGACACTCTCAGCATAACACTGCCAAGTATATTCACAAGTGACTCAGCGCATTCGGCTACGAACAACTATGAGAAACTTTACTGCAGACATTCGTTTCTTCTCTCATCTCAACATCAATATTGATGTTCTATCTGCTAATGATCTTATCAAGCGTATGGAGGACACCGTATAATGTATCCTGGATAGTATTTTGACTCTCTCTCCCACTATTTTGCTCGGCTGAGGCAAACCCAGAACATGATCCTTAGGAAGACGATGACCCTAATGACCATGAGGGGGATAACCAAAGACAGAAAGCTCCAGAGCAACAAGAGAGAACCACGGATTAGCAAAAGAAAGTCTCAGAGCAACCGTCTACAGAGAAAAAGGGCTCTGCACCTACAAAGGGTTCTAGAAAGAAGAGGCCTCTCGAAAAACCTCTGAAGATTGTGGATAGTGCAGAAGAACTACTTTCAAGGAAGCCTCCATCTGCTAAAACGAGCAAGAAGAAAAAGAGAGACAAGGGCAAAGGCATTGCCAAAGCTCCTCTGCCAGGATCAAGCTCGGATGATGATGAGGAAATCAATGTTGCTGCAATCTCAGATCCTGAAGATGCTCAAATGATAGCAGCTCTGAGAGAATATAAGGCAATGGCCTCTGGAAAAATCCTCCATACCATCCTCCAAAGGAAGGAGAAGGCCCTTCTACCAGTGCCTCTGGCGTTAGGGAGTCCTCTGTAGGTACATTTTACGACCTCGGGGATTTTGAACAACTTCAACCTGAAGGGAATTCTCCAGCAGTTGGAAATAGAGTACAAGAGATAATAGGACAGATGGACAAATTAAAGCCTACTATGCCCAGATTCGTCGATCCTCTGAAAACTCTAGAGGAAGAGTGCCACTTGTTATTTACAGAAGAAGACTCTAATGCTCCATTTGATCCAGAATGGGTAGGATTAGTTGGTGAGCAAAAACACAACCTTTCACAGAAGATTCAAAGGGTAGAAATGGTGGCATCCAATAAAGCCATACCTCATCCAAAGAGAATCTCTCCATGGACTCTCTGTAAGTGAGAACATGCCTATACAGAGTACTGTGTGATTAGAGAGGACAACACCGTGTACACCTTCTCTGACGCTGATCTCCACAATTTGAATCCCTTTTTATCTTGCTTATGTCTTCTGTCTGCTGGACAAAATGATGGAGAAGAAGAATTCTTATGCTGCTTCCAAAAGAAGAATAGCAGAGGTTATCAGAGCCCATGCCATGTTCTCTAGTCAAAAAGACTTTCACATGGCTCTCTATCTTGGCCAGAGCAACTTCAGAACCTCTGCTCCTCTAATCCATCTTTCTTGGATTGACATAATGCCTCCTAACAGAGTGATCTCAGAGCCCCATCATGGGTTCTCCTACATAGATGAGAATGGCACTCTAAAGTTCTTCAGTCCAGAAGATGCTCACAAGTACTCAAATGCCACATTGTCCAAAATCTTTGGAATAATGATGAAAGAAGTTGACGAAGGACATCTTACCAGACCATCAGAGTGCATGTCAACTTCAGAAAACTCATGATCAAGTTCTACGAACTGCTACATAATGATGCTCTGAACCCAATCAATGACTTCCCAAATGTCCAAACTTGAAGGATTTTCTTAGTTGTTTTGTTTTGTCTTGTTGTTTTTTATAATTGAGTAGTGTTCTTACTAGTTAATAGTTCGTTTTTTCATACTTAGTGGGAGATTGTTAGCTTCAGCCTTGCACAATAAACAAGTATGTAAATATGACATCTTAGCTTTGGTAGAGATTTTATCTAACAGCGATTTGACAAAGCCTCTGGAAGCAACGACAAAGGCTCTGCGATACCAAATTCTGTGAAAGTTAACTTTGGACATTCTTCAAGGATATTCCCGGTCACATGCCTGGCACGTGCAGTTGGTTATTCACCGAATTACTGTCAAGGGTTGGGACTAGTCCACGTGGAAAGGTTCCACCTAGTCGGTTAGGAACTAGTATAATTACATAGCTTTCCTTCTGTATTTCTTACCAAATTCTTGACAAACTTTCACTGTTCCATTGTTAGTATAGTTTTTTTAACGGCACTTATAACTCACACACACGTTCCGGGGGTATCCGGATCCATACGGGCACCAACTAATCCCCCGCGCCCATGAGCCGACCCAAAGGCCAACCCATGAACTCGCCCCTTAACTGACCCGAAGACCGGTCAAGAGCTGGATACCACAGAAGAGGTCTATAAGGCCTTTGGCCTTTTTGTACGAAGCCAACCTCTCTTTCAAAGCAAGTGCAAGGATGTTACCTACCACCGCTAGGCTAGACATTCATTGGTCATTGTTACAATAGTTAAATTTGATTTCATCTTTTTCGTTTGTATGTATGTTTAATTGTTCAAAGTTAATCTGTTCTATAATATGCTTACTTCCGCTGCATTTAATCTTGTTAAATTAGAGCTAGATTAACTCATTCAATACTAGTATTCAGAATTAATCGATCCAGCAGATATCATGAGGGATTGCCATGATCAGAAGCCTCTTGCACTTGCTACCAAGTTCTACCATTATTTTGTCATCATCACTCTAGTTAGTGACAGCTTTTGGTTCAAAATGCTCTAGAATTTCTGGGGTAGTTCAAGTTACAGGGACTCTTGCGATTAAATCCATTGGGACATAAGGAGGATTGTAATAACCGGAATACTAAAGTTAGCAATGCAGTTATTTCCTCGTTAGAATGACCTATTTGATTCAGTGCAAGGGTCTAGGGGTAATTTGTGCCACTTTGTGAAAGATTATAAAGGCTTGGATTATTCCATTTTGGGAATGGGCTTAGCCCAAAGCCCATGCCTTAAATAGCCTTAAAACCCTAAAATTTAGCCATTTGTGGAAATTGTTAGTGTGAGAAGTGTGTGTTTTGGAAGAAAGGGGAACTACTAACATAATCAAGCTCTCGTAGGAGATTTTCGCTTCGTAAGGTAAGATCTCGATGCCCGTATAGTGTAAGATCAGTGTTAAATGATGTATAGTTGCCTTGGGATTAGTTTGGGTGCAATTGGATTTAGTTAGAATCGATTTTTAATCGATTTAGAGCTGTTTCTGGATCTGTTCCCGTTTTCTGAATCGGAATTCATATTTTCCGAATCGGAATTTATGTTTTCCGAATCGGAAATCATAATTTTCCGAATCGGAATTTAAGTTTTCCGAATCGGGGAATTTGTGTTGTCATTGGGGTGATTTGTCTCGTTATGCCTTTCCCGAATTGAAAACCTAAGTTTTCCGAATCGGGAAATTGGCTAGTTAACCCGTCATTTTGACCTTGTTACCTTTTGAGTTCGGAAATTGAGTCGGGGTTTTTCCGATTCGGAATTTGCCATTTTCCGAATCGGAAAATGTTGAGTTTTTCCGAATCGGAATTCGTAAGGGTTAGTTTTCCGAATCGGAAAATGTCGGATTTTGGAAGGTTTTGTCGTTAGGGTTAGTTTCCGGAGAAGGATTTTCCATAGCGGAACCCCCGTGCTAAGTCTGCCTAGGGATGTCATAGTAGTGGGTTTTATTAAATGCGAATCATAACGCCTTAGAACCTTTACAGATTCAGTAGGAGGAGGACCTGAGATATCTACAAGTTGGGTTCTACGATCAGGTGAGTTCCCTTGCCTGAAAAATGAATGGATAGTTTTCACTACTTTCTTAAATATATATCCATTCGATTTGCGAACTGTTTTGCTATTGATGATGAACTGTTTTGTGGAAATATGGATAATTGTTGAATTACGTTTAATGCATGCTTAAATGTAAATGTTGAAATGTTTCGGATTGAAATGTGTTGCAAGTATGGACATTGGGTACCTTGGAACTGTATGTTCCTTGGGAGTGTTTACCATTTGGTCTGGTCCACCATTTGGGGGTACCTCGGCATAGCGTCCCTTGGGAGTGATGTGATTGTGGCCTCGGTGCCTTGTGGAAGTTCTTTGTCCGTAACACATTTGCATTGCCAATATTATTAAATTGTAATTTTACGGCCAGCGGGCCGGAATTGTTGATTAACTGTTTTGAGGGAATTCACTAGGCCTTTCGGTCTAACCCTCGTTTTCAAAATCTAAAACCTTTTCAGGGAAAGATCGTGTAGCGAGAGGGAAGGAGAAGGTAGACGTCTAGCGTAGCTCTACCGGTAGAAGTTAGTACTTTGTCCTAAACTAGAATCTCAGTTGTGGAGGGTTGTTCCGCATGCACTCTTAAACCATTTACTTTTGTGTTGAGAATTCTGAGACTTATGCGTATTAGATCACTGGGAATTATTATTATTATTATTGCGTAATTACTTGTTATGTTATTGGGTTTTTGGGGTGTTACAAGGATTATAGAGGAATTCACAGATTCGTGAATTAATTCCTTCCAAGAAGTTCACCATCCTCACCTTCTATTGAGGATATTTCTCAACGATCAAGGTGGGTGGTTTGGATTGTGATCCATACTCATGAGAGACGCATTTGTTGTATTAGCCATGGCAGAAAATGAAGGAAACAAAGTATATTATTAGGACGATGACGAAACTGAAAGAAAACCGTAAAAACTATGTGAATTTGAACAAATCAATACCAAGAACATGAATAATTTGAATAACATTTCAATCTTACTCTGATACCAATTGTTGGACCGATTAATTCCAAAACTGGTATTGAAATTTTTAATCTAGCTCTAAAATAACAATCAAAAGTACAGCGGAAGTTAGAAATAGAATATAGAGCATATTGTATGAACAGTTAAACACACAGTTGATTAAGTGAAGAAGATGAAGATTGCATCAAATTGTATTTGATTCAAGATGAATTCAAATTAGACGATTACAACAATGGAACAGTGAAAGTCCTTCAAGATAAGTATACAAAATAAAGGAAAGCTATCTATTTATACTAGATCCTAACCGACTAGTAGAGACCCTTCCACGTAGAATCCCAGCCCTTGAAAATAAGTCGGTGAATAACCAGCTGCACCTGCCAGGCATGTGACTGGGAAGATCCTTGAAGATAGTCTAGAGTTAGATTTCACAGAGGTTGATATCGCTGAGTCTTCGTCATCGCTTCCAGAGGCTCTACGGTTCTGCACTTGTAACAATCTGCGACCTCTGTCGAAGCTCTGTGAGATGAAACCCCAGGCAAAGCTGAGATCTCATATTTACGTACTTGTTTACACGGAAAGGTTGGAGCTAACATAATATATTTGTATTCGATCTTCCCTTCTTGTACAGAATCCTAAACAACTACATGGAACTGAAGGCAACCTACTCGATTTCTCTTAGACGGCTGGTCGAGGTGATGGAGTGGAAGTGATGTACTAAAGTTAGAAAAATTTTGATATAGCTACGTGGCTTGCTCAACAAGAACTCATAATCACACCTCCACAAAACCGACCAAGCTGGATTTAACGCAGTCATTCCAACACCATTGTCCAACAACCTACTTTTGGGTTTGTTTATGTTGACAAGGACGGGATCCAGAGGTTCTTCAATCCTGCAGAAGCTCACAAATATGCCATTGAAACCTTGGACTAGATTTACAAGTCTATTGATGTAGAGATCAACAGAGGTCATACACAAAAGAAAAAGTTGCAGAACTACTACAAGGCATTCAAGTTAAAATATCCTTTAGAGATTAGATATTTAAAATGTACATTCTAGTCAAATCTGATCTTCAGTATGTTGTGGATGATTTTCCCAACTTTGGTGTAGGATAAATTTTTGTAATAATGTAATTTTCAATTTCTTTTTAAGTATTGTAATGTTTTTCTTTGGTCTGATATGTACTTCACCTTGCACATTTACTTTTTCAATACTTAGGAGGAGATTGTTAACTCCAGTTTACAGAATGCAAAAGTATAGAAAAATTACTAAGTCGATATGTGACAAAAGAAAGTCTTTGCAGAGGACTGTAAAGGACTAGTGATAGAATTCAGTTGAGCGTACAAATCAAGAGCAGCAGAGCCTCCAAGAAGCCTCACAGAGGATCTGCCAAATCCGCCCTATGTGATAAATCTGTTTCACCATATTCAAAGGGTAGTTATTTACACATGCTTCTCACGTGCTTTCGCTGACTTTCTTTCTACGTCTGAGATTGGCCACGTGTCAAGATCTCAAGGAGTTACTTAGGACTTCTTGTTAGTATATATTAGCCGTGTATCCCCTTATAATATGTGTGCTTTCATTTTGTAATTGTTGAATTTTCATTGAAATATATTTGAAGAAATTCTCTCCCAATCATCATCTTCATCTTAATTCATGTAGTTACTATGTGTTATTGGTGTTTTAAGCAATTCCAAGTTATACCTACCATTGTAAACCATTTGCTTTGATCAGTTACTCTTTATACTCATATCGTAGTCTTCTAATGTTTAATTTGCTCAATTTGAGTTTGATTGAGTATTTACCGATATCATTACATCAATTGGGATCTAACAAACATCTTGTCAATTAATATTTTATACGTCTTCCTGACTTATGCACAAAAAAGATTACATGCCGATGTGACACAAGTACAAAAAGACAATAACTTTACTGTTCCCTCTTTAATTATAAGCCCTGATCCCCTGAGGCAACTCTTCACTATAAGCACTTTTTTGTTCATACACGTATGGGTATTTGTTTATAGAAAATAGTACTATTAGACCACCAATACACAACACGTGTAAAAGGTGATCTCGTCATGCATTAAATGCATGGGATATGTATTGACGTGGAGAGTATTCTCCAAGTACAATCTTCTATCTCAATCTCTATATCTTGAATCCTTTCACTCCCTCTTAATTTTTCTAAGTTCTCTCTTTCTCTTCTTACTCACAAGTGCATAGTGAAAGTCTTTTATAACTCTAGATTTTTTAGATTAGGTTTATCCTTTTCTATATTCCGCAACAATCTTGTAAATTCATATTTGTTTTAATACAAAGAATTTAAAGTAAAAATAATATGTAATTGTATTCAAAAAAAAAAAAAAAAAAATATGTAATTGTATTCAACTCCCCCCCCCCCCTTCTACAATCGGGTTAAGTACATGGAGGTGTATCGAATTTGTCATGTTTTATCATTGTATGTATCTAGGCTTGTAAACGAACCGAACGAACACGAACGGGGCATGTTCATGTTCGTTTGTTTAACTTTAAACGAACACGAACACGAACACGAACGCTTAACCGAACGAAAAATCTTGTTCGTGTTCGTTCATTTAGCAAATGAGGATGTTCATGTTCATTTGTGTTCGTTCATTAAACTCTTAAACGAATGGTTCACGAACATAAACGAATAGAAATGAACATAAGCGAACTAACATTAACAAACAAACGTGAACAAATAGAAAATCCTACATATTCTTGATTTACATCTAGAAGTTTTTACTCGAGAGAAGAGAGATTGTGTAGTATTTTTTTAAACTTATTTAAAACATACTTAAATAATTAAATTACTTAATAAATAATATACAATTTATAAATAATTATATATACTAATATAAATAAACGAACATAAACGAACGGTTGACGAACGTAAACGAACGAACATAACTGAATGTTCACGAACATAATTGAACGAACGAGGACGTTGTTCGTGTTCGTTCGTTTATTTAAACGAACGTAAAATCTTGTTCATGTTCGTTCATTTATTAAACGAACGAACATAAACGAACTTCCCGCCGAACAAAATCACGAACGGTTCATGAACGTTCGGTTCGTTTACAGGCCTATATGTATCCAACTTTAAAAATTACCAATTAATGTACCGAACATGCTAGAATTGCCATTGTATGTACCCAACCATTGCTAGAATTGCCATTGTGTGTACCCTTGCCATGGCTAGAATTATCAATTTGTGGTTTAGTTCTAAAGTTGGGTACACACAATGGCAATTCTAGCATGTTCAGTACATTAATTGGTAATTTTAAAGTTGGATACATACAATGATAAAACGTGACAAATTCGATACACCCCCATGTATTTAACCCTTCTACAATCCTTACAACTTCAAGGTTACCCCTTTGGGACCAACAAAAACATATTTTAAACATAAGTTTAGTGATTAATGTGATTTTTAAAAGTGTAGTAACCTGCTGTAGCAGATCAAATGGCTGAATAACTAATTATAAAAAGTGTGGGGATTAAAACGTTCCTTAAAAAAGTTTAGGGGTTAATCCATTTTTAAATGCAATGTTTAAGAGTTAGATCCTATTTTAACCTAAAAGGCATGATGAAGTACCGCTTCGTACAACCCATTATATTTACATTACTTCCATCATATATGTATAAGAATAATTGTTTTAAAGAATTTAATAGGAAAACTTTAGTGATGGATTCTATGGGAAATATGTTGGATGTTAAATTCTAATATATATTATTATTTTTATGAACATATAATCACATGCACTTTGTAGCAAGAAATAAAATGATGCATTCTAATGTTCAAATAGCACTAGAAAGAAGTTAATAGCTCGAGGAAGATGCCTGTCACGAGGGAAATGAATTCATTATACTAAAATAGGGGTTTAATTTGTTCTTTTCTTTGTTTCTATTCTATTCCTTTAATTAATATAGTTTAGTTTGTGAACAACATGTCCAAAAACTTCTCTAAACTAAAATGGACAAAATTCATTTTTTTCATTTGTAAATTGCTCCAATAGCACCATACTCTAAAATAGAGTATAAAGGGAAAAACTCCCAACATAGAGAATTCTTTATATCCTTGCTAGAAGGAAAGTGAAATAAATTTTTATTCATTTAACCAATGAGGATTGCGTTAATAATATTTTACATAACAAATTTAAAAAGTTTATTGGGATCATAAAATTACAGAATATTTAATTAATATAATTGTTAATGAAATCTCTAAAATTGAGAATCTGATAGATATGAATACAAATTATAGTAAAAATTTTTACTTTTAATTCTCTCTTTTAAAAGAAAATTATAAAGACTTAGTTGCAGATGCTGGAATTGTTTATCAGATATTAACATTGATTTAATTTCTATATATTTAATTCTCATTATGTTTGAATTAAGAAAATATTTATTTTCTATATATTTAACATTGATTTAATTTCTATATATTTGGGTTTTTTGGTTGATTTTGAAAAAAAAAAATATGTTTTATGATGCACCCCTTGAAGTTTAAAAATTAATACGATATCGCTATCATAAACGTTACGGTTGCACCTTAACAAAACTAAATAATTATAAAGCTCCGTCATTGATTAAGGATAGTCATATCTACACAGGATACTTTAAGTTAGCGAGATACATTTATAGGGGTTGTGTGTTTGGATCTTGTACCCTAGTTAGGCAAATGTATACTATAATAATTAGGTTTCACGGAAAAGGCTTGGTCTCATCAGAACTTAACTCTCTATCTCTCTATCTCTCTCTCTATATATATATATTATATCACTAATGTGCACATGTTGATTATTAGAATGATAGTTTTAATTATAAATCACAATCTAATTGGCTAAAAATACAAATCATAATGTGACACAATAATTCGTGATTACGAGGAGTTCGTACAGTTTCATAGAATCATCCAGACAAAGAGTATGTCTTGCTAAGGGTTACAATTTTCATTAATTCCATCTTTAAACACACATGCATGAATAAAAAGTACTTCATTCGTCCCAAAATTATTATCTGCCTTTGACTTTTTAAAGTCTTTATTTTTCGACTTTTGCCTTAAGTATTTTTGTTTGTGTTATATGATACTTGATGAAAAATAGATGAATGAGTTGTTTTTTTAATTTATTCTCATTGTTATAAGTTTCCTTAAGTATTGTATAAGACACCAACATTTTATTTATTTTATATTCCATTCTTTCTACTACATTTGGACAAAGGATATTTTATAATCCCATACGCATACGTGTTAATAAACACACAATTTTCCTATATATATGGTACCCTCCATAACAATTTCTTACACCAAGTCATAAGATCTAAAAACAGAAGATACATACATCTTTATCAATGTTTTATTTTAGAGTAAATATAATCAACGAAAACTAGTAGAACGATGGCGGCAGGGATGTTGATGAACGTTTTATGTGTTGCGGTGGCTTTCGTGGTCGTGGTTGCGTCTGACGTGGTATTTTGTTTGACACTAATCGTTGTTGATTACCTTAACAGCATTGGAATAATCTAGCAAACTAACACTCATGCATTTTGTTTGACAAAATGAAGCTATGGCTGTACTACCTAAAAAGCGATGTAAGGTATGGTTATTTATTATTTTAGGTAGTACTGTCATAGCTTCAACTTGTCAAACTAAATGCATGAGGGTTAATTTGCCGGATTATTCCAATGTTGTTAGGGGAATCAACAACGATTAAAAATCAACTACCGATAAGCAACTTGCGTGTCTTTGCATCAAGGTTGCTCATTCAAATTCTAATCTCAAGCTCAATCCTGACAAGTCCCTCGGACTTCCCGACAAGTATGGTGTTAATTTTCCGTATAGGATCAACAACATGAATGACTGCTCCAAGTATGTTGAAGTTTATACCTTGATTGATGCCTCTTTTAAAATTTGATGAGTTTTTCAAGAAACCAATCATTTTGGGTAAAATTTTCTATTTCAAGATATACCTATTTCTTGACTATTACAATACTAGCAAAAAGATTGAGTAAATTTAGTAAATCCTTATTGCATTTTAAAATGTTAACCCGAAAATAATTTTTTCGATTGTTTGTTGAATTATTTGCAAATTTTTTGGCTAATTTAGATAACCATGAAAAAGAAGCCACTACTAAAAATTGTGTATTATCGACGACTGTTACTAATTGTTATTTTACTACTTTTCCATGGTTTATCGATTGTTTTTTTCATTTAAATGTAAGGAAAGCAGTTCGAAAATCACCGGTAAAACGTCAGAAACCCATCGGTAAATGAAACAGTCGGAAAGTAGTAGATAAAGGTCATTAGAAAAACCGTGGATAGTTGTTACCGACCAGTCTTCTAGCAAAGCATATTTTTGAAGATTTTTCGACTTTTTCTGTCGTGGGTAATACCTTTTTTAGTAGTAAGGATTTGATATTGTTATGTCAAAAATGGTTAATTTGCTTAAAGATGACTTGTTTATTAAAATAACTCATTTATTTTTATTTTCGTTTATATTGGCAAAATAAACACACAACCTTTTTAATAAGAGTCCATACCAAACGATTAATACTATATTTAGGATACCAATTTGTTTTCTTAATTATCTTATAAGGCGACATTCCATGTATGTAATTGTTTAGAAGAAAATAATAATTTAATTCTCATGTGTTAGCTCCAATTTATTGTTTGAAAAGTAATGGATAAAAGCAGCAAGTTCAAGTCTACAGAAGTTGAAGATCGCAGAAGTGAATATGTGCAAAGTGCCAATTTAGTCAAGTCTGATTCGGCCGAACCTCTGCCAAGCACGCCAAAGCTTCTAAGATCCATCTGGCAAAGTCTTTCAAGGTTGACCTTCCAGAACCTCTGTGAGTTCACCAGAGGTTCTGAGGATACACTTCTGTAGAACAGGTAGTTTGATCATCACGTGCTCCTCACGTGATTTTGTAACCGACTTTCTTTTAACGGCTCAGATCTTTACACGTGTCAGAATCCTAGATAGTTTGTTAAGATTTTGTAGTATAAATAGCTGTTTATTCTTCCTTTTGTAGTGGTTGGTTCATTCTTACACTGTTCATCATGTTGAAATTGGATACACTGCTCCATTGGGTTTTTTGTAAGATTTCAATCGTTTTCATCCACTAAAGCTATTTGTGTTGGGTTTTTGTGCGATCCCTCGCATCAAACTGACACGAGGATCGTTGTGGATCGCAATAACTAACTTGATTGAGAAACCTAATGACCAATCTGATCAAATCTTTCGTTTCATTAGTTTAACAAAATTAGGAGTGTTACTTGGAATGCTTGAGATTAAGTCCACTAGTGAACGACCATACGAATATTCCTCTAGCAGAATCGAAACTCGAATCAACCGAAAAACTGAACAGGTTCGGTGGAGGGGGCGGCGCCGATTTTTGGGAGAGAGGGAGAGAGAGAGTTTTTCTGAAAACTGATTAAGGAGTGAAGTTATTTTTCTAAAGCCTATAAGGCTTATTTTTATGGAAAATAATACAGTTTCCATACAATATTGTTTCCTTAATTATCTAATCCTTTTTCTTTTTCCTTAAAAAAAGAATGTTCTAGATAATTATCTTTAATTAATTAGTCATCCTATTATATATTTATTTACCTAATAAATATATAATTCACATAATTAATTAATAACCCTTTAACTTTGGGATTTCTGACTGAAATTACCCAACTGATTTATAATCTATACTACTTTCTAATACATTTGACTACCTAACTCTTAAATACAATCATATAAAACATATGATACAACCTCTTAAGCACAATCTGTAACATCCCGCCTACCTCAACAACAATATTGTCCGCTTTGCCCCACGGGCTCACGGCTTTGTTTTTGGCGACCTGGTGAGGACTTCCCAGGAGGTCACCCATCCTGGTACTACTCCCACCCTAGCACGCTTAACTGCAGCGTTCCCAGAACCTGCTGTGCATTAGGCCCCAAAACGCGTTGTTGTTAGGAAGGCCAAGATATTACTTATAACACCCAGCATCACTCCTGTCCACGGCCGATATGGGATACGCCTAAGGTGTTACAAACACCCCCCTTGGGACTCATCGTCCTCGATGAGGTTTGCCCCATATCCCGAACGGCACAGGAGTGGCTCTGATACCATTTGTAACATCCCGCCTACCTCAACAACAATATTGTCCGCTTTGCCCCACGGGCTCACGGCTTTGTTTTTGGCGACCTGGTGAGGACTTCCCAGGAGGTCACCCATCCTGGTACTACTCCCACCCTAGCACGCTTAACTGCAGCGTTCCCAGAACCTGCTGTGCATTAGGCCCCAAAACGCGTTGTTGTTAGGAAGGCCAAGATATTACTTATAACACCCAGCATCACTCCTGTCCACGGCCGATATGGGATACGCCTAAGGTGTTACAAGTGTAACAGCTCGTCCCACATCGGCTGGTGAGGGGAACGAAGCACTCCTTATAAGGTGTGTTGATACCTCACCTGGTGAGACGCGTTTTGGGTTGTGACCTGGACTGGGCAATTCCAAAGCAAAACCGTGAGGGAGTAGGGGTGACCGGTTAGGGCCCTGTGTCTCCAAAGCGGACAATATCGAACCACGGTCGCCTGGGCTGTTACAGATGGTATCAGAGCTAGGACCGGGCTGATGTGCACAACGGGGGCGTTGTGTCCGTAAGGAGGGGAGAGTGTAACAGCTCGTCCCACATCGGCTGGTGAGGGGAACGAAGCACTCCTTATAAGGTGTGTTGATACCTCACCTGGTGAGACGCGTTTTGGGTTGTGACATGGACTGGGCAATTCCAAAGCAAAACCGTGAGGGAGTAGGGGTGACCGGTTAGGGCCCTGTGTCTCCAAAGCGGACAATATCGAACCACGGTCGCCTGGGCTGTTACACAATCCCTTAAATTTCAATATCTTATAAACCTAGCCTTTTTTTGAAAACAGCCTCTACTTCAACTGTGTTTTCCAAGCTGCCTCTTTCTCTTCCTCTCTTACTCTCATAATCCCTTTCCCAAGGGGGCGATTCCTTCTCCAAGATGACGCTTCGACAACACAACTCTGTGGTTAAAATCAGGTGCCAACCAAATCGACCATAATTTCTCCCACAATTTCTTCTCAAATCAGGTATGTTTGTTCATCGATTTCCAAACCGTGTTTGATTGCCATCCAAATCAACCCCAATCCTAACGAAATTGATTCGATTTGGTTACTGTGTTCAATTTCTTGATTTGAGTTCATCTTTAAAACCCTGTAAGATTTGAAATCGATTTGGTTCAGTGTTTAATTTGAAATCGATACTGTGTTCAATATCTAGGGGTGTATGGATATTTATGCTTCCAAGCACTGTATTATTGCTCTTGCGAGGAGATTAACATAAATTAATTTCCAAACTGAAAGTTGGACCTGCAAGAAAAAAGAGGAAGCTAAATTGTTGAGTTTTTAGTAAAAATGTGTATATTCGTGAGGGTTTACATATAAAATAACATTGAGAAATGTGTCTATCATTCTAGGATCTAACTATGTAGTTAAAGAAGGCCATTGATGTTCTATAAATTTTAGTGTCTGAGTTTAATATTCACTTCGTGCCATCTTGTATTTGTGATCTAAAGTAATTTTTGCTGCTCTATATTTGAATGATTAAACTGCTTTTAATTTGAAATTGATTTGGTTAATGTGTTTAATTTGAAATCAATTTGGTTACTCTTCAGGCTCTTCTCAAATCAACGTCTTTGGGTTTGATTTTGGGTTTTCTTCTCATGTATGGTTTCTAATTAATAACCTATTACAATGTGTTTATCAAATTTTTTTGGGGGCTAAAAACGAAGTCTTACAATGTGTTTACATGTTATCAAATTTCTTACATGTTATTGCAATAGTATATTACAATGTGCTTACATGTTATTGCACTAACGTTCAGTTGTACTGAGTTTCTACAGAATATATAGAGGGTAAAATTACCTTCTGTTTAAATTTAGAGAACTTCTAGCATCTGCTTTAGTGAGTTCAGTTGCTGAGAATTTAAATAGAGAATTTAATTGAGAATATATAGAGAATTTCTAGAATCCAAAAGAGAGTTCAGTTTCTCTTCTGCCATATCTTTTTATATCTTTTGATGAAGAATAAGTATTGTAAGGGCTATAGTGGTGGCTGCACAGAAGTTGGGTATATTGTAAGGCAGATTATAACAAACCATCAAAGGTGCCATCTTTTTCAAGATTTCTTGAAATCAAAGTAGCATCTACATGAAATTTTACTGGTCTGTCTTGACAATTTGGAAGGAACACAGAACAGCAAGCAAATTTCTTGACAATTTGGAATAAACCGTTTGCTAAACTGAAATTAAAGGTGTCATCTTTTTTCAAGATTTCTTGAAATCATAGCAGAATCTACATGAAACTTGACTGTTTTTTCATCAAGAATTGGAATGAACACAGAACATAAAAGCATCACTACAACTAATTGGACATTTAGTGACGGAAAAAAAGCGTCAGTAAAAGTATAAAAACCGTCACTAAATCCTATCAGACCATTTCCCACTGAAATAAAAAGCGTCACTAGCAAAGGGGTAGCTAAATGTATTTCCCTACTTAGGATTTCCGTCACTAAAGGGTCTAAACCTATGCCTACGCTTAATTTCTGTAGCAAAAAGGCAGTTGAAGTCTACCATTCCAAAAACTTTTAGTGAGGGAAATTTTCTGTCACTAAAAGTGTGAAAAATAAATTCTGGATATTTACATTTTTAATTTTATTACATTAGCATCCTAATTGCTAGAAGTAACTAAAAGACAATTTTAAACTAACAAATTAACATAATATGAAATAACTTGTGAATCATTATCACCATTAATAGAATCAAAGCATTGATACAAAACGTATTAATATCCAATAATTCAAACATAATCCCTTAGCTTAACAATTGTTACCATTAATAGAATCGAGTGTTAAAAGACAAAAATTATTAATCTCTGAAACTTCAAACTTAATTCCTTAGCTTAGCAATCGTAAAGAAATAGTCTTGACTCTTGACAGCATCATCCTGAGATATGAACAAAATAAAAGGGTAGTTAGCAACCGTAAGTCCATAGCAAGTGAAGACCATAAATAAATTCACATGTATGTTGTATGTACTCGTGATTGCATATATTCAAATGGGCACATAGAATTAGTCAATATATATCCAACATCAAACAAGCACAATAGCAAAGAATCAAGGATAAATGTGAATATGAAATACACCTAAAGTGTTACCTTAAATGTCATCATATTGAACAAAGAGATCTTCCCGCCTAAAGCAGACATAGCATATGAATCGTTCTTCGACAATGCAAAGCATGGAACATCTTCAGGGTTTGTCTCACTGATATCGTTTGTCATCAACATACCACTTGTTGGTTGCCAATAGTTGTGGTAAAACATTAGCATTAGCCTAAAAAGGCAATGAAGGTGTCAGGAAAAAAAACTCAGTTTAACATCGATAGCAGAATCCAGAATGTATATACCTTTCCAATTGAATTGCGATCGTTTCTCAGCCATTTCCATAACTTATGTACATTATTAGCTACTAGAGCCAATGTGGCAAGTCATGAATTTGTGTAAATCAACCTTGAAACCTATAACATCAACAGGGTGAACAAGAAGAGGGAAAAAGGTCAGACCCGTTTGATAAAATTAATGTCACCACTGATTGAAGTTAGCAAATTGGTAGTTGACATTGTTTAATAAGCATTCAGGGAAAAATGAGGACAAAAACTAGACAAAATGATGCTAACAATGATGGTATGAAGATGATGACAGTAGGCTTGTAAGATGTGTCATGTGTGTATAGCTATAGCAGGGGGGACACTAACCAAGGATAGAATGGAGAAATGAGAACAATTTGATATGAACTGAATCGAATTGAATGGCTGAATGTATTGATTACGAACTGAAATTGATAGTCACAAGCTTTCGAGAGGCTTGTTCTCTCCCAAAAACGGTTTCCCGCCCAAAAGATTACACCAAAACAGAATGCCTAAAGTGACAGCCCTACTCACTTATTTATACTACCTAACCAGCTCACGTACTTCAACAACTAACTGGACTAACCAAACTCACCAATCCGCCTAACTTTGACTTGTTGACTGAACCTATGAACCTTAGTAACCCGGAGTATAACAATACCCGCCCCTGAACTTTCACCTTGTCCTCAAGGTGGAAAAAAATGAAACATATCACGATCCATAGCATGCTTATCTGAAAAATTCTGCTCATAGATTGTTATCCCTTTTTGCGTTCGTCTACCAAGGCTCCACGGGTACCCATAGTCCTCGAACAGAGCAATCCCACACAGGGGATTCCATATCTCTGGAAGTAATGTCGTACACTGTGCACGAAAGCGGACCAAGTGGAAAGCAATTCTTGAAGTCAAAGCCCCAACAATAGTATTGTGGTTGAAATGGGATGCCACCAAAGAAACCTCTACATATGCGTACTTGGCCGAGATGCATGTCTTGATGCCTTTTACTCTAAGCTCCCGCGACCTAACTATAGGTTTGTGAAATTTCATAGCTAGGCTCACCATAACAACACAACTATGTAACAGAATCTCCACCTGTGCATAAAATGTCTTTGACAAATTCCTGTAGGCCCTCGTATGTGACAAATGAACTGACAAATAGTAATTCTGATTCGAACACTTCCCGTTAATGATTGTTGCTGCTGCTGCTGGTATCGGTGATGGTTCCGGTGGAAGTTCCATATGTTCAACCAAGGCTATATTTGCGTTAACTTGAGCGTCTTCCAACCAACCTCTCTTTGTCACCCATTTTCTCCATTGACATCGAACTTGGCGTTTACGTTTAATTACGCCGGATACCCTCCAGGTTTTTGCTAACGTAGTTGACTGCCACACACCCATCGCCATTGAACTCGGTGAGTTCGATTCACACACCACTGCTGTTGCTATTTTCTCGTTCCAAGAATTCAAAGATTTCCACCTCATCAACACCTTTCTTTCTTCAATCTCTAAAGCCCATTTGCTGTCTATCAATTTCCAATCCTTCTCCACTTTTAACCCAACTATGAGGACAAAAAATCTTCTTAGCTGCTGTTCCAGCCCATTTTCTGATAGTTTTTCTTCAATTACACTCCCAGTGGACTTCTTATTTCCTCCTCTACTAATTAGGACCACTACCTTTTGTCCCTCTTCACCTTGCCCCTTCATACTTTTCAGAGTAGACAACCCCACTATAGAATTTAGAGACACCTGTCCACCTTGAACAGCCTCCAACTGCTGATTTTTCTCCAAAAAATATTGACAGGTGTCCTCCACTTGTCTCTTCCCACTCACTAAAGCCAAAACATCAAATTCTTTTTGCTTATTCATGTGGCCAATATGATTGAATTCCTCATCTAATCTTTTATTCGATCGAGTAATCCCCTTTTGTGGTGGCAAATATGGCAGCGGTTGGTCTGGCCATGGAGGTGGAGGTGGAGGTGGTAGTGGCGGTGGCCACGGAAGCGGCGGTAGCAACGGCGGTGGTAACGGCGGTGGCAATTTCCAGTGACCGTCGTCCCACGGTAATATGACCGATGTCAACGTTGCAGACATAAACATGGGCTGCAATTTGATAAATCCATTTAGGTCCATTATGGAATTGGGCCAAAATAAACTCACTCTCTTGGGCTTAGGCCCGATTAAAGTCTCTGGATGATCGAAAAATGTTATCGGACATTTCGACGACCACGGTATCCACCATGGCAAACTCTCCAACGGCTGCAGTGAAGAAGAAGAATTCGGCAAATAGACAGCCGTAGCCTTTCCAGAATCAACATATGGATCTAATTTTGGATCGAATTTTGAATCTATATCCGGACTTAGATTCAGATAGTGATCTATATTTAGTCGTGATTTTGGATTCCAGTCCCAATCTCGACTCATAATTGAATCAAACTTCGGTTTCAAACCTAGAATTGGATTTCGATCTGAACTCGAATTGAGAGTCGTTTCTGATTTTGGATATGAATACGAATTTGAATACGGATCTAGATTTGAAATCGGACATGAGTACGGATCTGGAATTGGAAACGAACCTGAATTTGGACATGGATCTGGAATCGAATCTGGATTTGAAATCGAATATCGATCTGGTTGTTGATCGATTGACCAATCTCCTCTGGTTTCTCTCTCTAATTGTTCATCATCCACGTCTTCCTCTCCATAATTCTCATCTTCTCCATTATCCTTTACGAACTCCATTTTTTTGTTCCTGGAGTTCAACTCTGATATCAATGATCTAAGATCAATCATCATCTGTTTGAGACTTTCAGTTATACTCCTGTTTATCTCCTTTATCTCCAACATCGATTGTTTATCTAACGTTCTCCTCATTCCCATGGCTGGATCGAACTGCTCTGATACCATTTGATATGAACTGAATCGAATTGAATGGCTGAATGTATTGATTACGAACTGGAATTGATAGTCACAAGCTTTCGAGAGGCTTGTTCTCTCCCAAAAACGGTTTCCCGCCCAAAAGATTACACCAAAACAGAATGCCTAAAGTGACAGCCCTACTCACTTATTTATACTACCTAACCAGCTCACGTACTTCAACAACTAACTGGACTAACCAAACTCACCAATCCGCCTAACTTTGACTTGTTGACTGAACCTATGAACCTTAGTAACCCGGAGTATAACACAATAATGATAAATTGGCTAAAGGTTTCTTATAGGAAAGGAAGAACGAAATCTATCTTTAGCAACAAAATCTCTCCATGTACCACTAACTAATTTAAATTTCTTCAAACATAATGCGGGTTTATTTCGAGAGCTATTGCTTGATTCTCGGCAGATTTTGTCAAACCAAATAAGAGGACAAATGTATTTCTATGGCTGAAAACAAACAACTTAGACCTGTGTATTTCTAAAATATAAATAATCAAAAACGTTAACATGAACACTCAAATTAAAATTAAATTACCTGAATATTCTCCTTGAAATGCGGACATACAAAATACACATGCGATTCATGACCCTCAAATGTATACTGTTTTGCCCCTGTCACTGCATCACACCTACAGAGACCTTCATCTTATAAGAAACACGGTTCAAAAGAGGATCATTCTAAAGAAAACAACATAGTAGAAGACAAACCTTTATTAATATATCCTCTTCACACGTCACAATGCAAAGTTGTTTGTTTGGGTAAGAGAAAGCGAGATCATTAACACTGCCACCATGCGCCTCAATCTGTACAACCATATGCTCATTAAGTCCAATTAAGCTCATTAAGACACTGCCAAACAGCTTTTAGTGAATATAAAGCCACTGCCAAACAACTATAAATCCAAAGAAGCAATGCCAAACAGCTTTTACTGCATATAAAGCCACTGCCAAACAGCTATAAGTCCAAAAAAGCTCATTAAGCCACTAAACACCTTTCAACCGGCATAACCAATAATCCATCATCTGAGCCATTGAGCCACAACCGAATAAGCTGTTACTGTATCCTTAGTCCCATATGAGAACAGGCCAGGCACCATATTCTTTTTCTATGCTTGTTTTATTATTTTATCTATTGTATAACTTGTATTTATAGCATGATGTGAAGAAAGAGTTTCATATTTACCATCCTTTAGGACCTGGAATAGACCATCTAATGCATCATGCATGTGGCATAAAACGTACTTCAAAAAATAATAAAATCATTAAACTACCAATTAGCAAGTGATATCACTTATTTAAAACCAAACAAACAGCTAACCACTTTCAAGAAATATTAAAGATTAAAGCAATAAATTAGGACACCTAACAATCTTCGTAACTAATAATCAATTAATTCATGGACCAACGCATTTGAGGAGTACTTTGTTCAAATAATAGACATTGCCAAAACACATGATCTTACCAGATAAACAAGTAGTTTTGCAGTGAGCCATTGGAAAGTGTTCAAAATTTCAATATCTGCTGCTCTCTAGTCCCCCAACCGGATATCATTTTCACTCTTGAGCCAGGTCTCGACCTGTAGAAAACCAAGCACAGTCATTGAAATCAGAAGCCGTTGGAGAACGGAGAAAACGGCCGTCAAAATCAGAAGCCAAACTGTGATACTCTAGAACCATAACTACGCACAAAATTGGACCAAAATCATGATATGCATAGTCTTGCAGATGCACATGCATAAATTAAGCATACTTACCTTACTGATTAAGCCATATTTACCTTACTGATTAAGCCTATTATACTAGTTGTAATCTGTAAATGATACTTTAACAAATCAACACACATCAAAATGAACCAGACCACCAGACTAGCCATTGAATGATCATTCAGCCACAATTCCCTCTTTTCACTAAAAGAGTAAATGTGAACACTAAATGTGAACCACTAAGATTGTTCTATTAATTTGAAATTTTCTGAACAGACTAAATTCATATGGAATTGAAACTACAATGTATTACATATAGCATTCAAAATCAACTAAACAGCTCTTCAGATTAGTCAATGAGCAGATCATAATGTGCAAAAACATAAATAGTAAGATCAGCAGCTACAATTAAATTCATCGACTAATTCTTACCAGCAATTGCCTATCTATCTCATTATCTGAATCCGTCATGTTCCTTCCACAAATCAACACACATAAGAAACGAACACAGAAATTATACCTGAAATTACAAATCGATTCATGTTCAACAATCAGTAATCGATTTTTAACCTAGAAATCAGATTGATATTCAACAATCAGAAATCAATTTCTTAACCTAGAAATCGATTAATACCACTGGTTACACCACTAGGTTTCAGAAATCCATTGAAATCGATTATCGCTAATGGATGGAATAGCTTCAATCGATTATAGTACACAAATCGGTTTCAAAATCGATTGAAATCGATTATGGCCAATCGATTGATACCACTCGTTGAAGTTGAAGAGAGTACCTTCAATCGATAGGGCTGGAACAGGGTGGAGCTAGCTATGATGCGGCTGGAACAGAAGACGTCGGCGGCGGTGGCTTCCGGCGACGTGTGGCCGCCGGCGACGTGCGGTTGCGGTGGCTTCTTGCGGTGAATCCCCGACTTGTGACGTGCGGCTGCGATGTGCTTCTTGCGGTGGGTCTTGGCTAATTAGGTTTTAATTGCATATGAAATTTATTTTATTTTTTAACTTTTTTTTTAACATTTTACTACTTTTAACTTTCCGTAGGTAAAAGCCATAAAAATACAATTACCTACGCTTACACAATTCCGTCCCTTAAGGCCTCCGTCACTAAAAGTCCAATCTGTTGTAGTGCATGTTTTATAACAAACATTTGATAAACCTGAAACTGAGGTGGCATCCTTTTCAAGATTTCTTGGAACCACAAAAGAACATCATGATTCAAATCTAAAAAGAAAAGGGTTTTCTACGGAAAAGAAGTGAGCTAATGTGGCCATAAAATTGCAGAATCTATAACTTGTAATGAAAGATTTGGGAAAGAAAGAGGTTGCAGGGAAGAAAGAAACCAAAATGAAACAAACTTTTTGCACAAGTATTTTGGATTGTATACAGTAAGAAAAGAAGGGAAGACAGGTTTAAATACCCAAAATTTCATGTTTTGGAAACTCAAAAATTAAGTGTCAAATTACCCCCTACACAGACTTGCAAGAAAACAATAATAATAACGATGAGATGCATTTTTTATATATCCAACCTTTTTCATGTAAAATCCAGGCATTGGGTATATAAAATAAAAGTTGTTATTCATATAAAGGGAAATAATAGGAAGATGATGGATGAAAAATCCAAACATTGGAATTGGAAACATAAATTAAAAGTTGTTGTTATTCATATAAAGGGAACTAATAGGAAGATGATGGATGTAAAATCAATATTAAAAAACTAATTAAAACATGGTGAAAAAGATAGTTAACAAGTGTCCAGGTATAGACTAAATGGCTTTACAGAATAGTAATTACATACACACTAATGTATACATCTTTATGCACGTTGTACAACAACTTATAGAACAATTCTTTTTTTTAGATAAGGTTCACCTGGGTTTGTCTAGACTACATCCTTGGTAATTTTTACCGAGAGCTAAAACATGCTCCCCTGGGATTAATACTCAGTGGCCCTTGGTTGCTCACCCCTGTATTCGAACTTGGGTGAGTTTTTTTCAACACCAAGCCTTAACCGGTAGGCTGTCCCATTGGGGTTAATTCTTCTTTATTATGAGTTACAGATCTGGACAGGGATATACCATGTTTTCCAAGACCATATGAATTAATACATAAAACATTAAAATGGGTTTGTAATTAAAGTTGAATTAAACGAAAGGTAATCTGAATTACTATGGTAACTTTCATTATTTTTGATATATAGATGTACTCGATAAAGAAGACACGATAGATGTCTCAAGTATCTCTTTTAGCCACTATTTTATCATCTTTTCAATATGTTCCAGTGGCTTCTTTGCGACCATGGATTGACCCGAAAGCCGACTCATAGTCAAGGTATCGCCACATGCTCACGCTATGAATCGAATCTGGATAGACAGATATGCCATTCACTTTTCTTCCCATAGATGTTACTGAAATATATCTGTTTTTAAATGTATGATTTAACCTTGTTTTTGTACAACAAATCCGCTTGAGATACAATCTTTTCTGAAATATAGCAAATAGGTTTCTTGTAGTAATGGAACAAGAACTTTTTTTTCACGAAAAATGTAAATTTTTTGTAGTCCAATTCCTAATGTTTTTTCGTTCTTGGGATTTTCCTATTGTTTCTTTTGCACGTATGTTTTGCATTTCAGATCATTCTCGATATTTTTAATTTTCAGCAGTTGGTGTATTGCAAAATTTGGTCTCTTGGTTTGCGAAGACATTGGACCCATTTAGATATCAATATAATGCCTTTTACCAGATAGGTTATGAGATGAATATGGCTTCTTTTCAAAGGCTTAATTTTTGGTTTGAGTTTATCAGTTTTTAGTTTCAAAATGTAAGCCAATTGGAACTAAAACAATACTCAATGATTCTAACAATTATGCATCTAATTTTTCGACAAGATAACCATTCGAAAATTGCTTGAATTTACTTCTAGCATCTTTATAGCAAGGATAAAGCCCCTTAGACTTCTTGTTGGATTTAATGATTTTTGAATGTATCTAAAAGACAACCATTCATATCGTTTTACAAAGTTATTGTTCAAATCAATATCAATCATTTATACATATAAAAACAAGAACCTCCAAGTATGAGGTGGCACTCTCTAAGACAAGGATTAGCCTCTAGAAATTTTCTCATTATTTTGAGTTTTTTAGTTATCAAATAAGTTAAAGACTATTTTACCCTTAAATGATAATTAAATGTTTAATTATAAGGACTATTTGGTAATTTTACTTACAATTTAATTACCCTTAACTTCTAATTTATTTAACTTAATGGAGACATTAATTTACTCTCTTCATATTCTCATTTATTAATTAAAATGGAAAACCTACAACAAACTCCTTTATAAATAGAACCTAATGCCCATCAACATATGATGTATAGCAACATGTATGTTCTTTGTTATATCCTATTGAATTTGAATGTTTATTGTGTCTTTTTTGTAGAATCTATTTTCGTCGGTATTATTACCCAATCTTCATAAAATTTTCAGGTGAAGTAACACATTTTTTATTTACTTTATGATTTATGTAAGTTATATGTTATTTTTTACGTGTGTATATAAAGTATCATCGTTACCTTTGTTTTCTATCAAAATTTCAAATAATGATTATGCTTTTGTGAATTATGTGTGACTGTTACTAAACTTTCGAGTTTTATTTGGAATTTCCTTCACAATTATAATTTTTTTCTCCTTTATCTTTTCACTAGGAGACCGAACCGCGCGTTGCGCGATATGTAAAAGTCATTCCCAGAATTTAAAAAAAAAAAATACTATCATTATTTTTAATGTGAAAAAATTCTGTTACAAATCTATATGTAAAATTTATAATGATGAAATTTAATGTATATATGCGGTGTTGATAAAGTTTTTATAAAATATTGTAGTTAAATGAGCTGATGATCAAATATCATATATGAAATCAATAAAGAATTGATATTAGACTTGATGTGAAGTTGCCTCATCATCTTTAACGGTTTCTTAAGAGTTCTTATATGTATAATAAAGTAATAAGTAATAATTCTTTTGAGTTCTAATATGTATAATAAAGTAATAACTAATAAGTCTTATATTGACATACGTTATAATCGACTCAAATAATAAAAAAAATCTTTGAAACTATTGTTTATAACAATGAGATATATAATGAATATTTTTTGTCATAAATCATAATATATCGATTTATCCCAACATAATATTCCCATAAAATATTTATATTCACCAAGCAAGTAGAGTAGTGCTTCCTAATTTTGTACAATTGTAGGACATTTTAGTAATTTACTGGCAATTATTGTAATGTGTTGTTTAACTTTGACTAAAACACTTCTTCAAGCCCCCTTTCCCAACCAACGATCGGTCGAAAAGTAACAATAATCTCCAGTATTGTGATCACTTAGACTATATGCAAGTCTAATTGAGTTGTTAATATTTTCGTGTTAGAGCTTTTTTCTCTTTGCTTGAGGTTGTTTTTCTTCATAACTTATATCTTGAAAAAAAGCTTTTATATCAGTTCTAATTCAATTTTTTTGCATACTTTTATTTCAATTTAAATTAAAAAACAAAATTGAAATAACTATAAATTATTAATTGTTGTAAGTTATCGTTTCGAAACTGAAAAAACTATATATTATTGATAGTAGCAGGTTTTTTTTTTTCCTAATTTTATTTATTTGTGTATTTTAGTTATATATATAAATATATATATATATACACATACGAACAAAAGTTTGGTTGTGAACTCATGTTGAATGTGACATGTGTTATATATTCTTTCATCCATCCTCACGTTCACAATGAACTCACCCTACATATGTTGCTATCTATTTTTTTTACATATTGGTAGTTGATTCTCATAACTTATAATTTTGATTGTAATTTTAATTATATGTATTGATTCTATTAATTGTTTTTAACTGTATGTATTTATTTAATTAATGATATTAAATTTAATAAATGTTTATTAATTTATTAATAAGAGAGTTAGTAATTATATATTAATTTTATTTAGTAGTACTAAATGTAATAAATATTTCACTTATTAAAGAATTGAATAATAATAATATTTTTAAGTTTATATATTGGTTCAAAGTTTTTAATTTAATTGAAATTTAAACATTAATCTTATTGGAAAAATAATACATGTAATATATATATATACATGTATATATATATTTGTTGGTCCCAAATAATCAAACAATAAGAGGATTTGATAGAGAAATCAAGAAGATGAGAAGAAAAGTTCTTGTTTTATTTAGAGAGCTCTCAACATACAAGAACACACACAAACACCTACTAGATGACTCTCATTGAAAATGATTCTTCTCACCTTTCTCTCAACCCTAAATAGTTAAATGTCATGATTTTTAATATTTCGCATTACCAAAAGGCATTTAATACTCACACTTCTAAAATATAAGTGTAACTATATGTCTTGAATTAGCCATTGTTTATTATGTGTGTGACCAAAAATATACATATAGCCACGTTTCTAAAAATTAAGTGTAAGTATATGTCATGAATTTGCCCATGGTTTTTAATATTTAATGAGATAATTTTAACAAAATCAGTATTTTCCTAGTGGTTGGTCCATTCCTTATCAAAGATGAGGTCTCAAGTTCGAGCCTTGGCCACGTCAAAAAAAATATACATGATTATAGAGCGATCATCGGCTACATTAAAAAAATTATGTGGCTATAGATAGTTTATTGTCATGCTTTTTTTTATATTGTGTGACCAAAAGAAAACTAAATGCTACATTTAATGTGAGTTTGTGTGGCAAAAGGTACTTTATGGCCACGGTTTTAGGTAAAATGCTCCAATACCATAAAAATTGGATATCTCTATAGCTACGGTTTTCAAACTATGGCTACGGTTTTTCATTTCATTTGGTGACACATTTTAAGCGTGACCAAAAGGGTATCAATGGTCACGGGAGAATAGGCTACGCTTTGATAAAAATGAAAAACCGTGACTAAAGGCCTATGGCCACGGTTTTTAACCGTGGCAAATGTGAATTTTTGTACTAGTGAAAATGTCACCACTGATTGAAGTTAGCAAATTGGTAGTTGACATTGTTTAATAAGCATTCAGGGAAAAATGAGGACAAAAACTAGACAAAATGATGCTAACAATGATGGTATGAAGATGATGACAGTAGCTTGTAAGATGTGTCATGTGTGTATAGCTATAGCAGGGGGACACTAACCAAGGATAGAATGGAGAAATGAGAACAATAATGATAAATTGGCTAAAGGTTTCTTATAGGAAAGGAAGAACGAAATCTATCTTTAGCAACAAAATCTCTCCATGTACCACTAACTAATTTAAATTTCTTCAAACATAATGCGGGTTTATTTCGAGAGCTATTGCTTGATTCTCGGCAGATTTTGTCAAACCAAATAAGAGGACAAATGTATTTCTATGGCTGAAAACAAACAACTTAGACCTGTGTATTTCTAAAATATAAATAATCAAAAACGTTAACATGAACACTCAAATTAAAATTAAATTACCTGAATATTCTCCTTGAAATGCGGACATACAAAATACACATGCGATTCATGACCCTCAAATGTATACTGTTTTGCCCCTGTCACTGCATCACACCTACAGAGACCTTCATCTTATAAGAAACACGGTTCAAAAGAGGATCATTCTAAAGAAAACAACATAGTAGAAGACAAACCTTTATTAATATATCCTCTTCACACGTCACAATGCAAAGTTGTTTGTTTGGGTAAGAGAAAGCGAGATCATTAACACTGCCACCATGCGCCTCAATCTGTACAACCATATGCTCATTAAGTCCAATTAAGCTCATTAAGACACTGCCAAACAGCTTTTAGTGAATATAAAGCCACTGCCAAACAACTATAAATCCAAAGAAGCAATGCCAAACAGCTTTTACTGCATATAAAGCCACTGCCAAACAGCTATAAGTCCAAAAAAGCTCATTAAGCCACTAAACACCTTTCAACCGGCATAACCAATAATCCATCATCTGAGCCATTGAGCCACAACCGAATAAGCTGTTACTGTATCCTTAGTCCCATATGAGAACAGGCCAGGCACCATATTCTTTTTCTATGCTTGTTTTATTATTTTATCTATTGTATAACTTGTATTTATAGCATGATGTGAAGAAAGAGTTTCATATTTACCATCCTTTAGGACCTGGAATAGACCATCTAATGCATCATGCATGTGGCATAAAACGTACTTCAAAAAATAATAAAATCATTAAACTACCAATTAGCAAGTGATATCACTTATTTAAAACCAAACAAACAGCTAACCACTTTCAAGAAATATTAAAGATTAAAGCAATAAATTAGGACACCTAACAATCTTCGTAACTAATAATCAATTAATTCATGGACCAACGCATTTGAGGAGTACTTTGTTCAAATAATAGACATTGCCAAAACACATGATCTTACCAGATAAACAAGTAGTTTTGCAGTGAGCCATTGGAAAGTGTTCAAAATTTCAATATCTGCTGCTCTCTAGTCCCCCAACCGGATATCATTTTCACTCTTGAGCCAGGTCTCGACCTGTAGAAAACCAAGCACAGTCATTGAAATCAGAAGCCGTTGGGAGAACGGAGAAAACGGCCGTCAAAATCAGAAGCCAAACTGTGATACTCTAGAACCATAACTACGCACAAAATTGGACCAAAATCATGATATGCATAGTCTTGCAGATGCACATGCATAAATTAAGCATACTTACCTTACTGATTAAGCCATATTTACCTTACTGATTAAGCCTATTATACTAGTTGTAATCTGTAAATGATACTTTAACAAATCAACACACATCAAAATGAACCAGACCACCAGACTAGCCATTGAATGATCATTCAGCCACAATTCCCTCTTTTCACTAAAAGAGTAAATGTGAACACTAAATGTGAACCACTAAGATTGTTCTATTAATTTGAAATTTTCTGAACAGACTAAATTCATATGGAATTGAAACTACAATGTATTACATATAGCATTCAAAATCAACTAAACAGCTCTTCAGATTAGTCAATGAGCAGATCATAATGTGCAAAAACATAAATAGTAAGATCAGCAGCTACAATTAAATTCATCGACTAATTCTTACCAGCAATTGCCTATCTATCTCATTATCTGAATCCGTCATGTTCCTTCCACAAATCAACACACATAAGAAACGAACACAGAAATTATACCTGAAATTACAAATCGATTCATGTTCAACAATCAGTAATCGATTTTTAACCTAGAAATCAGATTGATATTCAACAATCAGAAATCAATTTCTTAACCTAGAAATCGATTAATACCACTGGTTACACCACTAGGTTTCAGAAATCCATTGAAATCGATTATCGCTAATGGATGGAATAGCTTCAATCGATTATAGTACACAAATCGGTTTCAAAATCGATTGAAATCGATTATGGCCAATCGATTGATACCACTCGTTGAAGTTGAAGAGAGTACCTTCAATCGATAGGGCTGGAACAGGGTGGAGCTAGCTATGATGCGGCTGGAACAGAAGACGTCGGCGGCGGTGGCTTCCGGCGACGTGTGGCCGCCGGCGACGTGCGGTTGCGGTGGCTTCTTGCGGTGAATCCCCGACTTGTGACGTGCGGCTGCGATGTGCTTCTTGCGGTGGGTCTTGGCTAATTAGGTTTTAATTGCATATGAAATTTATTTTATTTTTTAACTTTTTTTTTTAACATTTTACTACTTTTAACTTTCCGTAGGTAAAAGCCATAAAAATACAATTACCTACGCTTACACAATTCCGTCCCTTAAGGCCTCCGTCACTAAAAGTCCAATCTGTTGTAGTGCATGTTTTATAACAAACATTTGATAAACCTGAAACTGAGGTGGCATCCTTTTCAAGATTTCTTGGAACCACAAAAGAACATCATGATTCAAATCTAAAAAGAAAAGGGTTTTCTACGGAAAAGAAGTGAGCTAATGTGGCCATAAAATTGCAGAATCTATAACTTGTAATGAAAGATTTGGGAAAGAAAGAGGTTGCAGGGAAGAAAGAAACCAAAATGAAACAAACTTTTTGCACAAGTATTTTGGATTGTATACAGTAAGAAAAGAAGGGAAGACAGGTTTAAATACCCAAAATTTCATGTTTTGGAAACTCAAAAATTAAGTGTCAAATTACCCCCTACACAGACTTGCAAGAAAACTGTTATACCCTGAGTTTAGAGGTCAATTAGTCATAGTCGGTTAAGTCAATTAGTCAAAGTCAGCGGATTAGAAGTAGTATAAATAAGGTAGCTGGTTAGGAGTCTATTCATTCTGTATTGTGTTTGTTTTGGGCGGGAAACCGTTTTTGGGAGAGAACAAGCCTCTCGAAAGCTTGTGACTATCAATTTCAGTTCGTAATCAATACAATCTGCCTTTGATTCTATTCGGTTCACATCAAATGGTATCAGAGCAGTTCGATCCAGCCATGGGAATGAGGAGAACGTTAGATAAACAATCGATGTTGGAGATAAACAGGAGTATAAGTGCAAGTCTCAAACAGATGATGATTGATCTTAGATCATTGATATCAGAGTTGAACTCCAGGAACAAAAAAATGGAGTTCGTAAAGGATAATGTAACGACCAGTTTCATTTTTCAACATTATTTAACCAAAAATAGTAACTAACATAGCGGAAGCACGTTAACCATAAAAAAAAAGTAATATATTTTCCCAAAACGGGTCCAAAATTAACAACATTTAAAAGTGATATTATGTCACAATAAATCCAACTTGCAACCAAAACATTTTCTTATAGTAGTTTAGCATCCATTAGTTTCAAATTTCTTAATTATGTCCTGAACTGAATCCTTCCGAGCATCAAGCAGGTGCCTTCCCTTTATCTTTGGACGAGGTACCTGCCACTGACCCACATAAACCACAACGGGTTAAGCATAACGCTTAGTGAGCACAAACCTAGGTTCTATGCATGCATGTAAATAATCATAATCATATAACTGGAAAACTGAACATGTATCATGAACATTACTCAAGGTGTATCCACCAAAAGCATCATACTGACACTGGTACCAGGCCTCATAATCACAACTTCCCTAGGGGTGAAACACCTCCGTAGGTACTATCATAACCTTACATGCCAGTTTACACATCAACATATAGACACATGATCACAACGCATAGCAATATCGAACGCAAGTTAATGTACTCACCTTAGTTCGCTTCACAGACAACACAATCAATCACCTCACACGCCTGAGTATTAAACACCTATACATTACATCATCCTATGGCACACATAAATAACATCTTAAGACTCATAACCATAACTCTTAGTCTAAGGCTGATTTAGACCTTCTAATAGGGTAGGTAATTCAATTACGAACCCAACGGTCCTTTCGGAATCAAAATCGGAGTTAGGATGCAAAAGTTATGGCCAAAACAAGTTTCCAACTCAAAACAGGGGCTAGCGATCGCGAGCCTGATAGCTAGCGATCGCTAGCTATCCTTCCCAACTTTCTGTTCTAGCTCGCGATCACTTCACGATCGAGAGCCCCCTTTTGTTCATGGCTAGCGATCGCTAGCTTCACCACCTAGCGATCGCTAGGTGCTGAATTTTCAGCACGAACCCAAAATCGCCTTTTCTTATTTTTGGCATAACTTCCACATCCGAACCCCAATTCGTCCGATTCAAAAAGCCACGGTTTTGTCATTCCAGGCTCTACCATACTACTACAATGAAAATAGGACCAACCTAACACAAAATACTCAATTGGTGATCCAAAGATCACCAATTATCACAACATCCAACAAAACCCTAACTTTGATTCAATACTCGATATTTGACAACAACTAAAGGAAATTGATGATTACCTGAAGTTAGGAACTTAATTCTAACGATGAAGCAACGATTGATTGCACCACAAACACACGATTTCTTTGCAAACACCAAAACCCCTTTTGAAACCTCCAAACCCCTTTCCTTTCTCTCAAGAGTAACAAATGATCCAAAGAGAAGGGTTTGATCATCCAATCCCTTATATATATATATGCACATAACACCCTCCACTTTCTACATTTACAAACAAGCCCCCTTACCTGAAATTACATAAATGACACCAAACCTTACTAACTTAACGGAAGAAAAGTTAAAACTTAACTGAATGGGAATGGGGTGTTACAACTCTCCCCCACTTACCAAGATTTCGTCCCCGAAATCGCTTAGTCTTGGAACAGCTCCGGATAATTGGATCTCATCTCCGCTTCCGGCTCCCACGTCCACTCTGATCCCTTTCTATGCTCCCATTGAACCTTTACCAGACCAATTTCCTTGTTACGTAAAGATTTTGTCTTTCGCTCCAAGATAGCTATTGGCCTCTCGATGTAGTTCAGTCGTTCGTCAACTTGAATGTCATCAATCGGCACATGAGCTGTCTCGTCAGCCAAACATTTCCTCAACTGGGAGACATGGAACGTATCATGAATCTGATTCAGTTCTGGTGGTAGTTCAAGTCTATAGGCCACCTTTCCAACTCTAGCTATCACCTTGAAGGGTCCAATGAATCTGGGGCCTAACTTGCCCCTCTTTCGGAACCGGATCACCCCCTTCCAAGGTGACACTTTCAACAACACCTTATCACCCACTTGAAACTCTAAATCTGATCTTCTCTGATCAGCATAGCTTTTCTGACGACTCTGAGCGGTTCGTAGCCGCTCGCGTATCATCTCAATGCTCTCGGTCGTCTTTTGTACTATTTCGGTGCTACCTAGCTCTCGCTGTCCCACTTCTCCCCAACAGATAGGGGTTCGACACCTTCTCCCGTACAACATTTCATACGGGGGCATGCCGATACTAGCGTGAAAACTATTGTTATAAGAGAATTCCGCTAACGGCAAGTAGGTGTCCCAACTGCCTCCAAAATCCAAAACACAAGCACGTAACATATCTTCGAGAGTCTGAATAGTTCTCTCACTTTGGCCATCTGTCTGCGGATGAAAGGCTGTACTGAACTGCAACCTCGTGCCCAAATCCTCATGAAACTTTCCCCAAAATCGCGACGTAAACCGAACATCCCGGTCAGAAATGATGGTAACCGGAACACCGTGTCTAGTCACGATCTCCTTGACATAGATGTCCGCCAATGCTTCGGCAGATGAACTCTCCCGGATGGCTATAAAGTGAGCACTCTTTGTCAAACGGTCCACGATAACCCAAATTGCGTCGTAACTTCGAGACGTCCGAGGCAATTTGGTAATCAGGTCCATCGTGATGTGCTCCCACTTCCATACCGGAATATCTAACGGCTGCAACTTCCCATGCGGTCGCTGATGCTCAGCTTTGACCCTCAAACAGGTTAAGCACCTCTCCACGTAACGAGCTACGTCCCGCTTCATTCCTGGCCACCAACAATCAGTCTTCAAGTCTCTATACATCTTTGTGGCACCTGGATGTATCGAGAACTTAGACTTGTGTGCTTCATCTAACAAGGTCTGCCTCGCCTCGCCTGTTACTGGTACCCAGACCCGCCCAAAACGGGTCAACAACCCTCGACCATCCGTTACCAACTGCGGTAACTGGCCCTTGATCCGCTCCTTCTTTTGGTTCTCTACCTTGATTGCGTCGGCTTGGGACTGCCGAATCAAATCAAAGAGAGAAGTCGTCACAGTTAGCCTCATCAACGGTACTCGCAATAGCACGTGACGAGTCTTCCTACTCAAAGCATCTGCTACCACGTTCGCCTTCCCCGGATGATAAAGGATTTCACAATCGTAATCCTTCACTACATCCAACCATCTCCTCTGTCGCATATTCAAATTCGGCTGGTCTAAAAAGTAACGGAGACTCTTATGATCGGTGTAAATCGTGCACTTCACACCGTACAAGTAGTGTCTCCACAACTTAAGTGCAAATACAACTGCGGCTAACTCCAAATCATGAGTCGGGTAATTTACCTCATGCGTCTTTAACTGACGTGACGCATAGGAAATTACCTTGCCACGCTGCATGAGAACACAGCCTAGCCCGTGATATGAAGCATCACAGTAGACCGTCAAGTCCTCCACCCCTTCAGGTAATGTCAACACCGACGCCTCACACAACTTTTGCCGCAGAGTTTCAAACGCTGATTGTTGTTCTTCTCCCCAAACGAAACTTACGTTCTTCTTGGTGAGTTTAGTCAATGGAACCGCCACTTTGGAGAAATCTTGGATGAACCGGCGGTAGTACCCCGCTAACCCAAGGAAGCTCCGTATCTCTGTTGGCGACTTAGGAGTTTCCCACTTCATAACCGCCTCGACTTTCGCGGGGTCCACTTTGATCCCTTCTCGGTTTACAAGATGTCCCAAAAACTGGACCTCTTGCAACCAGAAGTCGCACTTCGAAAACTTTGCATACAGCTGCTCCTTCCGTAGAATTTCCAACACTTCCCGCAAATGCTCAACATGATCCTCCTTCGTCTTGGAGTAGATCAGAATATCGTCGATGAACACGATAACTGACCTATCCAACAAAGGTCTACACACTCGGTTCATGAGATCCATGAATGCCGCGGGTGCGTTCGTCAACCCAAAAGGCATAACCACGAACTCATAGTGCCCGTATCTGGTCCTGAACGCTGTTTTGTGAACGTCCTCCTCCTTAACCTTTAACTGATGGTACCCCGATCGAAGATCTATCTTCGAGAACCAAGCGGCTCCCTGAAGTTGATCGAAAAGGTCATCGATCCTCGGCAGTGGGTATCGGTTCTTCACCGTAAGCTTGTTGAGCTCACGATAATCAATGCACATTCTCAACGTCCCATCCTTCTTCTTGACGAACAAGATCGGAGCTCCCCACGGTGAACTGCTTGGCCGAATAAAGCCCTTCTCTAACAGCTCCTCTAACTGGTTTGATAGCTCTTGCATTTCCGGAGGTGCCAAGCGATAAGGGGTTTTCGCTACGGGCGCCGCCCCCGGAACCAAGTCTATCCTGAACTCCACTTGTCTTTCTGGGGGAATCCCCGGCAAGTCTTCCGGAAAGACATCCGGAAACTCACTAACTACGGGTACATCCTCCACGGTCTTTTTCTTACTTTCTCCTTGGTCACTGATCAAGTACACCAGATAACTAGTACCTCCACGCAACACATAGCTCCGAGCTTTAGCCATTGAGCACACCTTCGGAAGACGTTTACTTGCATCCCCCAAGATAGTCAGTTCTCCCCCACTTGGGTTTCGAACCACTACCCGACAATTCTCACAATCCACATTAGCCCCATTCCTTCTAAGCCAATCCATTCCCGCCACTACCTGAATCTCCCTCATCGGAATAGGGATAAGGTCTATACTAAACTTGACACCCTCTACCTCTAATACATTTTTCTTATAAATAAACTTACATAAACGGAACTCCTCATCCGCTATTTCTACTTCTAACGGGCTTTCTAGTTTACTTTTTACATTCATAAAATCTTTACAAAAAGACAAGGAAACAAAAGACTTGCTAGCACCCGTATCGAACAAAACTAGAGCAGGCATCGAATTAACTAGAAAGATACCTGTCACCACGTCCGGCTCGGCCTTCGCCTCATTGGCAGTCAACTGGAAGACTCTAGCTCGAGTCCTTGGGCTTCCACCTTTTTACTCGGTCCACCCTCTATAGCCTTGACGGGTGCGGAACCAGAGATCTCAGTCGATACAGCCGCTGTGGGGCACTCGTTGGCAAAGTGGCCCGGTCTAAAGCATTTGAAGCACATTTTGGGCTCCACTTTACAGTCACGGCTGATATGTCCCGGTTTCCCGCACTTGTAGCAAGTTCCCGAGCCCATTCTGCACTCACCCAAGTGATTCTTTCCGCACCTTGAGCTACGAGGGTAATCTTTCTTAGCATCTCCTTTCTGAATCCCGGTTTTGAATTTCTTGACCACTTGCTGCTATGGCTGAACCCGCTCTGCCCTTTTCTTCTTACCCTGACGCTCGAGTTCCAACTCTCTTGTTCGAGCTTTTTCAAACATCTGCTGAAAACTGTTGCAGTGTGCCATTACCACAAACTCTCGGATATCCGACCTCAGAATGTTTCGGTACCGATACATCTTCATCCTTTCATTCTGAACATATTCGCGGCAAAACAACGCCCGCTCCAAGAACTTGTTAGTGATTTCAGTCACCGACTCCGTAGTCTGCTCCATCTCCAGAAACTCGGTAGTAAGTCTCTCCACCTCAATCTGGGGCACAAACTCTGCTCGGAACATTTCGAGGAACGCCTCCCAAGTAAGGGCCCCAATCTGTTCCTGAGTCCTGGAACTATTCACTACACCCCACCAGTCTTTCGCCGGCCCTCTCAGAAGATTAGCAGCATATCTCACCTTTACCTCAGCCGGGCAGAAACTAGTGAGAAAGGCTCCCTCTACCTCAGAGATCCACCTCGAGGCAACAATCGGATCCTTGTCTCCACCAAAATGAGGCGGCTGGCAAGCAGCAAAATCTTTGAACCCAACCGCCCGATTCTGGCCAGTACTCGAGCTTCCTGCTACACTCCCCCGACCAGCCATGGCGGAGTTGACTTGTTGAGTGACCACCTGGGTCAACTCCCTTTTCATCTGCTCAAAAAGGCCCGGAAGCAGGTCATGCAAGACCTCTCCGACCTCAGCAGCAATAATCCCCCTTAGATCAGGGATTTCATGCTCATCGCCATCATTCGGACGCTCTCCAGTTCCAGTTCTTCTTGTGGTCACCATACTGATGCAAGTACATAATTGTTTAGCTAACAATGGAAATAAGTGACCCTTCTAGAGAGTAACTCTCACTACCCTTCCTGGTAAGCCACAATCGCTTTCATGCTTCTATTTCCCAATCCCATGACTTCAGTCAGTCCGTAACGGTCCCTATAATTTAGTCAAACCTCAACAGTACAATGTAATTGCAATGATATGGGCCCTTATATCATTATAATTACACCCTACCCGTTCGGCTTTTCCTCATCATAAGAAAGGTTACTTTCTCGACTTGGTCATACACAAAACACATAATCATATGGTACCACTAGCACTCTTAGTAGTACCACCTATAACTACCGTACCATAAGCATCCCTAAGTCATTTTACATTTATACTTACCCTGACGTCTACACATTCATATCATAGTATACATACATTCGCATTCCCAAACAGGTATTACTCAAGCATACACAAAAGTGATATAAAAGTTTCATCACCCATCATAAGCATCATTAATTCAACTACATGTCTGTTACATTTTAACAACTAAACATAACAATATCATGATATTCATACGTAATTTGACATGGCATGCTTACTAACAACTCAATAGAATTTAGGGTGCTCACTCCCGTCTTGATGCTCCGGATCTCAGTTCAGTTCCACCACCTGTTCGTAAAACAATTTTCTCTTTTACTAGTTACTTTATTTTGAAAATACGAACTCCGGGTTTGAGTTCAAGTATCCACTACTTGTGGACACCTGAATCCCTCAAACCTAGGCTCTGATACCAATTGTAACGACCAGTTTCATTTTTCAACATTATTTAACCAAAAATAGTAACTAACATAGCGGAAGCACGTTAACCATAAAAAAAAGTAATATATTTTCCCAAAACGGGTCCAAAATTAACAACATTTAAAAGTGATATTATGTCACAATAAATCCAACTTGCAACCAAAACATTTTCTTATACTAGTTTAGCATCCATTAGTTTCAAATTTCTTAATTATGTCCTGAACTGAATCCTTCCGAGCATCAAGCAGGTGCCTTCCCTTTATCTTTGGACGAGGTACCTGCCACTGACCCACATAAACCACAACGGGTTAAGCATAACGCTTAGTGAGCACAAACCTAGGTTCTATGCATGCATGTAAATAATCATAATCATATAACTGGAAAACTGAACATGTATCATGAACATTACTCAAGGTGTATCCACCAAAAGCATCATACTGACACTGGTACCAGGCCTCATAATCACAACTTCCCTAGGGGTGAAACACCTCCGTAGGTACTATCATAACCTTACATGCCAGTTTACACATCAACATATAGACACATGATCACAACGCATAGCAATATCGAACGCAAGTTAATGTACTCACCTTAGTTCGCTTCACAGACAACACAATCAATCACCTCACACGCCTGAGTATTAAACACCTATACATTACATCATCGTATGGCACACATAAATAACATCTTAAGACTCATAACCGTAACTCTTAGTTTAAGGCTGATTTAGACCTTCTAATAGGGTAGGTAATTCAATTACGAACCCAACGGTCCTTTCGGAATCAAAATCGGAGTTAGGATGCAAAAGTTATGGCCAAAACAAGTTTCCAACTCAAAACAGGGGCTAGCGATCGCGAGCCTGATAGCTAGCGATCGCTAGCTATCCTTCCCAACTTTCTGTTCTAGCTCGCGATCACTTCACGATCGAGAGCCCCCTTTTGTTCATGGCTAGCGATCGCTAGGTGCTGAATTTTCAGCACGAACCCAAAATCGCCTTTTCTTATTTTTGGCATAACTTCCACATCCGAACCCCAATTCGTCCGATTCAAAAAGCCACGGTTTTGTCATTCCAGGCTCTACCATACTACTACAATGAAAATAGGACCAACCTAACACAAAATACTCAATTGGTGATCCAAAGATCACCAATTATCACAACATCCAACAAAACCCTAACTTTGATTCAATACTCGATATTTGACAACAACTAAAGGAAATTGATGATTACCTGAAGTTAGGAACTTAATTCTAACGATGAAGCAACGATTGATTGCACCACAAACACACGATTTCTTTGCAAACACCAAAACCCCTTTTGAAACCTCCAAACCCCTTTCCTTTCTCTCAAGAGTAACAAATGATCCAAAGAGAAGGGTTTGATCATCCAATCCCTTATATATATATATATGCACATAACACCCTCCACTTTCTACATTTACAAACAAGCCCCCTTACCTGAAATTACATAAATGACACCAAACCTTACTAACTTAACGGAAGAAAAGTTAAAACTTAACTGAATGGGAACGGGGTGTTACAGATAATGGAGAAGATGAGAATTATGGAGAGGAAGACGTGGATGATGAACAATTAGAGAGAGAAACCAGAGGAGAATGGTCAATCGATCAACAACCAGATCGATATTCGATTTCAAATCCAGATTCGATTCCAGATCCATGTCCAAATTCAGGTTCGTTTCCAAATTCAGATCCGTACTCATGTCCGATTCCAAATCTAGATCCGTATTCAAATTCGTATTCATATCCAAAATCAGAAACGACTCTCAATTCGAGTTCAGATCGAAATCCAATTCTAGGTTTGAAACCGAAGTTTGATTCAATTATGAGTCGAGATTGGGACTGGAATCCAAAATCACGACTAATATAGATCACTATCTGAATCTAAGTCCGGATATAGATTCAAAATTCGATCCAAAATTAGATCCATATGTTGATTCTGGAAAGGCTACGGCTGTCTATTTGCTGAATTCTTCTTCTTCACTGCAATCGAGTTTGCCATGGTGGATACCGTGGTCGTCGGAGTTTCTGATTACGTTTTGCGCTCGTCCATCGTTAGAGACATTTCAGTCCAGTAAGGAAAAGAGAGGAAGGTCAACCAAGTCCGTTTCAGAGACTTTAATCGGGCCTAAGCCCAAGAGAGTGAGATCAGATTGGCCTAATTCAACAATCGACTTGTATGGATTTATCAAATCCATTAAGTCTACAAGGTTGACGACGTTCAGAAGAGTTGGGTGGAATGAAGGTCGCTGGGAACTTCCGGCACCAGTACCACCGCTGCCATGGCCGCCGCCATTACCACTTCCACCACCGTGGCTGCCACCTTTGTCACCACAAAGGGGGGTTACTCGATCGAATAAAAGTATGAATTCAGATATTCATCTGAATGGAAATCCAAATCGGTATTTGTCCGATGTTGAGTTACGATATGGTTATAGATTAGATGAGGAATTCAATCATATCTGCCACATGTATAAGCAAAAAGAATTAGATGTTTTGTCCTTAGTGAGTGGGAAGAGACACTTGGAGGAAGTGGAGGACACCTGTCAATATTTTTTGGAGAAAGTTCACCAGTTGGATGCTGTTTTAAATCTTTTAGTGGGAACTGAATATTCGTCTTGGTTCTTGATGAAAGTGGTGAGAATTAATGAGCAGAAAATCAGGGAATATGGGATGACAGGAGAAACAAGTATCATTGGGATCCTTAGAGAAGAGAGTTATAGAGGTGTTGGAGTGTATTTGCAGGAAAGTTTACAAGGAATATTCATAATTAGATCTGCAAATGTTCAGATTCAAGTGGCAATGACAGAGGTAGGGATGAAATTGAAATCTATTATTGGGCTGTGTATTGTTGGGAACCATAGGCATAAACATGCGCAGCGGATAAAAAAACTGATTCCCAATCGAGGATCCAATCCTAACCATAACAGATACAATTAAAGTGGGTTTGATGGTTTACCTTTGTGAATAAACTTCCAGAATGCTTGTAGGGGATACACCGCTACTGACACGTCTCGAGGAACGGTTGCTAGACCACCACCAAAGATTACTCCGCAAACGAAAATTTCGGTTCTCGCTTCGAGGCTATGATAGCCAGCGGTGGAAGAGAGAAAAGAGAGAGATTGTTTTTGAGAATTATCAATTCAGTTATTATTCAATCAAACCTTATGCCTTTATTTATATTAACTAATAAGGCAGTGTTTGATGCCATATGGAATACCCTTATAATTATCAACCTGATAATTAAATATATATTCCATAATTATCTCTTTATTAATTAATTCAACTGATTAATTAATTTATAAATAATTCAACTAATTATTTATTTCTTTCTTTCTCCTTTTATAATTAATAAACGATTAATTATTTCTCTCAACCAAGTAATCCAAACATCCTCTTATTTAGTGTGCAGCGGTGTGACCTACTAGTGTCCTATAACATTGGATACGGTAACCTTGTTACTGTCTCGCACATAATCCTAACAGACTCCCACTTGTGCTAGACATGTAACTGTACTGTTACCATTAGCCTAAGGAGGTCCCTAGCCAGACACTTAGGTTAACCAGGTTATAAGATCTCTTACATCTAGAGATACAATTCACGCTTGAATTTGTACACAGGTTCATTCCTTTTGCACACGATATTTCTAAAGTGATTTTAAGACATGGAGTGGAGGATTCATTTCTTAAAATCAAGTATTTCTTGACTCTGATTTCGATTGCCTGCAGTAACGGATATTACTAAATAACCCCTGTTATTCTATCCGAGCGTGGCCACGCGTTTTCTGCCAATCTTAATCGTCAAGGGGCCCGGAAATATCTCTCTTTTGAAAGAGGTGCAAATCCCTTCTTGACTACTTGCATTTGGATCCACGGCTTCCGCTGCATCTAGTCACGTCCCGTATGGCTACCCAGTTACGATGCAGCGTTAGTACGCGCTAAGAGTACAGTGGTCCTCGTGTTCCCAAACCAAGTATCTCAGGTCTAAGGACAACCTATCAAGTCAGTGCCTATGACTAAGGCTCCATGAAGCAGACTTGATTACTGGTCACTTCCAATACCCAAACACTCTGATGAGTATCTACAAATACTTGGTCACATCACTTGTGCTTTTATTCTTTACTTTGAATAAATCATCAAGTATTTATAATAGCGTCAAACTCCCTATTGAAATTCCCATTTCAATAAGTGGCTACGGAAATTTAGATTTCATACAAGACTTTGTAGAATCATGGATACGTTAAATATGCAAAAAATAGTTAATTTAGAATAATCATGAAAACAAAACCTCCATTTATTTCCAACACACTGTGAAATAAAAAACTTTACATGATTACATTGTTTATAAATTAGACTATAGTAATAATTAATAAACTAAGTACTAGCTACTGGCTTCCAGGTACTGCATCCCAATGGAATTCGCATGTGCCTCATGCTTTGCCCTTGCTAGTGGCTTTGTCAGCGGATCTGCGACATTGTCTTCTGTTGGAATCTTGCATATTCTCACATCTCCTCTTCCAATGATCTCTCGGATGAGGTGATAATTTCTGAGCACATGTCTCGACTTGTGATGCTCTCTAGGTTCCTTTGCTTGCGCCACGGCTCCTGAGTTATCACAGAATATATCGATCGGTCTCGAGATACTGGCAACCACTCTGAGATCCGATAGAAAATTCCTCAGCCAGACAGCTTCCTTTGCCGCATCAGATGCTGCAATGTACTCTGCCTCTGTAGTTGAGTCTGCAATCGTGTCCTGCTTCGAGCTCTTCCATGAGATCGCACCTCCGTTTAGGGTAAAGACATACCCTGACTGTGACCTGAAGTCATCTCTGTCGGTCTGGAAACTAGCGTCAGAGTATCCTGTGACACTAATTTCATCCTCAGAACCTCCAAAGACCAAGAACATTTCTTTCGTTCTTCTCAGATATTTGAGAATGTTCTTGACAGCCACCCAATGGGGCTCACCCGAATTCTGTTGGTATCTGCTCGTAACACTTACTGAGTAAGCAACATCGGGCCTAGTACATAGCATGGCATACATAATCGATCCAATTGCAGAAGCATATGGGACCGATTTCATCTTGTCCTGATCTTCACTAGAAACAGGACACTGTGTTTTACTTAACACTATGCCATGTTGCATTGGAATGAATCCTTTCTTGGATTCATCCATCCTGAATCTCTTCAGTACTTTGTCAATGTATGTACTCTGACTAAGTCCGATAAGCCGCTTAGATCTGTTTCTGTAGATCTTTATACCTAGTATATAAGCGGCTTCTCCAAGGTCTTTCATCTGGAAACATTTACTTAACCATTCCTTAACACTCTGTAAAGTTGGTACATCGTTTCCTATGAGTAGTATGTCATCTACATACAAGACCAGGAAGGTTACTATGCTCCCACTGAACTTAGTGTAAACACATGGCTCGAACTCACTTTTAGCGAAGCCAAACTCTTTGATTCGCTCATCAAAGTGTAAGTTCCGGCTTCGAGATGCTTGCTTCAATCCATAAATAGATTTTAGCAGCTTACACACCTTATTAGGATTCTTAGGATCTTCAAACCCCTCTGGTTGTTCCATATAGACGTCTTCTGTTAACTTTCCATTTAGAAAGGCTGTCTTGACGTCCATTTGCCAAATCTCGTAATTAAAGTACGCTGAGATGGCCATAAGAATCCTAATTGACTTCAACATTGCCACTGGTGAAAAGGTTTCATCATAGTCAATGCCATGAGTTTGCGTGAATCCTTTTGCAACCTGTCTGGCTTTGAAGGTGTGTACGTTCCCATCCATGTCGGTTTTCTTCTTGAAAACCCATTTGCGTCCAACAGCCTTACAGTGTTGTGGCAAATCAGTCAACTCCCAGACTTGGTTGTCGTACATGGATTGCATCTCGGCCTTCATGGCTTCCTGCCATTGTTCAGACTCACTGCCTGACACAGCTTCTCCATAGGATGTTGGTTCATTTAAGTCTCCACTATCTTGAGAGACTAGGAACCCAAGATACCTATCTGGTTCTTGTCTAACCCTGCTGGATCTGCGAAGGTCCTGTGTTTGCACTTCCTCAATCGGCTCTGATTGAGGTTCAACATTGTTATGTTGAATTTCTGGCTCAACAACTGGTGTAGTGCTTTCTTCGTCTACTATCTGTAGATCTACATCCTTTCTGGTGTTCTCTAAACTGAGAAACTTTTCTTCCAGAAATTTTCCATTTCGAGCAACAAACACTTTGTTCTCTTCAGGGTTGTAGAAATAATATCCCACGGTGGTCTTGGGATATCCAACGAAGAAACACTTGTCGGATTTGGGTTTGAGTTTTTCTGAGGTAGGTCGTTTGACGTAAACCTCGCAACCCCAAATTTTCAGAAAAGATATGTTGGGTTTCTTACCCTTCCATAACTCGTATGGAGTCTTTTCTACCGACTTTGTTGGCGCTCTGTTCAGTATGTGTGCTGCTGTTTCGAGCGCGTGTCCCCAGAATGATATTGGCAGCGTAGAATGACACATCATCGTTCGTACCATGTCAAGCAAAGTACGATTTCTCCTTTCTGATACACCGTTCATCTGAGGTGTATACGGAGGTGTAAGTTGAGATACAATCCCACACTCCATCAGATGATTGTCAAACTCATCACTGAGATATTCGCCACCACGATCTGACCGTAAGAACTTGATCCTCTTGTCAAGTAGATTCTGTACTTCATTCTGATATTCCTTGAATTTCTCAAAGGTTTCAGATTTATGTCTCATTAAGTAGACATAACCATACCTACTGAAGTCGTCAGTGAAGGTAATGAAGTACCGGTATCCTCCTCTTGCTACATGACTAAAAGGTCCACATACATCTGTGTGGATTATTTCAAGCAAGTCAGTAGCCCTTTCATTCTCACTGTTGAAAGGTTGCTTTGTCATTTTGCCAGATAAACAAGATTCGCAATTATCAAAAGGTTTATAGTCGAAATTGCCAAGAAAACCTCCTTTTAGGAGTAGTTCAACGCGTTTCTTGTTTATATGGCCTAAACGACAATGCCAGAGGTAAGTCTGATCCTCAATATCCTTGGATCGCTTACTTATATGATAGATTTCACTATTGTTGTCTTTAAGATTTACAGTGTATAGACCATCTACGGGTGTAGCTTTAAAATAGAAAATATTATCTTTAAAGACTGAAATCATTTTATAAGAATATTTATAATAAAAGCCTTGGTCTACCATCAAATCAAAAGACAATACATTCTTAATCATATTTGGAATATAATAACAATTATCCAGTTCCAAAACTAGACCCGAGGGTAAACTAAGACTATAAGATCCCACGGCTTCAGCAATCAACGGAGTGCCTTCGCCAACTCGTAGGTTCGAACGGTCCTTCCTCAGAGTCTTTCTTCTAGTGAATCCCTGTAAATGATTACAAATGTGGTTACCACTGTCTGTATCAATTACCCATGATTCATAAGAAGTGATTAAGCAATCTATCATAAAGATACCTGGAGTATCGGGTAAACCGATATCCATCTGGTCGATGTTCATCGAGTGCTCGCAAATATCCTCACTGCCGCACTCTGGGCAACTCAGATCTCCCAGCTCATCAATTATATCAGTGTCCATGAGATTCGCAGGTTCGGGTACTGGCTCTAGACTGGCCAGGATATCTTCATGAACTTTATCCACGTCGTTCTTTGGTTCCTTCATGTAGGCACTAGCTGTGTCCTGAACTTCCTTTGTGAGGGAGAACCACATGAGGTACACTAACTCTTCCTGAGTCATCTTGTACCCCAGACGTGATAAACATTTAAAAAGCCTTCTCATTTCAATAAGATGGTTTTTAACTGACTGACCCTTCTGTAGCTTCAGGGAGAGAATCTCTTGCATGATCAAAAGCTTGCCCGTGTGCTTGTAGAAACCTAACTGGTTTTCTACATTCCTTACGACCTCGTGACAGAATTTCACTCTTAAGTCTCCCGTGAACTCGGGTGACATAGAGAAAACTAGAATCGACATTACATCCGACTCATCTGCCATGAATCTGAAATATTCAGCAAATTCCTCTTCTGGGGCATTGCTTTTGGGTCGTGACATGGGCTTATTGATCACATAAAGCTTACCCTGGGAACTCAAAACATTCTGTAAGTGCAACTTCCAAACTGGAAAGTTCTGGCCCGTAAGCTTCCACTTGCCCGTAATAAGGCGAAGTGATTCCTCAGGTGAATAAAACGGAATGCTAATTGGAGACATCTACAGAAGAATATAAATTCCAATTTAGTTTATAATTATATAATTCTAATAAATTATTACCCTTAAAATAAATTTATTAGACTAGAATCCATATTTCACATGTGTCGGGAAGCATGTGATCATGTCAAACCGACTCATGCGATCTATGGTAGGTAACACTATACCAATCGTATTCCTATCTGAAAATACGACTTCTAGATCGTCGGGACATCGGATATTAATAATCCGTGCATATTTAGTCCCTCTAGTGCATTTTGGCCTGGTACCACCCAGTGAATAAATAATTACCAAAATAGATTGCACCACCCGGGACCTGGACAAACTCTGGCCGGTACCACCCGGAGATAATTCGCAGAGTTTTATCACCTTCCAGTTTCGGTTTGAACACGGGCGTTCATAGTGTGTGCACTTACAACGCCCTATGTACCTTACACCGGAAGTGCCCCTAAAGTGGGTTGCACTTACTAATCTATGATTTTAACAAGGGTCTAAATTGCCAGTTTTCCTTTTTCAAAACTTTGAAAAACTGGATCCAAACACTAACTGTATTTGTATCCTTTTATCTTTTAAAACAATCCGTTCAAAAGGGCAATTTATATTTAATAACAATTACGTAAATTAAACAACCACGCAATTTAAATATAAAAAGCACAGTCATAGCCTAAACCCTTAAGCTAATGTTGCTTTGTGAGCCAACACAAAACAACAGTCTCAACCCTAAGTGACAAAAGTCTTCGTCTTCTGGCACTCCCACTGGCTCCGAGATCCATGGTCGTCATCTTGTCTCCGTCTTGATAATTAGAACTAACTATTACAAATGGGCTTTTAATGGCACGCAGGCCTCCCAACTATTCTAATAATTTAAAATTACAAGTAGGGTTGTAAATGGCACGCAGGCCTCCCAACTATTCTAAAACATATAAAATAAATAAAAACACAACCACGGGTCTAAAAGGGTTCAGCTATGACTCAATACAATTAAACGAATTAAAATACAACTGGATTTTAATCGGATAATTATAAAATTAGAAATTAATTTAAAACAAATTAATTAAACTTAATCTTGAATCGTTTTAAACTTATCTGATAAAAACGATCCTTTTATCTCAAAAAAATATCCGGAAACGAATCCTTATCTGGATCCGTCAATGATAAACGATTGGGACGAACAACGATTTCGATTACCACCGATCCGTCAAAACGTGACCGTCGATCGGCGGTTTTTCAACGCCAGCGACGATGATGACGTAATTGCCACCACCGCCGCCCGTTCCTCCCGCAATCGCCGCCGGCAGCGGCGACTTCGATAGCCACCACCGCCGCAGCAACCACCGCTGTCACCAAAAACAACCGGCGACGGCAGCAGCTAAAGAGCCACCACCGCCGCCCACCGTAACAACAATCGTCGGCGACAGCAGCGGCTGGAAAGCCACCACCGCCGCCGCAATCGATACCATCGCCACCATAGTCCACCGGCGACAGCAGTGGACCTGACCACCACTGCCGCCGCGATCACGCGACGGAAAACATCTAACGCCGCTACCACCGTAACTGGTGGTGCGGCTGGTTGAGGTCCGATAGGCAAGCGGTGATCACCGCCGCCATCCATTCCCTCCGATTGATCGCCACCGCCTAGGTGGTCGATCATGGTTACCCATCGCCGATCGGCGGTTTGGGTTTGATCGACACCACCGCCACCACAATCGGTGGTGCGGTGGTGGTTTTCCTTCGCGATCGACGATGGCCGACGCCACAACCACCAAGCGGGTGGTGTGGCCGGCGCATACCATGACAGCCGGTACCGCAGCCACCAATCGGGTGGTGCGGCCGGTAGAGAATCGACGGCGATCGGCCTGGAGGTCCGGCCGGCTAACTGCCGCCGTTCCGCCGCCGATCGTCGTTTCGTTAGGTTTACAAAAATCAGATTTTTAACAAATTAACGATTTTATAAAACCTAATTAACTAACAAACAGCTTAAACCTGATCTGTTAGGTTTAGGAAGTGGCTCTGATACCACTGTTGGGAACCATAGGCATAAACATGCGCAGCGGATAACAAAACTGATTCCCAATCGAGGATCCAATCCTAACCATAACAGATACAATTAAAGTGGGTTTGATGGTTTACCTTTGTGAATAAACTTCCAGAATGCTTGTAGGGGATACACCGCTATTGACACGTCTCGAGGAACGGTTGCTAGACCACCACCAAAGATTACTCCGCAAACGAAAATTTCGGTTCTCGCTTCGAGGCTATGATAGCCGGTGGTGGAAGAGAGAAAAGAGAGAGATTGTTTTTGAGAATTATCAATTCAGTTATTATTCAATCAAACCTTATGCCTTTATTTATATTAACTAATAAGGCAGTGTTTGATGCCATATGGAATACCCTTATAATTATCAACCTGATAATTAAATATATATTCCATAATTATCTCTTTATTAATTAATTCAACTGATTAATTAATTTATAAATAATTCAACTAATTATTTATTTCTTTCTTTCTCCTTTTATAATTAATAAACGATTAATTATTTCTCTCAACCAAGTAATCCAAACATCCTCTTATTTAGTGTGCAGCGGTGTGACCTACTAGTGTCCTATAACATTGGATACGGTAACCTTGTTACTGTCTCGCACATAATCCTAACATGTATAACTAAGAAATTGGCAGAAAACAGAAAAGGAGAAAAGAAGGAATCCTTATGCAGAAAATGTCCATATTGTGCTTGGTTTTATGAACAAGCAGGGGGATTATGTGGAGGTTGTCCAAGGTGAACAAGTGTCCCTATTGTCCATAGTGGGTTTCTCTACTTCAGAAATAATGAAGTTGGAAGGTGTAAAGGGACAAAAGATATTGGTGCTAGTTGATAGTGGGAAAAACAAAAGGTCCATTGGGAGAATAAATGATGCAAAACCACTGGAAAGTGGACTGGAAGGCAGATTCTTTGGTCAAATGTTGATTTTCATAGTTGGGTTAAAGGGGAATTCAAAAGTTGGGAACCATTGGAAGTTATTAGAGATTATTTGGGTGCTACAGATTGAAATCAATAAGGAGTTGAGGATATGGAGAAGCATGGATCTATGGAGTGGCAAGAATGCAGCAGCAGGGGTAAGCGGACCATACTTGCCGAGTTCAATAGAGATGGTCTTGTGGCGGTCAATTACATTAGCAAAAGCCAGAAGGGTATCCGACAGCAAATTACGTAAACGCCAAGTCCGATGGCATTGGGGAAAAGCGTTGACAAGGAAACGCTGGATGGAAAATGCTCATCAGGATCCTCCGCCAACACCGCTGCCACCACCACGATTAGAGGCTTTCGACATCAAGAGTTTGATTCAGATGTTTTATTTTTTTTCCACCTTGAGGACAAGGTGAAAGTTCAGGGGCGGGTATTGTTATACCCTGAGTTTAGAGGTCAATTAGTCATAGTCGGTTAAGTCAATTAGTCAAAGTCAGTGGATTAGAAGTAGTATAAATAAGGTAGCTGGTTAGGAGTCTATTCATCTTGTATTGTGTTTGTTTTGGGCGGGAAACCGTTTTTGGGAGAGAACAAGCCTCTCGAAAGCTTGTGACTATCAATTTCAGTTCGTAATCAATACAATCTGCCTTTGATTCTATTCGGTTCACATCAAAAACAATAATAATAACGATGAGATGCATTTTTTATATATCCAACCTTTTTCATGTAAAATCCAGGCATTGGGTATATAAAATAAAAGTTGTTATTCATATAAAGGGAAATAATAGGAAGATGATGGATGAAAAATCCAAACATTGGAATTGGAAACATAAATTAAAAGTTGTTGTTATTCATATAAAGGGAACTAATAGGAAGATGATGGATGTAAAATCAATATTAAAAAACTAATTAAAACATGGTGAAAAAGATAGTTAACAAGTGTCCAGGTATAGACTAAATGGCTTTACAGAATAGTAATTACATACACACTAATGTATACATCTTTATGCACGTTGTACAACAACTTATAGAACAATTCTTTTTTTAGATAAGGTTCACCTGGGTTTGTCTAGACTACATCCTTGGTAATTTTTACCGAGAGCTAAAACATGCTCCCCTGGGATTAATACTCAGTGGCCCTTGGTTGCTCACCCCTGTATTCGAACAGACTAAATTCATATGGAATTGAAACTACAATGTATTACATATAGCATTCAAAATCAACTAAACAGCTCTTCAGATTAGTCAATGAGCAGATCATAATGTGCAAAAACATAAATAGTAAGATCAGCAGCTACAATTAAATTCATCGACTAATTCTTACCAGCAATTGCCTATCTATCTCATTATCTGAATCCGTCATGTTCCTTCCACAAATCAACACACATAAGAAACGAACACAGAAATTATACCTGAAATTACAAATCGATTCATGTTCAACAATCAGTAATCGATTTTTAACCTAGAAATCAGATTGATATTCAACAATCAGAAATCAATTTCTTAACCTAGAAATCGATTAATACCACTGGTTACACCACTAGGTTTCAGAAATCCATTGAAATCGATTATCGCTAATGGATGGAATAGCTTCAATCGATTATAGTACACAAATCGGTTTCAAAATCGATTGAAATCGATTATGGTCAATCGATTGATACCACTCGTTGAAGTTGAAGAGAGTACCTTCAATCGATAGGGCTGGAACAGGGTGGAGCTAGCTATGATGCGGCTGGAACAGAAGACGTCGGCGGCGGTGGCTTCCGGCGACGTGTGGCCGCCGGCGACGTGCGGTTGCGGTGGCTTCTTGCGGTGAATCCCCGACTTGTGACGTGCGGCTGCGATGTGCTTCTTGCGGTGGGTCTTGGCTAATTAGGTTTTAATTGCATATGAAATTTATTTTATTTTTTAACTTTTTTTTTTAACATTTTACTACTTTTAACTTTCCATAGGTAAAAGCCTTAAAAATACAATTACCTACGCTTACACAATTCCGTCCCTTAAGGCCTCCATCACTAAAAGTCCAATCTGTTGTAGTGCATGTTTTATAACAAACATTTGATAAACCTGAAACTGAGGTGGCATCCTTTTCAAGATTTCTTGGAACCACAAAAGAACATCATGATTCAAATCTAAAAAGAAAAGGGTTTTCTACGGAAAAGAAGTGAGCTAATGTGGCCATAAAATTGCAGAATCTATAACTTGTAATGAAAGATTTGGGAAAGAAAGAGGTTGCAGGGAAGAAAGAAACCAAAATGAAACAAACTTTTTGCACAAGTATTTTGGATTGTATACAGGAAGAAAAGAAGGGAAGACAGGTTTAAATACCCAAAATTTCATGTTTTGGAAACTCAAAAATTAAGTGTCAAATTACCCCCTACACAGACTTATAAAATAATAAAAAAAATCTTTGAAACTATTGTTTATAACAATGAGATATATAATGAATATTTTTTGTCATAAATCATAATATATCGATTTATCCCAACATAATATTCCCATAAAATATTTATATTCACCATGCAAGTAGAGTAGTGCTTCCTAATTTTGTACAATTGTAGGACATTTTAGTAATTTACTGGCAATTATTGTAATGTGTTGTTTAACTTTGACTAAAACACTTCTTCAAGCCCCCTTTCCCAACCAACGATCGGTCGAAAAGTAACAATAATCTCCAGTATTGTGATCACTTAGACTATATGCAAGTCTAATTGAGTTGTTAATATTTTCGTGTTAGAGCTTTTTTCTCTTTGCTTGAGGTTGTTTTTCTTCATAACTTATATCTTGAAAAAAAGCTTTTATATCAGTTCTAATTCAATTCTTTTGCATACTTTTATTTCAATTTAAATTAAAAAACAAAATTGAAATAACTATAAATTATTAATTGTTGTAAGTTATCGTTTCGAAACTGAAAAAACTATATATTATTGATAGTAGCAGGTTTTTTTCCTAATTTTATTTATTTGTGTATTTTAGTTATATATATATAAATATATATATATATATACACATACGAACAAAAGTTTGGTTGTGAACTCATGTTGAATGTGACATGTGTTATTCTTTCATACATCCTCACGTTCACAATGAACTCACCCTACATATGTTGCTATCTATTTTTTTTACATATTGGTAGTTGATTCTCATAACTTATAATTTTGATTGTAATTTTAATTATATGTATTGATTCTATTAATTGTTTTTAACTGTATGTATTTATTTAATTAATGATATTAAATTTAATAAATGTTTATTAATTTATTAATAAGAGAGTTAGTAATTATATATTAATTTTATTTAGTAGTACTAAATGTAATAAATATTTCACTTATTAAAGAATTGAATAATAATAATATTTTTAAGTTTATATATTGGTTCAAAGTTTTTAATTTAATTGAAATTTAAACATTAATCTTATTGGAAAAATAATACATGTAATATATATATATATATACATGTATATATATATTTGTTGGTCCAAATAATCAAACAATAAGAGGATTTGATAGAGAAATCAAGAAGATGAGAAGAAAAGTTCTTGTTTTATTTAGAGAGCTCTCAACATACAAGAACACACACAAACACCTACTAGATGACTCTCATTGAAAATGATTCTTCTCACCTTTCTCTCAACCCTAAACCCCTTTATATATAGGGCCTAAATACAAAAGCCCAAGCCCAAGCCCAATAGCTAAACTAACTAGTTAAACACTAATTAAACCTTCTCAAAGCTTACTTTATAAAACTTTCTCTGATTAGGACAATTTGGTCCTAATAATCTCCCCCTAAAGTTTTATAAAGGAAGCATCTCTGATCTTCTCCCCCTTGCTTTCTTCAGAAAACTTTAGTGGCGTTCGGCTACATTTTGATCTCCAAGCTCGCCCTCGATTGTAGCTCTTCATCTTCAGTTTCAACTGAAAGACCAGATCCGATTTGCAATAACCGCGACTGATTGCACAAACTACAGCTCAACCTGTAAATAACTCGACACGTCTGATAACCGCAGAATACAACAGCTTGAGCCAGAGCATGTTGATTCATCCAATTATGTTGATCTCCAGCCAAGAGAAACAAAGGGATAGATGCATGTGTGAGTTACCGTGCAGATCAGCAAGAAAAGTAAAGGTTCTGTCTTTGACCCCTTGTTGAATAGGAATTCAGCATAAGAGCTTTAAATCAGATAAGCTCACAACTGGGAACACTGAAGCTTGGATCACCGAAACACCGTATGGAATGAGAAACTGGGAGTAGATGCTAAACAAGATGCTCTGCTTTGATCTCTCTACTGCTCAGAAAATAGTCGATTTCCTAAAATCTTCCAAAATGTCAAGTAATCAAATCCAGATCTAGTCTTCTTAGTCAGATGGATGACGACCGTCACTCAAAATTCTAGATCGCAACCGAGCCTCCACAACGGTAAAACTCAACTCTCACGCCTAAGAGGAATAATTCACCGAAGGTGGCATCCAAAGGAAAAACTCAACTCTCACGCCTAAGAGGAATAATTCCATCTAATAAAACTCTAGAATAATGGTTGCAGAGCGTCAGCCTTCTGAGTAATCTAACCAAATGCAGAATCCGATCACTGTCGTTCTGAAATCGTTACAAATCTGACATGTCTTCAAAAAAATCTGGAGCAGTTGGGGAAATGAGAGAAATTCAATTTTCACGATTGAAAACTGAATTTGGGCTAAAATCTGGGTTGATGAGATCTTTACGAACCAATTGGGAAAGAAAGGTGGCTAATTAAGCGCAAGGATTTTGAAGCGTAACTGTGTTTGAATTTGGGTGGGTCTAGAGCGCAGCGGAAAGTGATCAATCATTTGGGCCAAATTAGCATCAAAGCCCATTAAGAAATTGTGGCCCAAAAAGAATAAAACTCGAAAGCTCGATTGATCGTATAATCTTGAAGAACATGAAAGCGCATCTGAAGATAATTCCCGAACTGAAATTGAGCAATTTAGCATACTCGGGAAGAAATTCCGTCAAATAGTCCCAAACCCCGAAACCTGTAAGTCCCAAATCAGAAAAAAATAAAATTTTCTTAAAAAAGATGTGATAATCTTAAACTTCAGGGGCTGAATTTTAAAAATCCAGAACTTTGAACTCTAGGGGTTAATCTTATAAATATTCAGAACTTAAACTTGAGGGACCAAATTCGACAGAACTTGAAACATGAAGTGCAGGGACTGGCAGTGTCAGAGTGTCAAACTTAAAAATTCAAATTGTCACACCATTAAAACTGCAGGGACCAAACATGTAAAAAGCATCAAACCTTGAAATTAAATCCGCCGAGTGTAGCACGTGATTGGGAAACAAATACATATTCCAAAATGAATCACTCCATAAGCATGTGATTCGGACTTTCTAATCACGTGACACGGGATTTTTTTTAAATCGCCTGCAACATGGACTTTCCAAATCCACATTTCCAATTTTTACTTCTCCGACTCGACTCGGGAAATTAATTCAGCAGCTTTTAAAGTCAGACTCCATTTTTTTTATGCTTCTAGATCCAATGATTAAATTCCAAACTACAAACCAAAATTAATTCCAATTTCAAATTAGATATTTTCCAGCAACAAATTCTAATGTGAACTTTTTGGAGTCGGGAAACTTGAAAAATCAAAGGTTCCACTTAAGAACGAGTCGGGAAACTCGAATACCCGAATCGGGTTATTCATGTTTCCCGAGTCGGGATATGAAAGATCAAAGGTTCCCCTTAAGAACGAGTCGGGAAACCTCGAATACCCGAGTCGGGTTATTCATGTTTCCCGAGTCGGAATATAATCACAACCCAAACATCAATCTTCATCATCTCCATCAAGATCCAAACCCCAAAAATCCAAATTCAAACTTTCTTCAAGAACAAAGCTTCAAAACCCAAAAAAAATCCTCTTTGAATGATTCCATAGGAACAAACAAATCTAATTATTTGTTTGGCTCTGATACCATTTGTTGGTCCCAAATAATCAAACAATAAGAGGATTTGATAGAGAAATCAAGAAGATGAGAAGAAAAGTTCTTGTTTTATTTAGAGAGCTCTCAACATATATACAAGAACACACACAAACACCTACTAGATGACTCTCATTGAAAATGATTCTTCTCACCTTTCTCTCAACCGTAAACCCCTTTATATATGGGGCCTAAATACAAAAGCCCAAGCCCAAGCCCAATAGCTAAACTAACTAGTTAAAAACTAATTAAACCTTCTCAAAGCTTACTTTATAAAACTGTCTCTGATTAGGACAATTTGGTCCTAACAATATTATAGTTAAAATTGATTAAAACTTATATGGTTGGTAATCTAGAAATCTACTTTTTAATAAGATATCAAGTAATAATAGTATTTTAATTTTATATAGTGGTTCAAACTTTATATGTTAATTGAAATTTAGATATTTTATTTTATTAGGAATAATACATATCAACATGTATGTTATAGTAAAAAAAAAATAAAACTCATATAGTTTGTCATTTTAAAATATATTCTTTTTCAAACGATATATAAAAAAAATGTTATTTAAATAATATGGCTAACACTAATTGTAAGAAAATACTAATGTGATTAATCATCATTTTAAATTGTTTATTGAATTTGTAATATTTTTAATGTAAAAAATACATACATTTTAATGTATTCAATGCATGTCATGTAAATAGAAATATACCTATTGATCGTAATTTCACATATATATATATATATACACGTATAATTACTTATAAATATTCATTTGAATCAAAATATTAGAATGATGTAAAATAAAAACATTAAAAAAATTAGGTATAAACCAAGAAGATGAGTAGTTTAATTAATTAAATATTTTGTTAATAACAACATCAAAAAGGAAAAAATTTGATGTCAAGGAAAAAAATGGGATTGAGATGTTTTGAAAATATCATCTTATTGATGGTGTTTTTATTAGGAAAAACAAAAGCAAAATCAGAGACTACAAAAATATAAGAGAATGAGAAAAAAATTCCAACAAAACAAAGAGTAAATAAACCACGTGGTAACACTTTGGAGTTTGATTGTTGTTAATTTTTTTTTTCTAGAAAACTACATCAATATAAGCAAAAAAAAGTTTAGAAAAAGATTTATGTAAAACACTCATACAACATATATATTATGTAGAAAACATGAAAGAGAAAAACAAAAGTAAAAGTTGTAAAGAAATTTCAAACAAAAACTCAAAACTTATTAACAATCATTTTATAAAACACACAAATTAAAAACATTATTTAAATTTTGATGAAAGAAAAATGTTATAGTACTAATATAAATATCAATTAGGAAGTATCAAGGAGAAAAATAAAGATAAAAATTGAAATAAGTTTAAAAAATAGGAAAAATCAAAAACTTTTATAATAATGAAACGGAATATACGCAAAAATGTATATAAAGTTATATGGAAATTTTTTATATACATATAAACAATATATAACTCAAGAAAATCATAAAATAAATCATAAAAAAATGTTAACCTACCTGAAAAATTTTACGAAAGATGAGCTACAATGTTGATGGGAGATGAATTTTGTAGAATAGAAACAACATCAAACATAGCAACCCAATAGTTGCTCATCACATTTTAGTGAATCATTAGGTTGTAGTTTATATATGATTATGTTATGTTGTAGGTTTTCTTTTAATTAATAAATAAGAAAGTGAAGGGGGTCCTTAAGAAGTTACATAGTTTAGAAGTTAAGACTAGTTAAATTGCAAGTTAAGGCTAATCAAAGCATAAATAAAATTACCAAATAGTCCTTCTTATATTTAAACATATAATTTTCATATAAGGGTAGTATAGTCTTTAACTTATTTAATATTTAAAAAAATCAAAACAATGAGCAAATTCCTATTAGCTAATACTCAATAGATAGGATGTCCACATCATCCTTCAACATCACATAACATTTTTTATGATTTCCGTGAGTTATATGTTGTTTATTTGTGTCAATCAATATCATCGTTTTTCTGTTTTCATATAAAAATTCTATATTATTTTTATACGTTTTTGTTTATATTTCTTATTGTTATTATAAAAGTTATTGGTTTTTTTTTCCAAAACTTATTCTAATTGTTATATTTGTTTTTTGGTCTTCATACTCCTTAATTGATATTTATGTTAATAACTTTATTCTTCTAATAAAATTCAAATAATGTTTTTCATTTGTGTGTATTATACATCATTGTTAATAAGTTTTAAAGTTTTTATTTGTAATTTATTTACATCTGTTTTTTATTGATGGTTTCTACTTGATATTTATGTTGTATGAGTGTTTTAGTGAGCCTCTTTCTCAAAAAAATTTTGCTTATGTTGTTTTGTTTTATATAAAAGATTTTGTTAACAACAATCAAACTCCTATGTGGTTTTTTATGATTTGTTTTTTTTAAATTCTTTCTCATTCTTTTATATTTTCATAGTCTCTCAATTTATTTATTTTATTTATAAAAAAAAACATCAACAATGAGACGACATTTACTAAACATCTTGTGGGTGCCAAATCAATCAAATCAAGAACACTTAGATTTTATGTGATATATATGCTAAGTACAAGATCTAAATGAGATTGCATTCCATTCAATGATGAGAGATTCAAGAAGTACAAATGAAGTGATAACCACCTATTTATACTAAGAATTAAAGGGCTAGGCTTTTAAAAATGAATGGGCCTAAACACTTGGGCCTTAAACACAAATTACAATAAGAGCTACTAAGTTTAGGGAAATTACAAATTGACACAACTAACAAATATTTCTAACAATTTCCCCCTTTGTGTCAATTTCGTCGCTTCTGATGACTTGATGATTTCCTCTTTGATCCTTCAGTCTCCTTGGGGTTCTTTGATGAGCTTTCTCTTCTTCGTGATGATGACGGCAGCGGTCTCTCTTGACACTTCTCAGTCGATCTCCTCAAGGTATCTGACATACCTCATTTCTCTATCTCTCATGACTGGCTTCCGTGGTTCCACATACTTTCAATGATTAGGTGGTACACCCTTGTCCTTCTCAAAGATCACCTACGGAGGTGAGACTGGCGGTTGAACCATTGACCATGAATCGGTCGCTGGAGGCCATGAGTAACAGGGTTGATCGGAGCTCTGACTCTGGAAGACATGCTCGGAGCTCTGGATGTGGAGACGGCGTGCGAGAACAAAATACAGTTAGAACTGGAGACGGAGTACGAGAAATTGGTACCCTTGGCTGAGAACCTCTATATGTTGGAGACGGTGTAAGAGGAAGAGCAGACCGATGTGATGAAAGCATGTCACATGTAGGAGAAGATGAAAGATGTGGAGACATAGGGGGTGAAGTCTCAGAACTGTACATCTCCAGACCCGGAAGTGACTGATGTGGAGGCGACTGAAGTGGTACCAGAAGTGGTACCAGAAGAGGAGAGTCGGAACTGTAGCTCTCCATGCATGACTCATAATCATCTGAAGGAACATCATCTGAAGCGGGTACACGGACAGGGTGACGGCACCGGTCCCCATATGAGTACCGGAAGGAGCGACGCCGGAGGATGTGCCTGTCAGAACTAAGGAGCCAAGCCGAGCCCTCTTGTAGATTTCCCCCTCACGGCGATCGGGGTCACCTCGGTCGTCGTGTCTGTGCTTTGGTGGCTCGGCTGACGCATGGCAAGTAGTCTCAAGAGATCGGATTTGTGATCGCATATCTGATATTGGAACCCTTGACCACTTTCAAATCACCTCGTACCTTCGTCGTCAAAAAGTCACGCTTCCCTTCGAGCCGCTGGATGGATGAGACTACCTCTTGAGAAAAGGAGATAGCCAGCTCGGGATGGTTCACGGGAAGTGATGTGTAAGCAGACCGCCGTAGATAACCCAGTAGATTGGTTTCATCCTCGTGGAGATTCCCACGGGAGATCGGGTTCGCCAAAAGAAAATCCTTCAACTCATTAAACAAGTAGTCGGGTGCAGTCGGTCTTTTAGGTGGTCATGTTGGGGGAGGTGGTGAAATACAAGATCCTCATGGACAGCCTTTAGGGCGCCATCCATCATTCCCTGACAACGGATGCCGGGTAAGTAACACCGGGCTCACATAGAGTACCCGTTTGCACAACCGCTGAATCAACGGTGTGGCCTACTTTCACAGTTGGCGTGATGATAGCCGTGGTAGGTCTTCCCTCCGGTCCTCGTGAAATGCCCTTCGTGGACACCACTCTCGGGGTTCCGGTCACGTCACTTAGAATCGCGACAGGTGGAGCTGAGACTGCGTCACACAGACTGGCAGTATGTGTACCTAGATGTGTATCGGGCACTAGACTCTGGTGCACATGAAGTGAAGGTGGGGATCGGGGCAGGGATCCTCCTGTTTCAATATCATCACCCTCCAAGTGAGGGCTTGATAGCCGTTGTGCTTTGTCCCCGTGGAATGAAACACCCACCTTTTGAGAGATGGATGAGTGGCTAGGTGGGGCGTGCAATTGCACCTCTGGGTGGGAGGTGTCTTCTTCAATACCCGTACTCAACACATGTGTACGGGTAGCAGATGTGGCTGCCCGGCATCTACCAAAAGAGAAGGAAGGACCGGTTAAACCTTTGGTCCTATCTCACACTCATCATTTCTTTTACTTCCCTCGCTCTACTCACTTTCTTCGACTGTTAGGTCTCCCTCAAACCTTATGCCGTCCTCACCCGTAGATGGGTGGTCATCACCGGAGTCATCAGAATCATAGTCCACCAAAGGAAAAGTGAAGGGCTTTGGTGACTGTCATAAGCATGTGAGGTACTAGCTCCGGAGCGATCATCATCACCGCCTAATCTACCCCCGTCATCTCCCCCCGACTCCTCATCCTCACACCCTTGGTCACCACCCCCAGGTGAATAACCACGCTCAAGACCCTCACTCACTCTCCTAGAGGATACCTCCGGGGTGCCAGTCTCCGGCTCTGGAGATGCTGGTAGAGGTGATATACCTAAGTATGCTCTCACAGTCGGTGAATGATGATCGACAACATCAAGTAATGCAAGTGATATCACCATCGGTGTATCATGGATCTTTGGGGTTTCCATAAGGAGTTTGGGGTATGGCATAAGGAGTGATGGTATTGATATAGGGAGTGTTGGGTATGGCATATAAAGTGTTGGTATCCAAAAGAGGTGTGGTGATGGTATCCATTATAAGTGTTGGTATCAAAGAAAAGTGTTGGATGCCAAAGAAAGATGTTGGATGCCTTCAGACAGAGCATGGATATTAAGAAAGGCTTGGATACCATTCTGAATCTTATTCTGAACCCAAATACTGAATTTACACATATATATATATATATATATATATATATTTTGTTATATAATTTTTTTTTAATGTCTGCTATGTCCTCCGATGATGATTGGGAGGAGGCGATGGTGTGATCGTCAACAGAATGATAGGGTTTGCCATTGTACCTGAAAGATAGGATGTTAGTATTGAGGTAAAGACATAGGTGAGTGATTGTGAGAATCAAACACACAACATTGAATTGTACACTTGTTTACTGAAGCAATTGATTCAGTAGAGAAAAACACAATCCATTGAGTGTGAATTATTCTCAGGTCTGGAGAATATGAAACCCATTAAAATCTTACCAACCGGGCATATAATGTTGCTTGAAAACTATCCGGTATAACCACTGAAGATTGTACAAGTCTGGAACTCCAAGGAGTACATGATTTGTATATAACATTCAGGCACATTCTCATTAGTTCCAAAACATGCACATGCAATTCAAATAATAAAATTGAAACACATACAAAATCATGCACTCAAGACCAGATACTTGATCTCGGAAGACTCCAGTATCGAGTTGGAGTCCACGAGAAGCAAACCCGGACACACAAAAACAAAACTCAACCGTCTTGATTTAGGGGTGCACACATACGAGTACTCAAGACGGATCATTTGATGGCGAAGCACATAATTGATAGAAGACAACCAACAAATCAAACAAAGAAAATAAGCCAACAAACCAACAAAAGAAATTTGAGAAAACAAACAAAAAAATAACAAAGCAAACAAAAAACAAATAAAACAAATCTACAAACAAAAGAAAAAAAACGGTCGGATGAGGAAAAATTAAAAAAGAAGAAAACAAATAATATAAAAACAATTCTAAAAGAAAAGAAACAAAAAAAATTAGAAGAAAAAATGAGTGGGTTCGATCAGATGGCAGGAAGCAACTTTGACCAATTTTTTTCTTTTGAAACTGACAGATCTGGGAACAAAATAAAACCAAAGAAAAACTCACACACACACAAAATAAAAACACTCATACAAAGGAAGAAGAAGGACGACGGTTACACACAAAACACGACTCCGATGCCGGTCTTCGGTTCAACAACGATCGCCGGAAAAAAAATCCGGTCGACGAGGTCTTCTTCTCCGGTCCGGTTGCTGTGGTCGCCGGTCAACAGCTCCGATCCGGTCGCGAGAAGTGATCAACTCCAGATCCGGTCGGTTTCAAACAATCCGGTCGAGAGGGTGAGATCCGGTCGATACGAGGTCGGGATGCAGAAATACGTTAAGGATGTAGGTTCCAAATGGTTTCGGTTCGCCGGCGACGTCCGGTTCCGGCGACGTCCGGTTCCGGCGACGTCCGGTTCCGGCGACATGAAAAAGATGGCGGGATTTGGTTCGATCGACAGAGACGTCCGGTCCGGCGAGGATTCGGTCGTCGGAAAAACATTCGGTCCGGTTCCGGCGAGGATTCGGTCGCCGGAAAAACATCCGGTCCGGTTCTGGTCGTCGGAAAATGAGAAAGGTGGCACAAGGGATGTTCGGTCGCAACACACAACTTCCGGTCCGGTTCCGGCGACGTCCGGTTCCGGCGAGGGATTCGGTTCCGGCGACGTCCGGTTCCGGCGAATAGAAAAAGACGGTGAGATCAAACATCTTCCGACAACAGAGACGTCCAAGAGTAGAGAGATCCAAGATCCGGTCGACATACACAAACACGTCTCCGGTCGCCGGCCACCGTCCGGTCCGGTCCGGTCTCCGGCGAAGACAGCGGTATGAGCAGAAACAACACACAGATGATATTTACGGTCGAGGGAGATGGGTCGGTCGGGATTCGGTCGCCGGTCCGGTCGCCAGACATCCGGTCGACGATAGAAAATCCGGTCCGGTCGAGAGGTTCAATCGGTCTACATACACAACTTCGGTCTGGTCTGGAATTTTGGTTTAAGAAGAATTCCGGTCCGGTGGAGATAAAAACAGAAAATGTAAATCCGGTCACCGGCGCCGGGTCCGGTCCGGTCGCCGGTTTGTAGCAGCCAACACCTTCGGTTCACACACACACGGATCGACGACGCCGAGAGATGAGGTTCGGTCAAGGGGAGGTCGCCGGAGGGATCCGGTCCGGTCGCCGGGGAGATTCCGGTCCGGTCGCCGGACAACAACGTAGCTGAACAGATGGGAAACGAGGGCCGAACGTTATAGCTCCAACGTTATAGTTCGGTCAAGGGTGAGGGCCGAACAAGCCTAATCTTGACAAACCTGCTGCAACGAGGTGTTGTTGTTGTTGATGGAGATAAAGGAGTGAGATGAAAAGGAAGAAAAAGAAGAAGTAAAAGGAAGAAGAAGATGTTAAAAAAGAAAAAAATGAATAGGACAATCAGCTTTTCTAAAGATGATATTTATTATTATTTTTTTTTATTCATTTATTTATTATTATTATTATTATTTTTAAATGAAAAGAAATTCTTTCTTTTTTTTTTTTCGTTAAAAAGAGATGAACCTTTTTTTTTTTCTTTTTAAAATCTAAAAATCTGAATTATTTATTTATTTATTTTGTTTTTCTTTTTTTGTTTTTTTTTTTTTTGATTTTTTTTTTTTTTTAAACTTAATTTTTAAATTTTTTTTTTAAACTATTTTTTTAAAGAAAATTTAACAAACAAAACCGAGCTCAAGGCATATATAGAATACCAAGCTCATGGAGAAGTTACCAGACCGAGCTCAAGACAAATGTCAAAGCCGAGCTCAAAGTTTAGAACAAACCCAAGCTCAAGGCAAATGTCAAAGCCGAGCTCAAGGTTAAGTGCAGATGACGTACATGTTCCCCCTTGGATCATGCATAGGCAGGAAACGTTCCCCCTTGGTTCGAACATAGTCAAGGAACGTTCCCCCTCGACTTATGACCACTCACAAACTCATTAGAAAAAATAAAGAAAGTTCCCACAATGTATGAGTCTTGAAAGGAGTGAGAAGGTCCCCACGCCCGGTCATGTGTTTGGGACACCCTGAGTCCATGACCCACACATGACCTGCCTACAAAATCACAAGCCAACTGGTTTAGGTACCCATTTGTAAATGGGTCCTTTCGGGTTAGGATCAACAGGTTTAGAGTTATGTTTCCTAGCATGATGAGTGTGATGATGATAAACATGATTGTAGAATCCATAAAAGTTAGGAGCATAATAATCATTAACAAAGGCATTTGCACAAAAGCCAAAATGAAAACAGTTTCGACATCGATAATCACTCCGATATCCATAAGCAACATGTTCACAGTCATGAAAATTAAAAAGAGTATGAGGTACATGACTGTGAGCTCTATGAAATTTATCGTTGGAAAATCTGTTTTTCACAAATCTGGGCTTATGTGCATGTGACTTTGGATGACTGCCCTTTTTAGTTCCATTCTCCTTTGAGTTGTGCCTACCCTGTCTCACATTTTGATTTGTCTCATTTGAAGAAGTGTGATTAGCATGAGGGTGATGATTTGAAGATTTGTTTCTTGGGTGGAAGTTGTGTGACTGTTCCTTAGGTTTAGACGACTTCTTGTTTTTACGAGAGCGTCGATGTTTCTTAGGAGCAGTCACATTAGGACGAGATGTACTCGCAACTTCAGACTCAGGGGTGACTATCGGATCCTTCCCTTTGTCTTCCCGAGTGGGTTTGATAGGAGTACACGTTCCAGGTTTAGAAGTACCATTTGATCTACCACCCTCACCAGCCATGTTGGAACAATCATTTGATACAATCTCAGAGATTTGTACCGTTGATCTTGGTGCCATGTTAGTTAGAGTGTCCATGTATGAGATAGTTGTGCAAATTGGAGACCTTAGTACAATTGATTTTGAGTTTTGAAAATTTGTACTTGAAGGTCTGAAATCTGGTGCATCAACATTCAATGGATGGTGCTGATGACGTGAGTTATCACAAGTTCCACTTGTGGATTGTTTATCTTTTGGTGGACTCTTGGATTTGAGGGCAGTTTCAAGTTCGTTGATTCTACTCAAGAACAAGTCCTTTTCCCTAAGGCTCATGCGCCTCTCATCCTCAAGCTCAGCCTCAAGTGTAGCAATCCTCTTCTCATAAAAGGTTTTATTATCTTTGTAAACTTTTTCAAGGATTGGAACTTCCTGATTCATCTCAGCCTCAGTATAGCTAGGCGTATAATCCTTAGACAAAGGAGTCTCACGCGTTGCGCAACTGGCATTGAGAGATGAATAGTTGAAGGGAATAGAGTGTTTGTTTTTTCTATCTTTTTCTTTCTTCTCAATTTCCTTCAACTGTTCAGGATCATCAGACTCTTTCATGAAAACGATTTTGTATCCAAGACTCATGTACCGAAGGTCATACATGGTAGGAGTCTTGGATATGGCACGCTTAAGATAGCATGGACTTTTGTATCCAATGCCTTCTTTAGGGTTATAATAATTGAACTCTTTAGGTTGGTTCATATGAATGGTTTGATCAGTCTGGCCTCTCTTTAGGAACTTGTCCTCCATATCTTTTATTTTTGCAAAGAGATTTGTTCGTTGGGCAAAAATGGCTTCATACTTTTGAACACTTACTCTACTCAAAATCTCAGCCTCATGAAGTCTCTTTTGTAAATCAGTGATATTAGCATTTAAGCTTGTGACTTTATCTTCAAGAGTTTTGTTAGCAAGGGTGAGCATGTTAACTCTGTCTTTTGAGTAGGCCAATTCAATGTTGAATTTCACGACTAAGGCATGTTCACTAGCTAATTTGGATTCTGCTATGGTGGTTAAGTTGTTTGCTTGTTTAATTTTCTTATCATACTCAGAAAGTTTAAGTGCTAGACCTTTTACTTGATTTTCAAGTTCAATATACGGGTCAAGGAGTACCTCAGATGGTGACTCTGAATGATTTGAGTCAAGGTCGTTGTAATCACGTCCTCCATCTTCTGAGTACAGTTCCTCCTCATCATGGTTAGCCATCAGACATAGTTGATCTTCTCTTCCTTCATCACTTGTCAGATCCCATGCCTTATCTTGACTAAGCATACATACAGGAACTCCTTCCTCATCTTCACTTGATATTCTGAGCCAAGCATTATCTTCCTTTACTTCCTTTCCCTTGTCTTCAGAGTTGGCTTTCTCTACAGGTTTCTGGCAGTCAGCTCTACCACCCTGTTCAACTCTCCTCAGATGGTTGAGAGAAGACATGGGTTTTCTTGCATTTCTCTTGGACATGGACCTGGTGATCAATGCCAAGGCCTTCTTTATGTCATTCGTCTCTTCATCAGATTCTTCTTCATGTACATGGAGAACCGGTGGTCGGGTATCGGACCCGATTGCTAAGGCTTCTCTTGTGTTCATGATTAAAGATTGATTGTGGATCTTAAACCACTTAGTATGATCAGGTGAATTGGTTGGTGAAAGGTCTCAAGACTTGTGAAAATCTTGAAAAAGATTCAGTTCTGGAGGTCAGGGTCTGATCTGGAGGTCAGGGTCTGATCAGGAGGTCAGGGTCTGATCAGGAGGTTGGATGTAGTGATGAGTATTGGGTGTCGGGTATTGATGGAAGACTTAGAGAAATTCTGGAAACTCTAGTCTGAAGAAATTACTTGACGCCCAAAAAAAATCCAAGTCTGAAGAGTAGACCCGGTACCCGATGCTTGAGGTCTGAAGAATCGATTTCACCAGAACCAGAACACAACGGATCAAGAGCAAGTGGCAGGCTCTGATACCAATTGTGGGTGCCAAATCAATCAAATCAAGAACACTTAGATTTTATGTGATATATATGCTAAGTACAAGATCTAAATGAGATTGCATTCCATTCAATGATGAGAGATTCAAGAAGTACAAATGAAGTGATAACCACCTATTTATACTAAGAATTAAAGGGCTAGGCTTTTAAAAATGAATGGGCCTAAACACTTGGGCCTTAAACACAAATTACAATAAGAGCTACTAAGTTTAGGGAAATTACAAATTGACACAACTAACAAATATTTCTAACACATCTCAATCCTAATTTTTTTCATTTTCATCAAAAATTTTCCCTTTTTGATGTAGTTATTAAAATATTTAATTAATTAAATTATTCATCTTTGTTTATATGTAAACCTTTTTAATTATCTTATTTTACATCATTCTAATTTTTGATTCAAATAACATTAAAGAACTCATTATCATATATAATTAAGTATGTGTTACTAAATTTTATGGGTTTTTTGAGTTTTTTAAATCTTAAGTTTACTAAAGACGTTAATGCCCCTTTATAAATGATGTACTTTTTCATTCTAAGAAGGTTACTATGGAAATTTAGTTACCACTTTAATTAAGTTTTAATATATAAATTATTCAACTTCTTATAAGTCTTTTACTCTTTTTATCTTTTATCATCTTAATTAAAAGAATTAATTATATGATTTATTGCATTTATGTTAATTAATTATTTATTTACAATTCTTAATGTTATTAACCTTTCATTTTCCTTCATTTATTTCAAGTTAATCATTCATTTATCTTTTTTAAGTACAAGTAGTTTTTTTGTGTTTGTTGGAAATGCTATTGATTACATAGTTTAGAAGTTAAGGCTAGTTAAATTGCAAGTTAAGGCTAATCAAAGCATAAATAAAATTATCAAATAGTCCTTCTTATATTTAAACATATAATTTTCATATAAGGGTAGTATAGTCTTTAACTTATTTAATATTTAAAAAAATCAAAACAATGAGCAAATTCCTATTAGCTAATACTCAATAGATAGGATGTCCACATCATCCTTCAACATCTTCCTTTTATATATATATAGATTTAATATATATGTTGTACAAATTGTTATTAAACAAGTGTTTTCACATTGTTGGTTTTCTTGATATTTATGTTATAAGACGGTTTTAAATGAGGTTTTTTCCCCAATTTGTTTTGTTTATATTTTCATAGTTTCTTAAAATGTTTTTTTTTTGTTGACAATAATCAAACTCTAAATTCCAAAATATAATCTATGTGGTTTATTTACTTTTGGTTTTGTTTTGAATTATCTCTTTATTCTTTTATATTTCAATAATTTATCAATTTGTAATTTATAAGAAAAAAACACCAACAACGAGATTACATTTTCTAAACATTCTAATCCCAAATTTCTTTTTTTTTCTAAAATATTTACCTTTTCTATATAGTTATTAACAAAGTATTATACTAATTAAATTATTAATATTCTTTTTTGGCACCTAAAATTCCTTATTTCTTTTATTCAGGTCATTCTAATATTGTTATCCACATAACATATGGATAATGAATATAATCAACATATTTAAGAACTTATTATATATAAGAAATCACAATAATTAATATGTATATTGTTATTTACATGATAAATTAAATATGTGTATTTCAATAAATAAATTAATATGTGTATATTTATATATTTAATACTAACATCATGAAAACGTTACTTAAATGAAATACTTATGTTAATTAAAAATCTAATAACTTATCATTAATATACTTTAATATAACTTTAATGATAATTATCAATTGCTATTGTTTATAAAATACTTTTTATATGTATTGTTTAAAATACTAAACAGTAGATTATGCCATATATATATATATTCATTTGTATAAATACTGTAACATCCCTCGTCCACGTGCCCCGGAACAAGGAACGTCACTAACGGAACTTAACACAAACACACAACTCAGAGCTACTTAACCTCCAGGTATAAAATAGAACATCTAAAACATGCTTTGCAACCCGAAAGATTACATTTCAAAAGTAACTATGTTACAAACTCTTGATGCTTCTAGGCGAGTCTACAAACCCCAGAAATGACACACTTGATCTCTAGTCCCGTCCCCAACAAAGTCACTTCAAACATGCCGTGTCAGAAAACAAGAAAAAAAAACACGGCTGAGCATTGGCTCAGTGAATGGATTATAGTATAACTTCGGAAACAACAAATAACATCGAAAACTTAGCGGAAGACTTTCAATTCTACTAAAACAAATCAAGAAAACTCAAGTTGTTTCACAGTTCACAATTCAGTTTCAGTCTGAAAACTCATAGAAGATTCCGAGTTCATAATTCAATTTAATTAAAAAGTATGGTAATAATTCACTTTAAAACATAATAAAAGGTAAAATCCGTCAATTCCAATTCTCATGCTCCGTCAATTCTTGTTCACGTGTTCGTAGGGTGGCCAACCACACGAACTAGTGGGTCTCGCATGCAGGCACACATGCTCGAATCCCCCGTGGATTTAACCACGGTCTCATATTCTGTTCTGTTCTTTGGGTAAATTCTAGGATCGATCCATCCGCCCTTGAGCCCACAGAATAGGCCTAGTCCACGAGGTGGGTTCACGTAAGCCACTATTGGACTTAACCTCGGGACCGCGTTCACCTGTAGGACGCCGTGACTACAAAGCCGCCACAGAAGGCATCCCAACTAACGTGCCCATTAATTGGGTCATGTCAAAACCATAAAAAACCATTGACATGCCACTTACCCGATGGCGTTCATAAAATTCAAGTTCAATATAAATCACGGATATCAAAAGGATTCAATTCAAAACATGATAGAAACAAGTTCCATATATTTCACAAAGTTCATAATCAGTTCAATACGAGACATAATGTAACAAAACGTGAAAACGTTTAAGCATAGAACTCAACAAATCAAAAATCAACGATAAATGTTCAATAATTCATTTATATGTATATATATACTAGTAGTGTACCCGCGCAATGCGGCGGGAGCCGTAAATGAAAACGATTTTAAAGCTTCTGATGGTTTTGTTAAATATAATTTTACTTAAGACAGGACAGGTACCAAATCAGGCAAATCTTGAACATCACCATAACACTTTTTTTTGGATAAGGTTCACCTAGGCTTCGTCTAGACTAAATCTTTGAGAATTTGGAACTAAAAATTCGACCGTCTAACCAAAGGAGTGTTAGCCTAGTGGTTAGGCTTAGGCACTACATAGTGGTGAACCCGAGTTCGAGCCCTGGGAGACGCATTCTGGAGGTACGGGGGCTTCGACCCCGGGCTGCATGCTTTACCAGTCGGGCTTCGGCCCAAAATTGCCGAGGATTAGTCTGGGCCCAATGTGGTTTGGGATACCTCTTCCAAAAAAATTCGACCGTCTAAGACAAAATCTGGCCACAACAGGCCTTACCGTTGTGGTTATCACCATTACACTTGTCATCTTAAACTAAGCAAAACTATAGGCCGATTCAAATAAAATGGTTTTCATACTCATTAAAGTTGCCGCAAATTGAACAAATAGAGAAGTAGGTTGAAAATTGCATCACCAAGAAATACATATTGTGCCTAATTGCAAGATAAACTTCATATATCTCCATTTAGGGAAAAAAACCATAGTTGAAGTTTCTTCTCCTAAGCAACAATTAACTTCCTCTTTGTATGTAACTAAGATCATTGACTTGTCAGCTGTCACAAAAGTCCTTCCAGAGTCTTAAAACTTAAATGGATGACATTATCATCTACATTTTTAAATCCTTGCAGAATCTTTATTCAACATATTCAACAATAAAAAAGATTACATATATTATACAAAACAAACATATTCATCTTGCCATCAAAGCAACGGTCCATTATCTCCCACTTCCTGTTCAAGTAAATGCGCATGTCAAACACCATGGTGAAACAATGCAAATACAAAGGCCAGTACCATCCTTCTCATATGCACAATTCCACTTATTAGAATTTGTGCACTATATAATAAATGAAAATTTAAGTCTAACTATTTTTATAGAGACATTTTTAGTTGCATAACCACTTTTGTCGATTCTTGGAAACTGTTCTAATCACATGAATGGGTCTGAGAATAAGTTGCATTTTTGATTCATTTATATGGATTCTAGAGGCTATGATGATAAGCATCTAATACAATATGTAAACCTACAACCTAGTTAACTATGTTCATAGCATAGTTAATGAAAATTATCTTTACTCAAAAATAAAATAAAAAAATGTAGACATATCAAGTGTCTAACATTTTTTTGCAGGAGATGGAGGCAAAAAATACATAGAGGCACGGATTCCAAAACCAATAAATGAAGAACAAAGAATGTGAATCCGAACAAATGAGAAATTACACCGACCATCATGATGCGCTTCACAAAGTGATGCAAAATTTTCATAATAAAAATGTTAATCCATATCTAAGATAAATATTAGTACAAATCCATATTTTTTTAAACGGCAACAAATAAACCATTCATAAGAAACCAACGTCAAAACAACCGACCAAAGAAACAAAAACCACAATCGGGATCGGGAAGCCAAAAGACAACCGGCAACCCCGCCCAAAGCAACGAGACAGCAAAAAACCAACACGAAGAGTTCAAAAACGAAGTTTATAAGACGTAAACAAACCAAACCAAAGCAGAAGGTAGCCAATGACGGGAATTACAGAAAATAGATCTTGGATGTTGTGGGTGCCAAATCAATCAATCAACCAAGAACACTTAATCAAGATGTACATGCAAAGTTCAAAGATCTAGGATAGATTGTATTTCATTCAAATGATGTAGGAACCAAGAAGTACAAATGAGGAAAAGACATCCTATTTATACTAAGAAAATGGGCTAGGCTTTTAACAAATAAATGGGCCTAAACAATTGGGCCTTTAACAACAATTACATAAAAGATAACTAAGTTTAGGAAATTACAAAATTGACACAACTAACAAATATTTCTAACAATTTCCCCCTTTGTGTCAATTTCGTTGCTTCTGATGACTTGATGATTTCCTCTTTGATCCTTCAGTCTCCTTGTGACCCTTTGATGATCCGTCTCTTCTTCGTGAAGATGATGGCGGCGGTCTCTCCTCAACTCTTTTGACTGGTCCCTCTATCTTCCGAAGACCGCAATATGATTCGAAGCGTCGTAGAATGATGCGATGTTCTAGACGATGCTCGATGATCTGGAAAACCTCGTCGATCAGAATAGAGGGATTTATCCAGTGCTTGGTCTTCAACACCTCAAGCTCAAGCCTCTTCTTCTCAGTAGCCAACCCCTTGTTGATTAAGTGGAGCGTCCCGTCACTGTACTTATGAATCTCATCGCATCGCATGAACTTCTTCTCTTCCTTCTGGTTCTGGTACACTACCCCAAGAGTTGGTTTCTCGAGGACTTGGTAAAGAGAATAGCGATCGATATTCGGGAGGTCTTGGTTTGGCGGGGAGAGGTTGATCGTGCTCTGATGACTCTCTAATCCAATCTGAAAGTCATGAACCTCTGAGTGCTTCCGGTTCCTCTCAATAAAATGCTTAACAGCTTCCAGTCCCTTGAATGTCTCCTTAGGTCGGGTTGTAAGCGTCTTCAAGTCAGTGTACAATGTGTCAATGTCATCAAGATGCACATTGTCGAAATCAGCTTCGGTGAACGTGAACTCCCCATTTTTCTTTCGAATGACAGAGAAGACTGAGAACCATAAGCTCTGGAAGCATACGGATGAAACATCACTGACTCGGATGATCGGATTGTCATAGAAGAACACGGTTGCTTTGGGTTTGGCTTGAGTATCCATCCAGTAGAGATACTTGTACTGTTTTTGAGGTGGCAGATCGGTGATGTCGTAGTACTTCTCCAATGGAACATTCTTCACTTTGTCAGTGAAGATAGATATATGAGTGTCCTCAAGATAACTGCCACGCCTTTTTTCCCTATCCCACTTGACTGACTTGAGCGGCTCCACGTACTTTCTGCGATTTGAGAGTGCACCCTTCTCCCTGGTATAGATCACTTTGGGAGGTGATACTGATGGCTGCCTCCATTGACCATGAATCGGTCGCTGAGGACCATGTGTCACGGGGTTGTTCGGACCACGACGAGAAGCTTTGACTGGTGGAGATGGAGTGCGAGAAGGTGAATCATCCTGAACTGGAGATGGAGGGTGAGGCAATACCCTCAGTTGAGGACCTCTGTATGTCGGAGACGGCGTCAGAGGAAGAGGAGACCGGCGTGGTGAAGGTGTATCATATGAAGAATGTGGAGACATAGGTGGTGAAGAAGAGTCAGAACTATACATCTCCATGCCCGGGAGAGACTGATGTGGAGGCGACTGATATGGTACCAGAAGAGGAGAGTCGGAACTGTAGCTCTCCATGCATGACTCATAATCATCAGAAGGAACATCATCTGAAGCGAGTACGCGGACAGGGTGAGAGATTTCCGGGTTGACACAAAACACAATCTCTCGACCCTCCGCTGAATCTGTCGTCGGGTTCTGATCAGGCTGAGACTGAGATACATCGGCACCGGTCCCCATATGAGTACCAGAAGGAGCGGCGCCGGAAGAAGTGCCTGTCAGAACTGAAGAGCCAAGCCGAGCCTTCTTAGGTATTTCCCCCTCACGACGATCGGGGTCATCTCGGTCGTCGTGTCTGCGCTTAGGTGGCTCGGCTGATGCACGGCAAGAAGTCTCAAGGGCTCGGATCTGAGTCTGCATGTCTGAAATGGAGCCCTTGATCGCAGCTAATTCCTCCTTCTTCAGGGCATCAAGCTTCCCTTCGAGCCTCTGGATAGATAAGACTACCTCTTGAGAAGAGGAGGTAGCCGGCTCGGGACGGTTCGCGGGAAGTGATGGATCAGAGAACCGCTTCAAGTATCCCAGAAGGTTGACCTCATGGTCAGAAAGATCACTCCTGGATAGTAATGATGCCATAAGAAGGTCCCGTAGCTCATCAGAAGAGGAAACGGGAGCGGTGGATCTCGGAGGTGGTGTTGGTGATCGGGGAGGTGGTGTTGGATCGCGTATAGGCTCAGTCACCTTCCCTTTGCCCTTTATCCGGGCTTCAAGTGCCGCAAATTTCGCATCAAACTCCTCACGGACAGCCTTTAGGGCGCTGTCCATCATGTCCCTGACAACAAATGCCGGGTAAGTAACACCGGGCTCACATAGAGTACCCGTTTGCACAACCGCTGAATCAACGGTGTGGCCTACTTTCACAGTTGACGTGATGATAGCCGTGGTAGGACTTCCCTCCGGTCCTCGTGAAATGCCCTTCGTGGACACCACTCTCGGGGTTCCGGTCACGTCACTTAGAATCGCGACAGGTGGAGCTGAGACTGCGTCACACAGACTGGCAGTTTGTGTACCTAGAGGTGTATCGGGCACTAGACTCTGGTGCACATGAAGTGAAGGTGGGGATCGGGGCAGGGATCCTCCTGTTTCAATATCATCACCCTCCAAGTGAGGGCTTGATAGCCGTTGTGCTTTGTCCCCGTGGAATGAAACACCCACCTTTTGAGAGATGGATGAGTGGATAGGTGGGGCGTGCAATTGCACCTCTGGGTGGGAGGTGTCTTCTTCAATACCCGTACTCAACACATGTGTACGGGTAGCAGATGTGGCTGCCCGGCGTCTACCTATGGATAGGCGAGGACCGGTTAAAACCTTTGGTCCAGACTCCCACTCATCATTTCTTTCACTTCCCTCGCTCAGCTCACTATCATAACTATCTTCGACTGTTTTGTCTCCCTCAAACCTTATTTCAACCTCACCGGAGTATTCAGACTCAGAATAATATTCCACCAAAGAGAAAGGTGTTCTGTTGGCCAGTACAGGTAGAGAGAAGCGAGAAGGGCCTGCTCCGGTTTGATCATCGTTACCGCCTAAGTTACCCCCGTCATCTCCCCCCGACTCCTCATCCTCACGCCCTTGGCCATCACCCCCAGATGAATGACCACTCTCAGAACCCTCACTTTCTTGACTAAGGGATTCCTCCGGGGTGCCAGCCTCCGGCTCTGGAGGTCCTGGTAGAGGAAGTGAGTCTAAGTATGCTCTCAGAATCGGTGAACGATGATCAAGTGTATCAAGTAATTCTTGGGGAATCTGCATAGGAACAATCTGTTGATGATCAGTGTTATCAACTAATTTCGACATAGGCCATGTAGGAAATAGTGGAAGCCCCTTCCGTGCAATGCTACAGTTCTTGTCGATGATGTGAGAGATGATAAGTGCCAAGAACCGGGGATACGGAAGGAACTTTCTGGCCTTGGTTCCTGTCTTGTCTTTAATCACGGATGAAAACTCTTCCCAAAGAAAAAACTGATAATCGGTGTCGGGGTTGTTGGTGGCACAACCAAGAAAGACTTGCTTTAACTCTTTGCCGCATTGATCAGTTCCTCGGGTGCGTGAGGAAAGACACTTGTTGAGAATGGCAAATAGAGAGGACCAGGCACCGGCGATAGATTTGCGTTTGAACGCACCAAGAGTAGGAAGGTCTTCGTCATATCCGAGGGCATAGATGGTCTGGATCATTTCGTCGTCAGACAAGTGCGCTGCCTCAGGGGTTTTAACAGGTACTTGGAGGATGCGACAGAATCGGTCTCGAGTGAGTTTGTACTTTAAGCCGTCAACCTTGCATCTGAAGTGCTCAGGTTGGGAAGAGGTACGCGGAATAAATTGCATCGAGGCATAAAATTGTTGTATATAGACTTCCGGAATCTCAACACGACGGGTGAGAAGTGGGGTAAGTGGGTGGTTTCGAAGGATTTCTATGATGATTGGGTGTGAGGTTTGAAAGTGATCAAGGTCTAGGTAGTGATTATTTTGGTTGATAGGGAGGAATTTGGCATGAGGGAATATGCTATCAGAGATTAGCTGCATTTTAGGTGACAGGGTATCGTAGGTAATGGGTTGGGGTTGGGAGACACGGGTCTGTCGGTGAGCTGAGGAGCTCGGATTCACCATTGTACCTGAAAACGAAGAGGTTAGTAAAGCGGTAAAGGCAAGGTTTGAGATATAGGGCACACATCATTGAGATGTGTTATTGTGTACTAAATCAAAGGATTTGGTACAGAATAACACAACACATTGAGTGTGAATTTTTCTCAAGTCTGGAGGATGCACAATTCAAAAGATCTTACCAACCCGAGACATGAGGGTGAACACTTAGGTTAATTCGGATGAGGTGGTAGTAAGGCAAGGTGATACAAGTACATGACATGTATTCATTTAAGCAAATTAACACACATATGCCAGTAATCATGTAGGCAAGTAATCCTGAATCTCACAAACATCCTTGATAGCAGTGGTGCACACAAAAAATAGTTGTTAAGAGAAACAAGTGTACACATGCACAAGGTTTCGACAAATGAATTAATTACTAATAAAATGTGCACAAGAGGCAATTCGAAACCATTCTTATTTGAGACAAGAAAAAATTAACCTAGAAAATGTAAAAATAAAAAAATAAAAAAAATACAAGAGTAAAAAATAAAAAAATCTTTATTAAGAAAGAAGAAGAAAAAAAAAATTAATCTAGAAAGTGTAGAAAAGAAGAAATAAAGCTAAGTCTTTGTTATCAAAAAAAAAAAAAAGGAGAAAAAAAAAATTAAGTAAAAGAAAATCAGCAATAAAGAAAAAAAAACGTGTGGGACCCACGAGCTGACGAGATCGCTGACGGGGCGAGGAAGGCTGACGTGTGTGTGGACGTGGCATCCACGTGTGCAAAATCGTTTGTCGTGCGTGTGTTTTCCGTGTGTAGGAGTGTGTTATGTGTGTGTTGGATGCGTGTGTGCGTGTGTGAGGAAGGTGTGTGTACCGTGTGAGTCTCTTGATAGAGATAAGAGAGAGAGACATGTATGGTCTTGAGGGGACAACAGCAGGCACAAAGGACAAGAAGGACGGACAGCTGGCAAACACGCGTCAGGAAGAAAACGCGTCTGGCGCGTGCAGGGCGCGTGTGGCGCGTCTTGGCGCGTCTGGCGCGCGTGGAGCAGCGCGTACCGGCGCGTGAGGAGGCGTGTTGAAGCGCGTGGCAGCGTGACTCGGCACGTGACAGCGCGTGAAACCGCGTCTGGGGGCGCGTAAAACCGTGTCTTGGAAACGTGTGTGGGACGCCTGGGGAAGCGAGAAGTCTGGGAAACGTGTGTGGGAGACCGTGTAGCAGCTCCAAAAACGCGTTTTAAATAAAACCTACCCCTTTTTTTTTCTTTCAAACACACACAACAAACACACTCAAGAAAAGAGGAGAACGAAGAAGATGGAAGGGAACTTCCGGTTGCCATACACAACGAGTCTCCGGTCGCCGGTCAAGACGAGAGGTAACACACACGCGAGCTCCGGTCCGGTTCCGGCGAGGATGCGGTCGCCGGAAAAAAAACCTCCGGTCCGGTCTGGGCACAAGAGATCTTTTGGTCTCACAAACAACTTCATCTCTCTTTCTTTTCAAGGTCAAGGAGGTTTCCGGTCCGGTTCCGGCGACGTCCGGTTCCGGCCAAGATAGGTTCAGTTTCGGTTCAAGGAGAAGCAAACACACAAGTTCATGACCTCCGATCCGGTTCCGGTGACGTCCGGTTCCGGCGACGTCCGGTTCCGGCGAGGTGGTTTGGTTGACAAGATTTCTTGAAAAAAAAAATAAACACCCTTGACTTCAGATCCGGTTCCGGTGACATCCGGTTCCGGCGACATCCGGTTCCGGCGATGTCCGGTTCCGGTTCCGGTTACACTTGTTCTCCTCACTTTCTTTCTAAAAATCGAACAAGGCAATTTCCGGTCCGGTTCCGGCGACATCCGGTTCCGGCGAGTTCCGGTTCCGGAGAGGTCTCCGGTCCGGTTCGGGGAAGAAAGAGACTTGGGTAGAATTTGCAGTTTGACTTCCGGTCCGGTTCCGGCGACATCCGGTTCCGGCAAGGTCCGGTCGCCGGAAAAACATCCGGTCCGGGACAAAAAGACTTAGGATTAAATCAACACTTTAGGATGAACTCTTGAAAGATTCGGTTCCGGCGACGACTCCGGTCCGGTTCCGGCGAGGTCCGGTTCCGGCGAGGTCCGGTCGCCGGAATTTTTTTCCGGTCAGGACATGGGTTCAAAAAGATGGACGAAGGATACCAAAATAAAATAAGAAAATAAAATAAAATAAAAAGAAAAAACAAAAGGAAATTAAAATCAGATAAAGAGTAAAAGATAAAGGGTAAAAAAATGACTTTGGGTAAAAAAAACTTATCGGCTCACAAACACTTAAACACTCTCAAAAAGAAACTTTTCAGGATTAAAAAGTGCATTTTTTCAAGAATTTATGATACCTCTCAAGAACACCAACAATGGTGTTCATCCACATAAACACAAAAATGTCATCAAATCACACAAGAAATATATGAAATGAAAGCTCTAGATTCGATTAACAACTTTAATGAATGTATTAAGCACAAATAACCAACCCAAATCTCTCAAAATCCAAAACTTTTGAGATTGGGGTTTTTCCATAAACCCTAGAAAAAATTTTCAAGAAAAGAAAGGGTTTCCAACAACCACAAGGTAAGAATAGATACACAGATACATTTAAGCAATATTGGAGAATTAAACTGATGCATCTTTACCTTGAATCACAAAAATAAAGAAAATGGAGAGGAATTTTGAAATAAGGGTTTTGGAGAACTTTGTGAAGATGAATGAGGATGGAGATGAATAAGAGAAAAAGACAAAAAAAACTTGTGTATAAAGAAATCAGATTTTTTTTTTTTTAGATCTAAACTAAGATAAGAGGAGAAAAGAAAGATTTAAAATTATATATATATATATATATATATAGGTAATAGAAAACTTACCTGGGGTGCTTACCTGTTCCACTTCTGATCAGGCGGAGGCAGACAACGTTCCCCCTCGGAACAGGCATGGGAGGGAACGTTCCCCCTTAACACATGCACACTCATGACACAATATTAGTAACAAGGAACTGAAAGAGATAGATACAGAAACGAAAATGACAAAACCTAATCTATCAGCGACTTAGTCCAATACAACAATGATACAGTGGTCAAAAACATGGGTCTGAACACTGAGTCATGGTTCTGAAGGACTGAGTAGTGGATAGATGATCACTCTTGAGGATCAAACAACCCAAGCTTGGAGATTAGGAAATTAAACCGTTTCTCATCCAAAGGCTTGGTGAAGAGATCCGCAAGTTGATACTCGGTATTAACAAAATAAAGTTCAATCGTACCTTTCTCCACATGGTCCTTGATGAAGTGATACCTGATGTCGATATGCTTAGTGCGAGTGTGTTGGACTGGATTGCATGTAATGGCTATGGCGCTTTTGGAGTCGCAGTAGATGGGTATGTGATTAAAATTGTAGCCATAGTCTCGGAGCTGGGTCCGCATCCACAACACTTGGGAGCAGCAGCTGGCAGCAGCGACATACTCCGCCTCAGCCGTAGATGTAGAAACACAATGTTGTTTCTTTGAACCCCAGCTGACTAGCTTATCACCCAGGAACTGGACATGGCCTGAAGTACTTTTTTGGTCCAGTTGACAACCTCCATGGTCCGCATCCGAAAACGCGACGAGCTCAAATCCAGACTCCTTTGGGTACCACAACCCACGGTTGGGTGTGCCTTTCAGGTACCGGAGGATGCGTTTGACTGCCATCATGTGTGATTCCTTTGGGTTTGCCTGAAAACGAGCACAAAAACAAGTAGCAAACATAATATCCGGCCTACTAGCAGTCAGATATAACAAAGAACCAATGATGGCTCAATAAGTCTTTTGATCGACAGGCTTCCCTTTTGGGTCAGCACCGATCAAAGTGCCCGAGGCCATAGGAGTTTTAGCAACCGAAGAAGTGTCCATATGAAAACGTTTTAAAAGATCACGGATATATTTCGATTGATTAATCAAAATGCCATCAGGTTTTTGTAGAACTTGAAGTCCCAAAAAGAAGGACAACTCCCGGAGCATACTCATCTCAAACCTGGTGGTCATGAGATCACTGAACCACGTGCACATATCTGAGTTAGTAGAACCAAATATGATATCATCGACATAAATTTGAACTAACAAGATATCATCCCCTTCGGTTTTGATGAAAAGAGTAGGATCGATTTTACCTTTGTAGAAACCATTATCTAGTAGCGCATTGGAGAGATGATCATACCAGGCACGGGGAGCTTGTTTCAACCCGTAAAGAGCCTTGTCTAGGATGTAGACATGATTAGGCTTGGTACGATCAACAAAGCCTTCAGGTTGAGTGACATAAACTTCTTCTTTCAGTTCGCCATTGAGAAAGGCCGTTTTCACGTCCATCTGGTAGACAGTGAAGTTCTTGTGAGCGGCGTAGGCTAAGAAGATCCGAATGGCTTCAATTCTGGCCACCGGTGCGAATGTCTCATCATAATCAATTCCCGCTTGTTGCTTGAATCCCTTGGCTACTAGACGAGCTTTGTTTCTGGTTACAATCCCATCTTCATCCTTTTTGTTCTTGAAGATCCATTTCAGATCGATGATTGTCTTGTTTGCTGGTCTCGGTACAAGTCTCCAGACGCCCAGGCGTTCAAACTGATTTAACTCCTCTTGCATGGCAGTCACCCAGTCAGAGATATCAAGGGCTTCTGTCACGTTCGAGGGTTCGTGTCTTGATAAGAACGCTGCAAATAGGCACTCATTTTGAGTTGCAGACCTTGTCTTGACTGGAGCAGACTTGCTACCAATCACTTGTTGGAGTGGATGAGCTCGCGTCCACTTGGTTGTATGGGGTAAGGTTGGAGGGGGTAAAGGTTCTATCCTCAGATCAATATAGAACTCAGGTTCACGTCTGGTCGTTGCTAGAGTGGTAACAGTAGGTGGTACTTGAGATTGTACCACAATGGGACCAGGAGCTGTTGGTGTGTCTGAAGAGACAAGTGAAGGGCCAGCAGCTTGTGGAGCAGGTTGAGCGGTTGAACTGGGACCTGTCACTTGTGGAGCAGGTTGAGTAGTCGTACTGGGACCTGCCACTTGTGGAGCAGGTGGAGTAGTGGTACTGGGACCTGCCACTTGTGGAGCAGGTGAAGTAGTGGTACTAGGACCTGCCACTTGTGGAGCAGGTGAAGTAATGCCTTGATGTTGACTTGTAGTAGGCATTGTGGAGGAAGCACCACTCTGAGGACTTGGAACATTCACCACTGGGGCCTGCTGGAAGGTGTGGAAAGGTTCCCCCTCAACAGGTGCAGGAGATACTCTAGAACTTGGTGATGCTGAAGCAGATGATGATGATGAAGTGCCTTGGAGGTTGGAAGATGAAATGTCAGTGGTAGAGACCATGACATGAGGTACTGGTTGTACAACTGCAGGAACAGGAAGAGCAATATTAGCAGGTGCAGGAAATTCTTTATAAAAGAATTCAAACAATTCATCCAAATCACAAGTATTAGAGTTAGAAGAAGATGGTTTGTTCGCGGTGAAGAAGAAGTCATGGGATTGCCATGAAGTTGATCAGAAGCCAGAACACCAGAGATTCCTGGTGCAACTGGAGCTGGTGTAGAGTCTTCTTCAATGCCTTCTTCAAAATCCACATTTGTGCTCTCAACCACACATCTTGTTTTCTTGTTGTACACACGGTAGGACGGAGAGTCCTTGGCATATCCAATGAAAACACCCTCATCACCCTTTGGACTGAACTTGTCAAGATTGTCTTTATCATTCTTCACGTAGCATTCACAACCAAACACTCTGAGGAATTTGATGCTGGGAGGTCGATTGTACACCAATTCATACGGAGTCTTCATGAACCTTTTGGTGATAAGAGATCGGTTTTGGGTGAAACAGGCAGACGCAACGGCTTCAGCCCAGAAGTGTAGCGGAAGCTTGGAGAATGTCAACATGGTGCGGGCAGCTTCCACTAGGGTACGGTTCTTTCTCTCAACAACCCCATTTTGTTGAGGTGTTCTGGCAGCCGAAAAGGTGTGAGTGATGCCGACAGAATCAAGAAACGAGTCAAGCTTGCGATTCTTGAATTCAGTGCCGTTGTCGGTGCGAATCACTTGAACAGGAAGTTGTAGTCTGACCTGTACATTTCTGATGAAAGAAATGATGATGTCTGAAGCACCATCCTTACTTCTGAGAAAGTTCACCCATGTATATCTTGAGAAGTCATCCACAATGACCAGTACATACTTCCTCCCGTTGATGCTTTGTACACGCATTGGTCCGCACAAGTCCATATGGAGAAGCTGAAGTGGTTTGGAGGTGTTGTGTTCCACTTTCAGCTTGTGCGAAGATTTCTTGATCTTCCCCATCTCACATGCTGAGCACAATTGTTCCTTGGTGAACCTCAAGGAGGGGAGACCAGTCACCAAGCCTGTCTTAGCTAGTTGATTAATTGTAGCATAATTCAGGTGGGATAGTCTCCGGTGCCACAACACGTTCTGATTGAAGGTTGCTTTTGAGAGAAGACATACTTCTGTGAATGGTCGTTGTTTCCGGAAATTGACGGTGTAGAGATTCGACCTGCGAGTGCCCTCAATGAGTTCCTGTCCATCATATGTCCTGACACAGCATCTTGTTTCCCGAAAGTTAACCTCAAGTTTCTTGTCACAGAACTTTCCAATGCTGAGCAGGTTGTGACTCAGGCCTTCCACATAGGCTACTTTATTGATGGTGATTTTATGATAAAGGATATCACCATATCCCATTATTGGTGCTGAAAGCTTATTCCCAAACCGAACGTTCCCGCCATATTTTTGTTTGAAGTTAGCGAGAAGTTCCTTCCTTCCGGTCATGTGCTTGGAACACCCTGAGTCCATGTACCACACATGACCGTCCTGCAAAATCACGGAGAAACATTTTTAGGTACCCATTTGGTATTGGGTCCTTTCTGATTAGGATTAGCAGGTTTGGATACATGTTCCTGTTTACCCTTAGGTGGAGATTTTTGTTTGGGTTTTGGATTAGGTCTCTTGTTATGAGTATGATGATAACCATGATTGTAGAATCCATGATAGTTAGGAACAAAGTAATCATTCACGAAAGCATTTGCACAGTACCCAAATCTAAATTGGTTTTGACAACGAAAATTGCTATTACATCCATAAACTATGTGTTCACATTCATAACATTGAAATGGAGTTTGTGGTACATGCCTAGCAACTTTATCTTCTAAGGTTTTGTTTGCAAGAGTAAGAGTGGTTACCTTTTCTTTGGAATGCGCTAGTTCAGTAGAGAATTTTACAACTAAGGCATGCTCACTAGCTAATTTGGATTCAACAATTGTGGTTCGTTTGTTAGCTTGTTTGATCTTATTTTCGTACTCAGATACCTTTTGTGCGAGACTTTTTACTTGATTTTCAAGTTCAATATAAGGATCAGGAAGTACCTCAGAAGATGAATCGGAATGATCTGAGTCAACATCATTGTAATCCCTATCACTGTCTTCTGAATACTGTTCCTCTACATCAGCCATCAAGCACAGTTGATCTTGCTTTCCTTCATCACTATCCACATTCCACGCGTCATCTTGAGCAAGCATGCAAACAAGTCCTCTTTCCTCATCATCACTGGACATCTGCAACCAGGCTTCATCTTCAGCTAACAAGGCATGTCCCTCGTCTTGTCTTTTGGCCAGGTTCATCTTGTTTTTGTAGTAATCATACTTTGAAACATGATTGGTACAATTCTTAGCAAAATGACCAGGCTTTCCACACTTGAAGCAGGTTGGTCCTCCATCAGCTTTCTTCACCTCTTTGCCCTTGTCTTCTGGTTTAGCAGCTTCCTCAGGCTTCTGGTAGTCAGTTCTACCACCTTGTTCATACCTCCTTGGCTCAGGTTTTCTTTCATACCTCTTTGGTTCATCAAATCTTCTATCTCTGGGATCCTCATACCTTCTTTCTTCATATCTTCTCTCCCTCGGCTCTTCATACCTCCGCTCTCTAGAATCTTCATACCTCCTGTTATCTGTCTCAGTTGCCCTCTCATACCTTCGAGCATCATTCTTTGGTTCATACCTGTCCCGAGCTTCATACCTTCTGCCACTTGAATACCTATGATTGTTGGAAGACAAAGGTTTCCTTGAAGTTCTTTTGGCCATTGTTCTGGTGATCAATGCCAATGCTTTCTTCATATCGCTCATCTCTTCATCAGATTCACTTCCTCTTTCACCGATGTCGGAAGGAATGTCATGGTCTTCTTCATATCTTGATGATCTCCCAGATGAGTATTGTCTTCTGTCAACGACTAAGGCAAGTGGATCGGTATACTTTTCTGGTTTCTTCTCGGTACCAAGTATTTCAAGTACCTCATCTTGGTTATGATTCAGCAATTCAAACAACTCATGAATATCAAGATCTTCCAAGTTGCGATTCTGTTGAAGATTGGAAGCAAATCTCCTCCATTCAGACCTGAGTGAGTTGATGAACTGGATGTTGATATCCAACTGAGACTTCTTGAGTTTGTTCTTTCGGAGCTCATTGATCATGGTACAGAACCTGTGATAGGTATCTTCTAGCAATTCTCCCTCACGACCTTTGAAGGTAGCAAACTTAGTCAGAAGATTAGTTCTTTTCATCTGTATGCCTTTCTCAGTCCCATGCATTAGGCTAGTGATCTCATCCCACATAGCCTTTCCGGTGTCGTTGCAGTCAATGTTAGCATATATCTCATTAGGCAGGCTCTGAATGAGATAGGACTTGGCAAGAATGTCACCCCTGACTCGGTTGGCTTCTTCAGGAGTGAAGTTTGTTTCATCCTTTTCCACTATACCTCCGACAATTGGTGGATTACCATCAGGGACTGCTGGAATTTCAGTGTAGTACTTCACGGGTCCATTCTTGAGGGACTCCATGATCTGCTTGTGAAGAGGTTGCTTTGCCACGAAGTCTAGGAATCGTGACTTCCATTGCGAAAAGTCTCCACGGAACAGTACCGGAGGACGGGTGTCAGACCAGATCGCTAATGCATCTCGTGTGTTCATGATTAAAGATTGATTGTGGATCTTAAACCACTTAGTATGATCAGGTGAATTGGTTGGTGAAAGGTTTCAAGACTTGTAAAAATCTTGAAAATGATTCAGTTCTGGAGGTCAGGGTCTGATCAGGTGGTCAGGGTCTGATCAGGAGGTCAGGGTCTGATCAGGAGGTCAGGGTCTGATCAGGAGGTCAGGGTCTGATCAGGAGGTTGGATGTAGTGAAGAGTATTAGGTGTAGGGTGATGAAGGAAGACTTAGAGAAATTCAAAAATCCAAGTCTGAAGAGTAGACCCGGTACCCGATGCTTGAGGTCTGAAGAATCGATTTCACCAGAACCAGAACACAACGGATCAAGAGCAAGTGGCAGGCTCTGATACCAATTGTGGGTGCCAAATCAATCAATCAACCAAGAACACTTAATCAAGATGTACATGCAAAGTTCAAAGATCTAGGATAGATTGTATTTCATTCAAATGATGTAGGAACCAAGAAGTACAAATGAGGAAAAGACATCCTATTTATACTAAGAAAATGGGCTAGGCTTTTAACAAATAAATGGGCCTAAACAATTGGGCCTTTAACAACAATTACATAAAAGATAACTAAGTTTAGGAAATTACAAAATTGACACAACTAACAAATATTTCTAACAGATGTTATTTGACTAAACAGATAGACACATCAACTTTCAATAAAGTAGACAAAAAAAGAGAAACTATTATTAAAGGATGCCACCATTGCAAGTATTAGTGGATTTTAATCATTAAAATTCAAGGATTGATAATGAAGGAACTAACCCAAGTCAAGTGCTTTATGCGTCTAAAGAGATCCGAGTTCAAGGTTAAAAGCTTGGAAACAACCAACACCCAAATGCCTTGTCTTTGACTAAAAGGATAGACACATCAACTTCAAATGAAGTAGACAATAAAAGAAAAATTATTATTAAAGGATGTAGTATTGCAAGTGTTAAGGAAGTACCTTCACTCTTACCGGGTAAGATTTTTGGTCCAAGCCAAATGCATCCGATAAGGTACTGTAAATTGGTAAGTGCTCACCAGGTAAACTGTAAACATTTGGTAAACGATCCCTTATACGATAAAATTGTGAACATGTTAGTAGTGTCAAAAAACTTACTTGGACACCTTATTTGCCTCATTTCCTCTTTTGAGTTTTCTATCAATATATTAGCTGCCACCTAGGGATGGTGATTTGCCTGACCCCAGACAACAGGTCCCAGGGGCCGAGGCCTGGGAAACCCGATGTAGTAAAACTGTCAAAGCGAGGACGGGGACGGGGACGGGGATGGGGCGAGGGTCTCCCAAACCGCCGGACCCAAGATAGGCCTAGAATTGGGTTTATTGCTTTTAAGGTCAACTCTTATCTCATTCATCTCCGTTCGGTCATCAATGTCGGGTGTATTACTCTTTAGGAGGTAACATTCATTCTATAATACTTTTTTTGAAGTTCCATCTCTTAAAAACTACATTAAACTATATAGGTAGATCCAAACCTTCTTTATGCAATTATGATTTAAGCCTGCAAATCGAAGCAACAAAACAATCTGTGGAAAAAAAGCTGAAAGAAGCAATCAACTATGATTAATGACTCTGATGAATTGTTCAATAGTAAATGAAGATTTATATAAATAAATAGACATCCATTTCAAGTAATAAAAGAGGAATGGAAAAATGATGTCTCAAATGTCAAACATGGTCCTGTATTTAGAAATTAGATACCTTTAGGTGTTCACTTTAGAGGACAGTGGATAAATGATCCTAAGTTATGAATCTCATTTAGACATTTTACAAGGTTCAACTTGAGTGCTAAATATTACAATCACAACCAAAAAAAACACCCTGCAAAACAAACACAAATAAATGGAAATCAAAGAACTCAGTTATTGTTATCCTCAAACGCAGAACTGAAAGAAAACATAAAAACAAATAAGAAGACCTACCTGATTTGTATACTAATCGACCTAGTTGACTGGATGAAAAGAAAATTGAGCCTGATAGATTGATTAGAAAGTGAAGAATCACTGTTATTTTAAACATCTTGCCAAATCCTAAAATTAGGGCAAACAAGATCAAATATGATGCAATAACAACTACACATGATTAACAGGAAATCAAAGATGCTTGAAGAAGATGTTAATCGACACGATTAAGAAGAAATCGAAAAGAAATATACTGAATCGTCACCTTGGGCTGATGAGGAATCGTCCATGTTGAAACGATGAGAGAAATCAAAATGATACTGAATCGTTAAAAGGAGGAATATTGATTTGAATTTCAAATCTGAGAGATTGAATCGTCACCTAGGGCTTGGAAACCAATCATACCAGAAAACTTGTATCAGGTCTTGGGAGTTGGGATGGGAAGCAGAACGTGTATGTCTTATAAGTTATAGCATCGAGAACTTGTACAGTTTTAAGAGTTTTAAGCTTTAAATAATTGTACTTAAAGAGTTTTTTGAAATATGCTTTATATTACAGTATAGATTTTCAAAAAAGCCCAGGTTCACATGGAAAGCCCAGATGTCTAAGATGTTGAAATTTCAAGAATTATGCTTAAAAAGTTGTACTATATGCTTTATATGGTTGTATTTAAGAGTTAGGTAGTTAAATGTATTATAAAGTAGTATAGATATACATATATGTGTGTGTGTGTGTGTCAATTATGAAAAATATTTTTCGTTTTAATTTTAGATAGTATAAATTATTAACCGAATAATTACATTTTAGCTGTATTTGGACAAATATTTCTTTAAATTGTTTTTTGCTATCGCGCAGCGTGCGGTTTTGCCACTAGTCAATCTATATATATATAAAAGCAAGATGTTGGAAGGATGATGTGGACACCCTATCTATTGAGTATTGGCTTATAGGAATTTTCTCCTTTTTTTGAATTTTTTAAATATCAAATAAGCTAAAGACTATTCTACCCCTAAATGAAAATTGCATGTTTTATTATAAGAAGGATTATTTGGTAATTTGACTTAACAATTAAATTAGCTTTAACTTTCATATTATTTAGCTTTTAAGAAGATTTATTTTACCCCTTTCACCTTCTCATTTATTAATTAAAAAAAAACTACAACACACTCATCAATAAATTACAACCTAATGTTCCACCAAAAATGTAGTCAACAACTTTTGGTTCTATGTTATGCTATTGGATTCTTATGTTTGTTTGTTGTTTTTAATTTTTAAAATTCATTTCCCAATGACATTGTTGGTCTTAGTCATCCTTCGTAAAATTTCTCGGTAAGATAACATTTTTTATGATTTTCGGAAGTTATATGCTGTTTATGTGTGTGTGTGTGTCAATCAATATTATAGTTATTTTATTTTTATAAAAAATTCCATTATTTTTATACGTTTTTGTGTATATTCCTAATTGTTATTATAAAAGTTTTTGTTTTTTTATTTTCAAAACTTATTCTAATTGTTACCTTTGTTTTTCACCTTTCATACTTTCTAATTGATACTTATGTTAATATTATATCTTTTTTCTTTCATTAAAGTTTAAATAATGCATTTGAATTGTGTATATTATACATGATTGTTAATAAGTTTTTGAGTATTTATTTGTAAATTCTTTACAATTGTTATTTTTATTTTCTTATTGATGCTTTCTACTTGATATTTTTGTTATGAGTGCTTTAGTCGGTATTTTTTCTCAATTTGTTTTGCTTATATTTTTGTAGTTTTAAAGAAATTGTTGAAAACAATCAAACTCTTATGTAGTTTTTTATGCATTGTTTTTGTTGGAAGTCTCTTCTTATTCTTTTATATTTTCATAGTCTCTCAATTTATTCTTTCTTATTAAAAAAACCACCAACAATGAGATGACATTTGATAAACATCTCAATCCCAAATTTTTTTCTTTGAACTAATACATAAAATTAAAAATATTATTATTTAAAATCTTATTAAAATCAATAATAAAAATGACTGACATTAGAACCAATATATAAAAATTAGAATCAATATATAATTAAATATTTGTTATCACAAATTTTTTAATAAATGAATTATTTTTACGAGGATGTTAGAAGTATGATGTGATATCTTATACATTGAATATTTGCGTATACAATTTTTCTCTTTTTTTTTGAATTTTTTAAATACCAATAAAGCTAAAGACTATTATATGATTAAATGAAAATTGTATTTTTATGATATACAAGGACTCTTTAATAATTTGATTTAATAATTTAATTAACTTTAACTTCCATATTATTTAAATTTTAAAACATTTATTTTACACACTTTGTCTTCTCATCAATACATATAGTAAAAGTAAAAACCACAAGGTATGATGTGACATCCTATCTATTGAGTATTTGCCTATAAAAATTTTCTCATTTTTTCTCATTTTTTAAATATCCAATATGCTAAAGACTATATTAAAAGTAAAACCCACACATCCTTACATGGCATCCTCTCCATCAAGATAAATGAGTTTTCTTTTTTCTCCTTTTTTTGATTTTTTTTAATAAAAATCTTCCCATTACATAAGTTTAACTTTTCATTCATTAATAGATGTTAATTAATCATTTATTTCATATTTTTATGTTACAACCATTGATTTTCCTTCATTTATTTTCATTCATCATTCATTTTGCCTTATTTAAGCACAAATGTTTTGTATTTCATATATTTGTCATACAAAAACATATACTTCTCATTCTTTTCTTCAAAAACTCTCTCTAGAAAAGAGTGAGATCTATGATCTTGACATTTGTTTGTAGTAAAGTTTTTTTTGCCATTGTGTTGATTTTATACGATCTTTATGTTGTGTTTTTTTTTTGTAGTAACTAACAAAATAGGAATATGCTCTAGCGATTGCCAAATATGTGAAAGAGTATCAAAGCTTCATCACCATGCTACAGAAATAAAAGTTCTATGTGTAAGTCTTTCGTTCAACTACTTCTTCAATTCAATTGGTTTTTCCTTTTGTTTGTTGCATACATTATTTTTTTTTTCATTTTTTCTTTTTGTCATACAACAATATGCATCTTATCCTTTTCTTCGATAGAATTCTCTCACAAAAAAAAATTAATCTAGGGTAAGAACTTTTGTTTATAGGCAAGTTTTATTTTTTTGCTATTTTGTTGACATCATATGATCTTTATGTCGTATTTTTTTTTGTAGTGACACAACAAGAATCAAGAATAAACTCTAAAGATCGTCAAATATGTGGAACAAGATCAATGTTTCATCATCATACCACACAAAGAAAGTTCTTCGTGTATCTTTCATTCAACTACTTATTCAACATATTCTTGATTTTATTTATTTCTATAATTTCATGATGTATTATTACCTTAATTCTCATTGCTATATTTTTTTTCTTATTTAGGAGCATACCCATGATGCTAAAAAATATATATGTGTATTATTTATTTGAATATTACATTGTTACTCGCAAAGGGGTCGTAAATATTACATTGTTACTTGCAAAGGGGTCGTATATCTTTCATTTGTGAATTTCTTTTTCGTTTCATACAACTTAAGAGTTCCAACCATGGAACTAAGTTACAATCTAATGAAACATATACCATTGTCAACAATGTTACTAGAGACAATTAATTTATACAATGAAGTTGGTAAATCACCTCCACAAAAAAGTGATAAAAATGATAATATTTAATAATGCTATGTAAGTGGGTTCAAGTGCCAAATGCATCAATCCAAATTTTAACATAGATTGCAAAACATTTCACTTTTATTTTTATATAATAGTTAAACATTTTATTTTCATTTTTATATGAACCAAGTTTATATGAGCGTATCTCAAATCACATATCCATCAAATATCCATCAAATGGTGAATTGTAGTGATTCTTCATTATCTTACATTATGTGAGTTGAATGTCCATTAAGATGTGGTTTAATTGTTCATTTAAATGGTGATTCATTTTGTGTTAAATAGTTTTTTTTAATTACATAAAAAACGTTTCAAGGAGTAGATGATGAATTAATGTTTAAAAAGTTTGGATTGGTTAAATTAACTTTTAAACTCCATTTTTTCCAAAACAAGTTTTGTTCCACTATTAGTGATGTATCTTATATTTTTTATAACTATGGTTGGAATCAAATCAATCAAATGGTAAATATTGTAGTGCTAAATTAAAAGAAGATTCAAGGAAATGACCAGGCAAAATGAATTTGAACAATTTTTCAAATCTTAAAATAAAGTTGAATTTCATCATCCCTCAATTATTACCAATAAAGTTGAGTTTGATCATCCATCTACGTAATGAATTATTATCTATAAATTTGGCATTAAAACCAAACAAATGTATATTATTATAGTGCAAAAATGAAAGAAAATCAATGTTGAAAACTTGGTTTCTTTAATCTATATATATTAATTGTGAAATTCCGTTTCATTTTAAATCGGATCAATGCCCTTTAAAACAATTGCCGTCACCGTGCAACGCACGGGCCCGACACTAGTATATATACTAAAAGCAAAAACCACAAGGTATGATGTGGCATCCTATCTATTGAGTATTTGCCTCTAAAAATTTTCTCCTTTTTTTGAATTTTTTAAATATCCAATATGCTAAAGACTATTCTACCCCTAAATGAAAATTACATGTTTTATTATAAGAAGGACTATTTGGTAAATTGACTTGACAATTTAATTACTTTTAACTTCCATTTATTTAACTTTTAAAAACATTTATTCTACCTCTTCACCTTCTCATTTATTAGTTAAAAGAAAACTTACCACATAACCATCTATAAATTACAAGTTTACAACCAAATGTTCTACCAAAAAATGTAATCCACAACTTTTAGTTTTATGTTATGCGATTGGGTTCCTATATATGTTTGTTTGTTGTTTCTAATTTTTATTTGTTTCTTTTGTAGGTTGATGTAATCTTGATGTAGCTTCACCAAACGTCACTTAATGGTTATAATGATGCGGCATCTTCTATGCATTGTAAGCTTACCTCTATATCTTTTTTCTAAGTTTAATTTTTGTAAATACTATATATATTAAGACTTTTGTATCCCTATACTAATAACATAAATTTCATTGGGATGAGGTTGTTTTGATCATATTAAGAAATGTAACCTCCAAAGCTTTTCATTTTTGAAAAATGAAACCTCCACATGTTTTCATCTTCATCCTTAAAGGTAAACTTCTAAACTCTTCCATGTGATTTGTTCATAATAAATGTCTTATTTTTCCTCTCTACCACTTGATGTATCCTTCATTTTATAAACAATTATTCATCAACAAAATCATCTTAGGTAAACTCTTTTTCTTTCTTCTGTTAATCACTTGATCTGTTCTTTCATTTCACAAACGGTTATTCTTCAACCAAGTCGTTTTTCAGGTTATTTTAGGAATACTTCCGAGTATTATTACTTATTGATGTATGTTGACATTTGTTTATTTTTAATTTTGTCTTCTATATTTTTATTGTATTTCTTCAATGGAAGCGTAGGGTTGTTTTTCGCAACGGTTTAAAGTTTTGATAGCAACAAGATATGATAATCTAATGTTACAAGTAAGTATTACAATCTAAGATACATAACCTCAACAATTTTTCAATATGTTATTTTTCAATTGGTGTTCTTATTCTTTTAAGTTTATTTAAAGAAGACTAATCCATATATTATTTTCTTTTGACATTTATTGGAATTTTAGAGGGTTTTTTTAGTCTTCTATTAATTTTTTTAAAGTTTTAAATCAATATATTTTTGTTTACATGAAATTTGAGATAGTAATATATATATATATATATATAAATCGAATACGATAATAAACCGATTATAATTGATATAAATATAGATAAAATGAATATAACGATTAATTATCTTACTCTAATACCTTTTTAATTTACACAAGACAAAAAACTTACAAAAATCAATCAGGAAAACTGATTCGAGAAAACTAATTCGAGTATACATTTCTTTTACCTTTTTGATTATTTTTCATATTCTAATATTTTTTCCCAAGTTTTAAATTTTACTAATCAATTCAACTCTTGAAGATTAATAATTTTATTTACATAAGATTTAAATACAATAAAAAATGGACTCTAATTAATATAGAATAGAAAAAATTAAGAGAATAAGTAATCACATCAATTTAATACCTTTTAATTTACAAATAAAAGATATTTTTTGCAATCAATATACATAAATAAAATACATATATATTTAAAAATAATACAACTTAAAATTATAATATTCCTATTTAATATATAAGTGAATAATAGTTAGCATGAATTATTATTTATTCATTACCTATTTTGTTTGATCTTTGTTGGGATTTTAGAGGTTTTTTATTTCAGGTTTACTCGAAGCTTTGACAACCACTGTAGGAGGTGTGATGTACATGCGCTCATTTTAAGGGGATGCAATATTTCTCAGTTTGGGTCTAATATTTATTCTAATATTTTAAACATGAATCCACGTTGCAATCAAATGGTAAATATTATAGTGTAAAGATAAAAACGATCTATGATGAATGTTTGGTAAATATTATAGTGTAAAAATAAAAGATATCTATGATGAAGGCTTGGATTTTAGAGGTTTTTTCTTATTTGTGTTTGTTGTACTTTTTTATGTTTAAAATTTTACTAACCATCTTAACTTTTATTAAAATCAATATTTTTTTAAAGCTATAAGGTTGCATCCAACATAATTGGTGTGTTCAACATTATTTTGATTGTATTTATTCTCCATTATTTTAAGAAAAGTCATGGTTAACAAAGTAATAAACATTGACTTATAATTCTTAATGTATTTGAGACTTATTTTAATGTATGTTGGACTAAAAACTACCTTTGGATAATGGATGTTGGTTGTGAATATTACATTTTATAGACCATGGGAGCTTTTGAATCCAAAAGGAGATCATGATTTGATTAATTTGGATATGGTTTGAATTAACAAAAATGTGTGTTCTTATATTAACAAAGTTGGAAAAGGTTGGTCCCAATTATGAAAAATCCTTTTTGTTTCGATTATTGTTTGGGGTATGAAGGTAGTTTTAACCACTTATATTTAGGTGTTTTAGTTGGTGTACTTCATGTCAACATTAAGGGTATGTCCTATTTGAAAATTAGACATGCATTTGTGCGGTAGTTACTGTGTCATTTGTACGTACTTTTATTTATTTCACAATAAAATTGTCAGATGTATTAAAAAGTTAATATAATAAAGCAAAAAAGAAAGAAAAATCAATGAATGCTAACCTATATATGTTAAAGACTTTTCTATCCCTATACTTAAAACATAAAGTTCATTAAGATAAGGTCATTTTGGTCATTTTTATAAATAGAATTGTAACATCCAAACATTTAATATGATTCATTTATTTGGCCATATAAGACATAATTGTTTAACTTTTCATTCACTCTACAAACCCTTCATCTATTTACCCTCCTAACATTTTCATCTCCATTCTTCTAGATAAACCCTCTAAATCATTTCATCTTCATTCTTGAAGGTTTCACCTCCAAACCTTCCATGTATTTCAGATTCTTCTTAATCACTTGACAAACCATCAATCTAATACTTTTTAATACTTTGTATTTACATCAATCTAATACTTTTTAATTTAACTGTAAAAAAATCCTATCAACTTATCATTTATTGTTATTTGCATAAACTCATATCTATAAATAATTGAGTTAAATTTTTTATATAACACTCATTATATATTTTAATATGATTAAATAACAATTATCAATATCATTAATTGAGTAACATAATACTTTTATTTAGTTAATTGTCAAAATTAATTATTCAATTTATTGCAATTTATGTTACTAATTATTCATTTTCTTTTTTTATGTTACTAACTAAGTAACTCTTTATTTTTTATTTTTTTTTTACTTTGAGTAATAATTTATTTCTCTTATTTAAGCATCAGTGTTTTTTTTTTTTGATTGACTATGTTATTTGTTTTTTAACATACAATAACCTACATCTCAATCTCTACATCTAACATATTTAGTTAAGTTTTTTATTTAGATACATGTGTGTTGAAGGTTATTGAGGTTCTACAATGAAGGTGATGTTGTAGTTGTCTTAATTGGTTAAAAAAATCTAAGATTTTGTTATTTCCTACTCATATATTTCTGATGTGGCTATTGAAGTTGTAACATAAATGGTTGTGTTCTTTTAGTTGTTAAAAAGATTTGAGGATAGTTTGGTTGTGAGTTTTCCATCAGATGGTTCATTTATTATATTATTATACTGATACGTTGAAATTAATAGTTTTAAGTTTTAACAAAGTATTGCTCTTATCGATTATAAGGGTAATGGTTCAATTAGTACGATGAAGTGAGTGGTATCGCTAAGGTTGGTGTCATAAAGTTAACTTATTGAAATTAATACTAGGATAATTTCTTCACATTTCACCTTTAACTTTGTGTAATGCATGCAAATGCAATTAAAAGCTTTACAAATTCCATATTTACATACTAACCAATTAAAATAACTATTTCTTAAACACTTCAAATACATTGTTAATCACATTTTATTAGTTATTAATTAATAATTTATGTTTAACTTTAACTTAATTTTTATTTTTGAACGACATAACTTTAACTTACTTGCGATTCTCCTAATCATATATTTTTTTTCGTGCCGTGCAACGCACGGGCTCAAACACTAGTATATCTTAAAAGGAAAAACCACAACATCCTATGTGGCATCCTCTCAAGCCAAGAAAGCTATTTATCTTTTTTCTAAGATTTTTGATTTTTTTAAATATTAGATATGTTAAAGACCATTTTACCCCTATACCAAAAACATAAAGTTTATTGGGATATGGTTATTTTAGTAATTTCAAAAGAGTAACCTCCAAACTCTTTCATCTTCATTCTTAAACGTGACTTCATTATTTTGGAGATGAAACCTTCAAATGTATTCATCTCCATTCTTAAATGTGAAACTACAAACCCATCCATTCATCATCATTGGTTCATCACTAATTGTCTTCTTCTTCTCCACACTTGATGTATTATTCATTTCCCAAACTATTTTTATTCTTCAACAAAATCATGTTAGGTAACCTCATTTTTTCTTTCATGTTAATCACTTGATATGTTATATTTCAATAAAATCGTTTTTCAATTTTACTTTAAGAGTAGTAATCCGAGTATTATTTCTTATTGGCTATTGTTGAGATTTTGGAATTTATATTTAGTTGTGTCTTTTATACTATATTATGTTTTTTATTGGAATCAAAGGTTTGTTCATTGACGACAGTTTTGAAGATTTGATGACAACAACGGTTCGATAATCACATCTTGCACGTAAGTATTACAATATGACATGTATAGGTTCAACAAGCATGAATATGTTCTTTCTCAATGAGTGTTTTTAATTTTCAAATTTATTTCAAGAAGATTGATTCAACATTCTTTTTTTTTTTTTTTTTTACTTTTCTTGGAAATTTAGAGTTTTTTATTTTATTTTTGTATTCTATATTTTTTCTTAGTTTCAAATTTTACTAATAATTCTAACTCTTATTATTATTTCTTATCGATTATTGTTGAGATTTTAGAGTTAATTTTTATTTTTCTCATCTATATTTTATTATGTTTTTGTAATAGAATCGAAGGTTTGTTTTTGGCGATAGTTTTAAAGTTTTGATGACAACAACGGTTCGATAATCGCATCTTGCAAGTAAGTATTACAATTTGAGACGAGATAGCCCCTTTACAAACATGACTATGTTCTTTTTCGTTATTGATTTTAATTTCCAGGGTTGTTTCAAGAAGACTAATCCGGGTAAATAAGTGTTTTAAATTTTCAGGTTTATTTCAAGAAGATTGATCCGGGTATTCATTTTTTTTACTTTTATTTTATTCGAATTTTAGAGTTTTTTTTTTATTTTTTATTCAATATTTTTCTTAGTTTCAAATTTTACTAATCATTTTAACTCTTATTATTATTTCTGACTTATTATTGTTGAGATTATTTCTTTTAACATTCGTATGAATTCTAAAGTTAATTTTGCATTCAACTTTCTATAATCCTTTGCTCTCTCTATCTTTTAATTCATTGTAATTAAGAGAATTAATCATATGATTTAGTGCATTTATGTTAATTAATTATGTGTTTATACTTCTTTATGTTATTAACCGTTCATTTCCTTTCTTTTATTTCAAATTAATCATCATTAGTCTTATTTAAGTAGAAAATTTGTTTTTTGTTTTTGTTGAAAATGCTATTGGTTTTTCAATTTTTTGTCATACAATAATCTACCTCCCGTTCTTTTTTTCTAACACATTTTTTCTTACTAACAAATCATCCGATAGTATCGACTTTTGTTTATGGTCGGGTTCTTTAAAATTATGTTGACTTCATATGATTTTTATGTTATGTTTTTTGTAGTAATTGAAATGAGCGGAATTGCGGAAACAATTTATAAAGATCGTCAAATATGCATAAGATCATCAAAACTCAATCACCACGATACACATATACATTACGACATCCAATCTATGTTCTTGATTTTCTTGGTTTATAGTTTAATGATGTATTATTACTTTAATTTCCAGTTTTTGTATTTTTTATTCTCTCAAGAGCATAATCACCATGCAAAAATTATATTTGTGTAGTGTTTATTCAAATATTACATTGTTACTCACAAAAAGATCATAAACATTTTTGTATTCAATTATTGTTTGATGTATATCTTAATGTATCTTTAGTGTTACATTTGGGAAATTGAAGTTTTATAAGCATGTAAATCAATTAATATTATCAAAGTTTTAAAAATGATAAGATATGATTAAGAAGTTCATTCAAATTTTGATCAATTATTGGATTAAGTAGTTATTCTTTATTTACATGATTAAACATTTCATGTAATAGTTAAATATTTTATTTTCAATTTTTATAAAATAAATAACAAACTATTCTTTATTACCATTATATTGTTATTATTAATATTTAAACATATATTTTTATTTGAATTCTCTTTACATAATTTAAAAATTAGAAGATGGAAAATTGAAAGTTGAAAGTGTGTAAATTAATGAAAAGATGAACACATTCTTTAGTAGCAAATCATGTTGTTAACTCAAATAAACAAATATTTTTTTTATAAAATGTCTCTTTTAAATCTTGAGATGTGATTAATTTACTTATCTAACATTAATGAGATAAAAAAAATTGATAGTTGAAAGAGTGTTTATAAAAGAGGAAGTCAATTTTTTTTCTTTTTGTAGCAAATCATGTTGTTGGGCTCAAATAAGTCTAACATTTTTTTATGCAAAAGTTCTCTTTAAATTTTGAATGTGATTAACTTTACTTATCCCACAATAATAAAATAAAGAAAATTGAGAGAATAAATTATGTATATGAAAGAGAGAACTCATTCTTTTATAGCAAGTCATGTTTGGCTCAAATGAGTTAACACTTTTTTGACAAACATTTTATTTAATCCTTGAAATGTGTTTAAGTTTAATTAGTCCATATTGCTGAGATAAGAGAAGAGTTGAAAGAAGAAAATGTATATATGAAAGGATGATGTAATCCATAATAAAAGAAAAATCAAAAGATTTTGTGGAGACAATGCGCTTCGAGTATTCTTAAAACATCAATCTTCAATGTGTATGTGTATATATTATCATGAGATACTCCTCAAATCTAAAAAAATGTTGAATTCACAATCTCATATTGATAGGTAGATGATAGTTTGGGAGGACGATGGTTATATAAAAATGTAATGGAAAATTTATAAATCTATAACAATGATTGTAATCAAAACCAACTAAATAAAAAAAACATAGTATACAATTAAAAACGAAACAAACGATGACGACTTGGGACCATGGGGTTTGTTTATTCTTCAATGTTAAAATAACCATGGTTTTAAATTTTTTATAACCATGATTCGAATCAAAGCAACCAAATGGTAAATATTGTAATGCCAAATTAAAAAAAAAAAATCAAGTAAATGACTTGGCAAAATGAATTTGAAGAGTTTTTCAAATCTTGAAATAAAGTTGAATTTCATCATCTCTCAATTATTACCAATAAAGTTGAGTTTCACCATTCTTCTAGGTAATGAATTATTATCTATAAAGTTGACAATAAAACCAAACAAATGCATATTATTATAGTGCAAAAATGAAAGAAAATCAATGTTGAAAACTTGGTTTCTTTAATCTATATATATAGACACACACACACACACAATTGTGAAATTCCGTTTCATTTTAAATCGGATCAATACTCCTTTAAAAGAATTTTTGCCGTCACCGTGCAACGCACGGGCCCAACACTAGTACATATATTAAAGGAAGAACCAAGGAGAATAATGTGGCACTCTCTAAGAGTAGGATTTGCATCTAGGAATTTTCTCATTGTTTTGAATTTTTTAAATACAAAATAAGTTAAAGAGTATTTTACCCTTAAATGAAAATTGTATGTTTCATTATAAGAAGGACTCTTTGGTAATTTGACTTATAATTTAATTGGCTTTAACTTTCTAATTATTTAACTTCTTAAAGAACATTTATTTTACCCGCTTCATCTTCTCATTTATTAATTAAAAGAAAAAAACCCCAACTATGTGATGCTATATAAACTACAACCTAATCCTTCTCCAAAATGGAATTAACCATTGTAATGTTGTATATTATGTTCTATGAGGTTTGAATGTTTGTTTTGTTTGTTTTCTTCTTTGTAGCATTTACTTTTCGTCGATACCGTTGCTCATCCATCATAAAATTTCGAGGTAAAAGAAAACTTTTATTTATTTATTTTATGATTATGTAAGTTATACATTGTTGATGTGTCATTCTCAATTGCTATCATTGCATTTTCGATTAAAAAAAGTTTCATATGTTTTTTAAGTTTTATGTATATTACATATTGTTGTTAAACTTTTAGTTTTTAATTGGAGTTTGTTTACAATTATTACCTTTCTATTTTCTATACTCCAAAATTGATTATCATGTTGGTAATATTATTGTTCTTCTTCCATTCAAATTTTAAATAATATTTATGCTTTGTATAATTGTTTTTATTCCATTGTAAATATTATTGTTAATGAGTTTGTAAGTTTTTATTTGGAATTTTTCTACAATTGTTATTTTTGTTTTCCCTTATTCATGTTTTCCATATAATCTTTATGTTGCGCATGTGCTTTATCTAGGTTTTCCTAAATTGGTTCACTTATATTGTCGTAGTTTCTTAAAAATTATTTTATATTTTTCTATTGAGAACGAATCATAATACAAATTTTTGATTTATATGAGGTTTTTACTTTTGTTTTTGTTGTGGATGCACTTTTCATTCCCTATGTTTTTATGGTTTCTTAGTTTGCATTTAATAAGAAAAACCACAAACAATGAGATGACATTTTTTTTGGCATCCAAATCCTAAATCTCTTCTTTAACCTCTCAAAATTTGCCATTTTGAATTAGTTTTCGGAAAAATATTTGTTCAATTAAACTTTTTGTCTTCTTTGTTTACACCTAAATTTCTTCAATATTTCTTCACATTCATCTAATATTTTTATTCGTACATTTAACGCATATAATTAACATATTTAAAAACTCTGAAATTACAATTAATATATATTTCTATTTATATGACACCTGAATATAATAATACATGTGTATTTCTAATAATAAAATAGTTGTAATTATTATAATAAATAATCGAAGATGACTATAATCATGTCAATATAATATCTTATAATTATTTTCTACGATATATTATTGACATATTTTATATATATAACTCTTTGGAAAATAATATACTTTTAGATAGGGGTGTGCAAAACCCGAATAATCCGAAACCCGAACCCGAACCGAAAATACGACGTTTAAGCAAAACCCGAACACCCCGAAATCCGAAAAACCAAAACCCGACTTTTGTGTGGATATTTGGGTTCGGGTTGGGTTTGATAATTGGTCACCCGAACCGCCCGAAAACCCGAAATAATATACATATATTTTTTAAATATTATATAAATATATTTATTTATCTAATTGTCTTTTGAAAATCGTCAAATCTAGTCGGTCGAAGCGTTTTAGTTTTTTGAACTTACTTTTGATTTCATCAAGCAATTGAATTTATCATTAGAAGAGGTTAAATATATATATATATATATTTGCATCATAATAATATCCGAATCCGACCGAAATAAACCCGAAACCCGACCTACCCGAACCCGAAAAAACCGAAATCCGAAAACCTAAAGTTTGGGTTTTGATTTTCGTATCCGAAATCCGATCGGGTTTTTGATTTTCCCACCCGAGCACACCCGACCCGCCCGATGCACACCCCTACTTTTAGATAACCAACTGTATGAGTTATAATTATTTTTTTTACTACAACAGTATATTGATGCTTATTATTTTTTATATAAAATTAAATATATCTAAAATTTAAATGAATATAAAGTTATAAATATATATATATATATATAATGTAAAATCTTACCGAAATTCATATAAATTCAAATAACATTAGAACCGATAAATATATGAATAAAACTAAAATCAAATTAAAAACTTATTATTAACCTCTTTGTAATAAATTAAAGACTTATTACATTTAATATCAGTAAATAATATTAAGAGTAAATTACATATTTGGTCCCCATGGATTATACTATATTGCACTATTGGTCCATATTTTAAAATAATTATGGAAAATGCCTTGTGGTTTACATTATATTGTACTGTTGGTCACTAACCCAACTCTAAGTAATATCAATCTGTTAAGCATATGGACCAACAATGCAATATAGTGTAAACCATTGGGACCAACAGTGCAATATAGTGTAAACCATAGGGACCAACAGTGTAATATAATGTAAACCACAAGGACCTTTTTCATAATTATTTTAAAATAAGAACCAACAATTCAATATATATCTATATCTATTTATAGATATCTAAAAACAAAACCCACAAGAAATGATATGACATCCTAAGACTTGAGAATTTTCTATTTCTTGAATCGTGGTTGATTTTGTGCACCCCACATCGATGAAGAAACAAAATGTGGACAATGAAGTGTAGAAATATAAATGGAGGTTGATATGCCTTTGTGACAACTTATGGGGTTGACTCATTTTGGTCGATCATTGAAATTCACATTGGTGGCAAATTTTGGCCAATTTGCTTAACTATAATAGATTATGTTATTTTGGCCTTTTAAACCAACATGTTGATTTATTTTGGCCAACGAAAAGTTTATAATCAATCATTTATATATATTAAAGTAAGAACCTCTAAGAATGAGGTGGCACATTCTAATGGTTGGAATGACCTCTATCTTTTTTCTCAATTTTTTGAATTTTTTTAATGTTTAATATGTTAAAGACCATTATACCCCTATACCAAAAGCACAAAGTTTATTGGGATATGGTTGTTTTAGTAATTTTAAAAGAGTAACCTCTAAAACCTTTTCATCTTTATTCTTAAATGTAACTTCATTATTTTGGAGATGTAACCTCCAAGTCTTTTTATCTTCATTCTTAAAGGTGAAAACTACAAATTCATCCATTCATCATGATTTGTTTATCAAGAATTGTATTCTTCTTGTTCTTCTTCTTCTCCACACTAGATGTATTATTCATTTTCCTAACTATTATTGTTATTCTTCAACAAATCATGTTAGGTAACCTCATTTTCTTCTTTCATATCAATCACTTGATATGTTTTTTTTCAATAAAATCCTTTTTCAATTTTTTACTTTAAGTCTATTAATCCGAATATTATTTCTTATTGGCTATTGTTGGGATTTTAGAATTTATTTTAACTTATGTTTTCTATATTATACTATGTTTTTCTATCCGAATCAGGAGTTTGTATTTGACGACAGTTTTAAAGATTTGATGACAACAACGGTTTGATAATCACATCTTGCACGTAAGTATTACAATCTGACATGATGTAATCTCAATAAGCGTGAATATGTTTTTTCAATGAGTGTTTTTAATTTTCAGGTTTATTTCAAGAAGATTGATTCAGGTATTCATTCTTTTTTACTTTTCTTGAAATTTTAGAGTTTTTTTCTTTTATTTTTGTATTATATATTTTTTTAGTTTCAAATTTTACTAATAATTCCAACTCTTATTATTATTTCTTATTGATTATTGTTGAGATTTTAGAGTTAATTTTTACTTTTGTCATCTATGTTTTGTTATGTTTTCTAATGGAATCGAAAGTTTGTTTTTGGCGACAATTTTAAAGTTTCGATGGCAACAACGATTCGATGATCGCATCTTGCAAGTAATTATTACAATTTGAGACGATATAGTCTGTTTACAAACATGAAATGTTCCTTATCAATGAGTGATTTTAATTTTCAGGTTTGTTTTAAGAAGATTGATCCGTGTATTCACCTTTTTTATACATATTTTTGAGTTATTTTATTTTATTTTTGTGTTCTAACTTTTTCTTAGTTCAAGTTTTACTAATCACTTTAAATCTTATTATTATTTCTTATTGATTGTTGTTGAGATTATTTCTTGACATTCATATGAATTCTAAAGTTATTTTTTATCTTCTATATATTTCCTAAATTTTAGAATTTAGTATATGTTTTAATTTACATGTTGAATATTGATAACATAAAGTTCCTTGAGATAGACATGTTTTAGTAATTTTTATATGTAAAAGTATAATCTTCAAACCTTTTTATCTTCATTAATGAAAATGATACCTCCAAATACATAAATGAAATAGTTATAGTAAAACTTATCAATAACTATTATTTAGATAAAACTATGTATATTTTTATTAAAATATAGAACAATTGAATACAATAATAAATTGATTGAAATTGAAAAGCCATGTGTATATAAAGGTTGTGACACATTTTTAGTTTTTAACTGTATGATATTGTAAACCATTTTCATTTATTCGTTTAATTCATCTTATTTTTGTATCATTTTATTTGTAATACTAAATCATATGTTATTACATACTTTAACTATGGTTAAGTTGGTATCGTTTTCATTACACAAGCACACATATGTTATTGTGTTTAAAAAATTAATTAAATTGTATATGATATACCTTATATTTTAATTTAAAAAACCAAATCATAAAATAATCTCTTATTTTATTTATTTTAAAATCATTATATATATATATATATATATATATATGAATTTGTGTGTTTAAAAATATTTTTTCTATTTTTTACAAGAAAAAAATAAAAGAATAGAAAATTACTAAAACAGTCATTCAATTAACAGAGTTAATGAATGAGTTAGTGAGAGGTAACATGATCAAAATGAAATGAAAACCACAAGGACCATATCCAAGATAAACATACATTAGAAACATGGTCAAAAAAGTTATCAAACCACAGGGACCAAATCCATAATTTACTCTTAGGAAAAATAAGTTTTCCATACACCCTTCCTTCATCAATATTAATATCGTATATAGGCTTATAATGTATTTTAATTAAATACAAAAATCAAATTTATGAAAATAATGTATAAAAACAAAATTTATTTTTCCTTAAAAATGTTTTTCAAATACCGCGCGCAACGCGCGGGCAAACCACTAGTTTTATTTAAAAGTTTACCTAGTGTATCCCACATTGATGGAGAAACAAAAGATTATGAAAGAATTGTGGATATATGAATGGATGTTGGGATACTTTTAGGCAACTCTTTGGGGTTGGCTCATTTTGGTAATCAAATAGTTTGTTATTAAGTTTGTTTATCTCACATTCAGTCAAATATATATATGAATGAATGAAAGAATTAAGTTTGTTTAACTCTTTGGGGTTGGACATGTTTTTATAAATATTTTCCAGTACCGCGCATCGCGCGGGCCACTCACTAGTATATCTTAAAAGTAAAAACGACAAGATCCTATTTATCTTGTAAAGCCAAGAACCCTATTTATCCTATTTATCCTATTTAGGCCACTCACTAGCATCTCCTAAAGCCAAGAACCCTATTTATCTTTTTTCTAATATTTTTGATTTTTTTAAATATTAGATATGTTAAAGACCTTTCTATCCTTATGCTTAAAACGTAAAGTTCATTAAGATAAGGGTGTTTTGGTCATTTTGAAAAATCATAACCTTCAAAACCTTTCATATTCATTCTTGAAAATGAAACCTCCAAAATTAATTATTTTTCATTCTTCAAGTGAAACTTACAAACCTATCATTTGCTCATGCATAAATGTTCATCACTCAATATAAAGTATCTTCATCACCATCACATGACTCATTTCACAAACCATAATTTCTTCACCCACATGCTTTTTCAGGTAAATTCATTTTCTCTCACTCCATTACTAGATTTGTTCTTCATTTCAAAATGTTCTTCAAAAAAATTGTTTTCGAGTTTACTTTGAGAATACTAACAAAATTGTTTTCAGATTTACTTTGGGAATACTAATTCGAATATTATTCTCTATTGACCATTTTTGGGATTTTAGAATTTTGTTTGTAACTTATGCTTTTTGTATTTTTCTTAGGTGTTTTTCAATGGAATAAATGGGTTTGTATTAGATAACGGTTTTAGAGTTTTGATAGTAACAACTGTACAACAATCAAATTCCGAAAGTACGTATCATAATCATAGATATAACCTCAATAGTCATCAATATGATCATTTTTAAATGGTTTTTTTAGGTTTATTTCGAGAAGACTAACCTCGCCTTCCGGTATTTATATATATATATATATATTATTTTTGTTGGGATTATTCCCTATTGACCATTTTTGGGACTTTAGATTGATATCTTTTTTACTTTTGTTTTCTATATTTTCTTAGGTGTTTTCGAATGAAACGGTAGGTTTGTTCTTCATAGCAGTTTTAGCGTTTTGATGGCAAGAACGGTACAATAATCAAATCTTCAAAGTACACATTACAATCTTCGATATAACCTAAATGATCTTCAATATGATCTTTTTAAACGGTTATTTTAATATTTTCAGGTTTATTTCGAGAAGACTAATTCGACTTCCGGTTATACTTTTTTTTTTACTTTTGTTTAGACTAGACTTTTTTTTTGTTTTCTATATTTTTCTCAGGTTTTAAATATTACTAATCATTTTGACACGTTTTTCGAATGAAACCAGTGGGTTTGTTTTTTATGACAGTTTTAGTGTTTGGATAGCAAGAACAGTACAATAATCAAAGTCTTCAAAGTATGTATTACAATCTTAGATATAACCTTTATGATTTTTTAATGATTATTTCAATATTTTCAGGTTTAATTCGAGAAGACTAATTCGACTTCTGAATATACGTTTTTTTTTACTTTTGTTCGGATTGTAGACTTTTTTTTTTCTTCTATATTCTTCTCAAGTTTTAAATACTACTAATCATTTTAACACACAAAATATTAATTTCACGTATTATTCCTTATTGACCTTTGTTAGAACATTAGCTTTTTTTGTCTTCAATATTTTTATTAAGTTTTTGATAATGGAACCCTGGGGGTTTATCTTGACTGTGTTTTAAGAGTTTAGATGGTAATAAAGTAAAATAATCATTTATTATAATCTATGATAAGTATCTAATTGTATGAGTTGTTTATTATCGGATATCTTCTTCTGTATATCCACCATGATGTGTTATTCATTCTATATATCACTATTTTTTAACAAATCATTTTTCAGGTTATTTCGAGAAGACCAAATTAGGTTTGTAGTTTTCTTTCTTTTATTTTTTGAGATATTAGAGTTCCTTACTTAACTCTTCTATACTCTTCATATGTTTTTTCAATGAAAGTGCTACAATCTCTATGTAATTTCAACTAACATTAACGTGTCATTTTTAGATGGTTAGGGTTTGTCCAGGTCCCGGGTGGTGCGATCTGTTTTGGTAATTGTTTATTCACCGGGTGGTACCGGGACAAAATGCACTAGAGGGACTAAATATGCACGGATTTAATATCCGATGTCCCGACGATCTAGAAGTCGTGTTTTTCGTATTAAAATGCGATTGGTATAGTTTTACCTACCATAAATCACATGAGTCGGCTTGACGTGATCACATGCTTGCCAACACATGTGAAATATGGATTCTAGTCTAATAAATTAATTTAAGGGTTATAATTTATTAGAAGTTTTATAAAATAAACTAAATCGGAATTTTATTCTTGTATTTATAGATGTCTAAATCTGTAGTCCCGTTTTATACCCCTGAGGAATCGCTCCGCCTCATCAATAGCAAATGGAAGCTTACAGGACAAAATCTTCCAGTTTGGAAAATGCACCTTGACAATGTCTTGAGTGCACAGGGTAAGTTGTACATTTGGAAAAACCTGTTTCACAACCTAAGAACAATTCTCCTGAAGAGTAATTTGCTCAGTACTTTAAATATTTGGCAGATGAATCTGATGTCATGTCGATTATGATTTTCTCTATATCACCTGAGTTTTCGGGAGGTTTAAGAGATAAATCCTGTCATGAGGTCGTGAAAGATATAGAAAACTGTTGGTCCCAAATAATCAAACAATAAGAGGAGTGATAGAGAAATCAAAAAGATGAGAAGAAAAGTTCTCGTGTTTATTATGAGATCTCAAGAGCATTACAAGAACACACACACCAACTCACTTTGCTAGACTCTCATTGGAAATGCCTTCTCACCTTTCTCTCAACCCTAAACCCCTTTATATATGGGGCCTAAATACAAAAGCCCAAGCCCAAGCCCAATAGCTAAACTAACTAGTTAAACACTAATTAAACCTTCTCAAAGCTTACTTTATAAAACTTTCTCTGATTAGGACAATTTGGTCCTAACAATCTCCCCCTAAAGTTTTATAAAGGAAGCATCTCTGATCTTCTCCCCCTTGCTTTCTTCAGAAAACTTTAGTGGCGTTCGGCTACATTTTGATCTCCAAGCTCCCCCTCGATTGTAGCTCTTTATCTTCAGTTTCAATTGAAAGACCAGATCCGATTTGCAATAACCGCGACTGATTGCGCAAACTACAGCTCAACCTGTAAATAACTCGACACGTCTGATAACCGCAGAATACAACAGCTTGCACCGGAGCATGTTGATTCATCCAACTATGTTGATCTCCCTCCAAGAAAAACAAAGGGATAGATGCATGTGTGAGTTACCGTGCGGATCAGCAAGAAAAATAACGAATCTGTCTTTGACCGCGTGTTGAATAGGAATTCAGCATTAGAGCTCTCAATATGATAAGCTCACAATAGGGAAACACTGAAGCTTGGATCACCGAAACACCATATGGAGTGAAACACTGGAGTAGATGTTGAACGAGATACTATGCTTTGATCTCTCTTCTGCTCAGAGAATAGTCGATTTCCTGAAATCTTCCAAAATGTCAAGTAATCAAATCCAGATCTAGTCTTCTTAGTCAGATGGATGACGACCGTCACTCAAAATACTAGATCGCAACCGAGCCTCACCAACGGTAAAACTCAACTCTCACGCCTAAGAGGAATAATTCACCGAAGGTGGCATCCAAAGGAAAAACTCAACTCTCACGCCTAAGAGGAATAATTCCATCTAATAAAACTCTAGAATAATGGTTGCAGAGCGTCAGCCTTCTGAGTAATCTAACCAAATGCAGAATTCGATCACCGTCGTTTTGAAATCGATACAAATCTGACATGACTTCAAATAATCTGGAGCAGTTGGGAAACGAGAGAAATCCAATTTTCATGATTGAAAACTGAATTTGGGCTAAAATCTGGGTTGATGAGATCTTTACGAACCAATTGGGAAAGAAAGGTGGCTAATAAAGCGCGGGGATTTTGAAGCGTCACATGTATTTGAATCTGGGTGGATCTAGAGCGCAGCAGAAAGTGATCAATCATAAGCCTGATTGACCGTATAATCTTGAAGTGTATCTGGAGATAATTCCAGAACTAAAATTGAGCAAATTAGCATACTCGGGAAAAAAATTCCGTCAAATAGTCCCAAACCCCGAAACCTGGAAGTCCCAAATCAGAAAAAATAAAATTTTCTGAAAAAGATGTGAAATTCTTAAACTCTAGGGGCTGAATTTGTAAAAATCCAGAACTTTGAACTCAAGGGGTTAATCTTGTACATATTCAGAACTTGAACTTGAGGGACCAAATTTGAATATATTTGAAACTTGAAGTGCAGGAACTGGATTTGAACATTTCTCCAAAGTTCACAAATGAATAAGCTTGAAAGATCAGGGGCTGGCAGCGACATGATGTAAAACTTGAAAATTAAAGTGTCACACCATTATAACTGTAGGGACCAAAGATGTCAAAGTCATCAAAACCTTGAAATTAAATCAAGTGTAGCACGTGAGTTGGGATAATTTGTACGATTGGAAGTGAAGCACGTGACACGGATTTGAAGCATTCCAAATCAAATTCCAGAATTCCAATTTGCATGTGACTCGGGAAACCACCAAACACAATCCAGGTCGGGAAAAAATGTAAGGTCGAGAAACCAGAAAAATTTCCCGAATCGGGAAACTAATTTAATTTCTTTTGCTTTTCCAATTCCAACAATTCAACCACATACTCGTATTTCCTTTTTGAATCAAACTTAATTTCGATTGCATCACTTTGGAGTCGGGAAACTTGAAAAATCAAAGGTTCCACTCAACAACGAGTTGGAAAACTCGAATACCTGAGTCGGGTTATTCATGTTTCCCGAGTCGGGATATATCAAAGTTCAAAGGTTCCCCTTAAGAACGAGTCGGGAAACCTCGAATACTCGAGTCGGGTTATTCATGTTTCCCGAGTCGGAATATAATCACAACCCAAACATCAAACTTCAACATCTCCATCAAGATCCAAACCCCAAAAATTCAAATTCAAACTTTTTTCAAGAACAAAGCTTCAAAACCCAAAAAAAAAAATTCCTCTTTGAATGATTTCATAGGAACAAACAAATGTAATGATTTGTTTGGCTCTGATACCATTTGTTGGTCCCAAATAATCAAACAATAAGAGGAATGATAGAGAAATCAAAAAGATGAGAAGAAAAGGTGTGTTTATTATGAGATCTCAAGAGCATTACAAGAACACACACACCAACTCACTTTGCTAGACTCTCGTTGGAAATGCCTTCTCACCTTTCTCTCAACCCTAAACCCCTTTATATATGGGGCCTAAATACAAAAGCCCAAGCCCAAGCCCAATAGCTAAACTAACTAGTTAAACACTAATTAATCCTTCTCAAAGCTTACTTTATAAAACTATCTCTGATTAGGACAATTTGGTCGTAACAAAAACCAACTAGGTTTCTATAAGCATACCGGTAAGCTTTTGATAATGAAAGAGATACTTTCGTTGAAGCTAAAGAAGAACCAATCAGTTAAAGACCATCTCATTAATATAAGGAGGCTCTTTAAATGCTTGACACGTCTGGGATACAAAATGGCTCATGAAGAGTTAATGCATCTCATGTGGTACTCACTCCCGAAGGAGATATGTGACACAACTAGTGCCTACATGAAAGAACCAAGGAAAGACGTGGCAATGTTACATGAGGACATCTTGGCCAGTCTAGAGCCGAAACCAGCACCTGCTGAACTCATGGACAGTGATTCCATTGATGAGTTGGGAGACCTGAGTTGCCCAGAATGCGGTAGCCAGGATATTTGCGAGCACTCGATGAATATCGACAAGATAGAGATCGGTTTACCCGATGGTCCAGGTATCTTTATGATAGATTGTGTTAGAACCTGACTAGTTTGTTTGTAAAGAAGTCAGGGGCGTCTTTTGAAACATTTGTAATAGTTAGAATTAAAACAATACTTTTGTGCGCCTCTTAAAAGAGTCATAGACTCTAGGGGTTGTTTTGTAACTTCGGCTCTATAAATAGGGGTCGATAGTTAACGTTTTATAATAATCTTGCAACTGACAACTTTTGTTATATGCTTTGTCGTATTGTCGTGTTCTTCATCTATATTGCATATTTGCTTGATTATCATTGTTTGAGCATTACTAACATTTGTAATAGCTTGCATTGATCCTTTATATTGCTTCCTTGTTGATTATCGGACTCACAATTGGTATCAGAGCTCGTGTTTTGGTAGTTTTGGACAGAAAATTGAAGCAGATTTTGCTGTTTTTGTAGACTCCCGAATCGGATCTTCAGTACCGAATTGGACACTCGTGTCCCGATTCGGAACACTGAACTCCCGCATCGGGACTCTCAATTCCCGAATCGGATCTCTACAAACACCCGAATCGGATCTTTTTGCCTCTCCCGACTTGGAAATTTGATCTCCCGCATCGGGACTCTCATTTCCCGAATCGGGACTTGGCTTAAATTCCCGAATCGGGACTCTCTCACTCCCGAATCGGGACTTGCAATACTCCCGAATCGGGACTTGCTATTTTTTCCCGCCTTGGCCTTTCTTTTTGAAATTCTCGAATTTCTATAAAAGGAAGCGCTTTAAGCGCGGAAGCTCTGTCCAATCAGAAAACACCAACTACTCAAAACAGATCCTATTTCCAAGGACGCAATGTCAAAAGAAATAATCAGTATCGGTTCTGAAACACGACCTCCAGTATTAGTCGTCGGCGAATAACAGCAATGGAAACGCCGAATGATTAACTTCCTCGACTTACTGGATGACAAACTGATGGTCTCTATCACTGAGGGACCAATCAGACCGACGGTTACTGTAGCTGAAGTAGCTAGAACTGATGTCACTCCCTATCTGCCTGCATATGAGGTTGAAAAACCTTACGACATGTTCTCTCATGAACAACGTGCTTGTGCAGCCATTGACAAACGTGCTCTCACGTTACTCACTATGGCTCTACCTAATGACATGTTCGCGAGGGTGGACAGCTGTAAAGATGCCAGAGCAATGTGGCTGGGCATTGAACAGCAAATGCAGGGTGGTGACAAGGCACTAGAAGGCCAAAAGGAGAACGCTATGAACGCGTACGAAAGCTTCTGTGCTCGCGAGGGAGAGACGTTGACTGAAACCTACAATCGTTTAAATATCTGTGTAAACGATCTGCGAAGACTTGGCTTTGAGAAGAACAAGTACGAGGTGAATGTAAAATTCCTCAAAAGACTGAACAAACTCTGGCAATCGGTCACAATCAGCATCCAAGTGAGCCAGAATCTTGGCCAGCTTGGACTTCATGATCTGTATAGCATGATGCTACCTCATGAGGAAACCTTATTCGGTAAAACTGAAAAGAAAATCGATCCTCCTACGTTGGCCTTGTTGTCAAATAGAGGATCGTCCTCTCATGAAAACTACACCGTTGAAGAACCTGTAGTTCTTGATGATGGACTTACCGAAGATGAGATGTTTCAGCTAGAGAACTCATTCGCCTTGATGGCTAAATTTCGGGGAAATCCCCAACGCTTCAACAGATTCAGACAAGGACCTCAGTTTGTGGGAGGTCAGTCTAGCCAAGGCGGGTACCAGTCAAGAGAAAGCTTCCAAAGAAACGATCAAGGAAGAACAAACAACTATCAACAGCGTGATAGGTCTGGGTACAACAATCAAGGATCTTATCAAGATCAAAGACAAAGCTACAATAACAACAACCAGCAACAGCAAAGGGATCAGGAGTACAACTCCAACAACTACCACGGTAACAGAGGTTATCAGGGAGGTGGTTATAATCAAAGGTGGAACGACCAATCTGGTTCTAACTACAACAATCAGAACCAGAAAACAATTGATGATGGTCGTCAGCACAACAACACCGGTGGAACTGAACCTCCACAACAGAACAAGCTACCAGCTCTAGAAGCTCCACCCGCAGCCAATCAGAACAGAAACCCTGCTCGGGTTCCCACCTGCTACAACTGTGGTGACCCGGGTCACTATGCATCGGAATGCAAGAAGAAGCTCAAAGATTCTGCTTACTTTGAGAAGAAGGCTGCCATGATGAAGAAGAAAGAGCAAGGCAAGGTGCTGTTAGCTGATGAGGAAGACTGGATCATGGAACCAGAAGACTCGGATGATGAAGGCCCATCAGCCGTACAAGGACACTGCCTCATGGCTGACTTTGAGGAACCATGTATATCTGGTTCCCCAAACGACTCTACTGATGAAGAATCTGAGGTACATTCTTGTTCATTATTGTCAATACCTGATGAACTGTCTATGTCTGAAACTCTAAGACTTGAGAGCCAACTCCAAATGGAAAGTGCTCTCGTCGCGAGATTCAGAATAGAGAGTGCTGTGTATAAAAGTAGTTTAGAGGACCTCACCGAGAACTTTAACAGAATGGAGCTTGAATCTGGGATTAGAGAATCTATCCTCGAAAACAAGCTCCTTGATCTTCAAAGATCTCACGACGAAATTGAAAGTAGTCGTGAAGAACTCAAGCTCAAATTTCACCTTCTTTCCTTGGAAAGAACAAAATTATTTGTAAAAATCAAGAGCTTGAGGAAAATAATTTAAAGAGAGGACAATCTGAACATACCTTGAGTCTACTTACCAAGCAAACCACTCAACATCCCTTTTATCAAGCCAAACCTGGGTTGGGACATTCAGAGAAAAACATTCTTGAAAAAGCACCTGCACATCTATACAACTTTGACAGTAGAGTGCTTCCAAACCTGAACCTAGGTCAGTCAAAGGACAAGACAATGACAACTATGTGATGCAGACTGTGACCTTTACTGAGATAATAGATGGAAAAGCCGTATCTTTTACCACCAGTCCTGCAAATAGTTCAACCAGTAGTCCACCTTCCAGTCCTATTGCTAAGGGTCCCATCTTTACCCCTGCTAGTAATCCAGAGAATACTTTCACTAGCTGGGAAGGCATCAAAGCTAGGACACCTAAGGTAGCAATGCCACCCATCAACTATAAGGACTTAAACTTTAGCTATGACACTAGGGAGATAGATACATCCGAGGATGCTGATGTTATCCAACCTTTGGATGTTTCCGCAACACAGCCTCCTGCCCCTGTGTGTATAGAAAAAGAGATGTTCCATCTTAGGTCCAAAGCCGTTGAACTTGATGCCTGTCGCCATAAGTTAAAGAACTTTGAGTCGATTCTTTCTGAAAAAGACAGCCATATCAAATCATTGGAACATAGTTATCATGAGGCAAATGCCGAAAGGATTAATATGTCAAACCAATGTGAGATCGCAGAGTTTTCTTGCTCATGTTTTAAAAACAAATTTGCAGATCTCCAAACACATCTAGTCGTCCAATTTATTAATAGCACAATAGAAAAGGACTTCTTTTATGAAAAGGAACTGATGTTTGGTCAAACTTTCACGAATCAATGTTGTCAAATCAATCAATTGAAAAGACGGGTGTCCTTCTTAGAAGAATCTGACTCTTGGGATTCTTGTACCTGCAACTCACCAATCACACCAGACTTTAGGTCAACCAAACCTAAACTAGTACTAGATCCTAATGTTATGTATGATGTGAAGGTGTTTTTGGACGCTGATGATCCTCCTTCAGGATATATTCCAAGAAAACCTGTTTTGCCAAAGGCACCTGCTGTAAAGCAAATCAGTTCTCCCAAGCCACTTGCATCAGTGTCTGTGATAAACACTGAAGGTAGAACATGTGCTGGTACTGACAAAGGGAAGTCAGTTAAGCCGCACACACCTACAGTAACACAGACACCGAATTCAAAATCTGCTGACACAAGTAGCTCGGTAAAACCCATTAAGGGACTAGACTTTCATTCTAGTTCATTTGATGTGGGTGAGAACTCCAAACCTAAACAACCTTTGAAAATGTTAAAATCAGTTTGTCAAACCACCGCTAATTTCAAAGGTGGTCAATCCATTCTAGTTAAGCCGTCACCCAACTCACAACTTGCTTTTCATGCAGATGCGAGGACAGGTGATGGAACTGCGAATGTGAAGCCACGAAGAAGGAGATATCGGAAGAAGAAGAACTCTTTTAATGCTTTCCCTAAATGGGGTGGTCATGATCATACTGGTCTTGGCTACAACCCACCTAGTTGTAATTCAAACATGAAATCAAAGTCTGTACACATTAATCGCTCAGCGAATTCTGATAATCTTACAGCTTTCAAAAATCATATATGTTCTTTGTTTGATAATTACATGCGTGTTGATATGCCTGGTAATGCAAATGCTTATAGTAAGTCAGGTAGTCCTCACCGGGAAAGAAAAGAGAAAACGACAAAGCAAAGTGCTTTGCCTCTAGTGAAGTCTCCTAAGCCTAAGGAGAAATCTGAAAAGGATACTTCACCGGTTGCTTTATCTGTTTCTAACGGTAGGACACCCATGTGGCAATGGGTTCCTAAACAAATTTGATCTTGCGCTTTGCAGGGCAGTCACATGTGGTACTTTGATTCTGGAGCATTCAGGCATGTGACTGGGCAGCGCAACATCCTCTTCGACTACGTCGTTAGAGCTGAAGGCTTTGTTAAGCTTGTAGACAAGGGACGTCTACCGATCATAGGATATGGAAGCATGACGAATGGAGAACACGTCATCAAGAATGTGCGCTATGTTGAAGGACTGCCATTTAACCTACTCAGTTCAAGCCAATTCTGTGATGGAGGATATCTTGTGAAGACATTCATTCTCGGGAGCAACATTGAAGACGAGGATGGGAACGTGATTCTACGCGCTCGAAGGAACGGTCACCTATATACCACAATGTTTTATGCTGTTCCTCAACAACTGGAAACAGTGGTATTTCTCGCAAAAGCAACGAAGGAAGAAAGCTGGCTATGGCATCGGCGTCTGTCTCATCAGAACTTCAGGGATATGAACAAGCTCGTATCTAAACACCTTGTCAATGGTCTACCGGAGACGCGACTATCTAAAGACACCCTATGCTCAGCTTGTGAGAAAGGGAAAATGAAGAAGAGTTCGCATCCTCCAAAGATGGAGACAAACTGTCACCATCCCCTTGACATGCTGCATATGGATCTCTGTGGACCGATGAGAGTCGAAAGTCTTGCACGCAAGAAATATATGCTTGTACTTGTTGATGAATACTCTCGGTACACATGGCTCGAATTCCTTAGAGCCAAATCTGACGCTTCAGATCTAATCATCGCCTTCATCAAACGAATCCAAGTCCTCTTGGGTCGTCAGGTGAAGAAACTGAGAAGCGACAACGGTACAGAGTTTCGGAATGTGAAACTCCAGTCTTTCCTTGAAGAAGTGGGCATCTCTCACAACTTCTCTGCTGTACGTACTCCCCAGCAAAACGGAGTCGTAGAAAGGAAGAATCGTACGTTGGTCGAAGCTGCAAGATCCATGATAGCACATTCTGGTGTACCTCTATCCCTGTGGGCTGAAGCTGTATCAACTGCCTGTTACACTCAGAACAGGACTCTAATCGTTAAGCGGACTGGTAAAACCGCGTACGAAATGGTCAACAAGCGTAAGCCGAATATTAGATTCTTTAGAGTTTTCGGTTGTGTATGCTATCTTCTGAACAACAGAGATGATCTGGGAAAGTTTGACGCTAAGTCGGATGAGTCTATCTTCATTGGATACTCACATAACTCAGCGACTTACCGTGTTTACAACAAACGGACCCGATCCATCTTTGAGAGTCGGTACGTTGACTTCTCTGAGACTGAGATGTATTCTAGTGCCAGCCCTAGTTCAGATAGTTCTGTCTTCCCTGAATTGCACACTGTTTCACCACCGAGCACAACTGTTCCTACTGACTCGCTTGGATTTGATTTTATTGACTTAGCAGAATTTGATCTAACGACCCTCGTTGGTCCAATCATTGTTCCTGCTCCTGCTGATCATTCCATTCCTTCTTCAACAACCATATCTGCAGATGCATTCGTAAATGAGAGCTCATCCTGTTCTACCGCTGTAGGAGAAACCTCCTCTGACTCTGTAGAACCGATGTCTGTACTTAACCCTATCACAGAAACAGAATCCTCTTCCAACACCTTGAATGAGGAAACTGTTCTCTCCCCCTTTCAGCTCTCTTCAACACAACCCTCTCCTGAAACTGCAGTCGAAGCGGTCCGAGAACAGACAGTGTCCACTGTTCTTGCACCAATTCCTGAAGTTGTTCCGCCACCTTCTCCATCCAGAACTTATGCTGAAGTGGTTCGTGAACCCCGTCCGGAGACTGTGTTGAATACTGATCCGGATGCAAGTCTTCTCTCCTCCGCCATTCGGGATGAGAATGACTCAAGAAACAACATGGAATACGATCCTATTCCCCATTCCAGAAAGTGGACCAGAAGCCATTCCACTACCAACGTCATCGGTAGTCCATCTGCTCCAGTGACAACTCGCTCTTCAAAGAAAGATGAAAACCTGATCCTTTTCGGCGGCTTCCTGAGTCAATTTGAACCAACCAAGACCCAGGACGCTCTTTCTGATCCTGTCTGGGTAAGGGCCATGCAGGATGAGCTTGCCGAATTCGAGAGAAACAGAGTTTGGCGCCTTTTTGAAAGACCAAGAAAAATAAGAATCATTGACTTAAGGTGGATCTTCCGCAACAAGAAAGATGAAAACGATCTTATTATCCGTCATAAGGCTCGTCTGCTCGCCAAGGGATACTGTCAACAGGAAGGCATCGACTACGACGAGACATTCGCTCCGGTGGCTAGAATCGAGGCCATCAGGATTTTTCTCGCGTCTGCAGCTCACAAGAACATGAAGATCTTCCAGATGGACGTCAAGTGCGCGTTCCTGAACGGAGAACTTCAAGAAGTAGTATATGTTGAGCAACCTGAGGGATTTGTTGATCCCAAGTACCCGGAACACGTTTACGTGCTCGATAAAGCACTTTACGGATTGAAACAAGCACCTCGTGCCTGGTATGAAACTCTTACCATTTACTTGCTTGGGTCCGGATACAAAAAGGGTACTGTCGATCCTACCCTGTTTCTTCGAAGGTCAGGTAATCATTGGACTGTAGTACAGATATACGTGGATGATATCATCTTTGCATCTACAAACCCTGAGTCTTGCACCGAGTTTAAGCAGATAATGAAGTCCAGATTTCAAATGAGTATGATGGGCGAACTTACGTTTTTCTTGGGACTACAAGTCCGTCAAACCCCACAAGGGATTTTTATAAACCAGTCCAAATATACTCTTGACATTTTAAAACGCTTTGACTTTACTGGACCTAAGTCTGCTTCAACTCCAATGTCCACGTCATTCCAACTGGATGCAGATACGTCTGGTAATCCAGTTGACCAAAAGGTGTATCGTGCGATCATTGGTTCTTTGCTTTATCTCACGGCAAGTAGACCCGACATTATGTTTGCCACGTGTGTATGTGCTCGTTTTCAGTGCGACCCTCGAGAATCTCATCTCGGGGCTGTCAAGAGAATCCTTAAGTACCTGAAGGGCACACCTAATTTTGGCCTTTGGTACCCTAAGGATTCTGGTTTTGAACTAACAGCTTTTACAGATTCAGATCATGCAGGCTGTAAGTTAAACAGGAAGAGCACGTCAGGAGCCTGCCAGTTTCTAGGGGACAAGTTAGTGAGTTGGTCCTCGAGAAAACAGAACTGTGTATCCCTTTCAACAGCTGAGGCAGAATATGTCGCTGCAGCGTGTTATTGTTCACAAGTTCTTTGGATGAAAATTCAACTGGCGGACTATGGCTACACCATGCATCGGATTCCAATCTACTGTGATTCTAGCAGTGCCATACAGATTGCGGCAAATCCAGTTCAACACTCTCGGACGAAACATATCGATATCCGATATCACTTCATCAAAGATCACATCGAGAAAGGTAACGTTGAACTGTTTTTCGTTGAAAGTGAACGTCAGATAGCTGACCTGTTCACTAAAGCTTTTGACGAGAAGCGCCATTACTATTTACTTAGTAAACTGGGCATGCTAGATCCCCCGACAGATTTCTAGGGGGAGCAAGTCATTTTAACATATGCATGTGTGTAGGGGGAGCTCCTGTGTCGCATATATCTAGGGGAGCTTTTTGTATTAATGTTGTTTAAATCTAACTCTGTCGGATCCAATCTGCACTGGATACCATTCCTAAATTTTCTTGCAGGTTGTAGAACCGACGTACGGCTTCTGAATACTTCAGTTCAGGACCCGGGATTCAAAATAAAACTTCTGTCCATTCGTGTCAGAACCGGTCATAAATCCGATCTCAGAAATTTCCAGGTTAGTCGTTTCAATAAACGTCCAGGGGCTGAACTTGTACATTCTATGAACTAGTTAAGTTAAGGGACTAGAAGTGACAGGTTCCAATTCTGACTAGTTCAGGGACCAGTTCTGCCAGTCTCCAAAACTTCAATGTTCAGGGACCGTTTTTGCAAACTTTTGAAAACCACAAGTTCAGGGGAAGTTTTGAAATTCTTTCAAACCTTAAGTTCGGGGTTCATTCGGTCATTTCGTGATAGTCGTGATCTGTGAGAGCAGTTATCGGATAAAATTTTCAAAAAACCTGATAAGTTATCAAAATTATAAAAGCGGGAGTTGATAACTGAATTCAGTTATCACTTTCAAATTTCAAAACCACTTATCAGTTTTCTCTGACGATCAAGAACACGAAGAACACCCCGATCGACCCATCGACTTCCCGGCTTCCCCGAGCGTTCGTTATCGATCCGTTCGACGATCCGACTACTTCTTTACGATCCTGGTAAGATTTCTAACGACTTAATGTATTCAGATTCATCTAAACTACGTCGTTTATAGATTAGATTGAAGCCTAAAATTTTCGGGTAAACCCGAAACTCCAAGATCCTTGGATTCGAGTTTCGGGACGTTAGATCGATCCATTCTTGTTCCTAAACTTGTTTAAATCGATAATGTACTTCATAGAACTAGTTTTAGGATCATTAGACGTTGTTTTTGATCGATTTGGAGTCCGAAAAGACGAACAGTCGCGTCTAGTTTTGAAAAGTCCCGATTCGGGACATGGCTGTTCTTGATGCGGGAGTTCAACACTCTTGATTCGGGATTCTATATAGATGCATGAATCGGGACTTTAGGTTTCCAGATTCGGGAATTTCGTTTTCCCGATACGGGAATTTGCTTTAGACACGTAGTGTATTTCCCGATTCGGGACTCTCGTAATGCAATCCCCCGATTCGGGACTTAGATATATATATATTGATTAATTTCACCCCCGATTTGGGACTCTCCATTGTATATCATAGGTCCCGATTCGGGACTTTTTGCTTATATACATATGTGTTGTTTTGACACCCTCGATTCGGGACTTCGAACCCCCGATTCGGGACTTGACTTTTTGCAAGAGTCGTTCTTAACAAATCACCTTTCGGGATTTGTCCATAGACCGACTCGCGTTCTAAGCCGGTCCTGGATCTGCGGTTTCGAATCCAGTTTCGGTCGTTTAAAATCTCGACATGAGTTTCGCGGGAATCCGTTTTACAAGTTCGACTCAGTTTTAAAAGATTCCCTCGGGAATCTTCGATAAACTGACTCGCGACTAGTCGAAACTCTGTCGAATTTTCGTCAGAACACATGATTAGAGTTAAGAAGAGACTAAATTTTAAATCTTTATCTGTCTATGTCAGAAATGGCAAACCAGAGACAACGTCCTTCTTCCCCGATCGATCCAGAGGCTGACCGAGCTCTGATCGCTCCCGAGGACATCGTTCGCATACTTCAGAACAACGAGTATGTGAACCTATCTTCTGTCCGGGTGCAGCATACCATCGTGAGGGAGATCCTTCGTGCTCATCCACTTGCTTACGCCGTGACGGCCACTGCAGAGGTACCGGGCATATACCTGCAGCAGTTCTGGAAGACAGCTGTTCTTGACACCCGGTTCGGTGTCTTCTCGATCATTGGTCGAGTGGATCACACCGAACTAGTCATCACTATGGAGGACGTCCGCCGAATCCTTCGCCTCCCTGCCGCTGCTGACAACGGCCACCAGGAGTTCGACGAACTCGTCTCGGGCCCCATTCTATTGAGCGAAATACTAGCTCTTGGGGTCACCGAGGACGTGAACGGCGTGTCGCAGATCACCACAAGCATGTTGCCACCGATCTGGGCTCAACTGTTCAACATCATGAACAGGTGTCTCTCCTCTAAGACGAAAGGAGTAGACAGCGACGACCTCATTCTGGCATATCTACCACTCGGTCGCTTACGGACGCCGCATCGACATCGCCTCCCAGCTATGGCTTGACATCACCAAAGACTTGACGACTCGGGAACGCACCCGACACAACTCAATCCCTTGGTTGCGATTCTATGGTCTCATCATCCGAGACCATATGGACCGTAATCCGGAGATCCCTCGCCGTTCCGGTCATCCAGTCATCAAGCCGAAGAAGATCAGCTGGTTAGCAAAGCGAGACTACACCGACGGCCAGTACGAGATGCCAATCCCTACGCACGTCCTGGACGCACTAGACCAGCGGGCTCCCAGTGTGGTAAGATATAGGATACGCCTAGGTCTAGGAGACGCACCTATGGACCCTCCAGAACCGGAAGGTCCTGCCCAGGGTGCGCAACCCGTCCCTTCTAGTCCTCGGGCCTTACGTCCGAGGCGCCGGGGTCCCACTGGGGGGGCCTCTGGCTCGGGTAATGTGATGAGCGTTGACGTGAGGGAAAACGTGGGTAGCATAGTCCGAAGATCCGCCACCGCTCACGATGCTTCAGCTTCTACATCTTCCGACCTACCGCAGACTCGAGAAGAAAGGTTAAGACGCCTTCGCCAACGAATGCACGAAGATCCTCTGTTGCCAACTCCGAGGGTGAAGGAGTACGTTTCACAACGTCGATCTACAACTCGGCTTCCAGGACTCCCTACAGTCCCCGAGTCCCCGGAGATTCAGGAACCATCTACTCCGAAGGACGCCTCGGGATCCACTCCATCTGGCTCAGCAAAAGACCTCACTGCTGCATCGCCAGAAGAAGAACCAGCCCACACTTCACCGCCTCCTCAGGCCACCACATCTAGACTCCCGACGGATCCATATGGTGATCCAGATAGTAGCTCGTCTGACACGACGCCACCAGATTCCGATCCGGAGGAAGGCCTTGGAGAGGGCAAGGGTAAGGGCAAGGGAAAAGGCAAGGGGAAAGGGAAAGGTAAAGGCAAGGCCTTTGATGATGATGTCTCCACTTCCTCCTTCAACGAGAGCGACTCCGTTCAACTTCTTGATTACTCCGGAACGGAAGACCGAACGTTGAACACGGAGGTCGCTGAACAGGCTCAGAGCGAATCGTGGATGCAGATAGGAGCAGGTAGTGAAGGCTTCGAGGGTGAAAGCCAGGGTCCGGTCAATCAAGAGGCCGAAGGAGAAGAGGCCCAACAGGTTGAAGAGGTGTTAGAAACCCGACAAGATGCCGAAGTAGAAGTGGCCCACCCTAGGCAGCCAGAAACAGGAACCCAACCAGCCAAGAGTCTATCCTCCACAGAGGCATCCCACACTGATGCTACTCGGCCAATGCCGAGTAGTCAAGTCGTTGGCAGCCAACCAACGCAACTGCACACCCAAGCCATCCACTCGACCACCTCCCAACAGGTGGTCGTTTCATCAGAACACGGGGCTTTACCACCTATTCCATCGTTCACTCGCTTGGAGTCGATCGGTGTTGAAACTAGAGTTGCTCATCCCCAGCACTCGCCTTCATTCATGTCACATGGAGTACTAGAGCCCCTAGGTACACATCTGGCGACTTCCACTCGAGGCCCCGCTGCACTTGACGCCGCACCAGTCGTCAGCGCGGGCCAGGGGAGCACCTTTGCGGGGCTTTCCCTGTCCACCGGTTTCGCAAATGAACCGGTGTTGACCCTTTCGGGATTGGAACCCAGGGATTCGGACGGCATCCTTAAAGCTGTCCAAAGCAGGTTGGAGGCCATTGAGAAGGCCGACGCGGCGAAAGACAGGCGACTGGAGGCCATTGAAAAGGCCTTAGCTGAGAAGGAAAAGGAAGACCAAGCCCGTCGAGCTGAGATCGAAGCACTGCGGAAAGCGGACGAGGATCGTCAGAAGGAACTGGACGAGGCCAGACGCTTTATCAAGGGCAAGTTCCAGGAAGGGGAGCGCCCGTCTTTCGGCGATTCGAGCCGCTCTCCTACTCCCGTCCTCCGTCTCCAACCACCACCACTAGCTGAGGAGATTCCCGGCTTTGTCTCTGAAGCTGAGCACCAGATCGTCATCGCTCAGCTCACCACTCAGAATGATGCCCTTCAGAGACAGGTGGATCAGTACAAGCAGTTGGTCGCCACCAGGGACATGCAGCTGGAGATTGCATTGCGGAGGGTCCGCGAGCTTGAGGCGACTTGCAGGTCTCAGGCTCAACCCTCCAAACGCGGACATGATGATCCGGACGACGCCGCCAATCCTCATGAGGGGGAGGGACCGTCTAAGAGGGCTCGCCTAGACCTCCCCTCCGGCTCCGGAACCGCCGCCGATGATACACCGGCCGACACCGCTCCGTTGGCAGATCAGCCCGCGGATCCCGTGGATCTCGTTGATCCAGCTGATCGACCCACGGATCCTTGGGACTCTGATTCTGGCGACGACGACGTTCCGCCGGAAGCTGCAAACTGGAGGTACGAGGCTATCCCCGTGGGTACGACCGTCCAGTTTCCTCATGAAAAGGTGACTCCTGCCATAGACCTGATCGATCCAAACACCGCGCCGTTGGATCCTTCCGACCTTCGTATTTCTGACGAGGGAAGGAAGATCCTGAACCAGCATGCCCAGAGCCTTCGGTTTTGGAAGAGATCAGATGACACTGTTTCTAGTGCGGAGTACGACGCCTTTCTCCCTACAATACAGACGCCCGAAGCATTCACAGCTCAGCAGCCGATTAGACTGGGTTGGAACCACACCGTCATATTCAGGCCCTTCCTGGAGGAATCCTTCACACGGATCTTCCAACAGGAACGCCTCTTCTCGTGGTCCAAGAAGGTCTTCTTCGGCCTGTCTCATGTCAAGAAGCGTCGCCGCCGTACCGCTTACATCTATCAGAGGAAGCTCAGCTGGAGCGAGCATGGGCAGATCAGAAAGAAGCACCGGTTCGTCAAGGTAACTGATGTCCGTCCTTACAAATTCGGACACCAGATATTCCTTGAGTTCCACGTGCGGATGTACAACCCAGGCAAGCCCGACGGAAACCTCCGAGACTACATGTTCACAGAAGCCGATCTGGACAGCATTGATCTCGATGATCTCCTTACACTCATCAGACACCTTGAGGGCCCGATTCTGAAACCAGACTACTTCAGAGACGGTCTGGAAGTCCTCAAGAGGTATGTACGCCACTCGATCAATCTCGCGCATCTCACTGACTATCAGATGGCGATTGAAAGCAAACAGCAGAAGGTGAATCTGCTGCGTCCTAACCTGGAGGCCAATCTTCTTGACCAATACATGCCCTACTTCCCAACGGAACTCCCAGAGCATGGTGTTGTGTATATCACCTTCAGGAAGAACCAGCGGAGGTTCATGCGGTTCAGTGAGCTATGTAGCTTCTGTGACGGCACTCTTCTGTATGTCTACAACGGAATGAAGCGTCGTCTGATGGAGGAGAATATGCCAATGTACAAGGGGACTCAGTGGAAGAGAAAGCTGAACGAGGCCCTGAATCTGATCGAGGTCAAGCTGAAGGAAAGACTGATGCTGAGAAGAGTTGAAACTGCGATGGAGCTCCGTACGAGATCGATCCGCGAATGGGACGAGTACCTGCAGCTCTCGCAGTGGGAACCAGCCTTGAAGTATCCGCCGCCTTTCTGACTTCTTCCCAAAGGGGGAGATTGTTAGAACCTGACTAGTTTGTTTGTAAAGAAGTCAGGGGCGTCTTTTGAAACATTTGTAATAGTTAGAATTAAAACAATACTTTTGTGCGCCTCTTAAAAGAGTCATAGACTCTAGGGGTTGTTTTGTAACTTCGGCTCTATAAATAGGGGTCGATAGTTAACGTTTTATAATAATCTTGCAACTGACAACTTTTGTTATATGCTTTGTCGTATTGTCGTGTTCTTCATCTATATTGCATATTTGCTTGATTATCATTGTTTGAGCATTACTAACATTTGTAATAGCTTGCATTGATCCTTTATATTGCTTCCTTGTTGATTATCGGACTCACAGATTGCTTAATCACTTCTTATGAATCATGGGTAATTGATACAGGCAGTGGTAACCACATTTCTAATCATTTACAGGGATTCACTAGAAGAGAGACTTTGAGAAAGGACCGTTCGAACCTACGAGTTGGCAAAGGCACTCCGCTGATAGCTGAAGCAGTAGGATCTTATAGTCTTAGTTTACCCTCGGGTCTAGTTTTGGAACTGGAAAACTGTTATTATGTTCAAAAGATGATTAAGAATGTTATGTCTTTTGATTTATTGGTAGACCAAGGTTTTTATTATAAATATGATTATAAAATGCTTTCAGTCTTTAAAAATAATATTTTATATTTTAAAGCAACACCTGTGAATGCTCTATATATAGTAAATCTGCAAGATGATAATAAAGAAATCTATCATATAAGTAAACGATCCAAAAACATTGAGGTTCAAAGTTACCTCTGGCATTGTTGTTTATGCCACATAAACAAGAAAAGCGTTGAACTACTCCTAAAAGGACGTTTTCTTGGTACTTTTGATTTTAAACCTTTTGACAACTACGAATCCTATTTATCTGGCAAGATGACAAAGGAACCTTTCAACAAAGATAATGAAAGGGCTTCTGACTTATTAGAAATAGTTCATACAGATGTGTGTGGACAATTTAGTCATGAGGCAAGAGGAGGACACCAGTACTTCATCACATTTACTGACGATTTCAGTAGATATGGTTATGTCTAATTAATGAGACATAAATCTGAAAGCTTTGAGAAATTCAGAGAATATCAGAATGAAGTACAAAATCAACTTGATAGAAAGATCAAGTTTTTATGGTCAGATCGAGGAGGTGAATATCTTAGTAAAGAGTTTGACAATCATCTGATGGAATGTGAGATTGTATCACAACTCACACCTCCGTATACACCTCAGATGAATGGTGTGTCAGAAAGGAGGAATCGTTCATTGCTTGACATGGTACGATCGATGATGTGTCACTCTACACTATCAGTGTCATTTTGGGGACATGCGCTTGAAACAGCAGCACATATACTGAACAGAGCGCCAACAACGTCGGTGGAAAGGACACCATACGAGTTATGGAAGGGTAAGAAAACCAAAATTTCATTTCTGAAAATTTGGGGTTGTGAGGTTTACGTCAAGCGACCTACCTCAGAAAAACTCAAGCCCAAATCCGACAAGTGTTTCTCCGTAGGATATCCTAAGACCACCGTGGGATATTACTTCTACCACCCTGAAGAGAACAAAGTTTTTGTGGCTCGAAATGGAAAATTTCTAGAAGAAAAGTTTCTTAGTTCCGGGAACCCCAGAGAGGATGTAGATCTACAGGTAGTAGACGAAGTGAACACTGCACCGACTGTTGAGCCAGAAATTCTACATGAAAATGTTGAACCTCAATCAGAGCCGATTGAGGAAGTGCAAACACAGGACCTTCGCACATCCACTAGGGTAAGGAAAGAAACAGATAGGTATCTTGGCTTTCTAGTCTCTCAGGTTAGTGGAGACTTGAATGAACCAACATCCTATGGAGAAACTGCGTCAGGCAGTGAGTCTGAACAATGGCAAGAAGCCATGAAGGCTGAGACGCAGTCCATGTACGACAACCAAGTATGGGAGTTGACTGATTTACCCCAACACTGCAGAGCTGTTGGACGTAAATGGGTTTTCAAGAAGAAAACTGACATGGATGGGAACGTGCACACTTTTAAGGCTAGACTGGTCACAAAAGGATTCACGCAAACTCATGTTATTGACTATGATGAAACCTCTGAACGGAAAGTTATCAGAAGACGTCTATATGGAACAACCGGAAGGATTTGAAGATCCTGAGAATCCTAATAAAGTGTGTAAACTGCTAAAATCCATTTATGGATTAAAGCAAGCATCTCGAAGCTGGAAGTTACATTTTGATGAGCGAATTAAAGAGTTTGGTTTCGCGAAAAGTGAGTTCGAGCCATGTATTTACACTAAGTTCAGTGGGAGCATAGTCACCTTCTTGGTCTTGTACGTAGACGATATTCTACTCATAAGAAACGATGTACCAACCTTGCAGAGTGTAAAGAGTTGGTTAAGCAAATGTTTCCAGATGAAAGACCTTGGAGAAGCCCCTTATATACTTGGCATAAAGATCTACAGAAATAGATCTAAGCGGCTTATCGGACTTAGTCAAAGTACATACATTGACAAAATCCTGAAGAAGTTCAGGATGGATGAATCCAAGAAAGGATTTATCCCGATGCAACATGGCGTAGTGTTAAGTAAGACACAATGTCCTATTTCTAGTTAAGATCAGGACAAATTGAAATTAGTTCCATATGCTTCGGAATTGGATCTATCATGTATGCCATCTTATGTACTAGGCCCGATGTTGCTTACTCAGTAAGTGTTACGAGCAAATATCAAGAGAATCCAGGAGAACCTCATTGGGTGGCTGTCAAGAACATTCTCAAGTACCCGAGAAGAACAAAAGACATGTTCTTGGTCTTTGGAGGTTCTGAGGATGAAATTAGTGTCACCGGATATTCTGACGCTAGTGTCCAGACCGACAGAGATGATTTCAGATCACAGTCAGGGCATGTTTTTACCCTAAACGGAGGCGCGATCTCATGGAAGAGCTCGAAGAAAGATACGATTGTAGGTTCAACTACAGAAGCAGAGTACATTGCGGCATCTGATGCGGCAATGGAAGCTGTCTGGCTGAGGAATTTTCTATCCGATCTAAGAGTCGTTGCCAGTGTCTCTAGACCGATCGATATATTCTGTGACAACTCGGGAGCCGTGGTGCAAGCAAAGGAACCCAAAGAGCATCACAAGTCAAGACACGTGCTCAGAAAGTATCACCTCATCCGAGAGATTATTGGAAGAAGTGATGTAAGAATATGAAAGATTCCGACGGAAGACAATGTTGCAGATCCGCTGACAAAGCCGCTAGCAAGGGTGAAGCATGAGGCTCATGCAAGTTCCATTGGGATGCAGTACCTGGACACCAGTAGCTAGTTTTAGTTTATTGTTATTACAGTAGTTTAATTTTGAGACATTAAATCATCTAAAGTTTGTATTTCACTGTGTGATTGAAATATTGGAGGTTTTAAGTTCATGATTGTTTCAAAATTTTGTATTTTATTGCATATTTAATGTATCCATAATTTATGCAAAGTCTTGCAATAAAATCTATATTTCCATAGACACTTATTGAAATGGGAATTTCAATAGGGAATTTAACGCTATTATAAATACTTGATGATTTATTCAAAGTAAAGAGTAAAAGCACAAGTGATGTGACCAAGTATTTATAAATACTCATCAGAGTGTTCGAGTATTGGAAGTGACCAGTATCAAGTCTGCTTCATGGAGCCCCAGTCATAAGCATTGACTTGATGATAGGTTGTCCTTAGACCTGAGATATTGGTTTGGGTACACGAGGACTACTGTACTCTTAGCGCGTTATAACGCTGCACCGTAATAGGGCGGCCATACGGGACGTGACTAGGTGCAGCGGAAGCCGTGGATCCAAATGCAGATAGTCAAGAAGGGATTTGCACCTCTGCGATAGAGAGATATTTCCGGGCCCCTTGATGATTAAGATTTGCAGAAAACGCGTGGCCAAAAGCTCGGATAAAATAACAGGTGTTATTTAGTAATATCCGTTACTACAGGCAATCGAAATCAGAGTCAAGAAATACTTGAATTCGAGAAATGAATCCTCCACTCCATGTCTCAAATTAATTTTAGAAATATCGCGTGCAAAGGAATGAACCTGTGTACAAATTCAAGCGTGAATTGTATCTCTGGATATAAGAGATCTTATAACCTGGTTAACCTAAGTGTCTGGCTAGGGACCTCCTTAGGCTAATGGTAACAGTGCAGTCACATGTCTGGCACAAGTGGGAGTCTGTTAGAATTATGTGCAAGACAGTAACATGGTTTACCATGTCCAATGTTATAATACAATAGTGGGTCACACTGCTACACACCCGATTATAGATCGTTTGGATTATGTGTGTGAGAAATAATTGATTGGTTTTAATTATCAAAGGGAGAGAAAGAATAAATAATTGTTTATTTAATTATTTATTGAAAGTAATTATTGATTAATTAATCAGTTTGATTAATTAAAGATAATTATAAGAAAGGAGTTGTTTTTGGTTACAAACACTGCCATATTTGTTATTTTAAATAAAGGCTTAACTTAATAATCAAATAACTGAATAACTTGATCACCAAGAAAAACACCCTCTCTCTCTCTCTCTCTCCTCTCTCTCTCTCTCTCTCTCTCTCTCTCTCTCCTTTTCCATCGCCGGTTTCTCTCTCACACAAGCCGTAGTCGTTTTTCCGTTCAATCCACGGCGGTCTAGCAGCAAGTCTCGAGGTGGTACCAGTAGCGGTGTACTCCCCATTCGCATTCCGGAGGTTTTCTCGTATAAGGTAAACTAATCTAATCAACCTCAATTATATTTGTAAAGATTTAAGTTGGATCCTGGATTGGGAATTGTTTTTAGTTTTATTATCCGCTGCGTTTTATTCGTACTCAAAATTCCCAACAATCCTTACCCCTTCCATGAGAGATTGAGCCTTTATTGTTTATATCTTATTCATTTCGTGAGGATGCCGACTTTGACCCAAGTAGAACTAGTCATTTGAATGCTTGTCGAGACCACACAAGAAAAGTATTTATCACCATTGCAGTGATAGAGACCTTCGTTTCAACCCATTTTTAGCCTTCGTTAGATAATCTCATTATAAGATTATCTAATTTGCCAAGCCTTTGATTGGAAAAGTACTCATCTTTAGTACCTTTCCCCTTGTAACCCCTTTGAAGCCTTAGCCTTTTCGTTTGTTACCCAATACATCTTATCCTTTACCCATTCATTTTATCTATCTTTTGGCCGTAGCTTAAAGTTGAAAGCTTTTTAAGTTTTTGATCCATTTTATAAATCTGACGAATAGAGATAAGGGATTTGAAAGAAGTAGTAAGGAAAAGTTAGAAACGACTCCTTCGTTATGGTTTATCCAGAAAGAAAAAAAGTTGAAAAAGAAGAAAAGTCAAAAAGAAAGACTCGTCAAAAGAAAAAAGAAAGAAAAAAAGAGTTGATGTGCAAAGAAAGAAAGAAAAGAAAAAAATATCGAGCCACAAATAAGCAATATGCTTAGGCCGGTATGAGATGGAAGTGATTGAAATCCCGAGCTCTAAAGTTCCAAAAAAGTCAGATGATTAATTTGGATTCTTAAACTGAACTGTTTTCAGGTTTTTGCTGCAACCCTTAGTCACTTAAATAAATCCTTTATCCTACCCTTAACCCGAAGCTTAACATTACAACCCTAAAGTCCTCTTGATGGTTGACAACTTTTTAGTGGTGGAGATGAGATTTGGTGTCAAGCCTATGCATTGGTAAGAGTTCGAGTATGAGTGTGATCACTATATAACATATTACCCCTTGAGAGATACACATTATCAAAAGTGAGGGTAAGAGGTTGAGCAAGACTTTGATAACTTGGTCTTTCAAAGCATGATCAAAGATGGAAAATAATTTTGTCGTTATGGTTCTTATTTTACCAGATATTTACTTGAGGACAAGCAAATATTAAGTGTGGGAATTTGATAACTTCAAAATTATACATGTTTCACTCACATTAATTCCCTACTTTTATTTATGGTTTGGACCTAATCTGGACATGATTACAACTTAAAGGATGTGTTTTGCAGGTTTTGCAGTTTTGCGTCAAAAGTGGATACTTAGTGAAGACATGGAAAATACTAATTAAAAGTTTCATTTATGGCTTTTCTTCCCTTCCAAGTTAATTGCTTCCTCCCAAAGAAAAGATCCATCAGTTCTAGAAGGTTCCAGAATATTCCAAGTTAGTTGCTTCCTCCCAAAGAAAATATCTAAGCTGATAAAATCTAGAATATTCTAGAAACTTCCTTCAAATGACTTCGCGTCGCGTAAGTGGGCTCGCGATCGCTAAGTGGGCCTGCCGAGATTCTTATAAATACAAGCCCTTGCCTTTCAGTTTTAGGCATCCAATTATCAATTCATATCTCAAAAAATATAATTCTCTCTCAATGGGAGCCATCTAGGGTTTCCAACCCAAGAAGATGGAGGCTCCATGATCAAACATGGAGGAGACGATTCGAGAAAATCCGACGCCGAATCTGACGGTCTATAGCATGGTTTATCTTAGATCTATAGCTAGTATGTCTATGTACTCGTTCTTGTGTGTTTAGATTATGGTTTGATGACTTTGAAAGATGATTTGACTTTATGGTTTTAATTTGATTATTAGATTCATGGTTTATTGAATAATTGTCTTGTGATTCCTAGTTATTGTCTTAACTGTGGTTACTTGAACTCACTGGTTGGGTGTGTTTGTTAACTAATAAACAGACTCCTTTTTGGTTAATCATGTTGGGTTTTTGAGGATCCCTCATATCGATCTGATATGAGAGTCACTGTGGATCTCAAACCTAACTGGATGAGATACACGGAAAAACCTGATGATCAAACTGACCAGAAAGGTTTAAACTTTATCAAACCTAACTGGTTTGATTATCGCGGAAGCATAGAATTAAAACCCGAAATAATATACATATATTCTTTAAATATTATATAAATATATTTATTTATCTAATTGTCTTTTGAAAATCGTCAAATCTAGTCGGTCGAAACGTTTTAGTTTTTTGAACTTACTTTTGATTTCATCAAGCAATTGAATTTATCATTAGAAGAGGTTAAATTTATATATATATTTGCATCATAATAATATCCGAATCCGACCGAAATAAACCCGAAACCCGACCTACCCGAACCCGAAAAAACCGAAATCCGAAAACCTAAAGTTTGGGTTTTGATTTTCGTATCCGAAATCCGATCGGGTTTTTGATTTTCCCACCCGAACCCACCCGACCCGCCCGATGCACACCCCTACTTTTAGATAACCAACTGTATGAGTTATAATTATTTTTTTTTACTACAACAGTATATTGATGCTTATTATTTTTTATATAAAATTAAATATATCTAAAATTTAAATGAATATAAAGTTATATATATATATATAATGTAAAATCTTACCGAAATTCATATAAATTCAAATAACATTAGAACCGATAAATATATGAATAAAACTAAAATCAAATTAAAAACTTATTATTAACCTCTTTGTAATAAATTAAAGATTTATTACATTTAATATCAGTAAATAATATTAAGAGTAAATTACATATTTGGTCCCCATGGATTATACTATATTGCACTATTGGTCCATATTTTAAAATAATTATGGAAAATGCCTTGTGGTTTACATTATATTGTACTGTTGGTCACTAACCCCAACTCTAAGTAATATCAATCTGTTAAGCATATGGACCAACAATGCAATATAGTGTAAACCATTGGGACCAACAGTGCAATATAGTGTAAACCATAGGGACCAACAGTGTAATATAATGTAAACCACAAGGACCTTTTTCATAATTATTTTAAAATAAGAACCAACAATTCAATATATATCTATATCTATTTATAGATATCTAAAAACAAAACCCACAAGAAATGATATGACATCCTAAGACTTGAGAATTTTCTATTTCTTGAATCGTGGATGATTTTGTGCACCCCACATCGATGAAGAAACAAAATGTGGACAATGAAGTGTAGAAATATAAATGGAGGTTGATATTCCTTTGTGACAACTTATGGGGTTGACTCATTTTGGTCGATCCTTGAAACTCACATTGGCGGCAAATTTTGGCCAATTTGCTTAACTATAATAGATTATGTTATTTTGGCCTTTTAAACCAACATGTTGGTTTATTTTGGCCAACGAAAAGTTTAAAATCAATTTTATTTAAAAGTTGACTTAGTGTATCCCACATTGATGGAGAAACAAAAGATTATGAAAGAATTGTGGATATATGAATGGATGTTGGGATACTTTTAGGCAACTCTTTGGGGTTGGCTCATTTTGGTAATCAAATAGTTTGTTATTAAGTTTGTTTATCTCACATTCAGTCAAATATATATATGAATGAATGAAAGAATTAAGTTTGTTTAACTCTTTGGGGTTGGACATGTTTTTATAAATATTTTCCAGTACCGCGCATCGCGCGGGCCACTCACTAGTATATCTTAAAAGTAAAAACGAGAAGATCCTATGTGGCATCTCCTAAAGCCAAGAACCCTATTTATCTTTTTTCTAAGATTTTTGATTTTTTTAAATATTAGATATGTTAAAGACCTTTCTATCCTTATGCTTAAAACATAAAGTTCATTAAGATAAGGGTGTTTTGGTCATTTTGAAAAATCATAACCTTCAAAACCTTTCATATTCATTCTTGAAAATGAAACCTCCAAAATTAATTATTTTTCATTCTTCAAGTGAAACTTACAAACCTATCATTTGCTCATGCATAAATGTTCATCACTCAATATAAAGTATCTTCATCACCATCACATGACTCATTTCACAAACCATAATTTCTTCACCCACATGCTTTTTCAGGTAAATTCATTTTCTCTCACTCCATTACTTGATTTGTTCTTCATTTCAAAATGTTCTTCAAAAAAATTGTTTCCGAGTTTACTTTGAGAATACTAACAAAATTGTTTTCAGATTTACTTTGGGAATACTAATTCGAATATTATTCTCTATTGACCATTTTTGGGATTTTAGAATTTTGTTTGTAACTTATGCTTTTTGTATTTTTCTTAGGTGTTTTTCAATGGAATAAATGGGTTTGTATTAGATAACGGTTTTAGAGTTTTGATAGTAACAACTGTACAACAATCAAATTCCGAAAGTACGTATCATAATTTTAGATATAACCTCAATAGTCATCAATATGATCATTTTTAAATGGTTTTTTTAGGTTTATTTCGAGAAGACTAACCCCGCCTTCCGGTATTTATATATATATATATATATATTATTTTTGTTGGGATTATTCCCTATTGACCATTTTTGGGACTTTAGATTGATATCTTTTTTACTTTTGTTTTCTATATTTTCTTAGGTGTTTTCGAATTGTTCTTCATAGCAGTGTTAGAGTTTTGATGGCAAGAACGGTACAATAATCAAATCTTCAAAGTACGCATTACAATCTTCGATATAACCTAAATGATCTTCAATATGATCTTTTTAAACGGTTATTTTAATATTTTCAGGTTAATTTCGAGAAGACTAATTCGACTTCCGGTTATACTTTTTTTTTTTACTTTTTTTGGACTAGACATTTTTTTTGTTTTCTATATTTTTCTCAGGTTTTAAATATTACTAATCATTTTGACACGTTTTTCGAATGAAACCAGTGGGTTTGTTTTTTATGACAGTTTTAGTGTTTGGATAGCAAGAACAGTACAATAATCAAAGTCTTCAAAGTATGTATTACAATCTTAGATATAACCTTTATGATTTTTTAATGATTATTTCCATATTTTCAGGTTTAATTCGAGAAGACTAATTCTACTTCTGAATATACGTTTTTTTTTACTTTTGTTCGGATTGTAGACTTTTTTTTCTTCTATATTCTTCTCAAGTTTTAAATACTACTAATCATTTTAACACACAAAATACTAATTTCACGTATTATTCCTTATTGACCTTTGTTAGAACATTAGCTTTTTTTGTCTTCAATATTTTTATTAAGTTTTTGATAATGGAACCCTGGGGGTTTATCTTGACTGTGTTTTAAGAGTTTAGATGGTAATAAAGTAAAATAATCATTTATTATAATCTACGATAAGTATTTAATTGTTTGAGTTGTTTATTATCGGATATCTTCTTCTGTATATCCACCATGATGTGTTATTTATTCTATATATCACTGTTTTTTAACAAATCATTTTTCAGGTTATTTCGAGAAGACCAAATTAGGTTTGTAGTTTTCTTTCTTTTATTTTTTGAGATATTAGAGTTCCTTACTTAACTCTTCTATACTCTTCATATATTTTTCAATGAAAGTGCTACAATCTCTATGTAATTTCAACTAACATTAACGTGTCATTTTTAGATGGTTAGGGTTTGTCCAGGTCCCGGGTGGTGCGATCTGTTTTGGTAATTGTTTATTCACCGGGTGGTACCGGGACAAAATGCACTAGAGGGACTAAATATGCACGGATTTAATATCCGATGTCCCGACGATCTAGAAGTCGTGTTTTTCGTATTAAAATGCGATTGGTATAGTTTTACCTACCATAAATCACATAAGTCGGCTTGACGTGATCACATGCTTGCTAACACATGTGAAATATGGATTCTAGTCTAATAAATTAATTTAAGGGTTATAATTTATTAGAAGTTTTATAAAATATAAACTAAATCGGAATTCTATTCTTGTATTTATAGATGTCTAAATCTGTAGTCCCGTTTTATACCCCTGAGGAATCGCTCCGCCTCATCAATAGCAAATGGAAGCTTACAGGACAAAATTTTCCAGTTTGGAAAATGCACCTTGACAATGTCTTGAGTGCACAGGGTAAGTTGTACATTTGGAAAAACCTGTTTCACGACCTAAGAGCAATTCTCCTGAAGAGTAATTTGCTTAGTACTTTAAATATTTGGCAGATGAATCTGATGTCATGTCGATTATGATTTTCTCTATATCACCTGAGTTTTCGGAAGGTTTAAGAGATAAATCCTGTCATGAGGTCGTGAAAGATATAGAAAACTGTTGGTCCCAAATAATCAAACAATAAGAGGAATGATAGAGAAATCAAAAAGATGAGAAGAAAAGTTCTTGTGTTTATTATGAGATCTCAAGAGCATTACAAGAACACACACACCAACTCACTTTGCTAGACTCTCATTGGAAATGCCTTCTCACCTTTCTCTCAACCCTAAACCCCTTTATATATGGGGCCTAAATACAAAAGCCCAAGCCCAAGCCCAATAAAGCTTACTTTATAAAACTTTCTCTGATTAGGACAATTTGGTCCTAACAAAAACCAACTAGGTTTCTATAAGCATACCGGTAAGCTAAAGAAGAACCAATCAGTTAAAGACCATCTCATTAATATAAGGAGGCTCTTTAAATGCTTGACACGTCTGGGATACAAAATGGCTCATGAAGAGTTAATGCATCTCATGTGGTACTCACTCCCGAAAGAGATATGTGACACAACTAGTGCCTACATGAAAGAACCAAGGAAAGACGTGGCAATGTTACATGAGGACATCTTGGCCAGTCTAGAGCCGAAACCAGCACCTGCTGAACTCATGGACAGTGATTCCATTGATGAGTTGGGAGACCTGAGTTGGCCAGAATGCGGTAGCCAGGATATTTGCAAGCACTCGATGAATATCGACAAGATAGAGATCGGTTTACCCGATGCTCCAGGTATCTTTATGATAGATTGCTTAATCACTTCTTATGAATCATGGGTAATTGATACAGGCAGTGGTAACCACATTTCTAATCATTTACAGGGATTCACTAGAAGAGAGACTTTGAGAAAGGACCGTTCGAACCTACGATTTGGCGAAGGCACTCCGCTGATAGCTGAAGCAGTAGGATCTTATAGTCTTAGTTTACCCTCGGGTCTAGTTTTGGAACTGGAAAACTGTTATTATGTTCAAAAGATGATTAAGAATGTTATGTCTTTTGATTTATTGGTAGACCAAGGTTTTTATTAGAAATATGATTATAAAATTCTTTCAGTCTTTAAAAATAATATTTTATATTTTAAAGCAACACCTGTGAATGCTCTATATATAGTAAATCTGCAAGATGATAATAAAGAAATCTATCATATAAGTAAACGATCCAAAAACATTGAGGTTCGAACTTACCTCTGGCATTGTTGTTTATGCCACATAAACAAGAAACGCGTTGAACTACTCCTAAAAGGACGTTTTCTTGGTACTTTTGATTTTAAACCTTTTGACAACTACGAATCCTATTTATCTGGCAAGATGACAAAGGAACCTTTCAACAAAGATAATGAAAGGGCTTCTGACTTATTAGAAATAGTTCATAAAGATGTGTGTGGACCATTTAGTCATGAGACAAGAGGAGGACACCGGTACTTCATCACATTTACTGACGATTTCAGTAGATATGGTTATGTCTAACTAATGAGACATAAATCTGAAAGTTTTGAGAAATTCAGAGAATATCAGAATGAAGTACAAAATCAACTTGATAGAAAGATCAAGTTTTTATGGTCAGGTCGAGGAGGTGAATATCTTAGTAAAGAGTTTGACAATCATCTGATGGAATGTGGGATTGTATCACAACTCACACCTCCGTATACACCTCAGATGAATGGTGTGTCAGAAAGGAGGAATCGTTCATTGCTTGACATGGTACGATCGATGATGTGTCACTCTACACTATCAGTGTCATTTTGGGGACATGCGCTTGAAACAGCAGCACATATACTGAACAGAGCGCCAACAACGTCGGTGGAAAGGACACCATACGAGTTATGGAAGGGTAAGAAACCCAAAATTTCATTTCTGAAAATTCGGGGTTGTGAGGTTTACGTCAAGCGACCTACCTCAGAATAACTCAAGCCCAAATCCGACAAGTGTTTCTCTGTAGGATATCCTAAGACCACCGTGGGATATTACTTCTACCACCCTGAAGAGAACAAAGTTTTTGTGGCTCGAAATGGAAAATTTCTGGAAGAAAAGTTTCTCAGTTCCGGGAACCCCAGAGAGGATGTAGATCTACAGGTAGTAGACGAAGAGAACACTGCACCGACTGTTGAGCCAGAAATTCAACATGAAAATGTTGAACCTCAATCAGAGCCGATTGAGGAAGTGCAAACACAGGACCTTCGCACATCCACTAGGGTAAGGAAAGAAACAAATATGTATCTTGGCTTTCTAGTCTCTCAGGTTAGTGGAGACTTGAATGAACCAACATCCTATGGAGAAGCTGCGTCAGGCAGTGAGTCTGAACAATGGCAAGAAGCCATGAAGGCTGAGACGCAGTCCATGTACGACAACCAAGTATGGGAGTTGACTGATTTACCCCAACACTGCAGAGCTGTTGGACGTAAATGGGTTTTCAAGAAGAAAACTGACATGGATGGGAACGTGCACACTTTTAAGGCTAGACTGGTCACAAAAGGATTCACGCAAACTCATGTTATTGACTATGATGAAACCTCTGAACGGAAAGTTATCAGAAGACGTCTATATGGAACAACCGGAAGGATTTGAAGATCCTGAGAATCCTAATAAAGTGTGTAAACTGCTAAAATCCATTTATGGATTAAAGCAAGCATCTCGAAGCTGGAACTTACATTTTGATGAGCGAATTAAAGAGTTTGGTTTCGCGAAAAGTGAGTTCGAGCCATGTATTTACACTAAGTTCAGTGGGAGCATAGTCACCTTCTTGGTCTTGTACGTAGACGATATTCTACTCATAAGAAACGATGTACCAACCTTGCAGAGTGTAAAGAGTTGGTTAAGCAAATGTTTCTAGATGAAAGACCTTGGAGAAGCCCCTTATATACTTGGCATAAAGATCTACAGAAATAGATCTAAGCGGCTTATCGGACTTAGTCAAAGTACATACATTGACAAAATTGTAACACCCCATTCCCATTCAGTTAAGTTTTAACTTTTCTTCCGTTAAGTTAGTAAGGTTTGGTGTCATTTATGTAATTTCAGGTAAGGGGGCTTGTTTGTAAATGTAGAAAGTGGAGGATGTTATGTGTATACATATATATAAGGGATTGGATGATCAAACCCTTCTCTTTTGTTCATTTGATAATCTTGAGAGAAAGGAAAGGGTTTGGAGGTTTCAAAGGCGTTTTGGTGTTTGCGAAGAAATCGTGTGTTTGTGGTGCAATCAGTCGTTGCTTCATCGTTAGAATTAAGTTCCTAACTTCAGGTAATCATCAATTTTCCTTAGTTGTTGTCAAATATCGAGTTTTGAATCAAAGTTAGGGTTTTGTTGGATGTTGTGATAATTGGTGATCTTTGGATCACCAATTGAGTATTTTGTGTTAGGTTGGTCCTATTTTCATTGTAGTAGTATGGTAGAGCCTGGAATAACAAAATCGTGGCTTTTTGAATCGGACGAATTGGGGTTCGGATGTGGAAGTTATGCCAAAAACAAGAAAATGCGATTTTGGGTTCGTGCTGAAAATTCAGCACCTAGCGATCGCTAGGTGATGAGGCTAGCGATCGCTAGCCATGGACAAAAGAGGCTCACGATCGTGAAGGTGATCGCGAGCTAGAGCAGAAAGTTGGGAAGGACAGCAAGCGATCGTTAGCTATCAGGCTCGCGATCGCTAGCCCCTGTTTTGAGTTAGAAATTTGTTTTGGCCATAACTTTTGCATCCTAACTCCAATTTTGATTCCGAAAGGACCGTTGGGTTCGTAATTGAATTACCTACCCTTTTAGAAGGTCTAAATCAGCCCTAGACTAAGAGTTACGGATATGCGTCTTAAGCTCCAATCTTGTTCGTCAAGAAGAAGGATGGGACATTGAGAATGTGCATTGATTACCGTGAGCTCAACAAGCTTACGGTGAAGAACCGATACCCACTGCCGAGGATCGATGATATTTTCGATCAACTTCAGGGAGCCGCTTGGTTCTCGAAGATAGATCTTCGATCGGGGTACCATCAGTTAAAGGTAAGGGAGGAGGACGTTCACAAAACAGCTTTCAGGACCAGATACGGGCACTATGAGTTCGTGGTTAAGCCTTTTGGGTTGACGAACGCACCCGCAACATTCATGGATCTCATGAACCGGGTGTGTAGACCTTTGTTGGATAGGTCAGTTATCGTGTTCATCGACGATATTCTGATCAACTCCAAGACGAAGGAGGATCATGTTGAGCATTTGCGGGAAGTGTTGGAAATTCTACGGAAAGAGCAGCTGTATGCAAAGTTTTCGAAGTGCGACTTCTGGTTGCAAGAGGTCCGGTTTTTGGGACACCTTGTAAACCGAGAAGGGATCAAAGTTGACCCAGCGAAAGTCGAAGCGGTTACGAAAGTCGAGGGTTGTTGACCCGTTTTGGGCGGGTCTGGGTACCAGTATCAGGCGAGGCGAGGCAGACCTTGCTAGATGAAGCACACAAATCTAAGTTCTCGATACATCCAGGTGCCACAAAGATGTATAGAGACTTGAAGACTGATTATTGGTGGCCAGGAATTACTATTAAAGACGTTTTGGATTGCAAACTGGATTTATTGTGACTTATTATCACTTTAAAATGTTTTTAATTTTGGACCCGTTTTGGGGAGAATATATTACTTTTTAATGGTTTAAAGTGCTTCCGCTATGTTGGTTACTATTTCTGTTAAAATCTGTTGAAAAATGAAACTAGATGTTACAATTGGTATCAGAGCCTAGGTTTGAGGGATTCAGGTGTTCACAAGTAGTGAATACTTGAACTCAAACCCGGGGTTTGTATTTTCAAAACAAAGTAACTAACAAACGAGAAAATTTGCTTTAAGAACAGGAGGTGGAACTGAACTGAGATCCGGAGCATCAAGACGGGAGTGAGCACCCTAAACTCTATTGAGTTGTTAGTAAGCATGCCATGTCAATTTTATGTATGAATATCATGATATTGCTGTGTTTAGCTGTTAAAATGCAACAGACTTGTAGTTGAATTAATGATGTCTATGATGAGTGATGGAACTTTTATATCACTTTTGTGTATGTTTGAGTAGTATCTGATTGGGTATGCGAATGTATGTATTCTATGACATGATTGTGTAGACGTCAGGGTATGTATAAAAGTAGAATGACTTAGAGATGCTCATGGCACGGTAGTTATAGGTGGTACTACTAAGAGTGCTAGTGGTACCATACGATTATGTGTTTTGTGTATGACCAAGTCTGGAAAGTAACCTTTCTTGTGAGGAGGAAAAGCTGAACGGGTAGGGTGTAATTATAATGATATAAGGGCCCATATCATTGCAATTGCATTGTACTGTTGAGGCTTGACTAAATTATAGGGATCGTTATGGACTAACTGAAGTCATGGGATTGGAAAGTAGAAGCATGAAAGCGATTGTGGCTTACCAGGAAGGGTAGTGAGAGTTACTCTCTAGTAAGGTCACTTATTTGTATTGTTAGCTAAACAATTATGTTCTTGCATCAGTATGGTGACCACAAGAAGAACTGGAACTGGAGAGCGTCTGAATGATGGCGATGAGCATGAAATCCCTGATCTAAGGGGGATTATTGCTGCTGAGGTCGGGGAGGTCTTGCATGACCTGCTTCCGGGCCTTTTTGAGCAGATGAAAAGGGAGTTGACCCAGGTGGTCACTCAACAAGTCAACTCCGCCATGGCCGGTCGGGGAAGTGTAGCGGGAAGCTCGAGTACTGGCCAAAATCGGGCGGTTGGGTTCAAAGATTTTGCTGCTTGCCAGTCGCCACATTTTGGTGGGGATAAGGATCCGATTGTTGCCTCGAGGTGGATCTCTGAGGTAGAGGGAGCCTTTCTCACTAGTTTCTGCCCGGCTGAGGTAAAGGTGAGATATGTTGCTAATCTTCTGAGAGGGCCGGCGAAAGACTGGTGGGGCGTTGTGAATAGTTCCAGGACTCAGGAACAGATTGGAGCCCTTACTTGGGAGGCGCTCCTTGAAATGTTTCGAGCAGAGTTTGTGCCTCAGATCGAAGTGGAGAGACTTACTACCGAGTTTTTATAGATGGAGCAGACTACGGAGTCGGTGACTGAAATCACTAACAAGTTCTTGGAGCGAGCGTTATTTTGCCGCGAATATGTTCAGAATGAAAGGATGAAGATGTATCGGTACCGAAACATTCTGAGGTCGGATATCCGAGAGTTTGTGGTAATGGCACAATGCGACAGTTTTCAGCAGATGTATGAAAAAGCTCGAACAAGAGAGTTGGAACTCGAGCGTCAGGGTAAGAAGAAAAGGGCAGAGCGGGTTCAGCCACAGCAGCAAGTGGTCAAGAAATTCAAAACCGGGAAACAGAAAGGAGATGCTAGGAAAGATTACCCTCGTTGCTCAAGGTGCGGGAAGAATCACCTGGGAGAGTGCAGAATGGGCTCGGGAACTTGCTACAAGTGCGGGAAACCTGGACATATCAGCCGTGACTGTAAAGTGGAGCCCAAAATGTGCTTCAAATGCTTTAGACCGGGCCACTTTGCCAACGAGTGTCCCACGGCAGCTGTATCCACTGAGATCTCTGGTTCTGCACCCGTCAAGGCTATAGAGGGTGGACCGAGTAAGAAGGTGGAAGCCCCCAGGACTCGAGCTAGAGTCTTTCAGTTGATTGCCAATGAGGCGAAGGCCGAGCCGGACGTGGTGACAGGTATCTCTCTAGTTAATTCGATGCCTGTTCTAGTTTTGTTCGACACGGGTGCTAGCAAGTCTTTTGTTTCCTTGTCTTTTTGTAAAGATTTTATGAATGTAAAAAGTAAACTAGAAAGCCCGTTAGAAGTAGAAATAGCGGATGAGGAGTTTTGTTTATGTAAGTTTATCTATAAGAAAAATGTATTAGAGGTAGAAGGTGTCAAGTTTAGTATAGACCTTATCCCTATTCCTATGAGGGAGATTCAGGTAGTGGCGGGAATGGATTGGCTTAGAAGGAATGGGGCTAATGTGGATTGTGAGAACTGTCGGGTAGTGGTTCGAAACCCAAGTGGGGGAGAACTAACTATCTTGGGGGATGCAAGTAAACGTCTTCCGAAGGTGTGCTCAATGGCCAAAGCTCGGAGCTATGTGTTGCATGGAGGTACTAGTTATCTGGTGTACTTGATAAATGACCAAGGAGAAAGTAAGAAAAAGACCGTGAAAGATGTACCCGTAGTTTGTGAGTTTCCGGATGTCTTTCCGGAAGACTTGCCGGGGATTCCCCCAGAAAGACAAGTGGAGTTCAGGATAGACTTGGTTCCGGGGGCGGCGCCCGTAGCGAAAACCCCTTATCGCTTGGCACCTCCGGAAATGCAAGAGCTATCAAACCAGTTAGAGGAGCTGATAGAAAAAGGCTTCATTTGGCCAAGCAGTTCACCGTGGGGAGCTCCAATCTTGTTCGTCAAGAAGAAGGATGGGACATTGAGAATGTGCATTGATTACCGTGAGCTCAACAAGCTTACGGTGAAGAACCGATACCCACTGCCGAGGATCGACGATCTTTTCGATCAACTTCAGGGAGCCGCTTGGTTCTCGAAGATAGATCTTTGATCGGGTACCATCAGTTAAAGGTAAGGGAGGAGGACGTTCATAAAACAACGTTCAGGACCAGATACGGGCACTATGAGTTCGTGGTTATGCCTTTTGGGTTGACGAACGCACCCGCGGCATTCATGGATCTCATGAACCGGGTGTGTAGACCTTTGTTGGATAGGTCAGTTATCGTGTTCATCGACGATATTCTAATCTACTCCAAGACGAAGGAGGATCATGTTGAGCATTTGCGGGAAGTGTTGGAAATTCTACGGAAAGAGCAGCTGTATGCAAAGTTTTCGAAGTGCGACTTCTGGTTGCAAGAGGTCCGGTTTTTGGGACACCTTGTAAACCGAGAAGGGATCAAAGTTGACCCAGCGAAAGTCGAAGCGGTTACGAAGTGGGAAACTCCCAAGTCGCCAACAGAGATACGGAGCTTTCTTGGGTTGGCCGGGTACTACCGCCGGTTTATTCAAGATTTCTCCAAAGTGGCGGTTCCTTTGACTAAACTCACTAGGAAGAACGTAAGTTTCGTTTGGGGAGAAGAACAACAATCAGCGTTTGAGATTTTGCGGCAGAATTTGTGCAAGGCACCGGTTCTGACACTGCCTGAAGGGGTGGAGGACATGACGGTCTACTGTGATGCTTCATATCACGGGCTAGGCTGTGTTCTCATGCAGCGTGGCAAGGTAATTTCCTATGCGTCACGTCAGTTAAAGACGCATGAGGTAAATTACCCGACTCATGATTTGGAGTTAGCTGCAGTTGTATTTGCGCTTAAGTTGTGGAGACACTACTTGTACGGTGTGAAGTGCACGATTTACACCGATCATAAGAGTCTCCGTTACTTTTTAGACCAGCCGAATTTGAATATGCGACAGAGGAGATGGTTGGATGTGGTGAAGGATTATGATTGTGAAATCCTTTATCATCCGGGGAAAGCGAACATGGTAGCAGATGCGTTGAGTAGAAAGACTCGTCACGTGCTATTGCGAGTACCGTTAATGAGGCTAACTGTGACGACTTCTCTCTTTGAATTGATTCGGCAATCTCAAGCCGATGCAATCAAGGAAGAGAATCAAAAGAAGGAACGGATCAAGGGCCAGTTACCACAGTTGGTAACGGATAGTCGAGGGTTGTTGACCCGTTTTGGGCGGGTCTGGGTACCAGTATCAGGCGAGGCGAGGCAGACCTTGCTAGATGAAGCACACAAATCTAAGTTCTCGATACATCCAGGTGCCACAAAGATGTATAGAGACTTGAAGACTGATTATTGGTGGCCAGGAATTACTATTACAGACGTTTTGGATTGCAAACTGGATTTATTGTGACTTATTATCACTTTAAAATGTTTTTAATTTTGGACCCGTTTTGGGGAGAATATATTACTTTTTAATGGTTTAAAGTGCTTCCGCTATGTTGGTTACTATTTCTGTTAAAATCTGTTGAAAAATGAAACTAGATGTTACAATTGGTATCAGAGCCTAGGTTTGAGGGATTCAGGTGTTCACAAGTAGTGAATACTTGAACTCAAACCCGGGGTTTGTATTTTCAAAACAAAGTAACTAACAAAAGAGAAAATTTGCTTTAAGAACAGGAGGTGGAACTGAACTGAGATCCGGAGCATCAAGACGGGAGTGAGCACCCTAAACTCTATTGAGTTGTTAGTAAGCATGCCATGTCAATTTTACGTATGAATATCAAGATATTGCTGTGTTTAGCTGTTAAAATGCAACAGACTTGTAGTTGAATTAATGATGTCTATGATGAGTGATGGAACTTTTATATCACTTTTGTGTATGTTTGAGTAGTATCTGATTGGGTATGCGAATGTATGTATTCTATGACATGATTGTGTAGACGTCAGGGTATGTATAAAAGTAGAATGACTTAGAGATGCTCATGGCACGGTAGTTATAGGTGGTACTACTAAGAGTGCTAGTGGTACCATACGATTATGTGTTTTGTGTATGACCAAGTCTGGAAAGTAACCTTTCTTATGAGGAGGAAAAGCTGAACGGGTAGGGTGTAATTATAATGATATAAGGGCCCATATCATTGCAATTGCATTGTACTATTGAGGCTTGACTAAATTATTGGGATCGTTATGGACTAACTGAAGTCATGGGATTGGGAAGTAGAAGCATGAAAGCGATTGTGGCTTACCAGGAAGGGTAGTGAGAGTTACTCTCTAGTAAGGTCACTTATTTGTATTGTTAGCTAAACAATTATGTACTTGCATCAGTATGGTGATCACAAGAAGAACTGGAACTGGAGAGCGTCCGAATGATGGCGATGAGCACGAAATCCCTGATCTAAGGGGGATTATTGCTGCTGAGGTCGGGGAGGTCTTGCATGACCTGCTTCCGGGCCTTTTTGAGCAGATGAAAAGGGAGTTGACCCAGGTGGTCACTCAACAAGTCAACTCCGCCATGGCCGGTCGGGGAAGTGTAGCGGGAAGCTCGAGTACTGGCCAAAATCGGGCGGTTGGGTTCAAAGATTTTGCTGCTTGCCAGCCGCCACATTTTGGTGGGGATAAGGATCCGATTGTTGCCTCGAGGTGGATCTCTGAGGTAGAGGGAGCCTTTCTCACTAGTTTCTGCCCGGCTGAGGTAAAGGTGAGATATGCTGCTAATCTTCTGAGAGGGCCGGCGAAAGACTGGTGGGGCGTTGTGAATAGTTCCAGGACTCAGGAACAGATTGGAGCCTTTACTTGGGAGGCGTTCCTTGAAATGTTTCGAGCAGAGTTTGTGCCTCAGATCGAAGTGGAGAGACTTACTACCGAGTTTTTAGAGATGGAGCAGACTACGGAGTCGGTGACTGAAATCACTAACAAGTTCTTGGAGCGAGCGTTATTTTGCCGCGAATATGTTCAGAATGAAAGGATAAAGATGTATCGGTACCGAAACATTCTGAGGTCGGATATCCGAGAGTTTGTGGTAATGGCACAATGCGACAGTTTTCAGCAGATGTATGAAAAAGCTCGAACAAGAGAGTTGGAACTCGAGCGTCAGGGTAAGAAGAAAAGGGCAGAGCGGGTTCAGCCACAGCAGCAAGTGGTCAAGAAATTCAAAACCGGGAAACAGAAAGGAGATGCTAGGAAAGATTACCCTCGTTGCTCAAGGTGCGGGAAGAATCACCTGGGAGAGTGCAGAATGGGCTCGGGAACTTGCTACAAGTGCGGGAAACCTGGACATATCAGCCGTGACTGTAAAGTGGAGCCCAAAATGTGCTTCAAATGCTTTAGACCGGGCCACTTTGCCAACGAGTGTCCCACGGCAGCTGTATCGACTGAGATCTCTGGTTCTGCACCCGTCAAGGCTATAGAGGGTGGACCGAGTAAGAAGGTGGAAGCCCCCAGGACTCGAGCTAGAGTCTTTCAGTTGACTGCCAATGAGGCGAAGGCCGAGCCGGACGTGGTGACAGGTATCTTTCTAGTTAATTCGATGCCTGCTCTAGTTTTGTTCGACACGGGTGCTAGCAAGTCTTTTGTTTCCTTGTCTTTTTGTAAAGATTTTATGAATGTAAAAAGTAAACTAGAAAGCCCGTTAGAAGTAGAAATAGCGGATGAGGAGTTTCGTTTATGTAAGTTTATCTATAAGATAAATGTATTAGAGGTAGAAGGTGTCAAGTTTAGTATAGACCTTATCCCTATTCCTATGAGGGAGATTCAGGTAGTGGCGGGAATGGATTGGCTTAGAAGGAATGGGGCTAATGTGGATTGTGAGAACTGTCGGGTAGTGGTTCGAAACCCAAGTGGGGGAGAACTAACTATCTTGGGGGATGCAAGTAAACGTCTTCCGAAGGTGTGCTCAATGGCCAAAGCTCAGAGCTATGTGTTGCATGGAGGTACTAGTTATCTGGTGTACTTGATAAATGACCAAGGAGAAAGTAAGAAAAAGACCGTGAAAGATGTACCCGTAGTTTGTGAGTTTCCGGATGTCTTTCCGGAAGACTTGCCGGGGATTCCCCCAGAAAGAAAAGTGGAGTTCAGGATAGACTTGGTTCCGGGGGCGGCGCCCGTAGCGAAAACCCCTTATCGCTTGGCACCTCCGGAAATGCAAGAGCTATCAAACCAGTTAGAGGAGCTGATAGAAAAAGGCTTCATTTGGCCAAGCAGTTCACCGTGGGGAGCTCCAATCTTGTTCGTCAAGAAGAAGGATGGGACATTGAGAATGTGCATTGATTACCGTGAGCTCAACAAGCTTACGGTGAAGAACCGATACTTACTGCCGAGGATCGACGATCTTTTCGATCAACTTCAGGGAGCCGCTTGGTTCTCGAAGATAGATCTTCGATCGGGGTACCATCAGTTAAAGGTAAGGGAGGAGGACGTTCACAAAACAGCGTTCAGGACCAGATACGGGCACTATGAGTTCGTGGTTATGCCTTTTGGGTTGACGAACGCACCCGCGGCATTCATGGATCTCATGAACCGGGTGTGTAGACCTTTGTTGGATAGGTCAGTTATCGTGTTCATCGACGATATTCTAATCTACTCCAAGACGAAGGAGGATCATGTTGAGCATTTGCGGGAAGTGTTGGAAATTCTACGGAAAGAGCAGCTGTATGCAAAGTTTTCGAAGTGCGACTTCTGGTTGCAAGAGGTCCAGTTTTTGGGACACCTTGTAAACCGAGAAGGGATCAAAGTTGACCCAGCGAAAGTCGAAGCGGTTATGAAGTGGGAAACTCCCAAGTCGCCAACAGAGATACGGAGCTTTCTTGGGTTGGCCGGGTACTACCGCCGGTTTATTCAAGATTTCTCCAAAGTGGCGGTTCCTTTCACTAAACTCACTAGGAAGAACGTAAGTTTCGTTTGGGGAGAAGAACAACAATCAGCGTTTGAGATTTTGCGGCAGAAGTTGTGCGAGGCACCGGTTCTTGACACTGCCTGAAGGGGTGGAGGACATGACGGTCTACTGTGATGCTTCATATCACGGGCTAGGCTGTGTTCTCATGCAGCGTGGCAAGGTAATTTCCTATGCATCACGTCAGTTAAAGACGCATGAGGTAAATTACCCGACTCATGATTTGGAGTTAGCTGCAGTTGTATTTGCGCTTAAGTTGTGGAGACACTACTTGTACGGTGTGAAGTGCACGATTTACACCGATCATAAGAGTCTCCGTTACTTTTTAGACCAGCCGAATTTGAATATGCGACAGAGGAGATGGTTGGATGTGGTGAAGGATTATGATTGTGAAATCCTTTATCATCCGGGGAAAGCAAACGTGGTAGCAGGTGCGTTGAGTAGAAAGACTCGTCACGTGCTATTGCGAGTACCGTTAATGAGGCTAACTGTGACGACTTCTCTCTTTGAATTGATTCGGCAATCTCAAGCCGATGCAATCAAGGAAGAGAATCAAAAGAAGGAACGGATCAAGGGCCAGTTACCACAGTTGGTAACGGATAGTCGAGGGTTGTTGACCCGTTTTGGGCGGGTCTGGGTACCAGTATCAGGCGAGGCGAGGCAGGCCTTGCTAGATGAAGCACACAAATCTAAGTTCTCGATACATCCAGGTGCCACAAAGATGTATAGAGACTTGAAGACTGATTATTGGTGGCCAGGAATGAAGCGGGACGTAGCTCGTTATGTGGAGAGTTGCTTAACCTGTTTGAGGGTTAAAGCTGAGCATCAATGACCGCATGGGAAGTTGCAGCCGTTAGATATTCCGGTATGGAAGTGGGAGCACATCCGATGGACCTGATTACCAAATTGCCTCGGACGTCTCGAAGTTACGACGCAATTTGGGTTATCGTGGACCGTTTGACAAAGAGTGCTCACTTTATAGCCATATGGGAGAGTTCATCCGCTGAAGCATTGGCGGACATCTATGTCAAGGAGATCGTGGCTAGACACGGTGTTCCGGTTACCATCATTTCTGACCGGGATGTTCGGTTTACGTCACGTTTTTGGGGAAAGTTTCATGAGGATTTGGGCACGAAGTTGCAGTTCAGTACAACTTTTCATCCACAGACAGATGGCCAAAGTGAGAGAACTATTCAGACTCTCGAAGACATGTTACGTGCTTGTGTTTTGGATTTTGGAGGCAGTTGGGACACTTATTTGCCGTTGGCGGAATTCTCTTATAACAATAGTTTTCATGCTAGTATCGGCATGCCTCCGTATGAAATGTTGTACGGGAGAAGGTGTCGAACCCCTATCTGTTGGGGAGAAGTGGGACAGCGAGAGCTAGGTAGCACCGAGATAGTACAAAAGACGACCGAGAGCATTGAGAAGCGGCTGCGAACCGCTCAGAGTCGTCAGAAAAGCTATGCGGATCGGAGAAGATCAGATTTAGAGTTTCAAGTGGGTGAGAAGGTGTTGTTGAAAGTGTCACCTTGGAAGGGGGTGATCCGGTTCAGAAAGAGAGGCAAGTTAGGCCCCCGATTCATTGGACCCTTCAAGGTGATAGCTAGAGTTGGAAAGGTGGCTTATAGACTTGAACTGCCACCAGAACTGAATCAGATACATGATACGTTCCATGTTTCCCAACTGAGGAAATGTTTGGCTGACGAGACAGCTCATGTGCCGATTGATGACATTCAAGTTGACGAACGACTGAACTACATCGAGAGGCCAATAGCTATCTTGGAGCGGAAGACGAAATCTTTACGTAACAAAGAAATTGGTCTGGTAAAAGTTCAGTGGGAGCATCGAAAGGGATCAGAGTGGACGTGGGAGCCGGAAGCGGAGATGAGATCCAATTATCCGGAGCTGTTTCAACACTAAGCGATTTCGGGGACGAAATCTTGGTAAGTGGGGGAGAGTTGTAACACCCCATTCCCATTCAGTTAAGTTTTAACTTTTCTTCCGTTAAGTTAGTAAGGTTTGGTGTCATTTATGTAATTTTAGGTAAGGGGGCTTGTTTGTAAATGTAGAAAGTGGAGTGTGTTATGTGTATACATATATATAAGGGATTGGATGATCAAACCCTTCTCTTTTGTTCATTTGATAATCTTGAGAGAAAGGAAAGGGTTTGGAGGTTTCAAAGGGGTTTTTGTGTTTGCGAAGAAATTGTGTGTTTGTGGTGCAATCACTCGTTGCTTCATCGTTAGAATTAAGTTCCTAACTTCAGGTAATCATCAATTTTCCTTAGTTGTTGTCAAATATCGAGTTTTGAATCAAAGTTAGGGTTTTGTTGGATGTTGTGATAATTGGTGATCTTTGGATCACCAATTGAGTATTTTGTGTTAGGTTGGTCCTATTTTCATTGTAGTAGTATGGTAGAGCCTGGAATAACAAAACCGTGGCTTTTTGAATCGGACGAATTGGGGTTCGGATGTGGAAGTTATGCCAAAAACAAGAAAATGCGATTTTGGGTTCGTGCTGAAAATTCAGCACCTAGCGATCGCTAGGTGATGAGGCTAGCGATCGCTAGCCATGGACAAAAGAGGCTCACGATCGTGAAGGTGATCGCGAGCTAGAGCAGAAAGTTGGGAAGGACAGCTAGCGATCGCTAGCTATCAGGCTCGCGATCGCTAGCCCCTGTTTTGAGTTGGAAATTTGTTTTGGCCATAACTTTTGCATCCTAACTCCGATTTTGATTCCGAAAGGACCGTTGGGTTCGTAATTGAATTACCTACCCTTTTAGAAGTTCTAAATCAGCCCTAGACTAAGAGTTACGGATATGCGTCTTAAGATGTTATTTATGTGTGCCATACGATGATGTAATGTATAGGTGTTTAATACTCAGACGTGTGAGGTGATTGACTGTGTTATCTGTGAAGCGAACTAAGGTGAGTACATTAACCTGCGTTCAAGATTGTTATGCTTATAATCATGTATATATATGTATGTGGTTAATGTATGAACTGGCATGTAATATTCACGATAGTACCTAAGGCGGTAATACTACCCCTAGGGAAGTTGGGTTCAGAGGCCTGGTACCAGTGTCAGTATGATGTTTTTGGTGGATACACCTTGAGTAATGTTCATGATACATGTTCAGTTATTCAGTTATATGATTATGATTATTTACATGCATGCATAGAACCTAGGTTTGTGCTCACTAAGCTTTATGCTTAACCCGTTGTGGTTTATGTGGTTCAGTGGCAGGTACCTCATCCAAAGATAAAGGGAAGGCACCTGCTTGATGCTCGGAAGGACTCAGTTCAGGGCATGTTTAAGAGATTTGAAAATAATGGATGTTGAATTAGTATTAAAGACGTTTTGGATTGCAAACTGGATTTATTGTGACTTATTATCACTTTAAAATGTTTTTAATTTTGGACCCGTTTTGGGGAGAATATATTACTTTTTAATGGTTTAAAGTGCTTCCGCTATGTTGGTTACTATTTCTGTTAAAATCTGTTGAAAAATGAAACTAGATGTTACAAAAATCCTGAAGAAGTTCAGGATGGATGAATCTAAGAAAGTATTTATCCCGATGCAACATGGCGTAGTGTTAAGTAAGACACAATGTCCTATTTCTAGTTAAGATCAGGACAAATTGAAATTAGTTCCATATGCTTCGGAATTGGATCTATCATGTATGCCATCTTATGTACTAGGCCCGATGTTGCTTACTCAGTAAGTGTTACGAGCAAATATCAAGAGAATCCAGGAGAACCTCATTGGGTGGCTGTCAAGAACATTCTCAAGTACCCGAGAAGAACAAAAGACATGTTCTTGGTCTTTGGAGGTTCTGAGGATGAAATTAGTGTCACCGGATATTCTGACGCTAGTTTCCAGACCGACATAGATGATTTCAGATCACAGTCAGGGCATGTTTTTACCCTAAACGGAGGCGCGATCTCATGGAAGAGCTCGAAGAAAGATACGATTGTAGGCTCAACTACAGAAGCAGAGTACATTGCGGCATCTGATGCGGCAAAGGAAGCTGTCTGGCTGAGGAATTTTCTATCCGATCTAAGAGTCGTTGCCAGTGTCTCTAGACCGATCGATATATTCTGTGACAACTCGGGAGCCGTGGCGCAAGCAAAGGAACCCAAAGAGCATCACAAGTCAAGACACGTGCTCAGAAAGTATCACCTCATCCGAGAGATTATTGGAAGAAGTGATGTAAGAATATGAAAGATTCCGACGGAAGACAATGTTGCAGATCCGCTGACAAAGCCGCTAGCAAGGGTGAAGCATGAGGCTCATGCAAGTTCCATTGGGATGCAGTACCTGGACACCAATAGCTAGTTTTAGTTTATTGTTATTACAGTAGTTTAATTTTGAGACATTAAATCATGTAAAGTTTGTATTTCACTGTGTGATTGAAATATTGGAGGTTTTAAGTTCATGATTGTTTCAAAATTTTGTATTTTATTGCATATTTAATGTATCCATGATTTATGCAAAGTCTTGCAATAAAAATCTATATTTCCATAGACACTTATTGAAATGGGAATTTCAATAGGGAATTTAACGCTATTATAAATACTTGATGATTTATTCAAAGTAAAGAGTAAAAGCACAAGTGATGTGACCAAGTATTTATAAATACTCATCAGAGTGTTCGAGTATTGGAAGTGACCAGTATCAAGTCTGCTTCATGGAGCCCCAGTCATAAGCATTGACTTGATGATAGGTTGTCCTTAGACCTGAGATATTTGGTTTGGGTACACGAGGACTACTGTACTCTTAGCGCGTTATAATGCTGCACCGTAACAGGGCGGCCATACGGGACGTGACTAGGTGCAGCGGAAGCCGTGGATCCAAATGCAGATAGTCAAGAAGGGATTTGCACCTCTGCGATAGAGAGATATTTCCGGGCCCTTTGATGATTAAGATTTGCAGAAAACGCGTGGCCAAAAGCTCGGATAAAATAACAGGTGTTATTTAGTAATATCCGTTACTACAGGCAATCGAAATCAGAGTCAAGAAATACTTGAATTCGAGAAATGAATCCTCCACTCCATGTCTCAAATTAATTTTAGAAATATCGCGTGCAAAGGAATGAACCTGTGTACAAATTCAAGCGTGAATTGTATCTCTGGATATAAGAGATCTTATAACCTGGTTAACCTAAGTGTCTGGCTAGGGACCTCCTTAGGCTAATGGTAACAGTGCAGTCACATGTCTGGCACAAATGGGAGTCTGTTAGAATTATGTGCAAGACAGTAACATGGTTTACCATGTCCAATGTTATAATACAATAGTGGGTCACACTGCTACACACCCGATTATAGATCGTTTGGATTATGTGTGTGAGAAATAATTGATTGGTTTTAATTATCAAAGGGAGAGAAAGAATAAATAATTGTTTATTTAATTATTTATTGAAAGTAATTATTGATTAATTAATCAGTTTGATTAATTAAAGATAATTATAAGAAATGAGTTGTTTTTTGTTACAAACACTGCCATATTTGTTATTTTAAATAAAGGCTTAACTTAATAATCAAATAACTGAATAACTTGATCACCAAGAAAAACACCCCTCTCTCTCTCTCTCTCTCTCTCTCTCTCTCTCTCTCTCTCTCCTTTTCCATCGTCGGTTTCTCTCTCACACAAGCCGTAGTCGTTTTTCCGTTCAATCCACGGCGGTCTAGCAGCCAGTCTCGAGGTGCCAGTAGCGGTGTACTCCCCATTCGCATTCCGGAGGTTTTCTCGTATAAGGTAAACTAATCTAATCAACCTCAATTATATTTGTAAAGATTTAAGTTGGATCCTGGATTGGGAATTGTTTTTAGTTTTATTATCCGCTGCGTTTTATTCGTACTCAAAATTCCCAACAATCCTTACCCCTTCCATGAGAGATTGAGCCTTTATTGTTTATATCTTATTCATTTCGTGAGGATGCCGACTTTGACCCAAGTAGAACTAGTCATTTGAATGCTTGTCGAGACCACACAAGAAAAGTATTTATCACCATTGCAGTGATAGAGGCCTTCGTTTCAACCCATTTTTAGCCTTCGTTAGATAATCTCATTATAAGATTATCTAATTTGCCAAGCCTTTGATTGGAAAAGTACTCATCTTTAGTACCTTACCCCTTGTAACCCCTTTGAGGCCTTAGCCTTTTCGTTTGTTACCCAATACATCTTATCCTTTACACATTCATTTTATCTATCTTTTGGCCGTAGCTTAAAGTTGAAAGCTTTTTAAGTTTTTGATCCATTTTATAAATCTGACGAATAGAGATAAAGGATTTGAAAGAAGTAGTAAGGAAAAGTTAGAAACGACTCCTTCGTTATGGTTTATCCAGAAAGAAAAAAAAGTTGAAAAAGAAGAAAAGTCAAAAAGAAAGACTCGTCAAAAGAAAAAAGAAAGAAAAAAAGAGTCGATGTGCAATGAAAGAAAGAAAAGAAAAAAATATCGAGCCACAAATAAGCAATATGCTTAGGCCGGTATGAGATGGAAGTGATTGAAATCCCGAGCTCTAAAGTTCCAAAAAAGTCAGATGATTAATTTGGATTCTTAAACTGAACTGTTTTCAGGTTTTTGCTGCAACCCTTAGTCACTTAAATAAATCCTTTATCATACCCTTAACCCGAAGCTTAACATTACAACCCTAAAGTCCTCTTGATGGTTGACAACTTTTTAGTGGTGGAGATGAGATTTGGTGTCAAGCCTATGCATTGGTAAGAGTTCGAGTATGAGTGTGATCACTATATAACATATTACCCCTTGAGAGATACACATTATCAAAAGTGAGGGTAAGAGGTTGAGCAAGACTTTGATAACTTGTTCTTTCAAAGCATGATCAAAGATGGAAAATAATTTTGTCGTTATGGTTCTTATTTTACCAGATATTTACTTGAGGACAAGCAAATATTAAGTGTGGGAATTTGATAACTTCAAAATTATACATGTTTCACTCACATTAATTCCCTACTTTTATTTATGGTTTGGAGCTAATCTGGACATGATTACTACTTAAAGGATGTGTTTTGCAGGTTTTGCAGTTTTGCGTCAAAAGTGGATACTTAGTGAAGACATGGAAAATACTAATTAAAAGTTTCATTTATGGCTTTTCTTCCCTTCCAAGTTAATTGCTTCCTCCCAAAGAAAAGATCCATCAGTTCTAGAAGGTTCCAGAATATTCCAAGTTAGTTGCTTCCTCCCAAAGAAAATATCTAAGCTGATAAAATCTAGAATATTCTAGAAACTTCCTTCAAATGACTTCGCGTCGCGTAAGTGGGCTCGCGATCGCTAAGTGGGCCTGCCGAGATTCTTATAAAACAAGCCCTTGCCTTTCAGTTTTAGGCATCCAATTATCAATTCATATCTCAAAAAATATAATTCTCTCTCAATGGGAGCCATCTAGGGTTTCCAACCCAAGAAGATGGAGGCTCCATGATCAAACATGGAGGAGACGATTCGAGAAAATCCGACGCCGAATCTGACGGTCTATAGCATGGTTTATCTTAGATCTATAGCTAGTATGTCTATGTACTCGTTCTTGTGTGTTTAGATTATGGTTTGATGACTTTGAAAGATGATTTGACTTTATGGTTTTAATTTGATTATTAGATTCATGGTTTATTGAATAATTGTCTTGTGATTCGTAGTTATTGTCTTAACTGTGGTTAGTTGAACTCATTGGTTGGGTGTCTTTGTTAACTAATAAACAGACTCCTTTTTGGTTAATCATGTTGGGTTTTTGAGGATCCCTCATATCGATCTGATATGAGAGTCACTGTGGATCTCAAACCTAACTGGATGAGATACACAGAAAAACCTGATGATCAAACTGACCAGAAAGGTTTAAACTTTATCAAACCTAACTGGTTTGATTATCGCGGAAGCATAGAATTAAAACCCGAAATAATATACATATATTCTTTAAATATTATATAAATATATTTATTTATCTAATTGTCTTTTGAAAATCGTCAAATCTAGTCGGTCGAAACGTTTTAGTTTTTTGAACTTACTTTTGATTTCATCAAGCAATTGAATTTATCATTAGAAGAGGTTAAATTTATATATATATTTGCATCATAATAATATCCGAATCCGACCGAAATAAACCCGAAACCCGACCTACCCGAACCCGAAAAAACCGAAATCCGAAAACCTAAAGTTTGGGTTTTGATTTTCGTATCCGAAATCCGATCGGGTTTTTGATTTTCCCACCCGAACCCACTCGACCCGCCCGATGTACACCCCTACTTTTAGATAACCAACTGTATGAGTTATAATTATTTTTTTACTACAATAGTATATTGATGCTTATTATTTTTTATATAAAATTAAATATATCTAAAATTTAAATGAATATAAAGTTATAAATATATATATATATAATGTAAAATCTTACCGAAATTCATATAAATTCAAATAACATTAGAACCGATAAATATATGAATAAAACTAAAATCAAATTAAAAACTTATTATTAACCTCTTTGTAATAAATTAAAGATTTATTACATTTAATATCAGTAAATAATATTAAGAGTAAATTACATATTTGGTCCCCATGGATTATACTATATTGCACTATTGGTCCATATTTAAAATAATTATGGAAAATGCCTTGTGGTTTACATTATATTGTACTGTTGGTCACTAACCCCAACTCTAAGTAATATCAATCTGTTAAGCATATGGACCAACAATGCAATATAGTGTAAACCATTGGGACCAACAGTGCAATATAGTGTAAACCATAGGGACCAACAGTGTAATATAATGTAAACCACAAGGACCTTTTTCATAATTATTTTAAAATAAGAACCAACAATTCAATATATATCTATATCTATTTATAGATATCTAAAAACAAAACCCACAAGAAATGATATGACATCCTAAGACTTGAGAATTTTCTATTTCTTGAATCGTGGTTGATTTTGTGCACCCCACATCGATGAAGAAACAAAATGTGGATAATGAAGTGTAGAAATATAAATGGAGGTTGATATTCCTTTGTGACAACTTATGGGGTTGACTCATTTTGGTCGATCCTTGAAACTCACATTGGTGGCAAATTTTGGCCAATTTGCTTAACTATAATAGATTATGTTATTTTGGCCTTTTAAACCAACATGTTGGTTTATTTTGGCCAACGAAAAGTTTAAAATCAATTTTATTTAAAAGTTGACTTAGTGTATCCCACATTGATGGAGAAACAAAAGATTATGAAAGAATTGTGGATATATGAATGGATGTTGGGATACTTTTAGGCAACTCTTTGGGGTTGGCTCATTTTGGTAATCAAATAGTTTGTTATTAAGTTTGTTTATCTCACATTCAGTCAAATATATATATGAATGAATGAAAGAATTAAGTTTCTTTATTGGCCACTCACTAGTATATCTTAAAAGTAAAAACGAGAAGATCCTATGTGGCATCTCCTAAAGCCAAGAACCCTATTTATCTTTTTTCTAAGATTTTTGATTTTTTTAAATATTAGATATGTTAAAGACCTTTCTATCCTTATGCTTAAAACATAAAGTTCATTAAGATAAGGGTGTTTTGGTCATTTTGAAAAATCATAACCTTCAAAACCTTTCATATTCATTCTTGAAAATGAAACCTCCAAAATTAATTATTTTTCATTCTTCAAGTGAAACTTACAAACCTATCATTTGCTCATGCATAAATGTTCATCACTCAATATAAAGTATCTTCATCACCATCACATGACTCATTTCACAAACCATAATTTCTTCACCCACATGCTTTTTCAGGTAAATTCATTTTCTCTCACTCCATTACTTGATTTGTTCTTCATTTCAAAATGTTCTTCAAAAAAATTGTTTCCGAGTTTACTTTGAGAATACTAACAAAATTGTTTTCAGATTTACTTTGGGAATACTAATTCGAATATTATTCTCTATTGACCATTTTTGGGATTTTAGAATTTTGTTTGTAACTTATGCTTTTTTGTATTTTTCTTAGTTGTTTTTCAATGGAATAAATGGGTTTGTATTAGATAACGGTTTTAGAGTTTTGATAGTAACAACTGTACAACAATCAAATTCCGACGTATCATAATCTTAGATATAACCTCAATAGTCATCAATATGATCATTTTTAAATGGTTTTTTTAGGTTTATTTCGAGAAGACTAACCCCGCCTTCCGGTATTTATATATATATATATTATTATTTTTGTTGGGATTATTCCCTATTGACCATTTTTGGGACTTTAGATTGATATCTTTTTTACTTTTGTTTTCTATATTTTCTTACGTGTTTTCGAATGAAACGGTAGGTTTGTTCTTCATAGCAGTGTTAGAGTTTTGATGGCAAGAACAGTACAATAATCAAATTTTCAAAGTACGCATTACAATCTTCGATATAACCTAAATGATCTTCAATATGATCTTTTTAAACGGTTATTTTAATATTTTCAGGTTAATTTCGAGAAGACTAATTCGACTTCCGGTTATACTTTTTTTTTACTTTTGTTTGGACTAGACATTTTTTTTGTTTTCTATATTTTTCTCAGATTTTAAATATTACTAATCATTTTGACACGTTTTTCGAATGAAACTAGTGGGTTTGTTTTTTATGACAGTTTTAGTGTTTGGATAGCAAGAACAGTACAATAATCAAAGTCTTCAAAGTATGTATTACAATCTTAGATATAACCTTTATGATTTTTTAATGATTATTTCAATATTTTCAGGTTTAATTCGAGAAGACTAATTCTACTTCTGAATATACGTTTTTTTTTACTTTTGTTCGGATTGTAGACTTTTTTTTTCTTCTATATTCTTCTCAAGTTTTAAATACTACTAATCATTTTATAACACACAAAATACTAATTTCACGTATTATTCCTTATTGACCTTTGTTAGAACATTAGCTTTTTTTGTCTTCAATATTTTTATTAAGTTTTTGATAATGGAACCCTGGGGGTTTATCTTGACTGTGTTTTAAGAGTTTAGATGGTAATAAAGTAAAATAATCATTTATTATAATCTACGATAAGTATTTAATTGTTTGAGTTGTTTATTATCGGATATCTTCTTCTGTATATCCACCATGATGTGTTATTCATTCTATATATCACTATTTTTTAACAAATCATTTTTCAGGTTATTTCGAGAAGACCAAATTAGGTTTGTAGTTTTCTTTCTTTTATTTTTTGAGATATTAGAGTTCCTTACTTAACTCTTCTATACTCTTCATATGTTTTTCAATGAAAGTGCTACAATCTCTATGTAATTTCAACTAACATTAACGTGTCATTTTTAGATGGTTAGGGTTTGTCCAGGTCCCGGGTGGTGCGATCTGTTTTGGTAATTGTTTATTCACCGGGTGGTACCGGGACAAAATGCACTAGAGGGACTAAATATGCACGGATTTAATATCCGATGTCCCGACGATCTAGAAGTCGTGTTTTTCGTATTAAAATGCGATTGGTATAGTTTTACCTACCATAAATCACATGAGTCGGCTTGACATGATCACATGCTTGCCAACACATGTGAAATATGGATTCTGGTCTAATAAATTAATTTAAGGGTTATAATTTATTAGAAGTTTTATAAAATATAAACTAAATCGGAATTTTATTCTTGTATTTATAGATGTCTAAATCTGTAGTCCCGTTTTATACCCCTGAGGAATCGCTCCGCCTCATCAATGGCAAATGGAAGCTTACAGGACAAAATTTTCCAGTTTGGAAAATGCACCTTGACAATGTCTTGAGTGCACAGGGTAAGTTGTACATTTGGAAAAACTTGTTTCACGACCTAAGAGCAATTCTCCTGAAGAGTAATTTGCTTAGTACTTTAAATATTTGGCAGATGAATCTGATGTCATGTCGATTATGATTTTCTCTATATCACCTGAGTTTTCGGAAGGTTTAAGAGATAAATCCTGTCATGAGGTCGTGAAAGATATAGAAAACTGTTGGTCCCAAATAATCAAACAATAAGAGGAATGATAGAGAAATCAAAAAGATGAGAAGAAAAGTTCTTGTGTTTAATATGAGATCTCAAGAGCATTACAAGAACACACACACCAACTCACTTTGCTAGACTCTCATTGGAAATGCCTTCTCACATTTCTCTCAACCCTAAACCCCTTTATATATGGGGCCTAAATACAAAAGCCCAAGCCCAAGCCCAATAGCTAAACTAACTAGTTAAACACTAATTAAACCTTCTCAAAGCTTACTTTATAAAACTTTCTCTGATTAGGACAATTTGGTCCTAACAATCCCCCCCTAAAGTTTTATAAAGGAAGCATCTCTGATCTTCCCCCCCTTGCTTTCTACAGAAAACTTTAGTGGCGTTCGGCTACATTTTGATCTCCAAGCTCCCCCTCGATTGTAGCTCTTTATCTTCAGTTTCAACTGAAAGACCAGATCCGATTTGCAATAACCGCGACTGATTGCGCAAACTACAGCTCAACCTGTAAATAACTCGACACGTCTGATAACCGCAGAATACAACAGCTTGCACCGGAGCATGTTGATTCATCCAACTATGTTGATCTCCCTCCAAGAAAAACAAAGGGATATATGCATGTGTGAGTTACCGTGCGGATTAGCAAGAAAAATAACGAATCTGTCTTTGACCGCGTGTTGAATAGGAATTCAGCATTAGAGCTCTCAATATGATAAGCTCACAATAGGGAAACACTGAAGCTTGGATCACCGAAACACCATATGGAGTGAAACACTGGAGTAGATGTTGAACGAGATACTATGCTTTGATCTCTCTTCTGCTCAGAGAATAGTCGATTTCCTGAAATCTTCCAAAATGTCAAGTAATCAAATCCAGATCTAGTCTTCTTAGTCAGATGGATGACGACCGTCACAATTCTAGATCGCAACCGAGCCTCACCAACGGTAAAACTCAACTCTCACGCCTAAGAGGAATAATTCCATCTAATAAAACTCTAGAATAATGGTTGCAGAGCGTCAACCTTCTGAGTAATCTAACCAAATGCAGAATCCGATCACCTTCATTTTGAAATCGATACAAATCTGACATGACTTCAAATAATCTGAAGCAGTTGGGAAACGAGAGAAATCCAATTTTCATGATTGAAAACTGAATTTGGGCTAAAATCTGGGTTGATGAGATCTTTACGAACCAATTGGGAAAGAAAGGTGGCTAATAAAGCGCGGGGATTTTGAAGCGTCACATGTATTTGAATCTGGGTGGATCTAGAGCGCAGCAGAAAGTGATCAATCATAAGCCCGATTGACCGTATAATCTTGAAAGTGTATCTGGAGATAATTCCCGAACTAAAATTGAGCAAATTAGCATACTCGGGAAAAAATTCCGTCAAATAGTCCCAAACCCCGAAACCTGGAAGTCCCAAATCAGAAAAAATAAAATTTTCTGAAAAAGATGTGAAATTCTTAAACTCCAGGGGCTGAATTTGTAAAAATCCAGAACTTTGAACTCAAGGGGTTAATCTTGTACATATTCTGAACTTGAACTTGAGGGACCAAATTTGAATATATTTGAAACTTGAAGTGTAGGAACTGGATTTGAACATTTCTCCAAAGTTCACAAATGAATAAGCTTGAAAGATCAGGGGCTGGCAGCGACATGATGTAAAACTTGAAAATTAAAGTGTCACACCATTATAACTGTAGGGACCAAAGATGTCAAAGTCATCAAAACCTTGAAATTAAATCAAGTGTAGCACGTGAGTTGGGATAATTTGTACGATTGGAAGTGAAGCACGTGACACGGATTTGAAGCATTCCAAATCAAATTCCAGAATTCCAATTTGCATGTGACTCGGGAAACCACCAAACACAATCCAGGTCGGGAAAAAATGTAAGGTCGGGAAACCAGAAAAATTTCCCGAATCGGGAAACTAATTTAATTTCTTTTGCTTTTCCAATTCCAACAATTCAACCACATACTCGTATTTCCTTTTTGAATCAAACTTAATTTCGATTGCATCACTTTGGAGTCGGGAAACTTGAAAAATCAAAGGTTCCACTCAACAACGAGTTGGGAAACTCGAATACCCGAGTCGGGTTATTCATGTTTCCCGAGTCGGGATATATCAAAGATCAAAGGTTCCCCTTAAGAACGAGTCGGGAAACCTCGAATACCTGAGTCGGGTTATTCATGTTTCCCGAGTCGGAATATAATCACAACCCAAGCATCAAACTTCAACATCTCCATCAAGATCCAAACCCCAAAAATTCAAATTCAAACTTTCTTCAAGAACAAAGCTTCAAAACCCAAAAAAAATTCCTCTTTGAATGATTTCATAGGAACAAACAAATGTAATGATTTGTTTGGCTCTGATACCATTTGTTGGTCCCAAATAATCAAACAATAAGAGGAATGATAGAGAAATCAAAAAGATGAGAAGAAAAGTTCTTGTGTTTATTATGAGATCTCAAGAGCATTACAAGAACACACACACCAACTCACTTTGCTAGACTCTCGTTGGAAATGCCTTCTCACCTTTCTCTCAACCCTAAACCCCTTTATATATGGGGCCTAAATACAAAAGCCCAAGCCCAAGCCCAATAGCTAAACTAACTAGTTAAACACTAATTAAACCTTCTCAAAGCCTACTTTATAAAACTTTCTCTGATTAGGACAATTTGGTCCTAACAAAAACCAACTAGGTTTCTATAAGCATACCGGTAAGCTTTTGATAATGAAAGAGATACTTTCGTTGAAGATAAAGAAGAACCAATCAGTTAAAGACCATCTCATTAATATAAGGAGGCTCTTTAAATGCTTGACACGTCTGGGATACAAAATGGCTCATGAAGAGTTAATGCATCTCATGTGGTACTCACTCCCGAAGGAGATATGTGATACAACTAGTGCTTACATGAAAGAACCAAGGAAAGACGTGGCAATGTTACATGAGGACATCTTGGCCAGTCTAGAGCCGAAACCAGCACCTACTGAACTCATGGACAGTGATTCCATTGATGAGTTGGGAGACCTGAGTTGCCCAGAATGCGGTAGCCAGGATATTTGCGAGCACTCGATGAATATCGACAAGATAGAGATCGGTTTACCCGATGCTCTAGGTATCTTTATGATAGATTGCTTAATCACTTCTTATGAATCATGGGTAATTGATACAGGCAGTGGTAACCACATTTCTAATCATTTACAGGGATTCACTAGAAGAGAGACTTTGAGGAAGGACCGTTCGAACCTACGAGTTGGCGAAGGCACTCCGCTGATAGCTGAAGCAGTAGGATCTTATAGTCTTAGTTTACCCTCGGGTCTAGTTTTGGAACTGGAAAACTGTTATTATGTTCAAAAGATGATTAAGAATGTTATGTCTTTTGATTTACTGGTAGACCAAGGTTTTTATTATAAATATGATTATAAAATGCTTTCAGTCTTTAAAAATAATATTTTATATTTTAAAGCTACACCTGTGAATGGTCTATATATATAGTAAATCTGCAAGATGATAATAAAGAAATCTATCATATAAGTAAACGATCCAAAAACATTGAGGTTCAAACTTACCTCTGGCATTGTTGTTTATGCCACATAAACAAGAAACGCGTTGAACTACTCCTAAAAGGATGTTTTCTTGGTACTTTTGATTTTAAACCTTTTGACAACTACGAATCCTATTTATCTGGCAAGATGACAAAGGAACCTTTCAACAAAGATAATGAAAGGGCTTCTGACTTATTAGAAATAGTTCATACAGATGTGTGTGAACCATTTAGTCATGAGGCAAGAGGAGGACACCGGTACTTCATCACATTTACTGACGATTTCAGTAGATATGGTTATGTCTAATTAATGAGACATAAATCTGAAAGCTTTGAGAAATTCAGAGAATATCAGAATGAAGTACAAAATCAACTTGATAGAAAGATCAAGTTTTTATGGTCAGATCGAGGAGGTGAATATCTTAGTAAAGAGTTTGACAATCATCTGATGGAATGTGGGATTGTATCACAACTCACACCTTCGTATACACCTCAGATGAATGGTGTGTCAGAAAGGAGGAATCGTACATTGCTTGACATGGTACGATCGATGATGTGTCACTCTACACTATCAGTGTCATTTTGGGGACATGCGCTTGAAACAGCAGCACATATACTGAACAGAGCGCCAACAACGTCGGTGGAAAGGACACCATACGAGTTATGGAAGGGTAAGAAACCCAAAATTTCATTTCTGAAAATTTGGGGTTGTGAGGTTTACGTCAAGCGACCTACCTCAGAAAAACTCAAGCCCAAATCCGACAAGTGTTTCTCCGTAGGATATCCTAAGACCACCGTGGGATATTACTTCTACCACCCTGAAGAGAACAAAGTTTTTGTGGCTCGAAATGGAAAATTTCTGGAAGAAAAGTTTCTCAATTCCGGGAACCCCAGAGAGGATGTAGATCTACAGGTAGTAGACGAAGAGAACACTGCACCGACTGTTGAGCCAGAAATTCTACATGAAAATGTTGAACCTCAATCAGAGCCGATTGAGGAAGTGCAAACACAGGACCTTCGCACATCCACTAGGGTAAGGAAAGAAACAGATAGGTATCTTGGCTTTCTAGTCTCGCAGGTTAGTGGAGACTTGAATGAACCAACATCCTATGGAGAAGCTGCGTCAGGCAGTGAGTCTGAACAATGGCAAGAAGCCATGAAGGCTGAGACGCAGTCCATGTACGACAACCAAGTATGGGAGTTGACTGATTTACCCCAACACTGCAGAGCTGTTGGACGTAAATGGGTTTTCAAGAAGAAAACTGACATGGATGGGAACGTGCACACTTTTAAGGCTAGACTGGTCACAAAAGGATTCACGCAAACTCATGTTATTGACTATGATGAAACCTCTGAACGGAAAGTTATCAGAAGACGTCTATATGGAACAACCAGAAGGATTTGAAGATCCTGAGAATCCTAATAAAGTGTGTAAACTACTAAAATCCATTTATGGATAAAAGCAAGCATCTCGAAGCTGGAACTTACATTTTGATGAGCGAATTAAAGAGTTTGGTTTCGTGAAAAGTGAGTTCGAGCCATGTGTTTACACTAAGTTCAGTGGGAGCATAGTCACCTTCTTGGTCTTGTACGTAGACGATATTCTACTCATAAGAAACGATGTACCAACCTTGCAGAGTGTAAAGAGTTGGTTAAGCAAATGTTTCTAGATGAAAGACCTTGGAGAAGCCCCTTATATACTTGGCATAAAGATCTACAGAAATAGATCTAAGCGGCTTATCGGACTTAGTCAAAGTACATACATTGACATAATCCTGAAGAAGTTCAGGATGGATGAATCCAAGAAAGGATTTATCCCGATGCAACATGGCATAGTGTTAAGTAAGACACAATGTCCTATTTCTAGTTAAGATCAGGACAAAATGAAATTAGTTCCATATGCTTCGGAATTGGATCTATCATGTATGCCATCTTATGTACTAGGCCCGATGTTGCTTACTCAGTAAGTGTTACGAGCAAATATCAAGAGAATCCAGGAGAACCTCATTGGGTGGCTGCCAAGAACATTCTCAAGTACCCGAGAAGAACAAAAGACATGTTCTTGGTCTTTGGAGGTTCTGAGGATGAAATTAGTGTCACCGGATATTCTGACGCTAGTTTCCAGACCGACAGAGATGATTTTAGATCACAGTCAGGGCATGTTTTTACCCTAAACGGAGGCGCGATCTCATGGAAGAGCTCGAAGCAAGATACGATTGCAGGTTCAACTACAGAAGCAGAGTACATTGCGGCATCTGATGCTGCAAAGGAAGCTATCTGGCTGAGGAATTTTCTATCCGATCTTAGAGTCGTTGCCAGTGTCTCTATGTGACAACTGTTAGTTTTGACCTCCAGGTTAGCTACTCGTTAATTCACTCAGTAACATTTCCGTGAGGTTAAAAATTTGTCATTAAGTTTTTAAATGATACTAGGTTAGTTTGCGTGAAAAATAAGGTTTAAAACCTAAAAGTCCCGAAAACTGCCCGAAAAAGCCCGAACCGGCCCGAAGTCACCCGATATTCCTATAATGCCAAATTAAAGTTGACTTTTAGAAAAATTAAGTTATTTTATTTAAAAATAAGTAAACTAATTTAAATGACCCAAAATTTCCCTCGAAAAATCTGTTTCTACCGAAAACGCGTAAAAAACCGGTACTGCGATCGAATTATCAGTATTTTTTTTTAACTCCTTTATTAAACAAAAAAAAAGTGAAAAGGGTTGGGTGGGCCCCTTGGCCGGCCACCTTCCCCAATCATCTCCCTCTCTTTGTTTATTTTCAAAATAAAATCATCACACCCTCCATTTCCCTTTTCATTTTTCCAAGACCCACTCTCTTTCTACTCTCTTTTTCTCTCTTTTCTCTCTCTAAAACCATCAAAAATCCAGCCAACATTCATTCTAAAATCTGAGTTTTTCTTGAAGATTCAAGCAAGTTTTAAGAGTATTATTGTTGTTTAGCAAAGGTAAGAGTATTATATGTATGTCTAGCTTCGATTTTTGACTCATTCTTGAGTTTTCTTCCATCTTCTTTGAGGTTTAATCCCTCTTTTATGTCCTGATATTCATCTTGATGTTTGGGGATGAGATAGAACCTTAGAAATGTGTTTAAACATTCTATGAAGATGAAAATCCGTGAATCCCCCATAAGAACACAAGTTTGGAAGCAAAATCTTGTTGTTTGATGTTTTTGATCATCATTTTGGGGCTGGACATTATTGATAGTTCATGCATGTATATTGATGATGATAATACATAATTCATCTATTTATTTGTTGTATGATATGAGTTTTTGGCTTAATAGCAAGAAACCCCCAAAAATCTTGTGATTTTATGTGTTTTGGTGAATGAAAAAGGGGTTTTGATTCTGGACAGAATCTGTCCGATTTTTCATGTGTGTTTGGACGTCTCAAAAGTATATTACACTGAGTTATTTTTCTACAAAAATTTGATAGATTGCGATTTAATGAGTTAGGAAGAAAATCCATTTTGAATCACTCAAAATGTCGGAGTAAAACCCATCCAACCATCTAAAAACTTTTTGATACTCATCAGCTTCTGGTCAGAAAAGTTGTATCATCTTCATGCATGCATATCTCTTTGACATCTTATCCAAAATACACGATTTTTAATTCTAAACTCAAGTTCACTGAGATAGCTTTCTAAAGAATCCAAAATCACGTGATTTGGAGGACTTTTGAGGGTTCAACCAATGAAAACAAGTTAGTGGTGTAGGCTGTCCCATGGTGGCAGATTGCACATGCACGACTTTAAGAGGCCATATCTCCCTCAAAAAATCACCCAAATGATGTGAAACTTGTCTCATTAGCTTGGTATATGTGTCCTCTAGAAAATCCCTTTTGAAATTCGTGATTTGGTGGAGAAATGAATTCTTTATGAAGCAAACATCCCTGACATGTAAATCTGAAAATAAAAGGTGTCCACTGTTTTTGCAAAAATTCTTAAAATATGTAAAACACCTCTAAAAATTATGAAATTTGGTGGAATTGTTGCTAATATCCCCAATTCCAGTAGGTAAAATTTTTGAAACTTAACTCCCTTTGGAACTAGGCTTAATGGTGACATTTTTGCATTGGGACAAATCTGCCAGAATTTAAAATTTTCAAAAATGTTATTTTGCAAACCTTCATAATTCCCTTGTGTTTGGGTAATAATCTAATGTAACAAAAAGTCATTTTATATCACGATCGAACTTAACAAAGGTAGTAAAGGCATTATATAGGATATCGGTACGATTTACTAAATTATGGACCGTTGAATTTAGAACTTACGTCAATTATGTATGTTCTAGGGCAATCCTAGATTCGGAGCCGGACTTGATCACGCACTAACGATTGTCTAAACGCTAAAATCACTCAAGGTGAGTATTCACAGCCCCACTTTTTACCGTTTTTATGCGTTTTGGGGTGAAAAGCATGTTTATAAATGAATGTGAAAAATTGTGAAAAATATTGCGTAATGAAATGAAATGAAATGTATTGTGAGCTAAATTTGATATGTTTTGAGGCATGATATAGTGAGTCTGAAATTTTTAAGTCCCCAGTAACTACTATTAACCCATAACAATGGGCCTATAATACATGTGGATAGCGCTATTTGGATTGACATGCCCACCTAGAACTGACGAGTGACAGGTGCACTGTATTGAATGAAATTTTACACATGTGGGATTTAGTCCCACCGCTGTGATAAGATAGGGGCGTAGCATGTCATGAAATGGAGGGTTGTAGTAACTCACAGGATAAATATCATGCGATTAACAAATCACCCGGGAAAATTTACTCACATTTTGGTAGTGAATGAACGGATTCACTATAACTGGTTTATGAAAACTTAGTGGATGAATGGATTCACTATAATTGATTGTGAAACACTGAGTGAACGAAAGGGTTCACTAAAACTCTGTTGCTTTTAAACCGTTTTGTGCATATAAAAACCTGTGAACTCACCAACTCTCGTAGTTGACGCTTGTTTTAACATGCTTTTCAGGAAATCTGAAGGTGAATGAAAAAGCTTAATTTGAGCGTTTGTAGACATCAATCAAGACTTCGTTTATTTTGTTATGTTTGTAAATTCCAAACTCTGGTTGGTTGTAATACGTTTTGTAAACTTTAAATATTTTGAAATGAATGGTTGGTGTTGATTATCTCCTATCGCAATGAAATCTTAACTGTCACGCCTCGCGTTTCCGCTTTAGCGGGGTGTTAGAGATTTGGTATCAGAGTCATAGGTTATAGAGAACATCGGTTTTTTTTTATAAAACCAAGTACTATAACCAACATTTTTACAGAAATTATATAACTTTTCAAAATCAAAGATTTCAAAATTTAGGAGAATTTTACTGCTAAGATGATTAGGATAGGTGTTATTCTGATATATCATGGATATGCGGAGCCTGATCACCTACGCCTAGCCATGATATAAGTAGGATAAGACGTATGAACTAGTCATACTGTTAGAGTTTAAAAGTTGGAACCTTCGAAAAATTTCCTGAAAAACATAAACCGTGTGAGTTCACATAAATATATTATGATGCTAATATTTACTATAGCACTTACGCGTTTAAGTAAAGTAATGCCACTGTTGAACACTCTTGCGTTAGCGCTTAGGATGACACTAGTAGTTTGAAGACGCGTTAATAAGTTATGCGGACACTACAATTACTATGCCGAACACTATTACTTAGACTTCGGGGAAAGGCCCGTCCAGGCATTACGATTCCGACATTGGACTAATAAGCGAAGACATTTCAATCGATCCACCTCCGATTACCCCCAACAACTATCTTATCTCAACCTACACCAGTTATTCCTACGCTTAACCCGAACCTCCCAGCACCTCATATGAGACAACCCAGAAGAGAGCTGCGGCAACCATTCGGAGTGGACTGGCGATAACTCAACTAGATAATGCAAGGTTATTTTACATCCTTTCGAGGATATTGATCGGTTATATTACTAGTATGACACAAGGAGAGGCTTGAACAATGCGAACACTCGCCGACGGACTGCAAAATAGTCGAAGCAGGGTATCAAAATAGAACTGGGACATAATTAAGTTGACGAAATTGGTGCATCTCTTGGAAGAAGGTACCACCAATGTTGTAGAGAATGCTATGACGACAAGAAGGACGACTAGGAGAGTTGACTTGTGCTGGCAAGTTGTGGTGATACTGTTAGCAAAGTTGATCCTTTCGATTGTAACTCTCGTGAGTTTGAAAGAATTTTAATATGTACTTTTTGGTTGTCCGATTTAAACCTTAGCTTGGGCAAGTAAAATATTTTAAGGATGCGTTAGCATCAAATTTTGACCCTTCCAGATAAGTATTAAGTTTTTACGACACCAAATTTTAAATTAATCACAAAGAAGTCCTTATCGATTTTATTTTAAAGAAATTGTTATAAATAAAATACAAATATTTTCGCACATTTATTAAAGACAACTTTTAATCAAACATACATTTTACAAATGATTTAGAACCGCAGTTTTTAGAAGAAACACACGTAGCTAGAAAGTGAACCGTGAGAATTAATCGATCAACATTGCTCAACTGATAGCCCAACAAGTCCATGAAGTCGTACCTACATGAGTCACTCAAGTTACTTGCGACCTTGTCGCAAATAGAAGAAATAAGGAAGTCATAGTACCCATCGAATGGAAAGATGGTGATACAAGAAAAATTTGAGCACCAGTTAGAGGAAACGACTCGTGGTAATTCAACCAAAGGTTGGAAAGTAGTCAGAAATTTTGGAGCATAGACCCATGAGTCGAGACGGTATGTGGACTCTCATCCAAAATGTAACAGCTACAAGTGCAATCACCCAGGAGCTTGTATTTTGGGTACCAAGGACAATCTAGCCGGTTACACTACTCGTTACTATAGAAAGGAAAGGAAGGTCAGAAGGACCGGAAAGGGTGCTAAGAGTACAGAACCATAAACCACTCTAAAGATAGGTATTCCACGCTGAATAGAGGCTTGAGCAGTACCAAGAGGACGAACAAAGCTACTTAAGACAATTAAGTAAATTAAGGACGCAAGACCCAAGGAAGGGTATTCGCAATTGGAAATGAAGAGGCTCATCAAGATCCAGTATAGTATTCTACATGAAAATGTGAAGCCATTTGTGAAAGGATTGCGTGGCATTTATGGCGCATGTTGTAGATAGAGAGGTAAAGGAGAAGCAAATTCAGGACTTTCCAGTTGTGCGAGGATTTCCTGAGGTATTCCATGTCGACCCAGTGTAGATTGAGGCCATAAGGAAATGGGAAGCACCGAAGACGCCCACAGAAATTCGACAATTTCTTGGTTTGGCAGGCTATTATAGGCGATTCATCGCAAATTTTTCCAAGATTGCGCAACCTCTATCAATGTTAACGCAGAAAGACAAGAAGCTGTTTTGGGAAGAGAAACAAGAGGAAGCGTTTCGGATACTCAAACATAAGTTATGCAATGCACCCATTTTGGCATTACCCAAAGGAACGGGAAACTTCGTGGTGTACTGCGATGCTTCGCACCAAGGCTTAGGATGTGTGATAATGCAAAGTAAGAAGGTCATTGCTTATGCGACGAGGCAGTTAAAGGTTCGTGAAAAGAATTACACCACACACGATCTAGAGCTAGGCGCTGTGGTGTTTACACCTAAGATATGGAGGCATTACCTTTATGGTACAAAGTGCACGATCTTCACAGATCACAAGAGCCCTCAGCACACCCTCGATCAGAAGATGTTGAACTCGAGGCAAAGGAGATGGGTCGAGTTACTCAATGACTACGATTGTAAGATAAAGTATCACCCAGGAAAGGCAAATGTGGTAGCTGATGCACTGAGCAGGAAAGAAAAGGTGAAACCTTCAAGAGCACGAGCCATGGGAATGGTAGTGCAGGCGAGTTTGAAAAATCAAATGCTTGAAGCTCAAGAAGAAGCATTGAAAGTAGAAAACCTGAAGAAAGAAACTCTTCACCAGATAGAAAAGGAGTTTGAGGTGAAAGCTAATGGAGTACGTTATTTTAAGGACAAGATGTGGACACCAAAGGTCGATCTATTAAGGTCAACGATCTTGGATGAAGCTCATCTGACGAAATACTCGATACACCCAGTATCTGACAAGATGTATAAGGGACTGAAGGAACACTATTGATGGCCTGGAATGAAGAAGGATATCGCCACCTATGTGAGCAAATGTCTAACCTGCGCGAGAATAAAGGCAGAACACAAGAAACCATCCGGACTGTTGCAGCAACCAGAAATCCCAGAATGGAAATGGGATCGGATATCAATGGATTTCGTGACCAAGTTGCCCAAGACTAAAAAGGGCCATGATTCGATTTGGGTAATCGTTGACCGACTCACGAAATCTGCACATTTCTTACCAATAAGGGAAACTTACAGCATTGATAAGACTCGCGCAATTATATGTCGATGAGATAGTTATGCGACATGGAGTGCCGATCTCGATCATCTCCGATAGAGACAGCAGATTTACTTCACGATTCTGGCAGTCACTACAGGCAGCATTGGGTACCAGTGTGGATTTGAGCACCGCCTATCATCCACAAACCGACGGTCAGACAGAAAGGACCATACAAACACTAGAGGATATGCTGCGTGCATGTGTGTTAGAATTCGGAGGAAGCTGGGATGATCATCTACCATTAGTTGAATTCTCCTACAACAACAGTTATCATGCAAGTATTCAGTGTGCCCCGTACGAAGCACTGTATGGACGCAAGTGCAGATCCCCACTCAATTGGTTGGAAGTGGGAGAGAGTCGACTGCTTAGACCCGACATCGTACAGGAGACCACTGATAAGATTAAGCTGGTGCAGGAGAAACTTAAAGCGGCCAGGGATCGCCAAAAAAAAATGCTACGCTGATAATCGGCGAAAGCCGTTAGAATTCCAAGTTGGCGATAGAGTGCTACTAAAGGTATCGCCTTGGAAAGGGCTGATAAGATTTGGAAAGAAAGGGAAGTTGAGCCCCCGAGTTATTGGGCCGTTTAAAAATTTAGAAAGAATCGAACCCGTTGCTAACCGATTGGACTTACCCTCAGAGCTCAGCTCCATTCATGACACGTTTCATGTGTCCAATCTAAAGAAATGCCTGTCGGAAGAGACAGTGATCTTGCCCTTAAGGGAAATACAAATTGATGAACAACTGCACGCTACTGAGGAACCAATTGAGATCCTTGATCGAGAAATCAAGCAACTCCGGCGCGGTAAAATACCGATCGTTAAAGTGCGATGGAACTCCCGGCACGGACCTGAGTTCACCTGGGAGCGGGAGGCTTTCATGAAAGGCAAATACCCGCATCTCTTCACAAAAGACCCCTGCGGTAGCAGCAAGAATTAAATTTCGGGACGAAATTTCTTTCAACCGGGGGTAAATGTGACAACTGTTAGTTTTGACCTCCAGGTTAGCTACTCGTTAATTCACTCAGTAACGTTTCCGTGAGGTTAAAAATTTTTCATTAAGTTTCTAAATGATACTAGGTTAGTTTGCGTGAAAAATATAGGTTAAAACCTAAAAGTCCCGAAAACTGCCCGAAAAGGCCCGAACCGGCCCGAAGTCACCCGATATTCCTATAATGCCAAATTAAAGTTGACTTTTAGAAAAATTAAGTTATTTTATTTAAAAATAAGTAAACTAATTTAAATGACCCAAAATTTCCCTCGAAAAATCGGTTTCTACCGAAAACGCGTCAAAAACCGGTACTGCGATCGAATTATCAGTATTTTTTTTATAACTCCTTTATTAAACAAAAAAAAAAGTGAAAAGGGTTGGGTGGGCCCCTTGGCCGGCCACCTCCCCCAATCATCTCCCGCTCTTTGTTTATTTTCAAAATAAAATCATCACACCCTCCATTTCCCTTTTCATTTTTCCAAGACCCACTCTCTCTCTACTCTCTTTTTCTCTCTTTTCTCTCTCTAAAACCATCAAAAATCCAGCCAACATTCATTCTAAAATCTGAGTTTTTCTTGAAGATTCAAGCAAGTTTTAAGAGTATTATTGTTGTTTAGCAAAGGTAAGAGTATTATATGTACGTCTAGCTTCGATTTTTGACTCATTCTTGAGTTTTCTTCCATTTTCTTTGAGGTTTAATCCCTCTTTTATGTCTTGATATTCATCTTGATGTTTGGGGATGAGATAGAACCTTAGAAATGTGTTTAAACATTCTATGAAGGTGAAAATCCGTGAATCCCCCATAAGAACACAAGTTTGGAAGCAAAATCTTGTTGTTTGATGTTTTTGATCATCATTTTGGGGCTGGACTTTATTGATAGTTCATGCATGTATATTGATGATGATAATACATAATTCATCTATTTATTTGTTGTATGATATGAGTTTTTGGCTTAATAGCAAGAAACCCCCAAAAATCTTGTGATTTTATGTGTTTTGGTGAATGAAAAAGGGGTTTTGATTCTGGACAGAATCTGTCCGATTTTTCATGTGTGTTTGGACGTCTCAAAAGTATATTAAACTGAGTTATTTTTCTACAAAAATTTGATAGATTGAGATTTAATGAGTTAGGAAGAAAATCCATTTTGAATCACTCAAAATTTCGGAGTAAAACCCATCCAACCATCTAAAAACTTTTTGATACTCATCAGCTTCTGGTCAGAAAAGTTGTATCATCTTCATGCATGCATATCTCTTTGACATCTTATCCAAAATACACGATTTTTAATTCTAAACTCAAGTTCACTGAGATAGCTTTCTAAAGAATCCAAAATCACGTGATTTGGAGGACTTTTGAGGGTTCAACCAATGAAAACAAGTTAGTGGTGTAGGCTGTCCCATGGTGGCAGATTGCACATGCACGACTTAAGAGGCCATATCTCCCTCAAAAATCACCCAAATGATGTGAAACTTGTCTCATTAGCTTGGTATATGTGTTATCTAGAAAATCCCTTTTGACATTCGTGATTTGGTGGAGAAATGAATTCTTTATGAAGCAAACATCCCTGACATGTAAATCTGAAAATAAAAGGTGTCCACTGTTTTTGCAAAAATTCTTAAAATATGTAAAACAACTCTAAAAATTATGAAATTTGGTGGAATTGTTGCTAATATCCCCAATTCCAGTAGGTAAAATTTTTGAAACTTAACTCCCTTTGGAACTAGGCTTAATGGTGATATTTTTGCATTGGGACAAATCTGCCAGAATTTAAAATTTTCAAAAATGTTATTTTGCAAACCTTCATAATTCCCTTGTGTTTGGGTAATAATCTAATGTAACAAAAAGTCATTTTATATCACGATCGAACTTAACAAAGGTAGTAAAGGCATTATATAGGATATCAGTACGATTTACTAAATTATGGACCGTTGAATTTAGAACTTACGTCAATTACGTATGTTCTAGGGCAATCCTAGATTCGGAGCCGGACTTGATCACGCACTAACGATTGTCTAAACGCTAAAATCACTCAAGGTGAGTATTCACAGCCCCACTTTTTACCGTTTTTACGCGTTTTGGGGTGAAAAGCATGTTTATAAATGAATGTGAAAAATTGTGAAAAATATTGCGTAATGAAATGAAATGAAATGTATTGTGAGCTAAATTTGATATGTTTTGAGGCATGATATAGTGAGTCTGAAATGTTTAAGTCCCCAGTAACTACTATTAACCCATAACAATGGGCCTATAATACATGTGGATAGCGCTATTTGGATTGACATACCCACCTAGAACTGACGAGTGACAGGTGCACTGTATTGAATGAAAATTTTACACATGTGGGATTTAGTCCCACCGCTGTGATAAGATAGGGGCGTAGCATGTCATGAAATGGAGGGTTGTAGTAGCTCACAGGAAAAATATCATGCGATTAACAAATCACCCGGGAAAATTTACTCACATTTTGGTAGTGAATGAACGGATTCACTATAACTGGTTTATGAAAACTTAGTGGATGAATGGATTCACTATAATTGATTGTGAAACACTGAGTGAACGAAAAGGTTCACTAAAACTCTGTTGCTTTTAAACCGTTTTGTGCATATAAAAACCTGTGAACTCACCAACTCTCGTAGTTGACGCTTGTTTTAACATGCTTTTCAGGAAATCTGAAGGTAAATGAAAAAGCTTAATTTGAGCGTTTGTAGACATCAATCAAGACTTCGTTTATTTTGTTATGTTTGTAAATTCCAAACTCTGGTTGGTTGTAATACGTTTTGTAAACTTTAAATATTTTGAAATGAATGGTTGGTGTTGATTATCTCCTATCGCAATGAAATCTTAACTGTCACGCCTCGCGTTTCCGCTTTAGCGGGGTGTTACACTCTAGACCGATCGATATATTCTGTGACAACTCGGGAGCCGTGGCGCAAGCAAAGGAACCCAAAAAGCATCACAAGTCGAGACACGTGCTCAGAAAGTATCAGCTCATCCGAGAGATTATTGGAAGAAGTGATGTAAGAATATGAAAGATTCCGACGGAAGACAATGTTGCAGATCCGCTGACAAAGCCGCTAGCAAGGGTGAAGCATGAGGCTCATGCAAGTTCCATTGGGATGCAGTACCTGGACACCAGTAGCTAGTTTTAGTTTATTGTTATTACAGTAGTTTAATTTTGAGACATTAAATCATGTAAAGTTTGTATTTCACAGTGTGATTGAAATATTTGAGGTTTTAAGTTCATGATTGTTTCAAAATTTTGTATTTTATTGCATATTTAATGTATCCATGATTTATGCAAAGTCTTGCAATAAAATCTATATTTCCATAGACACTTATTGAAATGGGAATTTCAATAGGGAATTTAATGCTATTATAAATACTTGATGATTTATTCTAAGTAAAGAGTAAAAGCACAAGTGATGTGACCAAGTATTTATAAATACTCATCAGAGTGTTCGAGTATTGGAAGTGACCAGTATCAAGTCTGCTTCATGGAGCCCTAGTCATAAGCATTGACTTGATGATAGGTTGTCCTTAGACCTGAGATATTTGGTTTGGGTACACGAGGACTACTGTACTCTTAGCGCGTTATAACGCTGCACCGTAACAGGGCGGCCATACGGGACGTGACTAGGTGCAGCGGAAGCCGTGGATCCAAATGCAGATAGTCAAGAAGGGATTTGCACCTCTGCGATAGAGAGATATTTCCGGGGCCCTTGATGATTAAGATTTGCAGAAAACGCGTGGCCAAACGCTCGGATAAAATAACAGGTGTTATTTAGTAATATCCGTTACTACAGGCAATCGAAATCAGAGTCAAGAAATACTTGAATTCGAGAAATGAATCCTCCACTCCATGTCTCAAATTAATTTTAGAAATATCGCGTGGAAAAGGAATGAACCTGTGTACAAATTCAAGCGTGAATTGTATCTCTGGATATAAGAGATCTTATAACCTAGTTAACCTAAGTGTCTGGCTAGGGACCTCCTTAGGCTAATGGTAACAGTGCAGTCACATGTCTGGCACAAGTGGGAGTCTGTTAGAAATATGTGCAAGACAGTAACAGGGTTTACCATGTCCAATGTTATAAGACACTAGGGGGTCACACTGCTACACACCCGATTATAGATCGTTTGGATTATGTGTGTGAGAAATAATTGATTGGTTTTAATTATCAAAGGGAGAGAAAGAATAAATAATTGTTTCTTTAATTATTTATTGAAAGTAATTATTGATTAATTAAAGATAATTATAAGAAAGGAGTTGTTTTTGGTTACAAACACTGCCATATTTGTTATTTTAAATAAAGGCTTAACTTAATAATCAAATAACTGAATAACTTGATCACCAAGAAAAACACCCTCTCTCTCTCTCTCTCTCTCTCTCTCTCTCTCTCCTTTTCCATCGTCGGTTTCTTTCTCACACAAGCCGTAGTCGTTTTTCCGTTCAATCCACGGCGGTCTAGCAGCCACTCTCGAGGTGGTGCCAGTAGCTGTGACAACTGTTAGTTTTTGACCTTCAGGTTAGCTACTTGTTTAATCCACTCAGTAGCGTTTCCGTAGGTTAAAAACTAGTTATTTAAGTTTCTAAATGAAACTAGGTTAGTTTGCATGAAAAATCTAGGGTAAAACCTAAAAGTCCCGAAAATTGCCCGAAAAGCCCGTACCGGTCCGAAATCGTCCGAAAATCCTATAATGCCAAATTTTAAAGTAATTCTTAGAGAATTAAGTTATTTTATTTAAAAATAAGTAAACTAATTTAAACAGTCCAAAATTTCCCTCGAAAAATCGGTTTCTACCGAAAACGCGCTAAAAACCGACACTGCGTTAAACTAAGCTGTATAATTTAAACCTTTTAAACAATTATTTAACAAAAAAAAAAAGAGATGATGGTGATTGGCCAAAATGGCCGGCCACCACCACCACCCTCCAATCACATCTCTCTCACTCTTTTAATTACCAAGAAAACCATCATCATCCTTCATTTTTCTCCAACAACTCTCTCTCTAACTTCTTTCTCTCTCTAAATTCTCTCAAATCCTCTCAATTTCCAGCCCAAAATATCATCAAAAATCTGGAGTCTTTGAAGATTTAAAACATGTTTTGGAAGTACTATTAGTTATATCATCAAAGGTAAGATTGCATGTAGGGTTAAACTTCGATTTTTAACCCATTTGGGTACTTTCTTCATCTTTTTGTGAGGTTTTAATCCTCTTTGTTGGATGAACATCATCCTTGATGTTTGAGGAGGAGATTTAACCATGTTAATGTGTTAAAACATTCAAAAATGGTGAAAATCTATGACTTCTCCATATAAACACAAGATTGATGCGAAAAATCATTAGTTTTTGGGTATTTTGATACTTGTTATGGATGAAAAATCGTTTTGATGTTGCATGCATGTATTTTATTGTTATTCAAAGTTATTTCATCTAATTATTTGTTAAATAAAATGAGTTTGTGGGTTAATAGCAAGAAATCCCCAAGAAATCTTATGATTTTATGTGTTTTAATGAGTGAAAATGGAGCTTTGATTCTGGACAGAATCTGTCCGATTTTTGCATTTGTGTTTAGACGTCTCAAAAGTATAGTAAACTGAGGTATTTTTCTACAAAAATTTGATATATTGAAATTTGATGAGTTAGGAAGAAAACCCTTTTGAATCACCCAAAAATTCGAAGGGAAACCTATTCAACCAACTAAAAACTTTTTGAAGCTCATCAGCTTTTGGTCAGAAAAGTTTATTCATCTTCATGCATGCATATCTCTTAGTTAACTTATCTAAAATGCACGATTTTTGATTCAAAACTCAAGTACTCTGAGTTAGCTTTCTAAAGAGTCCAAAATCATGTCATTTAGAGGAGTTTTGAGGGTTCAACCAATGAAAACAAGTTAGTGGTGTAGGCTGTCCCTTGGTGGCAGATTACACATGCACAACTTTAAGAGGCCATATATCCCTCAAAAATCACTCAAATGATGTGAAACTTGTCTCATTAGCTTGGTATATGTGTTGGCTAGAAAATCCCTTTTGAAATTCGTGATTTGGTGGTGTAATAAATTATTTCTGAATTAAACTTCACTGAAAGGTATTTTAAAAAAATAAAGGGGTACCACTGATTTTGCAAAAATGTTTAAAAATAGTAAAACACCTCTAAAAATTGTGAAATTTGGTGAGATTGTTCCTAACATCCCCTAAATCAGAGGGTAAAAATTTGAGGATTTATCATTTGGTGGACCTAAGCTTAAAAGTGGCATTATTACAACTTGATATTTTGGACAGATTCTGGAAATTGACAAAAATCCAATTTTATGAACTTTAAGCTTTCCAAAATAATTGGAAGTCTTCATAATGCGCCAAAACAAACTTTTACTATATTGGACTATATAAACAACGTAACGGCATTATAATGGATATTGGTACGATTTATGACTTAGGGACCGTTGATCTTGGAACTTACGTTAAAAATTACGTATTTGTTAGGGCAATTCTAGATTCGGGGCCGAGACACGAAAACGCACTAACGTTTGTTTGAACGCTAATCACTCGAGGTGAGTATTCACAGCCCCACTTTTTACCGTTTTTATGCGTTTTGGGGTGAAAAGCATGTTATGAATGATTGTGAATGGAATTGTGAAAATGTTATGAATTGAAAGGAAATGAAATGAAATGTATAGTGAGTTAAATTTGATGTGTTTTAAAGCATGATATAGTGAGAACAAAATGTTTAAGTCCCCGGAAAACTACTATTAACTCATAACAATGGGCCTATAATACATGTGGATAGCGCTATTTGGATTGACATACCCACCTTAAACTGACGAGTGATAGGTGCACTGTATTGAATAAAAATTTTACACATGTGGTATTTAGTCCCACCGCTAAGGTAGAATAGGGGCGTAGCATGTCATAAAATGGAGGATTGTAGTAACTCACGAAGTAAATATCATGCGATTAACAAATCACCCGGGAAAATTTACTCATAGGTTGGTAGTGAATGAACGGGTTCACTCTAACTGTTTATACGTATTTAGTGAATGAACGGGTTCACTATAAGTGTTTACAAAATTTAGTGAATGAACGGATTCGCTATAACTGATTTTGAAAACTTAGTGAATAAAAAGATTCACTATAAATGGATTACGAATACTGAGTGAATAAAAATATTCATTGGAATTTTCGTTGCATTTAAAATATTTTGTGCATATAAAAACTTGTGAACTCACCAACTCTTGTAGTTGACACTTGTTTAACATGCTTTTCAGGAAATCCGAAGGTTTGATAAGGTCATTAGTGGAATTTTGTGTACACCAATCAAGACAATATTTATTTTGTTTAAGTCTGTAAACTTTAAACTATGGTTGGGTTGTGATACTTATTAAACTATTTAAATTTATGTTACGAATGATTGGTGTGATTTATCTCCTATCGCGATGAAATCTTGACTGTCACACCTTGCGGTTCCGCTTTAGCGGGGTGTTACAGAATTGGTATCAGAGCCATAGGTTATAGAGAACACCGGTTTTTCATTAAACCAAGTACTATAACCAACCTTTTTCGAAAAGAAGTTAAAACTTTTAATTAAAAGATTTCGATGTATAGGAGAATTTAAAAACTCGTGTGAATAGAATAGGTGCTGTCCTGGTATATCATAGAAATGCGGAGCCTGATCACCTACGCATAGCCATGATATAAGTAGGATAAGACTTATGAACCAATCATACGGCTAGAGAATAAAAGTTGGAACCTTCGAAAAATTTCCTGAAAAACATGAACTGCATGAGTTTGCATAAGCACATCATGATGTGGATATTTACTATAACACTTACGCGTTTAAGAAAAGTAACGCCTTTGTTGATCACTCCTGCGTTAGCGCTTAGGATGTCACTAGTATTTGAATGCGCGTTACTAAGTTATGCGGACACTACAATCACTATGTCGAACACTATTACTTAGGCTTCGGAGAAGGACCCGTCTAAGCATTATGATTCCGACACTAGAGTAACAAGTAAGGATATTTAAGCGATCCACCTTCGATTACCCCAACAAGTGTCTTACCTGAACCTACGCCAGTTATTCCTACGCCTAACCCGAACCTCCCAGCACCTCATACGAGACAACTCAGAAGACAGTTGCGGCAACCATTTGGAGCGGACTGGCGATAACTCATCTAGATAACGCACGATCATTTCATATCCTTTCGGGGATATTGATCGGTTATATTATTAGTATGGCACAAGGAGAGGCTCGAGTTATGCGAACACTCGCCGACGGACTGCAAAATAGTCGAAGCAGGGCATTAAGATAGAATCAGGCCATAATTTAGTTGACAAACTTGGCGCATCTCTTGGAGGAAGGTACCACCAACGTTGTAGAAAATGTTATGACGGCAAGAAGGACGACTAGGAGAGTTGACTTGTGCTGGCAAGTTGTGGTAATACTGTTGGCAAAAGTTGATCCTTTCGATTGTAACTCACGTGAATTTGAAAGAATTTCAAAGTGTACTTTTGGTTATCCCATTTGAACTTTACCTTGGGGAGTAACATATTTTAAGGATGCATTAGCATCAAATTTTGACCCTTTCAGATATATATTAAGTTTTTATGAAAATAATCTTTATTTAACCACAAAGACGTTATTATCGATTTTATTGGAAAAAAAAAATCTCATAAAATAAAATACAAATATTTTCAAACGTTTATTAAAGACAACTTTTAATCAAACATACATTTTACAAATGATTTAGAACCGCATTTCCAGAAGAAACACACGTAGCTAGAAGGTGAACCGTGAGAATTAATCGTTCAACATTGCTCAACTGATAGCCCAACAAGTCTAGGAAGTCGTACCTACCATAGTCACTAAAGTTACTACCGACCTTGTCGCAAAAAGAAGGAATAAGGAAGACATAGTACCCATCGAATGGAAAGATGGTAATACAAGAAAATTTGAGCACCAGTCAGAAGAAACGACTCGTGTTAATTCAATCGAAAGTTGAAAAGTAGTCAGAAAATGCACTCTAAGCTTAGCAGGAAAGGATTTTAGTATAGATTTAATCCCGATCAAGATAGGGAGTTTCGACATAATAGTTGGTATGGATTGGATGTCCAACCACCGAACGACGATATGCTGTGCGGAGAAGATAGTTAGACTAGCATTACCCGATGGAGGTGTACTCGAAGTGCACGGAGAGAAGTCGAAGAGAGACATTAAGTTAGTGTCGTTCATGAAAATGCGTAGCCATTTGCGAAAGGAGTGTGTAGCATTCATGGCGCACGTGGTAGATAAGAAAGCAGAAGAGAAGTCAATCCAGGATATTCCAGTTGTGCGGGAATTTCCTGAGATATTCCCGGAAGAGCTACCCGGATTACCTCCACCACGGCAAGTAGAATTCCACATCGACTTAATTCCTGGAGCAGGCCCCATAGCAAAGTCGCTTTATCGACTAGCACCGTCCGAGATGCAGGAGCTTTCAAGCCAACTTCAAGAGCTGCTAGACAAAGGTTTCATTCGACCCAGCTCTTCGCCTTGGGGAGCCCCCGTGTTGTTCGTCAAGAAGAAGGATGGATCTTTTCGCATGTGCATCGATTATAGGGAGCTGAACAAGATGACCATCAAGAACCGATACCCTCTTCCACGCATCGATGATCTGTTCGATCAACTGCAAGGAGCAACGTACTTCTCCAAGATCGATCTTCGATCCGGATACCATCAAATGTGAGTTCGTGAGGAAGACATCACAAAGACAGCGTTCAGAACTCGTTATGGTCATTATGAGTTCTTAGTCATGCCTTTTGGTTTGACGAACGCTCCAGCAGTGTTCATGAATCTGATGAACCGAGTGTGCCGACCATACTTAGATAAGTTCGTAATTGTCTTTATAGACGACATTCTAATTTACTCGCAAAGCAAGAAGGACCACGAGCATCATTTGAGGCTGATACTGGAACTACTTAAAGCTGAAAAGCTTTATGCCAAATTCTCAAAGTGCGAATTTTGGATCCGAGAAGTTCACTTTTTAGGACATGTGGTGAACAAAGAAGGAGTACACGTCGATCCAGCCAAGATCGAGGCTATAAAGAAGTGGGAAGCCACGAAGACACCAACGGAAATTCGACAATTTCTCGGATTGGCAGGCTACTACCGACGATTCATTGCCAATTTCTCCAAGATTGCGCAGCCGCTGACAACCTTAACGCAAAAAGACAAGAAGTTTATCTGGGGAGAGAAACAGGAAGAAACATTCCAATTGCTCAAGCATAAGTTATGCAATGCACCTATTCTGGCGTTACCCGAAGGAACGGATAACTTCGTGGTGTATTGCGATGCTTCACATCAAGGCTTGGGATGTGTCTTAATGCAGAACGAAAAAGTTATCGCTTATGCATCCAGACAGCTAAAGGTTCACGAGAAGAATTACACCACTCATGATTTGGAGCTCGGAGCAGTGGTGTTTGCCCTTAAGATTTGGAGACATTATCTCTACGGCACCAAATGCACCATCTATACGGACCATAAGAGTCTCCAGCATATTCTCGATCAGAAAATGCTGAATATGAGACAGAGAAGATGGGTTGAGTTGCTCAGCGATTACGACTGCGAGATTAAGTATCATCCAGGGAAAGCGAATGTCGTAGCTGATGCGCTAAGCAGGAAGGAACGAGTGAACCTACGCGGACGCGAGCAATGGGAATGGTAGTGCAGACCAGTCTGAAAAGTCAGATATTGAAAGCTCAGAGAGAAGCTCTGAAGGCTGACAATTTAAAGAAAGAAACTCTTCACAAGTTGGAAAAAGAGTTTGAGGAAAAATCGGATGGAGTGCGTTATTTCAAGGATAGAATCTGGGTTCCGAAAGTCGATCAGTTAAGGAAATTGATCATGGATGAAGCTCATCAATCAAAGTACTCGATACACCCAGGTGCTGACAAAATGTACAAAGGGCTGAAAGAACACTATTGGTGGCCTGGAATGCAGAAAAATATTGCCACCTATGTGAGCAAATGTCTGACTTGTGCAAGAATAAAGGCAGAACACCAGAAACCGTCAGGACTATTACAGCAACCGGAAATCCCAGAATGGAAATGGGAGCAGATATCAATGGATTTCGTGACCAAGTTACCCAAGACTAAAAAGGGCCATGATTCGATTTGGGTAATCGTTGACCGACTCACGAAATCTGCGCACTTCTTGCCAATAAAAGAAAGTTTTAGTATTGATAGACTCGCGCAATTGTATGTCGATGAGATAGTCATGCGTCATGGAGTGCCGATCTCGATCATCTCCGATAGAGACAGCAGATTCACCTCGCGATTTTGGCAGTCACTACAGGCAGCATTGGGTACCAGTGTGGATTTGAGCACCGCCTATCATCCACAAACTGACGGTCAGACAGAAAGGACTATACAGACACTGGAGGATATGCTACGTGCATGTGTGTAAGAATTCGGAGGTAGCTGGGATGATCACCTACCTTTGGTTGAATTCGCCTACAACAACAGCTACCATACAAGTATTAAGTGTGCCCCGTACGAAGCATTGTATGGACGCAAGTGCAGATCCCCACTCAATTGGTTGGGAGTGGGAGAGAGTCGACTGCTTAGGCCTGACATCGTACAGGAGACCACTGATAAGATTAAGCTAGTACAGGAAAAGCTTAAAGCAGCCAGGGATCGCCAGAAAAGCTATGCTGATAATCGACGAAAGCCGTTAGAATTCCAAGTTGGCGATAGAGTACTGCTAAAGGTATCACCTTGGAAAGGACTAATAAGATTTGGAAAGAAGGGAAAGTTGAGCCCTCGTTTTATCGGACCGTTTGAAATCCTGGAAAGAATCGGACCAGTCGCTTACAGATTGGAGTTACCCCCTGAGCTCAGCTCCATTCACAACACGTTTCATGTGTCCAATTTAAAGAAATGCCTGTCGGAGGAGACAGTGATCTTGCCTTTAGGGGAAATACAAATTGATGAACAACTGCGCGCCGCGGAGGAACCTATTGAGATTCTTGATCGAGAAATCAAGCAACTCTGGCGCAGTAGAATACCGATTGTCAAAGTGTGATGGAACTCTAGGCACAGACCAGAGTTTACCTGGGAGTGGGAAGCGTTCATGAAAGACAAGTACCCGCATCTCTTCACAAAGAACCCCTGTGGTAGCATCAAGAATTAAATTTCGGGACGAAATTTCTTTCAACCGGGGGTAAATGTGACAACTGTCAGTTTTTGACCTTCAGGTTAGCTACATGTTTAATCCACTCAGTAGCGTTTCCGTAGGTTAAAAACTAGTTATTTAAGTTTCTAAATGAAACTAGGTTAGTTTGCATGAAAAATCTAGGCTAAAACCTAAAAGTCCCGAAAATTGCCCGAAAAGCCCGTACCGGTCCGAAATCGTCCGAAAATCCTATAATGCCAAATTTTAAAGTAATTCTTAGAGAATTAAGTTATTTTATTTAAAAATAAGTAAACTAATTTAAACAGTCCAAAATTTCCCTCGAAAAATTGGTTTCTACCGAAAACGCGCTAAAAACCGACACTGCGTTAAACTAAGCTGTATAATTTAAACCTTTTAAACAATTATTTAACAAAAAAAAAAAGAGATGATGGTGATTGGCCAAAATGGCCGGCCACCACCACCACCCTCCAATCACATCTCTCTCACTCTTTTAATTACCAAGAAAACCATCATCATCCTTCATTTTTCTCCAACAACTCTCTCTCTAACTTCTTTCTCTCTCTAAATTCTCTCAAATCCTCTCAATTTCCAGCCCAAAATATCATCAAAAATCTGGAGTCTTTGAAGATTTAAAACAAGTTTTGGAAGTACTATTAGTTATATCATCAAAGGTAAGATTGCATGTAGGTTTAAACTTCGATTTTTAACCCATTTGGGTACTTTCTTCATCTTTTTGTGAGGTTTTAATCCTCTTTGTTGGATGAACATCATCCTTGATGTTTGAGGAGGAGATTTAACCATGTTAATGTGTTAAAACATTCAAAAATGGTGAAAATCTATGACTTCTCCATATAAACACAAGATTGATGCGAAAAATCATTAGTTTTTGGGTATTTTGATACTTGTTATGGATGAAAAATCGTTTTTGATGTTGCATGATGTATTTATTGTTACTCAAAGTTATTCATCTAATTATTTGTTAAATAAAATGAGTTTGTGGGTTAATAGCAAGAAATCCCCCAAGAAATCTTATGATTTTATGTGTTTTAATGAGTGAAAATGGAGCTTTGATTCTGGACAGAATCTGTCCGATTTTGCATTTGTGTTTAGACGTCTCAAAAGTATAGTAAACTGAGGTATTTTTCTACAAAAATTTGATAGATTGAAATTTGATGAGCTAGGAAGAAAACCCCTTTGAATCACCCAAAAATTCGAAGGGAAACCCATTCAACCAACTAAAAACTTTTTGAAGCTCATCAGCTTTTGGTCAGAAAAGTTTATTCATCTTCATGCATGCATATCTCTTAGTTAACTTATCTAAAATGCACGATTTTTGATTCAAAACTCAAGTACTCTGAGTTAGCTTTCTAAAGAGTCCAAAATCATGTCATTTAGAGGATTTTGAGGGTTAACCAATGAAAACAAGTTAGTGGTGTAGGCTGTCCTTGGTGGCAGATTACACATGCACAACTTTAAGAGGCCATATCTCCTCAAAAATCACTCAAATGATGTGAAACTTGTCTCATTAGCTTGGTATATCGTTGGCTAGAAAATCCCTTTTGAAATTCGTGATTTGGTGGTGTAATAAATTATTTATGAATTAAACTTCACTGAAAGGTATTTTTGAAAAATAAAGGGTGCCACTGATTTTGCAAAAATGTTTAAAAATAGTAAAAACACCTCTAAAAATTGTGAAATTTGGTGAGATTGTTCCTAACATCCCCTAAATCAAGGGTAAAAATTTGAGGATTTATCATTTGGTGGACCTAAGCTTAAAAGTGGCATTATTACAACTTGATATTTTGGACAGATTCTGGAAATTGACAAAAATCCAATTTTATGAACTTTAAGCTTTCCAAAATAATTGGAAGTCTTCATAATGCGCCAAAACAAACTTTTACTATATTGGACTATATAAACAACGTAACGGCATTATAATGGATATTGGTACGATTTATGACTTAGGGACCGTTGATCTTGGAACTTGCGTTAAAAATTACGTATTTGTTAGGGCAATTCTAGATTCGGGGCCGAGACACGAAAACGCACTAACGTTTGTTTGAACGCTAATCACTCGAGGTGAGTATTCACAGCCCCACTTTTTACCGTTTTTATGCGTTTTGGGGTGAAAAGCATGTTATGAATGATTGTGAATGGAATTGTGAAAATGTTATGAATTGAAAGGAAATGAAATGAAATGTATAGTGAGTTAAATTTGATGTGTTTTAAAGCATGATATAGTGAGAACAAAATGTTTAAGTCCCCGGAAAACTACTATTAACTCATAACAATGGGCCTATAATACATGTGGATAGCGCTATTTGGATTGACATACCCACCTTAAACTGACGAGTGATAGGTGCACTGTATTGAATAAAAATTTTACACATGTGGTATTTAGTCCCACCGCTAAGGTAGAATAGCGGCGTAGCATGTCATAAAATGGAGGATTGTAGTAACTCACGAAGTAAATATCATGCGATTAACAAATCACCCGGGAAAATTTACTCATAGGTTGGTAGTGAATGAACGGGTTCACTCTAACTGTTTATACGTATTTAGTGAATGAACGGGTTCACTATAAGTGTTTACAAAATTTAGTGAATGAACGGATTCGCTATAACTGATTTTAAAAACTTAGTGAATAAAAAGATTCACTATAAATGGATTACGAATACTGAGTGAATAAAAATATTCACTGGAATTGTCGTTGCATTTAAAATATTTTGTGCATATAAAAACCTGTGAACTCACCAACTCTTGTAGTTGACACTTGTTTAACATGCTTTTCAGGAAATCCGAAGGTTTGATAAGATCATTAGTGGAATTTTGTGTACACCAATCAAGACAATATTTATTTTGTTTAAGTCTGTAAACTTTAAACTATGGTTGGGTTGTGATACTTATTAAACTATTTAAATTTATGTTACGAATGATTGGTGTGATTTATCTCCTATCGCGATGAAATCTTGACTGTCACACCTTGCGGTTCCGCTTTAGCGGGGTGTTACAGTAGCGGTGTACTCCCCATTCGCATTCCGAAGGTTTTCTCGTATAAGGTAAACTAATCTGATCAACCTCAATTATATTTGTAAAGGTTTAAGTTGGATCCTGGATTGGGAATTGTTTTTAGTTTTATTATCCGCTGCGTTTTATTCGTACTCAAAATTCCCAACAATCCTTACCCCTTCCATGAGAGATTGAGCCTTTATTGTTTATATCTTATTCATTTCGTGAGGATGCCGACTTTGACCCAAGTAGAACTAGTCATTTGAATGCTTGTCGAGACCACAAAAGAAAAGTATTTATCACCATTGCAGTGATAGAGGCCTTCGTTTCAACCCATTTTTAGCCTTCGTTAGATAATCTCATTATAAGATTATCTAATTTGCCAAGCCTTTGATTGGAAAAGTACTCATCTTTAGTACCTTACCCCTTGTAACCCCTTTGAAGCCTTAGCCTTTTCGTTTGTTACCCAATACATCTTATCCTTTACCCATTCATTTTATCTATCTTTTGGCCGTAGCTTAAAGTTGAAAGCTTTTTATGTTTTTGATCCATTTTATAAATCTGACGAATAGAGATAAGAGATTTGAAAGAAGTAGTAAGGAAAAGTTAGAAACGACTCCTTCGTTATGGTTTATCCAGAAAGAAAAAAAAGTTGAAAAAGAAGAAAAGTCAAAAAGAAAGACTCGTCAAAAGAAAAAAGAAAGAAAAAAAGAGTCGATGTGCAAAGAAAGAAAGAAAAGAAAAAATATCGAGCCACAAATAAGCAATATGCTTAGGCCGGTATGAGATGGAAGTGATTGAAATCCCGAGCTCTAAAGTTCCAAAAAAGTCAGATGATTAATTTGGATTCTTAAACTGAACTGTTTTCAGGTTTTTGCTGCAACCCTTAGTCACTTAAATAAATCCTTTATCCTACCCTTAACCCGAAGCTTAACATTACAACCCTAAAGTCCTCTTGATGGTTGACAACTTTTTAGTGGTGGAGATGAGATTTGGTGTCAAGCCTATGCATTGGTAAGAGTTCGAGTATGAGTGTGATCACTATATAACATATTACCCCTTGAGAGATACACATTATCAAAAGTGAGGGTAAGAGGTTGAGCAAGACTTTGATAACTTGTTCTTTCAAAGCATGATCAAAGATGGAGAATAATTTTGTCGTTATGGTTCTTATTTTACCAGATATTTACTTGAGGACAAGCAAATATTAAGTGTGGGAATTTGATAACTTCAAAATTATACATGTTTCACTCACATTAATTCCCTACTTTTATTTATGGTTTGGACCTAATCTGGACATGATTACTACTTAAAGGATGTGTTTTGCAGGTTTTGCAGGTTTTGCAGTTTTGCGTCAAAAGTGGATACTTAGTGAAGACATGGAAAATACTAATTAAAAGTTTCATTTATGGTTTTTCTTCCCTTCCAAGTTAATTGCTTCCTCCCAAAGAAAAGATCCATCAGTTCTAGAAGGTTCCAGAATATTCCAAGTTAGTTGCTTCCTCCCAAGGGGTAATATGTGTTGGTCCCAATAAGGTGACCTTCAAGCAAGGATAGTGTTTGGGATTATAGAAGGGGGGGGGGGGGTTGAATATAATCACACAAAGTTTCACTTTTAAATTCTTGTTGTATTAAAAATATGAATTTACAGATTGTTGCGGAAATAGAAAAAACAATAAGTCTAAACTAAACAATCTAAGCTTTCTTTCACTATGCACTTAAGTGAGAAGATAAAGAAAAGAAAGAAGATAGAGGGAATAAAGAAAGAAAGGATTAGGGTATTTTTAGGTTGAAGAAGAAGTATGGAGAACATCTCTTCAAGTTCTATTTATACCCAATGCATTAAATGCATGCAGACTCACTTTTGTGTACGTGTCACAATGTAAGTGGTCCTTTGTACTATTTACTATAAACAAATACTGTTTGCATGGTGTGCAAAAGAGGAAGTGTGTAAACAGTTGCCTTGAGGTCTGATAAATACGGAGGGAACAGTAAAGAGACTGTCCTTATGTACTTTTGTGTCAGTAAAGGCGGATAATCCTTTTGTGCATTAGACTAAGACATTACACTAATCCTTCAGGATCAGGATACTGATCAGTGACTAGAGTCCTGAAGCTGGTGCTGTTCAGGGTCACTTGTATCCTGATGAATCTTCAGGATGTCATACGATATTGAGCAGCCTGCTATCACTAAGTTCCGTCTTCAGATCACGAGCATGCTGTTCCTGTCATCAGCTAATTCTTCGACGTCGCTGATGGTTCTTTGAGTATGATCTTGATGTCTTCAGGAGGTCTTCACTTCAGTGGACAGGATCAGTAGACTGCAGAACAGACTGGTTCGTCTCCTGATCCTGATCCTGATTACTATAAAGATAAGTTACAGCATAAGTAACATGGAATAACACTGAACAGACTAAGTGATAATTCCTCAAGCTATAACAGAAGTAAAACCTATTCACTAAGTAAAGATTCAGGATCATTATCATTTCATCAGGTCTTAGGAGAGCTGGATCAACAATCTCCCCCTAAATGATAATGATAAGACAATGGAGAAATTGTCTAGGTCTAGAAAGAAAAAAAAATTTCTAAGTCTAGATAAAACAGTAGGAAATATAACTCATAAAGGTACATGTCCCATTTACTGTTTTGAGGGATCTTTTTCAGTACTATGATGGAATAAAGTACAATGCACTGAATTGCATTTTCATTAATCTCAATAAGGTTACAATACAAGAGTACATAAATGAAGTACTGAAAGAAAAATTAAAAAAAATTCTAACTATCAGAGTCTTCGCTAACTTCTTCAGTCTTGACTTGTATTGGAACAGGAGTATCACTGAAGGCGATTCTATGATCAAGTATAGCTCTGACAGTGCGAATGATCTCTTTATTATCTTGGTTTTTCTTATCTTTCTGAGCAGTGAAGAGAACTGAAACCAAGTGTTCATATGGTGCTTTGTGTAGCTCGCTGAAATGCTGAAAGCGTAGGATCTTGGAGTTGTCGCTCACACAAATACCATGAACAGGTTCTCTGATGACTTGTCCTTCAGAGAGAGAGACTCCTGGAGGGAGTGAAAGATCAAGCATCGAGAGGTCCAGTGGCTTGACAACCATTCTGGGCATGCAAGGAGTTGGTCTCCTTGTTGAAGCACCCGCTGATCTTCGAACAGGAGGCTGAGGCAGTGCTGAAGAAGGTTGGAGAAGGTCATCAGGAATTTTGGTTGTTCTTCTGATGCGTGCAATAAGTTGATTAATAACTTCTTCTACTTCAGCCCGATAGTTTCTGTTGGCTTTGGGAAGTAGGCTTCTGATTTCATTCCACTCTGACAAGTTGTATCTTTCCAACTTGTCAAGAGTGTGTTGCACATCCTTGACTCCTGAGCGTTTGACGGTGATCCATGTTTTTGCTCTTTTGCCGCGTGTTCGGCTGAGATGGATTCCAGAGATAGCAGCACCATGTTTTCTGAGGTGTAGGCGGTCTCGGCACCAGTCAAGCTCTGAGTTCACTTCTTCAGTCTGTTCCTCAGCGTTTCTGTTGAATACCTTCAGCACGGCCTTCTGTGCTAGAACAGGATCAACACTTATTTCAGCATCTTCTTTAACAAAATCCGATGCAAGCCTTCGAGCGGCTTGAGCAGAGAGGAAGGCTTCCTTCTGCCTTTTATTGTGCTCCTCCTGAGCCTGTACAGCGTTGTTGTACTCCTCTTGTGATAGATAGGCGAACTCGGAGTCCCAAGAGGTACGAAGAGGAATTTTTACTCTTGTACTCTCAAGTCGCTCTATCACGGCGTCTAAACGCCCATCCCTGTTGACAGTAGCAGAGTTGTCAGGGTAATTCTCACCTTCAGATCTAGGAGAGTTAGAGGGAGGAGATCTGGGAGAAGAAGCAGGGGTAGAGAAGTCATCAGAGATGAATTCATCATCTGATGAAAGGCAAATGGTTTCAGGAGGGGATCTGATTTCAGGGGTTCTAGAGGAAGATGCTTCAGGGTTAAAGAGGGTTGGCTTAGAAGGAATGGATTCAGGGTTTAGGGGAGTTACTCTGAAAGTCATTCTGCTTAGTTCGGCTCTTGTCTGTTCTGATGGACTATTCTCCATGAGGCGAATAATCTCACCAGTGACAGAACCAAAGTTTACGTCCTGAAATTCAGAGTCGTCTTGGGTTTCAGGTTCAGGGGTTGGTGAAGGTGTAGGTTGAGGTGTTGGTTCAGGGGTTGGTGAAGGTGTAGGTTGAGGTGTTGGTTCAGGGGTAGGTTGTTTGGGTGGTTGGTAGATAACTATTTGTAGGTTATTAGTTGGTGAGTCTTCAGAGGAGGACTCGAGGGTGATGGTTTCAGGTGTAGGTTTAGATTTAAGGAGACTGGAGATGGGTTGGTTATCAGAAGATGAGGGAGAGGATGGTAGGAGTAACGTACCAGGTGCACCGGGGTTCTCCCCCTGAGAGAGTGCAGCCCCTGGAGTGGGCGTTGAAGCTGGAACCTTCTCAACGAAGAAGGTGTCGTCGTCTTCATCATCATCATCTTCATCATCATCATCATCCTCATCCTCGTTTGTTCCCCCTGTTCATTGGTTCTCCAGTTGGTGGAGGGGGAATAAACGGAATGGTCTCTCTGGGGCTGTCTCTCCCCCTCAACAGGTGCCTGTTGTAAGGCGGCTGTTGAAACACACCGTTGGAGGAGAGAGGCCATGTTGGCGTTGAGCTTCCTGGTGATGAAGGAAGATGAGAGCAGGGACTGTAGAAGTTCCCTGTCAGCCGTATTGAACAACGGCGGTGGAGGAGGAGCAGTGGTGAGTGTGTTCACTGCAGTGGCGAGCTCAGCCACTTTCTCCTGTAGGGCTCGTAGGCCATTCTCCTGTGCATCCAACCTCTGCACCACAAGTTGTTGGAAGTTGGTGGTGGAGGTGGAGTTGTTGTTGACCGCTGTGGAGAGAGCGGGCAACGCCGTGGCCTTCAGGTCGTCAACAGACGCCTGAAGGGAGGAAGAAGAGGTAGCCACCTGAGAGACCTTGTCATGGATCGCGTCCAGACAGGGTATGGTGATGGTGACACCGGTAGGAGCAGGGGCGACGGCGGCAGCAGCAGCAGTAGCAGAGGCGGCGGCGGCTTCGGCGGCAGTGGCAGCGGCCTTGGCAGAGGCTAGCTCAAGCTCCAGAGCCTGAAGCTGGGCCTTGTGAGCTTCCTCTTGCAGTTGCAGTGCTGAGCGAGCATCCTGCAACTGTCATTCAGCGGACTGACGACGAAGCTCAGCGGCGTTCAGCTGACGGTCGGCGTCCGTGAAGATGAAGTCGTTGAAGGGGTCATCCTGGTGTAGTTGAGGATGCCCTTCAACAGCTGCTCTTAAAGAACCTGTAAAAAGGGTAGCTAAGTGAGCACTAGAAGACTCAATAGCTTTCATAGAAGAAGAAACGGCAATAAATTGCTTAAAAGTATTACCTGAGGCTAGGAGGGTATCAGAACGATTACCCTCCACATTCTCTGAGTGTTCGAGATGAACGACCTCAGGTTCTTGTGTTACAGGAGCATTAGCAGGAGTATCTGCAGGTGAAGAAGTTTTAGATAAAGGAGATGGTTTAGTAAAAAGTTGAGGCAGGGTAATATAATATTTCTTACCAGCTGGTGCCTTCTTTTTCTTTTGCGCCTTTGATTTGGCGCGTTTGGGCTGAAGAAGTTGTTGCAGCTGGGGAAGTCAGTATAGGGTTAGCTACTGACATAGCATGCATAGAAAGAGAAGAAGAGGGTTTAGATGAGAAAAGAGAGGACATACCTTGAGCAGGAGCAGAAATGGGTTGCTCTTCTGCGTCTGGTTGTGGTCCAGGGACAACCAGGACAGCAGACAGAGGGACATCGTCAGATTTGGAAGACAACTGATCCCGAAATTTCACGCCTAAGGCGTAGTTGTTGAAGTTTCCCTCTGTTGGGTAGTTGGTACCCATGTGCAGTGCCAAGACTGCAGAGAAGAACCTGGTGTAGGGAACGCTGGTCACCCTGGTTCTGTTCTTGATTTTCTTGACCATGTCGTCCCAAATACAGCGGACATAGTCAAACTTGCGATTTTTGATCGCAGAGTAGACCATGTTCTGTATGACCGTGGGGAATTGCTCCGTGCTCCCCGTCTTTCCCGTCAGACAGAGACCAAACGTGTTCCATATGTAATAGAACGTAGCGTTTAGCCCCGTCTTGTGGACAGTGGCAGCAGTCTTCACCAGAGGATGGCCTTCTTTCACAGGCCAGTTGTAACCAATGGCATCCAGGAGCTTGTTGGTCCCAAGTAGGTGACCTTCAAGTAAGGATAGTGTTTGGGATTATAGAAGGGGGGGGGTTGAATATAATCACACAATTTTCTCACTTTTAAATTCTTGTTTTATAAACAATATGAATTTACAGATTGTTGCGGAAATAGAAAAGACAATTAGTCTAAACTAAACAATCTAAGTTCTTTCACTATGCACTAAGTGAGAAGAGAATAAAGAAAGAAGATAGAGGGATAAAGAGAGAAAGGACTTGAGTATTTTAGGATGAAGAAGAAGTATGGAGAACATCTCTTCACGTCCTATTTATACTCCATGCATTAAATGCATGCAGACCTACTATTGTGACGTGTCACAATGTGAGTGGTCTGTTGTACTATTTACTATAAACAAATACTCTTTGCATGGTGTGCAAAAGAGGATGTTTGTAAACAGTTGCCTTATGGTCTGATAAGTACGGAGGGAACAGTAAAGTAACTGCCCTTATGTACTATTGTGTCAGAAAAGGCGAGTTATCCTTTTGTGCATTAGACTAAGACATTGTTCTAATCCTTCAGGATCAGGATACTGATCAGTGACTAGAGTCCTGAAACTGGGGACGTTCAGGGTCACGTGTATCCTGATGAATCTTCAGGATGTCATACGATAGTGAACAGACTGCTATCACTGAGTTCCGTCTTCAGATCACGAGCATGCTGTTCCTGTCATCAGCTATTTCTTCGACGTCGCTGATGGTTCTTTTTGTATGATCTTAATGTCTTCAGGAGGAGGTCTTCACTTCAGTGGACAGGATCAGTAGACTAAAGAACAGGCTCGTTAGTCTCCTGATCCTGATCCTGATCTATAAAGTTAAGTTACAACATAAGTAACATGGATTAACACTGAACAGACTCAGTGATAATTCCTCAAGCTATAACAGAAGTAAAAACCTATTCACTAAGTAAAGATTCAGGATCATTATCATTTCATCAGGTCTTAGGAGAGCTGGATCAACAATCTCCCCCTAAATGATAATGATAAGACAACAGAGTAATTGTCTTAATCTAGAAAAGTTAGAAATAATTCTAAGTCTAGAACTAAACAGTAGGAAATAGAACTCATAAAGGTACATGTCCCATTTACTGTTTTGAGGGATCTTTTTCAGTACTATGATGGAATGAAGTACAATGCACTGAATTGCATTCTCATTAATCTCATTTAAATATTACAAGAGTAAGGAAAATACAAAAGTACATGATAGAAGTACTGAAAGAAAATACAAGACAACTAACTATCAGATTCTTCGCTAATGTATTCAGTCTTGACGCAAACAGGAACAGGAGTGTCGCTGAAGGCAAGTCTGTGATCAAGTATAGCTCTGACAGTGCGGATGATCTCTTTGTTGTCTGGGTTTTTCTTATCTTGTTGTGCAGTGAAGAGAACTGTCAAAAGATGTTCATAGGGCGCTATGTGTAGCTCACTGAAGCGCTGAAAGCGTAGGATTGAGTTATTGCTAACACATATGCCATGAACAGGTTCTCTGATTACTTGTCCTTCAGATAGAGAGATTCCAGGAGGGAATGAAAGATCAAGCATCGAGAGGTCCAGAGGTTTAACAACCATTCTGGGAAGACAGGGAGTAGGTCTTCTTGTAGAGGTGCCTGCAGATCTTCGAACAGGCTGTTGAGATAGGAGTGGAGAGTGTTGGAGCAGGTCATCAGGTATTTCAGTTGTCCTTCTGATGCGAGCAATAAGTCCTTCAATGACTTCTTCTACTTCAGCCCGATAGTTCTTGTTGGCTTTGGGAAGCAGGGATCTGATTTCGTTCCACTCTGACAAGTTGTAGCGATCTAACTTGTCCAGAGTGTGCTCTACGTCCTTCACTCCAGAGCGTTTGACTGTGATCCAGGTTTTACCAGGATTACCTTTCTTGCCTCTTGATCGGCGAAGATGGATACCTGAGATGGCAGCACCATGCTTTCAGAGGTGTAACCGATCTCTGCACCAGTCAAGCTCAGCATTCACTTCTCCAGTCTGTATCTCTGCATTTTTGTTGAAGACCTTCAGAACAGCCTTCTGTGCAAGGATAGGATCTGCACTTATTTCTGCATCTTCATCTACAAAATCCGATGCAAGCCTTCGAGCGGCTTGAGCAGAGAGGAAAGCTTCCTTCTGCTTCTTATTATGCTCTAGTTGAGCCTGTACAGCCTCGTTGTACTCCTCCTGCGAGAGATAGGCGAACTCGGAGTCACAAGAGGTACGAAGAGGAATTTTTACTCTTGTACTCTCGAGTCGCTCTATCACGGCGTCTAAGCGCCCATCCCTGTCAATGGCAAAGGAACTGTCAGGGTAGTTTTCACCTTCAGATCTAGGAGAGTTTGAGGGAGGTGATCTGGGTGAAGAAGCAGGGGTAGAGAAGTCATCAGAGATGAATTCATCATCTGATGAGAGGCATATGGTTTCAGGGGTGGCTCGGATTTCAGGGGTTCTGGATGAAGAGGCTTCCTGGTTGAAACGGGTTGTAGGACGGGTAGAAATGGTTTCTTGGTTGAGGGGTGTGATCCTGAAGGTCATTTTAGCTACTTCAGCTCTGGTCTGTTCATTGGGACTATTCTCCATTAGGCGAATAATGTCACCAGTGACAGAGCCAAAGTTAACATCGTGAGTTTCAGGATCGGCTTGGGTATTAGGTTCAGGTTCAGGGTGATAGGTGAGTTCAGGAGTTGGTTCAGGAGAGGGTAGTTTAGGAGGTTGGTAGATAACCATTTGAAGGTTATTAGGAGGGGAGTCTTCAGGTGACGAGTCTAGGGTGATGGTTTCAGGGGTAGGTTTGGATTTAAGAAGAGTAGAAATAGGTTGGTTATCAGAGGTAGAGGGAGAGGATGGTAGTGGAGACATACCAGAGGCATCAGGGTTCTCCCCCTGAGGTTGTGCTAGCCCTGGAATGGGCGCAGAGGCAGCAGGGACCTTCTCGACGAAGATGTCATCGTCTATATCATCATCATCTTCATCATCATCATCGTCGTCTTCATTATTCCCCCCGTCTTCAGTGGTTCTCCAGTTTGTGGAGGGGGAATAGGCAGAATGGTCTCGGGGCTGTCTCTCCCCCTCAGCAGGTGCCTGAACTAAGGCAGCTGTTGAGACACTCCTTTGGAGGAGAGAGGCCATGTCGCTGAGGACTTTGCGCTGGATGAATGATGATGAGATCAGGGACTGCAAGACCTCCCTGTCCGCCGTGGTGAAGGATGGAGGCGGCGCAGGAGCAGAGGTGAGGGCGTTGACAGCAGAGGAGAGCCCTTGCACCTGCTCCTGGATGGCGCGAATGGCAGCTTCCTGAGCATCCAACCTCTGAACCACCGTTGATTGGAAGGTGGTGAGAGAGTTGGTGCTGTTGATGATCTCTGTGGAGAGCGCAGGGAGAGCCAAGGCCTTCAGGTCATCAATGGATGCCTGAAGGTTGGTGGAGGAGGAGGCAACCTGAGAAACCTTGTCATGGATATTATCCAGACAAGGGATGGACAGGGTGACGGCCGTGGGCGGTGGAGTCGCGGCGATGGCGGCGGCAGTGGCACTGGCGGCGGCGGCTTCAGCAACGGCTGCAGCAGCTTTGGCAGCAACAAGTTCCTGTTGTAAGGACTGGAGCCGTGCTGAATGCTCTTCCTCCTTCTGCTGGAGGGCAGTGCGGGCCTCATGAAGGTTTCTCTCAGCGGACTGCCTGCGTAGTTCAGCTGCGTTCAGCTGATGCTCGGCATCCGTGAGGATGAAGTCGTTGAAGGGGTCATCCTGATGAAGATGCCCTTCAGAACCTGCTCCTAAAGAACCTGTAGACAGAGTAGCTAAGTGAGCACTAGAAGACTCATTAGCTTTCATAGAAGAATTAACAGTAATATATTGCTTAGAAATATTACCTGAGGCTTGGAGGGTATCAGGATGATTACCCACCAGATTCTCTGAGGGTTCGAGTTGAACCATCTCAGGTTCTTGTGTAACAGGGGCAGATGTAGAAGTATCTGCAGTTGAAGAATGTTTAGACAAAGGGGATGGTTTATTAAAGAGCTGAGGCAGGGTAATGTAATATTTCTTACCAGCCGCCTGTGTCTTTTTCTTTTGCGCCCTAGCTTTGGCGCGTTTTGTAGGAGGTGGAGGAGTGACAGAGGATGGTTGGGGGCGCTTCTGGAGCGCAGAAGTTGTGGTTGCAGCTGGGGAAGTCAGTATTGGGTTAGCTACTGACATAGCATGCATAGAAGTAGAAGAATGAGGTTTGGAAGAGATGATAGAAAACGTACCTGTGGTGGGAGAGGTGGCTTGATCAGCATCCTGTTCCTGAACTTGTTCAGGAACGACCAGGACGTCGGAGAGAGGGACGTCGTCAGGATGGTAAGCAACCTGGTCCAGGAACCTAGGCCCAAGGGCGTAGTTGTTGGAGTTCCCGACCTTGGGGTAGTTTTCCCCCATGTGCAGCTCCAGGACGGCCGAGAAAAACCTGGTGAAGGCAACGTTGACGACCCGGTTCTTGCTTCGAACCTTCTTCACCATGTTGTACCAGATGGAGCGAGCATAGTCGAACTCGCGATTCTTGATCGCAGAGTAGACCATCTGCTGAATGACCATCGGGAACTGCTCCGTGCTCCCCGTTTTGCCCGATAAGCACAGGCCAAACGTGTTCCATATATAATAGAACACATCGTTTAGTCCTGACTTATGGACAGTGGCACCTGTCTTCGGTAGCAGGACGCCTTCCTTGTTCACAGGCCATCTGTAGCCTATGGCGTCCAGGAACTCGACGATCTCGTCAGCGGTGGGGACAGGAGGGAAGCGCTTCTTCTTGGGGAAGTTGAGCACGTTCCTGAGGGTTCCAAAACCAAAGGAAATTATGTTTTCCTTGATTTGGAACTTGATGACCTCGCGCAGGACACCTTTCGTGTTCTTCTCCTTGGCAACAGTGGCAGTGGACCACAGTTGTTGCAGCATGGGCTTGTTTGGCTTTGGGTCCAGAGTAAAAGCCGTCATCAGCGGGCTGCGTAGGAGGAAGTCTTTTGCAGGAATCAGATATTCCTTGCCTTCAGGGATATCAAACAGACCAACAACGTTGTTCTGTTTGAATTGGACGTCATGTTGTGGAATGACGATTGGCAAGCTCTCAGTAGCCTGTAGAGGAGTGGCCTCAGAGGAGAGCTGGGCGTCCAGAGAAGTAGATGTAGTAGCAGCCATCCTGTTAAACATAAAAATAACATATATGGATGATTAAGAGTCCAAAATATGCATTTTTCTTCATTTTTCAATGAACACAAAATATGTTCATAAAAATGGTGAAATCCTTTATACAAAGAATAGATTAGATACCAAAATACACAAAAGGAATGTGTTTTGGTATTAAAAAGAACTTCTATTTTGATGAATAGATATCAAAATAAAAGTTTATGAATGTTCTTAAAAGAAATAAGAAAAATCATTCTAAACAGTTTTAACAAAAAATCTTAGAAGATTTTGGGAAAACTAAGATCAAACGAAGTGATCTTAGGGTTTTGGAAAAACGTTTACCAAAATAAGTTGTTTTTAAGGAAGAATACCAACTTAGATTGTGGAAAGAACAAAGAACAAAAGGAAACTTACGTTGATCTTGTTAAAGAAGTGGTAAGTGTGTGTTCTTGGTGTTCTTGAGAATGCAGATTCTTGCTTTTTCTTGCTTGAATGCTTAGAGAGTATTATGTGAGCGTAAAGAGTGAAAAGGATTACGAATGAGGTTTTTATACCTCGTGGTAGGAGAGAGAAAATGGATGAGAGAGAAAAGAGCGGCTAAATTCAAACGTAATGATGAAAATGGGAGCTCTACGCGCGTTCACGCGCCTGACACACGTAGTGGGGAACAGGAAACGTCCCATTACGTGTCAGTGCAGATGAAAGGTTTGTTTTATTTGAAAAACTAAAAACCACCTTTTCAGGGGATGATTCCATTTTGGTGAAAGATATGTTTTATTGGAATCAGAGTACTTATCAGATAAGTACTGTTTTGGGAAAATCCTCTTATCACATTTAATGCGATAAGGTTTCAGTAGCAGAGGGAAGAAATACTTACCTGAGAATCATCAGTATTCGGATATTGAACAAAGATTTTGTAAGTACTGAATAGAGTCATCCTCTGAAGAAGAGTTATTCAGGAGTTGTTAATAAAAGAAGTCCTGAGAGAATATTTTCATAAGGACTTTAACAACTGTTTGTCCTGAGAACTTCTATTCTTCAGGATTTAACATCCCAAGTTCACTGAGGAGCATATTAAAACGCGTCACATCCAGTGGTTTGGTAAAGAGGTCAGCAAGTTGATATTCAGTAGGGACAAAATGGAGTTCAATATCACCATTCATCACATGATCCCTGATGAAGTGATATCTCACTTCAATGTGCTTTGTCTTAGAGTGTAAGACAGGATTGTTAGCAATGGCTATTGCTGAAGTGTTGTCACAGTAGATAGGAATTTTGGAGAGTTGTATGTCATAGTCCTGAAGTTGATTTCTCAGCCACAGGACCTGAGCACAACATATTCCTGCTGCAACATATTCAGCTTCAGCAGTTGATGTGGACACAGAGTTCTGCTTCTTGCTAGTCCAACTCACCAACTTGCCACCTAATAGGTGACAGCCACCAGTAGTGCTTTTCCTGTCGATCTTACAACCTGCAAAGTCACTATCAGAATAAGCTGTTAGATCGAACCCTGAGTCCTTGGAGTACCAAAGACCCATGTTAGGAGTTCCCTTCAGGTATCTGAAGATCCGCTTTACAGCGGTCAGATGGGATTCTTTGGGTTCAGCCTGATAACGAGCACAGAGACATGTAGAATACATGATATCAGGACGACTCGCTGTAAGATACAGCAGTGAGCCAATCATTCCTCGATAGAGAGTCACATCAACAGGTTTCCCTTTGGAATCCTTGTCAAGAGACAGAGGAGGAGCCATTGGAGTCTTCATCGGTGTACAGGATGTGAGATCAAACTTATTCACCATCTCATGTACGTATTTACCTTGGTTGATAAAGATTCCCTTTTCAGATTGCTTGATCTGAAGTCCTAAAAAGAATGTTAGTTCGCCCATCATAGACATTTTATATTCAGATTTCATGAGCAACTCAAACTTTTCGCAGAGTTTGGGATTGGTGGATCCAAAGATAATGTCATCGACATATATCTGGACAAGAAGGATATGCTTAGGATATTTCTTTAGAAATAAAGTGCTATCAATCTTTCCACGAACAAAACCTTTTGAGAGAAGAAAGGTTGAGAGGGTATCATACCAGGCACGAGGAGCCTGTTTTAACCCATAGAGAGCCTTGTTTAACTTGTAGACGTGATCAGGGAACTTAGGATCTACAAAGCCAGGAGGCTGAGCCACATAGACCTCTTCATTAAGTTTTCCATTCAGAAAGGCATTTTTAATGTCCATCTGATAAACTTTGAAGTTCATATGTGCTGCAAAAGCTAGGAAGAGTCGAATTGCTTCGAGCCTAGCAACAGGAGCAAAAGTTTCATCGTAATCAATGCCCTCTTCCTGCCTGTATCCCTGAGCCACAAGGCGAGCCTTGTTTCGAATGATTGTACCAATCTCATCAAGTTTATTTCAAAAAATCCACTTGGAACCAATGATTGTACGTTTTCGAGGCCTAGGGACGAGAAGCCAGACATTGTTTCTGATGAACTCTGCTAGCTCTTCCTGCATGGCTGAGACCCAGGCAGGATCACGCAAAGCATCATCTATTTCTTTAGGTTCATTTTCAGAGATAAAATTTACATAAAGACAGACGTTACCAGCCTGACGTCTGGTTTTCACACCAGAAGAAGGGTTTCCAAGAACTTGATCAATGGGATGATCTTTGGTCCATCGGAGAGCAGGTGGTTGATACACCTGTCCTGAAGTAGATGCTTCATTGGATGATGGATCAGGAAGAAGATTTGTAGGAGTGGGTTCACTAACAGTGGTTTGAGAGAAGTCTTCACTGTTAGTGGGTTGATCAGGTTCAGGGGGTGTGATTTGAGAGATAGGGGTGGCATTTATGAGAGGTGGAGTGGTTATATCAGTGGGTGGTATAGGATTATCTTCAAAACCATCAGGAAGGTCTTGAGGAGATGGATCAACAATAGGAGGTTCAGGGACTTGAAAGAAAGAGTCAGCCCACTGATTGATTTCAGTATTATCATTTGGGTGAGGAAAGGTAGGACCCGATTCATCAAACTTGACATGAATCGTTTCCTCAATGGTTTGTCTTCGTTTGTTGAACACACGGTAAGTTTTAGAAATGGATGAGTATCCGAGGAAAATTCCATCATCAGATTTGGAATCAAACTTTCCAAGATTATCTTTGTTGTTCAGGATGTAGCAGACACAACCAAAGATATGGAGATGTTTGATTGATGGTTTCCTGTTACGAAAGAGTTCGTAAGCTGTTCTTCTGAAACGCTTGACAATCAGGGATCTGTTCTGAGTGTAACAAGCAGTATTTACAGCTTCAGCCCAGAACTGAGTGGCAAGATTGGCTTCACTCAGCATAGATCTCGCAGCTTCGATCAGCGTCCTGTTTCGTCTTTCAGCAACACCATTTTGCTGAGGAGTTCTTACAGAGGAGAAGTTTTGAGAGATACCTTTCTGTTCAAAGAAAGATTCCAGGGTACTGTTTTTGAACTCAGTCCCATGGTCACTTCTTATTGAACGAACAGTAAGGTTGTTGAGTTTTTCCATCTTCCTGACGAACAGGATGATTTATTCAGGAGCATCACTCTTGGCACGTAAGAAGAAAACCCAAGTATATCTGGAATATTCATCTACGATTACCAGAGTATATTTCTTTCCACCAATGGATTGGACATTAACGGGTCCAAAGAGATCCATGTGGAGAAGTTGTAGAGGAGAGCTGATGGAGGAAATCTGCTTAGACTTGAAGCTAGCCCTGGTCTGTTTTCCTTTCTCACATGCTGAACAAAGAGATTCCTTTGTATAGCGAAAGTCAGGAAGACCAATAACCAGGTTGTTGATGCAGAGTTGATTCAGCGTCTTGAAGTTGAGATGAGAGAGACGCTTGTGCCAGAGCCAATTCATATCAGTGGAAGCACGTGATACGAAACAGAAGTTATCAGTGGAAGTATTCATATTGATGATGTAGATATCTGCATGTCTAACACCATTGAGAATGACTTCCTTTCTCTTGTTCTTGACTTTGCACTTTTTCTTAGAGAAAGAAACTTTGTGATTCTTATCACACAGTTGACTGATGCTCAGAAGATTATGCATCAGGCCTTCAACATAAGCAACTCTTTTGAAAGTAGTTACTCCGTTGGTCAGAGTGCCATACCCTCGGGTTTGGCCTCTACCGTTTCCGCCAAAGGTCACAGCAGGACCTCTTTCTTCACGGTAGTTAGTGAGGACAGATTTAGAACCAGTCATGTGTCGAGAGCATCCACTGTCCAAGTACCAGATGCCCTTATCCTGTAAAATACAGAGTTTAAGTTTTCTTTGGTACCCATAGAACTATGGATCCAGAAGTATCAGTAGGACTGGTTGAATCAGTGTCAGCCTTTACTGAAGTATCAGTACAGGAGGCTGGAGTCTTGACTGAAGGAACAGTCTTGACAACCTTCTTTCCTTTGACTGATTTCTCAGTCTTGGGAATCTTCTTTACCTTAGCTGATTTTTCAGCTTTGGTAGCATCAGGACACTTACTCGCAATATGGTCATTTAATCCACAGTGATAGCATTTGCGATATTGAAAGCGTTTAGTGTGGTCCAGAAAGTTTTTGAACTTTAGGTGAGCAGGACCTGCACCAAGTATGCCTTTAGCATTGGACATTGGAGGAATTGGTTTCTTCTCCTGAGTCTTTTGCTTTAGGTCAATCTTCAGTCTGGGAGCAGGACTCTGAGAAAGAGACTTAGTTCCAGAAACTGAAGGACCACCACCCAGAACTTTGTTTTTGGGTTTAGGACCCTTGGTCTTTGAAGGTGTTTCAGTTTTGGATTTATCCTTAACTGTATTCTTTTTGCTCTTAGGAGCACCTTCAGGGTGAGTGTTAAAAGAAGAAGAAGGGGTGTTTTCAGAGGCATTAGGAAGAGGAATAGAAGAAACAAATTTTCCAAATTTGAGCATGGAACTATCAGACTTAGTTTCTTCTTTCTTGTATCCACGAAAGAATCCAAGACCTCTCTTGCTTTTATCAGACCTCCCTGAAGCTAATATTTCATCAACTTTTTCAGATGCGTCACTCCATCCTTTGATGGTGACTTTTTCAGCATTTAATTGGGCAAGGGCCTTCTCTTTGGCAGCTAGAGCCAATTCTCTTTCAATACACAGAGTTTTGTTTACAGAGACCTGGTCCTTATAATTTTCTTCCACAATGGTAAGCTGTTTTAATTTTTCTTGACATTCTTTGAGTTGTCCTCTAAGATCAATATTCATTTTTTCAGCAGATGTTTTACCATTAAGGGCTTTGTAAAGGTCGAGAGTGACCAGGTCTAACTGTGTTAAGCTTTCAAGAGGGATGAGAGGAATAGGTACCTGACTGGAAGAATCGGTCGCAGAGGTGGAAGCTTCAGGAGTTGTGGAAGAAGAAGCTTCAGGATCCTGAGGAGGAATCTCTTCAGGAACCTCTTCTATCTTAGCCATGAGAGCTAAGGTAGGTTCCTCAATAATGGCCATCAGTGCCACTTGAGTATCTTCCTCATCAGACGAGTCATCAGAGGAGACATCATCCCAGTCGCAGTCTTCTGCGATTAGACCTTTGCCTTTTCGTTGAGTTTTCATCTTTTTGTACTTTTCCTTCAGGCGTTGGTATTTGGGGTTCTTGGAAGAAGATTTAGCAGAGGAGGGAGCAAACTGACTTTTTCTGTACCTGCAATCATTAGCAAAGTGTCCTTTGCCCTGACAGTTGTAGCAGATAGCAGTAGCCTTGTCAACAGGATCTGACTTAGGCTTGTCAGTAATAGAAAGATGTTTCTTTTTATGGAAGTTTCCCTTTTTGGCAAACTTTTTGAAAGATATGGTTAAAAGAGCAAGAGATTCATTGAATTCAGGATCTTCTGACATGTCAGAGTCAGAAGATTCTAATTCAGTAATAGTTACTGAAGAAGAAGTGGCAGCAACAGGAGGAACTGAATCAGAAACCAATGCAACAGATGTGCTTTTGGATTCTTTAGAATCTCTTATGAGATTCTTTTTCAGTTTCTTCTGTTGTTCACGGTTCAGAAGAATACCGTACAACTCACTTAGAGTGAGTGTCTTTATGTCCTTTGACATAGTTAAGCAGGAGGTGTAAATTTCCCAATGTTCAGGAAGAGCTTCCATGAACTTGGTAACCACCTCAGAGTTAGAGTAGGTTGTACCGATGGTCTTCAGATCAATCAGAAGACAGTTGAATCTCTGATGTAGCTGGGAGAGAGTTTCATCCTCCTGATGAATAAAGCTTTCGTACTGACGAACCAAGAAAATCTTTCTTGATTCCATGAGTACGGCAGTACCTTCATATTGAACACAGAGAGTGTCCCATATCTCCTTAGCAGAGCGAAGGTGACATACAGAGTGGAATACATCGTCAGGGAGTGACATGGCGATGAGAGACCTAGCCTTGGTGTCAATGTTGACCAGGCGTCTATCTTCATTATTCCAGTCAGTTACGGGCTTTACCAGCTCTCTTTCAGGAACAGCAGGTTGGCCACCAGCAGCAGGAATGGGGTGGACGGTTTGTGTAGGCACATGTGGTCCGTTTTCCAGAAAATAAGGAATCTGGGGATCAGAACCAGAGAGGAAAAGCTCCATCCTGGTTTTCCAAAGAGAGAAGTTGTCTTTGTTAAACCGAGGAGGCTTTCCAGCAGAGCCGGTATCAAAGTAGTTATCCTTAGCTTGAAGAGCCATAGAATAAGAAGAGAGAGGATCACAAGATTTTTCTTAAGAAGAAAATGAGAGCTTGTATCTGCTCTGATACCACTTGTTGGTCCCAAGTAGGTGACCTTCAAGTAAGGATAGTGTTTGGGATTATAGAAGGGGGGGGGGGTTGAATATAATCACACAATTTTCTCACTTTTAAATTCTTGTTTTATAAACAATATGAATTTACAGATTGTTGCGGAAATAGAAAAGACAATTAGTCTAAACTAAACAATCTAAGTTCTTTCACTATGCACTAAGTGAGAAGAGAATAAAGAAAGAAGATAGAGGGATAAAGAGAGAAAGGACTTGAGTATTTTAGGATGAAGAAGAAGTATGGAGAACATCTCTTCACGTCCTATTTATACTCCATGCATTAAATGCATGCAGACCTACTATTGTGACGTGTCACAATGTGAGTGGTCTGTTGTACTATTTACTATAAACAAATACTCTTTGCATGGTGTGCAAAAGAGGATGTTTGTAAACAGTTGCCTTATGGTCTGATAAGTACGGAGGGAACAGTAAAGTAACTGCCCTTATGTACTATTGTGTCAGAAAAGGCGAGTTATCCTTTTGTGCATTAGACTAAGACATTGTTCTAATCCTTCAGGATCAGGATACTGATCAGTGACTAGAGTCCTGAAACTGGGGACGTTCAGGGTCACGTGTATCCTGATGAATCTTCAGGATGTCATACGATAGTGAACAGACTGCTATCACTGAGTTCCGTCTTCAGATCACGAGCATGCTGTTCCTGTCATCAGCTATTTCTTCGACGTCGCTGATGGTTCTTTTTGTATGATCTTAATGTCTTCAGGAGGAGGTCTTCACTTCAGTGGACAGGATCAGTAGACTGAAGAACAGGCTCGTTAGTCTCCTGATCCTGATCCTGATCTATAAAGTTAAGTTACAACATAAGTAACATGGAATAACACTGAACAGACTCAGTGATAATTCCTCAAGCTATAACAGAAGTAAAAACCTATTCACTAAGTAAAGATTCAGGATCATTATCATTTCATCAGGTCTTAGGAGAGCTGGATCAACAGAGCTCGATGACGTCGTCAGAGGAAGGAGCAGGAGGAAATTTCTGCTTCTTGGGGAAGTTGAGGACGTTTCTCAGAGTTCCAATGCCGAACGAAATAATGTCGTCCTTGATTTGGAACTTGATTACTTCGTGCATCTTGCCCTTGGAGTTCCTTTCTTGGGCAGTGGTGGCAGTGGACCACAGTTGCAGGAGCAGAGGTTTGTTGGGCGCAGGATTGAGAGTGAAAGCCGTCTTCAGGGGACAGGAGAGGAGAAAGTCCCTGGCAGGCTTCAGAAACGCCTTGTTTGCTGGTAGGTCGAATTGCCCAATCAGATTGTTGGGTTTGAACTGCAAATCGTGTTGTGGGATGACTATTGGAAGATTTCCAGTAGCAGTCATCAAGGTTGTGGCCTCAGAGGAGAGCTGGGCGTCCAATGATGTAGAAGTAGTAGCAACCATTCTGTTTAAACACAAAAACAACATATGTGGATGATTAAAGATCCAAAATATGCATTTTTCTTCACTTTTCAATGAACACAGAATATGTTCATAAAAGTGGTGAAATCCTTTATACTTGGAATGGATTAGATACCAAAATACACAAAAGGAATGTGTTTTGGTATTAAAGAGAACTTCTATTTGATGAATAGATATCAAAATAGGAGTTTATGATTGTTCTTAAAAGAAATAAGAAAAATCATCTTAAACAGTTTTAACAAAAATCTTAGAAGATTTTGGGAAAAACTAAGATCAAACGAAGTGATCTTAGGGTTTTTGGAAAAACGTTTATCAAAATAAGTTGTTTTTAGGAAAGAATGCCAACTTAGATTGTGGAAAGAACAAAGAACATGTGAATACTTACGTTGATCTTGTTAGGAAAGTGGTAAGTGTGTGTTCTTGGTGTTCTTGAGAATGCAGATTGCTTTTTCTTGCTTGAGTTCTTTGAGAGAGAATTGTAAGCGTAAAGAGAAAAATGGATTACGAGTGAGGTTTTTATACCTCGTGGTAGGAGAGAGAAAATGGATGAGAGAGAAAAGGGCGGCTAAATTCAAACGTAATGATGAAAAAGGAAATTCTACGCGCGTTCACGCGCCTGACACACGTCGTGGGGAACAGGAAACGTCCCATTACGTGTCAGTGCAGATGAAAAGTTTGTTTTATTTGAAAAGATAAAAACCACCTTTTCAGGGGATAATTCCATTTTGATGAAAGATTTGTTTTTTTTGGAATTGGAGTACTTATCAGATAAGTACTGTTTTGGGAAAATCCTCTTATCACATTTAATGCGATAAGGTTTCAGGAGCAGAGGTACTTACCTGAGAATCATCAGTATTCGGATTTTGAACAAAGATTTTGTAAGTACTGAATAGAGTCATCCTCTGATGAGAGTTTGTTCAGGAGTTGTTAAAGAAAGAGTCATGAGAATAGTTATTCTATAGGATTTAACAACTGTTTGTCCTGATAAACTTCAATCATCAGGATTTAACATCCCAAGTTCACTGATGAGCATATTGAAACGCGTCACATCCAGTGGTTTGGTAAAGAGGTCAGCAAGCTGATATTCAGTAGGGACAAAATGGAGTTCAATATCACCATTCATCACATGATCCCTGATGAAGTGATATCTCACTTCAATGTGCTTTGTCTTGGAGTGTAAGACAGGATTGTTGGCGATGGCTATCGCTGAAGTGTTGTCACAGTAGATAGGAATTTTAGAAAGTTGTATGTCATAGTCCTGAAGTTGATTTCTCAGCCATAGGACTTGAGCACAACAGATTCCTGCTGCAACATATTCAGCTTCAGCAGTTGATGTGGACACAGAGTTCTGTTTCTTGCTAGTCCAACTCACCAACTTGCCACCTAGCAGGTGACACCCACCAGTGGTGCTTTTCCTGTCAATCTTACATCCTGCAAAGTCACTATCAGAATAAGCTGTTAGATCGAACCCTGAGTCCTTGGAGTACCAAAGACCCAGATTAGGAGTTCCCTTCAGATATCTGAAGATCCGCTTTACAGCGGTCAGATGGGATTCTTTGGGTTCAGCCTGATAACGAGCACATAAACATGTAGAATACATGATATCAGGGCGACTAGCTGTGAGATACAGCAGAGAGCCGATCATTCCTCTATAGAGAGTCACATCAACAGGTTTCCCTTTGGAATCCTTGTCAAGTGACAGAGGAGGAGCCATTGGAGTCTTCATCGGTGTACAGGATGTGAGATCAAATTTCTTCAGCATCTCATGTACATATTTACCTTGATTGATAAAGATTCCCTTTTCAGATTGCTTGATCTGAAGTCCTAAAAAGAATGTTAGTTCACCCATCATAGACATTTTATATTCAGATTTCATGAGCAACTCAAACTTTTCGCACAGTTTGGGATTTGTGGATCCAAAGATAATGTCATCGACATATATCTGGACAAGAAGGATATGCTTAGGATATTTCTTTAGAAATAAAGTGCTATCGATCTTTCCACGAACAAAACCTTTAGAGAGAAGAAAGGTTGAGAGGGTATCATACCAGGCACGAGGAGCCTGTTTTAACCCATAGAGAGCCTTGTTTAACTTGTAGACGTGATCAGGGAACTTAGGATCTACAAAGCCAGGAGGCTGAGCCACATAGACTTCTTCATTAAGTTTTCCATTCAGAAAGGCATTTTTGATGTCCATCTGATAAACCTTGAAGTTCATATGTGCTGCAAAGGCAAGGAAAAGTCGAATTGCTTCGAGCCTAGCAACAGGAGCAAAGGTTTCATCGTAATCAATGCCTTCTTCCTGCCTGTATCCCTGAGCCACAAGGCGAGCCTTGTTTCGAATAATCGTACCAATCTCATCAAGTTTATTTCGAAAAATCCACTTGGAACCAATGATAGTACGTTTTCGAGGCCTAGGGACGAGAAGCCAGACATTGTTTCTGATGAACTCTGCTAGCTCTTCCTGCATGGCTGAGACCCAGGCAGGATCACGCAAAGCATCATCTATTTCTTTAGGTTCATTTTCAGAAATGAAATTAACATAAAGACAGACGTTACCAGATTGACGTCGAGTTTTAATGCCAGAGGAGGGATTACCAAGAACTTGATCAATAGGATGATCCTTGGTCCATCGAAGAGCAGGTGGCTGATACACCTGTTTTGAAGTGGAAGCTTCATTTACTGATGGATTAGGGAGAAGATTAGTAGGAGTGGGCTCACTAACAGTGGTTTGAGAAAAGTCTTCACTGTTAGTGGGTTGATCAGGTTCAGATGGTGTGATTTGGGTAATTGGAGTGGCATTTATCAGAGGTGGAATGTGTATATCAGTGGGTGGTATTGGAGGATCTTCTTCAAAACCAGCAGGAAGGTTTTGAGGAGTTGGATCAACAATGGGAGTTTCAGGGATTTGAAAGAAAGAATCAGCCCACTGATTTATTTCAGAGTTTTCATGAGGGTGAGGAAAAGTAGGACCCGATTCATCAAACTTGACATGAATCGTTTCCTCTATGGCTTGTCTTCGTTTGTTAAACACACGGTAGGTTTTAGAGATAGAGGAGTATCCAAGGAAGATTCCATCATCAGACTTGGAATCGAACTTTCCAAGGTTATCTTTGTTGTTCAGGATGTAGCAGACACAACCAAAGATATGGAGATGTTCGATAGAGGGTTTCCTGTTACGAAAGAGTTCGTAAGGAGTTCTTCTGAAGCGCTTTACTATCAGGGATCTGTTCTGAGTATAGCAAGCTGTGTTAACAGCTTCAGCCCAGAATTGAGTAGCAAGGTTGGCTTCACTCAACATAGATCGTGCAGCTTCAATCAGGGTTCTGTTTCGTTTTTCAGCAACACCATTTTGCTGAGGAGTTCTCACAGATGAGAAGTTCTGAGAGATACCTTTCTGATCGAAGAAAGTTTCCAGGGTACTGTTTTTGAATTCAGTTTCGTGATCACTTCTGATTGATCGAACAGTAAGGTTGTTGAGTCTTTCCATCTTTCTGACGAATAGAATGATTTCTTCAGGAGCATTACTCTTGGATCGAAGAAAGAACACCCATGTATATCTGGAATATTCATCAACGATTACCAGAGTATATTTCTTTCCAGCAATGGATTGGACGTTGATAGGTCCAAAGAGATCCATGTGGAGAAGTTGTAGAGGAGAGCTGATAGAGGAAATCTGCTTGGACTTGAAGCTAGCCCTGGTCTGTTTTCCTTTTTCACATGCTGAACAAAGGGATACCTTTGTATAGCGAAAGTCAGGAAGACCAATGACCAGATTGTTGATGCAGAGGAAGCACGAGATACAAAGCATAAGTTGTCAGTGGAAGTATTCATGTTGATGATGTAGATATCAGCATGTCTCACTCCAGTGAGAATGACTTCCTTTCTTCTGTTTTTGACATTGCCTTCTTCTTTGAGAAGGAGACTTTGTGATTCTTATCACACAATTGACTGATGCTCAGAAGATTATGCATCAGACCTTCAACATAAGCAACTCTTTTGAACGTAGTTACTCCGTTGGTCAGTGTGCCATAACCTCGGGTTTGGCCTTTACCGTTTCCACCAAAGGTCACCGCAGGACCTCTTTCTTCACGGTAGTTAGAGAGGACAGATTTAGAACCAGTCATATGTCGAGAGCATCCACTGTCCAGGTACCAGATGCCCTTATCCTGTAAAATTTAGAGTTTAAGTTTTTCTTGGTACCCATAGAACTATGGATCCAGAATTATCAGTAGGACTGGTGGAGTCAGTGGCAGCCTTAACTGATTTATCAGTTCTTGAGGCTGGAGTCTTGACTGAAGAGACAGTCTTGACAACCTTCTTTCCTTTGACTGAGTTATCAGTCTTAGGATTTTTCTTTACCTTAGCTGATTTTTCAGCTTTGGTAGCATCAGGACACTTACTCGCAATATGGTCATTCAATCCACAGTGATAACATTTGCGATATTGAAAGCGTTTAGTGTGGTCCAGGAAGTCTTTGAACTTCAAGTGAGCAGGACCAGTGCCAAGTATGCCTTTAGCATTGGACAGAGGAGGAATTGGTTTCTTCTCCTGAGTCTTTTGCTTCAGGTCAATCTTCAGTCTGGGAACAGGATTTTGAGAAAAAGATTTTGATCCTGAGACTGAAGGACCACCACCCAGAACTTTGTTCTTGGGTTTAGGACTCTTGGTTTTTGAAGGTGTTACAGTTTTGGATTTTTCCTTGACTGTGTTCTTTTTGCTCTTAGGAGCACCTTCAGAGTGTGTGTTAGAAGAAGAAGGGATGTTTTCAGGAGCATTAGGATCAGGGATAGAAGAAACAACTTTTCCAAATTTGAGCATGGAACAGTCAGATTTAGTTCCTCCACGAGTGTATCCAAGACCCCTTTTGTTTTTAACATTTCTTCCTGAGGCTAATATTTCATCAACCTTTTCAGAGGCGTCACTCCATCCTTTGATGGTGGCTTTTTCAGCATTTAACTCAGCCATAGCTCTTTCTTTGGCGGCAAGAGCAGTTTCTCTTTCAATACAAAGAGTTTTATTAACAGTGACCTGGTCTCTATAGTTTTCTTCTAGAATGGTAAGTTGTTTTATTTTTTCTTGGCATTCTCTGAGTTGATCACGAAGATCAATGTTCATTTTTTCAGCAGATGTTTTACCATTCAGGGCTTTGTAGAGATCAAGAGTAACCAGGTCCAGCTGAGTTAAGCTTTCAAGAGGGACAAGAGGAATAGGTACCTGACTGGAAGAATCAGTCGCAGAGGTGGAAGCTTCAGGAGTTGTGGAGGAAGAAGCTTCAGGAGCCTGAGTAGTAACCTCTTCAGAGACCTCTTCTATCTTAGCCATGAGGGCTAAGGTAGGTTCCTCAATAATGGCCATCAGTGCCACTTGAGTATCTTCCTCATCAGATGAGTCATCAGAGGAGACATCATCCCAATCGCAGTCTTCTGCGATAAGACCTTTACCCTTGCGCTGAATTTTCATCTTTTTGTAGTTTTCTTTCAGGCGCTGGTATTTAGGGTTCTTAGAAGAAGATTTGGCAGAGGAGGGAGCAAACTGACTTTTCCTGTACCTGCAATCATTAGCAAAGTGTCCTTTGCCCTGACAGTTGTAGCAGATAGCAGTAGCCTTATCAACAGGGTCTGATTTAGGCTTGTCAGTAATAGTAAGATGTTTCTTTTTGTGGAAGTTTCCCTTTTTGGCAAACTTCTTGAAAGATCTAGTTAATAAAGCAAGAGATTCATTGAATTCAGGATCTTCTGACATGTCAGAGTCAGAGGATTCTAATTCAGTAATAGTTACTGAAGAAGGAGTAGCAACAGCGGGAACTGAATCAGAGACCAATGCAACAGAGTTACTTTTGGTATCTTTAGAATCTCTTATGAGATTCTTTTTCAGTTTCTTCTGTTGTTCACGGTTAAGAAGAATACCGTACAACTCACTTAGTGTGAGTGTCTTTATGTCCTTTGACATAGTTAAGCAGGAGGTGTATATTTCCCAATGTTCAGGAAGAGCTTCCATGAACTTGGTAACCACCTCAGAGTTAGAGTAGGTAGTACCGATAGTCTTCAGATCAATCAGAAGACAGTTGAATCTCTGATGTAGCTGGGAGAGAGTTTCATCCTTCTGATGAATAAAACTTTCATACTGACGAACCAAGAAAATCTTTCTTGATTCCATGAGAACAGCAGTACCTTCATATTGAACACAGAGGGTGTCCCATATTTCTTTAGCAGATCGAAGGTGGCAGACAGAATGGAATACATCGTCAGGAAGTGACATGGCGATGAGAGACCTAGCCTTAGTGTCAATGTTGACCAGGCGTCTGTCTTCATCATTCCAGTCAGTCACAGGCTTTACCAGTTCCCTTTCAGGTATAGCTAGTTGGCCACCTGCAGCAGGAATGGGGTGGACGGTTTGTGTAGGCACATGTGGTCCATTTTCTAGAAAGTATGGAATCTGGGGATCAGAACCAGAAAGGAAAAGTTCCATCCTGGTTTTCCAAAGAGAGAAGTTGTCTTTGTTAAACCTAGGAGGCTTTCCAGCAGAGCCGGTATCAAAGTAGTTATCCTTAGCTTGAAGAGCCATGGATTATGAGAGAGGATCACAAGATTTTTCTAAGAGAAGAAAATGAGAGCTTGTAACTGCTCTGATACCACTTGTTGGTCCCAATAAGGTGACCTTCAAGCAAGGATAGTGTTTGTGATTATAGAAGGGGGGGGGGGGGGTTGAATATAATCACACAAAATTTCACTTTTAAATTCTTGTTGTATTAACAATATGAATTTACAGATTGTTGCGGAAATAGAAAAGATAATAAGTCAAAACTAAACAATCTAAGCTTTCTTTCACTATGCACTTAAGTGAGAAGATAAAGAAAAGAAAGAAGATAGAGGGAATAAAGAAAGAAAGGATTAGGGTATTTTTAGGTTGAAGAAGAAGTATGGAGAACATCTCTTCAAGTCCTATTTATACCCAATGCATTAAATGCATGCAGACTCACTTTTGTGTACGTGTCACAATGTAAGTGGTCCTTTGTACTATTTACTATAAACAAATACTCTTTGCATGGTGTGCAAAAGAGGAAGTGTGTAAACAGTTGCCTTGAGGTCTGATAAGTACGGAGGGAACAGTAAAGAGACTGTCCTTATGTACTTTTGTGTCAGTAAAGGCGGATAATCCTTTTGTGCATTAGACTAAGACATTACACTAATCCTTCAGGATCAGGATACTGATCAGTGACTAGAGTCCTGAAGCTGGTGCTGTTCAGGGTCACTTGTATCCTGATGAATCTTCAGGATGTCATACGATATTGAGCAGCCTGCTATCACTGAGTTCCGTCTTCAGATCACGAGCATGCTGTTCCTGTCATCAGCTAATTCTTCGACGTCGCTGATGGTTCTTTGAGTATGATCTTGATGTCTTCAGGAGGTCTTCACTTCAGTGGACAGGATCAGTAGACTGCAGAACAGACTGGTTCGTCTCCTGATCCTGATCCTGATTACTATAAAGATAAGTTACAGCATAAGTAACATGGAATAACACTGAACAGACTAAGTGATAATTCCTCAAGCTATAACAGAAGTAAAACCTATTCACTAAGTAAAGATTCAGGATCATTATCATTTCATCAGGTCTTAGGAGAGCTGGATCAACTTCCCTTCCAAGTTAATTGCTTCCTCCCAAAGAAAAGATCCATCAGTTCTAGAAGGTTCCAGAATATTCCAAGTTAGTTGCTTCCTCCCAAAGAAAATATCTAAGCTGATAAAATCTAGAATATTCGAGAAACTTCCTTCAAATGACTTCGCGTCGCGTAAGTGGGCTCGCGATCGCTAAGTGGGCCTGCCGAGATTCTTATAAATACAAGCCCTTGCCTTTCAGTTTTAGGCATCCAATTATCAATTCATATCTCAAAAAATATAATTCTCTCTCAATGGGAGCCATCTAGGGTTTCCAACCCAAGAAGATGGAGGCTCCATGATCAAACATGGAGGAGACGATTCGAGAAAATCTGACGCCGAATCTGACGGTCTATAGCATGGTTTATCTTAGATCTATAGCTAGTATGTCTATGTACTCGTTCTTGTGTGTTTAGATTATGGTTTGATGACTTTGAAAGATGATTTGACTTTATGGTTTTAATTTGATTATTAGATTCATGGTTTATTGAATAATTGTCTTGTGATTCCTAGTTATTGTCTTAACTGTGGTTAGTTGAACTCATTGGTTGGTGTTAGGACTAAATTGTCCTAATTAGAAAGTTTTATTAAGGAAGCTTTGAGAGGGATTAATTAGCTTTTAATTAGTTAATTAGTTTATTGGGCTTGGGCTTGGGCCTTAGTGTAATGGACCTATATATAAGGTCTAGGGTTTGGAAAGGAAGGTGTGAAATCATTTTCCTATGAGAGTCGACTAGGTGTTTTAGTGTGTGTTCTTGGTGTTTTGAAAGCTTTCATTAATAAATTCAAGAACTTTGCATTTTCATCTTCTTGATTTCTTCTTATTTCATCTCGTTGTTTGATTGTTTGGACCTATCAAATGGTATCAGAGCCAAACAAATCAGTAGATTTGTTTGTTCCTTTTGAATCAAACAATTTGAGATGATTTTTGTTGGGTTTTGAAACTTTTTTTTGAAAAGTTTCATTTTTGAGTTTTTGGGTTTTTTTTGGGGTTTAGATCTTGATGAAGGTGATAAAAATGGGTGTTTGGGTTGTGTTTTGAAGCATCTTTGAGCTTGAAATGATCTATTTTTCAAGTTGCTTCATTTTTTGGATCTGGATTGAAGTTTTGGGCTAAATATTCATGTTTTTCGAGTTGGAAAACTTGAATATTCAAGTTTTCCGAGTTGGAAAACTCATATTTTCCGAATCAAAAAAAAAAAAAAAAAAAAAAAAAAATTCCGAATCGGTGAATAGTGCTTTTTCGAATCGGAATAGTAAAAAAAAAAAAAAAAAAAAAACAAATTCCGAATCGGTGAATAGTGCTTTTCCGAATCGGAATAGTAAAAAAAAATAAAAAAAATAAAAAAATTTGAATAGTGTTTTTTCCCGAATGAATAGTGTTTTTCCGAATCGGAATAGTGTTTTCCGATCCGGATGAATAGTAAAAAAAAAAAAAAAAAATTTGAGTGCCTTTTTGTTCTCATTTTCCGACTCGGAAAATACGAAATACCCTTTCGGGTTTTCGAGGTTTTCCGACTCGCTCTTGAGACGAGGGTATGCTCAAATTTTGTTTAAGTCTTGAACTACCTTGCTGTTCTTATTTTCCGACTCGGGAATCATGAAATACCCTTTCGGGTTTTCGAGGTTTCTCGACTCGCTTTTGAGTCAAGGTTATGTTCAATTTTTTGTTAAACTTTCCCAACTCCATTTCCGACTCGGGAGACTGCATTTCCCGACTCGAGTATCATCTTCAGATAAGCCTTCAAGATCATATTCCGCTGCGATCTAGACCCGCCCAAATTCGAATACTTGCGATGTTTCAAAACCCCTGCGCTTAATTAGCCACCTTTCTTTCCCAATTGGTACGTAAAGATCAACATCAGCCCCGTTTTTAGCCCATATTCAGTTTTCAACCTTGAAAATTGAATTTCTCTCATTTCCCCGACTGCTCCAGATTCTTTGAAGACATGTCAGATTTGTAACGATTTCAGAACGATGGTGATCGGATTCTGCATTTGGTTAGATTACTCAGAAGCCTGACTCTCTGCAACCATTATTCTAGAGTTTTTCCTCGATGGAATTATTCCTCCTGTGCGGTGGAGTTGAGTTTTTCCTTGGATGCCAGCTTCGGTGAATGGTACTATTGTTACGCGCTCAATTCCTAACCATTTTACCGTTGTGGAGGTTCATTTGCGATCTAGAATTTTGAGTGACGGTCGTCATCCATCTGACTAAGAAGACTAGATCTGGATCTGATTGCTTGACATTTTGGAAGATTTCAGGAAATCGACTATTTTCTGAGTAGTAGAGAGATCAAAGCAGAGCGTCTCGTTCAGTATCTACTCCCAGTTTCTCATTCCATACGGTGGTTCGGTGATCCAAGCTTCGCTGTTTACCTTGTTGTGAACTTATCAGATTTGGAGCTCTTATTCAACATGCGACCAGAGACAGATCCTTTATTTTTCTTGCTGATCTGCACGGTAACTCACACATGCATCTATCCCTTTGTTTTTCTTGGTGGGAGATCAACATAGTTGGATGAATCAACATGCTCTGGCTCAAGCTGTTGCATTCTGCGGTTATCAGACGTGTCGAGTTATTTACAGGTTGAGCTGTAGTTTGTGCAATCAGTCGCGGTTATTGGAAATCGGATCTGGTCTTTCAGTTGAAACTGGAGATGAAGAGCTACAATCGAGGGGGAGCCTGTAGATCAAGATGTAGCCGAACGCCACTAAGGTTTTCTCATGAAAGCTAGGGGGAGAAGATCAGAGATGCTTCCTTTATAAAACTTTAGGGGGAGATTGTTAGGACTAAATTGTCCTAATTAGAAAGTTTTATTAAGGAAGCTTTGAGAGGGATTAATTAGCTTTTAATTAGTTAATTAGTTTATTGGGCTTGGGCTTGGGCCTTAGTGTAATGGACCTATATATAAGGTCTAGGGTTTGGAAAGGAAGGTGTGAAATCATTTTCCTATGAGAGTCGACTAGGTGTTTTAGTGTGTGTTCTTGGTGTTTTGAAAGCTTTCATTAATAAATTCAAGAACTTTGCATTTTCATCTTCTTGATTTCTTCTTATTTCATCTCGTTGTTTGATTGTTTGGACCTATCAGTTGGGTGTGTTTGTTAACTAATAAACAGACTCCTTTTTGGTTAATCATGTTGGGTTTTTGAGGATCCCTCGTATCGATCTGATACGAGAGTCACTGTGGATCTCAAACCTGACTGGATGAGAAACACGGAAAAACCTGATGATCAAACTGACCAGAAAGGCTTAAACTTTATCAAACCTAACTGGTTTGATTATCGTGGAAGCATAGAATTAAAACCCGAAATTATTTTAATGATCTTAATCGTTTTAGATTTTTAACCTAACAGTTAACAGTTCAAGATTGTTACCTAGATTGCTTGAGCTTAATCCACCCGTGAACGATCAGACAAATCGCCTTCTAGTTGGCTGAAATCCCGAGATCCCGAAACAAGCTGTTTTGCGAGATGTTAACCGAAAAACCGAACTCCTTGTGGACGGGGTTTAGGCGCCGGTTTTTAGAGAGAGAGATAAGAGAGAGTTTTTCTTTTGAGGCTTGATTAATTGATCAGAATCAGTTAACTGGTAAACCTTAAGCGTTTATTTATAAGGTAAGGTTTCCTAGTTGTAATACAACTCTATAATTATCTTTGGTAATTATCTTTTCTTTCTCCCAAAGAAAAGGATATTTACCTAACTAGATAATTACTTATTAATTAATATTACTATTATATATTTATTTATCTTAATAAATACATAATTTATTAACTAATAAACTTTATATATATATTTATTTATCTAATAAATATATATAATACATTTCAAACCTTTATCTTTGGGTTTTCTTACATAAAATACCCGACTGGTTTATAATTAACTATTATAAACCCAATCTCTCCAAACTGGGATTATCTTACTTGATTTACAGATTCTCACAGGTGTGACCCTCAACTGTCTTATAACATTGGATGTGAGATCACTGGTTTGTCAACTTCTGCACATAATTACCAACAGACTCCCACTTGTGCAAGTTGGCAATACCCTCTGTTGTTCCAGATTCAAGTTCTAATTAACATGCAACAACTAGAGAATGAATTGAGAAGCCATATGTCATTGATTATTGGATGAAAAGTTTACACACACTCAATACACCAAGAACACACACACTTAAGCACTAACTTTCTCAATTCACTCTCCTTTCCACGTTTGAAGCATACACACATGTCACACTTGTAAATGACTTCACAATGGGTATTTATACCCCAACACTAACAACCCTTACACTATAGAACATTTACACTTTCTACCCTAATTATTACAAACTATTACAAAGTAACTATTAAAGTACTAAAACTATAAAGCAAACTTTGACCTTATTAACCACTTTGACTTTGCCTTTGTCTTCACTTTAGCACAATCTTGTGATCTCGGATACAATCCTATTTTGCACCCAACAATCTCCCCCTTTGGATTCGAGATCACAAAAAGAATTAGGCAAACGTCTTCAAGAAAGCATCAACACTTTGAACATCAACGATAAGCTTTCTTGATCAATAAGCTTCGATAATAATCTTCAAGAATCATCCAAATCTTCATGAAGCTTTAACAAACTTTGAACACGAAGCTTTAGCCAATCGAGATATCTTCAAATAATCACCAAATTTCAAACATCTCTCGCAAACATCTCTTGTCATATCTCGTAATCTTCTCTTTGATTTGACATTTCGGAACCATCTCCTCAAAGTATCTTCAAAAACATTTTACGACTTTACATTTCTAAACCATCTCCCCCTTTTTGATGAAATATGAAATAATCATCAAAACTATAGAAATGTATGATTAGATAAATCGTCTCGTAAAGATACAAACATGTGAACAAACCACTAAGGAAATCAAAAACCATCTCACATAACCATCTCCTCCTTGTTACTCCAGAATTCCCCTTATTACTCCAAAGAAATACCGTCAATTCCATAAAGTAATCTGAATCTTTTCAAATTCAGATTTAAGTGGGAAAATCCTGAAACAACACATGAATCAGTTGGAATGCCTGTGAGAAGCACAAAGCAACTCAGTACAACAAATGCACTATATAAAGAGCTTTATTGATGATCACTCCCCAGGGCTTCCGTTCAATCATTGCAAACACAAAAAGTATTCCTATGAACGTTCCGACAAAGAAACGAATTCCTTGTGTGTATTTGTGATGAAAGAAAATAGCATCAAGTGCTTTCATAAGGCTCAAAATGTGAAAACATTTCACGACTCGATGTGTAGAAATGAAGTTCGAAGGCAGGGCAGCTTCCTTCTGTTTCAATATCGACTTTCCAAATGAAAATCTGATAGATTATGTGCTGCGTCCCCGTGATGAAATGAAACATCTCCTTGTTAAGAAGGAAATGAGTAGCTAGTGGGGTAAAAACGAGAGTCGGCATTGGGCTTTGCCTTATTTCAATATCGGTCACCAAAGAGCGTGAACCAATAGATTATGTGGTTGCCCGGCTTAGAAAAGGTTGGTGCAGAGTTTTATTTTTCTTTTAACTCTATTCTCACACCCTACAATTCTTTTAAGCATCCTCACTTCTAACCAAGCTCTCATATTACATTTTTCCGCTCAACCACTATGAGAATAACTCGACCACCTGAGTTATCTCCCCCACTCTTTGTTGTAGACCCCTCACTCATTTCTCAAGGATAACTTCTTGGGTAGGATTGCCGGTTCTGGAAATCCATAGAAGTTCTATCAAGCTCACACATCCCGTGAAATAAGTTTCCTAAACATGAAAGTACAATGATTCATCGAGTGAATCAATGAGCCAATATGAAGCATGCTCGAACAAATATATATATATATATGAACAAAACAGGAGCATAAGAAATTTCTTCAAACAAGTATATGAAATGAAGAACATGAATGAAGTAAACTTGTTTGAGAAAACTGATTCATCATATGATGTGAGATATATTCTTGAAAAACTGTGGTTCACAACAAAATAAATGATTATCTATACGAATGAGATATAGATATAACATTGAAGAACGTATCCAATCAAATAAACGATGAAGTACAAATAGGAAGATAGCAAGCGAGTGTATTACCACCGAAAAATATGAGCATATAGAGACGTGGTAATAACGAAGACAAAAGAAGCTAAACCGGTGTGTATGAATACTTGAAAAGTATATGAAAAGATAATACGCAAGTATTAATCTTTGGAAACACACGGTTAGAAAATATCTGTCAACTCATCATGATATGAAAACATGGAAAATCACACTTCTAATTCGAAAAAAAATCATTTGAGAATCGAGAAGTGAGTTTGAACATTTAAAAACGATTTTCATATCTGAAAGTTGTTCATCTTTCAAATATGTAAGCATTAAAGCTTATATGAACACTCCCCTAAAAATAATATCTCTTTCAAGTAAAAACAAGGTATGAAAAATGTTTTTAACTGATCATTCCACTAAAATATTATCGCATTTAAAGACTCCCCCTCAAATGGATAACCAATTATTTCTATTTAAAGCTCTTTCTCAAAGTTAGAATAATACCTTGAAATACGGGTCCTAAACTGAATGTTTAGAAGCCACAATACATTGAAATCCGGGTCCTAAACTGATATATTTAGGAACCACAAGATTGCAGAAACTCCCCCTTGAATAATGCATTAAAGATATGGGGACCTGCAAAAACAAAATCATACAGATTTTGGTATCCACTTGAAAGTGGATCCTCTTTTGTTAAAAGAAGTTGGTTTATAGTTTGGAATACTGTAAGTACCATACCAACTTTCCGACGATTCTTTTCGAACAAACTTATTTGTTCCACAGTAAGAGCAACATATTTTCTTTTGAGATAATCTGATCATATGATTTACAGAGTAAATTGGATCAGATTTAACAAAAGGTTTATGTTGGTCCCAAGTAGGTGACCTTCAAGCTAGGATAGTGTTTGGGATTATAGAAGGGGGGGTTGAATATAATCACACAATTTTTCACTTTTAAATTCTTGTTATATTAACAATATGAATTTACAGATTGTTGCGGAAATAGAAAAGACAAATAGTCTAAACTAAACAATCTAAGTTCTTTCACTATGCACTAAGTGAGAAGATGTAAGAAAGAAGATAGAGGGAAATAAGAAAGAAAGGACTTGAGTATTTTTGGATGCAGAAGAGGTGTGGAGAACATCTTCTCCACGTCCAATTTATACTCCATGCATTAAATGCATGCAGACCTACTTTTGTGACGTGTCACGCTGTAATTGGTCTGTCGTACTATTTACTATAAACAAATACTCTTTGCATGGTGTGCAAAAGGAGGATGTTTGTAAACAGTTGCCTTGAGGTCTGATAAGTACGGAGGGAACAGTAAAGAGACTGTCCTTATGTACTTTTGTGTCAGTAAAGGCGGATAATCCTTTTGTGCATTAGACTAAGACACTTTTCTAATCCTTCAGGATCAGGATACTGATCAGTGACTAGGGTCCTGATACTGATGAAGCTCAGGGTCATTTGTATCCTGTTGAGTCTTCAGGATGTCATACGATATTGAGCAGCCTGCTATCACTGAGTTCCGTCTTCAGATCACGAGCATGCTGTTCCTGTCATCAGCTATTTCTTCGACGTCGCTGATGGTTCTTTGTGTATGATCTTAATGTCTTCAGGAGGTCTTCACTTCAGTGGATAGGATCAGTAGACTGCAGAACAGGCTCGTTCGTCTCCTGATCCTGATCCTGAATACTGTAAAGTTAAGTTACAGCATAAGTAACATGGAGTATCACAGAACAGACTCAGTGATAATTCCTCAAGCTATAACAGAAGTAAAAACCTATTCACTAAGTAAAGATTCAGGATCATTATCATTTCATCAGGTCTTAGGAGAGTTGGATCAACAATCTCCCCTAAATGATAATGATAAGACAACAGAGAAATTGTCTAAGTCTAGAAAGAAAAAAAAAATTTCTAAGTCTAGATAAAACAGTAGGAAATAGAACTCATAAAGGTACATGTCCCATTTACTGTTTTGAGGGATCTTTTTCAGTACTATGATGGAGTGAAGTACAATGCACTGAAATGCATTTTCATTAATCTTAATAAAGGTTACAAGAGTAAAGAAAATACAAGAGTACATGAATAAAGTACTGAAAGAAAGGATTACAAAATATTCTAACTATCAGAGTCTTCGCTAACATATTCAGTCTTGACTTGTATTGGAAATGGAGTATCACTGAATGCGAGTCTGTGATTGAGTATAGCTCTGACAGTGCGAATGATCTCTTTATTGTCTTGGTTTTCTTTATCCTTGTGAGCAGTGAAGAGGACTGAAACCAAGTGTTCATATGGTGCTTTGTGTAGCTCGCTGAAACGCTGAAAGCGTAGGATCTTTGAGTTTTCGCTTACACAAATACCATGAACAGGTTCTCTGATGACTTGTCCTTCAGAAAGAGAGACTCCTAAAGGGAGTGAAAGATCAAGCATCGAGAGATCCAGAGGCTTGACAACCACCCTGGGCATGCAGGGAGTTGGTCTTCTTGTTGAGGTGCCTGCAGATCTTCGAATAGGTTGCTGAGGTAGGACTGAAGAGTAGTGGAGCAGGTCATCAGGTATTTCCGTTGTCCTTCTGATGCGTGCAATAAGTCCTTCGATGACTTCTTCTACTTCAGCCCGATAGTTCTTGTTGGCTTTGGGAAGTAGGGATCTGATTTCATTCCACTCTGACAAGTTGTAACGATCTAACTTGTCCAGAGTGTGTTGCACGTCCTTGACTCCAGAGCGTTTGACGGTGATCCATGTTTTTGCTCTTTTGCCGCGAGTTCGGCTGAGATGGATTCCAGAGATAGCAGCACCATGTTTTCTTAGGTGTAGACGATCTCTGCACCAGTCAAGCTCAGTGTTTACTTCTTCAGTTTGTTCCTCTGCATTTTTGTTGTAGACCTTCAGAGCAGCCTTCTGTGCAAGAATAGGATCTGCACTTATTTCAGCATCTTCATCCACAAAATCTGATGCAAGCCTTCGAGCGGCTTGAGCAGAGAGGAAGGCTTCCTTCTGCTTCTTTATGCTCCTCCTGAGCCTGTACAGCAGCGTTGTATTCCTCCTGCGAAAGATAGGCGAACTCGGAGTCCCAAGAGGTACGAAGAGGAATTTTTTACTCTTGTACTCTCGAGTCGCTCTATCACGGCGTCTAAACGCCCATCCCTGTTGACAATAGCAGAGTTGTCAGGGTAATTCTCACCTTCAGATCTAGGAGAGTTAGAGGGAGGAGATCTGGGAGAAGAAGCAGGGGTAGAGAAGTCATCAGAGATGAATTCATCATCTGATGATAGGCATATGGTTTCAGGAGGGGCTCTAATTTCAGGGGTTCTGGAAGAGGATGCTTCAGGGTTAAAGCGGGTTGGTTTAGAGGGAATGGATTCAGGGTTTAGAGGAGTTACTCTGAAAGTCATTCTGCTTAATTCGGCTCTTGTCTGTTCTGATGGACTATTCTCCATGTGGCGAATAATCTCACCAGTGACAGAACCAAAGTTCACATCCTGAAAGTCAGAGTTTTCTTGGTTTTTAGGTTCGGAGGTTTGTTTAGGAGAAGAATGAGGTGTTGGTTCAGGGGTAGGTTGTTTGGGTGGTTGGTAGACAACCATTTGAAGGTTGTTTATTGGAGAGTCTTCAGACGAGGTGTCAAGGGTGATGGTTTCAGGTGTAGGTTTAGTTTTAAGGAGAGAAGAGATTGGTTGGTTATCAGAGGATGAGGGAGAGGATGGTAATAGTAATGTACCAGGTGCACCGAGGTTCTCCCCCTGAGATTGTGCAGGCCCTGGAGTGGGCGTTGAGGTTGGAGCCTTCTCGACGAAGATATCGTCGTCTTCATCATCATCATCTTCATCTTCTTCATCCTCCTCGTTCGTTCCCCCCTGTTCATTGGTTCTCCAGTTGGTGGAGGGTGAATAAACGGAATGGTCTCGATGGGGCTGTCTCTCCCCCTCAACAGGTGCCTGAGCCAAGGCAGCTGTTGAAATATTCCTTTGAAGGAGAGAGGCCATGTCGTTTTGGAGATTTCGAGAGATGAAGGAAGAGGAGATCAGGGATTGCAGAATATCCCTATCTGCAGTGGTGAAAGATGGAGGCGGTGCAGGAGCAGAGGTGAGGGCGTTGACAGCAGTGGTGAGGCCAGTCACCTGCTCCTGGAGGGCGTGGAGGCCTGCTTCCTGAGCATCCAACCTCTGAACCACTGTTGATTGGAAAGTGGTGAGAGAGTTGGTGCTGTTGTTGATGGTGGTGGAGAGTGCAGGCAGAGCAGAGGCCTTCAGGTCATCAATAGATGCCTGAAGGTTGTTGGAGGAGGTGGCCACGTGTGAGACCTTGTCATGGATGTTATCCAGACAAGGAATCGACAGAGTAACAGCCGTAGGTGGCATTGGCGGCGGCGGCTTCAGCGGTACTGGCAGCAGCCTTTGCAGCAGCAAGCTCCAGTTCCAACGCCTGGAGGCGTGCTAGGTGCTCGTCCTCCTTCTGTTGGAAGGCTGTGCGGGCCTCCTGCGGTTGTCGTTCAGCGGATTGCCGACGTAGCTCAGCTGCGTTCAGCTGACGTTCGGCGTCCGTGAAGACGAAGTCATTGAAGGGGTCATCCTGATGAAGTTGGGGATGCCCTTCAGTGGCTGCTCCTAAAGAACCTGTAATCAAAGTAGCTAAGTGAGTACTAGACGACTCAGTAGCTTTCACAGAAGAAGAAATGACAATATTATGCTTAATAGTATTACCTGAGGCTAGGAGGGTATCAGAGCGATTACCCTCCACGTTCTCTGAGTGTTCGAGATGAACAACCACAGGTTCTTGTTGTACAGGAGCAGTGATAGAAGTAACTGCAGGTGAAGAAGTTTTAGATAAAGGAGATGGTTTATTAAAGAGTTGAGGCAGGGTAATATAGTATTTCTTACCAGCCGCCTGTTTCTTTTTCTTCTACGCCGTAGACTTGGCGCGTTTTGGAGGAGGTGGAGGAGTGGCAGAAGAAGGTTGGGGGCGCTTCAGGAGCGCAGATGAAGTGGTTGCAGCTGGGGAAGTCAGTATGGGGTTAGCTACTGACATAGCATGCAGAGAAATAGAAGAATGGGGTTTGGAAGAGAAGAGAGAGTACATACCTTCAGTTGGAGAGGTGGAGTGCTCTTCATCCTCCTGAACTGGTTCAGGAACAACCAGAACAGTGGAGAGAGGGACGTCGTCAGGTTTTGGAGAAACCTGATCCAGGAACTTAGGCCCGAGGGCGTAGTTGTTGGAGTTCCCGATTTTGGGGTAGTTTGGCCCCATATGCAGTTCCAGGACTGCCGAGAAGAACCTGGTGAAGGCAACGTTGACGACCCGTTTCGTGTTCCTGACCTTCTTGACCATGTCCTCCCATATGCAGCGAGCATAGTCAAACTCGCGATTTTTGATCGCTGAGAAGACCATGTGCTGAATCACCGTGGGGAACTGCTCCGTGCTTCCTGTCTTCCCAGATAAGCACAGGCCAAACGTATTCCATATGTAATAGAATGTAGCGTTCAGACCTGTCTTATGGACAGTAGCAGCAGTCTTTGGAAGCATGACGCCATCCTTCACAGGCCATCTGTAGCCAATGGCATCCAGGAATTCGATGATTTCGTCGGAGGTAGGAGCAGGAGGGAAGCGTTTCTTCTTTGGGAAGTTGAGCACATTCCTCAAAGTTCCGAAGCCAAAGGAAATTATATTTTCCTTGATCTGGAACTTGATGACCTCCCGTAGGACACCCTTGGAGTTCCTTTCCTTGGCAACAGTGGCAGTAGACCACAGTTGTTGCAGCATCGGTTTGTTCGGCTTTGGGTCAATTGTGAAAGCCGTTCTCAGAGGGCTGCTCAGGAGGAAGTTCTTTGCAGGCAGCAGATATTCCTTGCCTTCTGGGATGTCAAACAGGCCAACGACGTTGTTCTGCTTGAACTGTACGTCGTGCTGCGGAATTATGATCGGCAGGCTTTCAGTGGCGGTTTGCAATGGTGTAGCTTCAGAAGAGAGTTGGGCGTCCAAAGAGGAAGTAGTAGCAGCCATCCTGTCAAACACAAAAATAACATATGTGGATGATTAAAGATCCAAAATATGCATTTTTCTTCATTTTTCAATGAACACAGAATATGTTCATAAAAATGGTGAAATCCTTTATACTTGGAATGGATTGGATACCAAAATTCACAAAAGAATGTGTTTTGGTATTAAAAAGAAACTTTTATTTTGATGAGAAGATATCAAAATAAGAGTTTATGATTTTTCTTAACAGAAATAAGAAAATCATAAAAAAATGTCTTAACAAAAATCTCAGAAGATTTTGGAAAAACTAAGATCAAACGAAGTGATCTTAGGGTTTTTGGAAGAACGTATAACAAAATAAGTTGTTTAGTTGAAGAAAAACCAACTTACAATGTGGAAAGAACAAGGAACAAAGACACTTACGATGATCTTGTGTAAAGGAAAATGATGAGTGTTCTTAGTGTTCTTGAGAGAAAACTTGTTCTTGCTTTTTCTTGCTAGATTGCTTAGAGAGAATTTTCTGAGCGAAAAGAGTGTGAAGGATTACGAGTGAGGTTTTTATACCTCATGGTAGGAGAGAGAAAATGGATGAGAGAGAAAAGAGCGGCTAAATTCAAACGTAATGATGAATAAAGGAGGTTCTACGCGCGTTCACGCGCCTGACACACGTAGTGGGGAACAGGAAACGTCCCATTACGTGTCAGTGCAGATGAAAAGTTTGTTTTATTTGAAAAAATAAAAAACCGCCTTTTCAGGGGATGATTCCATTTTGGTGAAAGATATGTTTTATTGGAATCAGAGTACTTATCAGATAAGTACTGTTTTGGGAAAATCCTCTTATCACATTTAATGCGATAAGGTTTCAGGAGCAGAGGGAAGAAATACTTACCTGAGAATCATCAGTATTCGGATGTTGAACAAAGATTTTGTAAGTACTGAATAGAGTCATCCTCTAATGAGAGTTAGTTCAGGAGTTGTTAAAGAAAGAGTCCTGAGAATAGTGATTCTATAGGATTTAACAACTGTTTGTCCTGAAAAACTTCAATCATCAGGATTTAACATCCCAAGTTCACTGATGAGCATATTAAAACGTGTCACATCCAGTGGTTTGGTAAAGAGGTCAGCAAGCTGATATTCAGTAGGGACAAAATGGAGTTCAATATCACCATTCATCATATGATCCCTGATGAAGTGATATCTCACTTCAATGTGCTTTGTCATGGAGTGTAAGACAGGATTGTTGGCGATGGCTATCGCTGAAGTATTGTCACAGTAGATAGGAATTTTAGAAAGTTGTATGTCATAGTCCTGAAGTTGATTTCTCAGCCACAGGACTTGAGCACAACAGATTCCTGCTGCAACATATTCAGCTTCAGCAGTTGATGTGGACACAGAGTTCTGCTTTTTGCTAGTCCAACTCACCAACTTGCCACCTAGCAGGTGACAACCACCAGTGGTGCTTTTCCTGTCAATCTTACATCCTGCAAAGTCACTGTCAGAATAAGCTGTTAGATCGAACCCTGAGTCCTTGGAGTACCAAAGACCCAGATTAGGAGTTCCCTTCAGATATCTGAAGATCCGCTTTACAGCGGTCAGATGGGATTCTTTGGGTTCAGCCTGATAACGCGCACAGAGACATGTGGAATACATGATATCAGGGCGACTTGCTGTGAGATACAGCAGAGAGCCGATCATTCCTCTGTAGAGAGTCACGTCAACAGGTTTCCCTTTGGAATCCTTGTCAAGTGACAGAGGAGGAGCCATTGGAGTCTTCATCGGTGTACAAGATATGAGATCAAATTTCTTCAGCATCTCCTGTACATATTTACCTTGATTGATGAAAATTCCCTTTTCAGGTTGCTTGATCTGAAGTCCTAAAAAGAATGTTAGTTCACCCATCATAGACATTTTATATTCAGATTTCATGAGCAACTCAAACTTTTCGCAGAGTTTGGGATTTGTGGATCCAAAGATAATGTCATCGACATATATCTGGACAAGAAGGATATGCTTAGGATATTTCTTTAGAAATAAAGTGCTATCGATCTTTCCACGCACAAAACCTTTAGAGAGAAGGAAGGTTGAGAGGGTATCATACCAGGCACGAGGAGCCTGTTTTAACCCATAGAGAGCCTTGTTTAACTTGTAGACGTGATCAGGGAACTTAGGATCTACAAAGCCAGGAGGCTGAGCCACATAGACTTCTTCATTAAGTTTTCCATTCAGAAAGGCATTTTTAATGTCCATCTGATAAACCTTGAAGTTCATATGTGCTGCAAAAGCTAGGAAGAGTCCAATTGCTTCGAGCCTAGCAACAGGAGCAAAGGTTTCATCGTAATCAATGCCCTCTTCCTGCCGGTATCCCTGTGCCACAAGGTGAGCCTTGTTTCGAATGATATTACCAATCTCATCAAGTTTATTTCGAAAAATCCACTTGGAACCAATGATTGTACGTTTTCGAGGCCTAGGGACAAGAAGCCAGACATTGTTTCTGATGAATTCTGCTAGCTCTTCCTGCATGGCTGAGACCCAGGCAGGATCACGCAAGGCATCATCTATTTCTTTAGGTTCATTTTCAGAGATGAAATTAACATAAAGACAGACGTTACCAGATTGACGTCGAGTTTTAATGCCAGAGGAGGGATTACCAAGAACTTGATCAATTGGATGATCCTTGGTCCATCGGAGAGCAGGTGGCTGATACACCTGTCCTGAAGTGGAAGCTTCATTTATTGATGGATCACGGAGTAGATTTGTATGAGTAGGCTCACTAACAGTGGTTTGAGAAAAGTCTTCACTGTTAGTGGGTTGATCAGGTTCAGAAGGTGTGATTTGGGTAATTGGAGTGGCATTAATCAGAGGTGGAGTAGATATTTCAGTGGATGGTATAGGAGGATCTTCTTCAAAACCATCAGGGAGGTTTTGAGGAGTTGGATCAACAATGGAAGGTTCAGGGACTTGAAAGAAAGAGTCAGCCCACTGATTTATTTCAGTATTTTCATGAGGGTGAGGGAAAGTAGGACCCGATTCATCAAACTTGACATGAATCGTTTCCTCTATAGCTTGTCTTCGTTTGTTGAACACACGGTAGGTTTTGGAGATAGAGGAGTATCCAAGGAAGATTCCATCATCAGACTTGGAATCGAACTTTCCAAGGTTATCTTTGTTGTTTAGGATGTAGCAGACACAACCAAAGATATGGAGATGTTCGATAGAGGGTTTCCTGTTACGAAAGAGTTCGTAAGGGGTTCTTCTGAAGCGTTTGACTATCAGAGATCTGTTCTGAGTATAGCAAGCAGTATTTACAGCTTCTGCCCAGAACTGAGTGGCAAGGTTGGCTTCACTCAGCATAGATCTCGCAGCTTCAATCAGCGTCCTGTTTCGTCTTTCAGCAACACCATTTTGCTGAGGAGTTCTCACAGATGAGAAGTTCTGAGAGATACCTTTCTGATCGAAGAAGGTTTCCAGGGTACTGTTTTTGAATTCAGTTCCGTGGTCACTCCTGATTGATCGAACAGTAAGGTTGTTGAGTCTTTCCATCTTCCTGACGAACAGAATGATTTCTTCAGGAGCATCACTCTTGGCACGAAGAAAGAATACCCAAGTGTATCTGGAATATTCATCAACTATTACCAGAGTGTATTTCTTTCCAGCAATGGATTGGACGTTGACTGGTCCAAAGAGATCCATGTGGAGAAGTTGTAGAGGAGAGCTGATGGAGGAAATTTGCTTGGACTTGAAACTAGCCCTGGTCTGTTTCCCTTTTTCACATGCTGAACAAAGAGACACCTTTGTGTAGCGAAAGTCAGGAAGACCAATGACCAGGTTGTTGATGCAGAGTTGATTCAGCGTCTTGAAGTTGAGATGAGAAAGACGCTTGTGCCAAAGCCAATTTGTATCAGATGAAGCACGAGATACAAAGCAGAAGTTGTCAGTGGAAGTATTCATGTTGATGATGTAGATATCAGCATGTCTCACTTTAGTGAGAATAACTTCCTTTCTTCTGTTCTTGACTTTGCACTTTTTCTTGGAGAAAGAAACTTTGTGATTCTTATCACACAGTTGACTGATGCTCAGAAGATTATGCATCAGGCCTTCAACATAAGCAACTCTTTTGAAAGTAGTTACTCCGTTGGTCAGTGTGCCATACCCTCGGGTTTGGCCTTTACCGTTTCCGCCAAAGGTCACAGCAGGACCTCTTTCTTCACGGTAGTTAGAGAGGACAGATTTTGAACCAGTCATATGTCGAGAGCATCCACTGTCCAAGTACCAGATGCCCTTATCCTGTAAATTTAGAGTTTAAGTTTTCTTTGGTACCCATAGAACTATGGATCCAGAAGTATCAGTAGGACTGGTTGAGTCAGTGTCAGCCTTTACTGAAGTATCAGTACAGGAGGCTGGAGTCTTGACTGAAGGAACATTTTTGACAACCTTCTTTCCTTTGACTGATTTCTCAGTCTTGGGAATCTTCTTTACCTTAGCTGATTTTTCAACTTTGGTAGCATCAGGATACTTACTCGCAATATGGTCATTTAATCCATAGTGATAACATTTGCGATATTGAAAGCGTTTAGTGTGGTCCAGGAAGTTTTTGAACTTCAAGTGAGCAGGACCAGCACCAAGTATGCCTTTAGCATTAGACATAGGAGGAATAGATTTCTTCTCCTGAGTCTTTTGCTTCAGGTCAATCTTCAGTCTAGGAGCAGAATTTTGAGAGAAAGACTTTGTTCCTGAGACTGAAGGACCACCACCCAGAATTTTGTTCTTGGGTTTAGGATCCTTGGTCTTTGAAGGTGTTTTGGCTTTGGATTTATCCTTGGCTGAAATCTTTTTGCTCTTAGGAGCACCTTCAGAGTGTGTGTTAGAAGAAGAAGGGATGTTTTCAGAAGCATTAGGATTGGGAATAGAAGAAACAAATTTTCCAAATTTGAGCATGGAACTTTCATACTTAGTTTCTTCATACGTATATCTATGAGTGAATCCAAGACCTCTTTTGCTTTTGTCAGATCTCCCTGAAGCTAATATTTCATCAACTTTTTCAGAGGCGTCACTCCATCCTTTGATGGTGACTTTTTCAGCATTTAATTGAGCAAGGGCTTTTTCTTTGGCAGCAACAGCCATTTCTCTTTTAATACAGAGAGTTTTATTTACAGTGACCTGGTCCTTATAATTTTCTTCCAAAATGGTAAGCTGTTTTATTTTTTCTTGACATTCTTTGAGTTGTCCTCTAAGATCAATATTCATTTTTTCAGCAGAGGTTTTACCATTAAGGGCTTTGTAAAGATCGAGAGTGACCAGGTCCAACTGAGTTAAGCTTTCAAGAGGGATGAGAGGAATAGGTACCTGACTGGAAGAATCAGTCGCAGAGGTGGAAGCTTCAGGAGTTGTGGAAGAAGAAGCTTCAGGAGCCTGAGGAGGAATCTCTTCAGGGACCTCTTCTATCTTAGCCATGAGAGCTAAGGTAGGTTCCTCAATAATGGCCATCAGTGCCACTTGAGTGTCTTCCTCATCAGATGAGTCATCAGAGGAGACATCATCCCAGTCGCAGTCTTCTGCGATTAAACCTTTGCCTTTGCGCTGAGTTTTCATCTTTTTGTATTTTTCTTTCAGGCGCTGGTATTTGGGATTCTTGGAAGAAGATTTAGCAGAGGAGGGAGCAAACTGACTTTTCCTGTATCTGCAATCATTAGCAAAGTGTCCTTTGCCCTGACAGTTGTAGCAGATAGCAGTAGCCTTATCAACAGGGTCTGATTTAGGCTTGTCAGTTAAAGAAAGAGGTTTCTTTTTATGGAAAGATCCCTTTTTGGCAAATCTTTTAAAGGATTTAGTTAAGAGAGCCAGGGATTCATTGAATTCAGAATCTTCTGACATTTCAGATTCAGAGGATTCTATTTCAGTGATAGTTACAGAAGAGGAAGCAGCAGGAGGAACTGAATCAGAAACCAATGCAACAGATGTGCTTTTGGAATCTTTAGAATCTCTTATGAGATTCTTTTTCAGTTTCTTCTGTTGTTCACGGTTCAGAAGAATACCGTACAGCTCACTTAGTGTGAGTGTCTTTTTGTCCTTTGACATAGTTAAGCAGGAGGTGTAAATTTCCCAATGTTCAGGAAGTGCTTCCATGAACTTGGTAACCACCTCAGAGTTAGAGTAGGTAGTACCGATAGTCTTCAGATCAATCAGAAGACAGTTGAATCTCTGATGTAGCTGGGAGAGATCTTCATCCTTTTGATGAATAAAGCTTTCGTACTGTCGAACCAAGAAAATCTTTCTTGATTCCATGAGTACAGCAGTACCTTCATATTGAACACACAGAGTCTGTCCTCATCATTCCAGTCAGTTACACAGCAGTACCTTCATCAGGGAGTGACATAGCAATGAGAGACCTTGCCTTGGTGTCAATGTTGACAAGGCGTCTGTCCTCATCATTCCAGTCAGTTACAGGCTTTACCAGTTGCCTTTCAGGTACAGCTGGTTGGCCTGCTGCAGCAGGAATGGGATGGACAGTTTGCGTAGGGATATGTGGTCCATTTTCCAGAAAGTAAGGAATCTGGGGATCAGAACCAGAGAGGAAAAGTTCCATCCTGGTTTTCCAAAGAGAGAAGTTGTCCTTGTTGAACCGAGGAGGCTTTCCAGCAGAGCCGGTATCAAAGTAGTTATCCTTAGCTTGAAGAGCCATAGAATAAGAAGAGAGGATCACAAGATTTTTCTAAGAAGAAAATGAGAGCTTGTATCTGCTCTGATACCACTTGTTGGTCCCAAGTAGGTGACCTTCAAGCTAGGATAGTGTTTGGGATTATAGAAGGGGGGGTTGAATATAATCACACAATTTTTCACTTTTAAATTCTTGTTATATTAACAATATGAATTTACAGATTGTTGCGGAAATAGAAAAGACAAATAGTCTAAACTAAACAATCTAAGTTCTTTCACTATGCACTAAGTGAGAAGATGTAAGAAAGAAGATAGAGGGAAATAAGAAAGAAAGGACTTGAGTATTTTTGGATGCAGAAGAGGTGTGGAGAACATCTTCTCCACGTCCAATTTATACTCCATGCATTAAATGCATGCAGACCTACTTTTGTGACGTGTCACGCTGTAATTGGTCTGTCGTACTATTTACTATAAACAAATACTCTTTGCATGGTGTGGAAAAGGAGGATGTTTGTAAACAGTTGCCTTGAGGTCTGATAAGTACGGAGGGAACAGTAAAGAGACTGTCCTTATGTACTTTTGTGTCAGTAAAGGCGGATAATCCTTTTGTGCATTAGACTAAGACACTTTTCTAATCCTTCAGGATCAGGATACTGATCAGTGACTAGGGTCCTGATACTGATGAAGCTCAGGGTCACTTGTATCCTGTTGAGTCTTCAGGATGTCATACGATATTGAGCAGCCTGCTATCACTGAGTTCCGTCTTCAGATCACAAGCATGCTGTTCCTGTCATCAGCTATTTCTTCGACGTCGCTGATGGTTCTTTGTGTATGATCTTAATGTCTTCAGGAGGTCTTCACTTCAGTGGATAGGATCAGTAGACTGCAGAACAGGCTCGTTCGTCTCCTGATCCTGATCCTGAATACTATAAAGTTAAGTTACAGCATAAGTAACATGGAGTATCACAGAACAGACTCAGTGATAATTCCTCAAGCTATAACAGAAGTAAAAACCTATTCACTAAGTAAAGATTCAGGATCATTATCATTTCATCAGGTCTTAGGAGAGCTGGATCAACAGTTTAGCTTTAAAAACATTGTTTCTTTAAACATTTTGTTTGGGAACAAATAACTTTGGTTTATCTACATTTGGTGTAGACAACCCATTTGGACCCCTTAGAGGTTCTAACCAAGGAGCACGCAGATCCCAAAACTTTAACTCTCCAAACAAACTTACCTTTCATGAAATGATTTTTACCTGAACCATCAATCTGATGATCATAGAAAAGATTAGAAGGACGAATCTGATTAGTTGGTGTAAAACTTTTTGTTGAAGAAACATCTGCATGTAGAGAACTTGGAGCAGTTTTGAATGAACACACGGAATCAGCATAATCAACATATGGTGATTGTACTATAACATCGGGACTCTTTGGTTCATTCAAATTAACTTTAAAAACAATATCTTCAAGATCTTTCACCATTGCAGATAAAAGATTCTTTTCTTCAACTGTTTCATCAAGTTTCTTTTTCAGATTAGAACTCATAATCTGTTCTTTCATGATATCAGAAGACAATTCAGATAGTCTTAATGTAAGCTTCCTTACTTCTGTCTCAAAAACCCTCTTTTCCTCTTCAAAATCATTTTTCTCAAAGGTTGGTTTCTTTAGTTCAGCAATCAGTTGCTCAAAACCTTTTATCTCACATTTTAAAAGGTGTTCTTTTCTTTTAAAAACACTTATTTCATCCGAAAGTTGCACTTCTAAATTAGCAATCTTCTTCCTAAATAGAACACTCTTTTCTTCAAAAGATTTTCTTTCTTTTTCAAAACCTTTAGTCTCTTCCTAAAAAACAAACTCAACACATCTATCTCTTTCAACACGGAGAGACTTTTTCTTTAACTCTTTCTTCTTGCTTTCAAAAACACTCTTCTTTTTCTCAAAACCTTTTCTTTCACTCACAATCTGTTTCTCTAAATCAGAAATCTTTTTCGAAAGTTTATCACTTTTCACTTTTCCATCATAAGAGTTAGAATCATCATCATCATAACAACAGTTAACATAACAATTGGATTCAGAAAACTCTTTGAAAATCTCGTTGCCTTTTGGCTTTTCAAAAACTGATGTCTTCAAAGAAAGTTCGTTAACCTTTGCTTCAAAAGCCCGACTTTCTTTCTCAAAGTTACTTCTCTCGATGATCACGATTTTCTCAAAATCATTTACTTGGTTTGAAAGTTCTATCACTCTCGAATGAGAAGATATAAGTTTGTTTTCAAAGACTTTTTTATCTTCTTCAAGATTAGTAACTTTAAGAATAAGTTCAGCTTTTTCAGCACTCAAAACGGATAAACTTTGCTGAAGCTCAGTAATTTGATTTGACAACTTTGGATTCCCTGATTCTTGCCCTTTTTCAAGCTGTATTAACTTCTCTAAATCCACAATCTTCATTTCTAACAAAGACTTGTCAGAACTCAACTTTAGATTTTCCTGGTTTAGCTCAAAGACACGCTGACTGTATGTCATATAATTCTTCCATAATGTATGATAGTCAACTAGCTCTGTCATCTTAACTAATACGAAAATAGAACTTGAAAATGATCGATAATTCACTAAAACTGGTAGATTTCTTCTGAACTCCTAGAGGTATGAAAATCTGAGAATCTGTAGCTAATCTGAACACTTCTTTTGATCAACAAAAAGGTTAGTGACAAAAGTCAAAAAGTCAACTAAAAAGTCAACCGGTGAATAGTGAAATCTCGAGAAAAAATATTTTTCAAAAATTTGAAAGTTGATTTTGACCGCGAAATTGAAAGAATAGTCCAAAAAATCAACCTCTCGGAAAACACCAAAATCTCGGAAAAACCGGCATTTTTCGGGAAAAAATGACCTTAAAAATGACTGAACTTTTTCACCGTAGAATCAGATAAGAAGTCTAAAAAAGTTAACGTGAAAAAACGCCCGAAAAAACGCTCCCAGACTCGGAAAACACTATTCCGATTCGGAAAACACTATATTCCGATTCGGATTTTTCAGTTTTCCCAATCGGAAAAACAAAATAAATATAGTTCCGAGAAAAATTTCGAGTTGGTATTTGGGCAAATTCCGAATCGGAAAATGATGTTTTCCGAATCGGAGTTTGACTAATACCAAGTCGGAAAACGAGTAAGATCAGATCTAAACAACAATACGAGTCCAAAAAAATTTCCGATTCGGAAAACTTCAAAATTCCGATTCGGAAAATTTGTATTTTCCGATTCGGAATTTATGAATATTCCAATTCGGAAAATATGAACACAATTCGGAAAAACGAGGAAAAACCGAGCAGAAGGTAAAAAAAACTCAAAAATTACTGCTCAAATCACCAAATTTTGACTCTAAATCACTTCCTAACACAGTAAAAACATCATTTTAACCACAAACAATCAAATTCATATCCAAATCATGATCAAATTAAGAACATCAAAACTCAAACCTCCATTTTCGAAAATAAACACAAAAAGCTCAAGAAATCATACCAATTTCAACGAATTTCCAGCTCTGATACCACTTGTTGTTCCAGATTCAAGTTCTAATCAACATGCAACAACTAGAGAATGAATTGAGAAGCCATATGTCATTGATTCTTGGATGAAAAGTTTACACACACTCAATACACCAAGAACACACACACTTAAGCACTAACTTTCTCAATTCACTCTCCTTTCCACGTTTGAAGCACACACACATGTCACACTTGTAAATGACTTCACAATGGGTATTTATACCCCAACACTAACAACCCTTACACTATAGAACATTTACACTTTCTACCCTAATTATTACAAACTATTACAAAGTAACTATTAAAGGACTAAAACTATAAAGCAAACTTTGACCTTATTAACCACTTTCACTTTGCCTTTGTCTTCACTTTAGCACAATCTTGTGATCTCGGATACAATCCTATTTTGCACCCAACACCCTCTTGATCACACGGACCTAAGGAGCCCCTAGACAGGCACTTAGGCTAACCAGGTTATAAGAACTCTTATACCCAGATAGGTGATAACACATTTCCTAGAAGGAAATATCATTTATGAAACTACTGTCCATAAAACGGGTATATCTTGGCTTTTCCCTTTGCATCCCCACATTTCATCTATGAGTATCAGCTTGGAATCAGTCAACTCTAAAATACTCAAGATTCTGTTTCTTGACTATCGGACCTCTACTGATAGGTAAACGACAAAGAACTAATCAGTTCGTTTGGGCATGGCCATGCACTTCATCAGTATATTCAGTCAGTCAAGGGGCCCAGAAATATCTCTCTTCGGAGAAGAGGTGCAAATCCCATCTTGCATATCTGCATTTAACACCACGGCTTCTGCTGAATCTAGTTACGTCCTTTATAGCCACCCTGTTACGGCGTAGCGGTTGAACACACTAAATATTCAGCAGTCCTCATGATATTTGTTGGGTTTTGTGGGTATCCTCGGATCGAACTGACTCGAGGATTATCTCAGATCTATCAAACCTCGCTGGTTTGATACATCTCATAGGTTAATCATACTGATAAAACCTACGCGATCAAAAACACGCTGTTTTCGATCTTATTCGTGCGGAAGCGATAAAAGCTAAAAACCCATTTAAGCCTAATGATCTTTAATCGTTTATAGTTCTAAACCTAATAGTTTAGGTTAGATCAATTTACCTGGATTGCTCGAGATTTAGTCCACCGGTGATCGACCAACGAACGTCCTTCTAGTTGAACTGTATGAAACCCGAACAACAAAAAAACTGGAATCCGACCCGGGGGGGGGGGGGGGGCGGTCGGCGCCGATGGAGAGAGAGGGAGAGAGAGGAAAACTCAAACTGACTTTCTTACCTGATAGCTTAGATTTTTTCTTAACCCATAAGCCTTATTTATATGGAGGAAAAATACAGTTTGTATAAGATTCGGTTTCCTTTTATAATTATCTCTAATCCCTTTTCCTTTTTAATTAGCTGGAAAAGAATTTGCATACGATAATTATGATTATATATATTTATCTAATATATATAAAAACCTTATTAATTAATTATTATATATTTATTTATCTAATAAATATATAATATCCTAATTAATTAATGACCCTCCAACTTTGGTAATTCTGACTGTAATTACCCAATTGATTTATAATACACTATTATAAATCCTAACTCTCCATTTCGGGGTTTCATCTAACTTGTTCGACTTATAGGTCCTCACAGGTGTGACCCTCAAGTGTCTTGTAACATTGGATGCGTAATCACTTGGTTTGTCAACTCTGCACATAATTCCTAACAGACTCCCACTTGTGCAAGTTGGCAATACCACGTTTGATTACACTGACCTAAGGAGGCCCCTAGACAGGCACTTAGGCTGACCAGGTTACAAGAACTCTTATACCCAGATTGGTGATATAAACATTCCGTGAGGAATTGGTATCTATGAAACTACTGTTCATTGATTGGGTATATCTTGGCTTTTCCCTTTGCATCGCGATATTTCATCTGTGAGTATGAGCTTGGAAAGTGTCAACTCTAAATACTCAAGATTCTGTTCTCTTGATTATCTGACTTTCACTGATAGGTAAACGACAAAGAACTAATCAGTTCGTTTGGGCATGGCCATGCACTTCATCAGTATACTTAGTCAGTCAAGATGGGCCCAGAAATATCTCTCTTCTGAGAAGAGGTGCAAATCCCATCTTGCATATCTGCCTTTAACACCACGGCTTCCGCTGAATCTAGTTACACCCTTTATAGCCACCCTGTTACGGCGTAGCGGTTGAGTGCACTAAGAATTCAGTAGTCCTCATGATATCAAATCAGATACCTCAGGTGATAGGGACAACCACTGTGAGATTTACTTATGACTGCTTCCAAGAAGTAATCTCAACCGCGGATCACGTCCGATATTTGCTACTCTATCAAATATCTGTGCAACTTTTAGTCTACAACACTTGTAGCTGTTATTCAGCAACTGATCATAACTACCTAAAAGTTCACAATGACTTTAACACCTTATCATGTTCCCACAATGATAAGTCGTCACGGACAGATTTTGAATGAAAACTGGAAACTAGTTTCATTCTTGGATTAATTAAAACATGCAAAATGTGAAAGTGATAAAGAAATCAATCTTGTATAGTCCATATTACACGCTGTAATAATAACAAGATTGAATGTCTTTTCTTTAATAACTTTCATAATATCTATTTAACGTTTGTTAGATACTGGTCTAAAATAAAGTATCACCTATCTTTAGTTTAAACCCTTTGATTAAAGTTTACCATTTTAATCAAAGTGATAACCAAAAATACAAGTTTGTTTATACGATCTACTTGTATCTGCTAATTATTGTTCTGCAAACACCTTATAAAAACAATAACTAGACTTTTATCATATTCCATGAACTCGGAGACCTGGACTAACTTCCAGTTCCTGAATATGTAATACTGCAACTTTCCTTAGTTGCTGTGTAGATGAATGATTTCTATCCGATTCCATTTGCAATCCTGGCAAATCTACTGGAATCCTATATTTTAATCCAACACTTTAATTATTGATTTCTAAGGTCAGTCACGACCTTTGTTTCATGGGTCCTGAAACTCTTATCCTTTTGACTAAAAGGGTAAATTATATCTTATGAATTCTTACCCTACCTGGATTATGAATTCCAAGATACATCAATAATTGCATCTTTTATTCTTTATCTCAGACTAGATAGAGAATAAATTGGGCTCCCACTTACTTTATAAAAACTAACTATTACTCAGAATTTTACTATTGACTTAGTCAAAACTTTGATCAGTCAATTCTAATTTTTAAGTAATCAATTTTGAGAATTTCCTTTTATGAAACTTAACTGGATTTGGTCAAATCCTAATTCCAAATCTTGGAATCTTTCTAGTTTCATAAATACTGTTATTAACGCTATCTGAGTTAATATTCTAAATTCTCCTTTTTAAAACATTTGAATAATAAAACTTGATCAAATTTGTTTAGTTAATTCTGAGAATTTCTTTTATAAAACTTAACTGGATTTGGTCAAATCCTAATTCCAGAACTTGGAATCTTTCTAGTTTTATAAATACTGCTATCTGAGTTAATATCTTAAATTCTCCTTTTAAATTTTGATCATAAAACAATTATTCATAAATGTTTTAATCTCAAAACACATTCCTGTAGAATCTTGTGTGTTTTGATAGTTTTTATACAAATCACTTCAATTTAATAGATTTTATTGAAGTAACTATAACAAGCAATAACTAGGATCATACAAACACTAAGCACAATCAGATATTTCAATGTCAAGACAATAACTTTTGAAAATAAAACCATCGAATTATAAAATATAATTATTCAAACATTGTTTAAAACAAAATCCCCAAAAACAACTGTTTTAAAATTATAAATTCAAAATGTCTTGACTTAAATCATCTTGTACTTTGATCCTCAGCAACCTCTGGGCATTTCACTTCTGACCTCCTGCAATAATCATTTGCTCTAGGTATCAGTATACTTGTAAATCAACAAGTAAGAAGTGACAAGTCAAAGCAATCATAAATTTTCTGAGGTTTACATACCTGCTTCATGACGCTTAGGGCAGTTTTGCCTCCAATGACCGATCTCATTGCATATGAAACAACGATTCTCGGTCCTGGCTTTGTTTGGCTTAACCTTCTTGCCCTTGCCCTTGCCTTTGCCTTTCTTGGGTGCACTCTGGATGGCCTGGACTGGTCCTTTTCCTTTACTGGTGCTAGCTTGCCCATTCTTCTTTTTAACCCCTCCGTCCTTCACCATCAAGACATCTTTTGTCTTGTTCTTGTTCCCCATGTTCAGTTCAGCTGTCTTAAGCATGGAGTGCAACTCTGCTATAGTTTTCTCCATGTTATTCATATTGTAATTGACTACGAAGGGCCTGTAGTCTTCTGACAGTGAATTGAGTATGGTGTCTGTTGCTAGCTGCAACGGAACAGGATGACCAAGCCTCTCCAGATGATCTAAGTGCCGTTTCATTTTCATGACATGGTCACTTACTGATGTCCCTCTTACTATCTTGCACTCATTGAATGCTTTGGTGGCATCGTAGCGTTCTGTACGAGCCTGAGTCTGAAACATGTCCCTCAGCTGGCGGATCATGTCGTAAGCATTTGTATTTATGAGCCCTGCTTGCAGATCTGGGCTCATGGTTGCTAGCATCAGACAGGCGACATCAAGGAGATCATATGAGTGTTTCTTGTGGGCATTTCTGGCAGCAGCCAGAGCGTTTGCCGGAGGTGCCTCCCCAAGTGGCTCTTCAAGCACATACCACTTTCTCTCATGTCTGAGCACAATCATCAGATTGCGCTCCCAGTCGAGAAAGGTAGGGCCGGTCAGTTTATCCTTCTCTAGGATAGATCGGAGGGAAAGATTATTAGTGCTGGTAACAGTGCTTGCCATCTACACAAAATAAAACTTTTGGTCTTAGCAACTGTAAATAGATAAATTTCCAATAAAATATCAATAAACCCTTAAATGATCAATTTATTGGACTAGGATCCTTATTTCATACGTCCTGATGTGCGTAATGTTCTTGCTCCACCAGACCCGTATTTATTTCGGTAGGTAAGGACTTTTACCAATCATATCTAACTGACATGACTCCTAGATTTTTTCGGGACCATGGCAACTACCTGTGCATGTTTTAGTCCCTCTTAGTGCTTTTTGGCCCGGTACCACCCGGTGAACTTTATAGTACCAAAACAGATCTCACCATTTTGGGAACCTGATCACTATACTCTGGCCGGTACCACCCGGAGATAATTCGCAGAGTTATGTAACCCCTTCAGCTTCAGTTTGAACACAGACGTTGAATGTGTGATCACTTACAACGCCTATGTACTTTACGCCGAAGGTGCCCCTAAATGGGTTGCACTACTGACCTATGATTTTCGGGGTTTTGAAAAACTTTACTTCCAGGTTTTTGAAAAACTGATTGTTATAAAGGCTACTTATGTTTTAAACTAACTGTTTCAAACATACACGTAATTTTAAAACCAACTGTTCTAAAATTACTTGCTAATTAAAACTAACTGTTTTAACAGCACACCTAGTTGATTAAAACTAACTGTTTTTGTCAACTTGCCTTTTATATAAAACAATCATCTATAGGTTTTTAAATAAAAAACTATCGTTTTGAAAGGTTTAACGAAACTAAAACCTATATTCCTTTTGTGATATAAACTATTTTTAAAGTAACAACTCTATTTAAAACTATTAACATGCAGGATATCACAAATAATCATGTAATTAAACAATAATTAATCACATAGTACCAAATTATAGTTTTTGCCAACGTTTCTTAGGGACCAATAATGACCTATTTGACTAAAGGCTTTAAAACTTGCGTAGCTCCCACTGTCCTCGCCATGTTTTGTTAGTACTCCGGTAAGATGAAGAATCTTTAGTAGCTCCCACTGACCTCGTCATCCCGAAAGGAAAAACTTCTATCCTAAGGTCATTATTACATAAGGGGTTGTAAATGGCACGCAGGCCTCCCCGCAAATATGTCAAGGGTCTAGGTTGGCAAAACACTATAATAGATATATATATATATGTAAAATCAAACTGAAATCCATATATCGAGCTCAAGCAATTACGTAACTATATAATATTATAATTACGAGAAATAAACTGGATCCGTTAAAATTATTTTGTTTCAGATATCGTAAAACTTGGTTTTTACAACCGATTCGAAAAACAAAACTGTCTTACGAATCAAAAACTTTAGACTTGAAAAATGGTTTTTACGTAAAACTAAGGTTTATAAACAATAAATCCTATTTTACAAAACTAAAACCATTTTACCCAAAAATAACCTATTACCCAAAAATTATTTCAAAAAGGGTTTTATCGACCCAGTCATAAAATATTGGTTCATTCGAAAAACAGATAAAATTTTAATTTCCATAAAAGATTAACTGGTTTGAATAAATTTTATCAGATAGAAAATAATTTTGGATAAGAAATCCTTAAAACCAAAACAGTTCCTTTTGGGCCATGACTTGGTCCAAAGAGTTGGGCATTGGGCCTGATTACCAAACTAGGCCCATACTAACGAAAAAACCCTAGTGCTTTCATGATGGCGAAGGTAAACGACCACCGCTACCAACCGGAGCTTGACAATGATGGTAATCGGCAATCACCGTTGTCGATCCATTCTTTGGAAAAACAAATACCAAATCGACACCACCATCGGCCGTGGCTGTCGATCACTTCCGATCTGGTTGTGATCGACTAACGCCGCCGCCACGCCCCATAGTTGAGCGGTTGTGATCGACTGGTGGTTCGGTATGGATTCGGTTACCGGTGTGTAGCCAACTGATACTACCGCCATCATCCATTGCCATTCTGCGCCACCAATCTGGTGGCGATCCGATTGGCGATCGTAATCAACGCCGCCACCACCAACACGGTGGTTTTGGCCAGTGATTGAAACAAAAACGGCCACCGCCGCCGCCCGGCAAGGCCGCAAGGCAGCCGGCGGACGGCTTGGTGGTTCGTGGTTCGTCCGGCAACGACGGCCACAGCCACCGTCACCACCATGTTTCAACCGCCCCTGCTACCGTAATACCACCACTACACCGCCGTCCACCACCGTGTTTGCGGTTTCTGGTGGTTGCGGGTTTTAAATCGATCTCGGTCGGTGGTGGAACTCGGCCAAAGCCAAGTGGTGCCCTACGGCTACCACCATCTTCCATCTGTCGGCGACGACGGCAGCGAGAATGTCACCGCCGTCACCGGAACTTGTCTCGAAATCGTTGGCCACCATCGGACTGGTGGTTAGGCCGTGTTTATTGCAAGCGCCGCCACCACCTTACTGGTGGCGCAGCCGTGGACGATCCGCATCCCGACCACAGTCGGGTGCGGTGTGGATTGATTTTGGTCGGCGATCATTGCCGCTGCTACTAAGCGTGGCTATGGCCACCGCCGTTTGCCGCATACCACCCCCGCTTGCCGCCTACCACCACCAATCTGGTGGTTTGGCTAGGCGTTTACGAAATCGCCGCCACCACCTCTCTGGTGGTTTGGCTAGGCGTCCGCCGCCACCGCTAGCTGCGGTTTGGCCGGTGATCGGATCTGGTGGTTTTTGTCGCCGAGATTCATGGTTGCCGTCGAAAGCGCCGTTGCCACCACCGATTCTGGTGGTGTGGCAATGGCTTTGTTTTGGTGATTGATCCGGCCATGGATTACGGCTGTCATCCGCAACCACCATGCTGGTGGTGCGGTGGTGGTCAGACAACCGTAGCCACCACCACTCTGGTGGTGGTTTTTCCGGGTTTTTCGTTTCGTTGATATTCCGGGTATGATTAATTGAACGATAAACAAAATTCAAAAAACCAAAAATTTACAAACCATATAAAGATCAGATTTTTAAACAAGATACGCTAGAAACAATAATATTTAACGGATCACGCATATACAGATAAACAGATAAAAAAAACTAAAACGATTTTAACAATGGCTCTGATACCACTGTTGGGTTTTTGTGGGTATCCTCGGATCGAACTGACTCGAGGATTATCTCAGATCTATCAAACCTCGCTGGTTTGATATATCTCATAGGTTAATCAAACTGATAAAACCTACGCGATCAAAAACACGCTGTTTTCGATCTTATTCGTGCGGAAGCGATAAAAGCTAAAAACCCATTTAAGCCTAATGATCTTTAATCGTTTATAGTTCTAAACCTAATAGTTTAGGTTAGATCAATTTACCTGGATTGCTCGAGATTTAGTCCACCGGTGATCGACCAACGAACGTCCTTCTAGTTGAACTGTATGAAACCCGAACAACAAAAAAACTGGAATCCGACCCGGGGGGGGGGGGGTGGCGGTCGGCGCCGATGGAGAGAGAGGGAGAGAGAGGAAAACTCAAACTGACTTTCTTAGCTGATAGCTTAGATTTTTCCTTAACCCATAAGCCTTATTTATATGGAGGAAAAATACAGTTTGTATAAGATTCAGTTTCCTTTTATAATTATCTCTAATCCCTTTTCCTTTTTAATTAGCTGGAAAAGAATTTGCATACGATAATTATGATTATATATATTTATCTAATATATATAAAAACCTTATTAATTAATTATTATATATTTATTTATCTTATAAATATATAATATCCTAATTAATTAATGACCCTCCAACTTTGGTAATTCTGACTGTAATTACCCAATTGATTTATAATACACTATTATAAATCCTAACTCTCCATTTCGGGGTTTCATCTAACTTGTTCGACTTATAGGTCCTCACAGGTGTGACCCTCAAGTGTCTTGTAACATTGGATGCGTAATCACTTGGTTTGTCAACTCTGCACATAATTCCTAACAATATTAAACCAGATACCTCAGGTGATAGGGACAACCACTGTGAGATTTTACTTATGACGAAATCCAAGAAGTAATCTCAACCGTGGATCACGTCCAATATTCGCTACTCTATCGAATATCTGTGCAAGTTTTGGTCTACAACACTTGTAGCTGTTATTCAACGACTGATCATAACTACCCAAAAGTTCACAATGACTTTAACACCCTATCAAGTTCCCACAATGATAAGTTGTCACGGACAAGTTTTGAAGGAAAACTGAAAACTATTTTCATTCATGGATTATAAAACATGCAAAATATAAAAGTGATAAAAGAAACTAATTTTTGCATAGTCCATATTACACTCTGTAATAATAACAAAATTAATATTTCTTAATTACTTTTATGATGTCTATTTAACGTTTGTTAAATACTGGTCTAAGATGAAGTATCACCTTTCTTTAGTTTAGACTCTTTGATTAATGTTTACCAAATTAATCAAAATAACAACCAAAAACAAATCAAGTTTGTATCTTTTGATACAATCTACTTGATTGTGCTAATCTTTGTTTTGCAAACACTTTAAACAAGATTAGACTCTGCCTTTATCATATTCCCTGAACCAGGAGACCTAGAAAAACTCCTAGTTACCCTGAACACGCAAGGCTAAACTGCAACTTTCCTTAGTTGCTGTGTAGATAAATGATTTCTTCCTGAAATCATGATAAGATATTCATTTCGCCAAGCTGACAAGTTTCACTGGTTTTATCCTATCTTTGAATATTTCAACACAACCTAATTATTGATTTTCTTATAATTTTTTCAAAGACTTTGAAACCTTTCCTTTTACCTTTTAGACTGAAAGGTATATAGTACATCTTGTAAATTCATTTCCTACCTGGATTTATGAATTTCTAGATATATTTAATCAATAATTGTATCTTTATTCTTTATCTTGGACTAGATAGAGAATTGACTGGGCTCCCACTGTCTTATATGAAAAACGACTGTTACTCAAAATTTAACTATTGATTTTGTCAAAAACTTTGATTAATCAATTCTATTTTAAGTAACATACTTGAGAATTTTGTTATTTATAAAACTTTTAACTGGATTTTAAAAACCCTAACTCCAAAACATGGAATTTTTCTAGTTTTATAAATACTGATATTAATATCCTAAATTCTCTTTAGAACATTTGAGTATTTGATTATAAAAACGCTTTCATAATCCTTTACTCATAAATGTCTTATTTCAAAAACACGTTCCCATAAAATAGTACATTGTGTTTTTGACAGTTTTCATATATAAAATTACTTCAATTTAATTAAAACTATTGGAGTAACTTTGTCAGTGTGATAGGTAATATCTACGATCTTTTATCAAATCAATCAGATTTAAATTATCATGCACAACAGATATTTCAATGTCAAGACAATAACCTTTAAATTTAAAACCACAAAATTTAAATTATAAAAACATAACCATCCACAAGTAATAACACTAAAATGTCTTGACAAGAATTGAAATGAACTGGTACTTTAAGATCCTCAGCAACTCCTGGGCACTTCACTTCTGACCACCTGCAATAGACATTTGCTCTAGGTATCAGAATACTAGTGACAGATTTTTAAAGCAGTCATAAATATATGAGGTTTATATATACCTGCTTCATGACGCTTTGGGCAGTTCTGCCTCCAGTGATCGACTTCATTACACATGAAGCAGCGATTCTCGGTCCTAGCTTTGTTAGGCTTAACCTTCTTGCCCTTGCCCTTGCCTTTACCATTCTCACGAACCTTGGGTGCATTCTGGACGGCCTGAACTGGACCCTTTCCCTTACTGATGCCTCCATGCCCATGCTTCTTTTTCACCCCTCCATCTGTCACCATCAGCACGTCATTGGTTTTGTTCTTGGTCCCCATATTCAACTCATGAGTCTTTAGCACGGAGTGCAATTCAGCTATTGTTTTCTCCATGTTATTCATATTATAGTTGATCACAAAAGGCTTGTAATCATCTAACAGTGAGTTGAGAATTGTATCCGTTGCCAGCTGCAACGGAACTGGATGACCGAGCCTTTCTAGGTGATCCAAGTGCTGTTTCATTTTCATGACATGGTCACTTACTGAGGTCCCCTTGATCATCTTGCACTCGATGAATGCCTTAGTGCCATCATAACGTTCTGTACGTGCTTGCGTTTGGAACATGTCCCTCAACTGGCAGATCATGTCATAGGCATTTGTATTTATGAGCCCCGTTTGCAAATCTGGGCTTATAGTTGCAAGCATAAGACAACCAACATCCAGCAAATCATCGGAATGCTTCTTATGAGCGTTCCTGACAGCAGCCGATGCATTTGCTGGAGGGGCCTCTCCCATAGGCTCTTCCAAGACGTACCATTTCCTTTCATGCCTGAGCACAATCATCAGATTGCGCTCCCAATCGAGGAAATTGGGACTAGTGAGCTTATCTTTCTCGAGGATGGAGCGGAGAGAAAGATTTTTTGTATCTCCCCCTTTGGATTCGAGATCACAAAAAAAATTAGACAAACGTCTTCAAGAAAGCATCAACACTTTAAGCATCAATGATAAGCTTCCTTGAACGATAAGCTTCCGTAATAATCTTCACGAATCATCCAATCTTCATGAAGCTTTAACAAACTTTGACCACGAAGCTTTAGCAAATCGAGATATCTTCAAATAATCACCAAACTTCAAACATCTCTCGCAAACATCTCTTTTCATATCTCGTAATCTTCTCTTCATCTTGACATTTCGGAACCATCTCCCCAAAGTATCTTCAAAAAGCATTTCTCGACTTTCTTTTGATATTAAGATCCTCCAACTGTTTGATTTTGGCATAAGCCTCAGACCTATCTTGAAAACAAACTTCATATTTGATCATATATTCAGCTTTTTCAGACTCCAAATTTACTAAAGCACTCTTCATCTCAGAAATTTGAGATTCTAGTTTGGCTTTCTCTTTCCTAATCTCAGCCTTTTCAAGCTCACGATCATCAGCTAAAGATTTATATAACTCACACTCATTACTGAATTTAATGACTCGAGCTCTTTCGAACTTAATCTTTTCCTTCAAGTCATCAAATTCAGTTTTTAAAATTAAAAACTGTTCTTCTAAAGAGCATTCATCATTATCAGACATATCCGAGTCAGAAGGAGTTTGACTTACCTCATTTGTTTCTTCGGTCTGTTTGTGAAGGTTGATGGTTTCTTCCACACTAGCCATGAGATTGTAGTGAACTTGTGTGAAATGAGCAGAATCCTCATCATCAGAAGTATCATCATACCAACATTCCTCTTCCGCCATCAAAACTTTACCTTCACTCTTGCGTTTCGCAAGTTGAGCCTTCTTTGAGTAGTAGTCAAAATCCCTGACTTTCGGTGCTCTACAATCTTTGACAAAATGGCCTGGTTTGCCACAGTTGAAACATACGTTTCCTTTCTCATCTGTCTTTTCTTTCTCATAACTCTTCCTCTCCGGCCTTCTCTCATAATCCTTTGGCTTGTACTTGTCTCTTTTGTAGTTATCAAACTTGGGTTTCGAGTAGAACTTCTTCTTCCCATAACGTTTGTGAATCGAACTAGACAAAAGAGCAAGCTTGTCGGCAACTCGCTTCAAATCAACATCGGACTCAGAACTTTCATCTTCAGGTGTTTCTGAATCAGAATTAGACAACTCGGTGACTAAAGCCTTTGAATGGCTTTTCTTCTTGGAACTAGCACTAGGGAGCACACTCTTCTTCTTTTCAGTCAACAGGGCCAAAGAATCAGAAATACTCTTCTGCTTCATCACAATATCTTTGACTTTCACTTCATGCTGACTAAGAATGGAATACAAGTCATGCAAGTCTTCTTCCGCCAAATTCTTGTTCATTTGAAGATTAACCGAGTAATGATCCCATTCTGGATTGAGATTCTTCAAGAACTTGAAGTTTATCTCAGAAGTAGACTTTTGCATCCCATTTCTCCTCAAATCATTCAGAATGATGTTGAACCGACTATAAGAATCTGCAAGTGTTTCTCCCTCTAAAGCTTTAAACCCTTCATAAGCTCCGATTGCTTGGTTTAGCTTGGCTTGAATTGATCTCTCCGTCCCTTGAAACTGCTTTTCCAACTCATCCCACAACTCTTTCGCTGTATTTCTACTATCAACACGATTAAACAAATCGTTCGGAATCGCCATCGTGAGTAAAGTAAGAGCTTTGTCATCAAGTTCAGCTCTTATCTTTTCTAGCTCATTGTAATGCCTAAAGAGTTTGAACACACGCCTTGGTTCAATCGCGGGAGTAGTGGCAGTCTCGGGTGTACCCGGAATGTCAATGTAGGGCTTAATCGGACCTTCTTGAATGCTCACCATAAGTGTCTTATCGATGTTGTTGAGGAATTGAATCATTCTAACACGCCATTGTGGATATTCGCCTATCTGAAGAACCGGAGGCTTTGACTTCGAACCCATGCTCAATAGATCTCTAGACATCTTTGTAGAACTTGAAAATGATCGGTAATTCACTGAAACTGGTAGATTTCTTCCGAACTTCTGGAGGTATGGAAATCTGAGAATCTGTAGCTAATCTGAACACTTCTTTTGATCAACAAAATGGTTAGTGACAAAAGTCAAAAAGTCAACCGTAAAGTCAACCGGGGAATAGTGAAATCCCGAGAAAAAAAATATTTTTCAAAAATTTGAAAGTTGATTTTGACCGCGAAATTGAAATCTTAGTCCAAAAATACAACCTCTCGGAAATCACCAAAATCTCGGAAAAACCGGCATTTTTCGGGAAAAAATGACCTTAAAAATGACTGAACTTTTTCACCGTAAAATCAGATAAGAAGTCTAAGAAAGTTTACATGAACTTTTTTTTTTTTTTTTTTTTTTTTTTGCTTAAACTAATCCGATTCGGAAAACACTATATTCCGATTCGGATTTTTCAATTTTCCGAATCGGAAAAGATGGTTTTCCGAATCGGAAAAATAAACCTGATAGAGTTCCGAGAAAAATTTCGAGTTGGTATTTGGGCAATTTCCGAATCGGAAAATGATGTTTTCCGAATCGGAAATTGACTAATACCAAGTCGGAAAACGAGTAAGATCAGATCTAAACAACAATACGAGTCCAAAAAATTTTCCGATTCGGAAAACTTCAAAATTCCGATTCGGAAAACTTGTATTTTCCGATTCGGAATTTATGAATATTCCAATTCGGAAAATATGAATACCAGTTCGGAAAACCGAACAAAAACCGAGCAGAAGGTAAAAAAAACTCAAAAATTACTGCTCAAATCACCAAATTTTGACTCAAAATCACTTCCTAACACAGTAAAAACATCATATTAACCACAAACAATCAAATTCAGATCCAAATCATGATCAAATGAAGAACATCAAAACTCAAACCTCCATTTTCAAAAAAACATAAAAAAGTCAAGAAATCATACCAAATTCAAGTGAATTTCCAGCTCTGATACCACTTGTTCTTCCAGATTCAAGTTCTAATCAACATGCAATCAAGTAGAGAATGATTTGAAAGCCATATGTCATTGATTCTTGATGAATTGATTACACACACTATCCACACCAAGAACACACACACTTAAGAACTATAACTCTCAATTCACTCTCAATATCACTATGATGCGTATGCATGTGTTAACTTCCAAACTAACTCACATTGGGTATTTATACCCAAACCCTTACAACCCTTACACTTTGAACTAATTACACTTTCTACCCTATCTATACAAAACTATTACAAAGCACATATAAAAGGACTAAAACTATAAAGCAAGGTTTGACTTCTTTGACCAAATTGACTTTGCCTTTGTCTTCACTTTTAGCACAATCTTGTGATCTCGGATACAATTCGATTTTGCACCCAACAGTTGGTTACAGTGTTTGCCATCTACACATTAAAAAATTGGTTTTAACAACTGTAAATAGACTATTTCCAATAAATATCAATAAACCCTTAAATGATCAATTTATTGGACTAGGATCCTTCATTTCATACGCCCTGATGTGCGTAATGTTCTTGCTCCACCAGGTCGTATTATTTCGGTAGGTAAGTACTTTTACCAATCATATATAACTGATATGACTCCTAGATCTTTTCGGGACAACGATAATTACTCGTACATGTTTCAGTCCCTCTAAGTGCATTTTGGCTCGGTACCACCCGGTGACATAGATCTCACCATTTTGGACTTGGACACTTTACTCTGGCCGGTACCACCCGGAAATAATGTGCAGAGTCATGTAATCCCCCCCCAGCTTCGGTTTGAACGCGGACGTTCAAGGTGTGCTCACTTACAACGCCCGCGTACCTTACGCCGGAGGTGCCCCTAAATGGGTTGCACTACTAATCTATGATTTTCGGGGTTTTGATGATTTAATTTTGAAAAACCTTTTGATATCCAGTGTTTTGAAAAACTATGATTGTTTGAAAGGTAACTAACTGTTTCAAATACACACTCCTTTTAAAACTAGCTGTTTTTAAGGTCACTTGCTAATTCAAAATTAACTGTTTTGATAGCACACTAGTTGATTAAAAACTAACTGTTTTTGTCAACTTATGAAAACAATCATTTTATACATATAAGGTTTTTAAATAAAATCTACTGTTTTAAAAAGTTTTTGAAAAATTGGCAATTTTAAAATTAAAAACCTATCTTCCTTGTGATATTATTTAGTTTTAAAAGCTCTCTCTATTTAAAACTACATGCACATTAATATCACAACCACGCAGTTAGAACGAATTATAGTTTTCCCAACTGTATTCCTAAGGACCATTAATGACTTATTACTATAGAATCTCTATCTCTTCGCGTGCTCCCACTGGCCTCGGCATCCTTTGATGGAAACCCCGAAGAAAATAAAACAACTATCCTAAGGCCATTTTACAAAAGGGGTTGTAAATGGCACGCATGCCTCCCCGCATACAAGTCAAGGGTCTAAGTTGGCAAACACTATAATGTAACATATATATATACACACACACACAGGTATATAACAAACATGCATTTATATAAGGCATATAATTTAAGCAATATATAATAAAGCGTAAAAAAAACCTAGATCCGTTAAAATTATCTTATTTCATTTTTCGTAGATCCTGGTTTTAATTTATTCATAAAACTACCTGTTTTATAAATCCAAAAATTATTTTATAAAATAAGTTTTATAAACGATTAATTTATTTTATAAAGTGAGAAAACAATTTTATAAAATATTCATCAAACGGAATATTCTAAACCAAATGGTTTGAATATTAAAACACTGGCCCATAAACTGTGTTGTGGTTTGACCAACTAGTCAAATTACGACACCTGGCCTATTTGACCAATCGGGTCAAATTACTAGTTTGACAACACAAATTTTATTAGATAATAAAATTTTCTAAATAAAAATTATTTAAACAAAAATTAATTTTGGATAAAATTGCTTAAAACCAAAAGAACCCTTTTTGGGTCATAACTTGGTCCAAAATACTGGGCCTTGGGGCCTGACACGAACTTGGCCCGAACGAAAAACCCTAGATGGATCGGAAGTCTCGCTCACGCCGCGAAGGTTCGGCTCGCGTCGCGAAGACACGGCTCGCGCCGCGAGGATCTCTTCTCTGATCCGCTCGCGCCGCGAGGTCTGCATCTGGTGGATTTTGATTCGGCTGCTTTTATTAGTGACCTACGACGACGCCTAAAATACCATCGCGGCCGCCTCTGCCGATAAACACCACCCACAGGTAGTGGTCGGCGATTGAACAGCAACCGATGCCGCAACCACCATCCGTGGTGCGGCCGGCGACTTCCACAACCAATAGTCGCGGCCTTTGATTTCGATCGATTACCACTGATGCGGTAATTATCATACATAAAAAGCGTAACAAGTTTTAACCTCTAATGCCTAGCCACTGTCTTACCACATATACAGGCAAGCGTACCTGATCGTGAGTAATATAGTGTAGGAAAGTCCAGGTATCGTATCTACCACTGGGAACGGTCAAGTTATCGTAGATTATTAATCTAAATCAGTTTAATTAACCTAAAGCTTTTTTTAGGGGGGGGGGGTTTATGAAAAAGGTTTTTAATACTAAAAACACAACTAAATTAACTATGAACTAAGAAAGCGATTAAAAAGATTAATTAAGAACTATATGAAGGAAAACAGTAAGACTTATCATGGTATAGTGAATCCCCAAGTGGATGATCTAAACAGGCCAAAGGTTTGGTTGTTTTGGTTATTGTAGGAATTTAAGTCAAGGACACCCTAACATGTAGTGATTATGGTCTTTAACTAGGTCTTGGTCCTCCAAGCTCCAATACTTAGGTCGTTTGTCAGGCAACCTAGCACCGGAAATCCGATCCTAATTCTATTGCATGGTTTTCTACCTCCAGGTCACTCTCGGTCCAAGTAACCACTTAACACAACTCTCTTGGTCAAAGGGTAGGTTAAGGTAGGTTGATTAGCCTATCGGAGTCTATCTATTTTGGTCAAACAGATACACCCAACCAATGAGTTCAAATAACCAAACAATAATAATCAGAACGGAACCATAACACACATTCAATCAACCAAAAACAAACCAATAAACATTAATTATAAAACATCATCCACAGTGGTTCATCGACCATGACAAGTACCACTATTAAAAGACTACTCACTAATCATAATGTAAACAGAAAACATGATAGTAGACATGATACCGACAATACAACGACGGATGATCAGAGATCGAACCCCGCAGCGTATCGGCACCACTCTGACTTTCACTCTCTCCGTAGATGCGTCTCTGTGAGTCTCCGAGTCTGTATGCATGTTTTAAACTGAAGGAGGAGGCTGGTATTTAAAAGAAAACGTCCAGGGCCCATTTGGCGATCGCCAGACTGCTGGTTTCGCGGCGCCAAGCACTTAGGTCAAACCCTGGTCTTCATCTTTGTCGAACTTGGCGGCGCCAGATCCTGAACTTCGCGGACGCCAGATGGCTACTGGATTGAACTTGTGCATTTTTCACGTTTTCTCGCCTTTTTTCGTACTTTTCGGTTCCACGGCCTCCAAATTCTACATAAACAATAATAAGCTCATTTGGTGAGTGAAATGATCAGAAATGGGTGAGAAATGGGGTAAAGTCATACAATTAAGCTCCACCAAAACATGTATAATTTTGGTGTTATCAAAGTCCCCACACTTAAGTTTTGATTGTCCTCAATCAAAAGACTGAAAGATAAGAAAGATAACTCCAAAATTATCTCCACCCAAGATCATCAAAGAGAACAAAGTATACTCACACAATCGAACACACAAACAAGACTCATTAAGCAATCGGATACCAAGATCAACCTTTTACCGTCACATAGTATGAATAATCATATAAAGTGTATCTCTCGGGGGTAAAAGTGTATATGTAAGTGATCACACCAATACTCGACTAATTCCCGCATGCATAAGCTTGTCACTAAATCTAATCTCCACCACTGAAAAGTTGTCAACTGTGAAGAGGACTTTAGGGTTGTAACATTAGGCTAAGGGTTAAGGGTAGGGTAAAGGATATATAAGTGACTAAGGGTTTTGCAACAAAAACTTGAAAACTCAATTAGTAATGATCCAAACAGTGAAACAATCTGACTTTCGAACAATGAAACTTTTGGGATGAGCATTTCCTCTCTTTTCTTTTTAGAATTGGCCTAAACCTATGGCTTATTTGGGGCACAAATTCTTTTTCAATCTTTTCAGCTCACACTCTTTTCAATATTCTCGACTCTTTTGATATTTCTTTTTTCTTTTCTGAGTCTCAAATGTTTTTTTTTTCTTTCTTTTCTATTCCTCTATTTTTTTCAGAGCAGCAACTATGTTGCTTTTGGGCTTTTTTAAAGCTCAATCGCATAAAAACTGTCAGATTTGAAAAACTGGATCAAAACGTCTCAAGAATCAAATTTAAGTTATGGCCAAAAGATAGATAAAACAATTAGGCTAAAGGATAAATGATATAGTGGGTAAAGAAATGAAAAGGCTAAGGCTCAAAATGGTTACAAGGGATGAAGTACTAATGATGAGTACTTTTAATCAAAGGCTAGGCAAATCAAATAACCTTATGGTGAGGTTATCTGACGAAGGCTAAATGGGTTAGAAACGAAGGCCTCTATCAGTGCAATGGTGATAAATACTCCTCTTATATATGTGGTCTCGACAAGCATTCAAATGACAAGTTCTACCTTGGGTTAAAGTCGGTATTCCTCACGAAATAAATAATTAAGGCTCAAACTCTCAATGGAATTGGGTGAGGCACTCATGGCAATCAGTATTCCAAGGCATCCTTTCACTCAACTAATCCTATTTAGTGTTCTCCTATGCAAGCAACTCAGTCTCAAAAACAATCTCAGATTTCGAAAAAATTGGGGTCAAATCTCAAAGCTTTCAAAATTTTGAAAAACGACAATCCACAAAGCAAAAAGTGAACCCATTTAAGCAGATAAGTCTACATAACCCCCTCCCCACACTTAAAATTTGCAGTGTCATCAATGCAACAATCAAAACAATTATGGAGTAATTGGGAAAAAGAGAAACTTCCCGGGTTATGTGACGAAATCTGTTCTGATCTGAGAGAGTGTTCCAAGTATCGTGCTCGATCATAGATCATATATCGCTGTATCTACTTCCAAAAAGAAAAAGTAAAAGTAAAAACGAACAAAACAAAATAAACCAAACTAAAGCAATTAAAGAGTACTTAAAATCCTAAACAAACCAACAAAAATAGAAAGCTGTTCAAACCAAACCAAACCACACAAACGAAAAATAAAATTGTTTACGACAACCATATCGAATGAGAGATTAAAAGAGAGAGATCAATAAGGGCCACGAGGTTGGTTTTGCCAATCCTCAAAAGTCGGGTAACCGGGTGGTGCATCCTCGGAGTATGGCCAAAAAGGTGATGGAGCATACGCGGCATTCGGTTGAATACCGAAATGGGAGGCCATCTGGTTCATCACTCCACTTTGCCAGTTGGCTTGGTGAAGAGCCTCCACGGTGTTGTACTCCACATGCTGATGATGACGGCCATAAGATACTGACATCTCCGAGAGTCGGTTACTCAAGTCTTGGTAACCCGAATATGCCGTCCATTCCGCCAGTTGCGCTCCCGCATTCGTCCCACTTGTTCCCCCGATCTCATGCGTGCTCCTTGCTTGATCCCTCGGTTGAATCCTCGTCCCATAAGCTTGAGGAAAATTATAATCCCTCCGGTCATATGCTCAACCCTTGCTACACCCATGCCACGGAGTTGGTCCATGTCAATCAGCCCCATCTCGCCAAGAACAGTCATCGAGGCAATGGCACCATCGGTTAAAATACCGAAGTGCTTGGCTAAGAGCGTCACATACTGGCCACCAGCCATTCGGCTACCCTCTCGATAACCACCTCCTTTAGCAAGTTGAACGGCGATGAGATACGGAGCATTCGGATATTTGTCATCCGTGGTGAGTTGCTCAAGAAGCCATAGATCATAAACCGAAACTTTCTCCTCACTTGAGGAACGAGCATTCACCACTTGAATGAGCATACTGTGCAAAAGTCGATCCGAAGAAGCAAGAAAACCCTTCACCTTGAGATTACCACCATAGTCACCTTCACCAAGAATCGCCCAAGCCAATTGAGGATTAAAACCATCCGGCCTTTTTGCGGTCACCCACATGTACTCCACGAATCCGGGAGCATCAACCTCATCTTGGGTATATATCCCCAAGGCAACGACAAATTCGACCAAGGAAAGCGATCTCCAAACCCCACCGAGTCGGAACGTCATGCACGACTGATAGAACTCCTCAAGGGCCTTAATTGCGTCGAAACGGAACGTGGCCACGAACTCAACGATAAGCTCGCGATAGAGGGACTCGGCAATGTCGAAGGCTCGTTCCCATGCATGGCAAATATAGTACTCGGTGCCATCCTCGTCGTAGGCGTGCTTCTCGAGTATCGCCTTGATTGTGTTCTCAACACTCATCGATCAAAGAAGGTTCCAGTCGGCTCTCCTCGGTATCAAAACCTGACGGGTGAGAAGCCGGTTAACGGTATCCCGGTACTCCTCCCGTTTCGGACCGTTCAAAGTTGGGTCATTCATGAAATAGGTGAAGATGTGGCTCCCATCCGGTGCATAGAAGTTGGTTGCGGTGGAAGTTGACGATCGGGTTCTTTGTCTCTACAAAATCCACATACCATTGTCTTAGAAACTTTTGAGCAATAAACACAAGACAAGGTGTATTCATATCAAAGCTTAACGAGACAAAACTTCCATGACTAAAAAGTTCAACTAGCAAATGATAAATCAAGAACAAAGATCAAAGGGGATGTGGAACATCCCCACACTTGAACTTTTAGTCCAACTTCATTGACAACTAATCTAGCTCTCTAAAACAAGAATGGGGGATTTTGATATCATCAAAATCCCCACACTAATCATCAAAGCACAAACACTAGATTAAATTAATAAACAACATGCTAGAATGAAATTTCAACCAAGACATATAGCATGCATCAACAAATAAGTATTAAACAATCAATGGTCTATCAAGAACAATGTCCAATTCATATAAGCATACAAACACCATTGATGCCCAAACAAAGATCTACAATTACCAAACCAAGCTATCCTCATGAAATTAAAGTTGGGAAATATACCTTAGTCATGATGAAAGATGAAATTGAAGGTCAAGAAAGTCGGATTTCGCAAGGACGTGAGAGGGATTTGCGGTGCCTAAGAGAAATTAGGGTTGTGTTCTTTTGAAAAAGTGAGAAAAGAAGATTAAAAACCCGTCTGCCCCGTCTTCGCGTCGCCAAACCCAGGGTTTCGCGTCACGAAACAGGCAGTTTCTGAAATATAACCCTAAATTTTTTAAGCTTCGTGTCGCGAAACAGCCTCCTCGCGTCGCGAGATTCGAAAAATTTTACCTGTACCAAACCTTACCAACCTCGCGTCGCCAAAAGTTACATTGCACGTCAGATTTGCTCGATTCTTGCGTCTATCTCCTCCGTATGGTCATCTAGGCAATAACAAACAAAAACATTAGAAAAAAAACACACACGAAAAACCTAGAAATGCAAAAAGAAAGAAAAAGCTTGGGTTGCCTCCCGAGAAGCGCTTCGTTTTTGAGTGGGTCTAGAGCTCGACCCCTTTTTCGGCTCATTTCTTGGCACGTCGGGATGACGAGCCCTTCTTCTTCCTGTACTCCTTCTTTGAGGGTCCCGACCCATTGGTTGTTTGCTCCTTTTGGTGTATCGGGTTCGGATAATCCTTCGTTTTCTTTCCACGTTTATGAGGGAGTAACGGGCGGTTCATGCTCTTCTTGTAGGCCAGAGAAGGATCTTCATACGGTTCATCGAGATGTGTGACCGGTTCTCCGTTAGGATCAAAGAAAATCCGATTTTCTCCATATCCCAAGCTCGTGACTTGCTTTCGCATATCGGTATTCACTTGAGCGGTGTGCAAGAAAGATCTCCCGAGGATTATCGGGATCTCCGTGTTCTGTGGAAGATTAGCCATGACGAAGTCCGTATAGTAAACAAAATTGCCAATGCGAATTGGGACTCCTTCCGCTATTCCTAACGGCTTTGTCATGTATTCGTTCACTCCTCGGTACTGATAGTCTGTTGGAATGATCTTTTTGACTCCCATTTTTCTGCAATAACCAACAGGCATCATGTTAAGTGCGGCACCTGAATCTACCAAAGCAAGACCATTAAATTTATGAGAAGAAATAGGTAAGTTGTAACTCCCAAGATCATGCTTGATAGGTGCAATGTAGATGAGGTCATCCTCCGGTGCCTTTTCCTTCTCTTTCTCCTTGCCTTTATCCTCTTTCTTTGGTATCATGAATTCCGCGTATCCACCTTGCTTTCCATATTCCTCCTCATCATCACTTGAAGCAACGGGTCCTTTAAGTCCTAGATGTTCGAACGAAATGGTGAACCCCTCCGAGTCGTAATCCGTGGCATAATCGGGCTCACTTCCACTATCGCTCTCTACATACTTCTTCGTGTAGATGTCCGTCCACTTCTTCTTTGATGGTTCTCCGGTCATCATGAGCATCGGTTTTGCATTCTCCACCTTCGGGTTGACTTGTGTTTGCGTCGGTAACTCCCCTTGAGTTCTTTCACTTAGCATTTGCGAAACACGTCCAACCTACAATTCCAAATTCTGGATAGTACCTTGGTGGTTACGTAAGTATGAACTTACCTCATCCTCCTTGGTGTTGACTAGATCACAGATGTCCTCGAATGCTTCAAGGTGTTGGTAAGGGTTTCCGCTTGGTTCTCCGTCAAATGAAATGGTGTTGATCATTTTGATCAGCCCTTTGTTGATTTCCACCATTTTACCATCCGTCTTCTTGATTGCGGATCTCGGGGTGAACTGTACTTCAGATCGCTTATCCCACATGGGTTGATCGGCTGCCATCCTGACAACTCAACAAACGATTACGGGCAACTTGCGGGAAACAAAGAGATAATATAAACAATATAAATATAAATAACTAGTTAAAACTAGAAAGCGAAAAACTTGCAAGGGAAAGAATCCCTCACAAGGATTGATTAACAAAACTAATAAAGACTAAAATCTAACAACTACCGTTCCCCGGAAGAGGCGCCAAAAACTTGATGCAGTAATTATCATACATAAAAAGCGTAACAAGTTTTAACCTCTAATGTCTAGCCACTGTCTTGCCACATATACAGGGAAGCGTACCTGATCGTGAGTAATATAGTGTAGGAAAGTCCAGGTATCGTATCTACCACTGGGAACGGTCAAGTTATCGTAGATTATTAATCTAAATCAGTTTAATTAACCTAAAGCTTTTTTTTGGGGGGGGGGGGGGGTTTATGAAAAAGGTTTTTAATACTAAAAAGACAACTAAATTAACTATGAACTAAGTAACCACTTAACACAACTCTCTGTCCAAGTAACCACTTAACACAACTCTCTTGGTAAAAGGGTAGGTTAAGGTAGGTTGAGTATCCTATCGGAGTCTATCTATTTTGGTCAAACAGATACACCTAACCAATGAGTTCAAATAACCAAACAATAATAATCAGAACGGAACCATAACACACATTCAATCGACGAAAAACAAACCAATAAACATTAATTATAAAACACAGTGGTTCATCGACCATGACAAGTACCACTATTAAAAGACTACTCACTAATCATAATGTAAACAGAAAACATGATAGTAGACATGATACCGACAAAACAACGACGGATGATCAGAGATCGAACCCCGCAGCGTGTCGGCACCACTCTGACTTTCACTCTCCCGTAGATGCGTCTCTGTGAGGCTCCGAGTCTGTATGCATGTTTTGAACTGAAGGAGGAGGCTGGTATTTAAAAGGAAACGTCCAGGACCCATTTGGCGATCGCCAAACTGCTGGTTTCGCGGCGCCAAGCACTTAGGTCAAACCCTGGTCTTCATCTTTGTCGAACTTGGCGGCGCCAGATCCTGAACTTCGCGGACGCCAGATGGCTACTGAATTGAACTTGTGCATTTTTCACGTTTTCTCGCCTTTTTCGTACTTTTCTGTTCCACGGCCTCCAAATCCTACATAAACAATAATAAGCTCATTTGGTGAGTGAAATGATCAAAAATGGGTGAGAAATGGGGTAAAGTCATACAATTAAGCTCAACCAACACATGTATAATTTTGGTGTTATCAACCAGCACCTACCATCGCCACCACTGAACTGGTCCGTACGGCTGCGGTCTGGTACCGTCGGCCACCACCGAACTGGTTGTTTGGCTGTGGCCATCGATTGCTCAACCGAACACCGCCGCTAGTGACGATTACCACTTGCGCCTTTCGGCCGACGATTAAACAAAAAACATCATCACTTCCACCGCCGTTCGACCACCGCCACCATTGCCATTGACCGGCAACGATAGCAGCGCAAACGATGCCACCGCCGCCACCGACTCGCGATTGGTGGACGGCTGCCATTCACCAATCTGGTGATGCAGCCGCGGCTTACCACCGTCATTCGATTTGAAAACGCCGGCCACCACCTTGCCATTCAATTAGGATCGGATTTCCGGTGCTAGGTTGCCTGACAAACGACCTAAGTATTGGAGCTAGGAGGACCAAGACCTAGTTAAAGACCATAATCACTACATGTTAGGGTGTCCTTGACTTAAATTCCTACAATAACCAAAACAACCAAACCTTTGGCCTGTTTAGATCATCCACTTGGGGATTCACTATACCATGATAAGTGCTACTGTTTTCCTTCATATAGTTCTTAATTAATCTTTTTAATCGCTTTCTTAATTCATAGTTAATTTAGTTGTCTTTTTAGTATTAAAAACCTTTTTCATAAAAAACCCCCCAAAAAGCTTTAGGTTAATTAAACTGATTTAGATTAATAATCTACGATAACTTGACCGTTTCCAGTGGTAGATACGATACCTGGACTTTTCTACACTATATTACTCACGATCAGGTACGTTTGCCTGTATATGTGGTAAGACAGTGGCTAGGCATTAGAGGTTAAAACTTGTTACGCTTTTTATGTATGATAATTACCGCATCAAGTTTTTGGCGCCGCTGCCGGGGAACGGTAGTTGTTAGATTTTAGTCTTTATTAGTTTTGTTAATCGATCCTTGTGAGGGATTCTTTCACTTGCAAGTTTTTCGCTTTCTAGTTTTAATTAGTTATTTATATTTTTATTGTTTATATTATCTCTTTGTTTCCCGCAAGTTGCCCGTAATTGTTTGTTGAGTTGTCAGGATGGCAGACGATCAACCCATGTGGGATAAGCGATCTGAAGTACAGTTCACCCCGAGATCCGCAATCAAGAAGACAGATGGTAAAATGGTGGAAATCAACAAAGGGCTGATCAAAATGATCAACACCATTTCATTTGACGGAGAACCAAGCGGAAACCCTTACCAACACCTTGAAGCATTCGAGGACATCTGTGATCTAGTCAACACCAAGGAGGATGAGGTAAGTTCATACTTACGTAACCACCAACGTACTATCCAGAATTTGGAATTGCAGGTTGGATGTGTTTCGCAAATGCTAAGTGAAAGAACTCAAGGGGAGTTACCGACGCAAACACAAGTCAACCCGAAGGTGGAGAATGCGAAACCGATGCTCATGATGACCGGAGAACCATCAAAGAAGAAGTGGACGGACATCTACACGAAGAAGTATGTGGAGAACGATAGTGGAAGTGAGCCCGATTATGCCACGGATTACGACTCGGAGGGGTGCACCATTTCGTTCGAACATCTAGGACTTAAAGGACCCGTTGCTTCAAGTGATGATGAGGAGGAAGATGGAAAGCAAGGTGGATACACGGAATTCATGATACCAAAGAAAAAGGATAAAGGCAAGGAGAAAGAGAAGGAAAATGCACCGGAGGATGACCTCGTCTACATTGCACCTATCAAGCATGATCCAGGGAGTTACAACTTACCTATTTATTGTCATAAATTTAATGGTCTTGCTTTGGTAGATTCAGGTGCCGCACTTAACATGATGCCTGTTGGTTATTGCAGGAAAATGGGAGTCAAAAAGATCATTCCAACAGACTATTAATACCGAGGAGTGAACGGATACATGACAAAGCAGTTAGGAATAGCGGAAGGAGTCCCAATTCGCATTGGCAATTTTGTTTACTATACGGACTTCGTCATAGCTAATCTTCCACAGAACACGGAGATCCCGATAATCCTCGGGAGATCTTTCTTGCACACCGCTCAAGTGAATACCAATATGCGAAACCAAGTCACGAGCTTGGGATATGGTGAAAATCGGATTTACTTTGATCCTAACGGAGAACCAGTCACACATCTCGATGAACCGTATGAAGATCCTTCTCTGGCCTACAAGAAGAGCATGAACCGCCCGTTACTCACTCATGAACGTGGAAAGAAGACGGACGATTATCCGAACCCGATACGTCAAAAGGAGCAAACAACCAATGGGTCGGGACCCTCAAAGAAGGAGTACCGGAAGAAGAAGGGCTCATCATCCCGACGTGCCAAGAACTGAGCCGAAAAAAGGGGTCGAGCTCTAGACCCACTAAAAAACGAAGCGCTTCTCGGGAGGCAACCCGAGCTTTTTCTTTCTTTTTGCATTTCTTAGGTTTTTCGTGTGTGTGTTTTTTTTCTAATGTTTTTCTTTGTTATTGCTTAGATGACCATACGGAGGAGATAGACGCAAGAATCGAGCAAATCCGACGTGCAATGTAACTTTTGAAAAGTTGGAAACAGAAGCCAACTCGCGATCGCCAGATTTCAAGTTTGGCGACGCGAGGTTGGTAAGGTTTGGTACAGGTAAAATTTTTCGAATCTCGCGACGCGAGGGGGCCGTTTCGCGACGCGAACCTTAAAAAATTTAGGGTTATATTTCAGAAACTGCCTGTTTCGCGACGCGAAACCCTGGGTTTGGCGACGCGAAGTCGGGGCAGACGGGTTTTTAACCCTTTTTCTCACTTTTTCAAAAGAACACAACCCTAATTTCTCTTAGGCGCCGCGAATCCCTCTCACGTCCTTGCGAAATCCGACCTTCTTGAGCTTCAATTTCATCTTTCATCATGACTAAGGTATGTTTCCCAACTGTAATTTCAGGAGGATAGCTTGGTTTGGTAATTGTAGATCTTTGTTTGGGCATCAATGGTGTTTGTATGCTTATATGAATTGGACATTGTTCTTGATACACCATTGATTGTTTAATACTTATTAGTTGATGCATGCTACATGTCTTGGTTGAAATTTCATTCTAGCATGTTGTTTATTCATTTAATCTAGTGATTGTACTTTGATGATAAGTGTAGGTATTTTGATGATATCAAAATCCCCCATTCTTGTTTTAGAGAGCTAGATTAGTTGTCAATGAAGTTGGACTAAAAGTTCAAGTGTGGGGATGTTCCACATCCCCTTTAATCTTTGTTCTTGGTTTATAATTTGCTAGTTGAACTTTTTAGTCATGGAAGTTTTGTCTCGTTAAGCTTTGATATGAGTACACCTTGTCTTGTGTTTATTGCTTAAAAAGTTTCTAAGAAATGGTGTGTGAATTTTGTAGAGACAAAGAACCCGATCGTCAACTTCCACCGTAACCAACTTCTATGCACCGGATGGGAGCCACATCTTCACCTATTTCATGAATGACCCAACTTTGAACGGTCCGAAACGGGAGGAGTACCGGGATACCGTTAACCGGCTTCTCACCCGTCAGGTTTTGATACCGAGGAGAGCCGACTAGAACCTTCTTCGATCGATGAGTGTTGAGAACACAATCAAGGCGATACTCGAGAAGCACGCCTACGACGAGGATGGCACCGAGTACTATATTTGCCATGCATGGGAACGAGTCTTCGACATTTCCGAGACCCTCTATCGCGAGCTTATCGTTGAGTTCGTGGCCACGTTCCATTTCGACACAATTAAGGCCCTTGAGGAGTTCTATCAGTCGTGCATGACGTTCCGACTCGGTGGGGTTTGGAGATTGCTTTCCTTGGTCAAATTTGCTGTTGCCTTGGGGATATATACCTAAGATGAGGTTGATGCTCCCGGATTCGTGGAGTACATGTGGGAGACCGTAAAAAGGCCGGATGGTTTTAATCCTCAATTGGCTTGGGCGATTCTTGGTGAAGGTGACTATGGTGGTAATCTCAAGGTGAAGGGTTTTCTTGCTTCTTCGGATCGAATTTTGCACCGTATGCTCATTCAAGCGGTGAATGCTCGTTCCTCAATTGAGGAGACAGTTTCGGTTTATGATCTATGGCTTCTTGAGCAACTCACCACGGATGACAAATATCCGAATGCTCCGTATCTCATCGCCGTTCAACTTGCTAAAGGAGGTGGTTATCGAGAGGGTAGCCGAATGGTTGGTGGCCAGTATGTGACGCTCTTGGCCAAGCACTTCAGTATTTTAACCGATGATGCCATTGCCTCGATGACAAACCTTGGGGAGATGGGATTGATCGACATGGACCAACTCCGTGGCATGGGTGTAGCAAGGGTTGAGCATATGACCAGAATGGATTATAATTCATGGATCCATAATCCTCAAGCTTATGGGACGAGGAGTCAACCGAGGGATCAAGCAAGGAGCACGCATGAGATCGGTGGAACAAGTGGGACGAATGCGGGAGAGCAACCGGCGGAATGGACGGCATATTCAGGTTACCAAGACTTGAGTAACCGACTCTCGGAGATGTCATTATCTTATGGCCGTCATCATCAGCATGTGGAGTACAACACCGTGGAGGCTCTTCACCAAGCCAACTGGCAAAGTGGAGTGATGAACCAGATGGCCTCTCATTTCGGTATTCAACCAAATACCGCGTATGCTCCATCACCTTTTTGGCCATACTCCGAGGATGCACCACCCGGTTTCCCGACTTTCGAGGATTGGCAAAACCAACCTCGTGGCCCTTATTGATCTCTCTCTTTTAATCTCTCATTCGATATGGTTGTCGTAAACAATTTTATTTTTCGTTTGTGTGGTTTGGTTTGGTTTGGTTTGAACACTTTTTATTTTGCTTGGTTTGTTTAGGATTTTAAGTACTCTTTAATTGCTTTAGTTTGGTTTAATTTTCTTTAGTTCATTTTTACGTTTTTATTTTTCTTTTTGGTAGTAGATACAGCGATCTATGATCTATGATCGAGCACGATACTTGGAACACTCTCTCAGATCAGAACAGATTTCGTCACATAACCCGGGAAGTTTCTCTTTTTCCCAATTACTCCATAATTGTTTTGATTGTTGCATTGAGGACACTGCAAATTTTAAGTGTGGGGAGGGGGTTATGTAGACTTATCTGCTTAAATGGGTTCACTTTTTGCTTTGTGGATTGTCGTTTTTTAAATTTTTGAAAGCTTTGAGATTTGACCCCAATTTTTTTCGAAATCTGAGATTGTTTTTGAGACTGAGTTGCTTGCATAGGAGAACACTGAATAGGATTAGTTGAGTGAAAGGATGCCTTGGAATACTGATTTCCATGAGTGCCTCACCCAATTCCATTGAGAGTTTGAGCCTTAATTATTTATTTCGTGAGGAATACCGACTTTGACCCAAGGTAGAACTTGTCATTTGAATGCTTGTCGAGACCACAAAAGAGAAGTATTTATCACCATTGCACTGATAGAGGCCTTCGTTTCTAACCCTATTAGCCTTCGTCAAATAACCTCACCATAAGGTTATTTGATTTGCCTAGCCTTTGATTAAAAGTACTCATCATTAGTACTTCATCCCTTGTAACCATTTTGAGCCTTAGCTTTTTCATTTCTTTACCCACTATATCCTTTATCCTTTAGCCTAATTGTTTTATCTATCTTTTGGCCGTAACTTAAATTTGATTCTTGAGATGTTTTGATCCAGTTTTTCAAATCTGACAGTTTTTATGGGATTGAGATTTAAAAGAGCCCAAAAGCAACATAGTTGCTGCTCTAAAAAAAATAGAGGAAAAGAAAAGAAAGAAAAAAATATTTGAGACTCAGAAAAAGAAAAAGAAATATCAAAAGAGTCGAGAATGTTGAAAAGAGTGTGAGCTGAAAAGATTGAAAAAGAATTTGTGCCCCAAATAAGCCATAGGCTTAGGCCAATTCTAAAAAGAAAAGAGAGGAAATGCTCATCCCAAAAGTTTCATTGTTCGAAAGTCAGATTGCTTCACTGTTTGGATCATTACTGATTGAGTTTTCAAGTTTTTGTTGCAAAACCCTTAGTCACTTATATATCCTTTATCCTACCCTTAACCCTTAGCCTAATGTTACAGCCCTAAAGTCCTCTTAACGGTTGACAACTTCTCAGTGGTGGAGATTAGATTTAGTGACAAGCTTATGCATGCGGGAATTAGTCGAGTATTGGTGTGATCACTTACATATACACTTTTACCCCCGAGAGATACACTTTATATGATTATTCATACTATGTGAGGGTAAAAGGTTGATCTTGGTATCCGATTGCTTAATGAGTCTTGTTTGTGTGTTCGATTGTGTGAGTATACTTTGTTCTCTTTGATGATCTTGGGTGGAGATAATTTTGGAGTTATCTTTCTTATCTTTCAGTCTTTTGATTGAGGACAATCAAAGCTTAAGTGTGGGGATTTTGATAACACCAAAATTATACATGTTTTGGTTGAGCTTAACTGTATGACTTTACCCCATTTCTCACCCATTTCTGATCATTTCACTCACCAAATGAGCTTATTATTGTTTATGTAGGATTTGGAGGCCGTGGAGCTTATTATTGTCGGTATCATATCTGCTATCATGTTTTCTGTTTACATTATGATTAGTGAGTAGTATTTTAATAGTGGTACTTGTCATGGTCGATGAACCACTGTGGATGATGATTTTATAATTAATGTTTATTGGTTTGTTTTTGGTTGATTGAATGTGTGTTATGGTTCCGTTCTGATTATTATTGTTTGGTTATTTGAACTCATTGGTTGGGTGTATCTGTTTGACCAAAATAGACAGACTCCGATAGGATAATCAACCTACCTTAACCTACCCTTTGACCAAGAGAGTTGTGTTAAGTGGTTACTTGGACCGAGAGTGACCTGGAGGTAGAAAACCATGCAATAGAATTAGGATCGGATTTCCGGTGCTAGGTTGCCTGACAAACGACCTAAGTATTGGAGCTAGGAGGACGAAGACCTAGTTAAAAACCATAATCACTACATGTTAGGGTGTCCTTGACTTATATTCCTACAATAACCAAAACAACCAAACCTTTGGCCTGTTTAGATCATCCACTTGGGGATTCACTATACCATGATAAGTGCTATTGTTTTCCTTCATATAGTTCTTAATTAATTTTTTAATCGCTTTCTTAGTTCGTAGTTAATTTAGTTGTCTTTTTAGTATTAAAAACCTTTTTCATAAAACCCCCCCAAAAAAGCTTTTGGTTAATTAAACTGATTTAGATTAATAATCTACGATAACTTGACCGTTCCCAGTGGTAGATACGATACCTGGACTTTCCTACACTATATTACTCACGATCAAGTACGCGTGCCTGTATATGTGGTAAGACAGTGGCTAGGCATTAGAGGTTAAAACTTGTTACGCTTTTTATATATGATAATGACCGCATCACTTGGTCACATCACTTGTGCTTTTACTCTTTACTTTGAATAAATCATCAAGCATTTATAATAGCGTTAAACTCCCTATTGAAATTCCCATTTCAATAAGTGGATATGGATATTTAGATTTTATCGCAAGACTTTGCATAAATCATGGATACATTAAATATGCAAAAACAATTTAACTTTTGAAACAACCATGAATTTAAAACCTCCAATATTTCAATCACACTGTGAAATAAAACTTTACGTGATCTAATGTCTCAAAATTAAACTACTGTAATGATAAACTAAAACTAGCTACTGGCGTCCAGGTAATGCATCCCAATGGAACTTGCATGAGCCTCATGCTTCACCCTTGCTAGCGGCTTTGTCAGCGGATCTGCGACATTGTCTTCCGTCGGAATCTTGCATATTCTTACATCTCCTCTTCCAATGATCTCTCGGATGAGGTGATACTTTCTGAGCACGTGTCTTGACTTGTGATGCTCTCTAGGTTCCTTTGCTTGCGCCACGGCTCCCGAGTTATCACAGAATATATCGATCGGTCTAGAGACACTGCAACGACTCTTAGATCCGATAGAAAATTCCTCAGCCAGACAGCTTCCTTTGTCGCATCAGATGTTGCAATGTACTCTGCTTCTGTAGTTGAATCTGCAATCGTATCTTGCTTCGAGCTCTTCCATGAGATCGCGCCTCCGTTTAAGGTAAAGACGTACCCTGACTGTGATCTAAAATCATCTCTGTCGGTCTGGAAACTAGCGTCAGAATATCCGGTGACACTAATTTCATCCTCAGAACCTCCAAAGACGAAGAACATTTCCTTCGTTCTTCTCAGGTACTTGAGAATGTTCTTGACAGCCACCCAATGAGGTTCTCCTGGATTCTGTTGATATCTGCTCATAACACGTACTGAGTAAGCAATATTGGGCCTAGTACATAACATGGCATAAATGATAGATCCAATTGCTGAAGCATATGGAACTAATTTCATTTTGTCTTGATCTTGACTAGAAACAGGACACTGTGTTTTACATAATACTATGCCATGTTGCATCGGGATAAGCCCTTTCTTGGATTCATCCATCCTTAATTTCTTCAGGATTTTGTCAATGTATGTACTTTGACTAAGTCCGATAAGCCGCTTAGATCTATTTCTGTATATCTTTATGCCAAGTATATAAGCGGCTTCTCCAAGGTCTTTCATCTGGAAACATTTGCTTAACCAACTCTTTACACTCTGTAAAGTTGGTACATCGTTTCCTATGAGTAGAATATCGTCTACGTAGAAGACCAAGAAGGTTACTATGCTCCCACTGAACTTAGTGTAAACACATGGCTCGAACTCAGTTTTCGCGAAACCAAACTCTTTGATTAGCAGTTTACACACTTTATTAGGATTCTTAGGATCTTCAAATCCTTCCGGTTGTTCCATATAGACTTCTTCTGTTAACTATCCGTTTAGAAAGGCTGTCTTGACGTCCATTTGCCAGATCTCGTAAATAAAATACGCTGAAATGGCCATTAGAATCCTAATTGATTTTAACATGGCTATTGGTGAAATGGTTTCATCATAGTCAATACCATGAGTTTGCGTGAATCCTTTTGCAACCAGTCTAGCCTTAAAAGTGTGCACAATCCCGTCCATATCAGTTTTCTTCTTGAAAACCCATTTACGTCCAACAGCCCTACAGTGTTGGGTTAAATCAGTCAACTCCCATACTTGGTTGTCGTACATGGACTGCATCTCGGCGTTTATGACTTCTTGCCATTGTTCAGACTCACTGCCTGACACAACTTCTCCATAGGATGTCGGTTCATTCAAGTCTCCACCAACCTGAGAGACTAGAAATCCTAGATACCTATCTGGCTCTTGTCTTACCCTAGTGGATCTGCGAAGGTCCTGTGTTTGCACTTCCTCAATCGGCTCTGATTGAGGTTCAACATTTTCATGTTGAATTTCTGGCTCAACAGTCGGTGCAGTGTTATCCTCGTCTACTACCTGTAGATATACATCCTCTCTGGTATTCCCGGAATTGAGAAACTTTTACTCCATAAATTTTCCTTTTCGAGACACAAAAAGTTTGTTCTCTTCAGGGTTGTAGAAGTAATATCCCACGGTGGTCTTGGGATATCCCACGAAAAAACACTTGTCAGATTTGGGTTTGAGTTTTTTTGAAGTAGGTCTCTTGACGTAAAGCTCACAACCCCAAATTTTCAGAAAAGACATTTTGGGTTTCTTACCCTTCCACAACTCGTATTGCGTCTTTTCCACCGACTTGGTTGGCGCTCTGTTCAGTATATGTGTTGCTATTTCGAGCGCATGTCCCCAGAATGATACTGGTAGTGTAAAGTGACACATCATCGATCGTACCATGTCAAGTAATGTACGATTCCTCCTTTCTGACAAACCATTCATCTAAGGTGTATACGGAGGTGTGAGTTGTGATACAATCCCACATTCCATCACATGATTGCCAAAACCTTGACTAAGATATTCGCTTCCTCGATCTGACCGTAAAAACTTGATCTTTCTGTCAAGTTGATTATGTACTTCATTATGATATTCTCTGAATTTCTCAAAGCTTTCAGACTTATGTCTCATCAAGTAGACATAACCGTATCTACTGAAATCGTCAGTAAATGTAATGAAGTACTTGTATCCTCCTCTTGCCTCATGACTAAATGGTCCACACACATCTGTGTGAACTATTTCTAACAAGTCAGTAGCCCTTTCATTATCTTTGTTGAAAGGTTCCTTTGTCATCTCGCCAGATAAACAGGATTCGCAGTTGTCAAAAGGTTTAAAATCAAAAGTGTAACATCCCGTTTCCAGTTAGTTAAAGTTTAACCTTTTTGTCAAAGTCTTGAGTTAAGTGGTGTCTTTTGTGTAACTTTCTTATAGGGGTTAAAGTGTAAATTTGTAAAGTATAAGGTTTAGTGTGTTATATATGTAAGAAAGTGGAAGCCTAGACCTCTCATTTGCACCAAACGTATTTGAGAGAGAGTTAGGGAAATTGGTGAGCTCTTGGGAAATAGCAAGGGAGGAAGGTCAATTCGGAGTAACAAGTTCTTGTTGGTTGTTGATTGGTGACTAATCAAAGGTAATCATTGGTTGTTTATGTGTTATATATGTTAAATTGTAAGTCTATCCCAAGATTTAGGGTTTTGGTTGATTGTGGATGAAATTGGTGATCTTTGGATCACCAATTGAGTGTTATGGAGTAGTTTAGTGTTAAAATGGTTGTTGTAATCCTGTAGAGCCTGGAAATACGAAACCATGGCTTTTTGAATCGGTCGAATTAGGTTTGGGATGCAAAAGTTATGCAAAAAAAGATGAAAACTCGATTTTGGGTTCGTGCTGAATTTTCAGCACCTAGCGATCGCTAGGTGATGAAGCTAGCGATCTCTAGCCATGGAAAATGAGGGCTAGCGACCACCAGGTGATAGGGAGCTCAGACAGGAGATTGGGAAAAATAGCTAGCGATCGCTAGCTATCAGCCTAGCGACCGCTAGCCCCTGTTTTGTGTAGAAAACTGTTTTGGCCGTAACTTTCGCGTCTTAGCTCTGATTTTGATTCCGTAAAGACCGTTGGGTTCGTAATTGAATTACCTACCTTTATAGAGAGTCTAGTTTAGGTCTAGCCTAAGTGTGTTAGTTATGAGCCTTAAGTGTTTCGGTTATGAGCCTTAAGGTGTCATTATGAATGTTATTCATATGTGCTTTGCTATAATGTGATATATAGGTGATTGTTATACAACCGTGTGGTGAGTTGATCTTAATTAGTGTGAAGCGAACCAAGGTGAGTACATTAACCCTTATATGTGGCTTTATGTACAAATTGTATGTGATGCATATGTAGTATGAGACTAGCATGTTGTGTGATGACGTACTCATTGTAGTGGTGGTGGCCACCGTGGGTATAGTGTTGGGATTTTGTGTAATCCTCGTATCGAACTGATACGAGAAAAACCGTGATTTAAACCGAACTGGTCGAGGTACACGACAAAACCATATGAAACAAACTGTCTCAAAAGGTTTAACAATCAAACCTAACTGGTTTGATTAAGCGGAAGCAATAACGATTAAAATCCCGAAAACATCACAGATCTTATTGGTTTATCTTATCACAGTTAATATGTAGGTTTAGGGTTATTACCTGAATTGCTTGAGATAGATCCACCCGTAATCGACCAAACGGAATTCCCTCTAGCTGGATCTAACCCCGGAACGCTCCACGAACACACCGTACGCGAAGAACACGATCAAGCAAAACAAGAAACCGAAACTGGTTTCGGATTTGTGTAGATCGACGAAGAGAGAGAGAGAGGAGAGAGGTTTCTTTCAGAATTAATTGGTTGAATGAATGAATCTGATATCCCAGCATATCTTATTTATATGGAAGACTTACCATATATCAGATAGCTTTTATGGTTATCTTTTATTCTTTCTTTTTCTCTAAGAAATAAATGCCATAATTATCTTTATTCTTTCTTTCTCTCCAAGAAAGAATATTTACTAATTAATTATTAACTTTATAATAATTAATTCTAGATAATTATAAACTAATTAATTAACCCTTTTATATATTTATTTAACTAATAAATATATAACTGTAATTAATTATCAGAAACCTTTTACTTTGGGGTTTTTACAGAAAACACCCAACAGTTTTATAATTCGCTATTATAAAACTAAACTCTCCAAACTGGGGTTATTTAACTATCCGAATTATAGGTCCTCACAGGTGTGACCCTCAAGTGTCTTATAACGTTGGATGTGCGATCAAACGGTTTGTCAACTTATGCACATAATGCCAACAGACTCCCACTTGTGCAAGTTGGCAATACCAGATTGATGACACGGACCTAAGGAGGCCCCTAGACAGGCACTTAGGCTAACCAGGTTATAAGCACCCTTATACCCAGGTAGGTGATAAAACGTTCCTAAAAGGAAACAACATTTATGAACAAACTGTCCACAAATCGGGTATAACTAGGCTTTTCCTTTTGCATCACGATATTTCAATTTTGAGTATGAGCATGGATACAGTCAACTCTGAATACTCAAAGATTATGTTTCTCGACTATCCGACCTCTACTGATTGGTAAACGACAAAGAACAAATCAGTTCGTTTGGGCATGGCCATGCGTCTTTTCAGTCAGTCAAGGGGCCCGGAAATATCTCTCTTCGAAGAAGAGGTGCAAATCCCATCTTGCATATCTGCATTTGTCACCACGGCTTCCGCTGAATCTAGTTACGCCCCGTATGACCACCCTGTTACGGCATGATGTTAGAACGTACTAAGTATCCAACAGTCCTCGTAATGCCAAACCAAATACCTCAGGTGCTAAGGACAACCTCTGGGAGTCTTACTCATGACTAAATCCATGGAGTAATCTCAACCGGCGGATCACATCCGATATTCGCTGCTCTATCGAATATCCGTGTAGTTTTTGGTCTACATCACTTGTAGCTGTTATTCAACCACTGATCATAACCACCCAAAAACTGCACGATGACTTTATAGCCCTATCAGGTTCCCACCTTGATAAGTTGTCACGGATAATTTCAAATAAAAACTGAAACTAGTTTTTATTCCCGGATCAAAACATGCTAAGTGTAAAAGAGACAAAGAAACTAATTTCGTTTAGTCCTCCATATTCCACTCTGTAATAAGAACGAAATTAATAGCATTTCTAAGTTACTTTTATGGTGTCTACTCAACGTATACTAAATACTGATTTAAACGAAGTATCACCTTTCTTCAGTTTAAACCCTTTGATTAGTGTTTACCATACTAGTCAAAGAAATAACCAAAATAATACAAGTTTAGTATCCACTGATACTTCATACTTGATTATGCTAATTTTGTTCTTGCAAACACCCTTAAAACAAAATTAGACTTTTACCATATTTCCTGAACCTGGAGATACTGGAAAAACTCCTGGTTTCCTTGAATATGAAACATCAAACTGCAACTTCCCTTAGTTGCTGTGTAGATACATGATTTCGACCTGAAATCTAACAAAATTTCCATTTACCAAGTCTGGTAAATCCAGGAAATTTACTCTAGTGTTTTATAACACTTTGGAGTCAAAAAAGATATTTAATATCTTTCGTTCATTCCAACACTATTTAATTATTGATCATCTCAAAGTCAATTATGACTTTATACTGTCTCAACATATGAAACTATTTGTCTATCCTTTTTAACTAAAAGGTAGATCTTATATCTTATGAATTTGTATCCTTCCTGGATTATAATTCCGAGATCAATAATCAATATATATATATATATCTTTTATTCTTTATCACGGAACTGGATATAGAATAAACTAGGCTCCCACTAACCTATATGAAAACTGACCATTACTTAAAATCCACTATTGACTTAGTCAAAACTTGATTACTTAGTCAATTCTATTTTAAGTAGTACTAGAATTTAACATTTATAAAACTTAACTGGATTTTATCAAATCCCAATTCCAAAACTTGGAATTTTCTAGTTTTATAAATACTGATGTTATCAACGTCGTCTGAGACAACATCCTAAATTCTCTCTAAAACATGTGAGTAATATTTTATAATCCTTTTACTCATGTATGTTTTATTCTCAAAAACACATTCCTAAAATAATAGTACTTCGTGTGTTTTTGACAGTTTTCATATAACTATTACTTCAAATCAACTAATTAAAACATTGAAGTAATTCTGTTAATGTAATATATGACATCTAGGATCTACTATTTGAAACAAGTCAATCTCGACTTTAAACAGATTCAACAACATTATCATCCACAAGATATTAAATCAAGACAATAATTTTAAAAATTTTAAAACAATTTAATAAACCATAAATATCCAAAAGATCACAACCATAAAATTGTTTTACAAACATAAATTTAAAATTGTCTTGATAAATATCTAATGATAAACTAGCACGTAGATCCTCGCAATCCTGGGCTCCTCACTTCTGACCACCTGCAATTAGAATATTTGCACTAGGTGTCAACATACTTGTAAACTAACAAGTGAAAGTGATAAACTAAAGCAATCACAAATACCTGAGGCGTTATTGCCTTCTTTGTGACGCTTTGGACAGTTTCGCCTCCAATGACCAAGTTCATGGCATATGAAACACCTATTCTCGGTCTTGGCATTGTTAGGCTTCACTTTCTTGCCCTTGCCCTTGCGTTTGTCATCATTCTCAACCTTGGTCACACTCTGGCTAGCCTGAGGTTGGCTTTTGCCCTTACTAGTGTTTCCATGCCCACGCTTCCTCTTTGCTCTACCATCTCCGACCATGAGCACATCCTTGGTCTTGGTCCCGGTCCCCATACTCAATTCAGCAGTTTTCAACATGGAATGCAACTCTGCAATTGTCTTTTCCATGTTATTCATATTATAGTTAATTACAAACTGCTTGTAATCCTCAGTCAGTGAGTTGAGTATCGTATCCGTTGCTAACTGTAATGGAACTGGGTGACCAAGCCTCTCTAGGTGATCAATATGCTTTTTCATTTTCATGACGTGATCACTAACCGAGGTCCCCTTGGCCATCTTGCACGCGTTCAGTGCCCGAGTGGCATCATAACGCTCTGTGCGTGCTTGCGTCTGAAACATGTCCCTCAACTGGCGGATCATGTCATAGGCATTGGTGTTCATGAGCCCTGTTTGCAGATCTGGGCTCATAGTTGCAAGCATGAGACAGCCAACGTCCAGCAAATCATCAGAATGCTTTCTATAAGCATTTCTTACATTGGCAGTAGCATTTGCTGGAGGGGCCTCACCTAGAGGCTCTTCGAGGACGTACCACTTCCTCTCGTGCCTGAGCACAATCATTAGATTGCGCTCCCAGTCGAGGAAGTTAGCTCCAGTGAGCTTGTCCTTTTCAAGAATGGAGCGAAGAGACAGGTTATTAGTGTTGGTTACAGTGTTTGCCATCTACACATATAAAACATTTGGCTTTAGTAACTGTGAATAGACTCCCAACAAATATCAATAAACCCTTAAATGATAAGTATTGGGCTAGGATCCTTATTTCATACGTCCTGATGTACGGCTTGCTCACGTCACACCAGGCCCGTACTATTTCGGTAGGTAAGGACTTATACCAATCACATCTAACTGACATGACTCCTAGATCTTTTCGGGACATCGGATAAAACCGTACATGTTTTAGTCCCTCAGTGCATTTTGGCCCGATACGACACGGTGAATTGTTACAAAACCAAAATAGATCACACCATTTGGGACTGGTGCACTTATCACACCCCTTTCAGCTTGGGGTTTGAACGCGGACGCCCAAGGCTTGTTCACTTCCAACGCCCGCGTACCTTACGCCGTTAGGTGTCCCAAGTGGGTTGCACTACTGATCTATGATTTTCGGGGTTTTTAACTAAGTTTTGAGAAACCTTTTATTTTCCAATAATTTTAGAAAACTTTGCAATTTTAAAACTGACTGTTTTAAAAAGGCATCCAATGTTCAAAACTAACTGTTATTAAACATACACGCTATTTAAAACTAACTGTTTTAAAAGCACCTGCTAATTAAAACTAACTGTTTTAATAGCATGACTGCTAACCAAAAACTAACTGTTTTTGAAAGCCTTCTTGCTGACCAAAACTAACTGTTTTGTCAACATGCCTTTATAAGAAAACAATCTTATAAATATAAGGTTTTAAAGTAAAATCTACCGTTTAAAAAGGTTTGGAAAAACTGGCAATTTTAATTTTTAAAACCTAACAGATTTCATGATTGTAAAGTTTTAAAACTCTCTCCAAATTTTAAAACGTTTGATAAAATAAACATTCAATAATTATCAACCAATCATGAGCAGGCAGTTAAACACATCTACGCAGTTAAAGATTAACAACTACGCATTTAAAACATCTAATCACAGATTTGCCAATTAAATGACCTATTATAAATTTTTCTCTCATAGCTCCCACTGGCCTTGACATGTCTGATGGAACTCCGGGAAAAAGAAAATATTGAAAAAATATCCTAAGGTCATTTTCATTATGAAGGGGTTGCAAGTAGCATACAGGCCTTAATGTACTAAGTCGGCAATTACTGTAATAGATACAACCAATATACACAACAGGTATAATTCATGCAATCATATAAAGCATTTAAGTAAGCAGAGAACAATCCTAGATCCGTTAAAGATTATCTTGTTTGGTTTATCGTAAAACATGGTTTTAACTGATTTATAAAACAAACTGTTTTACAAATCAAAACTAATATTTTAATCTGAAATCGGTTTTACTATAAATTTATTATATAAAACCAATTTTCTAAAATATTTGTTTTTATCCAAAACATATCAAACCGGACATTCCGAACCAACTGTTCGAAATTATAGACACTGGCCTAAAACTGTGTCGTGGTTTGACCAACTGGTCAAACATGACACCTGGCCCATTTGACCAAAACTGGGTCAAATACTGGTTTGATGATCACATGTTTAATAGAGATAATTAAAATCTATTAAAACCAATTTTATAGGATAATAAATTTATCCAAATAAAATTAATTCGGATAAAAGCCTAAAACCATTATACCCTTTTGGGCCTCAAACTGGGTCCAAATTTCTGGGTCTTGGGCCTCGGATAGGTTAGGCCCAATAAAACGAAAAACCCAAAAACACGATCTCGTGATCAATCGATGTCTCGTCGTCGATCACGTAATCACCGCCTTTGGTGATGGTAACAACAAACGGTCGCTACCGTGATCATCGCAACACCACGCGCCCGCGACGACGGTTGCAAAACAAACACCGCCACCGTTGCCACCAAGTGGCAGGCGGCTATCGAAACAAGTCACCAACCGCCGCTGCCATCGCCTTCCGACGACAGCAGCAGCCACGCCACCATCGCCGGTGACGTTCGGCAATTCGATCGGCCTTGGCCGATTTCCACGTCCGGCGACGATGACGCCAAAGCGCCACCGCCGCTACGACGCCACCGTCCGGCGACAGCAGCGATACCACCATTTGGTGGTTTCGGCTCGACCAGCGACGACGACGACAGTCGCCGCCGCTGCCGTTCCCGTCGATCAACAGCGATCCTTGCCACCACCATTCTTGGTGGCTTGGCACCGACCACCGCCGCCGCCTTGGCGTGGCCGTGAGGCAGCCGGCGGCCTGGCGGGTGGTCCGCGGTGTACGCGCCGCCACTACCACACGGTGGTGTGGCTTGCGATTGTGAAACAAAACAGCCACCGCCGCCGCCTGGCGAGGCCGCAAGGCAGCCGGCTGACGGCTTGGTGGTTCGTTGTTCGTCCGGCGACGACGGCCACAGCCGCCGCCACCACCACTGAGCCACCACCGCTGCCGATTCGTGGCTTGCGGTGGTCGATCGATATCTGCGAAGCCATCACCGCCGTTCACGGCCACCACCAAACTGGTGGTTTGGCCACGGCTTGGTGTCGTGCGGGTCCGGCCACCGCTGGAGTGCGGTTCGGCTGCCGCCTGGCGGTTCGGTCGGTTGCTGCCGCCGAGCCGCCGCCGTGGTGGTCTAACTGTCGATCGGTGGGATGGTTGCGGTTTTCCACCGTTCCGCCACCGATCTCGTTACCTTGTGTGATTTCGTGTTTTTAGTTTTAATGAGATAAACGATAAACAAAAACTGATAAAAAATAAATTTTTACACAACTGATAAAGATTAAACCTTTATCTAACTGATAAAGATTAAACCTTTACCTAACTGATAAAGTTTTAGTTTTTATTGAAAAACTGATAATTACCAAAAATCTTTATCAAACTGATAAAGATTAAACCAAATCTTTACCAAACTGATAAAGATTAAACTAATAAAACAAATCTTCACCAAACTGATAAAGATTATGTTTTATTCAAAACTGATAATTATCAAACTGATTAAATCTTTACCAAACTGATAAAGATTAAATCCAAACTTTATTCACAAGAAACAATTTTAACGGATCTAATAACAATTAAAATAAACAAGTAAAACTGTGGCTCTGATACCACTGTTGGGATTTTGTGCGATCCTCGCATCAAACTGACACGAGAAAAACCGTGATCTCAAACCTAACTGGTCGAGACACACGACAAAACCACATGAAACAAACTGTTCCAAAGGTTTAACAATCAAACCTAACTGGTTTGATTAAGCGGAAGCAATAACGATTAAAATGCCGAAAACATCACAGATCTTATTTGTTTATCTTATTACAGTTAATATGTAGGTTTAGGGTTATTACCTGGATTGCTTGAGATAGATCCACCCGTAAACGACCAAACGGAATTCCCTCTAGCTGGATCTAACCCCGGAACGCTTCACGAACAAACGGTACGCGAAGAACACGATCAATCAGAAACGAGACCGGATCTGGTTTCTTTCTTGGTGAGATCGACGAAGAGAGAGAGAGTAGAGAGAAAGGTTTCTTGGTTGATTGAATATGTTGAATGAATAATCATAGCCTAGCACATCTATTTATATGAATAATTTCCATATACTAGATTGCTTCCATATTCTTTCTTTCTCTCTAAGAAAGAATAATTTCCATAATTATCTTTATTCTTTCTTTCTCCTTAAGAAAGAATATTTACCAATTATTATATTTCCACATAATAATTACTAGATAATTATAAACCAATTAATTAACCCTTTTATATACTTATTTAACTAATAAATATATAACTGCAATTAATTATTAGAAACCTTTTACTTTGGGGTTTTTACAGAAAACACCCAACAGTTTTATAATTCACTATTATAAAACTAAACTCTCCAAACTGGGGTTATTATACTATCCGAATTATAGGTCCTCACAGGTGTGACCCTCAAGTGACTTATAACGTTGGATGTGCGATCAAACGGTTTGTCAACTTATGCACATAATGCCAACAGTGCCTCCAAATTTTCAGCGCAAAAACCACGGCCGCTAGCTCAAGCTCATGCGTGGGGTAATTAGCCTCGTGAGGCTTCAGCTGCCTCGACGCGTAGGCTATCACCCGTCCCCTCTGCATCAGAACACACCCTAACCCAAGGTGTGACGCGTCACAATACACCGTCATGTCTTCTACGCCCTCGGGAAGCGTCAGGACCGGTGCCTCACACAATCTCTGTCTCAACGTCTCGAACGCCGTCTGCTGATCTGGACCCCAAACATACGGCTCACTATTCTTCGTCAATCTCGTCAACGGAACTGCGATCCGAGAGAAATCCTGGATAAACCGACGATAATACCCAGCCAACCCTAGGAAACTCCGGATCTCTGAAGGAGTCTTCGGGACCTCCCAACTCATCACCGCTTCAATCTTCGCCGGGTCCACCTTAATGCCTTCCCGATTAACAAGATGCCCCAAGAATTGGACTTCTTGCAACCAGAAAGCGCACTTTGAGAACTTAGCGTAAAGTCGTTCCCTCCGCAGCACCTCAAGCACCTCTCGCATATGCGTCACATGTTCTTCCTTCGTCCTCGAGTAGATCAAGATGTCATCGATAAAAACAATCACTGATCTGTCCAGCATCGGCCGACAAACCCGATTCATCAGGTCCATAAAAGCAGCTGGGGCATTGGTAAGACCGAAAGGCATCACCAGAAACTCGTAGTGACCATAACGGGTCCTGAAAGCAGTCTTGTAGACATCCGCCTCCTTCACCTTGAGCTGGTGATAGCCTGATCGCAGATCGATCTTGGAGAACCAAGTCGCCCCCTGGAGCTGATCGAACAAATCATCAATCCTAGGTAAGGGATACCTATTCTTGATGGTAACCTTGTTGAGCTCCCTGTAGTCTATACACATCCGGAGACTCCCGTCCTTCTTCTTCACGAACAAGATCGGAGCACCCCACGGTGAGCTACTCGGACGGATGAACCCTTTTTCCGAGAGTTCCTGCAACTGACTGGCCAATTCCTGCAACTCGGGTGGCGCCAAACGATACGGAGCCCTCGTAACTGGGGCTGCTCCGGGCATTAGGTCGATCCCGAACTCAACCTGCCTATCAGGCGGAATGCCCGGTAGGTCCTCCGGAAACACATCAGGAAACTCGCTCACTACAGGAACGTCAGCAACCGACAACTTCCGATCCTCTGCCTGGCTGGTCACCGCATACGCCAAAAAACCCGTGCATCCACGCTGAAACCACCTCCGCGCCTTCGCGACAGAACAGAACGCTAGCCGATCCCTCCGTCCCTTGCCGTATACCACAAGCTCTCCCCCACTTGGGTCCTGGATGCGGACTAGCTGCTCCGCGCAAACTACCGTGCCGTGGTTCCGAAACATCCAGTCAACTCCAACTATCACGTCGATCCCATTCATGGGTGTGGGTATCAAGTCGATACAAAAAGGCACCCCATGAATCACTATTGTGCAGCCTCGGTAGACGTCCTCACAGACTCTCACCTCCTCAGCTGCGATATCGATCGCCAAAGGACTGGCTAGCTTGCCCCGCTCTAGCCGGAAATCCTTGCAGAAAGCACTAGACACAAACGACCAGGTAGCTCCCGAATCAAAGAGAACCAAAGCAGGTTTTTCGTTCACGGGAAAAACGCCTAAGTTTAACAGTAAACGTTTAAAGAACACAGATAACACCTAGCGCATCTCTAATCAAGCCATAAGCATAACACACATTAATAACAGTTCAACACATAAAGTAAGGTGTACCTGTAACCGCATCCGGTGCTGACTGAGCCTCCTCGGCCGTCATCTGGAAAGCTCTACCGCGGCTGGTCGAAGATCCACCCTTCTTCCCGGTGGAGCCGTCGGTGATGCGGAGCGTGGCAGTAGCTGGTGCCTGAACCTGTGGCTGGGCCGATGCCAGCTTCGGACAGTTGGGCTTGATGTGCCCAGGCTGAAAACAATGGAAGCAGGTCCTCGGGGCAACCCCGCAATCCCTACTCTTGTGGCCCAGCTTGCCACACTTAAAACACACCGACTCAGGTAGTCGGCATTCGCCCTGGTGGTTCCTTCCGCATTTGGGACACCCACTGGGAGCTCTCCTGCTCTTTGTCCTCGGCCCCTTAAACTTCCTCACCGGTACCAACGATTGCTCCGCCTTCCTCTTCCCTTGCTGCAGCTCCTCGAGAAACAGCTCCCGATTTCGCGCCGCCTCTACCATAGCATTAAAGCTCGTGCACGTAGTTGGGCTCACGAACTCTCTGATCTCGGGCTTCAGTACCCCACGATAACGATACATCCTCATCGCTTCATTGCCCACATAATCGGGACAAAACAGCGCCTTCTCCAGGAACTGGTCGGTGATCTCATTCACCGACTCGGTCGTCTGCTTCAGGTTCAGAAACTCGGCAATGATTCTCTCTCGCTCGACCCGCGGAGAGAATTGCTCCTCAAACAGCACCTTGAACGCATCCCAAGTCATAGTCGATATCTGCTCCTCCGTGTGGCTCTTCAGTATCAGGCCCCGCCAATCCTTACCGGCGTCTCGTAGCAGATTCGCAGCGTAGCACACCTTCACCCCGTCCGGACAACCACAAGTACGGAACGCGCCCTCGACCGCGGCAATCCAACGAGAGCATGCAATAGGGTCCTTCCGACCCTCGTAGTGTGGCGGTTGACACGCCATGAAATCCTTGAAAGTGCTGGAACGGCTCTGAGCCTGATTGTTGCTCCCCGACGTCGACCCACGAGAAGCAAAGGCCGTGTCGATCCTCTGATCCACAGCCTGAAGGACCTCGTCCTTCATCTGGGCAAATAATCCCGGCAGAATCTGCTGCAAGGTCTCGGTAATCTGCGAGGCAGTGATATCCCGCAAGTCTAGAGTCTCAGGCTCCTCGCTACCCGAACTTCTTCTAGTAGTCACCATACTGAACATTCAAGCAAAAGCTTAGAAACATTTGATACCTTGGGTCACACAGCTAACCCTAGCTAGAGTGTCTTACTACACTCCCTAACACATATAACGCTTACACAAATTTACTACTGGTCGTTAGTGCGCATGTAACCCTAACGACTAATAAGTGCTTTTGCGTCCAGTTTACATACATAGCTGACCTCGTGGTCATCCTAGCTATCACATAGCAACCCCAAATCCCATATCTAGTCCTTTTATTGAGATTACCAGAATTTAATCAAATCCTAGTCCATACAGATGTTTACAGTAGTACTATTATATGGGCCCGTACTACTGTAACCAACCGGTAATGACAATTGGTTCGGGATCGCTAAACAACAATCAGACAAGAACATGTCTAGAATCCCTTACCAGGTTATCACCGTATAGATTGGGTCCTGGTACCATCCTCAAAATCCCAATCCAAGAACTACATGCAAAAAAAAAAAAAATAATAATAATTTCACAGCTATTCTCATCTTACACATAGCATGCCATACAATTATTAGCACGAATATCAATATTCAATTTAGCACCACTATGAATTATCAACAATAAGAAAAGTAACGTAAGTATTGCTCACCCCCGTTTTGAAACTCTAGCCGACGGTTCCGACTCTTGTTAAAAATTTTATTTTCGAAATACTAATAAAATAAACCTCCTAGTTTAAGTCCAACCACACACACACTCGCGAGCGTGTGTGCTGATTCTCTTAAACCTAGGCTCTGATACCAAGTTGTAGCGTCATTATTTTCAAATGCTATTAGCTAATAAATTTAAAGAAAAAGAATGTCTAAATTAATAAAATTTTAAAGGATTTAAGTGTAAGAATTTAATGAGCGCGATAAATAAAATTATTACAGTCATCCATAATAAATAAAGTTTTAATAAAATAATAACGCTAAATGTCCAAAAATCGTCGGAACCCATCTCGCCACTAGCATCAAACCGGGGCCTTGCCCTTATCTACGCTTGATCCCGAACCTGAAAAGGGGAAACAACGAAGGGTAAGCTATAAGCTTAGTGAGCAAACACCAAACGTACCTTACGTTACCAAACATGCACATAACACACCGGTGCCATCACATTCACATCCACAAATCAGATATTTCATCATACATTAAATAACACAAAATAATCATAACAAATCAAATATTCCGCCAGCTTTGGACACGGATCTGCCCCCACAACTCATCAAGGGCATGTGGTTCCCTTTATCTCGCCAGCTAAGGACGCGAGTCCGCCCCCACAACTCATCAAGGGCATGTGGTTCCCTTTATTACACGCAATCATGCATATATACATAATCAGTAAAATAAAACACGTAAGGTGAAAACTCACCTCGCTAGCAGTTAAGGCAACAAACAACCAATCTCCAAGATAAATCTGTAAATAATTACCGAAAGTTACGATTCTATCTCGGTCTCAACACTTCTCGAAAGTTACTAAGCTCACACGGTCTACGATAAACGTAATTAAACCCTCGTAATTAATTAAACAACGGGCGAAAAGGGTCTCACGCGGTTCGACCGCGACCCGTCTCGTACCGTTCCTTAACACTCAACCGAACAACTGCCAAGCGGCCGTCGCGAGACTCGCCGGACAGCAGCTAATCGCCGCCAGAACAACCCACGGGATCTGGCCGACGCACCGACCTAACGGCAGCAGGTCGCCGCCGCCGCGCAAACGCCATGGCAGACAACCGCCGCGCACCAGCAACCGCGTCGCCGGACCCACTATCAGCATCAACGGCTGTTGCCGTTGCCAACCTTAACAACCACTATAACCGGCTGTCGCCGGCGGTACGCAAGAACTACCACAGCCGGCGGTCGCCGGCGTGGATAACAACCACACACACCACAGCCGGCCGTCGCCGGTGTGGATAACAAACACTACAGCGCCGAGCGCCGCCGTGACCACGACCTACACAGGCGGCTGCCGCCAGCGATCTGAAACCTACCACCACCGACGTCTAACGCCGGCGTGGAAACCCACTACAGCTACCGGAGCGAAACCGACAGCCGTACCAACCCGAACGGCCGTCGCCGCCGTCGGCTGAACCGTCGGTCGCCTCAACTCTAGCCACGGCGTCGCCGGCCAAGGCCGGCGTACACCACCACGAGAGTTGTCGCCGGAAAGACGTGATACCGACCAAAACCCGCACGAAAACGAAATAAAGAAGAGTGGTTACCTTCTTACGACGATCGACCACAGAAGCTTCACGACGCGTTACCGTTCCCTTCCGGCGACTATCTCCGGCGGCCTCCTCGTTATTCCGGCGACTCCTCACCCACACTCTCTCCCTAATCGGTCTCTCTCTCTCTCTCCCGTACTCTCTCTCTCTCTCTTAAAAAATTCAGGTTTTAATGCTTCAAGATGAGTTTTTTTTTTACTTTAATAGATAGTACAACAACCTACCCTATCCCTAGGTAAGGCTAAGTCAACTTTATCTCAACCAATTCAAACTCATTTTAAATAATTTAAATAAAAGAAAGAAATATCACTTTAATAAATAAAATAAAAAAAACTATCTATTTTTCTAAATTGTAAAAAAGAATATGGGGTGTTACAACTCATCAGATTGCGCTCCCAGTCGAGGAAGTTAGCTCCAGTGAGTTTGTCCTTTTCAAGAATGGAGCGAAGAGACAGGTTATTAGTGTTGGTTACAGTGTTTGCCATCTACACATATAAAACATTTGGCTTTAGTAACTGTGAATAGACTCCCAACAAATATCAATAAACCCTTAAATGATAAATATTGGGCTAGGATCCTTATTTCATACGTCCTGAAGTACGGCTTGCTCACGTCACACCAGGCCCGTACTATTTCGGTAGGTAAGGACTTATACCAATCACATCTAACTGACATGACTCCTAGATCTTTTCGGGACATCGGATAAAACCGTACATGTTTTAGTCCCTCAGTGCATTTTGGCCCGATACGACACGGTGAATTGTTACAAAACCAAAATAGATCGCACCATTTGGGACTGGTGTACTTATCACACCCCTTTCAACTTGGGGTTTGAACGCAGACGCCCAAGGCTTGCTCACTTCCAACGCCCGCGTACCTTACGCCGTTAGGTGTCCCAAGTGGGTTGCACTACTGATCTATGATTTTCGGGGTTTATAACTAAGTTTTGAGAAACCTTTTTATTTTCCAGTATTTTTAGAAAACTTTGCAATTTTAAAACTGACTGTTTTAAAAGGCAACCAATGTTTAATAACTAACTGTTAATTAAACATAGACGTTATTTAAAACTAACTGTTTTAAAAGCACTTGCTAATTAAAACTAACTGTTTTAACAGCATAACTGCTAACCAAAAACTAACTGTTTTTTGAAAGCTCTCTTGCTGACCAAAACTAACTGTTTTGTCAACATGCCTTTATAAGAAAACAATCTTATAAACATAAGGTTTTTAAAATAAAATCTACCGTTTGAAAAAGGTTTTGAAAAACTTGGTAAATTTAATTATAAAAACCTAATATATCTCATGATTAAATAGTTTTAAAACTCTCTCTAAAATTTTAAAATGTTTGATAAAAGCTAAGCATGCAATAATTATCAACTAATCATGAGCAAACATATTCACGCAGTTAAAAATTAACAACTACGCAGTTAAAACGTCTAATTATAGATTTGCCAATTCCTAAAGGACCAAAATGACCTAAATAATTTTCAAAATTTTCTAGTAGCTCCCACTGGCCTTATCACCTCTCGGTGTAATTTTTGAAAAAGAAAATATTATACTTAAGGTCATTCATATTATAATGGAGTTGTAAAAAATATGTAGGCCCTTTCAAGAATAAAACAATGGGCTAAGTTGGCAAATTCTATTTCAGACACAAGTAATATACACAAACAGGTATAATATATAATTTATGCATATATATAAAGCAAATAAGCAAGCAACATATAAAGCATAAAACAATCCTAGATCCGTTAAATAATATCTTGTTCGGTTTATCGTAAAACATGGTTTTAACTGATTTATTAAAAACAAACTGTCTTACAAATCAAAACTAATATTTTAATCTGAAATCGGTTTTACTATAAATCTATTATATAAAACCAATTTTCTAAAATATTTGTTTTTATCCAAAACATATCAAACCGGACATTCCGAACCAACTGTTCGGAATTATAGACACTGGCCTAAAAACTGTGTCGTGGTTTGACCAACTGGTCAAACATGACACCTGGCCTAAAAAACTGTGTCGTGGTTTGACCAACTGGTCAAACATGACACCTGGCCCATTTGACCAAAACTGAGTCAAATAACTGGTTTGATAAACACATGTTTAATAGAGATAATTATTAATAAAATCTATTAAAACAATTTCATAAGATAATAAACTTATAGAATTAATTCGGATAAAAGCCTAAAACCATCAAACCCTTTTGCGCCTCAAACTGGGTCCAAAATTTCTAGGTCTTGGGCCTTGGATAGGTTAGGCCCAATAAAACGAAAAACCCAAAAACACGATCTCGTGTTCGATCGAAAACGCCGTTACATCGACCACGGTCACCGTCGTGATCCGGCGATCAAACAACCATCGCACGGCCACCGCTAACCGCGGTTTTGGTCCGACCCTAAAACACTATCGATGACGGCAGCGGCAACCAAGGTCACCACCGCCGCCGCCACTAGGTCGATCGACGACAACAGCGGTCAAAACCGCCATCGCCGCCGTGCCCTACGGCTTCATCCATAACAAACGCCACCACCACCGGGTGGTGGTGCGGCTTGCGATCGCGATACCAAAACAGCCACCGCCGCCGCCCGGCGAGGCCACAAGGCAGCCGGCGAACGGCTTGGTAGTTTGTGGTTTGTCCGGCGACGACGGTCACAGCCGCCGCCACCTCCACGTTTCAGCCGCCGCAACACCACCATTCGGTGGTTTTGCGATTTGCAAAGACCGACCACCGCTGCCGCCTTGGCGTGGCCGTAAGGCAGCCGGCGGCTTGGCGGGTGGTTCGCGGTGAACGCACCGCTGTTGCTATCAATAATAGCCGCCACCACCGTCGCTGGTGGTTAACGACAGAAACCACCGCCACCACCGTCGCTGGTGGTTAACGACAGAAACCACCGCCACCACCGTCGCTGGTGGCCACCGATTACAGCCGCCACCGAACTGGTGGTGTGGCTTCGGTGATCCAGGTGGCGGTTCGGTCGGCTTTGGCCGCCGTTCCGCCGCCATCGTGGTTTGACCGGCGATCGGTGGGATGGTTCGGTTGCCATGTGCCACCGTTCCGCCACCGATCTCGTTACCGTGTGTGATTTCGTGGGTTTTAGTTTTAATGAGATATACGATAAACGAGAACTGATAAAAATAAATTTTTTACACAACCGATAAAGATTAAACCTTTATCTAACTGATAAAGTTTTAGTTTTTATTGAAAAACTGATAATTACCCAAAAATCTTTATCAAACTGATAAAGATTAAACCAAATCTTTACCAAACTGATAAAGATTAAACTAATAAAACAAAACTTCACCAAACTGACAAAGATTATGTTTTATTCAAAAACTGATAATTATCAAACTGATTAAATCTTTACCAAACTGATAAAGATTAAATCCAAACTTTATTCATAAGAAACAATTTAACGGATCTAATAATAACTAAAATAAACAAGTAAAACTGTGGCTCTGATACCACTGTTGGGATTTTGTGTAATCCTCGTATCGAACTGATACGAGAACAACCGTGATTTCAACCGAACTGGTCGAGGTACACGACAAAACCATATGAAACAAATTGTCTCAAAAGGTTTAACAATCAAACCTAACTGGTTTGATTAAGCGGAAGCAATAACGATTAAAATCCCGAAAACATCACAGATCTTATTTGTTTATCTTATCACAGTTAATATGTAGGTTTAGGGTTATTACCTGAATTGCTTGAGATAGATCCACCCGTAATCGACCAAACGGATTTCCCTCTAGCTGGATCTAACCCCGGAACGCTCCACGAACAAACCGTACGCGAAGAACACGATCAAGCAAAACAAGAAACCGAAACTGGTTTCGGATTTGTGTAGATCGACGAAGAGAGAGAGAGAGAGGAGAGAGGTTTCTTTCAGAATTAATTGGTTGAATGAATGAATCTGATATCCCAGCATATCTTATTTATATGGAAGACTTACCATATATCAGATAGCTTTTATGGTTATCTTTTATTCTTTCTTTTTCTCTAAGAAATAAATGCCATAATTATCTTTATTCTTTCTTTCTCTCCAAGAAAGAATATTTACTAATTAATTATTAACTTTATAATAATTAATTCTAGATAATTATAAACTAATTAATTAACCATTTTATATATTTATTTAACTAATAAATATATAACTGTAATTAATTATCAGAAACCTTTTACTTTGGGGTTTAATTTTACAGAAAACACCCAACAGTTTTATAATTCGCTATTATAAAACTAAACTCTCCAAACTGGGGTTATTTAACTATCCGAATTATAGGTCCTCACAGGTGTGACCCTCAAGTGTCTTATAACGTTGGATGTGCGATCAAACGGTTTGTCAACTTATGCACATAATGCCAACATATAGTCCTCGTGTTAAACTGATATCAGTATGTGTGTGGTCCTTACCGGCGTGTACCGTAAGGCCATTAGTGATAGCATGCCTAGTTCTCATATGCGCGATGGTTTGTATTATATTGTTGTGTGTTTGTGGTTTGTGCTCACTAAGCGAAAGCTTACCCCGTTGTGTTCTTTTTCCCCTTAGATGCAGGTCCGTCTGGAAAGGACAAAGGAAAGGGAAATGCTTGAAGTTCCGATCATGCTCAAGGCTCAGTTCATCTGGATTTAAAAGACCGTTAAACTTAAAATTATGTTTTGATTGTTTTAATACAGATATTTGTGATGAACCTCGTTTTGAGGATTTTGGCTAGTATCTCTTGGTTGGAAACTTAAACCTTCGATCCTAAAAAGAAAAAAAAATAATAAATAAATTTACGTTTTTGGACAATTTCCGCTGTAATGGTTACTTTTATTTCATTTCCGTTTATTGTTCGTTAAAAATAGCAAAAATTAATTTGAGTTGTTACAAAAAGTGCCAAGAAAACCTCCTTTTAGGAGTAGTTCAACGCGTTTCTTGTTTATGTGGCTTAGACGACAGTGCCAGAGGTAAGTTTGATCCTCAATGTCTTTGGATCGTTTACTTATATGATAGATTTCTTTATTATCATCTTGCAGATTTATTGTATATAGACCATTCACAGGTGTAGCTTTAAAATAGAAAATATTGTTTTTAAAGACTGAAAGCATTTTATAATCATATTTATAATAAAAACCTTGGTCTACCGATAAATCAAAAGACATAACATTCTTAATCATCTTTGGAACATAATAACAATTTTCTAGTTCCAAAACTAGACCCGAGGGTAAACTAAGACTATAAGATCCTACTACTTCAGCTATCAGCGGTGTGCCTTCACCAACTCGTAGGTTCGAATGGTCCTTCCTCAAAGTCTCTCTTCTAGTGAATCCCTGTAAACGATTACAAATGTGGTTACCACTGCCTGTATCAATTACCCATGATTCATAAGAAGTGATTAAGCAATCTATCATAAAGATACCTGGAGCATCGGGTAAACCGATCTCTATCTGATCGATATTCATCGAGTGCTCGCAAATATCCCGGATACCGCATTCTGAGCAACTCAGGTCTCCCAGCTCATCAATACAATCACTGTCCATGAGTTCAGCAGCTGCTGGTTTCGGCTCTAGACTGGCCAAAATGTCCTTGTGCAACATTGCCACGTCTTTCCTTGGTTCTTTCATGTAGGCACTAGCTGTGTCACATATCTCCTTCGGAAGTGAATACCACATGAGATGGATTAACTCTTCTTGAGCCATTCTGTATCCCAGACGTGTCAAACATTTAAAGAGTCTTCTCATTTCGATAAGATGATCTTTAACTAATTGGTTCTTTCTTAGCTTTAGTGAAAGTATCTCTTTCATGATCAGAAGCTTACCTGTATGCTTATAGAAACCTAGCTGGTTTTCTATATCTTTCACGACCTCATGGCAGGATTTATCTCTTAGACCTCCCGTAAGCTCGGTGATATAGAGAAAATCAGAATCGACATGACATCAGATTCATCTGCCAAATATTTAAAGTACCGAGCAAATTCCTGTTCAGGAGAATTGCTCTTAGGTCGTGAAACAGGTTTTTCCAAAATGTACAACTTACCCTGTGCACCCAAGACATTGTCAAGGTGCATTTTCCAAACTGGAAATCTTTGTCCTGTAAGCTTCCATTTGCCATTGTTGAGGCGGAGCGATTCCTCAGGGGTATAAAACGGGAGTACAGATTTAGACATCTACAAGTACAAGAATAAATTTCCGATTTAGTTTATAACCATAAAACTTCTAATAAATCATAACCCTTAAATTAATTTGTTAGACTAGAATCCATATTTCACATGTGTCAGCAAGAATTTGTTCACGTCAAGCCGACTCATGTGATTTATGGTAGGTAAAACCTATACCGATCGGATTTTAATACGAAAAACATGACTTCTAGATCGTCGGGACATCAGATATTTAATCAGTGCATATGTTGTCCCTCTAGTGCATTTTGGCCCGATACCACCCGGTGAATAAACAATTACTAAAACAGATCGCACCACCCGGGGCCTGGACATACTCTGGCCGGTACCACCCGGAGATAATTCGCAGAGTTTTTATCCCCTCCAATTTCGGTTTGAACGCGGGCACTCAAGGTGTGCTCACTCACAACGCCCTACGTACCTTATACCGGAGGTGTCCCTAAAGTATGTTGCACTTACTGATCTATAATTTTAACAAGGGTTCTAAAAATGCCAGTTTTTCAAAAACTTGGATCCAAACACAAACTGTATTTGTATCCATTTTATTTTAACAATTTATATGTAATTTTTAATAACGCAATTAAACAACCATGCAATTAAATACAAAAAGCACAGTCATAGCCTTAACCCTTAAAACTATTGTCGTTTTGTGAGCTAACACAAAACGACGGTCTCAATCCTAAGGGACAGAAATCTTCAACTTCTGGCGCTCCCACTGGCTCCGAGATCCGTAGTTGTCATCTTTGCCTCCAACTTCAGTAATTTTAAACTAGCTAATTTTACAAAGAGGGATAAAATTGGCACCCAGGCCTCCCGAAAATAATCTAACTATAAAATTTAAAATTACAAAAGGTTGCAAACGGCACGCAGGCCTCCCGAAAGTAATCTAAAATAAACACAACAACGGGTCTTAAGGGTTTGGCTATGAACAGTTTAAACTAGACAAGCAATAACGAATAAGATCTCGGCTGGATTTTATTTAACCAAAAATATTAATTTAAAGCGAAAAAAAACATCCTGAAAGTTTTAGACCTATCTGGTCAAAACAATTCACGTTTCGAAGCCTATCCGAAAACCTACACAACTGTGGCGTATCGTCATCAAACTGATAACAATCGATCGTGTATCGACACAATTGATGATAGTAGCAAGTGGCCACCACAAACAACCATGTCTCCGCCACTGTCGACAACGGTGGAGTCGACTTGAAACCGCCGCCAACTCCCACTACCGATCTGCCTTGCGGTCGTTGATCGGTGATTGGGAGTGGTCGGGAACAGCAGCGGCACAACCGCCACCACCATCGCCGTTTGGCGATTCGACATCAATGACCACCGCCGCGGTGCGGCGATCGAACAAAAACAAAAAACGCCACCGTCTGCGTGGCTATTGCCATCACCGGCGTCAACAATCAACTACGCCGCCACCGTCACCATTAATCCATCGACGACAGCAGCAGCTCGGCGCCACCACCGTCACCGTGGTCGGCGAACAACAACCAAAAACACCACCGCCTCCACGACGACAGCAACCAGCAGCCACCATCGTCGTTTCGGCGATCAACAAACTGCCATCAAAGCCACTACCACAAACGTTGGTGTGGTGATTGTTTTTCGATCAAGCCGACGCCGTAACCACCCACTGTGGATCGCCAACACCACCTTCGCCGCTATCGGCCTTGGTGTTGGTTTTTGGCCGTAGCTGATGCCGCAACCACATACGGTGGTGCGGCTGGCGATTGTTTCGTGAGGGCAGCCGGCAGCCACCACCAAGTGTGGTGAGTCGTCGCGGTGGTCAAAGGTCGTCGATCGGCCTGGTGGTCCGGCCGGCTAACTGCCGCCGTTCCACCGCCGATCGTTTCGAATTCGTTAGATTTTCCAAAAATTCAATTTTTAAAACAATTAGGCAAATAAAAATCAAACGTTTTAAACCTAATCAGTTCAATAATCTGATCTGCAGGTTTAGGAAGTGGCTCTGATACCACTGTCGGGAATCGGAGGCGATAAACATGCGCAGCGGATAACAAAAAACGATTCCCAATCGCGGACCCAACCTTAAACCTAACAGATACAAATAAGGAGGTTTAAACGCTGTTTTACCTTTTTGGAATAATCTCCGAAACGCAAGCAGGGGGTAGACCGCTACTGACACCACGTGAGATAGGCTGCTAGACCACCGTGACTGATCAAAAAAACGGCTCCGATTCTTTGTGTGTGCGAGAAGCCGACGGCAAGAAAAGAGAGATGAAAAGAGAGTAATTTTTCAGGATTCTAGATTATCTGGTTTATCACCTTAAACCTCTATTTATAAAGATAAATAAGGCAGTGATTGTATCCAATTAATTAACTCAATTAATCAAACTGATTAATTATACATAATTAACTAGTTATTTATTCTTTTCTCTCCTTTAATAATTAAAACAATTAATTATTTCTCACACACATGTGTTCTCAAATTAGGTGTGCAGCGGTGTGACCTACTAGTGTCTTATAACATTGGATACGGTAATCATTGTTACTGTCTTGCACACAATCCTAACACTAGTACCCTTTTGTGTTTCCATGATGGATTGATTACTTGGTTATTTAATTAATTAATAGACTTGTAGTTTGTTGAATGTTTGTTTTTTATTCCGAAGTTAGTGTTTTGACTGTGGCTATCTGAACTTGTTTGTTGGGTGTATCTATTGATAGATAGGTAGACTCCTTCGGGTTAATGTAACACCCAAAAGTACTGATTAAATGTTGTTTCTTTCTCTTATTTTTATTTATTTATTTCATGTATTTTAGGTGGGTTAGATAATATCTTTTTAATTAAAAAAAAGAAAAGATAGATGAAACTCGTTGGTAGAGATAAGGTCAAAGTAGCTTACATACCTATACCTAGTCTATCTCCATATCCCTATCTCTTCTATATCCATCACTTGTCAATTTAGAAAAGAAAAAAACAGGGATACGGGAGAGAGAGAAAAAGAGAGAGAAAAGAGAAAAGAGAGAAGAGGAAAAGAGAAAGAAAAGACAGAATACGGGAGAGAGGGAGAAAACGAAGAGAGAGAGTGAGAAAAAGTTGCCGGATCTAGAGAGGTCGCCGGAGAACGGAATAGAGAGCGTCGGAGGGCGGTGTTCGTAGGTTTTGCTCGAAAAGGTAAAGGTTCGAACACTCTTCTCGTTTTTGTTTGGAGTAACGTTCGGCGACGCTAGACGGCGGAGATGTGCGTCGGCCACGGCTGGCGACATCGTGGTGGTGTTGTTGTGTCTGACAACGCCCGACGATGGTGGCCTTGGTCACGCGTCGTCGGTGTCGGTTAGCACCGCCTTAGGCGGTGGTTGTGCGATCTCGCCGGCTAAAGCTGGTGAGGGGTCGCGTCGGTGGTAGTTGCGAACGCCGGCGACCACCGGCTGTGGTGGTTGCGTCGGCTAGCGACGGCGACGGCGCGATTCCGGCTGTTGTTGTTGTGGCTGCGTGACCACCGGCTGTGGTGGTTGCTATCGGACAATCCAGTGGTGGTGGTGGTTCTGCCGCTACCGTTGTCGCGGTGGTTGTTCGGCAGCGGTGGTCCGGCGGCGGACAGGTACGTTTGCGGTTGTCCGGCAGCGGCCAGGTACGTTTGCGGCTGTCCGGCAGCGGTGTCGGGTCGGGTTGACGAACCTTTCGGAACCCGTTGTCGCTGTTACGTCGCTTTAGCATGTTTATAACTAAGATCGGTTAGGTTAGCTTGGGACTAGCGAGTCAACTAGTCCTCTTGGGATTGTCGAGTAATTTGTTAATAATTGTGTAGGTGGATATTTTCAGATTCGTTTTGAGAATTCGTGATACGTCCGCATTTATTATTTTTGCACTCAAGGTGAGTTCATCATATGTATTTTATGTTATTATGGATGTATGAATGCAAAATTGTGTGTGAGAGGGAACCACATGCCCTTGATGAGTTGTGGGGGCCGACTCGCGTCCTAAGCTGGCGAAATAAAGGGAGCCACATGCCCTTGATGAGTTGTGGGGGCAGATCCGTGTCCAAAGCTGGCGGAGAAAATTTAATATATCTCATGAGAATATATTTATGTTGATTGTTGTTGTGATTATTTGCGATATATGTTATATGATGCGGTACCCGTTTGTGGATGTGAATATGTTGGCACTTTTTGTGTTATGTGCGTACATGGTAACGTAAGGTACGTATGGTGTTTGCTCACTAAGCTTATAGCTTAACCCTTCGTTGTTATATTTTTTCAGGCTCAGGATCAGGAGTGGATAAGGGCAAGGCCCCGGTTTGACTCTAACAGCGAGATTCGGTTCCGATAGTTTTTTTGAACATTATCTATTATTTATTTATTTTAGTTTTTTTTATACTTAATTTTTTAATTCGGGATATCTGTAATAATTTTATTTTATGCATTCATTAAACCTTTACGTTTATTTCCATTAAAATTGTAATAATTTAGATACTTTCTTTAAAATTTAATGGTTATTGGTGTTTTAAAATATTGGTGTTACAACTTGGTATCAGAGCCTAGGTTTAAGAGAATCAGCATACACGCTTGCGAGTGTGTGTGTGGTTGGACTTAAACTAGGAGATTTTTTTTAAAGGAATTTAAAAAAAAAAAGAGTTCGAACCGTTGGCTAGAGCTTCAAATCGGTGGTGAGCAATTCTTACGTTACCTTTTTTTTATATATTGTTGATACATTGTTGTGGCGCTAAATTGAGCGTTGAATTTCATGCTAATAACTGTATGGTATGCTATGTGTAAGACGAGAATAGTGGTGAAATTTATTTTTGTACATGTAGTCCTTGGATTGGGATTTTGAGGATGGTACCAGAACCCAGTCTATACAATGATAAATTGGTAAGGGATCTCTAGGCATGTTCTCGTCGGATTGTTGTCTAGCGACCCCGAACCAATTGTCATTACCGGTTGGTTTATAGTAGTACGGGACCAAATAATAGTACTACTATAAACACCTGTATGGATTAGGATTTGGTTAAATCTTGGTAAACTCAATAAATGGACTAGGGTTGGGAATTGGTAGCCATGTAATGGCCAGGATGACCACGAGGTCAGCAGTGTATGTAAACTGGAAGCAAAAGCACTTATTAGCCGTTAGGGTTGCATGCGCACTAACGACCAGTAGTAAGCAGTGTGCAAGCATTATATGTGTGATTATGGAGTGTAGTAAGACACTTTAACTAGTGTTAACTGCGTGACCCAATGTATAAACTGTTCCTAAACTTTTGCTTAAACGTTCAGTATGGTGGTTACTAGAAGAAATTCGGGTAGCGAGGAGCCTGAGACTCCAGACTTGCGGGATATCATCGCCTCGCAGATTACTGAGACTATGTAGCAGATTCTGCCAGGATTATTTGCTCAGATGAAGGACGAGGTCCTTCAGGCTGTGGATCAGAAGATCGACACGGCTTTTGCTTCTCGTGGGTCGACGTCGGGGAGCAACAATCAGGCTCAGAGTCATTCCATCACCTTCAAGGATTTCATGGCGTGTCAACCGCCACACTACGAGGGTCGGAAGGACCTTATCGCATGCTCTCGTTGGATTGCCACGGTCGAGGGCGCTTTCCGTACTTGCGGTTGTCCAGAGGGGATAAAGGTGTTCTACGCTGCGAATCTGCTACGAGACGCTGGTAAGGATTGGTAAGGGCTGATACTGAAGAGCCACACGAAGGAGCAGATGTTGGCGATGACTTGGGAGACTTTCAGAGAGCTGTTTGAGGAGCAGTTTGCACCGCGGATCGAGAGAGAGAGGATCACGGCGGAGTTCCTGAAGCTGGCACAGATTACGGAGACGGTGAACGAAATCACCGATCAGTTCTTGGAGAAATCCTTATTTTGTCCTGACTACGTAGGTAACAAGACGATGAAGATGTAACGTTACCAGGGGGTGCTGAAGCCCGAGATTAGAGAGTTCGTGAGCACGACAACGTGCAAAAGCTTCAAGGAGATGGTCGAGAAGGCGCGATCTCGGGAGCTGTTCCTCGAGGAGCAGCAGCGTGGGAAGCGAAAGGCGGAGCAGTCGATTGTACCGGTGAGGAAGTTTAAGGGGCCGAGGACTGATGGCAGGAAAGTTTCCAGCGGGTGTCCCAAATGCGGGAGGAACCACCAGGGCGAGTGCCGACTACCTGAGTCGGTGTGTTTTAAGTGTGGCAAGCCGGACCACAAGAGTAGGGATTGCGGGGTCACCCCGAAGACCTGCTTTCATTGTTTCCAGCCTGGGCACATCAAGCCCAACTCTCCGAAGCTAGCATCGGCCCAGCCACAGGTTCAGGAACCAGCTCCTACCACGCTCCGCATCACTGACGGTTCCACCGAGAAGATGGGTGGATCCTCGACCAGCCGCGGTAGAGCTTTCCAGATGACGGCCGAGGAGGCTCAGTCAGCACCGGATGTGGTTATAGGTACACCTTACTTTATGTGTTTGAACTGTTATCGATGTGTGATATGCTTATGGCTTGCTTAGAGATGCGCTAGGTGTTATCTATGTTTCCTTAAACGTTTATTGTTAAACTTAGGCGTCTTTCCCGTGAACGAAAAACCTGCTTTTGTTCTCTTTGATTCGGGAGCTACCTGGTCGTTTGTGTCTAGTGCTTTCTGCAAGGACTTTCGGCCAGAGCGGGGCAAACTAGCCAGTCCTTTGGCGATCGATATAGCAGCTGAGGAGGTGAGAGTCTGTGAGGACGTCTACCGAGGCTGCACTATAGTGATTCATGGGGTGCCTTTTAGTATCGACTTGATACCCACCCCCATGAATGGGATCGACGTGATAGTTGGAGTTGACTGGATGTTTCGGAACCACGGCACGGTAGTTTGCGCGGAGTAGCTAGTCTGCATCCAGAACCCAAGTGGGGGAGAGCTCGTGGTATACGGCAAGGGGTGGAGGAATCGGCTAGCGTTTTGTTCTGTCTCGAAGGCGCAGAGGTGGCTTCAGCGTGGATGCACGGGTTACCTGGCGTATGTGGTGACCAGCCAGGCAGAGGATCGGAAGTTGTCGGTTCCTGACGTTCCTGTGGTGAACAAGTTCCCTAATGTGTTTCCGGATGATCTACCGGGCATTCCGCCTGATAGGCAGGTTGAGTTCGGGATCGACCTGATACCCGGAGCAGCCCCAGTTGCGAGGGCTCCGTACTGATTGGCGCCACCCGAGCTGCAGGAGTTGGCCAGTCAGTTGCAGGAACTCTAGGGAAAAATGTTCATCCGTCCGAGTAGCTCGCCGTGGGGTGCGCCAATCTTGTTCGTGAAGAAGAAGGACGGAAGTCACCGAATGTGTATAGACTACAGGGAGCTCAACAAGATTACCATCAAGAATAGGTATCCCTTACCTAGGATTGATGACTTGTTCGATCAGCTCCAGGGGGCGACTTGGTTCTCTAAGATCGATCTAGGATCAGGATATCACCAACTCAAGGTAAAGGAGGCGGATATTCACAAGACCACCTTCAGGACCCGTTATGGTCACTACAAGTTTCTAGTGTTGCCTTTCGGTCTCACCAATGCCCCAGCTGCTTTTAGGGACCTGATGAATCGGGTTTGTCGGCCGATGCTGGATAGATCAGTGATTGTTTTTATCGATGACATCTTGATCTACTCGAGGACGAAAGAAGAGCATGTGACGCATCTACGAGAGGTACTTGAGGTGCTGCGGAGAGAACGACTTTACGCTAAGTTCTCGAACTGCGCTTTCTGGTTACAAGAAGTCCAATTCTTGGGGCATCTTGTTAATCGGGAAGGCATTAAGGTGGACCCGGCGAAGATCGAAGCAGTGATGAGTTGGGAGGTCCCGAAGACTCCCTCAGAGATCCGGAGTTTCCTGGGCTTGGCTGGGTACTATCGTCGGTTTATCCAGGATTTCTCCCGGATCGCAGTTCCGTTGACGAGACTGACGAAGAAGAGTCAACCTTATGTATGGGGTCCAGATCAGCAGGCAGCGTTCGAGACGTTGAGACAGAGATTGTGTGAGGCACCGGTCCTGACGCTTCCCGAGGATGTAGAGGACATGATGGTGTATTGTGACGCATCACACCTTGGTTTGGGGTGTGTTCTGATGCAGAGGGGACGGGTGATAGCTTACGCGTCGAGGCAGTTGATGCCTCACGAGGCTAATTACCCCATGCATGACCTTGAGCTAGCGGTGGTGGTTTTCGCGCTGAAAATTTGGAGGCACTACCTATACGGGGTGAAGTGCACCATCTATACCGACCACCGTAGTTTGAGGCACTTCTTGGATCAACCGAACCTGAACATGCGGCAACGGCGATGGCTAGATGTAGTCAAGAATTACGACTGCGAGATACTTTACCATCCGGGTAAAACGAACGTGGTGGTAGACGCGCTGAGCAGAAAGACGGCTCATACCTCTCTTCGGATATCACATCTGAAGATGGCCGTGACCACTTCGTTCTTAGATCTGGTTCGACGAGCTCAGGAGGAGGCCAGTCAGAACGCGAACCATAACAAAGAACGGGTGAGGGGTCAGCTACCACTGATGGTTCGGGATAGTAGAGGACTGTTGACTAGGCACGCTCGAGTGTGGGTTCCTCATGCGGGTGGTGCTCGACAGACACTGCTTGAGGAAGCACACAAGTCCATATTCTCTATACATCCCAGAGCTACAAAGATGTACAGAGACCTGATGACTGATTACTGGTGGCTGGGGATGAAACGGGAGGTGGCCTATTATGTAGAATCTTGTCTGACCTGTCTGAAGGTCAAGGCTGAGCACCAGAGACCTCAGGGGAAGATGCAACCGCTAGAGATCCCAGAGTGGAAGTGGGAGAACCTTACTATGGATTTGATCACCAAACTACCGAAGACACCGTGGAAGTTTGCTGCGATCTGGGTGATAGTTGACCGTTTGACTAAGAGTGCTCATTTCTTAGCCATTCGGGAGAGCTTCACGTCTGAGCAGCTGGCAGATCTGTACGTGAAAGAGGTGGTGAGGAGACACGGCGTACCGGTATCGATCATTTCAGACCGGGACACTCGTTTTACTTTGAGATTTTGGGAGCGGTTCCACGCAGACATGGGCACTAGGTTGCATTTTAGTACAGCTTACCATCCGCAGACGAACGGAAGAGTGAGCTTACGATCCAGACCATGGAGGATATGCTTCGAGCTTGCGTTCTGGATTTCGGAGGTAGTTGGGATACGTATCTGCCTTTGGCGGAATTTTCATATAACAACAGTTATCACTCGAGTATTGGGATGCCTCCATATGAGATGCTGTACGGGAGGAGATGTCGAACCCCAATCTGTTGGGGTGAGGTCGGCCAGCGCGTTCTCGGGAGCACAGAGGTGGTTCAGCAGACTACCGAGCATATTCAGAGGATTAGAGAGCGGTTGCGGACCGCCCAAAGTAGGCAGAAGAGCTACGTTGATAAGCGGAGGTTAGACTTAGAGTTTCAGGTAGGAGATCGCGTCTTGCTGAAGGTTTCACCCTGGAATGGGGTGATTCGGTTTCGCAAGAGGGGCAAGCTAGGGCCCCGTTATATAGGACCGTTCACGGTTCTTTCCCGTGTTGGGAGGGTGGCCTATCGGTTGGAGTTGTCGGGGGTATTAGGCCAGATCCACAACACATTCCATGTGTCTCAGCTGCGTAAGTGTCTCGCTGATGAGACGGCGCACATACCTTTAGACGACATTCAGGTAGATGAGGGCCTGAATTACGTCGAGAGGCCGGTCGCAGTGTTGGAACGGAAGGTGAAGAAGCTGCGCAGCAAGGAGATTGGAATCGTGAAGGTGCAATGGCAGCATTGAAAGGGTTCCGAGTGGACTTGGGAACCGGAGGCGGAGATGCGTGAGAGGTACCCGGAGCTCTTCTCAGACTGATTTCGGGGACGAAATCCTGGAAAGTGGCGGAGAGTTGTAACACCCCAAAAGTACTGATTAAATGTTGTTTCTTTCTCTTATTTTTATTTATTTATTTCATGTATTTTAGGTAGGTTAGATAATATCTTTTTAAATTTAAAAAAAAAGATAGATGAAACTTGTTGGTAAAGATAAGGTCAAATTAGCTTACATACCTATACCTAGTCTATCTCCATATCCCTATCTCTTCTATATCCATCACTTGTCAATTTAGAAAAGAAAAAAAGGGATACGGGAGAGAGAGAAAAAGAGAGAGAAAAGAGAAAAGAGAGAAGAGAAAAACAGAGAGAAAAGAGAAAAGAGAGAAGAGGAAAAGAGAGAGAAAAGAGAGAATACGGGAGAGAGGGAGAAAACGAAGAGAGAGAGTGAGAAAAGTTCCCGGATCTAGAGAGGTCGCCGTAGATCGTTCGCCGGAGAACGGAATAGAGAGCGTCGGAGGGCGGTGTTCGTAGGTTTTGCTCGAAAAGGTAAAGGTTCGAACACTCTTCTCGTTTTTGTTTGGAGTAACGTTCGGCGACGCTAGACGGCGGAGATGTGCGCCGGCCACGGCCGGCGACATCATGGTGGTGTTGTTGTGTTTGACAGTGGCGGACGACGGTGGCCTTGGTCACGCGTCGTCGGTGTCGGTTAGCACCGCCGTAGGCGGCGGTGGTTGTGCGATCTCGCCGGCTAAAGCTGGTGAGGGGTCGCGTTGGTGGTAGTTGCGAACGCCGACGACCACCGGCTGTGGTGGTTGCGTCGGCCAGCGACGGCGACGGCGACGGCGCGATTCCGGCTGTTGTTGTTGTGGCTGCGTGACCACCGGCTGTGGTGGTTGCTGTCGGACAATCCAGTGGCGTTGGTGGTTCTGCCGCTACCGTCGTCGTGGTGGTTGTTCGGCAGCGGCGGTCCGGCTGCGGCCAGGTACGTTTGCGGCTGTCCGGCAGCGGTGTCGGGTCGGTTTGACGAACCTTTCGGAACCCGTTGTCGCCGTTACGTCGCTCTAGCATGTTTATAATTAAGATCGGTTAGGTTATCCTGGGACTAGCGAGTCAACTAGTCCTCTTGGGATTGTCGAGTAATTTGTTAATAATTGTGTAGGTCGATATTTTCAGATTCGTTTTGAGAATTCGTGATTCGTCTGCATTTATTATTTTTGCACTCAAGGTGTGTTCATCATATGTATTTTATGTTATTATGGATGTATGCATGCAAAATTGTGTGTGAGAGGGAACCACATGCCCTTGATGAGTTGTGGGGGCAGACTCGTGTCCTAAGCTGGCGAGATAAAGGGAGCCACATGCCCCTGATGAGTTGTGGGGGCAGATCCGTGTCCAAAGCTGGCGGAGGAAATTTAATATATCTCATGAGAATATATTTATGTTGATTGTTGTTGTAATTATTTGCGATATATGTTATATGATGCGGTACCCGTTTGTGGATGTGAATATGTTGGCACTTTTTGTGTTATGTGCGTACATGGTAACGTAAGGTACGTATGGTGTTTGCTCACTAAGATTATAGCTTACCCCTTCGTTGTTATATTTTTTCAGTCTCAGGATCAGGAGTGGATAAGGGCAAGGCCCCGGTTTGACTCTAACGGCGAGATTCGGTTCCGATAGTTTTTTTGAACATTATCTATTATTTATTTATTTTAGTTTTTTTTATACTTAATTTTATTTTATGCATTCATTAAACCTTTACGTTTATTTCCTCTACGTGACCACCCGGATGCGCTGCTGAAGGAGCTCGATCTGGGCGTCTCTCTCTCGAAGCTGGGCGGAGAGGCGATCGTTCTGAGTAGTGGAGGAGGAGATCATGATCATGTGCTCCGCCTCCGTGACATATCCAGGGATGTCAGGTAGGTTGCCCGAAGTAGGAGATGGAAGACGGAGAACATCTTCGGACTGTCGCGGGATAGGAACTTCGGTTGACGGGGCTTCCTCCGTATGCTTGCCCTTGATCCGCCGTTTGAGCTCATAAAGCTCCTGTTCCCGGTCTTCTTGAGTCTTCCTCGATGCCTGAAGGTCTGCTAATCGCTTCCGCTCTGTCTCGGCCAAGGCACGCTCCATTGCCTCGACTCGTGCATCCCTAGCCTTGTTGGCTTCCTCCATGGCTAGCATTTGTGATTGGACGACTTTTAGGATGTCGTCCAAATCCGTCGGACCTTGAAGTCCAGTTGGTACTGGGGTGGTTTTAGGGATTCCACCCAAATCCGTCAGGCCTAAAAGCCCCGGTGTTGCGTGAGCGTCTTTAGAGACTTCGCTCGAGTCTGTCGGACCCGGTCCCGGTGGTACAAAACCCGGTGCTGCTTGAGCTCCGGTTGTCGAGAAGAGACCTATAGAGGTGCTCTCTCGGCCTGATGTCAGCGCTGGTATAATGTTGACGGTGTCAGGGCTTCCGGTGGATCCTCGAAGGGCGTCTTCTGACGCACCAACTCTCCCCGTTCCGGCGGAGTCCCGTGGGATCTCCGCTTGAGTAGCCGACGAGCGTGTCCTAAAAATCGAAGGGAGCGAGTAAGTCCCGGGAATTGGCTCTACGACTCTATGTGCACTGAAGAAAGTCGAGTGGTGGGGAGGCTCCTCTCTTATCTCAACACCGGCAGACTCCGACTGAGTGGCCGGTGGAAGTTGTGCTACATCCCCGTGAGAGACTGAAACGACCATCTGTTGAGAGATGGTCGAGTGGGTGGTTGAGGTGTGCAAATGCGCTAGTTGGCTGCTAGCGTCTTGACCAGACACCATAGGGTGCCCAGTCTCAATGTGGGTTGCCTCTCTGTTGGTTGGACTCTCGGTTGCGGGGACTTCCATTTCTAACCTATGCGGCTCTTCTTCTTCGACCGCTTCCTGAATCTGAGCCCACGGCTCATCCAACTGGACCTCTGCCTCTTCGGTCTCTTTTTCTAATCTCTTTTTCTCTTCCTCCTCTTCACTATCTAACCTTCCCCAGCCGGTAGCAACTTCGGCTTCTCCTTCCTTCTCACGACCGACAGTTCGGTCATCCGACACCTGATATCCGCCAAGGTTGAGATCATCAGAAAGACCATCATCATTGAACGAGGAAGTTACCTCGTTGTCATCTCGCTCAAAGGCCTTCCCGCCTTTAGCTGGTTCGGAAAGCTGGAACTCCTCGTCTGATCCATAATCAACTTGCTCGGAATCCGTTGCCTCGTCGTCGCCCTCACGACGGTCAGAAGGAGTATGATCAGAAGATTCGTGACCGTCGGAGTCATCGCCGAAGGGATCACCGGATGGTTCGCCTTGTTGTTTTCGGGGCCGCGCTCGCATGAGGTGGGGAGGGGAAGTGTGCTTATTCTTGTGGGGAAGCTTCCACTTCCACCTCCATAGGCTCGGTTTGTTGCGACGGCAACGGCATGCGGCGATCCTCGGATGACGAGTGAACGGGGGATTGCTGAAGTATCCCGGTGTATTGCTTGACTCGGTAGCCAAGCATCAGATCACGTTCAACGGTGACTTGCGGCGTCTCATCAACGTATGTGCGTGTGCGAGCACGGCGAGCCCGAGTCTCGGTGGCTCTCAGATAGGCCTCGGCTCCCTCGATGTGATGAGTGGCGGACGTACGTACAATTCTACCCGCTTCTCCCCTCACGTCTACACTCATGACTCCCGAGCCAGAAGCTCCCCCATTGAAGCTTAGGCCCGCCGTGCCGGTGGCACGGCTTCTACGAGGGACGAGTTGCGCGTCCGGGGTAGGGCTCCTCGGTTCTAAGGAGTCTGTGGACGCGGCTTCTAAGCCTATTTACACACGGTAAAGTCTAACACTCTCTGCCCTATGGTCCGCCATACTCAACACATTCTCAGAGATGGGCATTTCTACCTGGCCGCGCTTCAGAGTCCTCTTGTTCATTCTTCCAATCTGCTGGCTCGGGAAGCGCTGGTGGCCTGATCTGCGTCGGACCGTCGGGTGGCGATCCATATGATCGCGGATGATGATGCTGAAGAACCACATCCATGAGATGGATATGTGACGGTTCCTTGCAGGGCCCGCCCTGACGTCGTTGATGATGTCCATCCAGAGTTGTTGCGCGACGTCAATGCGCCTTCCGTAGGCGACCAAATGGATTACATGCCAAAGATGGGTGGATGCTCGGTCCACCCCGTGAGTCTTCGAAGATAGTGTGCGGTTCAGGATGTTGAAGACTAAGAACCAGATTGGGGGCAGCATCCCCTGAGTGACGTAGGAGATCCCGTTCAGCCTTTGAGATGGTGTGGCATGGACTACGAGTGCGAGAATCTCGCTAAAGAGCTCGGCACCGGTAACTAATGGCTCGAACGGGGTCTCAGAAGTGGCGGTAGGCAAGTGAAGGATTCGCCTGAGATCCTCCAGGGTGATCGTCAGCTCGGTATGATCGACGCGTCCCACAATGGGTTTGCACGCCATCTCTGGTTTCAACTCGGGACGTTCTCCAGAATTGTTGAAGGTACAGCACTGGGATGTCTGCAGTGGTCTGCATCGCGTACGCCAACGGATGCGCCTTTAGGATCTCGAGTACCACATCGTCTTGAACAACGAAGTTTGCCAGGTCGACATATTCGTTGTTCTGGTTGATCGGAAGAATGTTGCTCGGGGAGATGAGTGCACGGTCAGTGGCGTTGTTGATCGGCGAAGGAGGGGCATTCGGTTGTTGAGCCATTTCTGTCAAGTCAATATGCTAGATGGCATTAGTGAGTGCTCTGAAAGATGCTAAGTGAAAAAGACTATAACCTCGACTAGGCGCGAGTCAGAAAACCTCGAAAACCCAAAAATGAGTGTTTCGTATTTTCCGAGTCGAAAACGAGCAAACACACGAGGAGCATTTTCCGATTCGGAAAAGAGGGTTTTCCGAATAGAAATGCTCAGCACTTGAAAATTTTAAGGCGTACATAGAGATAAGTTTTCCCCGATTCGGAAAACCATGTTTTCCGAATCGGGAAACACAATACTTAGAAAATTTTAAGGCACGTAAACAAGAGGGGTTTTCCGATTCGGAAAACATTGTTTTCCGAATCGGGAAACAAGTTACTTAGGAAAAATAAGGCAAGCTCAATCAGATGGGTTTTCCGATTTGGAAAACATAGTTTTCCGATTCGGAAAACATAGTTTTCCGATTCGGAAAACAATAACACTTAGAAAATAAACGAGCAAAACTTGTCCTCACACTCGATTCGGAAAACCTCGGAAACCCATAAGGGTAATTCCATGTTTTCCGAATCGGAAAAGATAACACTTGAAAAATACGAGGCTCAAGTTGGATTCGGAAAACACCATGAATACTCAACGGCTTTGGATTCGGAAAACATGAACGCTCATGTTTTCCGATTCGGAAAACATGAATGTTCATGTTTTCCGATTCGGAAAACCGAGCCTGTTCGGTTTCCAAGTCCAAAAACCGTCCACAAAACATCGATTTGAAGCTATAAACTAGTAACATGCATCATAAATCAGTAATAAACAAGTTCAGAAGCATAATGGGATCGATTTGACGTCCCGAAATCCCATTCCAAGAAGTTTGGGTTTCGGGTAAGTTTTTAAAACTTTAGGCTTCGATCCAGACCTTAAAACGATTAGATTCAACGTTATAACTACGTAAGGATTGTTCATGAACTTACCAGGATTGCAGAAACGTATTCGGATCGACGAAAGGATAAAAAACGAGCAGATTCGGGATCGGTTGCGAGAGCGGTTATCGGGTGAGAATTCAGAGAGAAAAAGTGAAAAATTTGAAAATTGTGAAAAGTTAATCTTGAAAACCGGTATTTATATTTTTACCGTTTTACACTGCGTTTGGCTCAAAAACACTGTGTTTGGCTCTCCTTTTGGCTCTCTTAACCCGACTTTCACCAAATGGCAAAAATAACCCCTGGACTTGAAGTTTCAAGAAACTTACAAACTAGTCCCTGAACTTGTAGTTTAAAGAAATTTTCAAAACAGACCATGGACTACAAGTTTCGCAAAAGTGCAAAACCTCCCTGAACATAAAATTCAGAAAGTGGCAAAGTTAGTCCCCGAACTGGGAAGTTCAAAACAAGTACTGTACCGCCCCCTGAACTTTCATGTTCGCAAAAATTAACAAGTTCAGCTCCCGATCCACGAATTAGGAGACTTACCTGGTACGTCTCAACTGGGTTATGTGTGAGTTCTGATCTGAATTAACCAGAAGTCGTCGTGAGGTTCCACACCTACAAAATAAAGTCTAGCAAGGTATCCATTGTAGTGTGGATCCGAGAACGTTAGAAAAACAAGCAGATAAAGATATGACACTCCCCCTCGATTTATGCAGACATGTAAAGACTCCTAAAGACTCCCCCTACACACATGCATACATACAATGAATTCCCGACTCCCCCTAGACCTCATGCAGGGAGGTCTAGCATTCCCAATTTGCTTACGAGAAAGAAGTGACGTTTCTCATCAAACAGCTTTGTGAATAAATCAGCAAGCTGATAGTCACTCTCAACAAAGTATAGTTCAACATTACCTTTCTCGACGTGGTACTTGATGAAATGATATCGGATGTCGATATGCTTCGTTCGAGAATGCTGAACAGGATTCGCCGTGATTTGAATCGCACTTTTGGAGTCGCAGTAAATGGGAATCCTCTGCATTGTGTATCCAAAGTCGGCAAGTTGAGTTTTCATCCACAGAACTTGCGAGCAGCAGCAGGCGGCGGCCACATATTCAGCCTCCGCAGTGGATAGAGATACGCAATTCTGCTTCCTGGATGACCAACTCACCAACTTGTCTCCGAGGAATTGACAAGCACCGGAAGTGCTCTTTCTGTTAAGCTTACAACCTGCATGGTCGGAGTCTGTATATGCGATTAGTTCAAAACCAGAATCCTTTGGGTACCAAAGGCCAAAATCGGGTGTGCCTTTGAGATACCTAAGGATTCTTTTGACAGCAGACAAGTGTGAATCACGAGGATCACACTGGAAACGAGCGCAGACACCCATGGAGAAGACAATGTCGGGTCTACTAGCCGTGAGATATAAGAGGGAACCAATGATTGCCCGATAAGTCTTTTGGTCAACCGGTTTACCAGAAGAATTAGCGTTTAGTTGAAAATTCCTGGGCATTGGTGTTGCCACAGAGTTTGAACCACCGAAATCAAATCGTTTTAAAAGATCTTGAACATACTTAGCTTGATTTATAAAAATGCCATCAGGGCGTTGTCGAACTTGAAGTCCTAAAGAGAACGTCAACTCGCCCATCATGTTCATTTTAAATTGGGATTTCATGGTGTTTTCAAACTCTTGGCACATCTCAGGCTTCGTAGATGCAAAGATAATATCATCCACGTATATCTGAACTATGATTAAGTCACTACCTGATCTCTTAAGAAACAAAGTGGGATCCATTGTACCTTTCTTGTAGCCAACTCCTAGCAAGTAATCAGTGAGAGTTTCGTACCATGCCCTAGGAGCTTGCTTGAGACCGTAAAGCGCTTTATCCAACACGTACATGTGGTTTGGATATCTGGGATCGACGAATCCTTTTGGTTGTTCGACGTACACCTCTTCTTGAAGAACTCCGTTCAAGAAGGCACACTTGACGTCCATTTGATATACCGTCATATTCTTGTGTGCGGCGTACGCAAGGCAGATCCGGATAGCCTCGATCCGAGCCACGGGTGCGAACGTCTCGTCGTAATCAATACCCTCTTGCTGGCGATAACCTTTGGCAACCAATCGAGCTTTGTTCCGGATGATGAGATCGTTCTCGTCTTTCTTGTTCCGGAAAATCCACTTCAGCCCGATTATGGACTTTCCTCACGGTCTGGTTACCAAACGCCATACTTTGTTTCTCTCGAATTCCGCAAGCTCTTCTTGCATCGATAAAACCCAATCAGGATCGGTAAGAGCTTGAGAAACATCAGAAGGTTCAAATTCACTTAAGAACCCTCCGAATAGAATCAGGTTTTCTACATTCTTTGAAGATCGCGTCTGGACAAGTTGTGAGGGACTCGCGATGATTTGGGAGGGGGGATGACCTCTGGTCCACTTTCTAGTGTGTGGAAGAGTGACATAAGCTTGCTGGTTGTTGGATGCGTCGTTCTCATCTTGCACTGCAAAGACCTCTCGCTGGTTTCTACTCGATGAACCCGCTTCCAGATTAGTCTGCGGTGCTGCCTCTAACCGGGGCTCACGCACTACCTGAGCATAAGTTCTTTGAGCTGAACTTGGTGAGGGTAGCGGAGCTTCTTCCGGGATTGGTGCAAGAACAGGGTGTGGCGTCTGTTCTCGGACGGGTTCTGGTGAGGCAGCAGATGAGGTTTCAGGGGGGGAGACCGCTGACTCTGGTGTCACTGAGTTTGTAGAAGTGCTTGAAGAAGGCTCAGTGATGAAGGCATCGGATGTCACGGAAGTAGTGGTCGAACCAGCATGAGCAGGTACTACAATCGAACCCGTAAGAGTGGGTAGATCGTAATCTGCGAGGTCTATAAAGTCTAAAGCAACAGAGTTAGTGGAAGAATCTGTGCTCGGTGGTGCGGTGAACAGTTCAGGGAATGAGGCATCTACATTACTCGGACTTGCAACAGAATAGGTTTCAGTTTCGGAAAAATCAACATTTGAGCTTTCCAAGATGGTTCTGGTCCGTTTGTTGAAAACCCTATAACCCTTTGAGTTAGATGAGTATCCGATGAAGATAGACTCATCAGACTTGGGTTCAAACTTTCCCAAATCATCCCGGTCATTTAAAACATAGCATTTACATCCAAAAACTCTAAAGTAATCGATGTTAGGCTTACGCTGTTCGACCATCTCGTAGGCGGTTTTACCGGTCCGCTTGACGATCAAGGTACGATTCTGCGTGTAGCATGCTGTTGAGACTGCTTCAGCCCAAAATGATTGAGGAACGCCTGAATGAGCCATCATGGATCGAGCTGCTTGGACTAACGTCCGGTTCTTCCTTTCCACAACTCCATTTTGTTGAGGAGTGCGCACGGCAGAGAAGCTGTGAGAAATTCCCACATCTTCAAGAAAGGATTGCAGCTTGGCATTACGAAACTTGGTTGCGTTGTCACTTCTTAACTTCTTCACACGACGACCCAAGAGAAATTGAGTCCGCTTGATGAAGTCAATGATTCGATCGGCAACATCAGATTTGGCTCTAAGAAATTCAAGCCAGGTGAACCTTGAGAACTCATTGACGAGAACCAACATGTACTTCTTTCTAGCTAGGCTCTCAGTTCTTGTAGGTCCACACAGATCCATGTGTATCATGTCAAGGGGATTTTTGCTGTTTGAATCCATCTTCGGTGGATGGGAGCTTCTCTTCATCTTTCCTTGCTCACAAGCAGGACAAAGTGTATCCTTGGAAAGACGAGTCTCCGGTAATCCCTTGACGAGGCGTTTTGAAACCAGTTTGTTCATGTCTTTAATGTTCTGATGGCAAAGTCTTCGATGCCACAACCAACTATCCTCCTTTGAAGCCTTAGCGAGCAAACAGATTGCATTCCTCGGATTAGAAAGTGCTTCAAACTGAGGGTGTGTCTGAGGGGTTGAACGGAAGATGGTGGAGTAAAGATTGCCGTTCCTCCGTGCACTAAGGACGACGTTGTTGTCTTCATCATTCACGTCGCTTCCGTATTGAAATTGCTTCACCCAGTATCCGTTGTCACATAACTGACTGGAGCTGAACATGTTGTACCCTAACCCCTCGACATACCTTACATCTTTGATGATGTATTTTCCGTCAGTGATTTTCCCATAACCCAACATCGGCTTAGGTGTCTTGTCGGCAGTTTTAACATATCCCTCAAACCTTTCAACATAGTTGAAAAGGAAGGATCTCTGACCAGTCATGTGTCTATATACGCCGGAATCGAAGTACCACACATGACTGACCTCAGATGGATCGATGTCTTGGTAAGTGCTAGGACCAACAGCTTCTGGTCCCTCGAAATCAGCCATTAAGCACAAACCATTCACCATATGGTCATCCTCTTCCGAGCTCTCTTCCTCGCATACCCAATTTTCCTCATCCACAAGCAAAGCAACCCCTTTCTCCTTCTTCCTCATCAAAGCAGCCTTTTTCTCAAAGTAGGCAGCATCCTTGTACTTTACTGAGCAGTCTCTGGCATAGTGTCCCAACTTACCACACTTGAAGCAAGTGGTAGTGGGACTGGCAGCTTGTTGAGGAGCGGGGTTTTGGTTCATGGGAATCGGGGGTTGATTTGACCTTTGACCACCTTGCTCAGCTGGGGCTTGTTGGACTTCTCTCGGGGCTTGTCTTGAACTGCTTCCCCTTTGATCACCTCCATTGTAGCTTCCTTTGCCGTGATCCATTCTCTCATCAGACCAGTGATCGTTCCTTTCTTGCTGAAATCCATAACCCAGTCCTTGATCACGTCTTCCTCCATCATATCTTATTCCATATCCGCCTTCATACCCTTGACGGTCGATATATCCAGACTCAGGAGTGTATTGCCTCAAGCTTCTTCGGTAGTTGAGGTCGGAGACCTGACCTCTCCAGTCTCCTTGATACCCTGGACCTCCTTGATAGTCTAGGTAAGTGTTATCTCTTCTGGGTTGATCTCTGAATCTCCCTTGGTCTTCTCTGTACCGTCCCTGCTCATTGCGAAATCTTCCTTGATCATACGTCTGAAATCTTTCCCCTTGATGATAGTTTCCTCTGCCTTGGTTACCGAACTGAGATCTATCCATCTGATAATGTCCTCCCCTGCCATGCCCCATTCTGCCTCCACTTGGAAATCCAGATCCCCGTGATCTGTTGAATCCATGGTTAGCGTTCAGCTTTTGCACGTTGTGGGAAATTAGAGCAAGCGACTCATTCACGTTGAAGAGTTCTTCATCAGAAATGGTAATAATCAAAGGATAATCGGGATTTTGCATGCTCGGACCAAAGTTCGGGTTGAACTCTTGGTTGTAATCTTCTTGATAATACTAGGGATGGACATTGTTGTACTGTGAGGGTTGGATTGGAACAGAGTTTGGTCCTCCAAAGGGCACTGCCGCTAATGCCAGAGGATCAACTGTTTTCTTGGCTCTTCCCCTGGTGATGAATTCCTCATGCTGGACCATCATGCTGAAGAGCTCGTGAAGACCCATAACTCCCAGGTTTCTGCTTAGCTGAATGTTGATGGCCAGGTTTTGCCATTCCGTAGTGAGATTCTTCAGATACTTCACGTTGACTTCATACTTGGTCTTTTCAACCCCAAGCCTTCTTAGATCATTGACGAAGGAATTCAGTCTTTGATAGGATTCTGTGAGGGATTCGTTCTCCCGGGCTTTGAAACCTTCATAGGCATTTAGCGCACTCTCTTTCTGGCTTTCTAGAGCAGTGTCACCACCCTGCATCTGTTGCTCAATCTCCAGCCAGACGTCTCGTGCGTTGGTTAGGCTGTCAACTCTTGCGTACATGTCGTTTGGGAGAGCCATGATTTGGAGGGTAAGTCCTCGCTTGTAGACGAGGGGACGTGCTCTCTGTTCCGGGTTGTACATCTCTACAGGCTTTTCAACAACGTAAGATTGTAATTCTGAACATCTGTCAGTTCTCGGGACTGCGGCTATGGTAACCGTTGGTCTGACTGGGCCTTCTCAGATGGATTTCATCAGGTTCTCATCCAACAGATCAAGGAAATGAATCATTCTGCGCTTCCATTGCTGATACTCGCCCATCACCAAGACGGTAGGGCGAGATTCGGATCCGATTTCGATGATTTCTTTCGACATCTCTCACTCTGAAAGCAGATCTCCAAGTATGACTCACTTGGCTAAGGAAAAAGATTTTTGGAAAAAGCAAATACTTTGAGCGCCTCGGGACACAATTAGCTTCAAGTTTTGAAAGATTTGAAAAATAGCTAAGTGTCGAATTCGAGGAAAAATTTTGCAAGAGTTCAGGCTCGAAGAGGCGAAATCCGATCTGGAAACTGACGTTTTCCGAATCGGATTTGTAAGGGTTCGGAAAAGGCTATTTTCCGATTCGGAAAATGAACTTTTCCGATTCGGAAAATGCAGAGTTTGGAAAATGGAAATTCAGTTTGGAAAACGCGGATTAAAGGAGCAAAACCCCAAATCAGAAGGACCAAATTCCGATTCGGAAAACAAGGTTTTCCGATTCGGAAAAGGTACAAATTCCGATTCGGAGAATAGTACAATTTCCGATTCGGAAATTTTGAACTGAAAGATCAGCTCTTGTTTTCCGATTCGGAAAACCTGTACAGGAACTCTGAAAATCAACTCAAAAACCCTCAAAAACACTTAAAATTTAAGTGTTAAGACCCCGAACTGGTGAGAAAACAGTAGGAAAACAAGGGGGAATCACTTAACACTTATAAACTCTTCATTTAAAACCCTTTTTGGATTGAAAAACCCAAAAAGTTTTGAACAAAAACTTTGAAAAAACCTTTTTAAAATCAAAACAAGCCAAGGAATCAAACAAGGATTGGCTCTGATACCAATTGTTTTTCCCAATAATCAAGAATAGAGGAGAAATGGATTGAAATCTATGATAAAATGATGAACACAAAGCTTGACAAAAGCATCAATGGTGATAAAATAAATATTGCAATAAAGAGTAATTTCCAAGGATTATGCATTCATCATCAAAACCCTAACCATCTCATTCCTTAAATAGGAATGAGGTAAAATACAAGATTGTCATAAACGGCCCCGATGTTCTAAACCTCTAAACAAGAGCATACAAAAGATATTTGTTCACAAACCAAGGAATTAAACTAATAAAGCAATAAAGGGCTAACAAATCTGAAGTGTGGAAATTAGATAACTCCAAAATTATACATGTTTTGCTCGCACTAGTCCCCCAATTTTGTTTATGTTTTACGCGTAGTTTGGACATATTTGCTACTAAAAGGGTGTGTTTTGCAGTTTCAGGTAAATTTGGGTGTGAAATACAAAAAGTATCAAAAAGAGGGTAAAAAGCGTCAAAAATGGAGACTTTGTGAAGAAATGTAAAAATCATTTATTTGGTTTCCAGTTATGGGCTTTTCTTTCTGTCCAAGACAGTTGCTTCTTCCCAAAGAAAATATATCAGCTCTGGATTATTCCAGAATGTTCCAATCCAGTTGCCTTCCTCCCAAAGAAAAATATCTTCAGCTGATAAGGAAGGATATCAGACAGAATATTCTAGAATCTTCCATCCGCCATATCTCGCGTCGCCAACTATGTTTCCCGCCGCGAGCCCGCCGTTTTGCGATCGCTAAACACTTATGCCGGGATTTCTATAAATAGAGGCCTTGGGTTATCAGTTCCAATCATCCAATAATTTTACTTTTCAGTATTTTCTCTCATAGTTTAGATTAGGTCATTAGAATATTGGAACCACTTAGGGTTTCCAACCCAAGTAGCCGGAGGCTCGACGATCAACACACGGATGAGACGATTCGAGAGGATGTTACGCCAAATCTCCTGGTCTTTAGTATGGTTTGGTTTTTCATCTATGATTAGTATGTCAATGTATTAATTTCTCTTTGTGTTTCATTGTGGTTTGATGAACTTGAATGATGTTTTGATTATGGATTAAGTTCTTAATAGATTTTATGGTTTATTGAATGATTATGTGTGATTCCTATATTAGTGTTTTAACTGTGGCTACTTGAAGTCGTTGATTGGGTGTATTTTCCGTTAGGTTAATAAATCTCTCATACCTTTTGCTCCAGTGACGCGGCGAGATGTGGCAAGCAATTTACTCGGACCGAGAGTAGATTGGATTGTAGGGTCCTATGACTTAACACTGATTAGGGTAACTTTTACTATACTTTCTGACAATAAGTCCCTGTATTTGGGTCGGGAGACCAACCTGGTTGATAATCACAGCTATTCATGCTAGGGTGCTTTATGCTTAAATTCCTACAATAATCATTAATCTCATGTCAATCATTTGAGAGGTTAATCTTAATCATAATGAATGCAATTGTCTTTGATGTGTGTTTGTTTATCAGTTTTCCTACTTCTTGGTTATGTTTCGTTATTTATTACTTTGCATCTTTTATAAATAAAAATCCTTTTCCAAAAAGCAAACCCCTTTTCTCAGATTAATTAGTTAATACTTTAGTAGACATCTAGCTTAACTGTTCCCAGTGGTTGGAACGATACCTGCTACTTTCCTACACTATATTACTCACGATCAGGTACGCTTGGCTGTGAATGTGGTAATAACGAGTCTTTATATATATATATATATATATATATATTACCGCATCAAGTGCCTTTGACAAAAAAAACAAAACAAATACCCGGCGTAACACAAAAATATGAAAGAGAATAAAATAAACAAAACTAGAAAGCAAGTAACTTGACTAAGAATAAATTCCCAATCAAGGATCGAATAAGTAACTAAACTTTAGTATTCAACTAAGCAACCCTTCCCCAACAACGACGCCAAAAATTTGATGCGGTAAAGTGTATATATTAAAGCAAACTAAGTTTTACCCCTAAAAATCACTCAACTAATATTACCACATTCACAGGCAAACGTAGACGATTGGGTATAATATAGTGTAGGTAAGTCCAGGTATTGTTCTTACCACAGGAAACAGTTAAGCTAGATGTCTACTAAAGTTGTCGTTACTTAATCTAAAGAAAACATTGCCTTTGGAAAAGGGCGTTTTTGATTTAGAAAAGAAGTAAATAATAAATAAACAAACCTAACCAAGAAGTGGAAAACCGATAAACAAACATACATGAGAGATAACTATATTCATTATGATTATTTAAGAACCACTTTCCAGATGATTAACATTAAATTGAGATTAATGACTATTGTAGGAATTTAACCCTAAGCATCCTAGAATGAATGTCTATGATTGTCAATCAGGTTGGTCTCCCGATCCAAGTACAGGGATTATAAAATCTACTACAAGTCACCCTAATTATTGCCAATTTGTGGACCCTAATATCCAACCTACTCTGCTCCGATGGGTTGCTTACCACGTCACATAAGTGAAAGGTAAGGGGGGTTGATTAACCGATAGGAGTTTGTTCATTAATTGTCACATAACAAACACACCCAACCAACAAATTCAGCTAGCCACAGTTAAGACAATCAATAGGAATCACAAGAGAATCATTCAGTCAATCATAAATCTGTTAAATCCATAATCAAAACATCATCCAAGCTAACCACACAATAATGTAAACACAAAGAGAAATCAGTATATAGACATACTAATCATGGATGCATAGACAAACCAACTATAGACCGATAGATTTGGCGTAGCATCCTCTCGAATCATCTCATCAATGCGTTGTGACATCGAGCCTCCTTCTTCTTGGGTAAGCAACCCTAAATGGCTCCCATGTTCCATGATACTCTAATTAATTGAGAGAAAATACTGCATGAATAAATTATTGGATGGATAAAAACTGATAACCCAAGGCCTGTATTTATAACAGAATTCGGCAGGAGTGTTTTTGCGATTGCAAGATCCCTTTGGCGATCGCGAAACGGCGCAGAATCTTCCAGAATATTTTATTTTATCATCCTTTCCTTATCTGTTGAAGATCCTTGCTTTGGGAGGAAGTAAATCGACTTAGAGGAAAGAATGCAGTCTTGGAGGCTAATTTTCTCCATATTTTCATTGTTTTCACCAAAATCTCATTTTTGATGCTTTTTACCCTCTTTTTGATACGTTTTGTATTTCACCCGCAAATTTACTTGAAACTGCAAAACACACCCTTTTCGTAGTAGTTATGTCCAAACTAGGCCTAAAAGATATTCTAAAGTGGGGAACTAGTGCGAGCGAAACATGTATAATTTTGGAGTTATCACATGGGTATTTGTTTATAGCAAATAGTACCATTGGACCACCCAATACACAATACACGTAAAAGGTGATCCAGTCATGCATTAAATGCATGTGATATATATTGACATAGAGAGTATTCTTCAAGTACAATCTTCTACCTCAATCTCTATATCTTGAATCATTTCAATCCCTCTTAATTTTTCTAAGTTTTCTCTTTCTCTTCTTACTCACTAGTGCATAGAAAAAGTATTATAAAACTCTAGATTGTTTAGATTTGCTTTATCCTTTTCTATATTCCACAACAATCATGTATATTCATATTTGTTTTAATACCAAGAATTTAGAGTAAAAATATTGTGTGATTGTATTCACCCCCTCCCTTGTACAATCCTTACAACTTGAAGGTTACCCCTTTGAGACCAACAAAATCACATTTTATCCACAAGCTTAGGGACTAATATGATTTTTAAAAGTGTAGTAACTTGACGTAGCAGATCAAATAGCTAAAACAATTGATTATAAAAAGTGTAGGGATTAAAACATTCATTAAAAAAATTTTAGGGATTAATTTATTTTTAAATGCAATGTTTTGTAGAAATTTTAACTTTTGATTCTCCATTTTAAAATAAAATTATAAAGAATCAGTTGCAGATGCTGGAATTGTTTATTAGATATTAAGATTGATTTAATTTTTGTATATTTAATTCTCGTTACGTTTGAAAATTGAAAAAAATATTTATTTTTTGTTGAAATGACAGAGTTTTTTAGTTGATTTTGATTTTGATTGTGTTTTATGATGCACCCCTTGATGTTTCGAAATTAAATAATTACAAAGGTCGGTCAATGATTGTGACAACTGACAGTTTTGACCTTCAGGTTAGCTACTCGTTAATTCACTCTGTAGCGTTTCCGTAGGTTAAAAATTGGTCATTTAAGTTTTTAAATGAAACTAGGTTAGTTTGCGTGAAAAATTTAGGCTAAAACCTAAATGTCCCGAAAACTGCCCGAAAAAGCCCGAACCTGCCCGAAGTCATCCGATAATCCTATAATGCCAAATTTAAAGTAATTTTTGGAAAAAAATTAAGTTATTTTATTTAAAATATAAGTAAACTAATTTGAATGATCCAAAATTACCCTAAAAAAATCGGTTCCTACCAAAAACGCGCCATAAACCCGGTACTGCGTTTAAATTAACAGTATTAGAAAGACTTTTAAAAAAAAAGAAAGAGAAGAATGAGAGGGTTGGTGGGACCCACAAGGGCCGGCCACCCCCCCCCCCTAATTACTCTCTCCCTCTCTTTTTCCCATAAACAACATCATCACACCTTACACCTTTGTCATTTTCAAATCTCACTCTCTCTCTACCCTTTTTCTCTCACTAAAACTCTCTCAATTCTCCTCATATTTCCAGCCTTTATTCAACCAAAAATCTGAGTTTTAAAGAAGATTAAATCAAGGTTTGAAGCTCTCATTGTTGTTTTATCAAAGGTAAAGATAGGTTACATGTTATATCTTCGATTTTTGCTCGTTTTGGAGCTTTTTCCTACTTTCTTTGAGGTTTAAACCCTCTTTTATGGTTTGATAACCATCTTGATGTTTGGGGATGAGATTTAACCTTAAAAATGTGTTTAAACATCCAATGAAGGTGAAAATCCATGAATCCCCCATATGAACACAAGATTGGAAGCAAAATCCTTTTGTTTGATGTTTTTGATCATCATTTTTGGGGCTGAACTTTGTTGATAGTTCATGCATGTATGTTGATAGTATTGATACATATTTCATCTATTTATTTGGTACATAATAAGAGTTTTTGGTTTATTAGCAAGAAACCCCCAAAAATCTTGTCATTTTATGTGTTTCGATGAATAAAAAGGGGTTTTGGTTCTGGACAGATGCTGTCCGATTTTTGCATGTGTTTTGTACGACCCAAAAAGGGTGCTCCTGACCTCATTCTTCTTTGAAATTTTTATGGAACAATATTTTATGTGTTAGGGTTCAAACCCCACTGGAATCGTGTAAAAACTCCAAGATTCAAACCCTTAACCATGTTAAAACATTTTAGTGTGCATCAGATTCTGGTCAGAAATTTATATTAGCTTCATGCATGCATAACTCTTTGATGGATTGTTCAAAATACATGATTCTTGAGTCTAGAATCAAGTTTAATGAGTTAGCTTTTCAAAGACTCCGAAAACACATGATTTGGGGAAGTTCTGGATGTTCAACCAATGAAAAAGAAATCGGAGTGCAGTCTGACCCACCATGGCAGATTCACATACTTGAGTTCTTGAGGCCATATCTCATTCAAAAAGTATCCAAATCGTGTGAAACAAGTTTCATATGTTAGATATCTGAGTTAACTTTCAAACCCCTTTTGAAATTCGAATTTTGGTGTTGAAATGACTTCTCCATGACCCAAACTCCACAGACTTGTCTTTTCAGAATTATTACATGCACACTGATTTCTCCTTAATTTTTAAAATATGTTAATTATCTCCTAAAATCATGAAATTTGGTGGGATTATTGTTAATACCCCTAAAATTACTGGATAAAAATTTGGTGGTTTAATTCCTTTTGGAACTAGGCAAAATGATGGTATTTTTGGAGCTCTACAAATCTGACCAAAATCAGATTTCTTAAAAAGTGATATTTTGTTTTTATCAAGAAATCCCCACATTGATATAGTGAGTCTGAAATGAAAAAGTCCCCGGTACCTACTATTAACTCATAACAATGGGCCTATGATACACGTGGATATCGCTATTTGGATTGACATACCCACCTTGACTGACGAGAATATACTGTATTAAATAAAATTCTACGCATGTGGGATTTAGTCCCATCGCTGAGGTAGAATAGGGGCACAACATGTCGTAACCTGGCAGGATTAGTAGTGACTCAAAGAATAAATATCATGCGATTAACATGACCCGGGAATTTACTCACAGGTTGGTAGTGAATGAACGGATTCACTCTAACTGTTTATACGTATTTAGTGAATGAACGGGTTCACTATAACTGTTTATGAAAATTTAGTGAATGAACGGATTCACTATAACTGTTTATTTAGTTAATGAACGGGTTCACTATAACTGTTTACGAAAATTTAGTGAATGAACGGGTTCACTATAACTGTTTGTAAAATTGAGTGAATGAACGAATTCACTATAACTGGCTTATGAAAGAAACTGAGTGAACGAAAGGGTTCACTAAAAATTTGTTGCATTTAAACTGTTTTGTGCATATAAAAACCTGTGAACTCACCAACTCTCGTAGTTGATACTTGTTTTAACATGCTTTTCAGGAAATCCGAAGGTTTGATATGGCTTTTTGTGGACTTTTGTGATCACCAATCTAGTTATGATATTTATTTTCATTTTGTAAAAGATCTGTAAACCTTAACTTATGGTTGGATTCACTAGTACAAAAACTCACATTTGCCATGCTAAAAAACCGTGGCCTTAGGCCTTTAGTCACGGTTTTTTCATTTTTATCAAACCGTAGCCTATTCTTGCGTGACCATTGATACCCTTCTGGTCACGCTTAAAATGTGTTGCCAAATCAAATCAAAAACCATGGCCATAGTTTAAAAACCGTAGCTAAAAGCGTATCCAATTTTTATGGTACTAGAGCATTTTACCTAAAATCGTGGCCATAAAGTACCTTTCGCCACACACTCACATTAAACGTAGCATTTAGTTATCTTTTGGTCACACAATATAAAAAAAAAGCATGACAATAAACTACCTATAGCCACATAATTTGTTTTTAATGTAGCCAATGATTGCTCTATATATGTATATTTTTTTAACGTAGCCAAGACTCGAACTTGAGACCTCATCTTTGATAAGGAATGGACCAATTAACCACCATGCCAATACTGATTTGTTAAAAGTATCTCATTAAATATTAAAAACCATGACCAAATTCATGACATATAGTTACACTTAACTTTTAGACACGTGGCTATAAGTATCTTTTTGGTCACACACATAATAAACAATGGCTAATTCAAGACATATAGTTCCAGTTATATTTTAGAAGTATGAGTATTAAATGTCTTTTGGTCATGCAAAATATTAAAAGTCATGACGTTAAACTATTTATTAGTCACACAATTTATTATGTAGAATCGTAGCTATTGGTCAGCTTTTAGTGAGAATAAAATTATTTTAATCATGGTTTTAACTATATTAATAGCTACACACATTTCATATTAACCGTGACGAAATCATCACATATTGTCACGCTTCATACGATAAACTGTAACTACTGGTTATCTTCTTGTCACACAAAATTATAAAACCATGACTACAAATACCCATGACTTTTGGCCATGTTTTACAAAATTTTGTGGCTATATATGTATTTTTTTTGGTCACGGAAAAATGACTTGATGAGGCCATATGCGGTCTATGGTCACCAATAATAATTCTCACAAAAAACCGTGACTAAATATATGTTTATGGCCACGGTTTTTAATTGTTACTTGCCCCGACAAAAAAAATTGTGGCCATACGAACCATTTAGTCACGATTTTATTTAAACCATGGCATTATGTTTAAACATGTTTTCTAATGGTCATGGTTATTGAGTTACATCGTGGCTAAAACAATACTCCAATTTTATTTATGACTTTTAGTCACGGTTCTAGACCTAACCGTGACTAACATGAATTTTAAAACCGTGGCAAAAAAGCAAATTTGTACTAGTGATTGTACAACTTTGTAAACGTAATTTAATTTTGGTTATGAATGATTGGTGTTATTTATCTCCTATAGCTATGAAATCTAGACTGTTGCACCTCGTGTTTCCGCTTTAGCGTGGTGTTACAGATTTGGTATCATAGCCATAGGTTATAGAGAACATCGGTTTTTCATAAAAACCAGTACTATAACCAACCTTTTTTTTCTAAAATAAGATTAAACTTTTAAATTATAAGATTTCAAAGTATAGGAGAATTTAAATACTTGTGTGATTAGGATAGGTGCTATTCTGATATATCATAGATATGCGGAGCCTGATCACCTACGCCTAGCCATGATATAAGTAGGATAAGACTTATGAATTAATCATACTGCTAGATTTTTAAAAGTTGAAACTTTCTAAGATTTCCTGAAAAATGTATTTAGTGTGAGTTTGCATATGAAATGTATAAAATCTTTCAAAAGCGTTTACCGTGAGTTAACTTAATTCTTTTATCGCAGTTATCATGTCTCAAGAGACCGACCCTTCCGAATACCGATCACATGGATCTCCCGAGCATCCCCGGAGTGGGAACAGTGTCGCCCGAGCCCTACCACCGACCAGGAACGTGACCCCTACAGTGATAGCGATGCCGATTCGCACCGACCTGTCCCGGCACCATGACCCGGACTTAGGGTTCGCACTACCGCTCGGAAGAGCGTGCCCTTACCCGCCAGGATGACCTTCCGTGTCCCCGCTGGGGACGGGGCAGGGCCATCTCGGGTGAGAGGCCGAGGCGGATCCTCCTCGTCGTCGTCATCTTCGACATCGGCATCTCCACCGCCCTACCGACCATCGTCTCTAGTGCCGCCTGCCGCCCGACCACCACCTATCGCCCGACCACCACCTGTTGCCCGACCATCACCGGTTCCTCGACCGCCACACATGGCTCGCACCCCGTTCTATGTCTGAGGGGAATGACTCAGACTGAGCGTCAGGAGGTTGCACGTCTCGCCCGAGGTCAGGGTATCCATGAGCATATGATCGACCACCACGATCATATGATCGATTCCCTGATCGATGTGGCCGGAGCTGATAGCCAGCAGCTCACTCGGGTGGTGACTCTTCTTAGCCACACCATGGCCTCACTTCACCACTTGTACTCAGTGGTGTATGTGGTGGTGCCTTGGTGGTGCTGCTGTTCGGGTGGGCTGTCTGGAGGGCAAGATTCTAGGATATGGAATCTTTTGGTAGACCGTTTGATGAACTCTCTTTTATGAACTGTTATTTTTGAGGCGTGATGCCTAATTGTCGAACAATTATGTTTTATTTGATGGTTGTAAACTGCTACGATATTTTGGGTATTTTTGTAATGGTTATTTGGAACCCAAAATTTATGCTATGGGTGTTTACTATTAATGTTTTGATTGCATGCTTATTGTGGTTTGCATGAAATGATTAGATGCACCATGTTAATGTGATGGCATGGAATAGTATGGCACTTGAATTGTGAAAAGTAAATAGAAGCGTAACTGCATTTAGGTTGCGTAGAAGTCACTAAAACGGTTGAATATGGTATTGTTTTAGAAACATGCCTCCAAGAAGACAAGACCCGGAGCTCGCAAGACTTGTGTCGGAACAAGTAATGGCTTCATTACCCAACATAGTCAGCCAAGTGGCAGCTGGATTTAATACTAATCAAAACAACAATCAAGGAACGAGGGAAAGGGATTGCACGTACAAATCCTTCCGGAGCTGCAACCCTAAGGAATTCCATGGAATCGAGGGAGCAGTCGGTTTACTAGCATGGATTGAAGGCATGGAGTCTGTCCTTCACATTAGTAAGTGCCTTGAGAGGAACAAGGTCGAGTACGCCGCCTGTCTACTCCAAGGACGAGCTCTAACATGGTGGAACTGTTAGAAATTATGTGCAGAGTTGACAAACCAAGTGATTACACATCCAATGTTACAAGACACTTGAGGGTCACACCTGTGAGGACCTATAAGTCGAACAAGTTAGATAAAACCCAGAAATGGAGAGTTAGGATTTATAATAGTGTATTATAAATCAATTGGGTAATTACAGTCAGAATTACCAAAGTTGGAGGGTTATTAATTAATTAGGGTATTATATATTTATTAGATAAATAAATATATAATAGTTAATTAATAAGGTTTTATATATATTAGATAAATATATATAATTATAATTATCGTATGCAAATTCTTTTCCAGCTATTTAAAAGGAAAAGGATTAGAGATAATTATAAAAAGGAAACTGAATCTTATACAAACTGTATAATTTCTACATATAAATAAGCCTTATAGGCTTAAGGCAAAGTAGAAGCTTTTCAGCCAAGAAAACAGTTTTCAGTTTCCTCTCTCTCCCTCTCTCTCCCAATCGGCGCCGACCCCCCCCCCAGGTCGGGTTCCAGTTTTGTTGTTCGGGTTTCATACAGTTCAACTAGAAGGACGTTCGTTGGTCGATCACCGGTGGACTATCATCAAGCAATCCAGGTAAATTGACTTAATCTAATCTGTTAGGATTAAAACTAAAACGATTAAAGATCATTAGGCTAATAATGGGTTTTTAGTTATATTGCTTCCGCACGATTAGATCAGAAACAGTGTGTTTCTGATCGCGTAGGTTTTATCAGTTTGATTAACCTATGAGATATATCAAACCAGCGAGGTTCGATAGATCTGAGATAATCCTCGAGTCAGTTTGATCCGAGGATACCCACAAAACCCAACAGTGGCATCAGAGCCATTGTTAATAAATCGTTTAGTTTTATCTGTCTATCAGTTTATCCTGTTCATATGTGATCCGTTAAAGTTATTTGTTTTGATTCTCGTTTTTGTTTTAAAGTTTTTTGTTTCTTTATTGCACCAAAGACACCAAACCAATTATCGGCGGTGGAACGGCGGCAGTTAGCCAACCGGACCGCCAGGACCGATCACCGGTTACGAAAAACAAATCAAGCAAGAAAGCCACACCACCCGATTGGTGGTGATGGCGTCGGCCAGTAATGAAAGCACCGAGCCAAACCACCAGATCGGTGGTAATGGCGTCGGCCGCTACTGCTAACCACCAAGCCGCACCACCAGATTGGTGGTGGCGGCATCGAGTATCGACCCAAACACCGGCCAAGACCACCAGCCTGGTGGTAACGGCGGCGGCTGTTGCTGCTCGCACGATCGATGGCCGCACCGCGCATAGCGGTGGCGGCTTCTGGCTACCGTGTCCAGACCGAGCACACCCGAGTGGTGGAGACGTCGGTTGTAATCGCCGCCAATGGGCGGTGATAGTGGGTTTTTATTCAATTCGCCGGAAAACCACCAGAGAGGTGGTGGCGGCAATCTCGTGACTACCAAACAAAACCACCAGCTTGGTGGCAGCAGGCGGTAGACGGCGGTGGCAGGCGGTGTGCGGTGGTAATGGTGGCTGAAATCGACGACCTTAGTGAACAACGGCTTTGGCCGATTAAACCATAAACCACCAGGCCGACCGCCGGCTGCCCTAAGGCCACGCCAAGGCGGTGGCAATCGCCGAGTAACGGCGGTGAAATTTTGATCACCGGCTGGAATCAAATCCACACCACCACCAGAAGCCACAATCGTGGTGGTGGATGGTGGTGCTAAACGATGGCCGTAAGTCACGCCACCCGATCGGTGGTGGTGGCCGAACCCATATCGAACCACGGTTGACGCCAAGGCCAAACCACCAGCATGGTGGTGGCCGGCGGTTCTGATGATGGGCCGTGGTTGGAGCGCGGCCAAACCACAACCACCAGAAGCCGCTCCCGCGGTGGTGGATGGTGGTTGCAACAACGGCCGTTCGACGAACAAACCACCAGCGTGGTGGTGAACGTTGATTCTTGACCATGGATTGTACCTAGGGTTTTTCGTTTGTCTAGGCCTAGTTCGTTTATTAGGCCCAAGGCCCAGTTCCTTGGACCAAGTTATGGCCCAAAAGAAATTGTCTTGGTTTTAAAATTTTTCTTATCCAAAATTATTTTCTATCTGATAAAATTTATTCAAATCAGTTTTAATTAATCTTTTATGAAAATTAAAATTTTATCTGATTTTTCGAATAAGCCAGTATTTTATAATTGGATCGATAAAACCTGTTTGAAATAATTTTTGGGTAAAAAGGATTGATTTTTAGCCAAAATTGGTTTTAGGATTTATTTATAAATCTCAGTTTTAAGTAAAAACCATTTTTTCAGTCTAAAGGTTTTTGGTTCATAAAACAGTTTGTTTTTCGAATCAGTTATAAAACCAGGTTTTGCAATAATTGAGACAAGATAATTTTAACGGATACAGACCTTTTTTCTCGTAATTATAATATTGCTTTTATTTATATTGCATATATATTTACGTAATTGCTCGAGCTCGATATATGGATTTCAGTTTGATTTTGCATTATATATATATATATATATATATATCTATTATAGTGTTTTGCCAACCTAGACCCTTGACATATTTGCGGGGAGGCCTACGTGCCATTTACAACCCTTTATGTAATAATGACCCTAGGATAGAAATTTTTTTCTTTCTTTTGAGATAACGAGGCCAGTGGGAGCTACTAAAAATTCTTCATCTTACCAGAGTACTAACAAAACATGGCGAGGCCAGTGGGAGCTACGCGAGTTTTGAAGCTTTTAGTATAAATAAATAGGTCATTATTGGTCCCTAGGAAACGTTGGCAAAAACTATAATTAGGTACTATGTGATTAATTATTGTTTGATTGCATGGTTGATTGATTATTTGTGATACCTTGCATGTTAATAGTTTTAAATAAAGTTGTTATTTTAAAACTGGATTATATCACAAAAGGTATATAGGTTTTAATAGTTTCGTCAACCTTTTTCAAAACGATAGTTTTGTTTTAAAACCTGCAAATGATTGTTTTTATAAAAGGCAAGTTGACAAAAACAGTTAGTTTTAATCAACTAGATGTGCTATTAAAACAGTTAGTTTTAATTAGCAAGTGATTTTAGAACAGTTGGTTTTAAAATTACATGCATGTTTGAAACAGTTAGTTTAAAACATAAGTAGCCTTTATAACAATCAGTTTTTCAAAATCCTGGAAGTAAAGTTTTACAAAACCCCGAAAATCATAGATCAGTAGTGCAACCCATCTAGGGGCACCTTCGGCGTAAAGTACATAGGCGTTGTAAGTGATCACACATTCAACGTCTTTGTTCAAACTGAAGCTGGAGGGGTTACATAACTCTGCGAATTATCTCCGGGTGGTACCGGCCAGAGTATAGTGATCAGGTCCCAAAATGGTGAGATCTGTTTTGGTACTATAATGTTCACCGGGTGGTACCGGGCCAAAAAGCACTTAGAGGACTAAAACATGCACAGGTAGTTGCCATAAGTCCCGAAAAGATCTAGGAGTCATGTCAGTTAGACATGATTGGTAAAAGTCCTTACCTACCAAAATAAATAAGGGTCTGGTGGAGCAAGAACATTACGCACATCAGGACGTATGAAATAAGGATCCTAGTCCAATAAATTGATCATTTAAGGGTTTATTGATATTTTATTGGAATCTATTTACAGTTGCTAAAAACCAAAAGTTTCTATTTTGTGTAGATGGCAAGCACTGTTACCAGCACTAACAATCTTTCCCTCCGATCTATCCTAGAGAAGGATAAACTGACCGGCTCTAACTTTCTCGACTGGGAGCGCAATCTAATGATTGTGCTCAGACATGAGAGAAAGTGGTATGTGCTTGAAGAGCCACTTGGGGAGGCACCTCCGGCAAACGCTCCGGCTGCTGCCAGAAATGCCCACAAGAAGCACTCAGATGATCTCCTTGATGTTGCCTGTCTGATGCTAGCAACTATGAGCCCAGATCTGCAAGCAGGGCTCATAAATACAAATGCTTATGACATGATCCGCCAGCTGAGGGACATGTTCCAGACCCAGGCTCGTACAGAACGTTACGATGCCACCAAAGCATTTAATAAGTGCAAGATGGCAAAAGGGACATCAGTAAGTGACCATGTCAAGAAAATGAAACGGCACTTAGATCATCTGGAGAGGCTTGGTCATCCTGTTCCGTTGCAGCTAGCAACAGACACCATACTCAATTCACTGTCAGAAGACTACAGGCCCTTCGTAGTCAATTACAATATGAATAACATGGAGAAAACAATAGCAGAGTTGCACTCCATGCTTAAGACAGCTGAACTGAACATGGGGAACAAGAACAAGACAAAAGATGTCTTGATGGTGAAAGACGGAGGGGTTAAAAAGAAGAATGGGCAAGCTAGCACCAGTAAAGGAAAAGGACCAGTCCAGGCCATCCAGAGTGCACCCAAGAAAGGCAAGGGCAAGGGCAAGGGCAAGAAGGTTAAGCCAAACAAAGCTAGGACCGAAAACCGCTGCTTTATATGCAATGAGATCGGTCACTGGAGGCAAAACTGCCCTAAGCGTCATGAAGCAGGTATATAAACCTCAGAAATTTATGATTGCTTTATTTTTGTCACTTCTTACTTGTTAGCTTACAAGTATTCTGATACCTAGAGCAAATGATTATTGCAGGAGGTCAGAAGTGAAATGCCCAGATATTGCTAAGGATCTGAAGCACAAGTTTATTTCAATTTGAGTCAAGATATTTATGGATTTAAGTTTTAAAACAGTTATTTCTATTTTTCATGTTTTAAACAGTTTTTTGGATGATTGTAATTTTTGGATTTATAATTCTATGGTTTTATTTCAAAAATTATTATCTTGACATTGAAATATCTGATTGTGCTTAGTGTTTGTATGATCCTAGATGTTGCCTACTTCAATAAAATCTATTAAATTGAAGTATTTTGCATAAAAACTATCAAAACACACGAAATTCTATAGGAATGTGTTTTTGAGAATAAAACATTTATGAATAATGGTTTGGTGATCAAAAGGGAGAATTTAGAATATTAACTCAGATAGCGTTAATAACAGTATTTATAAAACTAGAAAGATTCCAAGTTCTGGAATCAGGATTTGATCAAATCCAGTTAAGTTTTATAAAAGTAATTCTCAGAATTAACTAATCTAGTTTGATCAAGTTTCATTATTCAAATGTTTTAAATAGAGAATTTAGAATATTAACTCAGATAGCGTTAATAACAGTATTTATGAAACTAGAAAGATTCCAAGATCTGGAATTAGGATTTGACCAAATCCAGTTAAGTTTCATAAAAGGAAATCCTCAAAGTTCATTACTTAAAATTAGAATTGACTAATCAAAGTTTTGACTAAGTCAATAGTAAAATTCTGAGTAATAATTAGTTTTTATAAGCAAGTGGGAGCCCAATTTATTCTCTATCTAGTCTCAGATAAAGAATAAAGGATATAATTATTGATATATCTCGGGATTCATAAATCCAGATAGGATAAGAATTCATAAGATATAATTTATCCTTTTAGTCAAAAAGGGTAAAAGTTTCAAGATCCTTGAAACAAAGGTCGTGACTGACTTTAGAAATCAATAATTAAAGTGTTAGATTAAAATATAGGATTCCAGCAGATTTGCCAGTATTGCAAATGGAATCTGATTTCAGGTAGAAATCATTCATCTACACAGCAACTAAGGAAAGTTGCAGTCTTACATATTCAGGAACTGGAAGTTAGTCCAGGTCTCCAAGTTCATGGAATATGATAAAAGACTAGTTATTGTTTTTAAGAGGTGTTTGCAAAACAATAATTAGCAGATACAAGTAGATCCTATAAACGGACTTGTATTTTTGGTTATCACTTTGATTAAAATGGTAAACTTTAATCAAAGGGTATAAACTGAAGGTAGGTGATACTTCATTTTAGACCAGTATTTAACAAATGTTAAATAGATAATATGAAAGTTATTAAAGAAAAGACATTTAATTTTGTTATTATTACAGCGTGTAGTATGGACTATACAAAATTAATTTCTTTATTACTTTCACCATTTTTTGCATGTTTTAATTAATCCAGGAATGAAACTAGTTTCCAGTTTTCATTCAAAATCTGTCCGTGACAACTTATCAATGTGGGAGCATGATAAGGTATTAAAGTCATTGTGAACTTTTAGGTAGTTATGATCAGTTGCTGAATAACAGCTACAAGTGCTGTAGACTAAAAGTTGCACAGATATTTGATAGAGTAGCAAATATCGGACGTGATCCGCGGTTGAGATTGCTTCTTGGAGTAAAGTCATAAGTGAATCTCACAGTGGTTGTCCCTATCACCTGAGGTATCTGATTTGATATCATGAGGACTACTGAATTCTTAGTGCACTCAACCGCTACGCCGTAACAGGGTGGCTATAAAGGGTGTAACTAGATTCAGCGGAAGCCGTGGTGTCAAAGGCAGATATGCAAGATGGGATTTGCACCTCTTCTTAGAAGAGAGATATTTCTGGGCCCATCTTGACTGACTAAGTATACTGATGAAGTGCATGGCCATGCCCAAACGAACTGATTAGTTCTTTGTCGTTTACCTATCAGTGAAAGTCAGATAATCAAGAGAACAGAATCTTGAGTATTCAGAGTTGACACTTTCCAAGCTCATACTCACAGATGAAATATCGCGATGCAAAGGGAAAAGCCAAGATATACCCAATTAATGAACAGTAGTTTCATAGATACCAATTCCTCACGGAATGTTTATATCACCAGTCTGGGTATAAGAGTTCTTGTAACCTGGTCAGCCTAAGTGCCTGTCTAGGGGCCTCCTTAGGTCAGTATAATCAAAGGTGGTATTGCCAACTTGCACAAGTGGGAGTCTGTTAGAAATTATGTGCATAGTTGACAAACCAAGTGATTACACATCCAATGTTACAAGACACTTGAGGGTCACACCTGTGAGGACCTATAAGTCGAACAAGTTAGATAAAACCCAGAAATGGAGAGTTAGGATTTATAATAGTGTATTATAAATCAATTGGGTAATTACAGTCAGAATTACCAAAGTTGGAGGGTTATTAATTAATTAGGGTATTATATATTTATTAGATAAATAAATATATAATAGTTAATTAACAAGGGTTTATATATATTAGATAAATATATATAATTATAATTATCGTATGCAAATTCTTTTCCAGCTATTTAAAAGGAAAAGGATTAGAGATAATTATAAAAAGGAAACTGAATCTTATACAAACTGTATAATTTCTCCATATAAATAAGCCTTATAGGCTTAAGGCAAAGTAGAAGCTTTTCAGCCAAGAAAACAGTTTTCAGTTTCCTCTCTCTCCCTCTCTCTCCCAATCGGCGCCGACCCCCCCCCCAGGTCGGGTTCCAGTTTTGTTGTTCGGGTTTCATACAGTTCAACTAGAAGGACGTTCGTTGGTCGATCACCGGTGGACTATCATCAAGCAATCCAGGTAAATTGACTTAATCTAATCTGTTAGGATTAAAACTAAAACGATTAAAGATCATTAGGCTAATAATGGGTTTTTAGTTATATTGCTTCCGCACGATTAGATCAGAAACAGTGTGTTTCTGATCGAGTAGGTTTTATCAGTTTGATTAACCTATGAGATATATCAAACCAGCGAGGTTCGATAGATCTGAGATAATCCTCGAGTCAGTTTGATCCGAGGATACCCACAAAACCCAACAGGAACACCCAAGTTCAAACCCGTGGCCGTGACGCAACCGGCCAGATTACCTGGGAAGATTTCAAAAAGATGCTCAAGGAGGAATTCTGTCCAAGAAGCGAGATCCAAAAGTTGGAAGCGGAGTTATGGCACCACGAGATGAAAGGAAGCGACGTCACCACATACAGTACCCGATTTCACGAGTTGGCCAAATTAGTACCACACCTGGTGACACCGGAGCAGAACCGAGTTGATAGATATGTTTGGGGTTTATCTCCCGAGATCAGAGGAAACGTAACAGCAGCAGACCCAAAGACTCTGCAGGAAGCAGTCAATCTAGCAAACCGTCTCACCAACAACGCTGTCCGATCGGGAACGTTATCAAGTGACAAGGCTAAGGGAAAGAGGAAGATGGAGGAGTCTACCAAATCACAGTTCAAAGGAAGGTCAGGTAGGGATAGAAGAGTAACCAGAAACTACGCAGTACAGACTCAGGCAGCAGAAAAGGAGAAAGGGACATATCAGAAGTGTGGCAAGTGCGGGAATCATCATGCTGGAAGGTGTGTTATATGCCTCAGGTGCGGCAAGGGAGGTCATGTTGACAAAGATTGCAGAGGGAAAGCTTGTTTTGAGTGCGGAAGCTTTAATCACTACCGGAATGTTTGTCCCAAGATGAATCAGAGGCCTTACGCGAATCAGGCGCAGCCGGCAAACCAAGGAAATCGTGGAGGATTGGCTTGGGGAAGAGCTTTTGTGATTGGAGCAGAAGAAGCAAGGCAAAACCTCGATGTGGTCACAGGTACGTTTCTTCCCAACAACTATCCTGCTACTGTGCTTTTTGATTCCGGAGCCGATAGAAGTTACGTGTCGTTAGAATTCAGGCCTAAGATAAACAAGAAGTCACAGAATTTGAAAGAGGAGCATTTAATTGAGTATTCTAACGGGGAGTTAGTTAAGGCCAGCAAGGTAGTCAGGAAATGCACTTTAGGCTTAGCAGGAAAGGACTTTAGTATAGACCTAATCCCGATCAAGATAGGGAGTTTCGACATAATAGTGGGTATGGATTGGATGTCCAACCACCGAGCGACAATATGCTGTGCTGAGAAGATAGTTAGGCTAGCATTACCTGATGGAGGTGTACTCGAAGTGCACGGAGAGAAGCCGAAGAGAGATATTAAGTTAGTATCGTTCATGAAAATGCGTAGCCATCTACGAAAGGAATGTGTAGCATTCATGGCGCACGTAGTAGATAAGAAAGCAAAAGAGAAACAAATTCAGGATATTCCAGTAGTGCGGGAATTTCCTGAGGTGTTCCCGGAAGAGCTACCTGGATTACCTCCACCACGACAAGTAGAATTCCACATCGACTTAGTTCCTGGAGCAGGCCCCATAGCAAAGTCACCTTATCGACTAGCGCCGTCCGAGATGCAAGAGCTGTCAAATCAACTTCAAGAGCTTCTAGACAAAGGATTCATTCAACCCAGCTCTTCGCCTTAGGGAGCCCCCGTGTTGTTCGTCAAGAAGAAGGATGGATCTTTTCGCATGTGCATTGACTACAGGGAGCTGAACAAGATCACCATCAAGAACCGATACCCTTTTCCACGCATCGATGATCTGTTCGATCAATTGCAAGGAGCTACGTACTTCTCCAAGATCGATCTTCGATCCGGATACCATCAAATGCGAGTTCGTGAAGAATATATTGCAAACACAGCGTTCAGAACTCGTTATGGTCATTATGAATTCTTAGTCATGCCGTTCGGCCTGACGAACGCTCCAGCAGTGTTCATGGACCTAATGAACCGAGTACGTCGACCGTACTTAGATAAGTTCGTGATTGTCTTCATAGACGACATCCTGATTTACTCGCAAAGCAAGGAGGACCATGAGCAACACTTGAGGTTGATACTAGAATTACTCAAAGCTGAAAAGCTTTATGCTAAATTCCCAAAGTGCGAATTTTGGATCCGAGAAGTTCACTTTTTAGGTCATGTGGTGAACAAAGAAGGAATACACGTCGATCCAGCCAAGATCGAGGCTATAAAGAAGTGGGAAGCCCCGAAGACACCGAGAGAAATTCGACAATTTCTCGGTTTGGCAGGCTACTACCGGCGATTCATTGCAAATTTCTCCAAAATTGCGCAGCCGCTGACAACCTTAACGCAAAAAGACAAGAAGTTTATTTGGGGAGAGAAACAAGAAGAAGCCTTTCAATTGCTCAAGCATAAGTTGTGCAATGCACCCATTCTGGCGTTACCCGAGGGAACGGATAACTTTGTGGTGTATTGCGATGCTTCACATCAAGGCTTGGGATGTGTTTTGATGCAGAACGAGAAAGTCATTCCCTATGCATCCAGACAACTGAAGGTCCACGAGAAGAACTACACCACTCATGACTTGGAGCTCAGAGCAGTGGTGTTTGCCCTTAAGATTTGGAGACATTATCTTTACGGCACCAAATGCACCATCTTTACGGACCATAAGAGCCTCCAGCACATTCTCGATCAGAAAATGCTGAATATGAGGGAGAGAAGATGGGTTGAGTTGCTCAGCGATTACGACTGCGAGATTAAATATCACCCAGGGAAGGCGAATGTTGTAGCTGATGCGCTAAGCAGGAAGGAACGGGTGAAGCCTACAAGGATGCGAGCAATGGGAGTGATAGTGCAGACCAGCCTGAAAAGTCAAATACTAGAAGCTCAAAGAGAAGCTCTGAAGGCTGATAACTTGAAGAAAGAAACTCTACACCAGATGGAGAAAGAGTTCGAGGAGAAAGCGGATGGAGTGCGTTATTTCAAGGATATAATTTGGATTCCAAAGGCCGATCAGTCAAGGAAAATGATCATGGATGAAGCTCATCAATCAAGGTACTCGATACACCCAGGTTCGGACAAGATGTATAAAGGACTAAAGGAACACTACTGGTGGCCTGGAATGAAGAAGAATATCGCCACTTATGTGAGCAAATGTCTAACCTGCGCAAGAATCAAGGCAGAACACCAGAAACCGTCTGGACTATTATAGCAACCGGAAATCCCATAATGGAAATGGGAACGAATATCAATGGATTTCGTGACCAAGTTACCCAAGACTAAAAAGGGCCATGATTCGATTTGGGTAATCGTTGACCGGCTCACGAAATCTGCGCACTTTTTGCCAATAAGAGAAAGCTTTAGCATTGATAGACTCGCGCAATTGTATGTCGATAAGATAGTCATGCGACATGGAGTGCCAATCTCGATCATCTCCGACAGAGACAGCAGATTCACCTCACGATTTTGGCAGTCACTACAGGCAGCATTGGGTACCAGCGTAGATTTGAGCACGGCTTACCATCCTCAGACCGACGGACAGACTGAGAGAACCATAAAAACGTTGGAGGATATGCTGCGTGCATGCGTGTTGGAATTTGGAGGTAGTTGGGACGATCACCTACCATTAGTTGAGTTTTCTTACAACAACAGCTATCACACTAGTATCCAGTGTGCCCCGTATGAAGCATTGTATGGACGCAAGTGCAGATCCCCACTCAATTGGTTGGAAGTGGGAGAGAGTCGACTGTTTAGACCTGACATCGTACAGGAGACCACTGATAAGATTAAGCTGGTTCAGGAGAAGCTTAAAGCAGCCAGGGATCGCCAGAAGAGCTATGCTGATAATCGACGAAAGCCGTTAGAATTCCAAGTTGGCGATAGAGTGCTACTAAAGGTATCACCTTGGAAAGGATTAATAAGATTTGGAAAGAAGGGGAAATTGAGCCCCCGATTTGTTGGGCCGTTCAAAGTCGTGGAAAGAATCGGACCAGTCGCTTACCGATTGGACTTACCCTCAGAGCTCAGCTCTATTCACGACACGTTCCACGTGTCCAACCTAAAGAAGTGTCTGTCGGGTGAGACAGTAGTCTTACCTCTGGAGGAAATACAAATCGATGAACAACTGCGCGCCACGGAGGAACCAATTGAGATCCTTGATCGAGAAATCAAGCAACTCAGACGTAGTAAGATACCGATCGTCAAGGTTCGATGGAACTCCAGGCACGGACCATAGTTTACCTGGGAGCGGGAGGCGTTCATGAAAAACAATTACCCGCATCTCTTCACAAAGAACCCCTGTGGTAGCAGCAAGAATTAAATTTCGGGACGAAATTTCTTTCAACCGGGGGTAAATGTGACAACTGACAGTTTTGACCTTCAGGTTAGCTACTCGTTAATTCACTCTGTAGCGTTTCCGTAGGTTAAAAATTGGTCATTTAAGTTTTTAAATGAAACTAGGTTAGTTTGCGTGAAAAATTTAGGCTAAAACCTAAAAGTCCCGAAAACTGCCCGAAAAAGCCCGAACCGGCCCGAAGTCATCCGATAATCCTATAATGCCAAATTTAAAGTAATTTTTGGAAAAAAATTAAGTTATTTTATTTAAAATATAAGTAAACTAATTTGAATAATCCAAAATTACCCTCGAAAAATCGGTTCCTACCGAAAACGCGCCAAAAACCCGGTACTGCGTTTAAATTAACAATATTAGAAAGACTTTTTTAAAAAAAGAAAGAAAGAGAAGAATGAGAGGGTTGGTGGGACCCACAAGGGCCGGCCACCCCCCCCCCCCCTAATTACTCTCTCCCTCTCTTTTTCCCATAAACAACATCATCACACCTTACACCTTTGTCATTTTCAAATCTCACTCTCTCTTTACCCTTTTTCTCTCACTAAAACTCTCTCAATTCTCCTCATATTTCCAGCCTTTATTCAACCAAAAATCTGAGTTTTAAAGAAGATTAAATCAAGGTTTGAAGCTCTCATTGTTGTTTTATCAAAGGTAAAGATAGGTTACATGTTATAACTTCGATTTTTGCTCGTTTTGGAGCTTTTTCCTACTTTCTTTGAGGTTTAAACCCTCTTTTATGGTTTGAAAACCATCTTGATGTTTGGGGATGAAATTTAACCTTAAAAATGTGTTTAAACATCCAATGAAGGTGAAAATCCATGAATCCCCCATATGAACACAAGATTGGAAGCAAAATCCTTTTGTTTGATGTTTTTGATCATCATTTTTGGGGCTGAACTTTGTTGATAGTTCATGCATGTATGTTGACAGTATTGATACATATTTCATCTATTTATTTGGTGCATAATAAGAGTTTTTGGTTTATTAGCAAGAAACCCCCAAAAATCTTGTCATTTTATGTGTTTTGATGAATAAAAAGGGGTTTTGGTTCTGGACAGATGCTGTCCGATTTTTGCATGTGTTTTGTACGACCCAAAAAGGGTGCTCCTGACCTCATTCTTCTTTGAAATTTTTATGGAACAATATTTTATGTGTTAGGGTTCAAACCCCACTGGAATCGTGTAAAAACTCCAAGATTCGAACCCTTAACCATGTTAAAACATTTTAGTGTGCATCAGATTCTGGTCAGAAATTTATATTAGCTTCATGCATGCATAACTCTTTGATGGATTGTTCAAAATACATGATTCTTGAGTCTAGAATCAAGTTTAATGAGTTAGCTTTCCAAAGACTCCGAAAACACATGATTTGGGGAAGTTCTGGATGTTCAACCAATGAAAAAGAAATCGGAGTGCAATCTGACCCACCATGGCAGATTCACATACTTGAGTTCTTGAGGCCATATCTCATTCAAAAAGTATCCAAATCGTGTGAAACAAGTTTCATATGTTAGGTATCTGAGTTTACTTTCAAACCCCTTTTGAAATTCGAATTTTGGTGTTGAAATGACTTCTCCATGACCCAAACTCCACAGACTTGTCTTTTCGGAATTATTACATGCACACTGATTTCTCCTTAATTTTTAAAATATGTTAATTATCTCCTAAAATCATGAAATTTGGTGGGATTATTGTTAATACCCCTAAAATTACTGGATAAAAATTTGGTGGTTTAATTCCTTTTGGAACTAGGCAAAATGATGGTATTTTTGGAGCTCTACAAATCTGACCAAAATCAGATTTCTTAAAAAGTGATATTTTGTTTTTATCAAGAAATCCCCACATTTTTGGACATTAATTAAAGTAATAAAACTTATTTTTATATTAAAATGAACTTAATAAAATATAGTAAGGGCATTATATGGATATCGGTATTGACTTATTAGTTATGGACCGTAAAAATTTAGAACTTACGACAACTACGTTTGTATTAGGGCATTTGTAGAATCGGAGCCGGGACTTTAACCACGCACTAACGGTCGCTTAGAAACGCGAAAGCTACTCCAGGTGAGTATTCACAGCCCCACTTTTTACCGTTTTTACGTGTTTTGGGGTGAAAAGCATGCTTACAAATGAATCTGAATATTTGTGAAAATATTACGAAATGAAACGTATTGTGAGTTAAATTTAAAATGTTATACGGCACTTGATATAGTGAGTCTGAAATGAAAAAGTCCCCGGTACCTACTATTAACTCATAAAAATGGGCCTATGTTACACGTGGATAGCGCTATTTGGATTGACACACCCACCTTGACTGACGAGAATATAGGTGCACTGTATTAAATAAAATTATACACATGTGGGATTTAGTCCCACCGCTGAGGTAGAATAGGGGGACAACATGTCGTAACCTGGCAGGATTAGTAGTGACTCAAAGAATAAATATCATGCGATTAACATGACCCGGGAATTTACTCACAGGTTGGTAGTGAATGAACGGATTCACTCTAACTGTTTATACGTATTTAGTGAATGAACGGGTTCACTATAACTGTTTATGAAAATTTAGTGAATGAACGGATTCACTATAACTGTTTATTTAGTGAATGAACGGGTTCACTATAACTGCTTACGAAAATTTAGTGAATGAACGGGTTCACTATAACTGTTTGTAAAAATTGAGTGAATGAACGGATTCACTATAACTGGCTTATGAAAGAAACTGAGTGAACGAAAGGGTTCACTAAAAATTTGTTGCATTTAAACTGTTTTGTGCATATAAAAACCTGTGAACTCACCAACTCTCGTAGTTGACGCTTGTTTTAACATGCTTTTCAGGAAATCCGAAGGTTTGATATGGCTTTTTGTGGACTTTTGTGATCACCAATCTAGTTATGATATTTATTTTCATTTTGTAAAAGATCTGTAAACCTTAACTTATGGTTGGATTGTACAACTTTGTAAACGTAATTTAATTTTGGTTATGAATGATTGGTGTTATTTATCTCCTATAGCTATGAAATCTAGACTGTTGCACCTCGTGTTTCCGCTTTAGCGGGGTGTTACAATGATTAAGGATAGTCATATCTACACAGGATACTTTAAGTTGACGGGATACATTTATACGAGTTCTTTGTTTGGATCTTGTACACTAGTTAGGCAAATGTATGTATCACTAATTTGTGCATGTTGATTATCGGAATCATAGTTTAAATTAAAAATCGCAATTAGTTGGCTAAAAATATAAATCATAGTGTGACACAATAATTCGTGATTACGGAGAGTTCATACAGTTTGATAGAATCATCCCGGCAAAGAGTATGTCTTGCTAAAGGTTACAATTTTGATTAATTCTATCCGTAAACACACGTCCCAAAATTATTATCTTCTTTTGACTTTCTAAAGTCTTTCTTTTTCGACTTTGACCATAAATATTTTATTTGTGTTATATAATACTTGATGAAAAATAGATGAATGAGTTATTTTATTAATGTATTCTCATTGTTATGAGTTTCCTCAAGTACTGTATAAGACACCAACATTTTATGTATTTTATATTCCATTCTTTCTACTACATGTGGACAAAAGATATTTTATATTCCCACATATATATGTGATAATAACTAGATATTTTTTCTATATATATGGTACCCTCCATAACAATTTCTTACACAAAGTCATAAGATTTAAAACAGAAGATATATACAGCTTTGTCAATGTTTTATTTTTAAACTTAATATATTCAACGAAAAAACAAGTAGAACAATGGTGGCAGAGATGTTGATGAACGTTTTATGCGTTGCGGTGGCTTGCGTGGTGGTGGGAGCGTCTGATGTAGTATTTTGTTTGACACTAATCGTTGTTGATTCCCCTAACAACATTGGAAGAATCTGACAAATTAACACTCATGCATTTTGTTTGATAAGATGAAGCTATGTATGTACTACCTAAAAAACGGTGTAAGGCGTGGTTGTTTATTGTTGAGGTAGTATGTCATAGCTTCATCTTGTCAAACAAAATGCATGAGTGTTAATTTGCCGGATTATTCCAGTGCTGTTAGAGGAATCAACAGCGATTAGAAATCAACTGCCTACAAGAAACTTTTGTGTCTTTGCATCAAGGTTCCTCTTTCAAATTCTAATCTCAACCTCGACCCTGACAACTCCATCGAACTTCCCGACAAGTATGGTGTTAATTTTCCATATTGGATCAACAACGAGACTGACTACTCCAAGTATGTTCAAGTTTATACCTTGATTCATGTCTCTTTTAAAATTTGATGAGTTTTTCAACAAACCAATTATTTAGGGTAAAAAATTATGTTTCAAGATTTACCTATTTTTTTGATCATTACTATACTAGCAAAAGGATTAAGTAAATTTACTAAATCCTTTTTGCGTTTTAAAATGTTAACCTTAAATTTTTTTTTTTGATTGTTTATTGAATTATTTTGCAAAATCTTTGGCTAATTTAGGTAACCATGAAAAAGAAGCCACTACTAAAAATTGTGTATTATTGACGACTGTTACTATTTGTTTTTGGCAGTAAATTTTTTTTGACTTCTTTCGCATGGTTTAGCGACTATTTCGTTTTCTTTTAATTGTATGGAAAGCAGTTTGAAAATCACTGGCAAAACGTCAGAAACCCCTCGGTAAATGAAACAGTCAGAAAGCATTAGATAAAGGTCATTAGAAAAACCGTCGATAGTTGTTACTGTCCAACTTTCTAGCAAAGCCTATTTCTGGACATTTTTTAACTATTTTTGTCGTCGGTAATTGGTTTTTTTATTAGTAACCATTTGATATTGTTATGTCAAAAATGGTTAATTTTCTTAAAGATGACTTGTTTGTTAAAAAAACTCATGTATTATGATTTTTGTTTACGTTGGCAAAATAAACACATGACCTTTTTAATAAGAGTCCATACCAAACGGGAACTATAATTAATAATATATTTAGGATACTAAATTTTTTTTTCTTAATTATCTTATCAAGAGACATCCCATGTATTTAATTAGATAGAAGAAATCAATAATTTAATTCTCACAAAAATTTGGTCTTTAGTATCGTGTGTCGTTTGTTGCTCAAACTTTTATATCAAGATAATATAAAATCGGTTTTAGTTGACTTAGTTATTTTGTCAACCTCATAAATTTCAAGAATAAAAGATGTCTCTTACAAATACAATTTCAAGAGGAAAAAATTCTTGAACCAGTTATTCTTAAAATTTCAAAATACGTATATTAATATACTAGTAGTCTTAAATGATCATATATATATATATATATATATATATATGTACTAGTTGTCTACCGGTGCGATGCAACGGATGTAAAAAACGTAAGACCAAGTTGTTTTAGTAAGACCGTGAGAAAGACATCTCATACATATAAGTCAGTTTATTGTGGAGACAATGAGAAACACATTATCCCATGCATATAGACAAAATCAATGTATATGTAAAATGCTCTCAAACTTTAGAAAATAAGGAATAGCCTTTTGATGTTGAAGATGATAAACATCACCAAACCAATTGCAACTCCATATATCATAGCTAGCATTTGGTAGCACCAAAATGAAAGCCAAAAATTGATGTGTTAACTTTGTAACTCAACATTTAGTTAAATTCTCAAACCAAACTTTGTCATTGGTACCCGGTATCGGAACCGGTTCCAAGAAAAGAAGAACCGATGTAAGCGGTTCCGATTCTTTCATTCCAGGAATCACCGGTTCCAGTTCTATAAAAAAAATGGCGGGTAGCCGGTTATGCCCATCCCTAGGTTAGATGAACCTTATAAAAAAAGATAATATATCTTGGTAAACGTTTAACTGTAAGCATTTAATATACAGATCCTAAAATAAATGCTTCCTACCATTTTAATATTGGATTATCACCCTATTGGTATAATTCAAAGAACCACTACCAAGCTAATCACGACATCCAAAACCGACGTTTTCAAATCCAATATGATTTAAATTTTACATGTATAGATTTTATAATTTATAACATAATACATTGAGGAAACTCATTGCAATACCAAAAGATGCTAAAACAACTGACAATATGATATAAATAACCAAAGCATTTGAAACAAAAAACCAGAACCATCATACTAACAGAAGATTTGGGTAAGAATTTTGCTTGAAGTTCCTTACTTGTTTTCCTAACACAATGCATGATTTCCAACAAGATAATTAAGAAATATCAAAGCATTGCATAGATAATTAAGTAGAAGAAACAGGAGGAAAACCAACACCAACAAATAGTTGAAAGAAGAAAGAAATTTCACAATTTAGATAGACTATTTAACCGTGTTTAAGTGTATCAAGTGGAAAGTAACAACTTCTGTAACCTTGACATTAAATTTATCACCGTCGTTACAGCCACGAAATGTCTCAAGAATAGAGAATGGCAGCAAAGGCACTCATGCTTCAACTCCCCCGATTCCGGTCAATCGAGAAACAAAAGGTAAAACTCGAAACAACAACCAGTCCAACACAATGTATGGTTTCAAGATATTAGAGTTAAAATACATATGCATGAACAGAAAAGAAACTAAAAGTAAAAGTCAGTCGGAATCCAAAAACAAAACTTAAGAGAGAAATTCATCCTATTGAAACAGAGGAAAAGACTTACCATGCGCACATACATTTTTGAAGCAGCGCTAAACACTTACAATATGGCTTATATCTGGATTATTGGCGTTAATCCTCTAGATCTCCTCCCTCCAGATCCCCACATCTCATTTAATAATTTGCAAATTTAAAAATAAAATAAATTAATAGTGTTAGTCATTGTAAAGAAAGAGCTAGAGGAATATACAGAGTAGTGTTGTTACTTCATGAACAGGTTATATGCAGAAGGAACTCGTTGCCAATTCTCTAGATCTGGAAAAGATAAATTGTTGGTATTAACTAATATATTTGAAGAAATAATTAAGAACCTTTAGATGTAAATGGTTGTTGCATAGATTTATTCTGAAAAAGCAATTGGTATATACAAAACTATGTTAGTTGGATAATCTTTAATTGACATTCAACTTCTTTTCCGAATAAAAGGGATATTAAAACTTAAAAATTGTGAATAAGAAGAAAGAATATGATGCAAATTAGTACCTGTAAGTTGCATAAGAGTTGAGATCAACAATTCCATCCTCCACCTTTATCCATTTTAGAAATATTATTAATTATTAAGATTCAATCAAATTCAACTTTGACACTTAATAATCATATATATATATATATATATGTATATAACAATTTCAAAATGCGAAAAGCTAATCAGAAATTTGAGATTTACCTGGTAGAAAAGGGGAGTTTCTTATCACTTTTTCCCTAAAGAGAATCGGGTTCTGCATGAAATAAAGTGACACATCTCCCTCTCTCTAAACAACTCCCACACATAGTGACGCTGTAGAGATGCACTCACAAACGAAGGAATTAGAAATCCCTTGGATCTGATCATATTCGATAAACAAAATTTTAGAAAGGAACATACATATTTGCTCAATAAACCACTTCTGGATGAAGAAAATGATAAATTTTCAGTGATGATTTTCTTTGGTGGAATAAAAAAATCGATGGAAGATAGAAAGTAAAATTCAAACACAAAATCAAAAGCTGAGAAATCTATGATAGATGCGAGATAAGGAACCCGGTAAAGGGTAAGTATGAGAGCGGGAGCAAAAATCGGCATCGAGAACCTGGTTTAAGAAAAATATCAGAACAATCTTTGAGACAGAGCGAGAGAGCATTTTTATAAACAGATAAACCTAACAATGAAATTTTGAATTTGAATTTGAATTGGAACATAAAGCTATTCTTGGAACATCGATTATATCCCATGTTTTGTAGGTGATTCCTTTAGCCAAAAGGGGAAGCAAAATTCTACACCTAGAAAAGGAGAAATATGAATTTGGTGCTTCTCTTTGATTTGTGTATTATCACATGAATGGAAAAAGTAGTGTTATACGGCAAAAAGAAAAACCTGAACATACCAAATTTGTTTTATGAATGGGGTTTAAAATTCAATGCATCAACAAGTTGTACTTCATGCATGTCAAAGTTGTAATTCATAGTTTTTCAAATTCCTTGCATAAAATGATAGTACATTGTGCTTTAACATGTTGTAACTAAGAGTTTTGAGGTATATGCTTTATCTTTATCTTTACTATATTATAAAGCAGATTTGTAAAAACTCTTAAGTACAACTATATAAAGCCTAATGTCTTAAAAAAGTACAACCTCTTAAAGCTCTTCTTATCCCAGCTCTTTACTTAATACAACTCGATTTCCAAGGAGGGGTCTCTCTCTCGGTTAGGGCAGGCACAAATATCTCTCTCCCGAATAGATTGATTATGTACAAGTAATTGATCCCAATTTGAATTCAAATTCTCGAAATTGTGAAACCCTTATCCAGCCGATTAACACTCCAATCTCTCGGTGTTGTCCTCATCTCCCAAGGTGACCATTCGCATTCCACGATGGCAATCTACATACCTGCTTGGTCTTCACTTCCCTTAATCCTCTTATTCATCTATTGTTCTCTCTCATGAAGACTAGACTATCTGGTAAGTTTGTTCTCGAATTTCTCTTGCATTCCATCCAAGTTCTGGTTCTGTTTAAAGTTACGGTTTCAGTTTGAATCTGATGAGAGTTTTTTGATCGATCGTACAGAAGCATTATATGTTCCTATGTTGATTTGATTTCCCGAGACCCTTGTTCGACGCCTTCCTGATAGATGTTGAATCCCTTTTTTTATATTGTGGTCTTTTGGCTTTGTTTTACCAACCAAGTTTTTTATTTCAGTTTTCGCTAAAGGAACAATAATACACTCTCTGATCTTGTTTATTCTACTTTCTTATTTTTGAGCAGGTACCTTAACAACAAATGTCTTGATCTTTAGTAGCTGTCAATGGTACGCTCTTAAACCCACCACTGCAAATTACCTTGTTTTGTGATGAAGTTTCAATCCACTTATTTAAATATTTATATTGCAAATAATTTTAATTGATGTGCTCATCCATGGTTGTGTTCTTTTGAGTTTTTATAAAGCCGATTAACGCTCCAATCTCTCGGTGTTGCATTCTTTGTTTATTACTTCTTATTGGCTTTATAAATGTTAAGTTATATGTTTTTTCTTGTATGAACTCGAGATTTTTCTCCTTCAACTAATTTTTACCAGCTTTGATGATTTATTTTCTTTCACCAACTAAAGCAAGTGTAAAAAAGCAAAGCACTTTTATTTAGGATGCTCAATCGTTGACGGTTATTTCATTTTAAAAAGGGTAAACGCAGAAAAAAGGGTGAAGGGCGTTCCCACCACACAGTCCTATGTTCATCATTGAGGAGGTAAATCAGCATATGCATCCCATTGGCAGAGGTGCAGTGCCCATGGTTTGAACCTGAGATCTCACGCATATGGATTTCACCCACATTTCTACCACTAGGACAGATCAGCGGGGAAGAGAGCTGGAACAGATGGTTATTGATTAAGGTAGATGGCTATTTATTTCATTTATTGATAAAGTAGATGGCTATTTATATTTCTCCACTATCGGAATCATCATGTATGGTATCACTTCAATGTTTTTATCGTTGGTATAGCTTCAATGTTTCCATCATTGGGTGGTATATCGTTGTTTGCGGGTCATATGTGGATCTTTACATTTCCTTTAAGCTTGATTTAACCACTGCAAGTTTTGCAGCCTGTTACATCAAAGTTCCATCTTTTTTGTTACATTAAAGTGATATCAAGTGTTTTTGTGTTTAATTTTAGCGACTGGTTATGTGTTTGCATTTTGATGTGTTAATGGGATTTGGTAAATTCGGAGATTTTTGGTGTGCAAGTTTCGCCAGCGCAAAAGGCACGAAACCATACTGAATATTTGAGTTTTGGTGTAATGGTAAGAGTTCTATAGCAAACTACTCTTTCTTTTACATATTTGTTTTTTCATGGGATTTGGCATGCCTTTTGGGTATTTGTTCATGTGTGGATATTAGTTATATCTTTCTTTCGACTTCACAAACCAAAATAGGCCCTCCTGGTCGTTGATCTAAGGCTTGCTTGCCCCTTGCATTTGGTTGGTTTCGTCTGAACCAAAGCCATATCATTTCAAATCCCTTATGTTGGTTTTAACCGGCCTATCATTTATGTTGTGTAGTTTTGTTAACAAAGATGTTAAAATATGTTTCTTCTCTTTCTCTAGCATGATAAAGGTCTTCAATGGGTTTGTTTTCTGGATTGACATTTACTGATGTCACAACCAAAAATCTAAGACAAAGCGAAGGCTCAAATCTAAGTTCATGTTTCATTGTGATATTTGTGTAGGTTCAACAAGTGAAGAATTAAAAGCAATTGGTCAATTGGTTCGTGTGGCTGGCGGAATGCAAACGCGGAGATTAAGCTAAAACTAATTATCGATGCACCATAACTTAAGGGTCCCTTGTCACTACCGATGTATTCATTACACATATGCTCCATGTCACCATTATATTAGTAACAACCATATGTATTTAACTTCTACCATCTTTGGTACTGTACTAGGGTTTCGTTTAGGCCATACATTTGAAAACACAAGTTTGCAACCTTTTACTCATTGACTTTACCGAATTCTTTTCATTAACAATCTCTAACAGGTAACCGGATTGGATCTAAACTTATTGGACTTACATCAAGTTGTTATTTGATTTCAAATTCATGAATAAGAAATCACTAACATTACTATGGTTGTATTGCCAACGGAAACATGACTAACCATGTCATTTCCTTTGGCAAGACACCCCCACATGTCAAGGTGTTAGCTCCATCTTTGAATGCAAAAGTATGAAAAAATGACAAGTCTTGTTCTGATAGAAGAATCATCTGCAGAGGTGCGATAGAAGTCGTGCGTTCGTAACAAGTCTAGGACCACAGATCCTCTGGGACACTTCATAGAGGGCCTGCGACAAATCATCTGTGGATGAACACTTTCAACAAATTACAAGGATCTTTCCGGTCACATGCTACGTATGTGAAGTTGGTTAACACCGACTTTATTTCAAGGTTTGGGATTGGTCCACGTGGAAAGGTGTCATCTAGGCAGTTACCATCTAGTATAAATAGATAGTTTGTTTTCCATTGTATTTGGTACTACTTCAATACTCTGTAAACGTTTAATTTGAATTCTATTGAATCAAATACATTTGGAGCATCTCTCATCCTCCTCGTTATTCTCAACTGTGTGTTTTTGGTATAATTTGTTAAATATGCTCATCTCTTAACTCTGTTTCTACTTCTGCTGCATCGATTGTATTTTGAATTGAGTTTGATTAGATTATCAATAACAGATTGGAATTATTCGATCCGACAATTGGTATCAGAGCTGGAAATGAATTTATATTCAACTATTCCTGTTTTCTGGTATTGATTTGTTTTTAGAACACAGTTTCACCAATTTTCATGCTCTCCGTTACTATTCCATAACTTTCTTTTTATATTACTTTGTTTTTTCTCTGAATTGCAATAGCGAACACTGTTAATACCTCTTCCATGAGCACCAGATCACATTATAAACCTCCCACTCTGTTGGGATTAAAATATTGTTGTTGAATACCACTGCTAGTAGGGAGTTAGTATTGTTGAAGTCAATTTGAAGATTACTACTGCTAGTTTGCTGGTTACCACCGCTGAATGAATTACCACTGCTGGCACTGAGTTACTACTACTGCTTGAAGATACTACTGCTTATGTTTTACCACTGCTAGTCAGATTGCGATATGGAAAGGATTTGAAGATTGAAGATAAGGAAAGGATGCGAAGATTTTAGAGATATCTTGGAGTTTATTTTGTAGATTTACATTCCTTATTCTTATCTTGTAATCAGCATATTTAGATAGATGTTAGATCCTTAGACGGACGAATTTCCTTCAGTTTTTGTTTAGAATTATTGGAGCCTCAAGATTGTTCTTGATCCCTGCAATTGAGAAGAATTGCACGTATGCTTGAGCATGTTCAAGTAGAATCGGGCTTTGGTTTGTAAGCATTAAACTGGTGATTAATACAATTGTTTTGCTATTCATTCATCATTTTCATTCAAAGTGTTATTCCGCAAACTGCTTTGAATTTGATTTTCTGTTCTTGTTAACTTGATCCTGAGAAGTGGTATCAGAGCCAGTTTTTCTTAGAAAATCAAATAACAATGGATACCCAGGAAACTGTATTGCTCTCGAAACTCCCCATGGTCATACCCAATGAGTTTGACATGTGGAAAATCAAAATCCATCAATACGTGCTTCTCACAGACTATGCTATGTGGGAAGTTGTTGAAAATGGACCTGGTACTGATGAAGCTAGTCCAAAAGGTGCTCCAAGACCTCCTCCCATAACTGATGTTCATAGAAAAAGAAGGTAAATGGAGATGAAGGCTTTGAGCACACTATTTTGGCTATTCCCAAGAATACCAACATCAATTTAGTAGCTGCACTGATGCAAAAGCTCTTTGGACTGCTCATGAGAAGAGATTCTCAGGAACCTTGAGTACTAAGAAGAACCAAAAGGCCATTCTGAAGCAACAATATGAAAACTTCACATCTTTGAAGAATGAGTCTATGACTCAAACTTTTGACAGATTCAACAAACTGATTGGAGAACTTGCTACAGTAGATGTGAAGATGGATAAAGATGATGTGAATAGGAAGCTCCTCAGATCTCTAGGAGAGGATTGGACTATTTACATTGTCTCATTCAGACAAGGGGATGATCTGGAAGGCAAAGAACTTGAAGATCTTTACAATGATCTAAGAATCTTTGAAGCACAGGTAGAGGCCAAGAGAAAGCCAATTGGTATTCACTTAACACTGCTCTTATTTCTTCTGAAAATTCTACTTCTTTTAATACTAATGCTTCCTTTAATACTACTACTACTAATAATATATCTAACAAAAACTCTTGTGCATCTCAGGATTCTAATGGTGATGCAATTCTAGAAGCCTTCCTAGCAAGCCATGTCAAATCATCATAGATCAATGATGATCTGGAAGAGATGGTTATCAAGTGGTAGATGGCTATGCTAACTATGTGGATCAAAAGATTTATCAGAACGACTAAAAGGAACAACTTTGATGCCAAGAGATGAGATCAGGCTGGGTTTGACAAATCCAAAGTCAGATGCTACAAGTGCAATGAGCCTAGACACTTTGTTAGAGAATGCAAAGGAGGACCTTCAAATCAACAAGGCACTAGAGGTAGACCATCTCAATCCTCCAGGTTCAACAATAGAGGAAACAACACTACTTTTTCTCAAGCACTAGCGTCTCAAGAAGGTCAAGAATTTGATTGGAGTGATCAGGCTGAGGAAGCTGTTCAGAATAAGGCTCTCGTGGCTGAAATCACAGAGGCAGAAATCCCACAAGAGTTATCTTCCAAACTTTGCTCTTATCCTTGTATTGAAACTGTGAAAAAGTACAGGGATCACAATCAGGCCATGAGTGATAGTATTAGGAAGATGGAGAGAGAAAGCAGAGAGTATGGATTAATCATTGAAAATCTGGAAGATCAAATCCAGGCATATAAAGCCAATGAATACCAGTTTGAATATGATCATAATTACTAGAAGTGGGAGAAGAAAGAATATGAGAGGCAATTGTCCAAAGTTAAAGATGAATTAGAAGGTGTGAGGAAGGAGTTAGATACTGCTAAGGGTGACCTAGAAAAATTTTCAAAATCATCCAAAGCCTTAGAGTCCATCATAAGAGCCCAAGTCAATGATGACTTGGAGAGAGGGATAGATACAACAATTCACCTCCTCTATATAATCAGAACTACATTCCTCCCATCACTGATCTGCTAGGTAGGATGGATAGAGAAGATTTGAAAGAAGGTCTAGAAAAGCACAATTGAGACCATTCCTGAAGAAAACCACATTCTCACTAATGAGAAGGGTGGTATGCCATTTGTTCCTAGCAAAGAGATAGAGACTTCTAGGAAATAAAAAGGGAAGGAAACAGAGACCTCTAGGAAGAACAAAGGGAAAATGAAAAAGACATCTAAGAATAAGAACAGGAGAGACTACTTCATTCAAAAGACTGTAGTTGATCTTGGTACTTCCTCACAGTTTCAAAACAAAGATCAAGCAAGAGGAAACAAGAGAAACTGGAACAATCAGTGGGCTAAATGTCATGGTGTGGATCTAAGCAAAATCAATAGACCAAAACCATGTTTTATTTGTTGTAAGCTCAATCACTTAGCTAAAGACTGTTACTTCAATCCAATCAATCAAAGAACTATTTTTCAATGATCAAATTCTACTTGGATTGGAAGGAAGAAACAATAGTCACCAACAGAGAGATTTGAGCCTGCAAACAAAAGGGTTGTTCCACCTCAGAACAGGCACTCTCAACCAAAAACAAAAGTTCAAAAGAAAAAGATTAAGAAGAAGTCTGTTAAGATGGTTACAAAATGGGTACCAAAAGCGGTAGTAAGTGATACTGCTGCTTCTGAAAGCAGTGGTAATAACTGCAGTAGTATAAAGATTAATACTGCTGCTAGTAATAAGCGCAATAGTAATTCAAACACTCCTAAAGTTAATACTGCTGCATGTTCTGCAAAGAGAAAACCCATTATTGTAACAAAATACTCAAGTCATGAAATTCCTAACAAAGACTATCTGTTGAAACTCAACAGATTGACTGAGGTAAATTATGTTAATGATAAAGGTGAACCCAAGACCATATTGGCTTAGGTTCCCTCAAGACACTAACTTTTTTCATTAAATGTGCAGAGCAACCAAGGAAGAAGGAGCAGTCTTTGGCATGTGGATAGTGGTTGCTCTAGGCACATGACAGGTATCATGTGTAATAACCTGAATTCTAGGTTAGATTATCGGTTAACTTTAACTGTGACTTTGTGTGTAAGGCTTTTTGAGTGGAGGGGCTAATTGTGTAAGTTCTTGGAAAGTTGTTGTGTTTGTTGGGTTTTAAGCTTGTTAATGGGATTGGCCTTGTAAGCCAGAGTATTTAAAGGAGGAAAACTAGGGTTTTGTCATTTTGGGGAATGAAGCAAGTGTGTGAAGTGTGTGTTTTTGGGAGAAAAGGCTCCATCACCATCTTCATCAATTTCTCTCATCATCACCATCATCAAGGTTTTTCTTCACAATCAAGGTAAGATCTATGGTTTTAAGCTTTAAATTAACTGTGTTATGATTGTGATTTAAGATAAAACCATTTCGGGGCTTTTTGGATCGAATTGAGGGCTGTAAGGATCGATATTCATGTTACCCGAATTGGGTATTCATGTTACCCGAATTGGGTATTCATGTTACCCGAATCGGGTATTCCGGATTCCCGAACCGGGAGGTCTTGCGATGTTCAAATGCCTTTCCGAATTGGAAATCATGATTTCCGAATCGGGATTTGGCCTTCCTTAGATGAGATGCTTTTCGTTTTGGAAATGGAGTTTCCCTCATTGAGTTTACTTATGGAGTTTCCCTCATTGAGTTTCCCTCATTGAGTTTACTTATGGAGTTTCCCTCATCGAGTTTCCCTTATTGAGTTTACTTATGGAGTTTCCCTCATTGAGTTTCCCTCATGGAGTTTCCCTCATGGAGTTTCCCTCATTGAGTTTCCCTCGTGGAGTTTCCCTCATTGAGTTTCCCTCATTGAGTTTACTTATGGAGTTTCCCTCATTGAGTTTCCCTCATTGAGTTTACTTATGGAGTTTCCCTCATTGAGTTTCCCTCATTGAGTTTACTTATGGAGTTTCCCTCATTGAGTTTCCCTCATTGAGTTTACTTATGGAGTTTCCCTCATTGAGTTTCCCTCATCGAGTTTCCCTCATTGAGTTTACTTATGGAGTTTCCCTCATTGAGTTTCCCTCATCGAGTTTCCCTCATTGAGTTTACTTATGGAGTTTCCCTCATTGAGTTTCCCTCATTGGGTTTACTTGTTGAGTTTCCCTCATTGGGTTTCCTTGTTGAGTTTCCCTCATTGGATTTACTCATTGAGTTTCCCTTATTGGGTTTCCTTGTTGAGTTTCCCTCATTGGATTTCCTCATTGAGTTTCCCTTATTGGGTTTCCTTGTTGAGTTTCCCTCATTGGGTTTACTTGTTGAGTTTCCCTCATTGGGTTTACTTGTTGAGTTTCCCTCATTGGGTTTCCTTGTTGAGTTTCCCTCATTGGGTTTACTTGTTGAGTTTCCCTCATTGAGTTTCCCTCATTGAGTTTACTTATGGAGTTTCCCTCATTGGGTTTATTTGTTGAGTTTCCCTCATTGAGTTTACTTATGGGGTTTCCCTCATTGAGTTTCCCTCATTGAGTTTCCCTCATTGAGTTTACTTATGGAGTTTCCCTCATTGGGTTTACTTCTTGAGTTTCCCTCATTGGGTTTCCCTCATTGTTGCTATCATTCCATGCAACCCTTGCTACCTTGTTATCATTTCATGTGGGAGCAATTGGCATTTCGGGTGTCATTTCATGTAACCCTAGCCTTATCATTTTATGTGAGGTCGGCTATCGTCTTGAGTAGGCTTGGTTATCGTTTCAGGCTATCATTTCTTGTGAGTCTGTTCCTCATCACGAGTGAGTTTGTGTATCATTTTAGATGATGTTGATCTATCATGCCGTGTATCATCTCTTGAGGCCGTGGTACCTTGTCGTCATTTCTTGAGATATCAGTTCATGGGAAAAGCCTAATCGTATTCATTTCTTGAAAACCCTAGTTGGTTATCCGAGAAACCCTAGCCTGTTATTCCATGTTGATTCGGGTCGGATGATGATGAGAGCTAAGATTTGGTAACTAGGAAAGAGTCTTCCTAGTGGGTTAGTATGATTTGATTGAGATTTGTGTTGTAGGTGCGGATAAGGTAGAACGTAGCTCAGTTGGGGCAGGATCAGGTGAGTTCCCTTGCCTGAAATGAATGGATTGTTTTACTGTTTTAAATATCCATTCGAATTTGCAAACTGATTTGAAATGTGAAACTTTGTTGGTTGTTTGTTATAAGACATGAAACGATATTACATTTAAAGCATGCTTAAAATGGTAATGACTTGATGACTTGACTGATGTGTTGCACTATGGACACTGGGTACCTTGGAACCTCGCGTTCCTTGGGAGTTTACCATTTGGTCTGATCCGCCACTTGGGGGTACCTTGGGACTACGTCCCTTGGGAGTTATTGTCAGGCGACCTGGACTGGGCCTGGACGGTGTTTTTCTTTGTCCGCACACATTCAGTGGTTTTTGAACTGATTTTACGGCCAGCGGGCCGGAGCTGTTGTTTAAACTGTTTTGAGGGAATTCACTAGACATTTCGGTCTAACCCTCGTTTTCAAAATCTAAAACCTTTTCAGGGTAAGATCGAGTTGCTAGAGGCAAAGAGATGTTGAGCGCTTAGAGTAGCGTGGTCAGTCAGGAGTTGTGATTCTTATCCTTTTAGAAATCTCAGCTGTGGAGGGTTTGTTCCGCATGCACTCTTAACTATTGTACCTTTTGAGAAAAAGATTTTTTATGTTATTTCGAATTAGATCACTGGGATTTATTATTGTTATGTTGATTTTTATTGCCTGGGTTTCGGGGCGTTACAAATTGGTATCAGAGCATTAGTTTAAGTGAATTAGGTGACCAGGATTGGGCCTAGTCTTAAACTGTAGGATTGGAAACACAACTGAGATTGTAGGACTCTAGGATTTTGCTTAGAGAGTCGTGTTTGGTATGAAAGTGCGAGGACTAGTGTGTATCGCGAGTTAGTGACTTTATGTGAATTTGGGCACTGTCTGTGATTGGGTCGTTTAGAGTAGTCTAATCTTCAGGTTGCTATTTTAGAATTTGATGCATTAGGAAAGAGTTTGTTTGTGTTTATGACTTATGTCATGGTTTCGGGTAAGGAAAGGTTAGATGTGCGAGATGTCGAGTTGTATGGAATACCCTGAGGTGTTCCCGGTCGATCTAGATAGTCTACCGCCTGATCGAGAGACCGAGCTTCAGATTTGCTTGAATGGTCGGAGCGACGCCTATCGCCAGAGCATCGTATCGGCTGGCACCGGCGGAGATGAAATTGATGACGACGCGGCTGCGAGGACCGGTTAGCCAGGGATTTATTAGCCCTAGCTCTTCACCTTGGGAGCGCCAGTTCTGTTCGTGAGAAGGAGAGTCCACACCGTGTGGATGTGCATCGACTAATGAGAGAGTTCAACAGACTTACCGTCAGAGACGAGTAGCCACTGCTGAGGATTTACAACTTATTTGACCAATTGCGAGGTGCCAAATGCTTCTCAAAGATTGGTATGCGATTGAGTTACCGTCAGCTCAAGATTAGAGGGGAAGACGTTTTGAAGACGGCCTTTCGGACTTGTCATGGATAATGTGAATCTCTCGTAATGACGTTCGGACTTACGAGCGTGCCGCCAACATTTATGGACTTGATGATTGAAGTGCGTAACACTATTTCTGGACGAGCTCATTTTAGTCTCCATCGACGACATCTTGAACTACTCGAGGACTGCGGAGGAACTATCCAACGCATGGCATGAGGTTAGCGGCTGTGGTTTTCGCACTAAAGATTTGGAGACACCAACCATGAAGAGCCTTCCGTACCTGTTCAACAGGAAAGTGTTATCTTGAGGATTGGACGTTGCTGTGTAATGGACTAACGTTGTACCAGACATTGGATCAAAGATCAAGGGACGTCAAGAAGAGACTTTAGATGAGCAACATCTAGAGTCGGAGCGGATGGTGGGAGCCTTGGGGACCCTTGGAGCGAGCATCAAAGGAGCTGTAATATTTTGGAAAGCTGTTATAACTTCCAAAGCTTGTGGGTATACGTCAGAAGATTCTGAAGAATGTGCGCGCAAACCGAAGTACTCGGTTCGTCCCGGAGCAAATGAGATATACCCTGGCTTGAGTCAGCATATCGGCGACCGGGGATGAAGAAAGACATCGCTCATTTCGTTGAAAGATGCGTGGCGTGCTTTCAAGTGAAGATCGAACGCCAGCGACCGTGTGGCAACTGCAATAGTTACCGTTAGCAGTATGGACTTGGAAGCATATCGATGGTTTTCGTGACGAGACTTTCCCGTAGGCCTAAGGTCTTTGTTTTGCTGTGGGCTGTGGTCATTAGACTTTTGAAGTTAGCTTACTTCCTATAGTTGTAAGAGGCACCTTCTATCGCGAGGCTGCGTGGCGGAGATTGTACGACGACGCGACATTCCATTATCTACCGTGTCGGATCGAGATGCCAGATTGTACCTTGACGCTTGGCGGAGCTTTCAGCTGGACTTGGGGACGCGGGTCACCATAACTACCGCGAATGGTCTGCATAGCGACGGACAAAGTGAGTGGGTCATCCCACTTTGGAAGATTCGTTGAGGACATGTGTTCTGGATTTCAGAGGTTCTTGGGGTAATCATCTACCGGTTGAGGCGAGCAGAATGCGCAGTACGTGTCACGTGTCGAACCTGATGGCTTGTTTTGCAGAATCCGAGTTGCGAGCGAAGTACCTGTGCCTGTTCAGCAAGTGAATTCCGGGACGGAATTCTTTTGAGGGGAAGTGATGTAATAACCTGAATTCTAGGTTAGATTATCGGTTAACTTTAACTGTGACTTTGTGTGTAAGGCTTTTTGAGTGGAGGGGCTAATTGTGTAAGTTCTTGGAAAGTTGTTGTGTTTGTTGGGTTTTAAGCTTGTTAATGGGTTTGGCCTTGTAAGCCAGAGTATTTAAAGGAGGAAAACTAGGGTTTTGTCATTTTGGGGAATGAAGCAAGTGTGTGAAGTGTGTGTTTTTGGGAGAAAAGGCTCCATCATCATCTTCATCAATTTCTCTCATCATCACCATCATCAAGGTTTTTCTTCACAATCAAGGTAAGATCTATGGTTTTAAGCTTTAAATTAACTGTGTTATGATTGTGATTTAAGATAAAACCATTTCGGGGCTTTTTGGATCGAATTGAGGGCTGTAAGGATCGATATTCATGTTACCCGAATTGGGTATTCATGTTACCCGAATTGGGTATTCATGTTACCCGAATTGGGTATTCATGTTACCCGAATCGGGTATTCCGGATTCCCGAACCGGGAGGTCTTGCGATGTTCAAATGCCTTTCCGAATTGGAAATCATGATTTCCGAATCGGGATTTGGCATTCCTTAGATGAGACGCTTTTCGTTTTGGAAATGGAGTTTCCCTCATTGAGTTTACTTATGGAGTTTCCCTCATTGAGTTTCCCTCATTGAGTTTACTTATGGAGTTTCCCTCATTGAGTTTCCCTCATCGAGTTTCCCTCATTGAGTTTACTTATGGAGTTTCCCTCATTGAGTTTCCCTCATTGAGTTTCCCTTATGGAGTTTCCCTCATGGAGTTTCCCTCATTGAGTTTCCCTCATGGAGTTTCCCTCATTGAGTTTCCCTCATTGAGTTTACTTATGGAGTTTCCCTCATTGAGTTTCCCTCATTGAGTTTACTTATGGAGTTTCCCTCATTGAGTTTCCCTCATTGAGTTTACTTATGGAGTTTCCCTCATTGAGTTTCCCTCATCGAGTTTCCCTCATTGAGTTTACTTATGGAGTTTCCCTCATTGAGTTTCCCTCATCGAGTTTCCCTCATTGAGTTTACTTATGGAGTTTCCCTCATTGAGTTTCCCTCATTGGGTTTACTTGTTGAGTTTCCCTCATTGGGTTTCCTTGTTGAGTTTCCCTCATTGGATTTACTCATTGAGTTTCCCTTATTGGGTTTCCTTGTTGAGTTTCCCTCATTGGATTTCCTCATTGAGTTTCCCTTATTGGGTTTCCTTGTTGAGTTTCCCTCATTGGGTTTACTTGTTGAGTTTCCCTCATTGGGTTTACTTGTTGAGTTTCCCTCATTGGGTTTCCTTGTTGAGTTTCCCTCATTGGGTTTACTTGTTGAGTTTCCCTCATTGAGTTTCCCTCATTGAGTTTACTTATGGAGTTTCCCTCATTGGGTTTATTTGTTGAGTTTCCCTCATTGAGTTTACTTATGGAGTTTCCCTCATTGAGTTTACTTATGGGGTTTCCCTCATTGAGTTTCCCTCATTGAGTTTCCCTCATTGAGTTTCCCTCATTGAGTTTACTTATGGAGTTTCCCTCATTGGGTTTACTTCTTGAGTTTCCCTCATTGGGTTTCCCTCATTGTTGCTATCATTCCATGCAACCCTTGCTACCTTGTTATCATTTCATGTGGGAGCAATTGGCATTTCGGGTGTCATTTCATGTAACCCTAGCCTTATCATTTTATGTGAGGTCGGCTATCGTCTTGAGTAGGCTTGGTTATCGTTTCAGGCTATCATTTCTTGTGAGTCTGTTCCTCATCACGAGTGAGTTTGTGTATCATTTTAGATGATGTTGATCTATCATGCCGTGTATCATCTCTTAAGGTCGTGGTACCTTGTCGTCATTTCTTGAGATATCAGTTCATGGGAAAAGCCTAATCGTATTCATTTCTTGAAAACCCTAGTTGGTTATCCAAGAAACCCTAGCCTGTTATTCCATGTTGATTCGGGTCGGATGATGATGAGAGCTAAGATTTGGTAACTAGGAAAGAGTCTTCCTAGTGGGTTAGTATGATCTGATTGAGATTTGTGTTGTAGGTGCGGATAAGGCAGAGCGTAGCTCAGTTGGGGCAGGATCAGGTGAGTTCCCTTGCCTGAAATGAATGGATTGTTTTACTGTTTTAAATATCCATTCGAATTTGCAAACTGATTTGAAATGTGAAACTTTGTTGGTTGTTTGTTATAAGACATGAAACGATATTACATTTAAAGCATGCTTAAAATGGTAATGACTTGATGACTTGACTGATGTGTTGCACTATGGACACTGGGTACCTTGGAACCTCGCGTTCCTTGGGAGTTTACCATTTGGTCTGATCCGCCACTTGGGGGTACCTTGGGACTACGTCCCTTGGGAGTTATTGTCAGGCGACCTGGACTGGGCCTGGACGGTGTTTTTCTTTGTCCGCACACATTCAGTGGTTTTTGAACTGATTTTACGGCCAGCGGGCCGGAGCTGTTGTTTAAACTGTTTTGAGGGAATTCACTAGACATTTCGGTCTAACCCTCGTTTTCAAAATCTAAAACCTTTTCAGGGAAAGATCGAGTTGCTAGAGGCAAAGAGATGTTGAGCGCTTAGAGTAGCGTGGTCAGTCAGGAGTTGTGATTCTTATCCTTTTAGAAATCTCAGCTGTGGAGGGTTTGTTCCGCATGCACTCTTAACTATTGTACCTTTTGAGAAAAAGATTTTTTATGTTATTTCGAATTAGATCACTGGGATTTATTATTGTTATGTTGATTTTTATTGCCTGGGTTTCGGGGCGTTACAAATTGGTATCAGAGCATTAGTTTAAGTGAATTAGGTGACCAGGATTGGGCCTAGTCTTAAACTGTAGGATTGGAAACACAACTGAGATTGTAGGACTCTAGGATTTTGCTTAGAGAGTCGTGTTTGGTATGAAAGTGCGAGGACTAGTGTGTATCGCGAGTTAGTGACTTTATGTGAATTTGGGCACTGTCTGTGATTGGGTCGTTTAGAGTAGTCTAATCTTCAGGTTGCTATTTTAGAATTTGATGCATTAGGAAAGAGTTTGTTTGTGTTTATGACTTATGTCATGGTTTCGGGTAAGGAAAGGTTAGATGTGCGAGATGTCGAGTTGTATGGAATACCCTGAGGTGTTCCCGGTCGATCTAGATAGTCTACCGCCTGATCGAGAGACCGAGCTTCAGATTTGCTTGAATGGTCGGAGCGACGCCTATCGCCAGAGCATCGTATCGGCTGGCACCGGCGGAGATGAAATTGATGACGACGCGGCTGCGAGGACCGGTTAGCCAGGGATTTATTAGCCCTAGCTCTTCACCTTGGGAGCGCCAGTTCTGTTCGTGAGAAGGAGAGTCCACACCGTGTGGATGTGCATCGACTAATGAGAGAGTTCAACAGACTTACCGTCAGAGACGAGTAGCCACTGCTGAGGATTTACAACTTATTTGACCAATTGCGAGGTGCCAAATGCTTCTCAAAGATTGGTATGCGATTGAGTTACCGTCAGCTCAAGATTAGAGGGGAAGACGTTTTGAAGACGGCCTTTCGGACTTGTCATGGATAATGTGAATCTCTCGTAATGACGTTCGGACTTACGAGCGTGCCGCCAACATTTATGGACTTGATGATTGAAGTGCGTAACACTATTTCTGGACGAGCTCATTTTAGTCTCCATCGACGACATCTTGAACTACTCGAGGACTGCGGAGGAACTATCCAACGCATGGCATGAGGTTAGCGGCTGTGGTTTTCGCACTAAAGATTTGGAGACACCAACCATGAAGAGCCTTCCGTACCTGTTCAACAGGAAAGTGTTATCTTGAGGATTGGACGTTGCTGTGTAATGGACTAACGTTGTACCAGACATTGGATCAAAGATCAAGGGACGTCAAGAAGAGACTTTAGATGAGCAACATCTAGAGTCGGAGCGGATGGTGGGAGCCTTGGGGACCCTCGGAGCGAGCATCAAAGGAGCTGTAATATTTTGGAAAGCTGTTATAACTTCCAAAGCTTGTGGGTATACGTCAGAAGATTCTGAAGAATGTGCGCGCAAACCGAAGTACTCGGTTCGTCCCGGAGCAAATGAGATATACCCTGGCTTGAGTCAGCATATCGGCGACCGGGGATGAAGAAAGACATCGCTCATTTCGTTGAAAGATGCGTGGCGTGCTTTCAAGTGAAGATCGAACGCCAGCGACCGTGTGGCAACTGCAATAGTTACCGTTAGCAGTATGGACTTGGAAGCATATCGATGGTTTTCGTGACGAGACTTTCCCGTAGGCCTAAGGTCTTTGTTTTGCTGTGGGCTGTGGTCATTAGACTTTTGAAGTTAGCTTACTTCCTATAGTTGTAAGAGGCACCTTCTATCGCGAGGCTGCGTGGCGGAGATTGTACGACGACGCGACATTCCATTATCTACCGTGTCGGATCGAGATGCCAGATTGTACCTTGACGCTTGGCGGAGCTTTCAGCTGGACTTGGGGACGCGGGTCACCATAACTACCGCGAATGGTCTGCATAGCGACGGACAAAGTGAGTGGGTCATCCCACTTTGGAAGATTCGTTGAGGACATGTGTTCTGGATTTCAGAGGTTCTTGGGGTAATCATCTACCGGTTGAGGCGAGCAGAATGCGCAGTACGTGTCACGTGTCGAACCTGATGGCTTGTTTTGCAGAATCCGAGTTGCGAGCGAAGTACCTGTGCCTGTTCAGCAAGTGAATTCCGGGACGGAATTCTTTTGAGGGGGAAGTGATGTAATAACCTGAATTCTAGGTTAGATTATCGGTTAACTTTAACTGTGACTTTGTGTGTAAGGCTTTTTGAGTGGAGGGGCTAATTGTGTAAGTTCTTGGAAAGTTGTTGTGTTTGTTGGGTTTTAAGCTTGTTAATGGGTTTGGCCTTGTAAGACAGAGTATTTAAAGGAGGAAAACTAGGGTTTTGTCATTTTGGGGAATGAAGCAAGTGTGTGAAGTGTGTGTTTTTGGGAGAAAAGGCTCCATCATCATCTTCATCAATTTCTCTCATCATCACCATCATCAAGGTTTTTCTTCACAATCAAGGTAAGATCTATGGTTTTAAGCTTTAAATTAACTGTGTTATGATTGTGATTTAAGATAAAACCATTTCGGGGCTTTTTGGATCGAATTGAGGGCTGTAAGGATCGATATTCATGTTACCCGAATTGGGTATTCATGTTACCCGAATTGGGTATTCATGTTACCCGAATTGGGTATTCATGTTACCCGAATCGGGTATTCCGGATTCCCGAACCGGGAGGTCTTGCGATGTTCAAATGCCTTTCCGAATTGGAAATCATGATTTCCGAATCGGGATTTGGCATTCCTTAGATGAGACGCTTTTCGTTTTGGAAATGGAGTTTCCCTCATTGAGTTTACTTATGGAGTTTCCCTCATTGAGTTTCCCTCATTGAGTTTACTTATGGAGTTTCCCTCATTGAGTTTCCCTCATCGAGTTTCCCTCATTGAGTTTACTTATGGAGTTTCCCTCATTGAGTTTCCCTCATTGAGTTTCCCTTATGGAGTTTCCCTCATGGAGTTTCCCTCATTGAGTTTCCCTCATGGAGTTTCCCTCATTGAGTTTCCCCCATTGAGTTTACTTATGGAGTTTCCCTCATTGAGTTTCCCTCATTGAGTTTACTTATGGAGTTTCCCTCATTGAGTTTCCCTCATCGAGTTTCCCTCATTGAGTTTACTTATGGAGTTTCCCTCATTGAGTTTCCCTCATCGAGTTTCCCTCATTGAGTTTACTTATGGAGTTTCCCTCATTGAGTTTCCCTCATTGGGTTTACTTGTTGAGTTTCCCTCATTGGGTTTCCTTGTTGAGTTTCCCTCATTGGATTTACTCATTGAGTTTCCCTTATTGGGTTTCCTTGTTGAGTTTCCCTCATTGGATTTCCTCATTGAGTTTCCCTTATTGGGTTTCCTTGTTGAGTTTCCCTCATTGGGTTTACTTGTTGAGTTTCCCTCATTGGGTTTACTTGTTGAGTTTCCCTCATTGGGTTTCCTTGTTGAGTTTCCCTCATTGGGTTTACTTGTTGAGTTTCCCTCATTGAGTTTCCCTCATTGAGTTTACTTATGGAGTTTCCCTCATTGGGTTTATTTGTTGAGTTTCCCTCATTGAGTTTACTTATGGAGTTTCCCTCATTGAGTTTACTTATGGGGTTTCCCTCATTGAGTTTCCCTCATTGAGTTTCCCTCATTGAGTTTACTTATGGAGTTTCCCTCATTGGGTTTACTTCTTGAGTTTCCCTCATTGGGTTTCCCTCATTGTTGCTATCATTCCATGCAACCCTTGCTACCTTGTTATCATTTCATGTGGGAGCAATTGGCATTTCGGGTGTCATTTCATGTAACCCTAGCCTTATCATTTTATGTGAGGTCGGCTATCGTCTTGAGTAGGCTTGGTTATCGTTTCAGGCTATCATTTCTTGTGAGTCTGTTCCTCATCACGAGTGAGTTTGTGTATCATTTTAGATGATGTTGATCTATCATGCCGTGTATCATCTCTTAAGGTCGTGGTACCTTGTCGCCATTTCTTGAGATATCAGTTCATGGGAAAAGCCTAATCGTATTCATTTCTTGAAAACCCTAGTTGGTTATCCAAGAAACCCTAGCCTGTTATTCCATGTTGATTCGGGTCGGATGATGATGAGAGCTAAGATTTGGTAACTAGGAAAGAGTCTTCCTAGTGGGTTAGTATGATCTTATTGAGATTTGTGTTGTAGGTGCGGATAAGGCAGAGCGTAGCTCAGTTGGGGCAGGATCAGGTGAGTTCCCTTGCCTGAAATGAATGGATTGTTTTACTGTTTTAAATATCCATTCGAATTTGCAAACTGATTTGAAATGTGAAACTTTGTTGGTTGTTTGTTATAAGACATGAAACGATATTACATTTAAAGCATGCTTAAAATGGTAATGACTTGATGACTTGACTGATGTGTTGCACTATGGACACTGGGTACCTTGGAACCTCGCGTTCCTTGGGAGTTTACCATTTGGTCTGATCCGCCACTTGGGGGTACCTTGGGACTACGTCCCTTGGGAGTTATTGTCAGGCGACCTGGACTGGGCCTGGACGGTGTTTTTCTTTGTCCGCACACATTCAGTGGTTTTTGAACTGATTTTACGGCCAGCGGGCCGGAGCTGTTGTTTAAACTGTTTTGAGGGAATTCACTAGACATTTCGGTCTAACCCTCGTTTTCAAAATCTAAAACCTTTTCAGGGAAAGATCGAGTTGCTAGAGGCAAAGAGATGTTGAGCGCTTAGAGTAGCGTGGTCAGTCAGGAGTTGTGATTCTTATCCTTTTAGAAATCTCAGCTGTGGAGGGTTTGTTCCGCATGCACTCTTAACTATTGTACCTTTTGAGAAAAAGATTTTTTATGTTATTTCGAATTAGATCACTGGGATTTATTATTGTTATGTTGTTTTTTTTATTGCCTGGGTTTCGGGGCGTTACATCACGTCCCTACTTGAAGAATTTAAAGTGTTTGAAGGTGGACATGTTGCCTTTGGTGATAATCCAAAAGGAGGTAAGATAAGTGGAAAAGGTAAGGTATCAAAACGTAAGATGACCTTTGATGATGTGTACTTTGTGGAGCAGTTGAGATACAATTTGTTGAGTGTATCACAAGTGTGTGACAAAATGTTTGGTGTATTTTCACTGATACTGAATGTCTCATACTTGCTCCAGGTTTTAAGATTGATGAGAATCAGATAATGCTTAGGACTCCTAGAAAAGATAATGTTTACTGTTTGGACATAGAAGATGTATCATCAGTCTCATCTTTAAACTGTTTATTTTCAAAAGCATATGTGAGTGAATCATCTCTCTGGCATAGAATAATGTGCCACATGAATTTCAAAAACATGAACCTACTTGTTAAAAACAACCTTGTAAGAGGTTTGCCTGCAAAGGAATTTTCATGTGATGATCACTATGTATCATGCCTTAAAGGTAAGCAACACAAATCTTCTCACAAGTCCAAAGAAGTAAACACTATCTCATCACCTCTACAGTTGCTACATATGGATCTCTTTGGTCCTACCATTGTGATGAGTATAGGCATGAAATCCTACTGTCTTGTGATAGTTAATGATTACTCCTGATTTACTTCGGTTTACTTCTTAGAACAAAGGATGAGACAAGTGGACTAATCAAACCCTTTGTGATTAAAATGGAAAACAAGACCAATCTAAAGGTAAAAGTCATTAGATCAGACAAATGTATTGAGTTTAAGAATGCTGATTTAAACAGTTTTTGTGAGGAAAAGGTATTGAAAGACAATACAGTGCTCCTAGAGCTCCTCAACAGAATGGTGTTGCTGAGAGGAGGAATAGGACACTGATTGAGGCTGCAAGAACTATGTTGGCTGATTCAAAACCTCCTATTTCTTTTTAGGCAGAAGTAGTTAATACTGCTTGTTATGTCCAGAACATAGTTCTTATAGTCAAATCCAAAGGCAAGACACCTTATGAGCTTTTTGAGAAAAAGAAACCCTTTATAGGATTTTTAAAACCATTTAGGTGTCCTTCCACAATTTTTGATACCAAAAGTCACTTAGGCAAGTTTGAAAGCAAATCTGATGAAGGATTTCTTGTTGGCTACTCTACTCAGAGTAATGCTCTTAGAGTGTTTAATAGCTCTACTAGAATCATTGAAGAAAGTGACAATGTCAGATGCAATGAGAACACTCCTAATTTACCTGGTAGTGGTCCCAATTGGTTATTTGAAATTGATTGACTAACTAACTCTTTGAACATGAGTAGTGCAGTGATTACAGGTTCAAGTATAGAGAAGACTCAGGAAACAAACCCTCCATTTGTTATGTTTCCTATGCCAACTATGGATCCAATTGACCTCTGTACTTTGGATGATATGGAATCTGTTCAGGAAAAGGAAGGTGAGTCTACTGGGAGGAATGTTGAAAAACAGACTAAAGAAGTTCCATCCACTGACAACACCGTACTCAGTCCATCCTCTGAAGTGGACCCTGTGGAACCTCAAGGATCAAGTTCTTTTGACACAGAACCAGATGTGAGTGATTCAAATCTAGGAGTGAATCTGCCTGAGGAGCCTCTGCATCTGACAAGAACTCAGAAAAATCATTCACCCTCACTAGTGATAGGAGATATCCAGTCTCCTATGATCACTAGAAAGAAAAGCAAAGCCATTAATGATCCACACTTAGGCATGATTTATGTTTTTCTCTCTCAAATAGAACCAAAGAAGGCATTTGATGCTATGAAAGATCCAAGCTGGATTGAAGCTATGCAAGAAGAACTACTGCAGTTTGTTTTGCAACATGTTTGGGATCTGGTGAATTTGCCAAGAGGACACAGTGTGATTGGCACAAAGTGGATTTTCAGAAACAAGACTGATGAGAGAAAAATTGTGATTAAGAACAAAGCAATATTGGTAGCTCAAGGGTACACACAAGAAGAAGGGATAGATTATGATGATGTATTTTCTCCAGTTGCCATAATTGAAGATATCAGTGGCTTTTGCATCTTACAAAGGATTCAAAGTCTATCAAATGGATGTAAAGAGTGCTTTTCTCTATGGGAAAATTGATGAAGAGGTATATGTCAGTCAACCTCCAGGGTTTGAAGATCCCAAGTACCCTGATAAAGTTTACAAGTTGAGGAAAGCATTGTATGTTCTTCATCAGGCACCAAGAGCTTGGTATGATACTTTGTCTTCTTATTTGTTGGAGAATCAGTTTGAGAGAGGTGTCATTGATAAGACCTTGTTCATCAAGAGAACAAAGACTGATGTGATACTAGTTCAGATCTATGTAGATGACATCATCTTTGGTTCAACAAAGGAAGAGATGTGCAAAGCATTTGGGGAATTGATGCATAAGAAGTTTAAGATGAGTTCTATGGGAGAGCTCACTTTCTTTCTTAGTCTACAAGTTAAGCAGAAGACTGATGGTATCTTTATCAATCAGTCCAAGTATGTGGCCTCAATGCTTCAAAAGTTTGGAATGAGTGATGCAAAGCTTGCCAATACTCCTATGGAAACTCACAAGCATCTCACTGCTAATGTTGAGGGGGAGGAAGTTGATGTTCATCACTATAGATCCATGATTGGGTCTTTGATGTACCTTACAACATCCAGGCCCGATATAATGTTTGCTGTTTGTGTTTGTGCTAGGTATCAGGTTAGGCCAAAAGAATCCCATCTACAGGCAGTCAAAAGAATACTTAAATATCTCAAGGGTCAACCTAGGTTGGGACTTTGGTATCCAAATGACTCTTCTTTTGATCTGGTGGCCTATACTGATAGTGATTATGGTGGAACTAATCTGGATAGGAAGTCTACTTTAGGAGGATGTCAATTCTTAGGTGCAAGATTGGTCTCATGGCAGTGCAAGAAGCAAACTACTGTCTCACATTCAACCACTGAAGCAGAATACATAGCTGCATCACATTGTTGTTCACAAGTGCTATGGATTCAGAATCAGATGCTAGACTATGGTCTTTCTTTCTTGCAGACACCAATCTACATTGACAATAACGGTGCCATAAGCATTGTTAACAATCCAGTCAAGCACTCAAAGACCAAGAATATAGAGATCAAGTACCATTTCATAAGAGATTGTAATCAAAAGAAATTAATTCAGGTTTTGAAAGTTCACACTGATGATCAGTTTGCAGACCTTTTCACAAAAGCCTTTGATGTAGGCAGGTTTACATTCTTGTTCACAAATGTAGGAATGATAAACTCTGAATGAATATCTTCCTATTACAATTATTTTTGTACCATCTCTGTATATCATTTCTTCTTTATTTGTTCTTTTTATCCCTCAAGGTGCATTTAACAAGTTTGGGTCTGTCTCATATAGCTTTTGAAGTCATCAACATGGTCAAAAGTGCATAGTAAAGTTACCACTGCTCATTTGGAGTTACTATTGCTTGCAGTGTTACTACCGCTAAGCATAGTTTCTATCGCTAGCCTTTACTACTACTACTTTTTAACAATTACTATTGCTTTTGAGAGTTACTATTGCTTATTTACTATCGCTGAGCATTGTACTACTACATCGCAAGCTACTATTGCTAGATATAGTTTACTATTGCTTGCTTGTTATTACCGCTAATTTTCGCTTACTATTGCTCGTAGGTTACTGTTGCTAGTAGGATACTACCGCTGGTTATAGTTACTATTGCCAGCATTCGCCATTTACCACTGCTTAAAGTTATTACCGCTAGTTACTATTGCTCGCATGATTACCACTGCTTGTGTAGTTAGTACTGCTTTTAAGTTTCTTTCGTGTGAAATACCACTGCTTATTACTTACCATTGCTCTTTAGTGTTACTACCGCTTTTAACATTACTGTTGCTAGAGTTAGTTACCCCTGCTCATGGTCGGTCCTGTAACTATGTAAGCCCTAATTCACCGCCTTTTTGAACAACGGCTATTTTCAAACCCTTTCTCCATAAACTCTTGCTATTCTGTTCAAGGAGATTTTTGTTTTCATTGCTATTTCCTGGTACTTGCTTACTAATCTCAACAATTATGGATTCTCTTCGTTTCATTGAAGATCACAACAAGGTAGGATACCTCAAGAAGGACAAGCACTCTGCTGGATTCGAAGCGATTGTGGATTTTCTGGCATCGTCATCCATTGCATATGCTGCGACATTGAAACCTACCATTTATGTCAACCATATGAAGGATTTCTGGGCGAATGCAACCATTGAAGAGTCAGAGGGAGTCAAATTCTTTCATACCACCATCTGTGGTCAGTCTCTAACTCTCACTCCTCAAAATATCAGACAGCATCTGCGCTTTAATGATGAAGGAGGTATAACTATGCTTTCTCCCTCTGATGTTATGGATGCAATGTTGAGAATGGGATATGCAGGCCCCCTAAATCTTTAAAATATCAAAAGGGCAAATTTTGTTCTCAATGGAGGTTCTTTGTGCATACCCTTCTTCACTGTTTCTCAACAAAAACAACAAGTTGGAGTGAGTTTAGCAGCACCATTGCCTCTACTTTGGTCTGTTTATCCACCCAACAGGTTTTCGATTTTTCTCAAATGATCTTTGATGATCTTGTGTACAATCTTGAGAACATGAAAAATGAACATGTTAAATCCTTTTATATGTTCCCAAGATTTGTCCAAGAAGTGATAACCAAGGAATTGACGGATGTACCAACTGATGGAAACACCTATGAGAGTTCTGCTGTTAATAGGAAAGTGTTTTCCCACATGAAGACACCTGCAAATGGCTCTAAAGACACCTTCAGCCCATTGTTCTCTACAATGATGGGTGTGAATCCTAATTAAGGTGAGGCATCAGGCTTGCAGCCCTCAATCAAGCATACCCACTGATCACCTACCCCTACCTTCCAGTACAACTATCCTTCAGTCCCTTGATGATTCAAGCCCTACCCCCTCACTCAAACAATACATTAGAAAGAACAGAGGAGCTCCTTCCTCCTCTGGTTCTAAACCCTCTGAGCCTATAAGCCCTCATGTGACAACCGACCATTTCCTGCCCTCAGGATAGCGACTTGTAGAACACTCTCGTAAAGCATTTAGTAGTATAACTTTAGTGAAATTTTAGTCATATAACTATTTAGGAAGATTTAGGTTTGATTATGCGAAAAATTTTGGAGATAGCTTAGAAATCCTGAAAATCGCCCGAAAAACCCATTTTAGTCCATAATCGCCCGAAAATCTTATATAATGCCGAACCGACTTAACTAAAGTTTATATTTTGTAAATTATTATATCATAAAATATTTGAGTAAAAACATTTCAAAAAAAAAAGTAGTAGGTCATAAACTGGACAAAATCGCTTCTATCGAAAAAACTTTACGAACCGAAAACCGTTACACATAACAAGTTTGGGCCTCTATTTTTTTTATAAAAAAATATATATACATGAGATGGGTTGGGGGCCCATCCCATGGCTGGCCTTTTTCCCCTCCCTCCTCTTTTCCCTCTATATAAAAGCCATATTTCTTTCAATTGAATTCATTTTAGCTTCCTCAAGAAGCCATCAATTTTCTCTCTTCTCTCTCTCTTTCAAATACTCTCCACAATCCAGCAAATTTCAACTTCAATTTCTAATCTTTGAAGAACAAAATTAGAGATTTGAGTATCTTGTTTGTTCATCCATCAAAGGTAAGAGTAATATTTACATTTTAGCTTCATTTGAAGCACTTTTTGTGCTCTTTTTGCAAGTTTTTGTTGATTAAATGTTACTATTAAGTAAAAACATGTTCTTAATGTTTTAGAGGGAAGGATGAACACTATGGATGATTAAAACATCCATTAAAAAGTTAAATCCTATGATCCTCCATCATAAACACAAGATAAAGGGTGAAAAACCCCAATTTTGGTACTTTTTATTCTTGTACAAATCTGGAAAATGATAGATGATTGCATGCAAAGATCATCTTGATTTTGAGATAAAATATTCTTTATCTATGTCATTTGATGTAGGAATGAGTGTTGGTAGCAAGGAAACTCTCATTTTTAAAGGTTTAAGTGTTTTTCAAACAAAAATGTTGAGTTGTGGTTATGGACAGAAGCTGACAGATTTGGAGTCATGACTTTGGACGACTCAAAAGGGTAGTAAAAGGATGTATTGTGCTCTAAAATTTTTATGGGATAAAATTTAATGAGTTAGGAATCAAACCCAATTTGAATCGATCAAAAATTCCAAGTAAAACCCCTTCAATCATTTCAAAACTTTTTGTTGCTCAACAGCTACGAGTCAGATTTCTAGTGTCACTTTGTTGCATGCATAACTCATAGAAAAATTGTCAAAAATTCATACTTTTTGAGTCTAAGCTCAAGTTCATTGAGTTAGCTTTCCAAAGAATCTGGAATCACTAGATTTGGATTATTTTTAAGCATTGAACCAATGAAAACAAAATCATGGTGTAATCTGTCCAAAAATGGCAGATTCACACACGTGAGTTTGAGAAGTCATAACTCACTCAAAAATCATCCATTTAGGGTGAATCTTGTTTCATTAGTTAGATATTTGTTTTATCTTGAATATCCCTTTTGAAATTTGAATTTTGGTGTAGAAATGAATTCTCTATGGTACAAACATCACTGAGTTGTATTTCCAAAAATGATTTATGCACACTGATTTTACAAGAATTTCTAAAATATGTTAAACATCTTTAAAAATCATGAAATTTGGTGGGAATGATGTTAATACCCCCAATATCAGTAGGTAAAATTTTGGTAATTTATCTCCTTTTGGAACTAAGCTTAAAGGTAACATTTTTGCAAGAAAACAAATCTGCCAGAATCTGAATTCTTCAAAAAGATTGTTTTGCAAATTTCCAGAATTTCCATATGTTTGGTTATTGATATAAAGTAACTAAAAGCTATTTTATACTAAGTTGAACTTAATAAATTTGAGATAAGGCATTATAATAGGATTTCGGTAATGACTTGACTAGATACGGACTGTTGAAATAAGACTTACGTCAAATACGTATGTTATAGGGCATAAGCAGACTTGAAGTCGGGATTATTCACGCACTACCGATTGTCATAAACGCAAAGCTACTCAAGGTGAGTATTCACAGCCCCTATTTTTATCCGTTGTTACGTATTTGGGGTGAAAAGCGTGTTGTTGATAAAAAAAAATTATGAATTATGCTTTTGAGCAAAAGTTGTGTGAATTGTGATTAAAAGTTGCTTTCTAGCAAGTGATTATGCATTATGATGATATGTGTTGAGTAAATCCCCTTATAATAAACACTACTATTAACTTCGCTAGGAGCCTATGACTTAGTGGATAGCGCTATTTGGTACCAAGACCCACCCTACTGACTGACGAGTTGAGGGTGCACTATTTCAGAATTGACGCCTACACATGTGGGGCAAATCCCCACCGCTGAGGTACTCGTTGGCAAACGATCTACACATGTGGAATTGAGTTCCACCGCTGAGGTAGTTCGTAAGAACGCTCTGCCCATGTGGTTCGCTACCACCTCTGAGGTATTCGTTGGGGTTAACGGATTAGTAGTGGCTCGAACTTACATATCTTATGCATAAATGTGATTTTTGGCGTGAGTGAACGTCCAAGGATTCCATTGTTCTTACGATAAAGATTTTCTGTTTATGAAAATGCGAGTGAATAAAAGATTCACTGAAAGGTTATTGCATTCAAGTTGTTTTGTGCATATGAAAACCTGTGAACTCACCAACTCTCGTAGTTGACGTCTGTTTTAACATGCTTTTCAGGAAATCAGAAGGTAAATGATAAAGCTTAGTATGCGCGTTAGTCGGCATCATTCAAGACATTACTTATTTTGGCTATGTCTATAAATTTCAAAATTCCGTTGGTTGTAATACATTTTAAATTTTAAACTTTGAATATTTTGGTGTGAATGAATGATGTTATTTATCTCCTATCGCAATGAAATCTGAACTGTTGCACCTCGCGATTCCGCTTTAGCGGGGTGTTACAGAATTGGTATCAGAGCCATAGGTTATAGAGAACATCGGTTTTTCATAAAAACCAAGTACTATAACCAACATTTTTCTAAGATAAGTTAAAACTTTTAATTATAGATTTCAAAACTTAGGAGAAATTGCTCCATTCGGATGATTAGGGTAGGTGCTATTCTGATATATCATAGATAGGCGGAGCCTGATCACCTACGCCTAGCCATGATATAAGTAGGATAAGACTTACGAACTAATCATACTGTTAGAAAATGAAGTTTGAAACTTTCTAGAAACCTCCTGAAAAGCATAAACCGTGTGAGTTCACATAAGCATATCATGATGTTGATATTTACTATAGCACTTACGCGTTTAAGTAAAGTAACGCCACTGTTGAACACTCCTGCGTTAGCGCTAGGATGTCACTAGTATTTTGAATGCGTGTTAATAAGTTTTGCGGACACTACAATCACTATGTCGAACACTATTACTTAGACTTCGGAGAAAGACCCGTCTAGGCTTTACGATTCCGACATGGGAATATCAAGCGAAGACATTTCAATCGATCCACCCCCGTACTTCCCAGCACCTCAAGTGAGACAACTCAGAAGAAAGCTGCGGTAACCATTCGGAGTGGATTGGCGATAACTCATCTAAATAACGCAAGATCATTTCATATCCTTTCGGGGATATTGATCGGTTATATTACTAGTATGACACTAGGAGAGGCTTGAACAATCCGAGCACTCGCCGACGGACTGCAAAATAGTCGAAGCAGGGTATCAAGATAGAATCGAACGATAATTAAGTCGAAAGAATTGGCGATCTCTTGGAGGAAGGTACCACCAATGTTGTGGAGAATGTTATGACGGCAAGAAGGACGACTAGGAGAGTTGACTTGTGCTGGCAAGTTGTGGTGATACTGTTGGCAAAGTTGATCTTTTCAAATGTAACTCTCATGAATTTGAAAGAATTTCAAAAATGTACTTTTTGGTTGTTCCATTTAAACCTCAGTATGGGCAAGTAAGATATTTTAAGGATGAATTAGTATCAATTTCTACCCTTCAGATATGTAATAAGCTTTTACGAAATTAAATTTTTATTAAATCACAAGGACGTTCTTAACAATTTTATTTTAAAGAAATTATCATAAATAAAATACAAATATTTTCGAACATTCATTAGAGACAACTTTTAATTAAACATACATTTTACAAATGATTTAGAACCGTAATTTCCAGAAGAAACACACATAGCTAGAAAGTGAACCGTAAGAATGAACCGCTCAACATTGCTCAACTGATAGCCCAACAAGTCCCGGAAGTCGTACCTACCATAGTCACTCAAGTAACTACCGACCTTGTCGCAAATAGAAGAAATAAGGTAGTCGTAGAGTCCATCGAATGGAAGGATGGTAATACAAGGAAATTTGAGCACCAGTCAGAGGAAACGACTCGTGTTAATTCAATCAAAAGTTGAAAAGTAGTCAGAAATTTTGGAGCAAAGACCCAAGAGTCAGGAAGGTAAATGGACTCCCCTCCAAAATGTACTAGATGCAACTGGAACCACCTATGAGCCTGTATTTTGAGTACCAAATGTAAACTAGCAGGGCATTTTGCTCTATACTAAAGAAAGAAAAGAAAGGTCAAGAAGGGCGGAAAGTCTGCTACGAGTTCAGAAGGCCAGATAACTCTAAGAGTAGGTATTCCACGCTGAATAAAGGGTTGAGCAGCACCAAGAGGAGGAACAAAGCTCCATAGGCCAATCAAATAAATTAAGGGTGCAAGGCTCAAAGAAGGGTATTCGTAAATGGAACTGAGGAGGTACATCAAGTTCCAGTATAGTATCCTGCATGGAAATGCGAAGCTCTTTGCGAAAGGATTGCGTGGCGTTTATGGTGCATGTTGTAGATAAAGAGGTAAAGGAAAAGCAAATTCAGGACATCCCGATTGTGCGAGAATTTCCCGAGGTATTCCCGGAAGAGTTACCTGGATTACCCCTGCATGGGCAAGTGGAGTTCCACATCGATCTTGTCCCAGGAGCTGTCCCTGTAGCAAAGTCACCGTATCGTCTGGTGCCCTCAGCGATGCAAGAACTGTCAAATTAGCTTCAAGGGCTACTTGATAAGGGATTTATCCGCCCCAGCTCATCGCCAAAGGGAACCCCAGCTTTATTCGTCAAGAAGAAGGACGAATCTTTTCGGATGTGCATAGACTACAGGGAATTGGACAAGCTAACCATCAAGAAACGTTATCCCTCCCTCGCATGGATGATCTATTCGACCAATTACAAGGAGCTGCCTACTTTCCAAGATCGACCTTCTATCGGCTATCACCAAATGTGAGATTGCGAAGATGATATCGCCAAGATAGCATTCAGGACTCGATATGGACATTACGAGTTTCTGGTCATGCCCTTCGGATTATCAAACGCGCCAGCAGTTTTCATGGATCTGATGAACAGGGTATGTCGGCCATATCTAGATAAGTTCGTGATAATGTTCATAGATGACATCCTGATTTAGTCACGAAGCAAGGAGGAGCATGAGCAACAATTGAGATTGATACAGAAGATGCTCAAAACCAAGGAGCTTTACGCAAAATTCTCTAAGCGTGAATTTTGGGATTCGTGAAGTGCACTTTTTGGGTCATGTAGTGAACAAGGAAGGAATCCTTGTCGATCCAGCAAAGATTGAGGCCACAAAGAAAAGGGAAGCTCCGAAGATGACAACAGAATTTCGACAATTTCTTGGTTTGGCAGGCTATTATCGGCGATTTATCGCAAATTCTTCCAAGTCTGCATAACCCCTGACGATGTTGACGTAAAAAGACAAGAAGTTGTTTGGGGAGAAAAACAGGAGGAAGCGTTTCAACTACTTAAGCATAAGTTGTGTAATGCACCAATCTTGGCATTACCTGAAGGAACGGATAACTTCGTGGGGTACTGCGATGCTTCGCATTAAGGCTTAGGATGCGTGTTAATGCAAAATGAGAAGGTCATTGCTTATGCGTCGAGGCAGTTAAAGGTTCACGAAAAGAATTACACCACTCACGTTCTAGAGCTCGGAGCTGTGGTGTTTGCACTCAAAATCTAGAGACATTACCTTTATGGTGCAAAGTGCACGATCTTCACAGATCATAAGAGCCTCCCGCACATTCTCGATCAGAAAATGTTGAATATGAGGTAGAGAAGATGGGTTGAGTTACTCAATGACTACGATTGTGAGATTAAGTACCACCCAGGAAAGGCAAACATGATAGTAGACACTCTTAGCAGGAAAGAAAAGGGTTAAGCCGTCAAGAGCCCGAGCTACGGGAGTGCTGGCGCAATCGAGTCTGAGGAGTCAAATACTCGAGGCTCAAGAAGAAACTCTAAAAACAGAAAATCTGAAGATTGAGACCCTACATCAACTGGAAAAAGAATTTGTGGTGAGATCAGGCGGAGTGCGTTATCTTAAGGACATGGTATAGATACCAAAGGTCGACCAGTTGAGAAAAACGATCATGAATGTAGCTCACTGATCAAAGTACTCGATACACCCGGGATCTAACAAATATGTATAAAGGATTAAAGGAGCACTACCGGTGGCCAGGAATGAAAATGGATGTAGCCATGTATGTAAGTAAATGCATGACTTGTGCAAGAGTCAAGGCAGAACACCAGAAGCCATCCAGACTCCTGCAACAGCCAGAGATTCCAGATTGAAAGTGGGAGCAGATATCAATGGATTTCGTGACCAAGCTACCCAGACCAAGAAGGGCCATGACTCAATATGGGTAATTGGGGATCGCCTTACGTAATCGGCGCTCTTTTTACCAATTCGAGACGACTTCAGTATAGGCAGAATTGCGCAACTCTACGTGAACGAAATCGTTATATGCCTTGGATTACCTGTTTCAATTATTTCAGATAGAGATAGTCGCTTTATTTCACGCTTCTGACAATCATTAAACAAAGCGATGGGCACAAGGTTAGATCTAAGCACCTTATATCAACCTCAAACGAATGGACAGATAGAGGGAACCATATAAACGCTGGAGGACAGGTTGTGTGCCTGCGTAATGGAATTCGGAGGAAGTTGACACAATCACCTAACCTTAGTTGAGTTTTCCTACAACAACAGTTACCATACCAACATTCAGTGCGCTCCATACGAAGCTCTTTATGGAAGTAAATGCAGATCACAACTTAATTTGTTAGAGGTCGGAGAACGACAACTAACTAGGCCCGATATCGCTCAGGAAACGACAGACAAAATTAAGACAATTCAACAAAGGCTGAAAGCAGCCATGGATCGTCAGAAGAGTTATGCTGAAAATCGTAGTAAGGCTTTGTAATTTCAAGTTGGTGACAAGGTACTTCTGAAAGTATCACCGTGGAAAGGATTACTAGGGTTTGGAAAGAAAGGAAAACTGAGTCCTAGATTCATTGGATCAATTAAGATGCAAGAGCGAGTCGGACTAGTTGTATACAAATTAGAGTTACCTTTGGAACTCAGTGCCCTCCATGACACCTTCTACGTATCAAACCTGAAGAAATGCTTATCAGAGGAAGCAGTGGTCCTACCCTTGAAAGGAGTCCAAATCAAAGAACGATTGCACATCACTGAAGAACCGATCGAAATTCTCGATCGAGAAATCAAGCAGTTAAGGCGTAGTGAGATAGCAATTGTCAAGGTTCGTTAGAACTCAAAATATGGACCAGAGTTTACATGGGAACGAGAATATTTTATAAAGAGCCGGTACCCTCATCTGTCTACAAAAGAGCCTCCTGGTTATGGCAAATAGTAAATTTCGGGACGAAATTTCTTTCAACAGGGGGTAAATGTGACAACCGACCATTTCCGGCCCTCAGGATAGCGACTTGTAGAACACTCTCGTAAAGCATTTAGTAGTATAACTTTAGTGAAATTTTAGTCATATAACTATTTAGGAAGATTTAGGTTTGATTATGCGAAAAATTTTGGAGATAGCTTAGAAATCCTGAAAATCGCCCGGAAAACCCATTTTAGTCCGTAATCGCCCGAAAATCTTATATAATGCCGAACCGACTTAATTAAAGTTTATATTTTGTAAATTATTATATCATAAAATATTTGAGTAAAAACATTTCAAAAAAAAAAGTAGTAGGTCATAAACTGGACAAAATCGCTTCTATCGAAAAAACTTTACGAACCGAAAACCGTTACACATAACAAGTTTGGGCCTCTATTTTTTTTATAAAAAAAATATATATACATGAGATGGGTTGGGGGCCCATCCCATGGCTTGCCTTTTTCCCCTCCCTCCTCTTTTCCCTCTATATAAAAGCCATATTTCTTTCATTTGAATTCATTTTAGCTTCCTCAAGAAGCCATCAATTTTCTCTCTTCTCTCTCTCTTTCAAATACTCTCAACAATCCAGCAAATTTCAACTTCAATTTCTAATCTTTGAAGAACAAAATTAGAGATTTGAGTATCTTGTTTGTTCATCCATCAAAGGTAAGAGTAATATTTACATTTTAGCTTCATTTTAAGCACTTTTTGTGCTCTTTTTGCAAGTTTTTGTTGATTAAATGTTACTATTAAGTAAAAACATGTTCTTAATGTTTTAGAGGGAAGGATGAACACTATGGATGATTAAAACATCCATTAAAAAGTTAAATCCTATGATCCTCCATCATAAACACAAGATAAAGGGTGAAAAACCCCAATTTTTGGTACTTTTTATTCTTGTACAAATCTGGAAAATGATAGATGATTGCATGTAAAGATCATCTTGATTTTGAGATAAAATATTCTTTATCTATGTCATTTGATGTAGGAATGAGTGTTGGTAGCAAGGAAACTCTCATTTTTAAAGGTTTAAGTGTTTTTCATACAAAAATGTTGAGTTGTGGTTATGGACAGAAGCTGACAGATTTGGAGTCATGACTTTGGACGACTCAAAAGGGTAGTAAAAGGATGTATTATGCTCTAAAATTTCTATGGGCTAAAATTTAATGAGTTAGGAATCAAACCCAATTTGAATCGATCAAAAATTCCAAGTAAAACCCCTTCAATCATTTCAAAACTTTTTGTTGCTCAACAGCTTCGAGTCAGATTTCTAGTGTCACTTTGTTGCATGCATAACTCATAGAAAAATTGTCAAAAATTCATACTTTTTGAGTCTAAGCTCAAGTTCATTGAGTTAGCTTTCCAAAGAATCTGGAATCACTAGATTTGGATTATTTTTAAGCATTGAACCAATGAAAACAAAATCATGGTGTAATCTGTCCAAAAATGGCAGATTTACACACGTGAGTTTGAGAAGTCATAACTCACTCAAAAATCATCCATTTAGGGTGAATCTTGTTTCATTAGTTAGATATTTGTTTTATCTTGAATATCCCTTTTGAAATTTGAATTTTGGTGTAGAAATGAATTCTCTATGGTACAAACATCACTGACTTGTATTTCCAAAAATGATTTATGCACACTGATTTTACAAGAATTTCTAAAATATGTTAAACATCTTTAAAAATCATGAAATTTGGTGGGAATGATGTTAATACCCCCAATATCAGTAGGTAAAATTTTGGTAATTTATCTTCTTTTGGAACTAAGCTTAAAGGTAACATTTTTGCAAGAAAACAAATCTGCCAGAATCTGAATTCTTCAAAAAGATTGTTTTGCAAATTTCCAGAATTCCCATATGTTTGGTTATTGATATAAAGTAACTAAAAGCTATTTTATACTAAGTTGAACTTAATAAATTTGAGATAAGGCATTATAATAGGATTTCGGTAATGACTTGACTAGATACGGACTGTTGAAATAAGACTTACGTCAAATACGTATGTTATAGGGCATAAGCAGACTTGAAGTCGGGATTATTCACGCACTACCGATTGTCATAAACGCAAAGCTACTCAAGGTGAGTATTCACAGCCCCTATTTTTATCCGTTGTTACGTATTTGGGGTGAAAAGCTTGTTGTTGATAAAAAAAAATTATGAATTATGCTTTTGAGCAAAAGTTGTGTGAATTGTGATTAAAAGTTGCTTTCTAGCAAGTGATTATGCATTATGATGATATGTGTTGAGTAAATCCCCTTATAATAAACACTACTATTAACTTCGCTAGGAGCCTATGACTTAGTGGATAGCGCTATTTGGTACCAAGACCCACCCTACTGACTGACGAGTTGAGGGTGCACTATTTCAGAATTGACGCCTACACATGTGGGGCAAATCCCCACCGCTGAGGTACTCGTTGGCAAACGATCTACACATGTGGAATTGAGTTCCACCGCTGAGGTAGTTCGTAAGAACGCTCTGCCCATGTGGTTCGCTACCACCTCTGAGGTATTCGTTGGGGTTAACGGATTAGTAGTGGCTCGAACTTACATATCTTATGCATAAATGTGATTTTTGGCGTGAGTGAACGTCCAAGGATTCCATTGTTCTTACGATAAAGATTTTCTGTTTATGAAAATGTGAGTGAATAAAAGATTCACTGAAAGGTTATTGCATTCAAGTTGTTTTGTGCATATGAAAACCTGTGAACTCACCAACTCTCGTAGTTGACGTCTGTTTTAACATGCTTTTCAGGAAATCAGAAGGTAAATGATAAAGCTTAGTATGTGCGTTAGTCGGCATCATTCAAGACATTACTTATTTTGGCTATGTCTATAAATTTCAAAATTCCGTTGGTTGTAATACATTTTAAATTTTAAACTTTGAATATTTTGGTATGAATGAATGATGTTATTTATCTCCTATCGCAATGAAATCTGAACTGTTGCACCTCGCGATTCCGCTTTAGCGGGGTGTTACACCTCAGGTGGAGCACTCTACACCTGATTCTTTCCAAAGGGATACCCATGGAGTGATGCTCCACTCAAGTATAAAGAAGGTGCCTTCTAAGGAGCAGGATGGGCTTGTGGATGGTGAGGGTCACACTACTGATGTTGCACAAGGTGTGCATCAGGACAATGTGAACATAAGTAAGATCCCCTCCGCGGCAACTCCAGATGAGAAATCATCAGGAGGTCCCAGGTGCCAAGAAACCAAGGGAACAACTAGTGCTTCAGATAGGCTGAAGACTTCTGCTAAAATTCCCAAAGATCCAGTAAGGGAGGTAAGCACTTCTAAACATGGTGAGGGTAGATTTACACATAATGAATTGACGGATGCCCTGGCTGCTATAGCCAAAGACCTGAAAGCTCATGATGAACAATTCCAGGTTCATGACCAAAAGCACCCGTATCATGATGAAAGGATGGAGACGTTAGAGAAGATGGTCACCACTCGGCAAAAGATGATTGTTGAAGTTTACAAGAAATATCAGTTTTAGGGTGCACACATAGCTTCTCAGCATATGAAGATCTCAGCCCTTCAGAGGAGATACTCCACCTTGACATCATTCACAAAGGGGGAGAAGTCTAAGGTCAAGGGGGAGTATGTAAAGAAAAAGATTGAGAAGAAGGTTGTGAATGAAGAGGTTGAGAAGGAAGTTAATGAAGTTGAAGCTGTTAGAGCTGAGGTGCCTGAGGCTGTTGTTGATGAAGCTGAAGCTGTTATGTCTGAGACTGTTGTGAATGAAGTTGCAGAGACTAAAGATGTTGAAAATAAAGCTAGAATTGAGGCTGAGGCTAAGGGGGAGGTTAAAAAGGATGTTGATATGGGCAAGGAATCTGTGAATGAGGATGAGGAGACCATTGCTGAATTACTACTGACACGAGAAACACCGTGAATCTCAATCCTAACTGGATGAGATATACGTTCAAACCTAATGATCTATCTGACCCAAAAGATTTAAACTTTATCAAACCTAACTGGTTCGATTGATGCGGAAGCTTAGAGTTAAACCCAAAAATTATTCATGGATCTTAATCGTTGAATTTATTTAATCCTAGCAATTAATAGTTCGAAGTTGTTACCTGGATTGCTTGAGCTTAATCCACCCGTGAACGATCAGACAAATAACCTTCTAGCCTGTTTCAATCCCGAGATCACGAAACTAACTGTTTTGCGAGATGACAACCAAAAAACCGAACTCAGTGGGTGAGAGGTTTTTGGCGTCGGTTTTAGTGAGAGAGGAGAGAGAGAGATTTTCTTTTGTGGCTTAATGGATGGATAAATAACTGATAACCTAAGCTTCTATTTATAAGACAAAGTTTCCTAGTTACCATATAACTCTATAATTATCTTTTGGTAATAATCTTTTCTTTCTCCCAAAGAAAAGAATCTGCATAAAACCAGATAATTATATCTTATTAATTAATAATCTATTTTCTATTTATTTTTCTTAATAAATACATAATTTACCAATTAATAAATCTATATATATTTATGTCCGTAATAAATATACATAATCCATTTCAAACCTTTATCTTTGGGTTTTCTTTCATAAAATACCCAACTGGTTTATAATTAACTATTATAAACCCAATCTCTCCAAACTGGGATTATCTTGCCTATTTGATATACAGATCCTCACAGGTGTGACCCTCAAGTATCTTATAACATTGGATATGAAATCACTGGTTTGTCAACTTCTGCACATAATTACTAACAGACTCCCACTTGTGCAAGTTAGCAATACCGTCTTGATTACACGGACCTATGGAGGCCCCTAGACAGGCACTTAGGCTAACCAGGTTACAAGATCTCTTATACCCAGATAGGTGATAATAGATTTCCTATAAGGAAATAACATTTATGAAACTACTGTTCATAAAACGGGTATAACTTGGTTTTCCTTTTGCATCACGATATTTCATCTTTGAGTATGACCTTGGAATCAGTCAACTCTAAATACTCAAGATTCTGATTCTTGACTATCCGACCTCTACTGATAGGTAAACGACAAAGAACTAATCACTTCATCAGTATATTCAGTCAGTCAAGGGGCCTAGAAATATCTTTATTCTGAGAAGAGGTGCAAATCCCATCTTGCATATCTGCATTTAACACCACGGCTTCCGCTGAATCTAGTTACGTCCTTTATAGCCACCCTGTTACAGTGTAGCGGTTGAACGCACTAAGTATCTAGCAGTCCTCATGATATCCAACCAGATATCTCAGGTGATAGGGACAACCACTGTGAGATTTTGCTTATGACAAAATCCAAGAAGTAATCTCAACCGCGGATCACGTCCGATATTCGCTACTCTATCGAATATCTGTGCAACTTTTGGTCTACAACACTTGTAGACGTCATTCAACGACTGATCATAACTACCCAAAAGTTCACAATGACTTTAACACCCTATCAAGTTCCCACAATGATAAGTTGTCACAGACATGTTTTGAATGAAAAACTGAAAACTAGTTTCATTCCTGGATGATAAAACATGCAAAATATAAAAGTGATAAAGAAACTAATTTTGCATAGTCCATATTACACTCTGTAATAATAACAAAATTAATAACATTTCTTAATTACTTTTATGGTGTCTATTTAACGTTTGTTAAATACTAGTCTAAAATGAAGTATCACCTTTCTTCAGTTTATACTCTTTGATTAATGTTTACCAAATTAATCAAACTAATGACCAAAAACAATTCAAGTTTGTATCTTTTCATACAATCTACTTGATTGTGCTAATCTTTGTTTTGCAAACACTTTAAACAAGATTAGACTCTTCCTTTATCATATTCCCTGACTCGGAGATCTGGAAAAACTCCTAATTACCCTGAATATGTAAGGCTAGACTGCAACTTTCCATAGTTGCTATGTAGACAAGTGATTTCTTCCTGAAATCTGATATGATATTAATTTACCAAACTGGTAAGTATCATTAGTCTTATTAAACATTCCAACATAACTTAATTATTGATTTTCTTAAAGTCATTTCTGACTTTGTTTCAAAGACTTTGAAATTTTTTTTTTACCTTTTGACTGAAAGGTATATAGTCCATCTTATAAACTTACATCCTACTTGGATTTTGAATTCCTAGATGTATTTAATCAATAATTATATCATCTATTCTTTATCTCGGACTAGATAGAGAATTAACTAGGCTCCCACTGACTTATATGAAAACCAATTGTAACTCAAAATTTAACTATTGATTTAGTCAAGAACTTTGATTAATCAATTCTATTTTAAGTAACATACTTGAGAATTTTATTATTTATAAAACCTTTAACTAGATTTTATAAAACCCTAACTCCAAAACTTGGAATCTTTCTTAGTTTTATAAATATTGATATTAATATCCTAAATTCTCTTTAAAACATTTGAGCAATTAATTTGATCATATAATGCTTTCATAATTCTTTACTCATAAATGTTTTATTTCAAAAAACACATTCCTATAAAATAGTACTTCGTGTGTCTTTGACAGTTTTCATATAAATTACTTTGATTTAATTAAAACTATTGAAGTAACTTTGTTAGTGTAATAGGCAATATCTAGGATCTTATATCAATTAGATTCAAATTATTACGCACAATAGATATTTCAATGTCAAGACAATATTTAACACCATAAAATGTAAGTATAAAATTATAACCATCCAAAAGTAACTGTTTTAAAACATAAGCTTAAAATAAAAGTGTCTTGACGAGAATTGAAATAAACTGGTACTTCAGATCCTTAGCAACTCCTGGGCTCTACACTTCTGACCTCCTGCAATAGTCATTTGCTCTAGGTATCAGTATACTTGTGAATCAACAAGTAAAGTGACAAATTTAAAGCAATCATAAATATATGAGGTTTACATACCTGCTTCATTACGCTTTGGGTAGTTTTGCCTCCAGTGAACGACTTCATTACACGTGAAGCAGTGATTCTAGGTCCTAGCCTTGTTAGGCTTAACTTTCTTTCCCTTGCCCTTGCCTTTGCCATTCTCACGAACCTTGGGTGCACTCTGGATGGCCTGAACTGGACCTTTTCCTTTACTGATGCATCCATGCCCATGTTTCTTTTTCACCCCTCCGTCTCTCACCATCAGTACATCTTTTGTTTTGTTCTTGGCCCCCATATTCAACTCGGCAGTCTTTAGCATGGAGTGCAATTCAGCTATTGTCTTCTCCATGTTGTTCATGTTATAGTTGATAACAAATGGCTTGTAATCTTCTGACAGTGAGTTGAGAATTGTATCCGTTGCTAGCTGCAACGGAACTAGGTGACCGAGCCTTTCCAGGTGATCCATGTGTCGTTTCATTTTCATGACGTGGTCAGTTACTGAGGTCCCCTTGATCATCTTGCACTCGTTAAACGCATTATTGGCATCATAACGTTCTGTGCGTCCTTGCGTTTGGAACATGTCCCTCAACTGGCGGATCATGTCATAGGAATTTGTTTTTATGAGCTCTCTTTGCATATCTGGGCTCATAGTCGCAAGCATAAGACAACCAACATCCAGCAAATCGTCGGAATGCTTCTTACAGGAGCGTTCCTGACAGCAGTCGACGCATTTTCTGGAGGGGCCTCTCCGAGAGGCTCTTCTAACACGTACCATTTCCTTTCATTCTTGAACACAATCATCAGATTGCGCTCCCAATCAACGAAATTGGGAGCAGTGAGTTTATCTTTCTCGAGGATGGAGCGGAGAGAAATATTGTTTGAGTTGGTTATTGTGCTTCCCATCTACACATTAAAAAATGGTTTTAACAACTGTAAATAGACTATTTCCAATAAATATCAATAAACCCTTAAATTATCAATTTATTGGACTAGGATCCTTATTTCATACGCCCTGATGTGCGGTGTGCTCACGATCCACCAGGCCCACGTATTATTTCGGTGAGTAAGGACTTTTACCAATCATATCTAACTGATATGACTCCTAGATCTTATCGGGACAACGGTAATTATTCGTACATGTTTCAGTCCCTCTAAGTTCATTTTGGCCCGGTACCTCCCGGTGAACTTAGCAGAACCAAAATAGATCTCACCATTTTGGGACTTGGACACTTTACTCTGGCCGGTACTGTTGTCCCACAAATCAAAGAAACTGAGAAGAAATGGATTGAATCAAGATAAAGATGATGATGATGAATATGAAAGCTTCAATATCTTAACAATGGAGTTTTTCCCAAAAAGGCAAATATGATTCAATACCAAAAACCCTAAACATCTCTTACCTTTTATAGGTAAGAGGGAAAATACAAGATTGTCAATAATAGCCCTTGAAGTTCCAAACTTCAAACAAGGACATACAAAATAGTAATTGTTCACAACTAACTGAAATATAAACTAGAAAGCTATAAAGATAGTGATTTCTGACTCTTCACAACAAAGAGGTCCTACAATCTCCCCCTTTGTGAAGAAGTCAGAAAGGTGGTGGAAGCTCCAGAGCTGGCTCCCACTTGGACATCTGCAAGTATTCCTCCCACTCGCCGATGATCCTTGCTCTCATTTGCATCGCCGCCTCTACTCTTCTGTACATCAACCGTTCCTTGAGCTTCCTCTCAATCAGTCTCATCGCCTCCAGTAGCTTTCCCTTTCCGTCTATGATCCTCCGTCCAGGTATCTGGTCCGCCAAGAGTCGACTCTGCATTCCGTTGTAGACATAAAGAAGGGTCCCGTCGCAGAACTTGGCGAGCTCGCCAAATCTCATAAACCTGCGCTCCTTCTTCTTCCTAGTCATATAGAGAACCCCATGCTCCGGTATCCTGGTTGGCATATATGGAGTGTAAGCATCAATACCAGGCACGAGCAGGTTTGGTCTGAGCAGGTTGACTTTTGGCTGGCGGCTTTCGATTGCAAGCTGGTAGTCCGTCACCCGCGCAAGAGTGATTGCGTGGCGAACGTACTTCTTCAATATCTCTGTGCCGTCTCTGTAGTGCTCTGGTCGGAGAATCGTACTTCTTCAATATCTCTGTGCCGTCTCTGTAGGCAGAGTGGAGGTCGGTGCGAAGCCTTTTTGAAGCTTGCACCTCCCCCTCATGAGGACCTGGTGCGGAATCATCAGGTTCGTCATGCCTCCTCTTAGAAGGCTGAGCCTGGGGCCGACACACGGCCTCCAGTTCTCGGATGCGCTGTTGTAGGATCTCGATCTAGGCTTCTTGATCTCTGACTTGGGCGGAGAGGCGGTCGTTTTGAGTCGTGTAGGATGAGATGACGAAGGCATGTTCCGTCTCAGTAACGTAGCCCGGTATCGGAGGTAGTTCGCCCGAAGTCGGAGGGGCGAGCCTGAGAACGTCTTCGGGCTGACGGGGGATCGGAGTCTCGGATGATGGGCTGCCTCAGAGTGTTTGCCCTTGATTCGCCGTTTGAGCTCGTAGAGCTCCGCATCCCTGTCTTCCTGAAGCTTCCGAGACGCTTCAAGATCCGCTAGTCTTTTCCTCTCTGTCTCGGCCAAGGCTTTCTCCAGTGCCTCGACCCGCGCATCTCGAGCCCGGTTGGCTTCTGTAATAACCTGAATTCTAGGTTAGATTGTCGGTTAACTTTAACTGTGACTTTGTGTGTAAGGCTTTTTGAGTGGAGGGGCTAATTGTGTAAGTTCTTGGAAAGTTGTTGTGTTTGTTGGGTTTTAAGCTTGAGAATGGGCTTGGCCCAAGCCAATGCTATATATATAGCCTTAAACCATAAATTTTTATCCATTTTTTGGAAATCATCCTTGGAGTGTAAAGTGTGTGTTTTGGGAGTGTGATGGGATTCATGTTTTCCACATTCATGTTTTCCACATTCATGTTTTCCACATTGGGATTCATGTTTTCCACATTCATGTTTTCCACATTGGGATTCATGTTTTCCACATTCATGTTTTCCACATTGGATTTCATGTTTTCCACATTCATGTTTTCCTCATCGAGATTCATGATTCCCGGATTGGGATTTTCTAAGGAGGTTTTGGTTCCCAAGCCTTTCCCGAATGGAAATCTATGATTTCCGAGTCGGGAATTCGGCTAAGTTAAACCGTTATTTTGACCTTGCTGTTTTCCTCATCCGTTTTCCTCATCCGTTTTCCTCATTGAGTTTTCCTCATTGAGTTTCCCTCATTGAGTTTTCCTCATCCGTTTCCCTCATTGGGATTATTTGTTGAGTTTTCCTCATTGGGATTATTTATTGAGTTTTCCTCATTGAGTTTCCCTCATTGAGTTTTCCTCATCCGTTTCCCTCATTGGGATTATTTGTTGAGTTTTCCTTATTAGGGATTATTTATTGAGTTTTCCTCATTGAGTTTCCCTCATTGAGTTTTCCTCATCCGTTTCCCTCATTGGGTTTATTTGTTGAGTTTTCCTCATTGGGATTATTTATTGAGTTTTCCTCATTGAGTTACCCTCATTGAGTTTTCCTCATCCGTTTCCCTCATTGGGTTTATTTGTTGAGTTTTCCTCATTGGGATTATTTATTGAGTTTCCCTCATTGAGTTTCCCTAATTGGGTTTCCCTCATTGTTGCTATCATTTCATGCAACCCTTGCTACCTTGTTATCATTTCATGTGGGAGCAATGGGCATTTCGGGTGTCATTTCATGTAACCCTAGCCTTATCATTTTATGTGAGGCCAGCTATCGTCTTGAGTAGGCTTGGTTATTGTTTCAGGCTGTCACTTCTTGTGAATCTATTCCTCATCACGAGTGAGTTTGTGTATCATTTTAGATGATGTTGATCTATCATGCCGTGTATCATCTCTTGAGGCCGTGGTACCTTGTCGTCATTTCTTGAGATATCAGTTCATGGGAAAAGCCTAATCGTATTCATTTCTTGAAAACCCTAGTTGGTTATCCGAGAAATCCTAGTCTGTTATTCCATGTTGATTCGGGTCGGATGATGATGAGAGCTAAGATTTGGTAACTAGGAAAGAATCTTCCTAGTGGGTTAGTATGATCTGATTGAGATTTGTGTTGTAGGTGCGGTTAAGGCAGAGCGTAGCTCAGTTGGGGCAGGATCAGGTGAGTTCCCTTGCCTGAAATGAATGGATTGGTTTTACTGTTTTTAAATATATCCATTCGGTTTGTGAAATGCTTTGACGATGATTATACATTGATTTACGTGATGAATGAGATGAACTGATAATTACATTTATGCATGCTTAAAATGGTAATGACTTGATGACTTGACTGATGTGTTGCACTATGGACACTGGGTACCTTGGAACCTCGCGTTCCTTGGGAGTTTACCATTTGGTCTGATACGCCACTTGGGGGTACCTTGGGACTACGTTCCTTGGGAGTTATTGTCAGGCGACCTGGACTGGGCCTGGACGGTGTTTTTCTTTGTCCGCACACATTCAGTGGTTTTTGAACTGATTTTACGGCCAGCGGGCCGGAACTGTTGTTTAAACTGTTTTGAGGGAATTCACTAGACCTTTCGGTCTAACCCTCGTTTTCAAAATCTAAAACCTTTTCAGGGAAAGATCGAGTTGCTAGAGGCAAAGAGATGTTGAGCGCTTAGAGTAGCGTGGTCAGTCAGGAGTTATGATTCTTATCCCTTTAGAAATCTCAGCTGTGGAGGGTTTGTTCCGCATGCACTCTTAACTATTGTACCTTTTGAGAAAAGATTTTTATGTTATTGCGAATTAGATCACTGGGATTTATTATTGTCATGTTGGTTTTTATTGCCTGGGTTTCGGGGCGTTACAAATTGGTATCAGAGCATTAGTTTAAGTGAATTAGGTGACCAGGATTGGGCCTAGTCTTAAACTGTAGGATTGGGAACACAGCTGAGATTGTAGGACTCTAGGATTTTGCCTAGAGAGTCGTGTTTGGTATGAAAGTGCGAGGACTAGTGTGTATCGCGAGTTAGTGACTTTATGTGAATTTGGGCACTGTCTGTGATTGGGTCGTTTAGAGTAGTCTAATCTTCAGGTTGCTATTTTAGAACTTGATGCATTAGGAAAGAGTTTGTTTGTGTTTATGACTTATGTCATGGTTTCGGGTAAGGAAAGGTTAGATGTGCGAGATGTCGAGTTGTATGGAATACCCTGAGGTGTTCCCGGTCGATCTAGATAGTCTACCGCCTGATCGAGAGACCGAGCTTCAGATTTGCTTGAATGGTCGGAGCGACGCCTATCGCCAGAGCATCGTATCGGCTGGCACCGGCGGAGACGAAATTGATGACGACGCGGCTGCGAGGACCGGTTAGCCAGGGATTTATTAGCCCTAGCTCTTCACCTTGGGAGCGCCAGTTCTGTTCGTGAGAAGGAGAGTCGACACCATGTGGATGTGCATCGACTAACGAGAGAGTTCAACAGACTTACCGTCAGAGACGAGTAGCCACTGCTGAGGATTTACAACTTATTTGACCAATTGCGAGGTGCCAAATGCTTCTCAAAGATCGGTATGCGATCGAGTTACCGTCAACTCAAGATTAGAGGGGAAAACGTTTTGAAGACGGCCTTTCGGTCTTGTCATGGATAATGTGAATCTCTCGTAATGACGTTCGGACTTACGAGCGTGCCGCCAACATTTATGGACTTGATGATTGAAGTGCGTAACACTATTTCTGGACGAGCTCATTTTAGTCTCCATCGACGACATCTTGAACTACTCGAGGACTGCGGAGGAACTACCCAACGCATGGCATGAGGTTAGCGGCTGTGGTTTTCGCACTAAAGATTTGGAGACATTATCTTTACGAGACGAAGTATCAATCTACACCAACCATGAAGAGCCTTCCGTACCTGTTCAACAGGAAAGAGTTATCTTGAGGATTGGACGTTGCTGTGTAATGGACTAACGTGGTACCAGACATTGGATCAAAGATCAAGGGACGTCAAGAAGAGACTTTAGATGAGCAACATCTAGAGTCGAAGCGGATGGTGGGAGCCTTGGGGACCCTCGGAGCGAGCATCAAAGGAGCTGTAATATTTTGGAAAGCTGTTATGACTTCCAAAGCTTGTGGGTATACATCAGATGATTCTGAAGAATGTGCGCGCAAACCGAAGTACTCGGTTCGTCCCGGAGCAAATGAGATATACCGTGGCTTGAGTCAGCGTATCGGCGACCGGGGATGAAGAAAGACATCGCTCATTTCGTTGAAAGATGCGTGGCGTGACTTCAAGTGAAGATCGAACGCCAGCGACCGTATGGCAACTGCAATAGTTACCGTTAGCAGTATGGACTTGGAAGCATAACGATGGTTTTCGTGACGAGACTTTCCCGTAGGCCTAAGGGCTTTGTTTTGCTGTGGGCTGTGGTCATTAGACTTTTGAAGTTAGCTTACTTCCTATAGTTGTAAGAGGCACCTTCTATCGCGAGGCTGCGTGGCGGAGATTGTACGACGACGCGACATTCCATTAACTACCGTGTCGGATCGAGATGCCAGATTGTACCTTGACGCTTGGCGGAGCTTTCAGCTGGACTTGGGGATGCGGGTCACCATAACTACCGCGAATGGTCTGCATAGTGACGGACAAAGTGAGCGGGTCATCCAACTTTGGAAGATCCGTTGAGGACATGTGTTCTGGATTTCAGAGGTTCTTGGGGTAATCATCTACCGGCTGAGGCAAGTAGAATGCGCAGTACGTGTCACGTGACGAACCTGATGGCTTGTTTTGCAGAATCCGACCTGCGAACGAAGTACGTGTGCCTGTTCAGCAAGTGAATTCCGGGACGGAATTCTTTTGAGGGGGAAGTGATGTAATAACCTGAATTCTAGGTTAGATTGTCGGTTAACTTTAACTGTGACTTTGTGTGTAAGGCTTTTTGAGTGGAGGGGCTAATTGTGTAAGTTCTTGGAAAGTTGTTGTGTTTGTTGGGTTTTAAGCTTGAGAATGGGCTTGGCCCAAGCCAATGCTATATATATAGCCTTAAACCATAAATTTTTATCCATTTTTTGGAAATCATCCTTGGAGTGTAAAGTGTGTGTTTTGGGAGTGTGATGGGATTCATGTTTTCCACATTCATGTTTTCCACATTCATGTTTTCCACATTGGGATTCATGTTTTCCACATTCATGTTTTCCACATTGGGATTCATGTTTTCCACATTCATGTTTTCCACATTGGATTTCATGTTTTCCACATTCATGTTTTCCTCATCGAGATTCATGATTCCCGGATTGGGATTTTCTATGGAGGTTTTGGTTCCCAAGCCTTTCCCGAATGGAAATCTATGATTTCCGAGTCGGGAATTCGGCTAAGTTAAACCGTTATTTTGACCTTGCTGTTTTCCTCATCCGTTTTCCTCATCCGTTTTCCTCATTGAGTTTTCCTCATTGAGTTTCCCTCATTGAGTTTTCCTCATCCGTTTCCCTCATTGGGATTATTTGTTGAGTTTTCCTCATTGGGATTATTTATTGAGTTTTCCTCATTGAGTTTCCCTCATTGAGTTTTCCTCATCCGTTTCCCTCATTGGGATTATTTGTTGAGTTTTCCTTATTAGGGATTATTTATTGAGTTTTCCTCATTGAGTTTCCCTCATTGAGTTTTCCTCATCCGTTTCCCTCATTGGGTTTATTTGTTGAGTTTTCCTCATTGGGATTATTTATTGAGTTTTCCTCATTGAGTTTCCCTCATTGAGTTTTCCTCATCCGTTTCCCTCATTGGGTTTATTTGTTGAGTTTTCCTCATTGGGATTATTTATTGAGTTTCCCTCATTGAGTTTCCCTAATTGGGTTTCCCTCATTGTTGCTATCATTTCATGCAACCCTTGCTACCTTGTTATCATTTCATGTGGGAGCAATGGGCATTTCGGGTGTCATTTCATGTAACCCTAGCCTTATCATTTTATGTGAGGCCAGCTATCGTCTTGAGTAGGCTTGGTTATTGTTTCAGGCTGTCACTTCTTGTGAATCTATTCCTCATCACGAGTGAGTTTGTGTATCATTTTAGATGATGTTGATCTATCATGCCGTGTATCATCTCTTGAGGCCGTGGTACCTTGTCGTCATTTCTTGAGATATCAGTTCATGGGAAAAGCCTAATCGTATTCATTTCTTGAAAACCCTAGTTGGTTATCCGAGAAATCCTAGTCTGTTATTCCATGTTGATTCGGGTCGGATGATGATGAGAGCTAAGATTTGGTAACTAGGAAAGAATCTTCCTAGTGGGTTAGTATGATCTGATTGAGATTTGTGTTGTAGGTGCGGTTAAGGCAGAGCGTAGCTCAGTTGGGGCAGGATCAGGTGAGTTCCCTTGCCTGAAATGAATGGATTGGTTTTACTGTTTTTAAATATATCCATTCGGTTTGTGAAATGCTTTGACGATGATTATACATTGATTTACGTGATGAATGAGATGAACTGATAATTACATTTATGCATGCTTAAAATGGTAATGACTTGATGACTTGACTGATGTGTTGCACTATGGACACTGGGTACCTTGGAACCTCGCGTTCCTTGGGAGTTTACCATTTGGTCTGATACGCCACTTGGGGGTACCTTGGGACTACGTTCCTTGGGAGTTATTGTCAGGCGACCTGGACTGGGCCTGGACGGTGTTTTTCTTTGTCCGCACACATTCAGTGGTTTTTGAACTGATTTTACGGCCAGCGGGCCGGAACTGTTGTTTAAACTGTTTTGAGGGAATTCACTAGACCTTTCGGTCTAACCCTCGTTTTCAAAATCTAAAACCTTTTCAGGGAAAGATCGAGTTGCTAGAGGCAAAGAGATGTTGAGCGCTTAGAGTAGCGTGGTCAGTCAGGAGTTATGATTCTTATCCCTTTAGAAATCTCAGCTGTGGAGGGTTTGTTCCGCATGCACTCTTAACTATTGTACCTTTTGAGAAAAGATTTTTATGTTATTGCGAATTAGATCACTGGGATTTATTATTGTCATGTTGGTTTTTATTGCCTGGGTTTCGGGGCGTTACAGCTTCCTCCACCGCTAGTAACCTGGTTTGGACGACTTTTAGGATGTCGTCCGAATCCGTCGGACCTAAAAGTCCCGTTGGTGCAGGGGTGGTTTTAGGGATTCCACCCGAATCCGTCAGGCCTAGAAGCCCCGTTGTTGCGTGAGCATCTTTAGAGACTTTGCTTGAGTCTGTCGGACCATGTCCCGGTAGTACAACGCCCGGTGCCACTTGGGCTCCGGTTGTCGAGAAGAGTCCTAGTGAGGTGCTCTCTCGGCCTGATGTCACCGCTGGAATGATGTTGACGGTGTCAGGGCTTCCGGTGGATCCTCGAAGGGCGTCACTCGACGCACCGACTCTCCCCGTTCCGGCCTCGCCACTTGGGCGGGCTGATGATGCTCCTAGTAGTGTCCTATCCAAGTGAATGACTTGAAAAGTCTCGTTAAGTGGCTCTAGGACAACTGGTGCACGGAAAGAAGTCGAGAGGCGGGGCGGTTCCTCTCTTATCTCAACACCGGCAGACTCCGATTGAGTAGCCGGTGGAAGTTGTGCTTGATCCCCGTGAGAGACTGAAACGACCATCTGTTGAGAGATGGTCGAGTGGCTGGGAGGGGTGTGCAAATGCGCTAGTTGGCTGCTAGCGTCTTGACCAGACACCGTAGGGTGCCCGGTCTCGGTGTGGGATGCCTCTCTGTTGGTTGGACTCGAGGTAAGGGAAACTTCCGTTTCTAACCTGTGCGGTTCTACTTCTACGTCCGCATCCTCTAGTTGAGCCCAAAGCTCGCCCAATTGGACCTCGACATCTTTGGTCTCTTTTTCTCTTCTCTCTCTCTCCTTTTCTCCCCCCTCTCTTTCTTCTTCCTCACTGTCTTCTCTACCCCAGCCGGTAGCAACCTCGGCCTCACCTTCTTCCTCACGACCGACGGTCCGGTCATCTGATGCAAGATCCTCAGCGAGTATTGGATCGCCGAAGATTCTGTCGTCGTTGAAGGAAGAGGTGGCTTCATCCACATCAATAATCTGGGCCTTCCCGCCCTTCGCTGGTTCTGAAAGTTGGAACTCAGAGTCAGATCCGTAATCTATCATCTCTTCATCGGTGGCTTCGTCATCGGGCTCACGACGGTCCGAAGGAGTGTGCTCGGGGGACTCGTGACCGTCGGAGTCATCGCCTGAGCGTTCGCCGGAGGGTTCGCCACCCTGAGTAGTAACGGCCGCCGCGTGAGGTGGTGAAGGAACGTGTGCTTGTTCTTGTGGGGAAGCTTCCACGTCCTCACTAGTCGGTTGAGGTTGTTGCGGCGGTGTCGGCGATCGGCGCTCTTCCGATGACGAATGAACTGGGGATTGTTGAAGAATCCCGGTGTATTGCTTCACCCGGAAGTGACTAGTGTATTCACGTTCACGGGCAGCTAGGGATGATTCTTCGACAACAGTTGGTGTTCGAGCTCGACGGGTGCGGTTCCGGAGCATCATCTGATAGGCTTCTCCTCGAGACAAGTGTGGCGTGGCGGACGTACCAACGACTCTACCCACTTCACCCCTAACGTCCACTCTCATCACTCCCCAGCCTTGAGCTCCCCCACTGGAGCTCTGGCCCGCCGTGCCAGAGGCACGGCTCCTAGGAAGGACGGGTCGCGCGTCCGGGGTAGGGCTCCTCGGTTCTGAGGAGTCCGTGGACGCGTCTTCTAAGCCTATCGACGCACGGTACATCCTAACACTCTCAAACCTACGGTCCGCCAAGCCAAGTACGTTATCAAGGATAGGCATTTCAACCTGACCTGATCGAAGTCTCATGCGGTTCATCCTGCCGATCTGAACGCTTTCGAAGCGAGGGTGGCCGGATCTGCATCGGATGGCCGGATGTCGCTCCATGTGCTCGTGAATGATCAGATTGAAGAACCTCATCCACGTAATGGATGTATGACGGGTTCTTGCGGACCCTTGGCGGACGTCGGTGACCATGTCAGCCCAAAGTTGTTGAGCGAAGTCAATGCGCCTTCCGTAGGCGACCGCATGTATGATATGCCAGAACTGAGTGGAAGCCTTGTCCACTCCGTGGGTCTTCGAAGATAAGGTCCTGTTGAGGATGTTGAAGAAGGAGAACCAGATCGGTGGCAGCATCCCCTGGGTGACCTAGGAAATCCCGTTCGGTCGGTTGTTTGCAGTGTAGTGGACCCCGAGAGCGAGTACTTCGCTAAAGAGTTCGGTGCCAGAGACCAGTGGTACGAACGGGGCCTCAGGAGTGGCAGCAGGCAGATGGAGGACGCGCCTCAGGTCCTCCACAGTGATAGTAAGGTCGGTGTGATCAACACGACCGACGTTGGTCTGCACGCCATCACGAGTCTCCACAGTAGATGAAGCAAAGAACTGCTGAAGGTAAATCATGGGAACGTTGGCAGTGGCTTGCATCGCGTACGCTAGTGGATGCGCACGAAGGATCTCCAGTACCACCTCGTCCTGAGCAGTGAAGTTGGACAGGTCAACGTACCCGTTGTTTTGGTGGATGGGACGAATGTCAGCTGGTGCAATGAGGGCCCGGTCAGCAGCGTTGTTGACCGGAGAAGGAGGAGCAGAAGTGTTCGATTGACGAGCCATTTCTGTCAAGTCACACGAGGATAAGCTAAGTGTTTAGAAAAATGCTACGTTAAAAAGACTATACCCTCGACTAGACACGAGTCGGAAAAACTCGAAAACCCAAAAATGAGTATTTCGTATTTTCCGAGTCGAAAAACGAGCAAAAACGCGAGGGGAGGTTTTCCGATTCGGAAAAGGTGATTTTCCGAATCGGGAAACTCCAACACTTTAGAGAAAAATCAGTTCAATAAAACACAAGTTTTCCGATTCGGAAAAGGTACTTTTCCGATTCGGGAAACTCCCACACATAGAAAAATAAAGCATAAAGAACAAGTGGGTTTTCCGATTCGGAAAATGTGTAACACTTAGAAAAAAAAATGGCAAGACTTGGTCTCATACGAGATTCGGAAAACCTCGGAAACCCGTAAGGGTAATTCCATGTTTTCCGAATCGGAAAAACTTAGCTTGAAAACCGAGACACAAGTCGGATTCGGAAAACCTGATAATCCGATTCGGATTTATCTGGTTTTCCGAATCGGAAAACATATATGAATGATTATCGTTGATGGATGCGGAAAAAACTTGAACATTCAAGTTTTCCGATTCGGAAAACTTGAATGTTCAAGTTTTCCGATTCGGAAAACGAAGACTGTTCGAGTTCCAATCAAAAAACCGTTCCCCGAACGTCGATCTAAGGCTCTAAACTATCAACATGCATCCTAAATCAGTTAATAACAAGTTTCTAATCAACAAAGGATCGATTTAAAGCCCCGAAATCCCATTCCAAGAAGTTTGGGTTTCGGGTAAGTTTTGAAAAGTTTAGGCTTCGATCCGGACCTTAAAACAACAGATTTAGATGTTATAACTATATAAGGATTGATCGTAAACTTACCAGGAATCCGAAAACGTAATCTGATCGACGAACGGAGCAAAAACGAGCGAAATCGAATCGAGCGCGAGAGCGGTTACTGGGTGAGATTTCAGAGAGAAAAAGTGAAAATTTGAATTTTTGTGAAAAGTAAATCTTGAAACCGGTATTTATATTTTTACCGAATTACACTGTGTTTGGGTCAAAAACACTGTGTTTGGCTCTCCTGATGACTCTCTTAACCCGACTTTCACCTATTGGCAAAAACCACCCCTGGACTTGAAGTTTCAAGAAACTTACAAACTAGTCCCTGAACTTGTAGTTTTAAGAAGTTTCAAAACAGACCCTGGACTACGAGTTTCACTAAAGTGCAAAACGAGTCCCTGAACTTTAAGAATCAGAAAGTAGCAAAGTTAGTCCCCGAACTAGTAAGTTCAAGACGTGTACTCTACCGCCCCCTGAACTTTCAAGTTCGCAAAAATTTACAAGTTCAGCGCTCGACTCCCGAGAAAAGAGACTTACCTGGTTCGTCTCGACTGGGTTTTGTGCGAGTTCTGATCTGAAGTAACCAGAAGTCGTTGTGAGGATCCACACCTACAAAAGAAAATATAAAAATGGTATCCAAGGTGTTGTGGATCCGAGAACGTCAGTAAACTCACCAAACATTGAAAACAAGACTTAGTACTTCCCCTCAATTCATGCTATCTCTCAAAGACTATTAACGACTCCCCCTACACACATGCATACATAACATGAATTCCCGACTCCCCCTAGACCTCAGGCGGGGAGGTCTAGCATTCGTAACTTGCTTAGGAGAAAGAAGTGACGTTTCTCGTCAAACGGCTTGGTGAACAAATCAGCAAGCTGATAGTCACTCTCAACAAAGTAAATTTCAACATTACCCTTCTCGACGTGGTCTTTGATGAAATGATATCGGATGTCGATATGCTTCGTCCGAGAATGTTGAACCGGATTTGCCGTGATCTGAATCGCACTTTTGGAGTCGCAATAGATGGGAATTCGATGCATAGTGTATCCGAAGTCGGCAAGTTGGGTTTTCATCCACAGAACTTGCGAGCAGCAGCAGGCGGCGGCAACATAACCTCCGCGGTGGATAAGGATACGCAATTCTGCTTTCGGGATGACCAACTCACCTGCTTGTCTCCGAGAAACTGGCAAGCACCAGATGTGCTTTTCCTGTTGAGCTTACAACCTGCATGGTCTGAGTCTGTATATGCAATTAGTTCAAAACCAGAATCCTTTGGGTACCAAAGGCCAAAATCCGGTGTGTCCTTCAGATACCTAAGGATTCTTTTGACTGCAGACAGGTGTGAATCACGTGGATCACACTGAAATCGAGCGCAGACACCTGTGGAGAAGACAATGTCTGGTCTACTAGCCGTGAGATATAAAAGAGAACCAATGATTGCCCGATAAGTTTTCTGGTCAACCGGTTTACCAGAAGTATCTGCATTTAGTTGAAAATTTCTGGGCATTGGTGTTGCCGCAGAGTTTGAACCACCGAAATCAAATCGTTTTAAAAGATCTTGAACATATTTGGCTTGATTTATGAAAATGCCATCAGGGCGTTGTCGAACTTGAAGTCCTAAAAAGAACGTCAACTCGCCCATCATGCTCATTTTAAATTGGGATTTCATGGTGTTCTCAAACTCTTGGCACATCTCAGGCTTTGTAGATGCAAAGATAATGTCATCCACGTATATCTGAACGATAATTAAATCTTTACCTGACCTCTTGAGAAACAAAGTGGGATCGATTGTACCTTTCTTGTAGCCAACTCCTAGCAAGTAATCAGTGAGAGTTTCATACCATGCCCTAGGAGCTTGCTTGAGACCGTAAAGCGCCTTGTCCAACACGTAGACGTGTTCTGGAAATCTGGGATCGACGAATCCTTCCGGTTGTTCAACGTACACCTCTTCTTGAAGAACCACGTTCAAGAAGGCACACTTGACGTCCATTTGATACACCGTCATGTTCTTGTGTGCTGCATACGCAAGGAAGATCCGAATTGCCTCAATCCGGGCAACGGGCGCAAACGTCTCATCATAGTCGATTCCCTCTTGTTGGCGATAACCCTTGGCGACCAATCGAGCCTTGTTCCGGATGATGAGATCGTTCTCGTCCTTCTTGTTCCAGAATATCCACTTTAGGCCGATTATGGACTTTCCCCACGGTCTGGTTACCAAGCGCCAAACTTTGTTTCTCTCGAATTCCGCAAGCTCCTCTTGCATTGGTAAGACCCAATCAGGATCGGTGAGAGCTTGGGAAACATCCGAAGGTTCGAATTCACTAAGGAAACCTCCGAATAGAATCAAGTTTTCTACATTCTATGCGGATCTCGTAGTTACAGGTTGTGAGGGACTCCCGATGATCTGGGAGGGGGGATGATCTTTTGTCCACTTGCGAGTGTGTGGGTGAGTGACATAAGCTTGTTGGTTGTTGGTGGCGTCGTTCTCATCGTGCACGGCAAGGACCTCTTGCTGGTTTCTACTTGAAGATCCAGCCGACAGATTATTCTGTGGTGATGCCTCCAACCGGGGCTCACGTACTACCTGAGCATAAGTTCGCTGAGCTGAACTGGGTGAAGGTAGTGGAGCTTCTTCTGGGATAGGTGCAAGAACAGGTTGTGGAGTCTGTTCTTGGACCGGTTCCGGTGAGGCTGATGATGAGATTTCAGGGGGGGAGACCGCAGTTGATTCTGGTGACACTGAGTTTGTGGATGTGCTTGAAGATGGCTCAGTGACGAAAGCATCGGACGTCACTGAAGTTGAAGTTGAACCAGCATGAGCAGGAACTACAATCGGACCCGTGAGTGTGGGTAGATCATAATCTGCGAGGTCTAAGAAGTCTAAAGCAGAAAAGTTAGTGGACGAATCTGTGCTCGGTGGTGCGGTGAATAGTTCAGGAAAAGAAGCATTTATATTACTTGAACTCGCCACAGAATAAGTTTCGGTTTCGGAAAAATCAACATTTGAGCTTTCCAGGATGGTTCGGGTCCGTTTGTTGAAAACCCTATAAGCCTTCGAGTTATGTGAGTATCCGATGAAGATAGACTCGTCAGACTTGGGTTCAAACTTTCCCAAATCATCCTGGTCATTTAAAACATAGCATTTACATCCAAAGACTCGAAAGTAATCGATGTTAGGCTTACGCTATTCGACCATCTCGTAGGCGGTTTTACCGGTCTGCTTGACGATCAGGGTCCGATTCTGCGTGTAGCATGCTGTTGACACTGCTTCAGCCCAAAATGATTGAGGAACTCCTGAATGAGCCATCATGGATCTCGCCGCTTCGACCAACGTCCGGTTCTTCCTTTCTACTACCCCATTTTGTTGAGGTGTGCGTACGGCAGAGAAGTTGTGAGAGATCCCACGTCTTCGAGAAAGGATTGCAGCTTTGCATTGCGAAACTCGGTTCCATTGTCACTTCTCAACTTCTTCACTCGGCGACCCAAGAGAACTTGAATCCGCTTGATGAAGGCAATGATTCGATCGGCAGCGTCAGACTTGGCTCGTAGGAATTCAAGCCATGTGAACCTAGAGAACTCATCAACGAGAACTAACATGTATTTCTTTCGGGCTAAGCTCTCAGTTCTTGTAGGTCCACAAAGATCCATGTGAATCATGTCAAGGGGACTCTTGCTATTCGTATCCATCCTCGGTGGATGAGAGCTTCTCGTCATCTTTCCTTGTTCGCAAGCGGGACACAGTGTATCCTTGGAAAGGCGAGTCTCAGGTAGTCCCTTGACGAGATTTTTCGAAACCTGCTTGTTCATGTCTTTAAAATTCTGATGGCAGAGTCGTCGATGCCATAACCAACTGTCCTCCTTTGAAGCCTTTGCGAGCAGACAGATTGCATTCCTCGGATCAGAAATTGCTTCAAACTGAGGGTGAGTCTGAGGGATTGAACGGAAGACGGTGGAGTAAAGATTTCCATTCCTCCGTGCACTAAGGATGACGTTGTTATCTTCATCATTCACATCGCTTCCGTATTGAAATTGCTTCACCCAGTATCCATTGTCGCAGAACTGACTGGAGCTGAACATGTTGAAACCTAACCCCTCGACATACCTTACATCTTTAATGATGTATTTCCCATCCGTAATTTTCCCATAACCCACCATTGGCCTAGGCGTCTTGTCGGCTGTTTTAACATATCCCTCGAACCTTTCAACATAGTCGAAAAGGAAGGATCTCTGACCAGTCATGTGTCTATATGCGCCGGAGTCGAAGTACCACACATGACTGACCTGCAAGACAACTAAGCTTGTTTAGGGACCCATTGCCAAATGGGTTCCTGTGGGTTAGACACAGATAAATCGGTCGGTGTAGTCCCCTTTTCGGATTTCTCCTTAGGCTGAGGAGACTTCACTGACGAAGAGGATTTTGCTTTTCCCATTTTTCTTCCCCTTCTCTTTCGGGATTTGACATTAGAATTAGGAGCATAGAAAGAGTTAGACACACCATAACGCAGGAAATTATCAAACATAAAGCACATGTCATTGCGAAAAGTATTAAAAGCATCGTTCAAGTTGCGATTAGAATTAACAGACATGTTTGTATTCTTTCCTACACTAGGTGGAGCAAAGCCTAAACCCGCACGGCTAGGACTATGCTTCTTAGGGAAAGCAGAAAAAGAGTTGTTCCTCCCAGGATGATCCTTTCTTGGTGGCTTCACATTCGGTCCACCATCTTTCCTCCTCGCATCTGCATGATAAGCATGGTGTGAGTTAGATGACGGTTTTGTGGGAATGGAGTTACCACCTTTTCCAGATGACTTTTTAGAAAATTTAGGTTTTGTGGAACTGAAAGGTTGATTTGTTTGTAGCTGAGATGTCTCACCCACTTCAAAGGAACTTGAATGAAAGTCAAGACTTTTAATGGGTTTAACTGAGTTACGAGCATCGTTAGACTTTGAATGCTCTTTCTGGAGTCCTTTGGGTGCGTGAGGCTTAACTGACTTGCCCTTGTCAGTACCTACACATTTTTCACCCTCCGGGTTGCTTTTCTCAGAAATAGGAGCTCGTGACTCAGTAGACTGCTCAGATTTGACAACAACAGATTTTGGCTTCTTTGGAATAAAGGCTGAAGGATCATCATCCTCATCTAAAAACACCTTCATATCATATTCAACATTTGGATCTTGGACAGTCTTGGGTTTGGCTATCCTATGGTGTGAGTTCGGGGGTTCATCATCATCTGATATTATGGAGTAATAGTCCTCAGTATCTAAGACAGGTTTGGGTTGGGGAGTGACTATTGGATGGTTGAGGATTGGAGCAGTCTTATCATCAACTGAGTCTGAAAAGTAGAGATTTTCAAGATTCATTATTTTCCTTTTTAAAATGGAGTTAGACACCCGTTGGTTGGTTAAAGATTGGCGATACATTATCCTTTCATCATGATCAAGTTCTTTTAAAAGTTCAAAGTGGATATCAAGGATAACGTATCGAGCCTGAAGATGCGCAACCTTGATTTGAAAATCAGTGAAAGCTGAGGTTGCGGTCTCACATTCTGAAGAAAGCCTAATTCTTTCGGCATTTGCCTCAAGCAAGTCTTTCTCCAGATTGCGAACCAAGGAATCTTTCTCCGACACAATGACCTTCAGATTCAGGATCTGATGTTGACATGCATCCAAATACATGGCTTTTAACCTAAGAGTAAACACCTCCTTTTCTAGCCTGACTAGGTCGGGACACTTAGTTACGGAAGTATCCTCGGGTGGGATAACTAAGGTCTCCTCTGAAAGTTCCATTTCCCTAGTATCATAGCTTGAGTTAAGGTCTGTGTAGTTGATGGGAGGCATTGCTACTCTAGGGGTTCTGGCCTTGATGCCTTCCCAAGTGGGTTCAGAGTTGGTCGGATCACTAGCCGGAACAAAGATTGGTCTATTCGGAGGGGGGCTAGTGGGAGGACTGCTAGAGGTACTGTTTGTTGGACTGATGGTTCTGGTTATGGTCTCACCGTTTATGACTTCAGTGTATGTGACAGTCTGCCTAACAAATTCCTCGGTCACATGTCCTCCTACAATGGCAGGTTTGGGCTTGGAGGCTGCCATATCCTCAAAATTGTATAGATGAGAAGGTGCTTTGTCTAAAACATGGTTTTCAGACAGACCTAGGCCGGGTTTGGCTTTGTAAAAGGGATTCTTTTTGGCATGCTGAGTGAGGATACTTAAAGTCTGTTCAGATTGTCCTCTTTTAAAGTTGTTGTCCTCAAGCTCTTGTATTTTTGAAAACAACCGAGTTCTTTCTTCCGAAAGCAACTGGAATTTAATGTTGAGCTCCCCATGGTTACTGTTAAGTTCCTCATGGGCTTTTTGAAGACAACTAAGTTTGTTTGCTAAATTGGACTCTCTAATGCCAGACTCAAGTGTTTCACGGTTATAGACTATGGTCAAATCCTCGAGAGAGTCTTTGTAAATTGCACTGTCGATTCTAAATTTCGTGACAAGAGTCCTCTCCGATTGGAGACATCTCTCTAATTCACAAATTTTAGATTCCAACATTGCCACAGTGTCAGTTATATCTGGAAGAGATGATACCTCAGACGGATCTATATCTTGATAAGTGCTCGGTCCAACGGCTTCCGATCCCTCGAAGTCAGCCATCAAGCAGAGACCCTTCACCATATGATCCTCCTCGTCTGAGCTCTCCTCTTCACAAACCCAGTTCTCCTCATCTACTAGCGAAGCCACCCCTTGACAATTATCTCATTTGCAAACATATCTGGGCGGGATTAAATATATGACATTTTCTTTCTTCCTCATCAGTGATGCCTTCCTCTCAAAGTACGCGGCATCCTTGTACTTGACGGAGCAATCTCGAGCGTAGTGTCCCAACTTACCGCACTTGTAACAAGTGGTAGTGGGACTTGCGGTTTGTTGAGGAGTGGGGTTCTGGGTTATGGGACCCTGAGGATGATTCGTCCGTTGAATTCCTTGGTCAGCGTGAGTTTGTTGATCATCCCTCTGAACTTGCCTGGAACTGTTTCCCTTGGAATCACCTCCATGGTAGATGCTTTTCCCGTGATTCACTCTCTCATCTTGCCTTTGATCACCTCTATTCTGCTCATACCCGAATCCTGGCCCTTGATCTAGCCTTCCACTCTCATGTCTTCCTCCATACCCGATCTCATATCCCTGACGATCTATATACCCAGATTCAGGAGTGTATTGCCTCAAGCTGTTCCGGTAGTTGATGTCTGAGACTTGTCCTCTCCAATCTCCTTGACTACCTTGACCTCCTTGATAGTCAAGATAAGTGTTGTCTCTTCTCGGCTGATCTCTGTATCTGCCTTGATCTTCTCTGAACCTTCCCTGGTTGTTCCTATAACCTCCTTGATCGCAAGCCTGTATTCCCCCTTGCTGATAGCTTCCTCTCCCTTGATTTCTGTACTGACCTCTCTCTGGCTGATAATGACCTCCTCTGCCTTGCCCCATTCTTCCTCCACTGGGAAAACCGGATCCTCGTGCACGGTTGTATCCACGATTTGCGTTCAATCGTTGTACGCTGTGTGAGATGAGGGCAAGGGACTCATTCACATGGAAGAGTTCTTCATCTGAGATGGAAATGATCACCGGTTCGTCGGGATGTTGTTCGCTTGTTCCATAGTTCGGGTTGAACTCTTGACTGTATTCTTCTGGATAGTACTGGGGAGAGACGCTGTTGTATGGCATTGGTTGGACGGGAGCAGTGCTTCGTCCTCCAAAGGGCACGGCCGACAATGCCAGAGGATCGACTGCTTTCTTGGTGCGTCCACCGGTGATGAATTCTTCGTGTTGAACCATCATGCTGAATAAGTCATGTAGACCCATAGCTCCCAGATTCCGGCTTAGCTGGATGTTGATGGCCATGTTTTGCCATTCCTGAGTGAGATTCTTCAAGAACTTCACGTTCACCTCATACTTTGATTTCTCAACCCCGAGCCGTCTCAAGTCATTGACGAAGGCATTCAGTCTTTGATAAGACTCAGTGAGGGATTCGTTTTCCCTAGCTTTGAAGCCTTCGTAGGCATTGAGTGTGCTTTCCTTCTGACTCTCCACAGCAGTGTCACCTCCCTGCATCTGTTGTTCGATTTCTAACCAAACGTCTCGTGCGTTGGTTAGACTGTCCACTCTCGCATACATGTCGTTTGGAAGAGCCATGATCAGCAGGGTTAGAGCACGCTTGTCGATGAGATGTCGGGCTCTTTGTTATGGGTTGAACATCTCAACAGGCTTCTCGACCACGTACGCCGGAAGTTCGGGACAAGTATCGGTTTTAGGTACGGTGGCAACGGTGACGGTCGGTCGGATAGGTCCTTCTCGGATGGACTTCATCAAGTTTTCATCCAGCAGATCTAGAAAGTGGATCATTCGGCGTCTCCACTGTTGGTACTCGCCCATCACCAGGACGGGAGGACGAGTCTCGGATCCGATTCGGAGGATTCCTTCGACATTTCTCTCGCTAAAACAGACCTCCTTGAAAGACTCACTTGGCTTAAAAAAAACAGGTTTTCGAAAAACGGATATTTTGAGTGCCTCGGGACACAAAAAGCTTTGAGATTTGAAAAGTTTTGAAAGCAAGCTTAGTGTCGGATTTGAGATATAAATTTGCAAGAGTTTTGGCTCAAAGAGGCGAAATCCGATCTGGAAACAGAAGTTTTCCAAATCGGATTTGGCTCAAAATACTTGGATGCGGAAAACAGCTTTTCCGATTCGGAAAATACAATTTCCCGATTCGGAAAAGTTTGGGTGCGGAAAAAGGATTGGATTCGGAAAAGAGACTTCTCAGAAGCAAAACCCCAAATCAGAGGCTCGTTTTCCGATTCGGAAAACAAGGTTTTCCGATTCGGAAAAGGAGGATTCTCCGATTCGGAGAAGGTACAGATTCCGAGTCGGAAAATTTGAGCTGAAATTTGAGCTCTCGTATTCCGATTCGGAAAACCTGCACAGAAGCTCCGAAAATTCACTCAAAATCACTTAAAAACTCTTAAAAACAAGTGTTAAGAGCCCCAATTTGTAGGAAAATGCTAATAAAACACTAGGGAATCACTTAACACTTAATATCACCCTTTTAAAACCACTTTTTGGATTGAAAACCCAAAAAGTTTTGAAAACCCTAAACTTTAAAACCTTTGAAATCTTTGAAAAACAACTCAAAAAGCCAAGGAATCAACAAGGTATGGCTCTGATACCAATTGTTGTCCCACAAATCAAAGAAAATGAGAAGAAATGGATTGAATCAAGATAAAGATGATGATGATGAATATGAAAGCTTCAATATCTTAACAATGGAGTTTTTCCCAAAAAGGCAAATATGATTCAATACCAAAAACCCTAAACATCTCTTACCTTTTATAGGTAAGAGGGAAAATACAAGATTGTCAATAATAGCCCTTGAAGTTCCAAACTTCAAACAAGGACATACAAAACAGTAATTGTTCACAACTAACTGAAATATAAACTAGAAAGCTATAAAGATAGTGATTTCTGACTCTTCACAACAAAGAGGTCCTATAGGTACCACCTAGAAATAATGCGTAGAGTCTTGTAATCCCCTCCCAGCTTCGGTTTGAAAGCGGACGTTCAAGGTGTGATCACTTATAACGGCTGCGTACCTTACACCGGAGGTGTCCCCAAATGGGTTGGACTACTGATCTATGATTTTTTCGGGGTTTTTGATTAATTTTGAAAAATCTTTTTGATATCCAGTGTTTTTGAAAAACTATAACTTTGAAAAACTGATTGTTTGTAAGGTTCGTTGTGGTTTTTAAACTTACTGTTTTAAACACACAGTCCTTTTTAAAACTAACTGTTTTAAGGCCACTTGCTAATTTAAAACTAACTGTTTTGGTAGCACACTAGTTGATTAAAACTAACTGTTTTTTGTCAACTTAAGGAAAAACAATCATTTTATTCATATAATTGTTTTTAAATAAAACTACCGTTTGAAAAAGGTTTGAAAAATTGGTAATTTTAAATTAAAACTTATTTTATTTTATGATATTATTTAGTTTTAAAAGCCCTCTCTGTTTAAAACAACAGGCATATCAATATCACAACCACGCAGTTTTAATAAAGCAATAATCATGCAGTTAAAACGGATTATAGTTTTGCCAACTGTATTCCTAAGGACCACTAATGACCTATCACTATAGTATTTTATCTCTTCGCGAACCTCCCACTGGATTTGGCATCTCCGATGGAACTTCGAAATAAATACTCTATCTTTTTCGCGTGCTCCCACTGGCCTTGGCACCTTTGATGGAAATCCCGAAGTAATTAAAATAACTATCCTAAGGCTAATTTTACAAAGGGGTTGTAAACGGCATGCAGGCCTCCCCGGAAACAAGTCAATGGTTTAAGTTGGCAAATACTATAACATACAAACAGGTATATTTAACAACCACGCATTTATATATAAAGCATATAAAATAGGCAATATATAACTCATAAAGCAAGCTTATATCCGTAAAAATTATCTTGTTTCGTTTATCGCAAAATTCTGTTCTTATTGATTTATAAAACAAACTAGTTTTCTAAAGTAATATTTTGAAAAAGATTTTGAATCATATTTTTAAACGAATAAAATTCTTTTATAAAACATAAATATTCGTTTTTTATCCAAAACTATATCAAACCGGATCCCCGAATAAACTGGTCGGAAAAAAAATCCAAACTGTGTCGTGGTTTGACCAACTGGTCAAGATATGACACGAAGCCTATTTGACCAAACAGGTTAAACAACCGGTTTGATAAAACGAAAACCCTTAAGAAATATTTTAAAAGGATTAATTTGGATAAACAACTAAAAACTAATAAACCATTTTTGGGCCATAGACTTGGTCCAAAAGGCTGGGTTTTGGGCCTGATATTAATTTAGCCCGATTGGACAAAAAAACCCTAAATGGTTCGGCAGCCTTGCTCGCACCGCGAAGGCACGGCTCGCGCCGCGAAGGTCTTGTCAGGGACCTGTTCGCCCCGCGAAGGTCGCATCTGGTGGATATTGACAGTCGCAATCGGTGATCGTCATCATCAGCGGCGATAGGATCACGGTCCGGCCATCGTCGTGTGACCGATGGCAACCGCCATCTACCGCCGCCGCCTTGCGACCATCGGTTGCGGTTTGGTCGTCCGACCACCGCCGCGTTCCACAGCCACCACAAAACGCTGTCACCACCACGCTGGTGTTGTAGCCGCATTCGATCCGCAATCCGGCCACAGCCGGGTGCGGTGTGGCTCTCGATTGGATTTCATAGCCACCGCCACCATTACCAATGATCACCATTCGGCTGTCGATTGAACAACAACAGCCGCCGACGCCACCACCATCTGTGGTGCGGCCGGTGATCTTGTCTATGGCTGAAAGTCATCATCGCCGACGATCACCACCCAACGGTGGCGATTTGCGATCGACGAACAAACGACCCCCGCTAATGCCGTCAACAGGTGACGATGACGAAAACTCCACCACCGCCACCGCTTACGGGACCGGCATCAACCATTGCCATCGCCACGGCGACAATGGCAATCGGCCACCGTCGTCGTGCGGCGGTTTGTTTATACCCGAACGCCGCCGCCGCCACGAAACTGTGGTGCGGCTGGAATATCTCCGACTGCCGCGTGGGTGTGGGACGACCTACGTGCGACCACCGCCATCAGGTATATCGCCCGGAGACTGGCGACAGAACCACTGCCACCACAGCCGCGACGTGAGCAGCAAACAGCCGCCATCTCCGCTGTGGTTGGCGGCGACATCCGCCACTGCTACCGATCGGCCGCCACCACAAAAAATGGTGGTGCAGCCAAGGTTCGGTCCGGCCGCTGGTTACGGCAACCACCGATCTGGTGGTGCGGCCTCGGTGGTCTACGCTCGGAGGCAAACGGCCACTAAGCGATCGGTTCGGGTTTTTCGTACGATAAACAAAAGGTTTCGAATTTTTGATAAAAACAAATTTTTATATATAATTAAAACTTGATGCGCAAGAAACAATTTTAATTTTTAACGGATCTATAAACTTATAAATAAAAACGAAACGATTAAACCATGCTCTAATACTACTGTTGGGTTTTGGTGGATCCCTCGCAGCAAACTGACACGAGAAACACCGTGAATCTCAATCCTAACTGGATGAGATATACGTTGAAACCTAATGATCTATCTGACCCAAAAGATTTAAACTTTATCAAACCTAACTGGTTCGATTGATGCGGAAGCTTAGAATTAAACCCAAAAATTATTCATGGCTCTTAATTGTTGAATTTATTTAATCCTAACAATTAATAGTTCGAAGTTGTTACCTGGATTGCTTGAGCTTAATCCACCCGTGAACGATCAGACAAATAACCTTCTAGCTTGTTTCAATCCCGAGATCACGAAACTAACTGTTTTGCAAGATGACAACCGAAAAACCGAACTCAGTCGGTGAGAGGTTTTTGGCGCCGGTTTTAGTGAGAGAGGAGAGAGAGAGATTTTCTTTTGTGGCTTAATGGATGGATGAATAACTGATAACCTAAGCTTCTATTTATAAGACAGAGTTTCCTAGTTACCGTATAACTCTATAATTATCTTTTGGTAATAATCTTTTCTTTCTCCCAAAGAAAAGAATCTCCATAAAACTAGATAATTATATCTTATTAATTAATAATCTATTATGTATTTATTTTTCTTAAAAAATACATAATTTACCAATTAATAAATCTATATATATTTATTTACCTAATAAATATATATAATCCATTTCAAACCTTTATCTTTGGGTTTTCTTTCATAAAATACCCAACTGGTTTATAATTAATTATTATAAACCCAATCTCTCCAAAGTGGGATTATCTTGCCTATTTGATATACAGATCCTCACAGGTGTGACCCTCAAGTGTCTTATAACATTGGATGTGAAATCACTGGTTTGTCAACTTCTGCACATAATTACTAACACTAACTCAGAACCAGGAAGAGGAAGAGGAAGAGGAAGAGGAAGAGGAAGAAGAAGAAGTGCCTTTTGGTGCAAAGAAAAAGAAAGCAAGATCAAGTTAGCACTGCTATAGATACTACTGTCAGCACTGCAGTTAGAGATACTATTGCTGATAGAGCTGAGGGTGATACTACTGCTAAGGGTTCTGAGAAACCAGTTAAGAAGAGAGAGCAAACTCAGATTGAAAAAGAGTTTGAAGAGCTGGTTAGAAAGTTGGAAAAAGTGAGAAGAGTCAAGTCCATTGCTCACAAGACGAAGAAACAAAAGATTGTGGAAGAAGCTTCAGATATCACTGACTGGTACTATTTTGAAGACAAGGAGCGGATGTTCTTCAAGATAATCAGAAGTGAAAGGTGTGAGGTGTATGCTAACTCACATACTATATTCACCAGATTACCTAGAGCTGATTTGAAAAAGTTATATGAGCTGAGCTGCACTAAGGAGAATGGTGAGTTTCTGGAAACCAAAGTGATGAAAGATTACTTGCAAGTGATGTTTGCATTTGCAAAAGCAAGAGATGACTTGACGAAGCAGCATGTGAGAGACCACTGTGACAGTATTGGTGAAGGGAGGGCACTAGCATGGTTCACTTATAAGAAGAACATAACCTTTTCCATCACATTTGATAAAGGAAGGCAAAATTACTTCATGATGGATAAAAGGTATGATTTTGAACCTGCTCTTATCAGCAGCATTCTGCAGTTAACTGACAACAAATCAGTGCTCACTGATTTGGACAAAGAGTTGGTAGAGAAGCTAAAAGCACAGGTTCTTGATGTTCAAGAATCTTATCTGGGTAAAGAGACTGCTGATTTACCAGTAAGGATGATGAAGTCATGTAGAATTTCAGGAATAGAAAGATTGTTTTACACCATAGAATGGGAAGATGGTGAAAAGACTAAAAGACTAGTTCTGTCAAAGGTACTAGAAGAGTGCACAAGGGAGAATTTGAAGGAGATGTATGAGATTGGTATGAGATTGTATGGGTCTGATCTTGAATTAGATAATCAAGATGACTTGATTGTGAAGATGAAGAGTGCACTCGAATGCCTATGTTGGTTGTTTGAACCATCTAGGATTACCAACCTGATGAATCAACCTTGTGAAGTTGTGAATGAGTGGAGATGGTTTGAAAGAAGCAGAATGTCCTATTTGAGAAAAAATGGATTGGATAAGGAATATTATTTTGAAGATCTTTCTCCAGCTCATGATGTTCAGAGACTACAAGGAATGATGAAGGTAAAGCTGTGTATGGAGAAAGCTATGACAGCTGTTGGAAGAGCTTTGATGAAAAAGATTCAGCAACAGCTTGAAAACTTAACTTCTCAGTGTGAAAGTTAAGTTAGGGGGAGATTGTTGAGATTAAAATACTGTTGCTGAATACCACTGCTAGTAGGGAGTTAGTATTGCTGAAGTCAATTTGAAGATTACTACTGCTAGTTTGCTGGTTACCACCGCTGAATGAATTACCACTACTGGCACTGAGTTACTACTGCTGCTTGAAGATACTACTGCTTATGGTTTACCACTACCAGTCATATTGCGATATGGAAAGGATTTGAAGATTGAAGATAAGGAAAGGATGCAAAGATTTTGGAGATATCTTGGAGTTTATTTTGTAGATTTACATTCCTTATTCTTATCTTGTAATCAGTATATATAGATAGTTACATCCTTAGATGTATTAATTTCGTTCTGTTTTTGTTTAGAATTATTGGAGCCACAAGATTGTTCTTGACCCCTGCAATTGAGAAGAATTGCTTTTCTGCTTGAGCCTGTTTAAGTAGATTGGGGCTTTGGTTTGTAAGCATTAAACTGGTGATTAATACAACTGTTTTGCTATTCATTCATTTTCATTCAAAGTGTTATTCCGCAAACTGATTTGAATTTGATTTTCTGTTCTTGTTAATTTGATCCTGACACACTCTCATTTGGGAAGTGTATCCCCAATGGAAAGTGCAGATGGTAAATTTCCTAGAAGGGATCCACCCACGTATTTGCGAGTTCTTATACAACCCACCTTTCGTCCCAATGAATCTGATTCCGAGGGTTCTAGCTACTGGTACAACTCCAGAAACATTAGAGCACCATGAACCTAAATCTGTAGAAAACTGTAGTGACGAGGAGAAGGTACTTGTTGAGTTGGGTAGCAGGTGCAGGAGACTACTAATCATGGCTATTCCCCGTGAGATCTTCAAGTATATAGACCATTGCTATCTCTCAAAGGATAGAGGGCGGAAAGAAGACCCTAAATAATAATAGAGCCTTTTGCCTTGACGAGTACCACAACTTCAAAGCCAATGATGGCGAGTCTCTGTCAGACACCTACTCTCGATTTAATACTCTTAACAACGACTCTAAAAGATATACAGTTCTCAGATCACCAGAAGATAACAACATTTTGTTTCTAAAGAGTATAGGCAGCGAATGGATGCATTTGACCATGTCAACGAAGACCACCCTGGATTTGGAAGTGTTAGTTCCAGAAGTATACATGTTGAAAGTATAGATAAAAGATGCAAGGTACTTCTGACAGAACACAATGTTCAGAGAAGTTCACAAAAGACTGTAGCAGAAGGCATCTGAACGTACAATTCTATTATGACAGAACCTGTATCAAGCTCGACAGAGTGTCTGTGGAATCCATCCTCTGCGAAGTTTAACTACTTCTGAAAAACAGTTATTTGCACGTGCCTCTCAGGTGATGCTACTTCACTAACTTACTTTCTACGTTGGAGATCAAGCTACGTGTCAAGATCAATTACAAGGTAACAAAAATTACGAATTCTTCTTTTATAAAACTTACAAATAAAAAATTATAAAAATTACAAAGTAACAAAAATTACAAGTAAAAAGGCTTTCATTTATAAAACTTCCTATTATTAGCAAATAAACTTGCTAACACCTTCTTAACTGCTTTCATGGCTGCCAATATGAATTCTTCTTTTATTAGTATTGGTTCGCAATCGAAACCACCTATATTGAATCGTGATGAATTCCAGCAATGGAAAATCCGTATGGTTAACTTTCTAGAGGGAAATCACCCTCGGATTGCAGAATTTCTCCACACAGTTTCCAGTTGGGATGATGATGAGAAAGAGATCGCGGGTCTTGCTGCAAAGTGCAAAAGACTTCTTATCATGGCTCTTCCTAATGAGATTTTTGAATCTCTGGATCACTGCAATACTTCTATGGAATTATGGCTTGAGATACAAAGGCAGATAGAAGAAGGAGTGAAAACCGTGAAGAACAATCGAACACAATATGTATCAACGAATACCATGAGTTCAAGGCTAAAGAAGGAGAAGCTCTAAAGGATACTTATGCAAGGTCTAATACCTTGATAAGCATGTGGAAGTGATCTGGTGTTGCAAGGTCAAATAAAGACAACAGTACCTTGTTCTTGAAAAGTTTGGGTGAAGAATGGTTACATCTAACCATGTCCATGAGAGCAACATTGGATTTAGAAGCCTAGTCACTTGCCAATTTATACGGAACTCTGACAAGTCAAGAATCTTAGGTTCAACAAGTGAAAAGGAGCATTGGTGTACCTCTAGCTTTGGTGGCAGAAGGAGGAAGTAAAAAGGGAAAGGAGACCAAGAGAGAAGAGAAGAAAAAGAAGAAGAAGGCATTGGTGATAGAGAGTGGAGAAGACTCGGATGAAGAAGTATACATGAAGGAGATAGTGAAGAATTTGGCATGTATAACTAGATAATACAGAAAAGGTCTTGGTGGAAAGGGAAGAGGAAGAGAGAGTTATGATAGAAGGGATATGTGACAACCGGCAATTTTTAGCTCTCAGATTAGCAACCCGTTAAACACTGATTAGTATAATTTTAGTGAATTTCCTTTAAGGAGAATTATTTAGGAAGATTTAAGTTTGATTAAGCGAAAATATTTGGAGAATAGCTTAGAAATCCCGAAAATCGTCCGGAAAAGTCCCGTTTTGTCCGTATACGTCTAGAAACCTTATATAATGCCGAATTGACTCAATTAAAGTCTTTTATATATAAATTATTATATTTTTACTAACTGGAATAAAACATTTCCATTTAACCTATTTTATTTCCTGAAAAAGTCGTTTTTACCGGAAAAATTATCGCGAACCAAAAAACCGTTGTACTTTTAATCAAATGGGCTTCTTTAAAAAAAAATGTACTAGAATGGAGTGGGGGCCCATAAGATGGCTGGCCACCCCCACTTACCAACCATATAAAAACCTTCTTTTTCTTTATTTGATTTCATTTGCAAGTTTTAAAAGAAACCATCCAACTTAAAACACTCTGTCCTCTCTCAATCTTCAAATCTTCTTCATTTCATCCTTAAACCTTCATAAATTTCCAGGAAACTCAGCCCCATATCACTCCTTTTGAAGATTAAAATTTAGGATTTAAAAGCATTCTACCTTGTTCATCAAGAAGGTAAGAGTTCATACATGTATTTTAGCTCCATTTTAAGCACTTTTAGTGCTCCTCATGTAAGTCTTTCATGATTTTATGTTGATCAAGGTTATGATACATTCTTGTTGTTCTAGAGGTGAGGTCAATTACTAAGGATGAGTGACATATCCATAAAAATTTATAGACCTATGAATCTTCATCATGAACTCTTGAATAAAGGTGAAAAACCCCCAAATTTTGTACTTATATTCACATGTGGATCTGGAAATTTGAGGCTTTGCATGCATAATCCATCTTGAGTTTTTTTCAGGATCGAATCAATAACAAGAACAGAAAATCAATTCAAAAAAGTTTGCGGAATAACACTTTGAATGAATTAACAATGAATTGATTGAAACAGATTTTGATTATCACAAGTTTAATGATTACAAACCAAAGCCACAATCTGATTTGAACAGGCTCAAATCAGACGTGCAATTCTTCTCAATTGCAGGGATCAAGACTAATCTTGAGGCTCCAAATTCTAATCACAAAACTTAATGAACTCGTAATCTAAACATCTAACATCTATCAACTATATGTAGGAGTTACAAGATAGATATAAGGAAAGTAAATCTACAAGATAATATCTAAGATATCTCCAAAAGGATCGCATCCATTCCATATCTTCAGCCTTCGGAATCCCTTCCTTATTGTGACTCTTCTAGCAGTGGTAAAACAGAATCAGCAGTAATCTCCATTAGCAGTGGTAATTCTGTTTCAGCAGCAGTAACTTGATCAGCAGTAGTAATGACTTCAGCAGTGGTAACCATCATACTAGCAGTGGTAACTCCATAACACCCCTTCAGTGGTAATGTCCAAAAGCTAGCAGTGATACTTCTTCAGTAGTAACTCTGCAACAGTATTTCAAAGCCAACAATCTCCCCCTAACTTAGCTTTTCAGACATGAGAAGCTAAGTTCTTGAGTCTGATCTTCAAATAAGTCTTTATCTTCTTGATCAGCAACCTTGCAGGTTTAGTAGGCTCTCCATTCATGCTTAGTTGTACATTCACCATGCCTTGCAATCTCTGAATATCATGCACATCAGTATCACAATCATCAAATAATATGTAACAACCCAAAACCCATAACAATGATAATATGCATATAATATAAATCCCAGTGATCTAATACGCATAAGTCTCAGAATTCTCAACACAAAAGTAAATGGTTTAAGAGTGCATGCGGAACAACCCTCCACAGCTGAGATTCTAAATTTAGGATAAAGTACTAACTTCTACCGGTAGAGCTACGCTAGACGTCTACCTTCTCCTTCCCTCTCGCAACACGATCTTTCCCTGAAAAGGATTTTAGATTTTGAAAACGAGGGTTAGACCGTAAGGCCTAGTGAATTCCCTCAAAACAGTTTAGAACACAATTCCGGCCCGCTGGCCGTAAGAATCAGATATCTCAAATAACCAGGAAAGCATCATGAGTAATAATTTCACAACACAACAAACCGGATGGCCGGATCCCCCGGATACTCAATTAAGGAGTGACGGACGTAGTCCGTGCCTCGCACCATCCCACAATCAACTTACGTTGCCGGATCTCCCCGATTCTCATTTAAGGAGTGACAGACGTAGTCCGTGCCTCACACCACTAACTTCCCAGGGATGTACGGTTCCATGGTACATATTACTCACGATGCAATTTCGAAACATTAAAACAGCATGCATATGATGATCATCAGTATAGCATTCACAACCATTTATAATTTCACAAAATTAAATTAATATCATTATCAAAACATTTGCAAACCGAATGGATATGTTTAAAAGCAGTAAAAGCAATCCATTCATTTTCAGGCAAGGGAACTCACCTGAGCTTATCTCGCTGATTACTCTATCTCCTGGTATCTGTATAAATTCCTAAGGCATTAGTGATTCGCACTTAGACAACACTCAACTAGGATACCCCTAGCCAGACTTAGCACGGGGGTTCCGCTACCCGGTTAGCGGACGGGGTCAAGGGGAGCCGCCCTTGCGAAATTTTTTATTTCTAAGGGGTTAAACTACTATGGAAAAATCCTTCTCCGAAAATAACCCTAACGACAAAACCTTCCAAAACTCGACTCGGAAAAGCACAAAATCCGATTCGGAAAAACACGCCGTTTTCCGATTCGGAAAACCTACCATTTTCCGATTCGGAAAATGGTAATTTCCGATTCGGAAATCCCGACTCAAAATCCGCATACCAAAAGTAACGAGGTCAAAATAACAACTTAACTAGCCAATTTCCCGATTCGGAAAACGTAGGTTTCCAATCCGGGAAAGGCATGACGAAACAAAACACCTCCGAAAACACCACATATTTTCCGATTCGGAAACATAAATTCCAATTCGGAAAATATGATTTTCCGATTCGGAAAACATAGATTCCGATTCGGAAAATATGAATTCCGATTCGGAAAACGAGGACAGTTCCGAAAACAGCCTAAAATCGATCAAAATCGATTCTAATCTGATCCAAATGTATCCAAACTAATCCCAAAGCAAATATACGACAATTAACAGTGATCTTACACTATTCGGGCATCGAGATCTTACCTTACGAAGCGAAAATCCCCTACTAAAGCTTGATGATGTTACTTCCTTCCAAAACACACACTTCACACACTAACACTTCCAAAAATGGTTTAATTTTAGGGTTTAGGGTTTAAATACCTAGGGTTTTGGGCCAAGCCCATACCTAAAATGGTAAAAGCCCATGCCATTAAACTTTTCAATAGTCACATAATTAACCCCAAAAATCCTCATATTCTCACAAAAGGTCAATTGACAGTAACTTAACTTATTTAACTCCATCTAGGATCTTGGTTATTACATAATATTCTCTGCTTGTTCCATTGATTGTCAGACAATATACTCTGCACTTATCAAACCATCTCCACTCATCAACCACTTCACAAGCTTGATTTAGCAAATTTGAAATCCTAGATGGTTCAAACAACCAAAATAGGCATTCCATAGCACTTTTCATCTTCAAAACCTCTTCAGAAGCATTCCTGTCATCCATCTCTGCACCATTCATCTTTAACCCAAGCTCATACATTTCTTTCAGATTGTCTCTTGTGCAGAATTATAGTATATTCTCCAGTTCTGGATCAATGAACTGAGTTCCATCATCCCAATGAACATTAAAAACCACTTCCTTAGTTCCATAAACACCCCATTGTATCAGCTTTTTGGGTTTTTGCTCTGAACTCTGCTAGTTTTTATTGACATCTAGCAATTGATTCTTCAAATTCTCTACCAACTCTTTGTCTAACTCAATGAGCACAGGCTTGTTGTGTTTTGCTTTCAGAATACTATTGATTAGGGAGGGTTCAAAATCACACCTTTTATCAATTAGGAAATAACTTTGCCTTCCTTGCACAAAAGTAACTAAGAAGACTATGTTCTTATAAGTAGTCCAAGACATAGCCTTTCCTTCTCCAATACTATCAGCTGTATCTCTGGCTCGATTATCCTTCAACTCTGCTTCGGTTTTTGCAAATGCAAACATCATCTGCAATTGTTCTTTCATTATCTTTGGTTCCAGAAAACCATCATTCTCTTTAGTGCATCCAATCTCATACATTTTCTTTAGATCTGTCTTTGAAAATCTTCTGAAAATACTCTTTGGATTAGTACAGATTTCACTTCTACCATCACTTATGAGTACATTGAAAAACATGACATTCACATCTTCAAAATAAAACCAATCAGTTATATCAGAAGTTTCTTCAATCACTTTAACTTTCTGCTTCTTCTTGGCAATAAACTTCACTCTTTTTGCCTTAGCCACTTGCACTACTGATTCTTTCTCAGCATTTTCCTCCTCCTTTTCAATTTCCTTTGTAATCTCTTCCTTTGCATCCTCTGGATTGGCTTCTTCCACAACTTGAACATCAACTTTCTCTTTTACTGAATCACCAACAGTTCAGCAGTAGTACCGTCAGTGTTACCTTCAGCAGTGGTAATCTGATCTCTCTTTCTCGTTCTTTGTACCAAGGGCAGATCTTTAGGTTATTCTTCTTCCAAGGCTTGTTGATGCATAACCTCCCTTGTGGCATTATACTTCTGTTCAACTTTCTCAAAATCCCATTTAGCAAAGTATTGAACTGTAACATCCTGCTAAAGCGGAAACGCAAGGTGTGACAATTAAGATTTCATTGCAATAGGAGATACATAACATCAACCATTAAAATTTAAAAGATCAACGTTTACAGCACCATATATTACAATACGAACAAAAGTTAAGTTTTTACATAACCAATTCAACGAAACAAAATATAAAAGCTTGAAAGTTGATGTCTTTTGCAACGTTTGGCTAATCTGACTACCTTCTACTTTCCTGAAAAGCATGTTAAAACCAGTGTCAACTACAAGAGTTGGTGAGTTCACGGGTTTTATATGCACAAAACATTTTCATATGCAGAAATCATTATCGTAAAACCAATGTTCAACCTCAATTGTTAAACATAACATTTATGCAAGATATATTCTTGAGCCACTACTAAGCCTAAAACCAAACGATCTACCTAAGAGGTGGTAGCGAACCACATGTGTAGAGCGCTTTCGCGAACTACCTCAGCGGTGGGACTAAAACCCCACATGTGTAGACGCTGCACTACCTCAGCGGTGGGACTAAATCCCACATGTGTAGTACCACATATGATTACGTGCACCCTATACTCGACAGTAAACAAAGGGTGGTCCACTCTACCAAATAGCGCTATCCACAATAACCATTGGCCCGAAACGAGTTAATAGTAGTGTATTCAACATGGGACTTTTACTCAATATATCATTATTTGGATAAACAACCGCTCGCAAGCAAAAATTCATAAATCATTTATGAAGCAACATGCTTTTCACCCCAAAACGCGTAAAAACGGTAAAATAGGGGCTGTGAATACTCACCTCGATTAGCTTAGCGTTACGAGGGATACTTCGAACTCCAATCCGAAGCCTAAAAGTGCCCTAAACAATTCATAAGCAATGTAAGTTCTATATCGTCGGTCCAAAATCCTAGTTTTAGTCCTTACCGATATCTATATATAATGCCCTTACTCAACTTTAGTTAGCCAAATTTAGTATAAACGAGTTTTAATAACCTTATATAACACATAATAGGAAGAAAAAGTCTTCACATTTCAAGAATCACATTTCTGAAAATTTCGGATGCGGACAGATTCTATCTCTTTGTAAAGATACCAATTCCAATCTTTTATACACAGTAGATGAATGTGTTAACAAAATACACACCAAATTTCATTAATTTTTGAATAGTTTAACATGCATAAACAATTTCCACAAAAAGGATGCACACTGGACCAAATCGGATTTACATGCTTGTAGAGTTTAATTCATAGGAGTTTCAGTACATCTCCAAATCACAACTTTCCAGAGGCGTTTTGTAGTTAACATCAAACTCTAACTAAAGAATCAAGAATCACTTGAAATGATGCTATTTTGAGTGAGATATGCTCATTTCAACTCACATGAGTGAATATGTCCTTTTTGGACAGATTACACCAAGATTTTGTTCTTAATCATAACATGCTCAAATGTCCACCAATGTTAGTGATTCAGGATTGTATGGAAAGCTAACACGTTGAACATGATTTTAGAATTAAAAAGCATGCATTTTTGACATTTTATCTAGGAGATATGCATGCATCAAGTTGACATAAAAATCTGACCCATAGCTGTTTGCACAACAAAAAGTTTTGAAATGGTTGAGGGATCTATACTTCGTATTTTTGAGTAATTCCAGTGGGGTTTGAACCCCAACTCACAAAATATTGAACACTTGAAAATGTAGACAAAAATACGTTCATATGAACCTGTTTTAGGTCGTCCAAAGTGAGCATGAGCAATCTGTCAGCTTCTGAGTTTAGCTTATTCAAAGAGTTTCTAACTTTATAAACTCCAATCTTTCAAATATAAGGATTTCTTTGATAAGGAACCATAATCGACCATCAAGTACTATGAATAAAAGATGAATATACTCATAAATCCAAATAGATCATACATGCAAGGTTACCACTTTTCAGATTCACATGTGAATACAATACACTAATTTTGTGGTTTTTCACCCTTGATCTTGAGTTCATCATGAAAGTTCATAGGATTTAGCCACGTTATGGATATTTTTATTATCCAAGGCATTCATCCTCCCTTATAGAGCCACAAGAATACATCCTTAACTTTGAACAACATATAAGCATAAAAACTTGCAAGAAAGAGCACAAAAGTGCTTGAAATGACATATAAATGCTTATATAAACTCTTACCTTTGAAAGATGGTGTTAGTAACCCAAAAACTTCAATATTTTATCTTCAATAAGATGTATAGAGGGCTGAGTTTTCTAGATTTTGGATGAAGATTGGATGAATATGAGGGAAAAGGGTTTGAGTTTTTAGAGAGAGAAAGTGAAAGAAAGTTGGATATTCATTTGAATGATGTAAATGAATTCAAAATAAAGAAGAAAATGGGGTATATGGTGGAGTGGCCAGCCACTTTGATGGGCCTCCAACCATATCACACATCTTTTTATATAAAAATTAAGCCCAAACTGGTTTAAGATGCAACGGTTTGTCGGTTTGCGTTGATTTTTCGGTAAAAACGACTTTTTCAGGAAATAAAATAGGTTAAATGGAATGTTTTATTCTAGTTAGTAAAAATATAATAATTTATTTATAAATGATTTTAATTGAGTCAATTCAGCATTATATAAGGATTTTAGACGTATATGGACAAAACGGGACTTTTCCGGACGATTTTCGGGATTTCTAAGCTATTATCCAAAAATTTTCGCATAATCAAACCTAAATCTTCCTAATTAGTTATCTTAAAAGGAAATTCACTTAAATTGTACTAATGAGTGATTATCAAGCCGCTAACCTGAGAGCCGAATTTTGTCGGTTGTCACATTTACCCCCTGTTGAAAGAAATTTCGTCCCGAAATTTACTATTTGCCACATCCAGGAGATTCTTTTGTAAACAGGTGGGGGTACTTGCTCTTCATAAAAGCTTCTCGCTCCCAGGTAAACTCCGGTCCATGTTTTGAGTTCCAATGCACCTTGACAACTGGTAATCGCTTGACTTCTCGGTCAAGGATCTCAATCGGCTCTTCTGTGATACGTAGCTGCTCATTGATTTGAACTTCCTCTAATGGTAGAACCACTGTTTCCTCGGACAAACTTTTCTTCAGATTGGAAACATGGAAGGTATCATGGATGGCACTGAGTTCCGAAGGTAAATCCAATTTTGCATGCAACTGGTCCGACTCACTCTTGTATCTCAAATGGTCCACTGAAACTAGGACTCAGTTTTCCTTTCTTTCCTAACCGTAGTAATCATTTCCATGCTGATACTTTCAAAAGTACGTTGTCACCAACTTGAAATTTCAAAGGCTTCCTACGATTATCAGCATAACTTTTCTGACGATCTCTAGCCGTCTTAAGCTTTTCTTGGATTATCTTAATCTTATTAGTTGTTTCCTGAATGATATCTGATCTGATCAGTTGGCTTTCTCCCACTTCCAACCAATAAAGCGGTGATCTGCACTTGCGTCCGTACATGGATTCATAAGGTGCACACTAGATGCTGATGTGGTAGCTGTTGTAGGAGAATTCGACCAGTGGTAAGTGATCATCCCAGCTACCTCCAAATTACAGCACGCAAGCACGTAACATATCCTCCAGTGATTGTATGGTTCTTTTTGTTTGCCCGTCGGTCTGAGGATGGTAAGCAGTGCTCAAATCAATTCTAGTGCTCATTGCCGTCTGCAGTGATTGCCAAAATCGTGAAGTGAATAGGCTATCTCTATCGGAGATGATCGAAATCGGTACCCCATGGCGCATAACAATTTCATTTACATATAGTTGCGCAAGTCTGTCAATGCTGAAATTTTCTCGAATCGGCAAAAAGTGCACGGATTTCGTAAGTCGGTCCACAATTACCCATATTGAGTCGTCACCCTTCTTGGCTTGGGTAATTTGGTCACAAAATCCATTGATATTTGTTCCCACTTCCATTCTGGAACTTCTGGCAGTTGCAGGAGTCCAGATGGCTTTTGATGTTCTGCCTTGATTCTGGCACAAGTCAAGCACTTACTCACATACAGAGCTACATCCTTTTTCATTCCAGGCCACCAGTAATGCTCCTTCAACCCTTTGTACATCTTGTCAGCTCCTGGATGTACAGAGTACTTCGTCTGATGAGCTTCCTCCATGATCGTTGCTCTTAACTGGTCCACCTTTGGTACCCATACTCTATCCTTAAAATAACGCACTCTGTCTGATCTTACCACAAAATCTTTTTCCAGCTGATGCAGAGTCTCCTCCTTCAGGTTTTCTGCCTTTAATGCTTCTTCTTGGGCTTCGAGTATTTGACTTTTCAAACTCGTTTGCACTAACATTCCCATGGCTCGTGCTCTTGAAGGCTTCACCCTTTCCTTTCTGCTCAATGCACCAGCTACCACATTTGCCTTTCCTGGGTGATACTTTATCTCACAATCCTAGTCATTGAGCAGTTCGACCCACCTTCTTTGCCTCATGTTCAACATCTTCTGATTGAGAATGTACTAAAGGCTCTTGTGATCTGTAAAGATCGTGCATTTTGTACCATAGAGGTAATGTCTCCAGATCTTCAGTGCAAACACCACGGCTCCAAGTTCGAGGTCATGTGTGGTGTAGTTCTTCTCATGAATCTTTAGTTGCCTAGATGCATAAGCGATGACCTTCTCATTTTGCATTAAGACACATCCCAGTCTTTGATGTGAAGCATCGCAGTAACCATGAAATTGTCCGTTCCTTCGGGTAATGTCAAGATTGGTGCGTTACACGTCTTATGCTTAAGTAGCTGGAACGCTTTCTCCTGTTCCTCTTTTATCTCTTTATTGACAACATGTGCTAAATATGCAACGCACTCTTTCCTTAAATGACTCTGCATTTTTATGCTTATCACTATACTAGATCTTGGCGAACCTCTCTAGTTCCAATTGCGAATGCCATTCCTTGAGCTTTGCATCGTTAATTTTTCCTTGATTGGCTTACGTTGATTTGCTTCTCCTCATGGTGCTGATCGAGTCTTAATTCAACATAGGACACCTTTCTCTAAGGTGGGTTGGGGCTCCGCACTCTTAGCACCCTTTCCGGTCCTCCTGACCTCCCTTTCCTTTCTATAGCATCTAGTAGTGTAACCCACTAAGTTGTCCTTGGTACCCAAGATACAAGCTCCTAGGTGGTTGCAGTTGTATCTAGTACATTTTGGATGAGAGTCCATATAATGTCTTGACTTCTGGGTCTTTACTCCAAAATTTCTGACTACTTTTCAGCTTTCATCTGAATGACCTTGAGTTGTCTCCTGTGACTGGTGCCCTACTTTCTTTTATTACCATATTTCCATTCGATGGACACTACGACTCCTCCATTTCTTCTATTTGCGACAAGGTTGGTAGTAATTTGAGTGACTATGGTAGGTACGACTTCCTGGACTAGTTAGGCTATCAGTTGAGCAATGTTGATCGCTTAATTCTTACGGTTCCCTTTCTAGCTACGTGTGTTTCTTCTAGAAAATATGGTTCTAAATCAGTTGTAAAATGTTTGTTTGATTAAAACCTGTCTTTGATAAATGTTCGAAAATATATTTGTATTTTATTTATGACAATTTATTTAAAATAAAATCGATAAGAACATCTTTGTGATTAAATAAAAATTAGTTTCATAAAAACTTACTACATATCTTGAAAGGGTCAAAATTTGATGCTAATGCATCCTTAAAATATTTTACTCACCCAAGCTAAGGTTTAAATGGGACAACCAAAAAGTACACTTTGAAATTCTTTCAAATTCACGAGAGTTACAATCGAAAAGATCAACTTTGCCAACAGTATTACCACAACTTGCCAGCACAAGTCAACTCTCCTAACCGTCCTTCTTGTCGTCATAGCATTTGTTGTCCCAATAATCAAGAAATGGAGGAGAAATGGATAGAAATCTATAGAGAAATATGATGAACACAAAGCTTAAAAATGCATCAATGCTGGTATATCAATAAAGAGTAATTTTCAAGACAAGAATGTATTCATCATATTTCTATATAGATTTCTATCCATTTCTCCTCCATTTCTTGATTATTGGGACAACAATTGGTATCAGAGCAGATCCTTGTTGATTCCTTGGCTTGTTTTATTGATTAAAAAGGGTTTTTTCAAAGTTTTGTTTTTCAAAACTTTTTGGGTTTTCAATCCAAAAAGGGTTTTAAAAAGGGTGTGTATAAGTGTTAAGTGATTTCCCCTTGTTTTCCTACTGATTTCTCACAAATTGGGGGTCTTAACACTTATTTTTTAAGTGTTTTTGAGGGTTTTTGAGTGATTTTTCGGAGTTCCTGTACAGGTTTTCTGAATCGGAAAACAAGGACTGAAATTTCAGTTCAAAATTTCCGAAACGGAAATTGTACTTTCTCCGAATCGGAATTTATACCTTTTCCGAATCGGAAAACATTGTTTTCCGAATCGGAATTTGGTCTTCTGATTCGGGGTTTTGCTCCATGAATTCTCATTTTCCGAATCCAAATAGCCTTTTTCCGAACTCAGCATTTTCCGAATCCGAAAACTGCCTTTTCCGAACCCTGTATTTTAAAGCCAAATCCGATTCGGAAAACGTCAGTTTCCAGATCGGATTTCGCCTCTTCGAGCCATAACTCTTGCAAAAATTTTCCTCGAATCCGACACTTAGCTACTTTTCAAAAATTTTCAAATCTCAAAGCTATTTGTGTCCCATGGCGATCAAAATATCTGTTTTTCAAAAACCTTTCGTTAAGCCAAGTGAGTCATACTAGGAGATCCTCTTTAAGAGTGAGAGATGTCGAAAGAAATCATCGTAATCGGATCCGAATCTCGCCCTCCCGTCTTGGTGATGGGCGAGTGTCAGCAATGGAAGCGCAGGATGATACATTTCATTGATCTGTTGGATGAGAACCTGATGAAATCCATCCGAGAAGGCCCAGTCAGAACAACGGTTACCGTAGCCGCAGTCCCGAGAACTGACACATGTCCAGAGTTACCATCATACGTCGTTGACAAACCCGTTGAGATGTACAACCCGGAACAGAGAGCACGTCGCCTCGTCGACAAACGAGCACTTACCCTCCTAATCATGGCTCTCCCAAACAACATGTACGCACGAGTCGACAGTCTAAACAACGCACGAGACGTCTGGCTAGAGATTGAGCAACAGATGCAAGGGGGTGACACTGGTCTAGAGAGCCAGAAAGAGAGCGCGCTAAATGCCTATGAAGGTTTCAAGGCCCAGGAGAACGAACCCGTCACAGAATCCTATCAAAGACTGAATTCCTTCGTCAATGATCTAAGAAGGCTTGGGGTTGAGAATGTTGGGAACCGGAAGCATAAACATGCGCAGCGGATAACAAAAACTGATTCCCAAACAAGGATCCAATCCTAAACCATTCAGATACTATTAAGGATGTTTAGAGGATTACCTTTCACAATAATAACTCTGAAACGCGAGTAGGGGATACACCGCTACTGACAGCGGTTGAGATAGTTGCTAGACCACCACCGAGGATTACCCGAAAAACGACTCCGTACACCACTCTGGATCTGGACGCCGGTTTTTGGGAGAGAGAGAGAAAAGGCTTCTTGGGAAAAAGGAATTGAATTAATGATCATAAACCCATAGCCCTTATTTATATGGATAAACCTGGCAGAGTTTGTTTCCATATAAAATTCTTTTGGTAATTATCTCTACAAATAATTTCCATAATTATTATTAATTAATCTATCTGATTAATTAATTATGAATAAATAATTCAACTAACTATTTATTTATTTCTCTCTTTAAATTATTAATAATCAATTAATTATTTCTCATGTAATCCAAACGTTCTCATTTTGGCGTGCAGCGGTGTGACCTACTAGTGTCTTATAACATTGGACACGGTAACCTCGTTACTGTCTCGCACACAACCCTAACAGACTCCCACTTGTGCAAGACATGTAACTGTGCTGTTACCATTAGCCTAAGGAGGTCCCTAGCCAGACACTTAGGTTAACCAAGTTATAAGATCTCTTATATCCAGAGATACAATTCACGCTTGAATTCGTACACAGGTTCATTCCTTTTGCACACGATATTTCTAAAATGATTTTAAGACATGGAGTGGAGGATTCATTTCTTAAATATCAAGTATTTCTTGATTCTGATTTCGATATTATTCTATCCGAGCGTGGCCACGCGATTGCTGCCAATCTTAATCGTCAAGGGGCCCGGAAATATCTCTCTTTTAGTAAAGAGGTGGAAATCCCTTCTTGACTACTTGCATTTGGATCCACGGCTTCCGCTGCATCTAGTCATGTCCCGTATAGCCACCCTGTTACGGTGCTGCGTTAGGACGTGCTAAGAGTACAACAGTCCTCATGTTCCCAAACCAAGTATCTCAGGTCAAAGGACAACCTATCAAGTCAATGCTCATGACGGAGGCTCCATGAAGCAGACTTGATAACTGGTCACTTCCAATACTCAAACACTCTGATGAGTATCTATAAATACTTGGTCACATCTCTTGTGCTTTTATTCTTTACTTTGAATAAATCAGCAAGTATTTATAATAGCGTTAAACTCTGTTGTCCCAAAAACAATGAAATAGATGAAGAAATGGATGGAAATCTGCATTGCAGCCTCTGCCCGTCTGTACATCAACCGTTCCTTGAGCTTCCTCTCGATCAATCTCATCGCCTCCAGCAGCTTTCCTTTTCCGTCAATGATTCTCCGGCTCGGTACCTGATCCGCCAGTAGTCTACTCTGCATGCCATTGTAGACATAAAAAAGGGTCCCGTCGCAGAACTTGGAGAGCTCTCCAAACCTCATGAACCTGCGCTCCTTCTTCTTCCGAGTCATATAAAGAACCCCATGCTCAGGTATCCTGGTTGGCATATACGGAATGTAGGCATCGATACCAGGAACGAGCAGGTTTGGTCTAAGCAGGTTGACCTTCGGCTGGCGGCTTTCGATTGCATGACGGACGTACTTCTTCAATATCGCGAGAGAGATTGCGTGACGGACGTATTTCTTCAATATCTCTGTGCCGTCTCTGTAGTGCTCTGGTCGGAGAATCGGGCCTTGGAGGTACTTGATGATCGTGAGAAGGTCTTCTAGATGCACCCGATCCAAGTCAGCTTCCGTGAAGGTCCAGTTCTGCAATTCACCTCGAGGAACACCGGTGCCGTACATGCGGACATCGTACTCAAGGAATAACTGATGGCCATGTCTGTAGGGGCGCATAGCAGTTACCTTGGTAAAGCGACGTCGGATCCTCTGGCGTCCATGAGTGGCCCAGTTGCACATCCGCTGATGCACGTAGGCTGTCCTTCGTCTCTTGGTCTTGATGTGAGAGATCCCGAAGTAGACCTTTCGGGACCAGGCATGCAGCTTCTCTTGTTGGTAGATGCGGGTGAACGATTCCTCAAGGAATGGACGGAAGATGACTGAATGGTTCCAGTTGAGCTGGATGACGGTTGGAGCAGCGGTTTCTGGATCAGTGGTGTGAACAGTTCGTGGAGCGTCTGGTGCGGGGAACACAAATGCCGCGGAGAGGTTGGAGTAGTCAGAATCCCGGACAATGTCGTCTCCCTTCTGATATATCCTGAGACTCTGAGCGAGCGACCGCAAGATCTTCCGGGCTGCTTCCGGAATTTGGAACTCTAAAGGATCCGTTGGTGCTGCTTCTGGGAGAACGGCATCAATCTGAGCCGTGTCCGTCATCTGGGGAAACTGTACTGACTCCCCTTCCGGGATCCGCTCGTATCGCCAACTCCCCATGTCCGGAATGTCTGAGTCGACATAGGGAGCCTCGGTGGCATCGGAGTCTGTAGGAGCACTCGAGGGGGCGGCTGAGGAACCTGGAGCTGTTGAACCGGAGCCGGAACCAGGTTGGAGGTCGGTGCGAAGCCTTTTTGCAGCTTGCACCTCCCCCTCATGAGGACCTGGTGCGGAGTCATCAGTGTCATCATGCCTCCTCTTCGAAGGCTGAGCCTGGGACCGACACACGGCCTCCAGTTCTCGAATCCTTTGCTGGAGTAGCTCGATCTGGGCCTCTTGATCTCTGACCTGGGCAGACAGGCGGTCGTTCTGAGTGGTGTAGGAAGTGATCAGCATCAAGTGTTCCACCTCAGTGACGTAGCCTGGGATCGGAGGAAGGTCGCCCAAAGTCGGAGGGGCAAGCCTGAGGACGTCTTCTGATGGCCTGGGAATGGGAGCTTCAGTAGACGGGGCAGCTTCGGAGTGTTTGCTCTTGATCTTCCGTTTGAGCTCGTAGAGCTCCGCATCCCGGTCTTCTTGAAGCTTGCATGACGCCTCAAGATCGGCCAGTCGTTTCTTCTCCGTCTCGGCCAAGGCTTTCTCAAGTGCCTCGACCCGTGCATCGCGAGCCCGGTTGGCTTCCTCCACCGCGAGTAACCTGCTTTGGACGACTTTTAGGATGTCGTCCGAATCCGTCGGACTCACAAGTCCCGTTGTTACTGTGGTGGTTTAGGGATTCCACCAGAATCCGTCAGGCTCAGAAGCCCCGATGTTGCGTGAGCATCTTTATAGACTTTGCTCGAGTCTGTCGGACCCGGTCCCGGAAGTGCTAAACCTGGTGCCACTTGGGCTCCAGTTGACGAGTAGAGTCCTACCGAGGTGCTCTCTCGGCCCGATGTCACCGCTGGTATGATGTTGACGGTGTCAGGGCTTCCGGTGGATCCTCGAAGGGCGTCACTCGACGCGCCAACTCTCCCCGTTCCGGCCTCGCCACTTGGGCGGGCAGATGATGCATCCAAAAGTGTCCTATCCAAATGAATGACCCTAAAGGTCTCAGTAACGGGCTCTAGGACTACTGGTGCACGGAAATACGTCGAGAGGCGGGGCGGTTCCTCTCTCATTTCAACACCAACAGACTCCAAGTGAGTGGTTGGTGGAAGTTGAGCTAATTCCCGTGTGAAGATGAAACGACCATCTGTTGAGAGATGGTCGAGTGGTCGGTTGGGGCGTGCAAGTGCGCTAGTTGGCGGCTAGCGTCTTGACCAGACACCGTAGGGTGCCCAGTCTCAGTGTGGGTTGCCTCTGTGGTGGATGGACTCAAGGAATGAGGAACTGCCGTTTCTAACCTGTGCGGCTCTACTTCTGCGTCCGCCTCCTCTAATTGAGCCCAAGGCTCGCCTAACTGGACCTCAACATCTTCGGTCTCTTTTTCTCTGCTCTCTCTCTCCTTTTCTCCCCTCTCTCTCTCTTCTTCTTCGCTGTCATATCTTCCCCAGCCGGTAGCAACCTCGGCCTCACCTTCTTCTTCACGACCGACGGTCCGATCGTCTGATGCTAGATCCTCGGCAAGTACTGGATCGCCGGAGATTCGGTCGTCGTTGAAGGAAGTGGTGGCTTCATCCAAATCTATCACTTGGGCCTTCCCGCCCTTCGGTGGTTCTGAAAGCTGGAATTCTGAGTCGGATCCATAGTCCACTTGTTCTGAATCAGCTGCCTCATCATCGGGCTCACGACGGTCCGAAGGAGTGTGCTCGGAGGACTCGTGACCGTCGGAGTCATCGCCAGATGGTTCGCCGGAGGGTTCTCTTCTCTGAGAAGCGACGGCCGCCGAGTGAGGTGGTGGAGGAGCGTGTGCTTGTTCTTGTGGGGAAGCTTCCACGTCCTCCCCAATGGGTTGTTGCCGCGGTGTCGGCTATCTGCGCTCTTCCGATGACGAATGGATCGGGGACTGCTGAAGGACGCCCATGTACTGCTTCACCCGGAAATGGCTCGTGTACTCGCGTGTGAGGATGGCATCAGAAGTTTCCTCCACAACAGTAGGAGTGCGGGCACGAGTGGCTCGGTTCTGGATCATCATCTGATATGCACCGGCTCGAGAGGTGTGTGGAGTGGCAGACGTACCAACTATTCTACCCTCTCCTCCCCTAACGTCAACGCTCATCACTCCCGAGCCAGAAGCTCCCCCACTGGAGCTCTGGCCCGCCGTACCAGAGGCACGGCTTCTAGGTAGGACGGGTTGCACGTCTTGGGCAGGGCTCCTCGGCTCTGAGGAGTCCGTAGACGTGTCTTCTAAGCCTATGGAGATGCGGTACATCCTAACACTCATGGACCTATGGTCTGCCAAGTTAAGCACGTTTGCAGGGATGTGCATTTCTACCTGACCAGGCCTCAGATTCTTCTTGTTGGCTCAGCCGATCTGCTGGCTTTCGAAGCGGAGATGGCTTGATCTGCGTCGGACAGCACGGTTCTGATTCATGTGATCTCGGATAATCAGACTGAAGAAGCGCATCCAAGGGATGGATGTGTGTTTCGTACGCGCAAGCCCAGCTCTGACGTTAGTGGTTATGTCTGCCCAAAGTTGTTGAGCAAAGTCGATCCGCCTCCCGTAGGCGACCGCGTGGATGACGTGCCAGAACTGGGTGGATGCCTTGTCCACGCCGTGAGTCTTGGAAGAGAGCGTGCGGTTGAGGATGTTGAAGAAAGAGTACCAGATCGGGGGCAGCATTCCCTGAGTGATCTGAGAGATTCCTTTCGGCCTGTTGTTTTCGGTGTAGTGGACCCCGAGAGCAAGCACTTCGCTGAAGAGCTCAGGTCCAGACACGAGAGGGTCAAACGGGGCCTCCGGAGTTGCAGCTGGCAGACGAAGGATTCTGCGAAGATCCTCCATAGTGAAGACCAGGTCAGTCTGGTCCACCCGGCCGATGATAGTTGGCACCCCGTCCCGGTTCTCGACACGTGAAGTGTTCCAGAACTGATGTAGATAGATCATCGGGATGTCAGCAGTGGCTTGCATCGCGTATGCAAGGGGATGAGCTCGGAGTATCTCGAGGACTACATCGTCTTGGACTGTGAAGTTTGCCAGGTCGACGAACTGATTGTTCTGGTGGATCTCGCGGATTTCAGTCGGGTTGATGAGAGCGAGATCGGCAGCATTTGCGACCGGTGAGGTAGGAGCAATTGGTTGTTGATCAGCCATTTCTGCAAGACATTAAGTGTTAGAAACAATACAACGTGAAAAGACTATACCCTCGACTAAGCGCGAGTCGGAAAACCTCGAAAACCCAATGATGAGTATTTCGTATTTTCCGAGTCGAAAAACGAGCAAACTATACGAGGGGAGTTTTCCGATTCGGAAAAGAGTGTTTTCCGATTCGGAAAACTCAACACTTAGGAAAGATAGCACAAGATTAAAAAGACAAGTTTTCCGATTCGGAAAAGGTGATTTTCCGAATCGGGAAAATCCTACACTTAGAAAAATTTGAGATAAAAAACACGTAGGTTTTCCGATTCGGAAAACATAGTTTTCCGATTCGGAAAATGTCTCAACACTTAAAAGAAAATTGGCAAGACTTGGTCTCTCAAACGAGTCGGAAAACCTTGGAAACCCATAAGGGTAGTTCCATGTTTTCCGAGTCGGAAAAGATACACTTAAAAACCGAGACCAAGTCCGATTCGGAAAACATAGTTTTCCGAATCGGAAAACGAAACGACTGTTCATCGTTGACAGGTGCGGAAAACTTGAACATTCAAGTTTTCCGAATCGGAAAACTTGAATGTTCAAGTTTTCCGAGTCGGAAAACGACGACTGTTCGAGTCTAAACTTAAAAAACCGTTCTCTAAACGTCGATCTAAGGCCCTAAACTATCAACATGCATCCTAAATCAGTTCATAACAAGTTTCTAAGCAACAAAGGATCGTTTTAACGTCCCGAAATCCCATTCCAAGAAGTTTGGGTTTCGGGTAAGTTTTAAAACTTTTAGGCTTCGATCCAGGCCTTAAAACAGAAGATATAGATGTTATAACTATATAAGGGTTGATCGTTTACTTACCAGGAATCCGAATATTTAAAAAGATCGACGATCGGAGCACAAACGAACGAAAACCGAAATCGAGCACGAAGTGGGTTCGGGTGAGAATCCAGAGAGAAAAAGATGAAAATTTGAAATTTGTGAAAAGTTAATCTTGAAAACCGGTATTTATATTTTTACCGACTTACACTGTGTTTGGGTCAAAAACACTGTGTTTGGCTCTCCTTTTGGCTCTCTTAACCCGACTTTCACCATTTGGCAAAAACCACTCCTGGACTTGAAGTTTGGGGAAACTTACAAACAAGTCCCTGAACTTGTATTTTCAGAAAGTTTCAAAACAGACCCTGGACAATAAGTTTCACAAGATTTGCAAAACGAGTCCCTGAACTTTGAGAAACAGAAAGTGGCAAAGTTAGTCCCCGAACTTGTAAGTTCAAGACATGTACTCTACCGCCCCCTGAACTTTCAAGTTCACAAAAAGTTTACAAGTTCAGCACTTGACTCCCGAGAAACGAGACTTACCTGGTACGTCTCGACAAGGTTTTGCGCGAGTTCTGATCTGAAGTAACCAGAAGTCTTAGTGAGGATCCACACCTACAAAGTAGAATATAAGAATGGTATCCAAGGTGATGTGGATCCGAGAACGTTAGTGAGCACACCAAACATTAAATACAGGACTTAGTACTCCCCCTCGATTCATGCAATATCTACAGAGTTCCTACAGACTCCCCCTACACACATGCATACACTATAAGAACTCCCGACTCCCCCTAGACCTCAGGCGGGGAGGTCTAGCATTCCTAACTTGCTTAGGAGGAAAAAGTGACGCTTCTCGTCAAACGGCTTGGTGAACAGATCAGCAAGCTGATAGTCACTCTCAACAAAGTATAGTTCAATATTACCTTTCTCGACGTGATCTTTGATGAAATGATATCGAATGTCGATATGCTTCGTCCGAGAATGTTGAACCGGATTTGCCGTGATCTGAATCGCACTTTTGGAGTCGCAGTAGATGAGAATTCGATGCATGGTGTATCCAAAGTCAGCTAGTTGGGTTTTCATCCATAGAACTTGCGAGCAGCAGCAGGCGGCGGCTACATATTCTGCCTCCACGGTGGATAGGGAGACACAATTCTGCTTCCGGGATGACCAACTGACCAACTTGTCCCCGAGAAATTGACAGGCACCAGAAGTGCTTTTCCTGTTTAGCTTACAACCTGCATGGTCTGAGTCTGTATATGCAATTAGTTCAAAACCAGAATCCTTTGGGTACCAAAGGCCAAAATCCGGTGTGCCCTTCAGATACCTAAGGATTCTCTTGACTGCAGACAGATGTGAATCTCGTGGGTCACACTGAAAACGAGCACAAACACCTGTGGAAAAGACGATATCTGGTGTACTGGCCGTGACATATAAAAGGGAACCAATGATTGCCCGATAGGTTTTCTGGTCAACCGGTTTACCAGAAGTATCTGCAGTGAGTTGAAAATTTCTGGGCATTGGTGTGGCCGCAGAGTTTGAACCACCGAAATCAAATCGTTTTAAAAGATCTTGAACATATTTGGCTTGATTTATAAAATTGCCATCAGGGCGTTGTCGAACTTGAAGTCCTAAAAAGAACGTCAACTCGCCCATCATGCTCATTTTGAATTGGGATTTCATGGTGTTCTCAAACTCTTGGCACATCTCAGGCTTTGTAGACGCAAAGATAATGTCATCCACGTATATCTGAACGATAATTAAATCTTTACCTGACCTCTTGAGAAACAGAGTGGGATCGATTGTACCTTTCTTGTAGCCAACTCCGAGCAAGTAGTCAGTGAGTGTTTCGTACCATGCCCTCGGAGCTTGCTTGAGACCGTAAAGCGCCTTGTCCAAAATGTAGACGTGATTCGGGAATCGAGAATCGACGAACCCTTCCGGTTGTTCTACGTACACTTCTTCTTGAAGAACTCCATTCAAGAAGGCACATTTGACGTCCATCTGATAGACTGTCATGTTTTTGTGTGCAGCATACGCTAGGAAGATTCGGATCGCTTCGATTCGGGCTACTGGCGCGTACGTCTCATCATAGTCGATACCCTCTTGTTGGCGATAACCCTTAGCGACCAGGCGAGCTTTGTTCCGGATGATGAGATTATTCTCGTCGGTTTTGTTCCGGAGTATCCACTTGAGGCCGATGATGGTCTTTCCCCATGGTCGTTCTACCAAGCGCCAAACTTTGTTTCTCTCGAATTCGGCCAGCTCATCTTGCATAGCTATCACCCAGTCGGGATCGGTGAGAGCTTGCCAAACATCCATTGGTTCAAAATCGCTCAAGAACCCACCGAATAGGATCAGATTTTCAGTGTGTTTTGCAGATCGAGTGGTTACAGGTTGTGAGTGACTCCCGATGATCTGGGAGGGGGGATGATCTTTTGTCCACCTGCGAGTGTGAGGGTGAGTGACATAAGCCTGTCGGTTGTTGGTGGCGTCGTTCTCATCTTGCACGGCAAAGACCTCTTGCTGGTTTCTACTTGATGAACCGGCCGTCGGATTATTCTGTGGTGATGCCTGCAACCGGGGCTCACACACTACCTGAGCATAAGTTCTCTGAGCTGAGCTAGGTGAAGGCAGTGGAGCATCTTCTAGGATGGGAGCAAGAGCAGGTTGAGGAGGCTGCTCTTGGAAAGGTTCCGGTGAGGCAGATGAAGAGATTTCAGGGGGAGAAACCGCAGCAGATTCCGGAGACACTGAGTTTGTTGATGTACTTGTAGATGGCTCAGTGATGAAGGCATCGGAAGTCACGGAAGTAGAAGTTGAACCAGCATGAGCAGGAACTACAATCGGACCCGTGAGTATGGGTAGATCATAATCTGCGAGGTCTAAGAAGTCTAGAGCAGAAAAGTTAGTGGAAGAATCTGTGCTCGGTGGTGCGGTGAACAGTTCAGGAAAGGCTGCATTTACATTACTTGAACTAGCCACATAATAAGTTTCGGTTTCTGAAAAATCAACATTTGAGCTTTCCAGGATGGTTCGGGTTCGTTTGTTGAAAACCCTATAAGCCTTAGAGTTATGTGAGTATCCGATGAAGATAGACTCATCAGACTTGGGTTCAAACTTTCCCAAATCATCCCGGTCGTTTAAAACATAGCATTTACATCCAAAGACTCGAAAGTAATCGATGTTAGGCTTACGCTGTTCGACCATCTCGTAGGCGGTTTTACCGGTCCGCTTGACGATTAGAGTCCGATTCTGCATGTAGCATGCTGTTGATACTGCTTCAGCCCAAAATGATTGAGGAACTCCAGAATGAGCCATCATGGATCTCGCTGCTTCAACCAACGTCCGGTTCTTCCTTTCTACAACCCCGTTTTGCTGAGGTGTGCGCACTGCTGAGAAGTTGTGAGAGATTCCCACGTCTTCAAGAAAGGATTGCAACTTTGCATTGCGAAACTCGGTTCCGTTGTCACTTCTCAACTTCTTCACTCGGCGACCCAAGAGAACTTGAATTCGCTTGATGAAGACAATGATTCGATCGGCAGCGTCAGACTTGGCTCGCAGGAATTCAACCCATGTGAACCTAGAGAACTCATCAACGAGAACTAACATGTATTTCTTTCTGGCTAAGCTCTCGGTTCTGGTAGGTCCACAAAGATCCATGTGAATCATGTCAAGGGGACTTTTGCTACTTGTATCCATCCTCGGTGGATGAGAGCTTCTCGTCATCTTTCCTTGTTCGCAAGCAGGACACAGTGTATCCTTGGAAAGGCGAGTCTCCGGTAGTCCCTTGACGAGATTTTTCGAAACCAGCTTGTTCATGTCTTTGAAATTCTGATGGCAGAGTCTTCGATGCCATAACCAACTGTCCTCCTTTGAAGCCTTCGCGAGCAGACAGATTGCATTCCTCGGATCAGAAATTGCTGCAAACTGAGGGTGAGTCTGAGGGATTGAACGGAAGAAGGTGGAGTAAAGATTGCCATTCCTTCGTGCACTGAGGATGACGTTGTTATCTTCATCATTCACGTTGCTTCCGTGTTGAAATTGCTTCACCCAGTATCCGTTGTCGCAGAACTGGCTGGAGCTGAACATGTTGAAACCCAACCCCTTGACATACCCTACATCTTTAATGATGTATTTCCCATCCGTAATTTTCCCATAACCCACCATTGGCCTAAGCGTCTTGTCGGCTGTTTTAACATATCCCTCGAACCTTTCAACATAGTCGAAAAGGAAGGATCTCTGACCAGTCATGTGTCTATATGCGCCAGAGTCGAAGTACCACACATGACTGACCTGCAAGACAGTTAAGCTTGTTTAGGGACCCATTGCCAAATGGGTTCCTGTGGGTTAGATACAGATAAATCTGTCGGTGAAGTCCCCTTTTCGGATTTCTCCTTAGGCTGAGGAGACTTTACTGACGATGAGGATTTTCCTTTACCTCTTTTTCTTCCCCTTCTCTTTCGGGATTTGACATTAGAATTGGGAGCATAGAAAGAGTTAGGCACACCATAACGCAGGAAATTATCAAACATAAAGCACATGTCATTGCGAAAAGTATTAAAAGCATTGTTCAAGTTGCGATTAGAATTAACAGACATGTTCAAATTCTTTCCTACACTAGGTGGAACATAGCCTAAACCCGCACGGCTAGGACTATGTTTCTTAGGAAAAGCAGAAAAAGAGTTGTTCTTCCCATGATGATCCTTTCTTGGTGGCTTCACATTCGGTCCACCATCTTTCCTCCTCGCATCTGCATGATAAGCATGGTGTGAGTTAGATGACGGTTTTGTGGGAATGGAGTTACCACCTTTTCCAGATGACTTTTTAGAAAATTTAGGTTTAGTGGAATTGAAAGGTTGATTTGGTTGTAACTGAGATGTCTCACCCACTTCAAAGGAACTTGACTGAAATTCAAGACTTTTAATGGGTTTGACTGAGTTACGAGCATCGTTAGACTTTGAATGCTTTTTCTGGAGTCCTTTGGGTGCGTGTGGCTTAACTGACTTGCCCTTGTCAGTACCTACACATTTTCCACCCTCTGGATTGCTTTTCTCAGAAATAGGAGCTCGTGACTCAGCAGACTGCTCAGGTTTGTCAACAACAGATTTTGGCTTCTTTGGAATAAAGCCTGAAGGATCATCATCCTCATCTAAAAACACCTTCATATCATATTCAACATTTGGGTCCTGGACAGTCTTGGGTTCAGCTATCCTATGGTGTGAGTTAGGGGGTTCATCATCATCTGACATTATGGAGTAATAGTCCTCAGTATCTAATACAGGTTTGGGTTGGGGAGTGACTATTGGATGGTTGAGGATTGGAGCAGTCATATCATCAACTGAGTTAGAAAGGTAGAGCTTTTCAAGATTCATTACCTTCCTTTTTAAAATGGAGTTAGACACCCGTTGGTTGGTTAAAGATTGGCGATACATTATCCGTTCATCATGATCAAGTTCTTTTAAAAGTTCAAAGTGGATATCTAGGATAACGTATCGAGCCTGAAGATCCGCAACCTTGATTTGAAAATTAGTGAAAGCTGAGGTTGCGGTCTCACATTCTGAAGAAAGCCTAATTCTTTCGGCATTTGCCTCAAGCAAGTCTTTCTCCAGATTGCGAACCAAGGAATCTTTCTCCGACACAATGACCTTCAGATTCAGGATCTGATGTTGACATGCATCCAAATCCATGGCTTTTAACCTAAGAGCAAACACCTCCTTTTCTAGCCTGACTAGGTCGGGACACTTAGTTGCGGAAGTATCCTCGGGTGGGATAACTAAGGTCTCCTCCGAAAGTTCCATTTCCCTAGTCTCATAGCTTGAGTTCAGGTCTGTGTAGTTGATGGGAGGCATTGCTACTCTAGGGGTTCTGGCCTTAAGGCCTTCCCAGGTGGGTTTAGAGTTTGTTGGATCACTAGCCGGAACAAAGATTGGTTTATTGGGAGTAGGGCTAGTGGGTGGACTGCTAGAGGTACTGTTCGTTGGACTGATGGTCGTGGTTATGGTCTCACCGTTTATGACTTCGGTGTATGTGACAGTCTGCCTAACAAATTCCTCGGTCACATGTCCTCCCACTATGGCAGGTTTGGGCTTGGAGGCTGCCATATCCTCAAAGTTGTATAGATGAGAAGGTGCTTTATCTAAAACGTGGTTTTCAGACAGACCTAGGCCGGGTTTAGCTGTGTAAAAGGGATTCTTTTTGGCATGGTGAGTGAGGATACTTAAAGTCTGTTCAGATTGTCCTCTTTTAAAATTGTTGTCCTCAAGCTCTTGTATTTTTGAAAACAACCGAGTTCTCTCTTCCGAAAGCAACTGGAATTTAATGTTGAGCTCCCCATGGTTACTGTTAAGTTCTACATGGGCTTTTTGAAGACAACTAAGTTTGTTTGCTAAATTGGACTCTCTAATTCCAGACTCAAGTGTTTCACGGTTATAGACTATGGTCAAATCCTCGAGATAGTCTTTATAAATTGCACTGTCGATTCTAAATTTCGTGACGAGAGTCCTCTCCGCTTGGAGACATCTCTCCCATTCACAAATTTTAGATTCCAACATTGCCACAGCGTCAGTTATATCAGGGATAGAGGATACCTCAGACGGATCTATGTCCTGATAAGTGCTTGGTCCAACGGCTTCCGATCCCTCAAAGTCAGCCATCAAGCAGGGACCTTGCACCAAGTGATCTTCCTCGTCTAAACTCTCCTCTTCACATACCCAGTTCTCTTCATCTACCATCAAAGCCACCCGTTTTTCTTTCTTCCTCATCAGTGAGGCCTTCCGCTCAAAGTACGCAGCATCCTTGTACTTTACGGAGCAATCTCGAGCGTAGTGTCCCAACTTTCCACACTTGTAACAAGTGGTAGTGGGACTTGCGGTTTGCTGAGGAGTGGGGTTCTGGGTTATGGGACCCTGGGGAGGATTTGCCCGTTGAATTCCTTGATCATTGTGAATCGGTTGATCTTCCCTTTGAACATTCTTGGAACTGTTTCCCCTGGAATCGCCTCCATGGTAGATGCCTTTCCCATGATTCACTCTCTCTTCTTGCCTTTGACCACCCCTATTCTGCTCAGACCCGTATCCTGGCCCTTGATCTAGCCTTCCACTCTCATATCTTCCTCCATAACCAATCTCATATCCCTGACGATCAATATACCCAGATTCCGGAGTGTATTGCCTCAAGCTGTTCCGGTAGTTGATGTCTGAGACTTGTCCTCTCCAATCTCCTTGACTACCTTAACCTCCTTGATAGTCAAGATAAGTGTTGTCTCTTCTCGGCTGATCTCTGTATCTGCCTTGATCTTCTCTGAACCTTCCCTGGTTGTTCCTATAACCTCCTTGATTGTAAGCTGGCATACCCCCTTGCAGATAGCTTCCTCTCCCTTGATTTCCGTACTGACCTCTCTCTGGTTGGTAATGACCTCCTCTACCTTGCCCCATTCTTCCTCCACTGGGAAAACCGGTTCCTCGTCCTCGGTTGTATCCACGATTTGCGTTCAATCGTTGTACGCTGTGTGAAATGAGGGCAAGGGACTCATTCACATGGAAGAGTTCATCATCAGAGATGGAGATGATCACCGGTTCGTCGGGATGTTGTATGGTTGAGCCAAAGTTCGGGTTGAACTCTTGACTGTATTCTTCAGGATAGTACTGGGGAGAGACGCTGTTGTATGGCATTGGTTGGACGGGAGCAGTGTTTGGTCCTCCAAAGGGCACGGCCGACAATGCCAGAGGATCAACTGCTCTCTTGGAGCGTCCGCCGGTGATGAAATCTTCATGTTGAACCATCATACTGAACAAGTCATGTAGACCCAATGTTCCCAGATTCCGGCTAAGCTGGATGTTGATGGCCATGTTTTGCCATTCTTGGTTGAGATTCTTCAAGAATTTCACGTTTACTTCATACTTTGACTTCTCAACCCCGAGCCGTCTCAAGTCCTTGACGAAAGCGTTCAATCTTTGATAAGAGTCAATGAGGGATTCGTTTTCCCTGGCTTTGAAGCCTTCGTAAGCATTGAGGGCACTTTCCTTCTGACTCTCCACAGCAGAGTCACCTCCCTGCATCTGTTGTTCAATTTCCAACCAAACGTCTCGTGCGTTGGTCAGACTGTCCACTCTTGCGTACATATCGTTTGGGAGAGCCATAATCAGGAGGGTCAGTGCACGCTTGTCAATGAGATGTCGGGCTCTTTGTTCGGGATTGAACATCTCAACAGGCTTCTCGACCACGTACGCCGGAAGTTCGGGACAAGTATCGGTCTTTGGTACTGCGGCGACGGTGACGGTCGGTCGGATAGGTCCTTCTCGAATGGACTTCATCAGGTTTTCATCAAGCAGGTCGAGGAAGTGAATCATCCTGCGTCTCCATTGTTGGTACTCGCCCATCACCAGGACGGGAGGGCGAGTTTCGGAACCTATCCCAAGGATTTCCTTCGACATTTTAAAAACTGAGACCTCCTCGTACGATTCGCTTGGCTTAAAACAGAAGAAAGGTTTTTGAAAAACGGGAATTTTGAGCGCCTCGGGACACAAAAAGCTTGGAAAAAGTAAAGGGTTTTGAAAGCAAGCTTAGTGTCGGATTTGAAAAACAAAACTACAAGAGTTTCGGCTCAAAGAGGCGAAATCCGACTTGGAAACAGATGTTTTCCGATTCGGATTTGGCTCAAAATAGCTGGATGCGGAAAACAGCCTTTTCCGATTCGGAAAATAGAATTTTCCGATTCGGAAAAGTAGGGTTCGGAAAAAGGGAAATTTGAAAAGAGACTTTTCAGGAGCAAGACCCCAAGTCAGAGACTCGTTCTCCGATTCGGAAAACAGTGTTTTCCGATTCGGAAAAGGAGAGTTCTCCGATTCGGAGAAGATGCAATTTCCGACTCGGAAAACTTGAGCTGAAATTTCAGCTCTTGTTTTCCGATGCGGAAAACCTGCACAGAAAACTCCGAAAAATTTCTTAAAAACGCTTAAAACCTCTTAAAAATCAGTGTTTAGACCCCCAAATTGTAGGAAAAAGCTTAGAAATCATTGGGGAATCACTTAACACTTAATTTTACCCTTTTAAAACCACCTTTTGGATTGAAAACCCACAAGTTTTGAAAAACCCAAAACTTAAAAACCTTTTAAAACCTTATCAAGATCCAAAAACAAAAACCAAGGAATCAACAAGGTTGGCTCTGATACCAATTGTTGTCCCAAAAACAATGAAATAGATGAAGAAATGGATGGAAATCCTAAATGAGTGATTGAAATCAATAAAAAGCTTGAAGATGCTTAACAATGGAGGAAATTGCCCAAAAAGGTAATATGATTCAATCTAATGAAAACCCTAACATCTCTTACCTTTTATAGGTAAGAGAAAGTTACACAAAAGTACGATAAAGGCCCCTGAGGTTACACACCTCTAAACAAGGGCAATAAAACTGTTAATTGTTTACAAGGTAAATCAAACTAACTATTGAAAGCATGTAAAGATAGTGAATTCTGACTCTTCACAACAAAGAGGTCCTACAAACTCCCTATTGAAATTCCCATTTCAATAAGTGGCTACGGAAATTTAGATTTCATAAAAAACTTGTAAAATCATGGATACGTTAAATATGCGAAAAATAGTTAATTTAGAACAATCATGAAAATAAAACCTCCATTTATTTCCAACACACTGTGAAATAAAACTTTACATGATTACATTGTTTCAAAATTAAACTATAATAATTTAATAAACCAAGAACTAGCTACTGGCGTCCAGGTACTGCATCCCAATGGAATTTGCATGTCCTTCATGCTTCACCCTTGCTAGTGGTTTTGTCAGCGGATCTGCGACATTGTCTTCTGTTGGAATCTTGCATATTCTCACATCTCCTCTTCCAATGATCTCTCGGATGAGGTGATACTTTCTGAGCACGTGTCTTGACTTGTGATGCTCTCTAGGTTCCTTTGCTTGCGCCACGGTTCCCGAGTTATCACAGAATTTATCGATCGGTCTAGAGACACTGGCAACCACTCTGAGATCCGATAGAAAATTCCTTAGCCAGACAGCTTCCTTTGCCGCATCAGATGCTGCAATGTACTCTGCTTCTGTAGTTGAATCTGCAATTGTGTCCTGCTTCGAGCTCTTCCACGAGATCGCGCCTTCGTTCAGGGTAAAAACGTAACCCGACTGTGATCTAAAATCATCTCTGTCGGTCTGGAAACTAGCATCAGAATATCCTGTGACGCTGATTTCATCCTCAGATCCTCCAAAGACCAAGAACATGTCTTTCGTTCTTCTCAAATACTTGAGAATGTTCTTGACAGCCACCCAGTGAGGTTCTCCTGAATTCTGTTGATATCTGCTCGTAACACTTACTGAGTAAGCAACATCGGGCCTGGTACATAACATGGCATACATAATCGTTCCAATTGCTGAAGCATATGGAACCGATTTCATTCTGTCCTGGTCTTGACTAGAAACAGGACATTGTGTTTTACTTAACACTATGCCATGCTACATCGGGATAAATCCTTTCTTGGATTCATCCATTCTAAATCTTTTTAGAACTTTATCAATGTATGTACTTTGGCTAAGTCCGATAAGCCGCTTAGATCTATTTCTGTAGATCTTTATGCCAAGTATGTAAGCGGCTTCTCCAAGGTCTTTCATCTGGAAACATTTGTTTAACCAACTCTTTACACTCTGTAAAGTTGGAACATCGTTTCCTATGAGTAGAATATCATCTACGTACAAGACCAAGATGGTTACTATGCTCCCACTGAACTTAGTGTAGACACATGGCTCGAACTCACTTTTGGCGAAACCAAATTCTTTGATTCTTCCGTCAAAATGTAAGTTCCAGCTTCGAGATGCTTGCTTTAATCCAGAAATGGATTTTAGCAGTTTACACACCTTATTAGGATTTTTAGGATCTTCAAATCCTTCTGGTTGTTCCATATAGACGTCTTCTGTTAACTTTCCGTTCAGAAAGGCTGTCTTGACGTCCATTTGCCAGATCTCGTAGTTAAAGTACGCTGAAATGGCCATTAGAATCCTAATTGATTTTAGCATGGCTACTTGAAAGTGTGCACATTTCCATCCATGTCTGTTTTCTTCTTGAAAACCCATTTGCGTCCAACAGCTCTACAGTGTTGTGGCAAATCAATCAACTCCCAAAGTTGGTTGTCGTACATGGATTGCATCTCGGCCTTCATGGTTTCCTGCCATTGTTCAGACTCATTGCCTGACACAGCTTCTCCATAGGATGTTGGTTCATTCAAGTCTCCGCTGTCCTGAGAGACTAGAAACCCAAGATACCTATCTGGTTCTTGTCTTACCCTACTGGATCTGCGAAGGTCCTGTGTTTGCACTTCCTCAATCGGTTCTGATTGAGGTTCAACATTCTTATGTTGTATTTCTGGCTCAACAATTGGTGTAGTGTTCTCTTCGTCTACTACCTGTAGATCTACATCTTTTCTGGTGTTTCCAGAACTGAGAAACTTTTCTTTCAGAAATTTTCCATTTCGAGCAACAAAGACTTTGTTCTCTTCAGGGTTGTAGAAATAATATCCCACGGTGTATCTGGGATATCCTACGAAGAAACACTTGTCGGATTTGGGTTTGAGTTTTTCTGAGGTGGGTCGTTTGACGTAAACCTCACAGCCCCAAATTCTTAGAAAAGACATGTTGGGTTTCTTACCCTTCCATAATTCGTATGGAGTCTTTTCTACCGACTTTGTTGGCGCTCTGTTCAGTATGTGTGCTGCTGTTTCGAGCGCATGTCCCCAGAATGATATTGGCAGCGTAGAGTGACACATCATCGTTCGTACCATATCAAGTAAAGTACGATTTCTCCTTTCTGATACACCATTCATCTGAGGTGTATACGAAGGTGTGAGTTGGGATACAATCCTGCACTCCATTAGATGATTGTCAAACTCGTCACTAAGATATTCGCCTCCGTGATCCAACCGTAAGAACTTGATCTTTTTGTCAAGTTGATTCTGTACTTCATTCTGAAATTCTTTGAATCTTTCAAAGCTTTCAGATTTATGTCTCATAAGATAGACATAACCATACCTACTGAAATCGTCAGTAAAGGTAATGAAGTACCGGTATCCTCCTCTTGTTACATGACTAAAAGGTCCACACACATCTGTGTGAATTATTTCTAATAAGTCAGTAGCCCTTTCATTTTCTTTGTTGAAAGGTTGCTTTGTCATTTTGCCAGATAAACAAGACTCGCAATTATCAAAAGGTTTGTAACTGAAAGTTCCAAGAAAACCTCCTTTCAGGAGTAGGTCAACGCGTTTCTTGTTTATATGGCCTAAACGACAATGCCAGAGGTAAGTCTGATCCTCAATATCCTTGGATCGTTTACTTATATGATAGATTTCACTACTGTTGTCTTGTAGATTTACTGTATATAGACCATTCACGGGTGTAGCTTTAAAATAGAAAATATTGTCTTTAAAGACGGAAATCATTTTATAATCGTATTTATAATAAAAGCCTTGGTCTACTAACAAATCAAAAGACAAAACATTCTTAATCATATTTGGAATATAATAACAATTATCCAGTTCCAAAACTAGACCCGGGGGTAAACTAAGACTATAAGATCCTACAGCTTCAGCTATCAGCGGTGTGCCTTCGCCAACTCGTAGGTTCAAACGGTCCTTCCTCAGAGTCTTTCTCCTAGTGAATCCCTGTAAATGATTACAAATGTGGTTACCACTGCCTGTATCAATTACCCATGATTCATAAGAAGTGATTAAGCAGTCTATCATAAAGATACCTGGAGCATCGGGTAAACCGATCTCTATCTGGTCGATATTCATCGAGTGCTCGCAAATATCCTCGCTGCCGCATTCTGGGCTGTTAGGATTATGTGCGAGACAGTAACAAGGTCACCGTATCCAATGTTATAGGACACTAGTAGGTCACACCGCTGCACACTAAATAAGAGGATGTTTGGATTACTTGGTTGAGAGAGATAATTAATCGTTTATTAATTATAAAAGGAGAAAGAAAGAAATAAATAATTAGTTGAATTATTTATAAATTAATTAATCAGTTGAATTAATTAATAAAGAGATAATTATGGAATATATATTTAATTATCAGGTTGATAATTATAAGGGTATTCCATATGGCATCAAACACTGCCTTATTAGTTAATATAAATAAAGGCATAAGGTTTGATTGAATGATTACTGAATTAATAATTCTCAAAACAATCTCTCTCTCTTCTCTCTTCCACCGCCGGCGATCATAGCATCGAAGCGAGAACCGAAATTTTCGTTTGCGGTGTAATCTTTGGTGGTGGTCTAGCAACCGTTCCTCGAGACGTGTCAGTAGCGGTGTATCCCCTACAAGCATTCTGGAAGCTTATTCATCAAAGGTAAACCATCAAACCCACTTTAATTGTATCTGTTATGGTTAGGATTGGATCCTCGATTGGGAGTCGGGTTTTATTCCGCTGTGCATGTTTTTGTATCCCTTGATTCCCAACAGTGGTATCAGAGCCACTTCCTAAACCTAACAGATCAGGTTTAAGCTGTTTGTTGATTATTTAGGTTTTGTAAAAATCATTGTTTTTCGTATTTAAAAATCTGATTTTTAATAAACCTAACGGAGCAACGATCGGCGGTGGAACGGCGGCAGTTAGCCGTCCGGACCTCCAGGCCGATCGTCGGTGGATCAAACGACCAACCGGCTACACCACAGTTTGTGGTGGTCGCCGGCTGTCATCACACCAAACCACCAGCCGCACCACCGTGAGTGGTGGCGGCGTCGGCTACAAACATGAACCACCACCGTGCCACCGATTGTGGTGGTGGTGGTATCGATTGAACATAAAACCGCCGGCCACACCACCCGCTTGGTGGCTGTGGCGTCGGGCAGTGGTGGCGATCGAACGAAAAGCAGCAGACGGTGGTGGCGGTAGTAACCGCTGCTGCCGTCGAATCCTCAATCCGCCACACCACCAGTCGCGGTGGTGGCGGCAATTGATTGTTGTTCTCGACCGAGGTGCGACCACGGTGGCGGTGGTGGGGCGATCCACCGCTGTCGCCGGTGGTGATGATGGTTGTTTGATGCACCGACGGGCGGCGGTGGTGGCTCACGAGCTGCTGCTGTCGCCGGAAGAGATCGGCGCGACGGACGGCGGTGGTGGTGGCTTTCTAGCTGCTGCTGCCGCCGGAGTTCGATAGTGGTACGCGCGGCGGCGGTGGCGATCGCGTCATTGTCGTCGCCGGCGATGAAAAACCGCCGATCGACGGTCACGTTTTGACGGATCGGTAGGTATTCGAAATCGTTGTTTGTCCCAATCGTTTATCGTTAACGGATCCAGATAAGGATTCGTTTCCGGATATTTTTGAGATAAAAGGATCGTTTTTTTCTTTTATCAGATAAGTTTTAAAACGATTCAAGATTAAGTTTAATTAATTTGTTTTAAATTAATTTTTGGTTTTATAATTATCCGGTTAAAATTCAGTTGTATTTTAATTTGTTTAATTATGATGAGTCATAGCTGAACCCTTTTGGACCCGTGGTTGTGTTTTAGAATAGTTGGGAGGCCTGCGAGCCATTTACAACCCTTTTGTAATTTTAATTATTCTTGATAGACTAGTTGGGAGGCCTGCGTGCCATTTAAGCCCATTTTGTAATAATTATTTTAACTACATCAAGACGGAGACAAGACGACGGCCATGGATCTCGGAGCCAGTGGGAGTGCCAGAAGTTGAAGACTTTTGTCACTTAGGGTTGAGACCGTTGTTTTGTGTTTGCTCATAAAACAACATTAGTTTAAGGGTTTAAGCTATGACTGTGCTTTTTATATTTAAATTGCGTGGTTGTTTAATTTACGTAATTGTTATTAAATATAAATTGCCCTTTTGAACGGATTGTTTAAAAATTAAAAGGATACAAATACAGTTAGTGTTTGGATCCAGTTTTTCAAAGATTTTGAAAAAGGAAACTGGCAATTTAGACCCTTGTTAAAGTCATAGATTAGTAAGTGCAACCCACTTTAGGGGCACTTCCGGTGTAAGGTACATAGGGCGTTGTAAGTGCACACACTATGAACGCCCGTGTTCAAACCGAAACTGGAAGGTGATAAAACTCTGCGAATTATCTCCGGGTGGTACCGGCCAGAGTTTGTCCAGGTCCCGGGTGGTGCAATCTATTTTGGTAATTATTTATTCACTGGGTGGTACCAGGCCAAAATGCACTAGAGGGACTAAATATGCACGGATTATTAATATCCGATGTCCCGACGATCTAGAAGTCGTATTTTCAGATAGGAATACGATTGGTATAGTGCTACCTACCATAGATCGCATGAGTCGGTTTGACATGATCACATGCTTCCCGACACATGTGAAGTATGGATTCTAGTCTAATAAATTTATTTTAAGGGTAATAATTTATTAGAAATATATATAATTATAAACTAAATTGGAATTTATATTCTTATGTAGATGTCTCCAATTAGCATTCCGTTTTATTCACCTAAGGAATCACTTCGCCTTATTACGGGCAAGTGGAAGCTTACGGGCCAGAACTTTCCAGTTTGGAAGTTGCACTTACAGAATGTTTTGAGTGCCCAGGGTAAGCTTTATGTGATCAATAAGCCCATGTCACGACCCAAAAGCAATGCCCCAGAAGAGGAATTTGCTGAATATTTCAGATTCATGGCAGATGAGTCGGATGTAATGTCCATTCTAGTTTTCTCTATGTCACCCGAGTTCACGGGAGACTTAAGAGTGAAATTCTGTCACGAGGTCGTAAGGAATGTAGAAAACCAGTTAGGTTTCTACAAGCACACGGGCAAGCTTTTGATCATGCAAGAGATTCTCTCCCTGAAGCTACAGAAGGGTCAGTCAGTTAAAAACCATCTTGTTGATATGAGAAGGCTTTTTAAGTGTTTATCACGTCTGGGGTACAAGATGACTCAGGAGGAGTTAGTGTATCTCATGTGGTTCTCCCTCACAAAGGAAGTTCAGGACACAGCTAGTGCCTACATGAAGGAACCAAAGAACGACGTGGATAAAGTTCATGAAGATATCCTGGCCAGTCTAGAGCCAGTACCCGAACCTGCGAATCTCATGGACACTGATATAATTGATGAGCTGGGAGATCTGAGTTGCCCAGAATGCGGCAGCGAGGATATTTGCGAGCACTCGATGAACATCGACTAGATGGATATCGGTTTACCCGATACTCCAGGTATCTTTATGATAGATTGCTTAATCACTTCTTATGAATCATGGGTAATTGATACAGGCAGTGGTAACCACATTTGTAATCATTTACAGGGATTCACTAGAAGAAAGACTCTGAGGAAGGACCGTTCGAACCTACGAGTTGGCGAAGGCACTCCGTTGATTGCTGAAGCCGTGGGATCTTATAGTCTTAGTTTACCCTCGGGTCTAGTTTTGGAACTGGATAATTGTTTTTATATTCCAAATATGATTAAGAATGTATTGTCTTTTGATTTGTTGGTAGACCAAGGCTTTTATTATAAATATTCTTATAAAATGATTTCAGTCTTTAAAGATAATATTTTCTATTTTAAAGCTACACCCGTAGATGGTCTATACACTGTAAATCTTAAAGACAACAATAGTGAAATCTATCATATAAGTAAGAGATCCAAGGATATTGAGGATCAGACTTACCTCTGGCATTGTCGTTTGGGCCATATAAACAAGAAACGTGTTGAACTACTCCTAAAAGGAGGTTTTCTTGGCAATTTCGACTATAAACCTTTTGATAATTGCGAATCTTGTTTATCTGGCAAAATGACAAAGCAACCTTTCAACAGTGAGAATGAAAGGGCTACTTACTTGCTTGAAATAATCCACACAGATGTATGTGGACCTTTCAGTCATGTAGCAAGAGGAGGATACCGGTACTTCATTACCTTTACTGACGACTTCAGTAGGTATGGTTATGTCTACTTGATGAGACATAAATCTGAAACCTTTGAAAAATTCAAGGAATATTAGAATGAAGTACAGAATCTACTTGACAAGAGGATCAAGTTCTTACGGTCAGATCGTGGTGGCGAATATCTCAGTGATGAGTTTGACAATCATCTGATGGAGTGTGGGATTGTATCCCAACTCACACCTCCGTATACACCTCAGATGAACGGTGTATCAGAAAGGAGAAATCGTACGTTGCTTGACATGGTACGAACGATGATGTGTCATTCTTCGTTGCCAATATCATTCTGGGGACACGCGCTCGAAACAGCAGCACACATACTGAACAGAGCGCCAACAAAGTCGGTAGAAAAGACTCCATACGAGTTATGGAAGGGTAAGAAACCCAACATATCTTTTCTGAAAATTTGGGGTTGTGAGGTTTACGTCAAACGACCTACCTCAGAAAAACTCAAACCCAAATCCGACAAGTGTTTCTTCGTTGGATATCCCAAGACCACCGTGGGATATTATTTCTACAACCCTGAAGAGAACAAAGTGTTTGTTGCTCGAAATGGAAAATTTCTGGAAGAAAAATTTCTCAGTTTAGAGAACACCAGAAAGGATGTAGATCTACAGATAGTAGACGAAGAAAGCACTACACCAGTTGTTGAGCCAGAAATTCAACATAACAATGTTGAACCTCAATCAGAGCCGATTGAGGAAGTGCAAACACAGGACCTTCGCAGATCCAGCAGGGTAAGACAAGAACCAGATAGGTATCTTGGGTTTCTAGTCTCTCAAGATAGCGGAGACTTAAATGAACCAGCATCCTATGGAGAAGCTGTGTCAGGCAGTGAGTCTGAACAATGGCAGGAAGCCATGAAGGCCGAGATGCAATCCATGTACGACAACCAAGTCTGGGAGTTGACTGATTTGCCACAACACTGTAAGGCTGTTGGACGCAAATGGGTTTTCAAGAAGAAAACCGACATGGATGGGAACGTACACACCTTCAAAGCCAGACTAGTTGCAAAAGGATTCACGCAAACTCATGGTATTGACTCTGATGAAACCTTTTCACCAGTGGCAATGTTGAAGTCAATTAGGATTCTTATGGCCATCTCAGCGTACTTTAATTACGAGATTTGGCAAATGGACGTCAAGACAGCCTTTCTGAATGGAAAGTTAACAGAAGACGTCTATATGGAACAACCAGAGGGGTTTGAAGATCCTAAGAATCCTAATAAGGTGTGTAAGCTACTAAAATCCATTTATGGATTGAAGCAAGCGTCTCGAAGCTGGAACTTACACTTTGATGAGCGAATCAAAGAGTTTGGTTTTACCAAAAGTGAGTTCGAGCCGTGTGTCTACACTAAGTTCAGTGGGAGCATAGTAACCTTCTTGGTCTTATACGTAGATGACATTCTGCTCATAGGAAACGATGTGCCAACTTTACAGAGTGTTAAGAGTTGGTTAAGCAAATGTTTCCAGATGAAAGACCTTGGAGAAGCCGCTTATATACTCGGTATAAAGATCTACAGAAATAGATCTAAGCGGCTTATCGGGCTTAGCCAAAGTACGTATATCGATAAAATCTTGAAGAAATTCAGGATGGATGAATCCAAGAAAGGATTTATCCTGATGGAACATGGCATAGTGTTAAGTAAAACACAGTGTCCTGTTTCTAGTCAAGATCAGGACAAAATGAAATCGGTCCCATATGCTTCAGCAATTGGATCGATTATGTATGCCATGCTATGTACTAGGCCCGATGTTGCTTACTCAGTAAGTGTTACGAGCAGATACCAACAGAATCCGGGTGAACCCCATTGGGTGGCTGTCAAGAACATTCTTAAATATCTGAGAAGAACGAAAGAAATGTTCTTGGTCTTTGGAGGTACTGAGGATGAAATTAGTGTCACCGGGTACTCTGACGCTAGTTTCCAGACCGACAGAGATGACTTCAGGTCACAGTCAGGGTATGTCTTTACCCTAAATGGAGGTGCGATCTCATGGAAGAGCTCGAAGCAGGACACGATTGCAGACTCAACTACAGAGGCAGAGTACATTGCAGCATCTGATGCGGCAAAGGAAGCTGTCTGGCTAAGGAATTTTCTATCGGATCTCAGAGTGGTTGCCAGTATCTCGAGACCGATCGATATATTCTGTGATAACTCAGGAGCCGTGGCGCAAGCAAAGGAACCTAGAGAACATCACAAGTCGAGACACGTGCTCAGGAAATATCACCTCATCCGAGAGATCATTGGAAGAGGAGATGTGAGAATATGCAAGATTCCAACAGAAGACAATGTCGCAGATCCGCTGACAAAGCCACTAGCGAGGGTAAAGCATGAGGCACATGCGAATTCCATTGGGATGCAGTACATGGAAGCCAGTAGCTAGTTCTTAGTTTATTAATTATGACTATAGTCTAATTTAGAAACAATGTAATCATGTAAAGTTTTTATTTCACAGTGTGTTGGAAATAAATGGAGGTTTTAATTTCATGATTGTTCTAAATTAACTATTTTTTGCATATTTAACGTATCCATGATTTTACAAAGCTTTGTATGAAATCTAAAATTTCCGTAGCCACTTATTGAAATGGGAATTTCAATAAGGAGTTTAACGCTATTATGAATACTTGATGATTTATTCAAAGTAAGGAATAAAAGCACAAGTGATGTGACCAAGTATTTATAGATACTCATCAGAGAGTTTGGGTATTGGAAGTGACCAGTAATCAAGTCTGCTTCATGGAGCCTCAGTCATAAGCACAGACTTGATAGGTTGTCCTTAGACCTGAGATACTTGGTTTGGGAACACGAGGACCACTGTACTCTTAGCACGTACTAACGCTGCACCGTAACTGGGTGGCCATACGGGACGTGACTAGATGCAGCGGAAGCCGTGGATCCAAATGCAAGTAGTCAAGAAGGGATTTGCACCTCTTTCAAAAGAGAGATATTTCCGGGCCCCTTGACGATTAAGATTGGCAGAAAACGCGTGGCCACGCTCGGATAGAATAACAGGGGTTATTTAGTAATATCCGTTACTGCAGGCAATCAAAATCAGAGTCAAGAAATACTTGATTTTTAGAAATGAATCCTCCACTCCATGTCTTAAAATCACTTTAGAAATATCGTGTGCAAAAGGAATGAACCTGTGTACAAATTCAAGCGTGAATTGTATCTCTAGATGTAAGAGATCTTATAACCTGGTTAACCTAAGTGTCTGGCTAGGGACCTCCTTAGGCTAATGGTAACAGTACAGTTACATGTCTAGCACAAGTGGGAGTCTGTTAGGATTATGTGCGAGACAGTAACAAGGTTACCGTATCCAATGTTATAGGACACTAGTAGGTCACACCGCTGCACACTAAATAAGAGGATGTTTGGATTACTTGGTTGAGAGAGATAATTAATCGTTTATTAATTATAAAAGGAGAAAGAAAGAAATAAATAATTAGTTGAATTATTTATAAATTAATTAATCAGTTGAATTAATTAATAAAGAGATAATTATGGAATATATATTTAATTATCAGGTTGATAATTATAAGGGTATTCCATATGGCATCAAACACTGCCTTATTAGTTATTATAAATAAAGGCATAAGGTTTGATTGAATGATTACTGAATTAATAATTCTCAAAACAATCTCTCTCTCTTCTCTCTTCCACCGCCGGCGATCATAGCATCGAAGCGAGAACCGAAATTTTCGTTTGCGGAGTAATCTTTGGTGGTGGTCTAGCAACCGTTCCTCGAGACGTGTCAGTAGCGGTGTATCCTCTACAAGCATTCTAGAAGCTTATTCATCAAAGGTAAACCATCAAACCTACTTTAATTGTATCTGTTATGGTTAGGATTGGATCCTCGATTGGGAGTCGGGTTTTATTCCGCTGTGCATGTTTTTGTATCCCTTGATTCCCAACATGGGCAACTCAGATCTCCCAGCTCATCAATCACATCAGTGTCCATGAGATCTGCAGGTTCCGGTACTGGCTCTAGACTGGCCAAAATATCTTCATGAACTTTATCCACATCTTTCTTTGGTTCCTTCATATAGGCACTAGCTGTGTCTTGAATCTCTTTCGTGAGGGAAAACCACATGAGGTACACCAGCTCTTCCTGAGTCATCTTGTACCCCAAACGCGATAAACATTTAAAGAGCCTTCTTATTTTAATAAGATGGTCTTTAACTGACTGACCATTTTGCAGTTTCAGGGAGAAAATCTCTTGCATGATCAAAAGCTTACCCGTATGCTTGTAGAGACCTAACTGGTTCTCCACATTTTTCACAACCTTGTGACAGAATTTGTCTCTTAAATCTCCCGTGAACTCGGGTGACATAGAGAAAATTAGAATGGACATTACATCCGATTCATCTGCCATGAATCTAAAATACTCAGCAAATTCCTCTTCAGGGGCATTGCTCTTAGGTCGTGATATAGGCTTATTGATCACATAAAACTTACCCTGGGCACTCAAAACATTCTGTAAATGTAACTTCCAAACTGGAAAGTTCTGGCCCGTAAGCTTCCACTTGCCCATAATAAGGCGAAGTGATTCCTCAGGTGAATAAAACGGAATGCTAATTGGAGACATCTACAGAAGAATATAAATTCCAATTTAGTTTATAATTATAAAATTCTAATAAATTATTACCCTTAAAATAAATTTATTAGACTAGAATCCATATTTCACATGTGTCGGGAAGCATGTGATCATGTCAAACCGACTCATGTGATTTATGGTAGTTAAAACTATACCAATCGTATTCTAACTCGAAAATACGACTTCTAGATCGTCGGGACATCGGATATATAGTCCGTGCATATTTAGTCCCTCTAGTGCATTTTGGCCCGGTACCACCCGGTGAATAAATAATTACCAAAATAGATTGCACCACCCGGGACCTGGACAAACTCTGGCCGGTACCACCCGGAGATAATTCGCAAAGTTTTATCACCCTCTAGTTTCGGTTTGAACACGGGCGTTCATAGTGTGTGCACTTACAACGCCCTATGTACCTTACACCGGAGGTGCCCCTAAAGTGGGTTGCACTTACTAATCTATGATTTTACAAGGGTCATATATGCCAGTTTTTTTTTTTGAAAACTTTGGATCCAAACACAAACTGTATTTGTATCCATTTTTTGTCTTTTTAAAACATTCGGTTTATATTTAATTTTCTTTAAAAGTTATTTAACAATTATACAAATAAATATAAACAACCACGCAATTTTAAAAGACATGTCATAGCCAAAAACCCTTAAATCTATTGTCGTTTTGTGAGCCAACACAAAACGACGGTCTTAACCCTAAGTGACAGCAACACACAAGGCATGAATTTTTCGGTGCTCCCACTGGCTCCAAGATCCTTGGTTGTGCCTCCAAACTCCGTCTTTAAGGTTTTCTCCGTCTTCGGCGTAAATTAAAATTATATGAAACAAAATTACAATAAAAGGGTTGTAAATGGCACGCATGCCTCCCTTACCAAAACAGAGTACAATAACAATAATATAAAGACGAAACACAAACACAGGTCTAGGGCTTGGCTATGACACTCGCAACTAACAGTTTAAACAAAACAGTTAAACTAAAATATATACAGTTACGATAAACCAGAATTATAAAACCTAACTGATTTTATAATTACTTAAAATTAATTTTAATTTTATAAGATAAAAGTAAAAATTAATTTTATCTGGGGTTTTAGCCTATCGACCCTATCCACACGAAAAACTTATCCGATATCATCACCGATAGCAACAAAATAACAAACGGTTACCATTGTTAATTACTACCGGTGATCAACGACAACGTAGCCGAAGCTACCATTGCCGCCGATCGTCGGCAATCTTCCCGAAACCGCCACCGGCGGCAACAGCGATAACCAAGGTCACCACCGCTGCCACCGCTAGGCCGATCGACGACAACAGCAGCCGAGGCTGCCATCGCCGCCGACTCCATCACCAACAACAAACGCCGTCACCACCGTCCTGTGGTGCGGCTTGCGATCACGAAAACAATCAGCCACCGCCACCGCCTTGGCTCGGCCTTAGGTCAGCCGGCGCGTGGCCTGGTGGTTCGTGGCTTATCCGGCGACAAACGGCCAAAGCCGTTGCCACCACTACGCCGCCGTCGCCACCGCTGGGCAACAACAGCGCCACCACCATTCGGTGGTTTGGTGATTCGCGTAACCGATCACCGCCGCCGCCCTGGCGTGGCCGTAAGGCAGCCGGCGGCTTGGCGGGACAAACAACCACGCTACCGCCATCGATCCGCCACTAGGGGCTGTCGACCGGCGGTCTGATCTCGTCGGCGACAGCAGCGGCTTTAACGCCACCACCATCGCCTTGTGCGATCGAAAGACACGGCCACCGCCGCCGCCTAGCGAGGCAGCCGGCGGTCTTGGTGGTTTTGCGGTGCAACCGCCGGCTGACAGCGGCGCTAAAGCCACCGTCGTCACCACCACGGCCTTTAATCGATCCGGTGGTTCGATTCGGCTAACTGCCGTCGTTCCACCGTCGATTAACACGGTTCGTGTGATAAACGATAAAAATCCAATTTTTAATATAAACAGATAAAAATCAAATTTTTTAACAAAACCATAATCCAAAAAACAGTTTATCGCAAACAACAATTTAATCCTGATCTGTAGGTTTAAGAAGTGGCTCTGATACCACTGTTGGGAACCGGAAGCATAAACATGCGCAGCGGATAACAAAAACTGATTCCCAAACAAGGATCCAATCCTAAACCATTCAGATACAATTAAGAATGTTTAGAGGATTACCTTTCACAATAATAACTCTGAAACGCGAGTAGGGGATACACCGCTACTGACACCGGTTGAGATAGTTGCTAGACCACCACCGAGGATTACCCGAAAAACGACTCCGTACACCACTCTGGATCTGGACGCCGGTTTTTGGGAGAGAGAGAGAAAAGGCTTCTTGGGAAAAAGGAATTGAATTAATGATCATAAACCCATAGCCCTTATTTATATGGATAAACCTGGCAGAGTTTGTTTCCATATAAAATTCTTTGGTAATTATCTCTACAAATAATTTCCATAATTATTATTAATTAATCTATCTGATTAATTAATTATGAATAAATAATTCAACTAACTATTTATTTATTTCTCTCTTTAAATAATTAATAATCAATTAATTATTTCTCATGTAATCCAAGCGTTCTCATTTTGGCGTGCAGCGGTGTGACCTACTAGTGTCTTATAACATTGGACACAGTAACCTCGTTACTGTCTCGCACACAATCCTAACAGAGAAGACCATGTACGAGGTGAATGTGAAATTTCTGAAGAATCTCACTGCGGAATGGCAAAACCTGGCCATCAACATTCAGCTAAGTAGAAACCTGGGAGTTATGGGTCTTCACGACCTCTTCAGCATGATGGTCCAGCATGAGGAATTTATCACAGGGGGAAGAGCCAAGAAAGCAGTTGATCCTCTGGCACTAGCGGGAGTGCCCTTTGGAGGACCGAACTCTGCTCCAATCCTACCCTCACAGTACAACAATATCCCTCCCAGTATCATCAAGAGGATTACTACCAAGAGTTCAACCCGAACCTTGGATCGAGCGTGCAACATCCCGATGATCCTTTGATCATTACCATTTCTGATGAAGAACTCTTCAATGTGAATGAGTCGCTTGCTCTCATCTCCCACAACGTGCAAAAGTTGAACGCAAACCGTGGATTTAACAGATCTCGGGGATCTGGATTTCCATGTGGAGGCAGAATGGGGCAAGGAAGGGGAGGACATTACCAGATGGATAGATCTCAGTTCGGTAACCAAGGCAGAGGCAACTATTATCACGGGGAAAGATTTCAGGCATATGATCAAGGAAGATTTCACAACGAGCAGGGAAGGTACAGGGAAGACCAAGGGAGATTCAGAGATCAACCCAGAAGAGATAACACTTACCTAGACTATCAAGGAGGTCCAGGGTATCATGGAGACTGGAGAGGTCAGGTCTCCGACCTCAACTACCGAAGAAGCTTGAGGCAATACACTCCCGAGTCTGGATATATCGACCGTCAAGGGTATGAAGTCGGGTACGGAGGAAGACATGATGGAGGAAGACTTGATCAAGGACCGGGTTATGGATTTGAGCAAGAAAGGACCGATCACAGATCTGATGAGAGAATGGATCGCGGGAAAGGAAGCTACAATGGAGGTGATCAAAGGGGAAGCAGTTCAAGACAAGCCCCGAGAGAAATCCAACAAGTCCCAGCTGAGCAAGGTGGTCAAAGGTCAAATCAACTCCCAATTCCCATGAACCAAAACCCCACTCCTCAACAAGCTGCCAGTCCCACTACCACTTGCTTCAAGTGTGGTAAGTTGGGACACTATGCCAGAGACTGCTCAGTAAAGTACAAGGATGCTGCCTACTTTGAGAAAAAGGCTGCTTTGATGAGGAAGAAGGAGAAAGGGGTTGCTTTGCTTGTGGATGAAGAAAATTGGGTATGCGAGGAAGAGAGCTCGGATGAGGATGACCATATGGTGAAGGGTTTGTGCTTGATTGCTGATTTCGAGGGACCAGAAGCTGTTGGTCCTAGCACTTACCAAGACATAGATCCATCCGAGGTATCCACTATTCCCGATATTACTGATTCAATGGCAATGTTAGAAGCTAAAATTTGTGACTTAGAGAGTAGTCTCCAATCAGAAAGGAACCTCGTCACGAAATTTAGAACTGACAGTGCCATTTACAAAAGCTCTCTCGAGGATTTGACCATAGATTATAACCGAGAGATACTTGAGTCTGGCATTAGAGAGTCCAACCTTTCAAACAAACTCTTATGTCTTCAAAAATCCCATGAGGAACTTAACAGTGACCATGGAGAGCTCACAATCAAATTCCAACCTTTCAAACAAACTCTTATGTCTTCAAAAATCCCATGAGGAACTTAACAGTGACCATGGAAAGCTCACAATCAAATTCCAGTTACTTTCGGAAGAAAGAACTAGACTGTTTTCTAAAATTCAAGAGCTTGAAGATAATAATTTCAAAAGAGGACAATCTGAACAGACTCTGAGTATTCTCACTCAGCATGCCAACAAGAATCCTTTTTATAAAGCTAAACCCGGCCTTGGACTTTCCGAAAATCATGTTTTAGAAAAGGCACCTTCACATCTATACAACTTTGACGACATGGCCGCCTCCAAGCCCAAACCTGTCTTTGTAGGAGGACACGTAACTGAGGAATATGTTAGACAGACTGTCACGTACACTGAAGTAATCAATGGTGAGACCATCACTAGAACCACCATTCCGTCAAACAGTACCTTAGGCAGCCCACCCACAAGTCCTGCTTCGAACAAACCGATATTCGTTCCTGCTAGTGATCCGACCAACACCCAGCCTACATGGGAAGGCATTAAGGCTAGAACCCCTCGTGTAGCAATGCCTCCCATCAATTACGCTGACCTGAACACTAGTTACAACACTAGGGAAATGGAATTTTCTGAAGAGACCTTAGTTATCCCACCCGAGGATACTTCCGCAACTAAGAGTCCCGACCTAGTCAAACTAGAGAAGGAGGTGTTCGAACTTAGATTGAAAGCCATGGACTTAGATGCTTGTCAACGTCAGATTCTGAATCTAAGAGTGATTGTTTCGGAAAAAGACACATTGGTTCACACCCTTGAAAAGGACTTACTTGAGGCTAACGCCGAAAGAATTAGGCTTTCTTCAGAGTGTGAGACCGCAACCTCGGCCTTTTCAGATTTCAAAATCAAGGTTGCGGATCTTCAAAGACGATACATTCTCCAAGATATTCAACTTGACTTAACTAGAGAGCTTTTTCATGACGAAAGGATAATGTATCGCCAATCTTTAACTAACCAACGTGTGTCTAATTCCCTTTCGAAACGGAAAGTTATGGATTTTGAAAACTTTTACTCTTTGGATTCTGATGATGATACGACCTATCCGGTTCTCAACCATAGTTTACCAAACCCAAAGCCCAAACCAGTCCTGGATCCCAATGTTGAATATGATGTGAAAGTATTTTTAGACAAGGGTGATGATCCTTCTGGTTTGGTTCCCAAGAAAGAAAAGTCTATTATTTTAAAACCTGAGAAGCCTGCTGAGCCACAAGCTTCTGGTTCTGAGAAAAGTAACCCCAAGGGTGCAAACCGTGTTGGTACTGACAGGGAAAAGACAGTTAAGCCTCACACACCCAAGGGACTCCAGAACAAGAAATCCAACTCTAACGATGCTTGTGCCTCAGTCAAACCTATCAAAGGTCTTGACTTTAATTCAAGTACTTTTGCCGTGGGTGAGACATCTCGGCTAAAACCTAATCAACCTTTCAGTTCCACTAAACCTAAATTTTCAAAAGCGTCATCTGGAAAAGGTGGCAAATCCATTTCTGATAAACCGTCCTCTAACTCACACCATGCGTTGAATGCAGATGCGAGGAGGAAAGATGGTGGAAAGAATGTGAAGCCACCGAGAAAGGATCATCTGGAGAGGAACAAGTCTTTTTCTGCTTTCCCTAAGAAGCGTAGTCCTGGCCGTGCGGGTTTAGGCTATGCTCCACCTAGTGTAGGAATGAATTCGAACATGTCTTTTAATTGTAATCGCAACTTAAACGATGCCTTTAATACTTTTCGCAATGACATGTGCTTTATGTTTGACAATTTCCTGCGCTATGGTGTTTCTAACTCTTTCAATGCTCCTCAATCTAATGTCAAATCCCAAAAGAGAAGGGGAAGAAAAAGAGGAAAAGCTAAATCCTCTTCGTCAGTGGAGTCTCCTCCGCCTAAGGAGAAATCCGAAAAGGGGACTACACCGACTGATATATCTGTCTCTAACCCAAAGGAACCCATTTGGCAATGGGTCCCCTAAACAAGCTTAATCTGTCTTGCAGGTCAGTCATGTGTGGTACTTCGATTCCGTCGCATATAGACACATGACTGGTCAGAGATCCTTCCTTTTCGACTATGTTGAAAGGTTTGAGGGATATGTTAAAACAGCCGACAAGACACCGAAGCCAATGGTGGGTTATGGAAAAATCACGGACGGGAGATACATCATCAAAGATGTAAGGTATGTCGAGGGGTTAGGGTACAACATGTTTAGCTCCAGTCAGTTCTGTGACAACGGATACTGGGTGAAGCAATTCCAATACGGAAGCGATGTGAATGATGAAGACAACAACGTCGTCCTTAGTGCACGGAGGAACGCCAATCTTTACTCCACCGTCTTCAGTTCAATCCCTCAGACTCACCCTCAGTTTGAAGCACTTTCTAATCCGAGGAATGCAATCTGTTTGCTCGCTAAGGCGTCAAAGGAGGATAGTTGGTTGTGGCATCGAAGACTTTGCCATCAGAACTTCAAGGACATGAACAAGCTGGTTTCAAAATGCCTCGTCAAAGGATTACCGGAGACACGTCTTTCCAAGGATACACTTTGTCCTGCTTGTGAGCAAGGAAAGATGAAGAGAAGCTCCCATCCACCGAAGATGGATTCAAACAGCAAAAATCCCCTTGACATGATACACATGGATCTGTGTGGACCTACAAGAACTGAGAGCCTAGCCAGAAAGAAGTACATGTTAGTTCTCGTTGATGAGTTCTCAAGGTTCACCTGGCTTGAATTTCTCCGAGCCAAATCTGATGCTGCCGATCGAATCATTGCCTTCATCAAGCGGATTCAAGTTCTCTTGGGTCGCCGGGTGAAGAAGTTAAGAAGTGACAACGGAACCGAGTTTCGCAACGCAAAGCTGCAATCCTTTCTTGAAGACATGGGAATCTCTCACAACTTCTCTGCCGTGCGCACTCCTCAGCAAAATGGGGTTGTGGAAAGGAAGAACCGGACGTTAGTCGAAGCAGCGAGATCCATGATGACTCATTCTGGCATTCCTCAATCATTTTGGGCTGAAGCCGTCTCAACAGCATGCTACACGCAGAATCGGACCTTGATCGTTAAGTGCACCGGTAAAACCGCCTACGAGATGGTCGAACAGCGTAAGCCAAACATCGATTACTTTAAAGTTTTTGGATGTAAATGCTATGTTTTAAATGACCGGGATGATTTGGGAAAGTTTGAACCCAAGTCTGATGAGTCTATCTTCATCGGATACTCACATAACTCAAAGGCTTATAAGGTTTTCAACAAACGGACCCGCACCATCTTGGAAAGCTCAAATGTTGATTTTTCCGAAACCGAAACTTATTCTGTTGCAAGTTCAAGTAATATAGATGCCTCATTTCCTGAACTGTTCACCGCACCACTGAGTACAGATTCTTCCACTAACTCTTTTGCTTTAGACTTTATAGACCTCGCAGATTACGATCTACCCACACTCACGGGTCCGATTGTAGTACCTGCTCATGCTGGTTCAACCTCTACTTCCGTGACATCCGATGCCTTCATCACTGAGCCTTCTTCAAGCACTTCTACAAACACAGTGACACCAGAGTCGGCGGTCTCTCCCCCTGACACTTCATCCGCTGCCTCACCGGAACCTGTCCAAGAACAGACCCCTCACCCTGTTCTTGCACCAATCCCGGAAGAAGCTCCGCTACCCTCACCTAGTTCAGCTCAACGAACTTATGCTCAGGTAGTGCGTGAGCCCCGGTTAGAGGCAGCACCGCAGAAAAATCTGGAAGCGGGTTCATCCAACAACCAGCAAGCTTATGTCACTCACCCACACACTAGAAAGTGGACACGAGATCATCCCCCCTCCCAAATCATCGGGAGTCCCTCACAACCTGTCCAGACGAGATCTTCAAAGAACGTGGAGAACCTGATTCTATTCGGAGGGTTCTTAAGTGAATTTGAACCTTCGGATGTTTCCCAAGCTCTTACCCATCCTGATTGGGTTTTAGCGATGCAAGAAGAGCTTGCGGAATTCGAGAGAAACAAAGTATGGCGTTTGGTAACCAGACCGTGGGGTAAGTCCATAATCGGGCTGAAGTGGATTTTCCGGAACAAGAAAGACGAGAACGATCTCATCATCCGGAACAAAGCTCGATTGGTTGCCCTAGGTTATCGCCAACAAGAGGGAATTGATTACGACGAGACGTTCGTGCCCGTGGCTCGGATCGAGGCTATCCGGATCTTCCTTGCATACGCCGCACACAAGAATATGACGGTATATCAAATGGACGTCAAGTGTGCCTTCTTGAACGGAGTTCTTCAAGAAGAGGTGTACATCGAACAACCAGAAGGATTCGTCGATCCCAGATATCCAAACCACGTGTACGTGTTGGATAAGGCACTTTACGGTCTCAAGCAAGCTCCTAGGGCATGGTATGAAACTCTCACTGACTACTTGCTAGGAGTTGGCTACAAGAAAGGTACAATCGATCCCACTTTGTTTCTTAAGAGATCAGGTAGTGACTTAATCATAGTTCAGATATACGTGGATGATATTATCTTTGCATCTACGAAGCCTGAGATGTGCCAAGAGTTTGAAAACACCATGAAATCCCAATTTAAAATGAGCCTGATGGGCGAGTTGACGTTCTTTTTAGGACTTCAAGTTCGACAACGCCCTGATGGCATTTTTATAAATCAAGCTAAATATGTTCAAGATCTTTTAAAACGATTTGATTTTGGTGGTTCAAACTCTGCGGCAACACCAACGCCCAGGAATTTTCAACTAAATGCTGACTCTTCTGGTAAACCGGTTGAGCAGAAGACTTATCGGGCAATTATTGGTTCCCTCTTGTATATCACGGCAAGTAGACCAGACATCGTCTTCTCCATGGGTGTCTGTGCTCGTTTTCAGTGTGATCCACGTGATTCTCACTTGTCTGCAGTCAAAAGAATCCTTAGGTATCTGAAGGGCACACCGGATTTTGGCCTTTGGTACCCAAAGGATTCTGGTTTTGAACTAATTGCATATACAGACTCAGACCATGCAGGTTGTAAGCTCAACAGGAAAAGCACATCTGGTGCTTGTCAGTTCCTCGGAGATAAGCTAGTGAGTTGGTCATCCCGGAAGCAGAATTGCGTATCTTTATCCACCGCGGAGGCAGAATATGTTGCCGCCGCCTGCTGCTGCTCGCAAGTTCTGTGGATGAAAACCCAACTTGCCGACTTCAGATACACTATGCAGAGGATTCCCATCTATTGCGACTCCAAAAGTGCGATTCAGATCACGGCGAATCCGGTTCAACATTCTCGGACGAAACATATCGACATCCGATACCACTTCATAAAAGATCACGTCGAGAAACGTAACGTTGAACTGTACTTTGTTGAAAGTGACTATTAGCTTGCTGATTTGTTGACAAAGCCGTTTGCTGAGAAGCGTCACTTATTTCTCCTAAGCAAATTAGGAATGCTAGACCTCCCTGCCTGAGGTATAGGGGGAGTCGGGAGTTCATTTAATGTATGCATGAGTGTAGGGGGAGTCTTTGAGAGGTTGCATGTATTAAGGGGGAGTACTAAGCCTTAATTTCATTTTTGTTGTGTGTGCTAACGTTCTCGGATCCCCAACACCTTGGATACCAGTTTATACTTTATTTCGTAGGTATGGATCCCCATGACGACTTCTGGTTAATTCAGATCAGAACTCACACACAACGCAGTTGAGACGTACCAGGTAAGTCTCTTTTCTCGAGGATCGGGGGCTGAACTTGTAAATTCTGTGAACTTGAAAGTTCAGGGGGCGGTAGAGTACATGTCTTGAACTTACAAGTTCGGGGACTAACTTTGCCACTTTCTGAATCTTATGTTTAGGGACTCGTTTTGCACTCATGTGAAACTTGTAGTCCAGGGTCTGTTTTGAAATTTTCTAAAACTACAAGTTCAGGGGTGGTTTTTGCCAATTGGTGAAAGTCGGGTTAAGAGAGCCAAACAGGAGAGCCAAACGGTATTTTTCAACCAAACACAGTACAATTTTTGGTAAAAATAAAAATACTGAATTTAGAGATTTACTATTCACAATTTCAAAAACTTCATCTTTTTCTCTCTGAATTCTCACCCGATAACCACTTCGCGCTTGATTCCGAAATCGCTCGTTTTTGCTCCGTTCATCGAACCGATTACGTTTCTGGATTCTTGGTAAGTTAACGATCAACCCTTACGTGATTATAACGTTTAAATCATTCGTTTTAAGGTCTGGATCGAAGCCTAAACTTTTCAAAACTTACCCGAAACCCAAACTTCTTGGAATGGGATTTCGGGACGTTAAATCGATCCAAAAAGGCTTCTAAACTTGTTTATGACTGATTTAGGATGCATGTTACTAGTTTAGAGCGTTAAATCGAAGTATTGTGGACGGTTTTTGGGTTCAGAAAACGATAAGTCGCGGTTTTCCGAATCGGAAAACATGAGTGTTCATGTTTTCCGATAGTTTAGAGCGTTAAATCGAAGTATTGTGGATGGTTTTTGAGTTCAGAAGACGATAAGTCGCGGTTTTCCGAATCGGAAAACATGAGTGTTCATGTTTTCCGAACTCAGCCACGATGTGTATTCATAGTATTTTCCGATTCGGAAAACCAGATAAATCCGATTCGGATTATCAGGTTTTCCGAATCCAACTTGTGCCTCGTTTTTTCAAGTGTATCTTTTCCGATTCTGTAACACCCCAATTCTTAAAAACATTCATTTTCAAAGCAAAGTAACCAAGTTCATACGAAAGCGGAAGCTCGTCCAAAACCAACGTTAAACCATTTATAATTCATAAGTTTTAAGAAAACATAAGCTAAAAGCTTGAAATCATGAACGTAGTTTAAACAACATAAATCCATATGTTTACATATCAAACCAAGAAAACACTCATCCCTTCATAAAACGTCGTCCTTTAACTTCAGGCTTAGACTGAACTGCTGCAACCACGGAGTCTCATTCGAAAACTTTCTCTTTTCCCTTCCCACACATACCTGACACTAAAAAGGATAAACAACAACGGGGTAAGCATAAAGCTTAGTGAGCACACACACTTAACCACTTACCATCATGCACATACAACCACAAATACATAGCAACTACATACATGTAAAACTCCCACCTTCCGTACGGCTTAAACCATCAAGGAAGGATTTTATGACACTGGTACCAGGCCTCTGCAAATTCCCTAGGGGTATCACTACCACCATAGGTACTCTCCCAAGTCCCCGAAGGAACACATCTCATAATAATTCCCTAGGGGTATTACTACCACCATAGGTACTCTGCCATGTCCCCGAAGGAACGCATACACATAATCACACATGCAATCGTAACCATACATACATAACAACAAGAGTTAAGTGAGGTACTCACCTGATAAGCTGATTAACACGCTCTCTTATCTAGCACAACATTAACTTGCACCACCTATACATAATACATACATATGCACATCAAATAATGCCCAAGAATGGGTTTTAACCACAACTCGACTCCCTAACGCGAAATGACCAAGCTACGCTCGACCAATTTTCACGAAACTTCACATAACATCTATTTACACAAGCCCCTAGGGGTACATAAGCTAAAGGACCCCAAACGAGCCCGTTTCGGAAAACTCAAAAACCAACACAGCCTAAACGGCTGGTAATACCGCTGGTAACCTTACCCGCGGATTTACCCGCCGTTACCATCAGCACGAGAAGAAAAGAAGGGTTTTCTTCAATTGGACATAACTCTCTCATACGAACTCCGATTGAGCCGATTCAAATTGCTATGATCTCGATTTTTCGAGCTCTACAAGACTACATCAATGGATTTTAAGAACTAGGGTCGATAAGGGACATTCACACGTCTCCAATTCGACCTAAACAACTCCAATTCATACTATAGGTTGATCAATTGATCAATCCTCCACATACTTCTCAACCCTTGACTCTTTACTCAACTTTACCAACAATTAAACTACAATTAAGTAAAGCATTCATACCTTGATCACGAAAACACGAACAATTTCTCGACTGCTCGATTCTAAGCCTCCAATTGAAACCCTTATCTTCTCTTCCAGAGTCGCCTCCTCTCTTTCTCTGTACGTTCTTAGAAACTGACTTGGGGGAAAAATAGGGAAGTTAAGGGTTAACTCGCCCTTTAAATGGGTGCTCACTCACACCTTGCACTTACACATTTAACGCTTAAGCCCCCGAACTTTGTAACCCAAATTAAACAAAAGTAAATTTCTAACCACGCACCGCTAGATTTCCAAGACTGAAAATGGGGCGTTACAACTCTCCCCCACTTACCAGGATTTCGTCCCCGAAATCGCCTAATCTTGGAACAACTCTGGATGGTTCCGCCTCATCTCGTCCTCTGACTCCTACGTCCGCTCTGAGCCTTTCCGATGCTCCCACCGAACCTTTACTATGCCCCCTTCTTTATTTCCAACATCTTGGTCTTTCTCTTCAATACCGCTATTGGCCTCTCCACATAGCCAAGTCGCTCATCTACCTGGATGACAGCAATCGGTATGCAACCCGACTCATCTGCTAAACACTACTGAAGCTGCAAAATATGGAAAGTGTTGTGTATCTGACTGAGTTCTGGCGGTAACTCAGAATGATACACGACTCTCCCTACATGTGCGTCCATCTCGAACGGTCTGATGAATCTCAAACTCGATTGCCACGCTTCTGAAAGCGTATCACCTTTTCCATGGTGACACCTTCTGAAGCACTTCCTCTTACCCACTAACTTAAGTCCGACCGTCAATCTGTCCACTATCTCCCATAGGATATACTGATTTCCGAGAATACTACTAACTTTTATTCAGATCCTTCATCGCATGCTCTCACCTCCCACTAGTAACTCTAACTCTAACCCAACCTTCTATCTTAACTGCTTTTCTTTATGGCTGCTTAGATATACTCACCAATGAGGTCATCATTATTAACTACCAAGCCGTAACGCCAACTAACACACATCCGGCTAATGGGTCGATATAACTCTTACCCTTTCTACTTCTATCACATTTGTATTGACAAATTCTATCAACATCTCTTATATCGCCGTACACCTACTTCTCTTAGCCCCAACACCCAGTCTTGACAGCTCATACTTGACTCTCGAAGCCTACGGGTGTAACCACCAGTGTAGGAAACACAAGAATCAAGTAAAGATTAATATAGACAACAAGCTCGCCCTCTTCATGCACTTAATGCACCTCACTACCATCACATCTTCTCTTATCTCAGACTCCACCATCTCAACACATACAATTACATTTACTTTTCATCCCTAACCCAATTCGACATCAGGTTCGAACAATCAAGCATTCGCTCCATGGTTTCCATCTGTAACAGCCCAGGCGACCGTGGTTCAAAACTGTCCGCTTTGGAGACACAGAGACCTCACCGGTCACCCTTCCTACGGATTACGACAGATTCCACAACAAAACATATCTGCACATCTAACTGTTCTCCGTTCCAAGAACGGAACTGATCATATCTTCCCCTCTAACGGAAACGATGCTATCCCATGGATCCTTATGAGTATAAGGCTACCCATAAGCACCCAAACATGCTATTCACATTCAATAGAGCCATCTATCCTCTACCATCACGTACAACATAACATACGCTATATCTCTTCACAACACCCCTTTATTTCTCACACCGCATCTTAATACGACTAACTCGTGGTAGTAAGTACCACACTAAGCTGCCATGTCCTCTACTTCCTCCGGTGAAATCAACCCTAAAGCTTCACATAACTTCCTTCTTAAGATCTCGATCGCTGCTGTCTTCTTTCCTCCACACTCAACGTGCCTTGCGTAAGTCTCCAATACACCTCGGATGTACTCCACTTGCATCTCCCTTGATCTCCAATAGATGTAACGCCCCATTTCTCGTACTATGATTAAGTGACGTTAACATCAGTTAAGCTAGTAAGTTAGTTAATTGTGTAAGATTGTTAGAGTTAGAAAAGTTAAATGTTATGTTAGTTGGGTTAGCTTGTGTTAAGATGCTTGAAGTGTAAGGGGGTTGTTTGTAACTAGTCAAAATCAGTATTTTGTAAGGGGTTTCATTTGGATGGTGGAAGTTTCCAGAAGTTGAGAGAGAGAACGAGAGAAGAGAAGAGAGAAAGATAAACTTCGGAATTTCGTCCAGGTTTGCGCAGTCGTGGGAAAACAGCCGGTACACCTTCGTTAACCGTCAGATCGTCATGAAATTTGGGCAGGAGCTTCACGACTCATTGATCTTCAGTCTGACCGGAGGGATTGAGCATCGCATGTTCCAGTAACGAGCAGCAAACGTCCGAAGTTTACTGAATTTCCAGGAAAACGATTTTGGTGATTTGGAGAATTGAGTGATGCGTGTGTTCGATTCTTGAAGGATATCGAAGAGGAATCAAGTAGCTAGTGGGATTGTTCCAAAGGTATATGTTCTAAACTCATTTAGTTGTTGGATTTTAGTTTTGAAAGATTGAAAGTTTAACGGGTGATTGATTAATACTCAATCTTGTGATTTCGTAATGTTTTAAGTGTTTTGGATCATATATTATGTTGGGTTTTTGTTATATTTCTGTATGTAGACCCAAAATACTGGTTTTATGGTTTGGGATGAAAACCCAAGAGTTTTGGGAAAAATCTTGTTGGAGAAGAAAGGCAGGGGAGTCCCGTGGCCCAAACCGCGTAACCCACCGTTGTTCCGGTGAGTTTTTCGAGCGGTGCTGTTTTGAGGTTTCCTCTAGGGGCTTTCCGTAAGGGTTTGTAAAGATACTATTTGGGAGAATTTGGTAGAAATTGGGATGGTTAAGCTATGTTTAAGGCATAAGGGTCGGGTTCGGTTAAAGAACCCAATTATGTGTTATATGTTAATGTGTGGTATGTATGTTTATATAGGTGTTCAAATGCCGAATTCTTGTGAATGCCGAATGAATGTACATTGCTAGCGTTGTATCAAGGTGAGTTCACTACCTAGCTATGTGCTATTGTGTATTTATGATTATGTTGCATGTGATTATGTGAGTGGGTTCATATGCCTTGTATTATGATATGTGTATATGTGCTTGATGTAAATTGATGGGCCGGGTCGTGGGACGATCCAAAGAGCGAGTAATCGCTAAGGCCGGGTCATGGGACGATCCGAAGAGCGAGTAATCGCTAAGGCCGGGTCGTGGGACGATCCGAAGAGTGGGCAACCACTAAGGCCGGACTGCGGGGCGGTTCGAAGAACGGGAAACCGTTAAAGCTGTGATGTGATTTATTGTGGACCGAAGGTGGTAGCAATACCCCTTGGGTAGAGTACCTATGGTGGTAGCAATACCCCTAGGGAATTTTCTCCCTGATTCGGGTCAGCCGAAGGGGAGATAGTGCAAGTGGCACGTACGTGATTATGTGTATGCATGATTGTGGATATATGATGGTAGATGGTTTAGGTGTGTTCTCACTAAGCTTTTCGCTTACCCCGTTGTTGTTTACTCTTTTAGTTGCAGGCACTTCCCGAAAGGGAAAAGATAAAGTTTGAGGCTCCGGGTTCCGCTAGTTCAGTCTACGAGAAGAAAGGTGAAGAAATGGTTTTGAAAAAAAAGTGGTTGGGTCTTAGTGGTGTACAAACGATTATTTGATAATTGGAAATATCAACCTTGGTTTTCCTAAACGGTTAACTTATGTTTTGTACTTGGGTGTGAATTTGGGTTTTATTAAACAGTTGACCTATGTTTCTATATCATGGTTTAGACTTGGTTTGACACCTCATGGTGTTTAAATATTACTTTTAAATCAAATGTTTGGACAAGCTTCCGCAAATTTCAATCAAGTTGGTTACTTTTCTTGTTAAATTGTATTTTCGAATTCCGGATGTTACAAGTTGGTATCAGAGCCTAGGTTTAAGGGATTTGGGTATTCACAAGAGGTGGGTACTTGAACTTAAACCAAAGCTTTTGTTTTCTTAAATAAAAAGTAACCAAAATGTGTTTTACTTGAGAAATGGTTAAGAGACTGAACTGCGAGCCGGAGCATCAGAACGGGGGTGAGCACACTAAACCCTACCTAAGTGATAGTACGAGGATTTATGTTACGATGATTAATGCAAGTATGGTTATGTAAGTATGGCATGCTAGTAATGAGTATAAATTGCATGATAGACAAGCATGTACCATTACGATAGTGATTGAAATATAAGTGTTGCATGTGAGCCTTGTATAGGCTAGTAATACCTAACTACAAGTAGAAAAGCATGTTGAACTATTGTTATGAGGTAACGCATGTTAATTTATTGCGTTAAGTGGATGTATGATATTGTTGGTCATCATGCTATGTGTGAAAACATGACGTGAACATGTCATATGAGAAGGGAGGTGATATTCATGTGATAAGCATGCTATGTGTGTATAAGCATGATATGTGTATGAATGACATGTTTTATGTGATTACATGTTGGATATGTGAAAGTGTTGCGATATAGAGATGAGTATGTGTATGTGGGTATGTATATGTTATGCATACGTTTGGGTAGTGGGTACTCGTTGTGTGGTGGGAAAGTTGAGTATAGCATGTATAAGATGCTAGTGGGATTTATGCTAGAAGCATGTTAAGTGTGGTGTTATATGAGATGTATGATAGTTAGTGATGTTCAGAAAATTTCAGCACTCATCGTGCTGTTTTGTTTAAGCCATTATGGCTTAACCGTTTATCGGATTTTGGTGTTCTATACGTCGTTGGAAAGCTTGAAACCCGTACTTCTGTTTGTGTTTGAAACTCGGAAGCAAATTCTGAAGTTTGCTGTGCCAAAAGGCTGTCAAACAACAGCTATTTTGAGTTTTGATGTTTTACACCAAGTGTAAAAAGTGAAAAGAAGTACAAGTGGAGCAAGTGAAAAGGAGTTAGAAACACATGATGGGACGGGTGTATTGAAAATTCTCTAAATGGGGATTCTAAATTTCGGGAACTGTTATTGAGTATGTGGTCAACAGTAGCTATGTCAATTTTTGGGAGTTCTACGGCAACTGTGAAAATTGAGAAAGAATGCTTATGACTTATATGTTTATGTTGGCATGTTAATGCCTTATTAGCATGGGTGATAGATGTGTATGTTATATCAAGGTAAGTGGATATATGGTTATAGAAGAGTTGGAATAGATAGAATGTTTTATGTAAATATTGTGTGAAAATTTTATATATGTGTTGTTAAATGTTATGTGTACGAACCGAACTTGGAGATGGAAAACCTAGTGACAACGCAAAGGCTAAATATGTAGGGTGTAATTATAATGGTATAAGGGCCCATATCATTGCAATTACATTGTACATGTTGGGACTTGGTGATGTCATGAGAATTCTACGAACCAAGTAAAGTTTGTTGGGGAAAAAGGGTAGAGAAGAATGTTAAGAATGGGTTAGTTGGTGATAAAATGTTAAGTAGAGTTATATAAGGAGCATGCTAGTATATGAAGTGGATATATGGAAGTGATGGTATGAATTGTTGGTATAATGGAAAGTGTTAAGGCTTTCTTTTATGTGGATAGTAATTTGGGAATGGGTTTTCATAAGAAGAGATGTTTTATGAATTAGTTGGAAGAATGCAAAGGATCAAGAAGTGTGCTACTTAGTAGAAAGGAGGCACAAAATTTCTAGTTTTAAAAGAATGGTTGTGATTCATGTGAGGGAAATTTTTCTATGGATTATTTCCCGAGTTTTGAGCAAAAGTAGTGACAGTTAACCAAGTGGTTAACATTGATGTAGAAACCAATGTGACTGTTGGAGACAGTATTTCATGAAGTTTATAATATTGTTAAGGCAAGATTAAATAGCCACAAAAATTCTCTACACGAAAATTGCCGATAAATAAATATGATGGTTTGTAATTGCTAAATTTATGATGGTGAAAATGCTCTTTGCATTAATTTTTGCAAAATGGAAGGTGAAGGTAAGCAAGTGCCGTGGGTTTGTGAATATTATTGTATTAATTTTTGGAGCAAACGTTCGTTTGTTCAGAATGGTTGTTCGAAATATTTGTGAATGAAAGAGCAGGCATGATTAAATATGTTAAATGTTAGAGTCGGAGATAAGAGAATGTTTGATAGTAGTGAGGTGCATTGATTTCTATCAGATGCACAAGATATCCTGAGCTAGAGAAGTTAAAACTAGAATAGCAAGGGAGAAGAAAAGATGCAAATTATATTTATGTATCTACGGAGGAAATATAATAGAGATAATACCCATGGAGAAGTTTTACAAAAAGGATGGATGGCGACATTTGAAGAAGTGCAGATTTTTATACCGTTGTTTGTTACAGTAATAGAGATTGTAGAAAGTTTGGGATACGGGGATTTGCAGAGGCCGAGCCTGTTGTCCAGACTGATCTTATTTGACTCTTGTGTTTCCTACACTGGTGGTTACACCCGTAGGCTTCGAGGGTCAAGTAGGGACTGTCGGATTTGGATGTTTGGGGCCAAATGAGTGACATGTACAGTTTTGTAAGAGATCCTTGTTGAAAGGAGTTGTCGATTTAAATGTGACAGAGATAGAAAAGGTAAGGTTTATGTTGATAAAGGAAGACTGCATAACAATTAGTGTTAATTGGTGAATTTATTGATATGCTTATCTCGAATTTTGAAATGCAAATGCCTATGTATGCTTTCCAAGTAAGAAAGCAACTGATAGACGGCCTGATGAATGTGACAAGCGTTGCCAGTTAAGAGGAGGTAGTTTATCTATGGGGGAAACTGATGATGATCGAAGAAAAAAAAACAACATTCCTTGAGAATTAGGGACGTAAGTTGTTCGAATTGTAGTACTTAACATAGAAGGGGATCAGTATGGAAGCGAGACCTTGTAAGAGGAATGAAAGGTAACTATTAGAGTTATTTGTTACCAAAGCGATTTCGGGGACGAAATCTTTGTAAGTGGGGGAGAGTTGTAACGCCCCATTTCTCGTACTATGATTAAGTGACGTTAACATCAGTTAAGCTAGTAAGTTAGTTAATTGTGTAAGATTGTTAGAGTTAGAAAAGTTAAATGTTATGTTAGTTGGGTTAGCTTGTGTTAAGATGCTTGAAGTGTAAGGGGGTTGTTTGTAACTAGTCAAAATCAGTATTTTGTAAGGGGTTTCATTTGGATGGTGGAAGTTTCCAGAAGTTGAGAGAGAGAACGAGAGAAGAGAAGAGAGAAAGATAAACTTCGGAATTTCGTCCAGGTTTGCGCAGTCGTGGGAAAACAGCCGGTACACCTTCGTTAACCGTCAGATCGTCATGAAATTTGGGCAGGAGCTTCACGACTCATTGATCTTCAGTCTGACCGGAGGGATTGAGCATCGCATGTTCCAGTAACGAGCAGCAAACGTCCGAAGTTTACTGAATTTCCAGGAAAACGATTTTGGTGATTTGGAGAATTGAGTGATGCGTGTGTTCGATTCTTGAAGGATATCGAAGAGGAATCAAGTAGCTAGTGGGATTGTTCCAAAGGTATATGTTCTAAACTCATTTAGTTGTTGGATTTTAGTTTTGAAAGATTGAAAGTTTAACGGGTGATTGATTAATACTCAATCTTGTGATTTCGTAATGTTTTAAGTGTTTTGGATCATATATTATGTTGGGTTTTTGTTATATTTCTGTATGTAGACCCAAAATACTGGTTTTATGGTTTGGGATGAAAACCCAAGAGTTTTGGGAAAAATCTTGTTGGAGAAGAAAGGCAGGGGAGTCCCGTGGCCCAAACCGCGTAACCCACCGTTGTTCCGGTGAGTTTTTCGAGCGGTGCTGTTTTGAGGTTTCCTCTAGGGGCTTTCCGTAAGGGTTTGTAAAGATACTATTTGGGAGAATTTGGTAGAAATTGGGATGGTTAAGCTATGTTTAAGGCATAAGGGTCGGGTTCGGTTAAAGAACCCAATTATGTGTTATATGTTAATGTGTGGTATGTATGTTTATATAGGTGTTCAAATGCCGAATTCTTGTGAATGCCGAATGAATGTACATTGCTAGCGTTGTATCAAGGTGAGTTCACTACCTAGCTATGTGCTATTGTGTATTTATGATTATGTTGCATGTGATTATGTGAGTGGGTTCATATGCCTTGTATTATGATATGTGTATATGTGCTTGATGTAAATTGATGGGCCGGGTCGTGGGACGATCCAAAGAGCGAGTAATCGCTAAGGCCGGGTCATGGGACGATCCGAAGAGCGAGTAATCGCTAAGGCCGGGTCGTGGGACGATCCGAAGAGTGGGCAACCACTAAGGCCGGACTGCGGGGCGGTTCGAAGAACGGGAAACCGTTAAAGCTGTGATGTGATTTATTGTGGACCGAAGGTGGTAGCAATACCCCTTGGGTAGAGTACCTATGGTGGTAGCAATACCCCTAGGGAATTTTCTCCCTGATTCGGGTCAGCCGAAGGGGAGATAGTGCAAGTGGCACGTACGTGATTATGTGTATGCATGATTGTGGATATATGATGGTAGATGGTTTAGGTGTGTTCTCACTAAGCTTTTCGCTTACCCCGTTGTTGTTTACTCTTTTAGTTGCAGGCACTTCCCGAAAGGGAAAAGATAAAGTTTGAGGCTCCGGGTTCCGCTAGTTCAGTCTACGAGAAGAAAGGTGAAGAAATGGTTTTGAAAAGAAAGTGGTTGGGTCTTAGTGGTGTACAAACGATTATTTGATAATTGGAAATATCAACCTTGGTTTTCCTAAACGGTTAACTTATGTTTTGTACTTGGGTGTGAATTTGGGTTTTATTAAACAGTTGACCTATGTTTCTATATCATGGTTTAGACTTGGTTTGACACCTCATGGTGTTTAAATATTACTTTTAAATCAAATGTTTGGACAAGCTTCCGCAAATTTCAATCAAGTTGGTTACTTTTCTTGTTAAATTGTATTTTCGAATTCCGGATGTTACAATAGATCAACACCTCATCTATGCATAAGATCACTGACCTATCCAACATTGGCCTGCAGTTCTGATTCACCGGGTCTACAAAAGCTGTTGGCACGTTCGTCAACCCGAATGACATCACAACGAACTCGAAATACACATATCGAGTACAAAAGACTGTCTTATGCACATTCTCTCCTCGAACCTTCAACTAGTGGTACCCTGAGTGAAGATCTATCCTCGAGAACCACATGGCTCCCTGAAGTTGATCGAAGAGATCGTCGATCCTCAACAACGGGTATCTATTCCTTACCGTAAGCTTGGTTAACTCCCGGTACTCGATACACATCCGTAACAATTCCTGCATCTCTGGAGGTGCTACCCGGTACAGGTCTTAGCTACTGACACCACCCCCGAAACTAACTTGATCCGAAACTCCACTTGCCTCTCATGAGAAATGTCAGACAAGTCATCCGGGAATACATCCGGAAACTCGCTAACCACTTGCACGTTCGCTACCGTCTTCTTCTTATCTCGACTCGGCTATCGACCACATACGCTAAGTAACTGCTACCTCCAAGAAGAACGTGTTTCCTGGCCTTAGCCAAGGTGCACATCATAGGTAATCTCTCTCTTCCATCTCATTCGGTAGTCAGTTCTCCCCCACTTAGAGTTCAAACTACTACCTGAAGTTTCTCGCAGTCAGGGCTAGCTCAGTTCTGATTTAACCATTCTATCCTAACTACCACTTATCCTTTTACACATCACTACTCCAACATTACTCCTCGTCCGCTCCGTACTTCTACTTCTGACAAACTCTCTTGCTTACCCTGACAGAACGTCCAACTCCTTCATTGTCTCTTCTGCTGTCCACTGGAACACTATCACCCTTCTTCCTTGCCTCTCCAATTCTAACCCTCTCTATCCCAAGTTACCTCATGCATCTGATAAAATCAGTGCACCTTACTATCACCATAACTTCTCTTATCTTTGGCTCTAACACATCAACATACCTGCACACCTTCCTCCCTTCGCTCGCGACATACTCTGAGCAACAGAGTGATCGCCTATAGCAACCAGCCAGTAATCTCATTCACTAACCCGATAGGTTGAACTACCGATGGTGACGTGCTGATCAATCTCGCTATCTCTAACTGCTCTAGTCTCAGCAGACTGAGAGCTTACTGCATCGCTGACTCATGCTGCCATAACTGTCTCTAGACTGCTATTAACCACCTGGGTTAATTCTTACTCTACACGCTCGAAAGTCCAAGAAGGATCTCATAAAGAACTTCTCCTACCTCATCTACTGCACTCCCTAACCCACTGACTATTCACATGCAATCTATTCATACTATCATCACAATTCCCAACATGCTCTGAGTGGTCTATCTTTTCTGATTCATCCAACATGCTATATAAACACTTCTCTACTTTCCGTTCCATGCAGTCTAGTAGTTCAGGTCAACGACCTTAGCTCCCAACTCTCTCCACATCATATGCTTTTACGGTTCTGACTACTTATCTTAAGGACATTCACACGCCCTATCGTGCTACTACCCCTTCCCACACAACATTGTTGGTTCATAGAAACTCCCGTAACTATGTCAATTCCCAACATGTACAGTGTATTTGCAATGATATGGGCCCTTATATCATTGTAACTACACCCTACACGCTTAGCCTCGACACCATTACTAAAGCTCCCCTTCCCAACTCAGTTGTCTCATGCACATAACTCAACACTAGAGCTCAAAGGCTCCTCTACCAGCTAATCACATAACAGACATCATGCCTTTCTACTTACCAGCACATAGCTACAACCTACATACAACACACATGCATACATACAATCCATACCAGCTATCAATGGATACATGCCCAAATTAATCTACATAACACTAGTATTTCACATACTAGTGCTTACTTGTCACATATGCTATACTTTCACGTAACATATATCACAACATGCATACACTTCATCACATAACAACTATCATAGGGTTACATGCTCAACATAACTACGTAGCATTAGTTATTCACACAACCGCTGCTCACTTGTCACACATGCCATAAGCTCATGTAATTCATACATACATTCTTAACAGCTATCATAACATACATGCTCAACTTAACTGCTTATCACTAGTAATTCACATACTAGTGTTCACATATTCACATGTCATATATTCACATCATAACAAATCATCATGCTCAAAAGGTAAGGTTAGTGTGCTCACCCCCGTTTGATGCTCCGGTCCGCAGTTCAGTCTCACTACTCATCTCTCCACAAAACAATTCATACTCATCTCTTCATAAAACATTTCATTTTGGTTACTCTTATTTACGAAAACACGAGCATTTGGTTTAAGTTCAGGTACCCACCACTTGTGAATACTCGAATCCCTTAAACCTAGGCTCTGATACCAACTTGTAACACCCCAATTCTTAAAAACATTCATTTTCAAAGCAAAGTAACCAAGTTCATACGAAAGCGGAAGCTCGTCCAAAACCAACGTTAAACCATTTATAATTCATAAGTTTTAAGAAAACGTAAGCTAAAAGCTTGAAATCATGAACGTAGTTTAAACAACATAAATCCATATGTTTACATATCAAACCAAGAAAACACTCATCCCTTCATAAAACGTCGTCCTTTAACTTCAGGCTTAGACTGAACTGCTGCAACCACGGAGTCTCATTCGAAAACTTTCTCTTTTCCCTTCCCACACATACCTGACACTAAAAAGGATAAACAACAACGGGGTAAGCATAAAGCTTAGTGAGCACACACACTTAACCACTTACCATCATGCACATACAACCACAAATACATAGCAACTACATACATGTAAAACTCCCACCTTCCGTACGGCTTAAACCATCAAGGAAGGATTTTATGACACTGGTACCAGGCCTCTGCAAATTCCCTAGGGGTATCACTACCACCATAGGTACTCTCCCAAGTCCCCGAAGGAACACATCTCATAATAATTCCCTAGGGGTATTACTACCACCATAGGTACTCTGCCATGTCCCCGAAGGAACGCATACACATAATCACACATGCAATCGTAACCATACATACATAACAACAAGAGTTAAGTGAGGTACTCACCTGATAAGCTGATTAACACGCTCTCTTATCTAGCACAACATTAACTTGCACCACCTATACATAATACATACATATGCACATCAAATAATGCCCAAGAATGGGTTTTAACCACAACTCGACTCCCTAACGCGAAATGACCAAGCTACGCTCGACCAATTTTCACGAAACTTCACATAACATCTATTTACACAAGCCCCTAGGGGTACATAAGCTAAAGGACCCCAAACGAGCCCGTTTCGGAAAACTCAAAAACCAACACAGCCTAAACGGCTGGTAATACCGCTGGTAACCTTACCCGCGGATTTACCCGCCGTTACCATCAGCACGAGAAGAAAAGAAGGGTTTTCTTCAATTGGACATAACTCTCTCATACGAACTCCGATTGAGCCGATTCAAATTGCTATGATCTCGATTTTTCGAGCTCTACAAGACTACATCAATGGATTTTAAGAACTAGGGTCGATAAGGGACATTCACACGTCTCTAATTCGACCTAAACAACTCCAATTCATACTATAGGTTGATCAATTGATCAATCCTCCACATACTTCTCAACCCTTGACTCTTTACTCAACTTTACCAACAATTAAACTACAATTAAGTAAAGCATTCATACCTTGATCACGAAAACACGAACAATTTCTCGACTGCTCGATTCTAAGCCTCCAATTGAAACCCTTATCTTCTCTTCCAGAGTCGCCTCCTCTCTTTCTCTGTACGTTCTTAGAAACTGACTTGGGGGAAAAATAGGGAAGTTAAGGGTTAACTCACCCTTTAAATGGGTGCTCACTCACACCTTGCACTTACACATTTAACGCTTAAGCCCCCGAACTTTGTAACCCAAATTAAACAAAAGTAAATTTCTAACCACGCACCGCTAGATTTCCAAGACTGAAAATGGGGCGTTACAGATTCGGAAAACATGGAATTACCCTTATGGGTCTCCGAGGTTTTCCGAATCGCGTGTGAGGACAAGTTTTGCTCGTTTATTTTTCTAAGTGTTTTGTTTTCCGAATCGGAAAACCCATCTGTTTGAGCATGTTTCAATTCCTATGTACCTTGTTTTCCGAATCGGAAAACTATGTTTTCCGAATCGGAAAACCCCTCATGTTTATATGCCTTTAATTTTTCTAAGTATTGAGTTTCCCGATTCGAAAAACCATGTTTTCCGAATCGGAAAACTTATCTCTTTATAGGGCTCAAAATTTTCAAGTGCAGAGTGTTTTCCGAATCGGAAAACCATGTTTTCCGAATCGGAAAACCTCCCCTCGTGTGTTTGCTCGTTTTCGACTTGGAAAATACGAAATACTCATTTTTGGGTTTTCGAGGTTTTCCGACTCGCGCTTAGTCGAGGGTATAGTCTTTTTGTCGTAGCATCTATCAAAGAACTTACTAACATCGTTTCATGGTTTTGACTTGACAGAAATGGCTCGTCAACCGAACGCTCCTCCTTCCCCGATCAACAACGCCGCTTACCGAACGCTCATCTCACCGGACGACATTCGTCAAATCAACCAGAACAACGAATACGTCGACCTGACTAATTTCGTTGTTCAAGACGAGGTTGTACTCGAGATCCTGAATGCGCATCCCCTTGCTTACGCGATGCAGACCATAGTCGACATACCACTGCTGTACCTTCAGCAGTTCTGGAAGACGTCTCGCGTAGAGACCAGAGATGGAGTGCAGACCATTGTGGGCCGTGTAGACCACACCGAGCTGACTATCACCCTGGAGGATCTAAGGCGAATCCTTCATCTGCCGGCCGCCACTCCCGAGGCCCCGTTCGAGCCACTAGTTTCCGGCCCCGAACTCTTCAGCGAGATTCTCTCGCTCGGGGTCCATATCACACCAAATCAGAGACTGAACGGGATCTCTCAAGTAACTCAAGGGATGCTGCCTCCCATCTAATTCTCCGTCTTCAACATCCTGAACCACACACTGTCCTCGAAGACTCATGGCATGGATAGGGCTACAACCCACATGTGGCACGTGATTCACTCTGTCGCCTACGGAAGGCGAATTGATGTTGCTCAACAACTCTGGTTAGACATCGTCAATGACGTCCGGGCAGGCCCTGCAAGGAACCGCCACACTTCCATCCCTTGGATGCGGTTTTTCAGCATCATCATCCGTGATCACATGGATCACAATCAGACAGTCAGGCGCAGATCCGGCCACCCATGATTCCAGAGTCAACAGATCGGAAGGATGAACAGGAGAAATCTGCGACCCGGCCAGGTAGAAATGGCTATCCCTGAAAATGTGTTGAGTATGGCGGACCGTAGGCTGAGAGCGTTAGATTATACCGTGTGTCTATAGGCTTAGAAGCCGCGTCCACGGACTCCTCAGAACCGAGGAGCCCTACCCCGGACGCGCAACTCGTCCTTCGTAGAAGCCGTGCCACCGGCACGGCGGGCCAAAGCTCCAGTGGGGGAGCTTCTGGCTCGGGAGTTATGAGCGTTGACGTAAGGGGCGAAGCGGGTAGAATTGTTCGTACGTTTGCCACTCCTCACATCGAAGGTGCCGAGGCCTATCAGAGAGCCACTAAGGCCCGGGATCGCCGTGCACGCACTCGCACATACGTCGAAGAAACGACACACGTTGCCGTTGAACGGGATATTATGCGTGACTACCGGGTCAAGCAGTACACGGGAACGCTCCAACAATCACCAGTGCACTCGTCATCCAAGGAACGCCGCATGCTGTCGCCGCCTCAACAAACCGAACAAGTGGGTGAGAAAGTGGATGCTTCCCCACAAGAACAAGCACACTTCCCCACTCCACCTCATACGGACGCGGCCCCACAACAAACCGGCGAACCATCTGGAGATCCTTCCGGCGATGACTCCGACGGTCACGAGTCTTCTGATCACACACCTTCTGACCGTCATAAGGATGATGACGAGGCCACAGAATCCGAGAAGCTTGACTACGGATCTGATTCAGAGTTCCAAGAGACCGAACCGGCGAAGGGCGAAAAGGCCCAGATGATTGATGTTGATGAAGCTACCTCATCATTCAACGACGACAGGATGTCCGAGGATCCCGTTTTGGCTGGGGATCTAGCTTCTGATGACCGGACTGTCGGTCGCGAGGAGGAAGAAGAAGCCGAGGTTGCTACCGGCTGGGGAAGGTTAGATAGTGAGGATGAGGAAGAGATAGAGTGTTTAGCAAAAGAGACCGAAGAGGTAGAGGTCCAGTTAGACGAGCCATGGGCTCAAATTCAGGAAGGAGGCGAAGAAGAAGAGCCGCATAGGTTAGAAACGGAAGTCCCCCCAACCCTGAGTCAAACCAACAGAGAGGCTACCTACATTAAGACTGGGCACCCTATGGTGTCTGGTCAAGACGCTAGCAGCCAACTAGCGCATCTGCACACCTCAACCATCCACTCGACCATCTCTCAACAGATGGTCGTTTCAGTTTCGCACGGGGATGTAGCACAACTTCCACCGGCCACTCACTCGGAGTCTGTCGGTGTTGAGATAAGAGAGGAACTGCCCCACTTCTCGACTTCCTTCAGTGCACGTAGAGTCGTAGAGCCAATTCCAAGGACTTACACGCTCCCTTCGATTTTTTAGGACACGCTCGTCGGCTACTAAAGCGGAGATCCCACGGGACTCCGCCGGAACAGGGAGAGTAGGTGCGTTAGAAGACGCCCTTCGAGGATCCACCGGAAGCCCTGACACCGTCAACATTACACCAGCGGTGACATCAGGCCGAGAGAGCACCTCTATAGGTCTCTTCTCGACAACTGGAGCTCAAGTAGCACCGGGTGTTGCACCACTGGGACCGGGTCCGACAGAATCGAGCGAAGTCTCTAAAGACGCTCACGCAACACCGGGGCTTTTAGGCCTAACGGATTCGGGTGAAATCCCTAAAACCACCCCTGTACCAACGGGACTTTCAGTTCCAACAGATTTGGACGACATCCTAAAAGTCGTCCACCCACGAATGCTAGGGATGGAAGAAGCCAACAAGGCTAGGGATGCTCGGGCCGAGGCGCTGGAGCGAGCCTTGGCCGAAACAGAGAGGAAGACGTTGGCAGACTTTGAGGCATCCAGAAAGCGTCAAGAAGACCGGGATGAGGAGATTTTCGAGCTCAAACGACAGATGAAGGGTAAACACGTGGTGGATACCCCGACTACCGAAGCCCCGATTCCCCGACAGTTCGAAGATGTTCTTCGCCATCCACCACCTACCTCGGGCAACCTTCCTGACATTCCTGGATATGTCACGGAGGTGGAGCACGCGATCATGATCTCCTCCTACACCACTCAGAATGATCGCCTCTCTGCACAGCTTCGAGAGAGAGACGCCCAGATCGAGCTCCTTCAGTAGCGCATACGGGAACTAGAGGCCACGTGTCGGTCTCAGGCTCAGCCTTCCAAATGGAGGCATGACGACCCTGATGACTCGGCATCGGGTCCTCATGAGGGGGAGGTGCAGTCTTCCAAACGGCTTCGCATCGACCTCCAATCTGCCTCTGGTTCCGGCTCGTCCTCCGCTCCTGCTACATCCACCGCTCCGTCAAGCACTCCATCAGAGTCGGCCACCGATACTCCGTACGTAGATTCAGACACGGAGACTCTTGATGTGTCGGGTTGGCATTACGAGTCAATCCCGTTAGATGAGGCAATTCAATTCCCTCATCTATCCGAGACAGCTGACATTGATGTCGTTCCCCCGGAAGCAGCACCGACAGACTTATCAGAGATCTAGATTCCGGAAGAAGCCCGGAGAATACTTCGGTCGCTTGCTCAAAGCCTCCGGATTTTTCAGAAGGGGGACGACATCCTCCGAGACACAGATTACGACAACCTCCTTTCCACGATCGAGTTCCCCACTCCAGAAGCTCCACGAACGATCTCCACAACAACTCCAGAATCCTCTATGCCTACCATCATCCAGTTGAACTAGAATCATACGGTCATCTTCAGGCCGTTCCTCGAGGAGTCTTTCACCCGGATCTTCCAGCAAGAGAAACTACATGTATGGTCTCGAAAGGTCTTCTTCAGGATCTCCCACATCAAGAAGCTGCGCAGAAGAACTACATACGTCCACCAAAGGAAGTGCAACTGGGCAACCCACGGACGTCAAAGAATCTGACGTCGATTCACGAAGGTAACTGGTGTTCTTTCTTACAAACACGGACATCAGTTATTCCTAGAGTTCGATGTTCGCATGTACGGGACCGACATTCCTGCGGGAGAGTTGTAGAACTGGACGTTCACTGAAGCAGATCTGGACCGGGTTCACCTTGAAGACCTCCTCACGATCATCAAGTATCTGGAAGGCCCAATCATTCGATTCGACTACTACCGTGATGGCACCGAGATTCTAAAGAAGTATGTTCGCCATGCGGTCACTCTTGCACGCGTGACAGACTACCAACTTGCCATACAAAGCCGTCAGCCTAAAGTCAACCTTCTCCGTCCAAACTTGCAAGTGCCCGGTATTGATGCTTACCCTCCTTACATGCCATCCAGGATACCGGAACACGGGGTCGTCTACATAACGAAGAAGAAGAAGGAACGCAAGTTCATGCGTTTCAGCGAGCTTCCAAAATTCTGCGACGGCACCCTACTCTACGTCTACAATGGGATGAGGAGCAGACTTCTGACAGATCAGATCCCTAGCTCAAGGATCATTGATGGGAAGGGCAAGGTTTTGGAGGCGATGAACCTGATCGAGCGCAAACTGAAGGAGAGGCTGATGTATCGCCGGGTCGAAGCCGCGATGAAGATGAGGACAAGGATTATAGGAGATTGGGACGAGTTCGTGTAGATGTCCAAGTGGGAACCGGGATTGGAGCTACCGCCACCTTTCTGACTTCTTCCCAAAGGGGGAGATTGTTAGACCTCTTGTTGGGAAGAGTCAGAAAATCTATCTTTATATTTCTTTAGTTAACTATTAGTTTGTCTGAACAATTTATCTTTTGTATTGCCCTTGTTTAGAGGTTTGGAACCTCGGGGGCCGTTTGTGACAATCTTGTATTTTACCTCATTCTTATAAAAGGAATGAGATGGTTTAGGGATTGATGATGAATACATTATTGTCTTGAAAATTACTCTTTATTGATATACCACCATTGATGCATTTTTAAGCTTTGTGTTCATCATATTTCAATATAGATTTCTATCCATTTCTCCTCCATTTCTTGATTATTGGGACAACACTCTCTCTCTCTCTCTCTCTCTCTCTCTCTCTCTCTCTCTCTCTCTCTCTTTCTCTCTTTTTGGCGCCGACCACACACACACACAACCGGAGTTCGTTTTTCCGATCAATCCAAGGCAGTCTAGCAGCCAGTCTCAAGGTGGTGCGGTAGTGGTGTATCCCTCACTAGACTCCGGAGTTGTTTTTGGTATCATCAAAGGTAAAATTGAAAAACCCTCTCGATATAGTGTTTGATTAGTTATGGTTGGATCTCTATGGGGATAGTAGGGTTTTATTCCGTTGCGTTATCTGTTTTTAGTCTACAAATCCCAACAGTGGTTTCAGAGCCACTACCGTAACTTTTCAGATCTGTTTGTTAAGTAGGTTTTGATAAAATTGGTTTCTAAAAATCTGATTTTTATGCATTGGCTTAAGAAAAATTGGATTTTGGTTGAACACCCGTACATTCGTGGCAATCGGCGGTCGAACGGCGGCTATCGCCGGCCGAACCGCCGGACCGATCGCCGGACGAACCGTAAACGGACCAATCGACGACCACCACGTTTCGATGGCCGATCGATGTGGTCTAAGCTGCTGGACCACCAAAGCCGCAAGCGGTGATGCTGGTCGTGGTCGTTTGCAGCGGCAAGCCACACCACCACGGTGGCAGTAGCCGTCTGGTGGTGGCGGTGGTTTAATCTACTGCCACGGTGGCAGTAGCCGTCCGGTGAGGGCGGTGGCGTTCGATGCTGCTGCGGTCGTCGCTGGTCACCGGTGGCGACGGTGGCGCTTCGGTGCTGTTGTCGTCGCCGGAAAGAGAAGTGGCGACGGTTTTGGTTATGACCAGCAATAAGGAGGCGGCGGTGGTGGCGTTTTGACGTTGCCGTCGTGCGCCGTCAGGTGGCGGTGAGCGGCGATGATCGCCGATTGGCCAAGCCACGGCAGTGGCGGCCGATTGATGCTGCTGTTGTGGCGGTTGGCGATTGGCGACGGGGCTGCGGTGGTGGTTTGTGTTCGATTGCCGGCCACGGCGGTGTGGTGGCCGTCTGCCGCAGCCGCCGATGGCCACCGGTGGCGATGGCGGTACCTTGTGCTACTGTCGTTGCTGTTGCGATGGCGACGATGGTGGATTTCGATCATGGCTGCGGCGGCAGCCTTGGTGGTGGTTGTCGTTTGTTTTCTCGATCGCCGGCGAAGCGATGGTGGCGGCGTCTTCGCCGCTGCCGTTGCCGATGGTGGCCGTGGTTATCTTGATACGATCACCAGCGACGATCATGAACCGATGAATGGTGGTGGCCGTTTGCTACTATCAAAACGATGATTGAACGCGATCGAGTTATCGGTTGTGTAACACGGGTAATCCACAATGATAATTCGAATCATGATAGGCTTCGAATTGGAAAAGATTTTATTGATTATTATTATCCGCAATATTTCGGAATAGTATTAAATCTTATTTTAATCTTGTTTGGATTATTATAGAAATCCAGTTTTATCAAAACAGTTATTTTTAATTAGTTTAATCTTTTAAACTGGTTATAGATGTCATAGCTAAGCCCTTTGACCTATGGTTGTGTTTTATTCTTGTTTTATTTTATCTTATCTATGGTAAGGGAGGCCTGCGAGCCATTTGCAACCCTGTTTGTAATTTTATTTTAAGTAGTTTAGATGGGAGGCCTGCGTACCGTTTACAACCCAATTATGTTATAATTAGATTAGTTTAGCGATTAGTAAACTGAAGGATCGAGCATGGCGACCCAACCAAGAATGTCGGAGCCAGTGGGAGCGCCAAGATCTCAAGCCTTGTGGTTGTTTGGTCACATAGGTTTAAGACCGTCGGTTCTCGTGTTGGCTCACGAAACTGACCTTAGTTTTTGGGCAAAGCTATGACACTTTCTTGTTTTATTTGCGTGGTTTGTTGTAGTCACCTCTTTTAGATAAAACAAACTAATTTTAAAAATCTAATGAAATCTGATAGATAAAGGGAGTTCGATTACAGCTTGTTTTTCCAACCAGTTGCTTTAAATAAGGTAATTAAAACTGGCTAAAATCCTTAGGAAAATTTTAGATCAGCATGTGTGATCCATTTATGAACACCTTTGGCATAAGGTACGTTGGGGCTCGAAGAGATCAAACCTTGGGCACCTGCGTTCAAACCCAAGTCGAAGGGGGTGAAAAGACACGAGAGGGACTAAATATGCACGGACTAAATATTTTGGTTTTTGTTACAATTCACTGGGTGGTACCGGGCCAAAACACACCAGAGGGACTAAAATTGCACGGACTTTGTTATTCGATGTCCCGATGATCTAGAAGTCGTATCTTCGTTTAAAGACACGATTGGTATATGTCGTTACCTACCAGAAATAACATGAGATGACTTGTGTGATCAAACCGCTCGTCAAATCATGTGAAATATGGATTCTAGTCTAATAAATTTATTGATCTAAGGTAATAATTTATTATAATTATATAATCAGATAACTAAATCGGAATTTTATTTTTCTGTATATGTCTTATACTGCTATTCCATTTTATTCACCTGAGGAATCCGTCCGCCTTATATTGGGGAAATGGAAGCGTACAGGCTAAAATTTTCTACTTTAGAAAATGCATCTCGACAATGTCCTGAATGCACAGGGTAAGCGATATGTGATAGAAAAACCCATTTCACGACCCAAATGCAATTCTCCTGAAAAGGATTTTGCAGAATATTTCAAATTTATGGCTGACGCATCAGATGTGATGTCGATTCTTGTTGTCCCAAAAACAATGAAGTAGATGAAGAAATGGATGGAAATCCTAAATGTGTGATTGAAATCAATAAGAAGCTTGAATAAACTTAACAATGGAGGAATGTTGCCCAAAAAGGTAATATGATTCAATCCAAGAAAAACCCTAACATCTCTTACCTTTTATAGGTAAGAGAAAGTTACACAAAAGTACGATAAAGGCCCCCGAGGTTACACACCTCTAAACAAGGGCAATAAAACTGTAAATTGTTTACAAGGTAAATCAAACTAACTATTGAAAGCATGTAAAGATAGTGAATTCTGACTCTTCACAACATAGAGGTCCTACAATCTCCCCCTTTGTGAAGAAGTCAGAATGGTGGTGGAAGCTCCAGAGCAGGCTCCCACTTAGACATCTGCAGGTATTCCTCCCACTCGCCGATTATCCGCGCTCTCATCTGCATTGCAGCCTCTGCCCGTCTGTACATCAACCGTTCCTTGAGCTTCCTCTCGATCAATCTCATCGCCTCAAGCAGCTTTCCTTTTCCGTCTATGATTCTCCGGCTCGGTACCTGATCCGCCAGTAGTCTACTCTGCATGCCATTGTAGACATAAAGAAGGGTCCCGTCGCAGAACTTGGAGAGCTCTCCAAACCTCATGAACCTGCGCTCCTTCTTCTTCCGAGTCATATAAAGAACCCCATGCTCAGGTATCCTGGTTGGCATATACGGAATGTAGGCATCTATACCAGGCACGAGCAGGTTTGGCCTGAGCAGGTTGACTTTTGGCTGGCGGCTTTCAATTGCAAGCTGGTAGTCCGTCACTCGAGCGAGAGAGATTGCGTGACGGACATACTTCTTCAATATCTCTGTGCCGTCTCTATAGTGCTCTGGTCGGAGAATCAGGCCTTGGAGGTACTTGATGATCGTGAGAAGGTCTTCTAGATGCACCCGATCCAAGTCAGCTTCCGTGAAGGTCCAGTTCTGCAGTTCACCTCGAGGAACACCAGTGCCGTACATGCGGACATCGTACTCAAGGAATAACTGATGGCCATGTCTGTAGGGGCGCATAGCAGTTACCTTGGTAAAGCGACGTCGAATCCTCTGGCGTCCATGAGTGGCCCAGTTGCACATCCGCTGATGCACGTAGGCTGTCCTTCGTCTCTTGGTCTTGATGTGAGAGATCCCGAAGTAGACCTTTCGGGACCAGGCGTGCAGTTTCTCTTGTTGGTAGATGCGAGTGAACGATTCCTCAAGGAATGGACGGAAGATGACTGAATGGTTCCAGTTGAGCTGGATGACGGTTGGAGCAGCGGTTTCTGGATCAGTAGTGTGAATAGTTCGTGGAGCGTCTGGTGTGGGGAACACAAATGCCGCGGAGAGGTTGGAGTAGTCAGAATCCCGAACAATGTCGTCTCCCTTCTGATATATCCTGAGACTCTGAGCGAGCGACCGCAAGATCTTCCGGGCTGCTTCCGGAATTTGGAACTCTGAAGGATCCGTCGGTGCTGCTTCTGGGAGAACGGCATCAATCTGAGCCGTGTCCGTCATCTGGGGAAACTGTACTGACTCCTCTTTCGGGATCCGCTCATATCGCCAACTTCCCATGTCCGGAATGTCTTCTGTCTCAGAGTCGACATAGGGAGCCTCGGCGGCATCGGAGTCTGTAGGAGCACTTGATGGGGCGGCTGAGGAACCTGGCTGTTGAACCGGATCCGGAACCAGGTTGGAGGTCGGTGCGAAGCCTTTTTGAAGCTTGCACCTCCCCCTCATGAGGACCTGGTGCGGAGTCATCAGCGTCATCATGCCTCCTCTTCGAAGGCTGAGCCTGGGACCGACACACGGCCTCCAGTTCTCGAATCCTTTGCTGGAGTAGCTCGATCTGGGCCTCTTGATCTCTGACCTGGGCAGACAGGCGGTCGTTCTGAGTGGTGTAGGAAGTGATCAGCATCAAGTGTTCCACCTCAGTGACGTAGCCTGGGATCGGAGGAAGGTCGCCCGAAGTCGGAGGGGCAAGCCTGAGGACGTCTTCTGATGGTCTGGGAATGGGAGCTTCAGTAGACGGGGCAGCCTCGGAGTGTTTGCCCTTGATCTTCCGTTTGAGCTCGTAGAGCTCCGCATCCCGGTCTTCTTGAAGCTTGCGTGACGCCTCAAGATCGGCCAGTCGTTTCCTCTCCGTCTCGGCCAAGGCTTTCTCAAGTGCCTCGACCCGTGCATCGCGAGCCCGGTTGGCTTCCTCCACCGCGAGTAACCTGCTTTGGACGACTTTTAGGATGTCGTCCGAATCCGTCGGACTCACAAGTCCCGTTGTTACTGGGGTGGTTTTAGGGATTCCACCAGAATCCGTCAGGCTCAGAAGCCCCGATGTTGCGTGAGCATCTTTATAGACTTTGCTCGAGTCTGTCGGACCCGGTCCCGGAAGTGCTAAACCTGGTGCCACTTGGGCTCCAGTTGACGAGAAGAGTCCTACCGAGGTGCTCTCTCGGCCCGATGTCAACGCTGGTATGATGTTGACGGTGTCGGGGCTTCCGGTGGATCCTCGAAGGGCGTCACTCGACGCGCCAACTCTCCCCGTTCCGGCCTCGCCACTTGGGCGGGCAGATGATGCATCCAAAAGTGTCCTATCCAAATGAATGACCCTAAAGGTCTCTGTGAGTGGTTCTAGGACGACTGGTGCACGGAAAGACGTCGAGAGGCGGGGCGGTTCCTCTCTCATTTCAACACCAACAGACTCCAAGTGAGTGGTTGGTGGAAGTTGAGCTAATTCCCCGTGTGAAGATGAAACGACCATCTGTTGTGAGATGGTCGAGTGGTCGGTTGGGGCGTGCAAGTGCGCTAGTTGGCGGCTAGCGTCTTGACCAGACACCGTAGGGTGCCCAGTCTCAGTGTGGGTTGCCTCTGTGGTGGATGGACTCAAGGAATGAGGAACTGCCGATTCTAACCTGTGCAGCTCTACTTCTGCGTCCGCCTCCTCTAATTGAGCCCAAGGCTCGCCTAATTGGACCTCAACGTGTTCGGTCTCTTTTTCTCTGCTCTCTCTCTCTCCTTTTCTCCCCTCTCTCTCTCTTCTTCTTCGCTGTCATATCTTCCCCAGCCGGTAGCAACCTCGGCCTCACCTTCTTCCTCACGACCGACGGTCCGATCGTCTGACGCTAGATCCTCGGCAAGTACTGGATCGCCGGAGATTCGGTCGTCGTTGAAGGAAGAGGTGGCTTCATCCAAATCTATCACTTGGGCCTTCCCGCCCTTCGGTGGTTCTGAAAGCTGGAATTCTGAGTCGGATCCATAGTCCACTTGTTCTGAATCAGTTGCCTCGTCATCGGGCTCACGACGGTCCGAAGGAGTGTGCTCGGAGGACTCGTGACCGTCGGAGTCATCGCCAGATGGTTCGCCGGAGGGTTTGCCTCCCTGAGAAGTGACGGCCGCCGAGTGAGGTGGTGGAGGAGCGTGTGCTTGTTCTTGTGGGGAAGCTTCCACGTCCTCCCCAATAGGTTGTTGCGGCGGTGTCGGCGATCTGTGCTCTTCCGATGACGAATGGATCGGGGACTGTTGAAGGACGCCCATGTACTGCTTCACCCGGAAATGGCTCGTGTACTCGCGTGTGAGGGTGTCATCATAAGTTTCCTCCACAACAGTAGGAGTGCGGGCACGAGTGGCTCGGTTCTGGATCATCATCTGATAAGCACCGGCTCGAGAAGTGTGCGGAGTGGCAGACGTACCAACTATTCTACCCTCTCCTCCCCTAACGTCAACGCTCATCACTCCCGAGCCAGAAGCTCCCCCACTGGAGCTCTGGCCCGCCGTACCAGAGGCACGGCTTCTAGGTAGGACGGGTTGCACGTCTTGGGCAGGGCTCCTCGGCTCTGAGGAGTCCGTAGACGTGTCTTCTAAGCCTATGGAAATGCGGTACATCCTAACACTCATGGACCTACGGTCTGCCAAGTTGAGCACGTTTGCAGGAATGTGCATTTCTACCTGACCAGGCCTCAGATTCTTCTTGTTGGCTCGGCCGATCTGCTGGCTTTCGAAGCGGAGATGGCTTGATCTGCGTCGGACAGCACGGTTCTGATTCATGTGATCTCGGATAATCAGACTGAAGAAGCGCATCCAAGGGATGGATGTGTGTTTCGTACGCGCTGGCCCAGCTCTGACGTCAGTGGTTATGTCTGCCCAAAGTTGTTGAGCAAAGTCGATCCGCCTCCCGTAGGCGACCGCATGGATGACGTGCCAGAACTGGGTGGATGCCTTGTCCACGCCGTGAGTCTTGGAAGAGAGCGTGCGGTTGAGGATGTTGAAGAAAGAGTACCAGATCGGGGGCAGCATTCCCTGAGTGATCTGAGAGATTCCTTTCGGCCTGTTGTTTTCGGTGTAGTGGACCCCGAGAGCGAGCACTTCGCTGAAGAGCTCAGGTCCAGACACGAGAGGGTCAAATGGGGCCTCCGGAGTTGCAGCTGGCAGACGAAGGATTCTGCGAAGATCCTCCACAGTGAAGACCAGGTCAGTGTGGTCCACCCGGCCGATGATAGTTGGCACCCCGTCCCGGTTCTCGACACGTGAAGTGTTCCAGAACTGCTGTAGATAGATCATTGGGATGTCAGCAGTGGCTTGCATCGCGTATGCAAGGGGATGAGCTCGGAGTATCTCGAGGACTACATCGTCTTGGACTGTGAAGTTTGCCAGGTGGACGAACTAATTGTTCTGGTGGATCTCGCGGATTTCAGTCGGGTTGATGAGAGTGAGGTCAGCAGCATTGGCGACAGGTGAGGTAGGAGCAATTGGTTGTTGATCAGCCATTTCTGCAAGACATTAAGTGTTAGAAACAATGCAACGTGAAAAGACTATACCCTCGACTAAGCGCGAGTCGGAGAACCTCGAAAACCCAATGATGAGTATTTCGTATTTTCCGAGTCGAAAAACGAGCAAACTATACGAGGGGAGTTTTCCGATTCGGAAAAGAGTGTTTTCCGATTCGGAAAACTCAACACTTAGGAAAGATAGCACAAGAATAAAAAGACAAGTTTTCCGATTCGGAAAAGGCAATTTTCCGAATCGGGAAACTCCTACACTTAGAAAAATTTTGAGATTAAAAACACGTAGGTTTTCCGATTCGGAAAACATAGTTTTCCGATTCGGAAAATGTCTCAACACTTAAAAGAAAATTTGGCAAGACTTGGTCTCTCAAACGAGTCGGAAAACCTTGGAAACCCATAAGGGTAGTTCCATGTTTTCCGAGTCGGAAAAGATACACTTAAAAACCGAGACCAAGTCCGATTCGGAAAACATAGTTTTCCGAATCGGAAAACGAAAAGACTGTTCATCGTTGACAGGTGCGGAAAACTTGAACATTCAAGTTTTCCGATTCGGAAAACTTGAATGTTCAAGTTTTCCGAGTCGGAAAACGACGACTGTTCGAGTTCTATTCATAAAAACCGTTCTCTAAACGTCGATCTAAGGCCCTAAACTATCAACATGCATCCTAAATCAGTTCATAACAAGTTTCTAAGTAACAAAGGATCGTTTTAACGTCCCGAAATCCCATTCCAAGAAGTTTGGGTTTCGGGTAAGTTTTAAAACTTTTAGGCTTCGATCCAGGCCTTAAAACAGAAGATATAGATGTTATAACTATATAAGGGTTGATCGTTTACTTACCAGGAATCCGAATATGTAAAAAGATCGACGATCGGAGCACAAACGAACGAAAACCGAAATCGAGCGCGAAGTGGGTTCGGGTGAGAATCCAGAGAGAAAAAGATGAAAATTTGAAATTTGTGAAAAGTTAATCTTGAAAACCGGTATTTATATTTTTACCGACTTACACTGTGTTTGGGTAAAAAACACTGTGTTTGGCTCTCCTTTTGGCTCTCTTAACCCGACTTTCACCATTTGGCAAAAACCACCCCTGGACTTGAAGTTTGGGGAAACTTACAAACAAGTCCCTGAACTTGTATTTTCAGAAAGTTTCAAAACAGACCCTGGACAATAAGTTTCACAAGATTTGCAAAACGAGTCCCTGAACTTTCAGAAACAGAAAGTGGCAAAGTTAGTCCCCGAACTTGTAAGTTCAAGACATGTACTCTACCGCCCCCTGAACTTTCAAGTTCACAAAAATTTACAAGTTCAGCGCTCGACTCCCGAGAAACGAGACTTACCTGGTACGTCTCGACAAGGTTTTGCGCGAGTTCTGATCTGAAGTAACCAGAAGTCGTAGTGAGGATCCACACCTACAAAATAGAATATAAGAATGGTATCCAAGGTGATGTGGATCCGAGAACGTTAGTGAGCATACCAAACATTAAATACAGGACTTAGTACTCCCCCTCGATTCATGCAATGTCTAGAGAGTTCCTACAGACTCCCCCTACACACATGCATACACTATAAGAACTCCCGACTCCCCCTAGACCTCAGGCTGGGAGGTCTAGCATTCCTAACTTGCTTAGGAGGAAAAAGTGACGCTTCTCGTCAAACGGCTTGGTGAACAGATCAGCAAGCTGATAGTCACTCTCCACAAAGTATAGTTCAATATTACCTTTCTCGACGTGGTCTTTGATGAAGTGATATCTAATGTCAATATACTTCGTCCGAGAATGTTGAACCGGATTTGCCGTGATCTGAATCGCACTTTTGGAGTCGCAGTAGATGGGAATTCGAAGCATGGTGTATCCAAAGTCCGCAAGTTGGGTTTTCATCCACAGAACTTGCGAGCAGCAACAGGCGGCGGCTACATATTCTGCCTCCGCGGTGGATAGGGAGACGCAATTCTGCTTTCGGGATGACCAACTGACCAACTTGTCCCCGAGAAATTGACAAGCACCAGAAGTGCTTTTCCTGTTTAGCTTACAACCTGCATGGTCTGAGTCTGTATATGCAATTAGTTTAAAACCAGAATCCTTTGGGTACCAAAGGCCAAAATCCGGTGTGCCCTTCAGATACCTAAGGATTCTCTTGACTGCAGACAGATGTGAATCTCGTGGGTCACACTGAAAACGAGCACAAACACCCGTGGAAAAGACGATATCTGGTCTACTGGCCGTGAGATATAAAAGAGAACCAATGATTGCCCGATAAGTTTTCTGGTCAACCGGTTTTCCAGAAGTATCAGCAGTTAGTTGAAAATTTCTGGGCATTGGTGTGGCCGCAGAGTTTGAACCACCGAAATCAAATCGTTTTAAAAGATCTTCAACATATTTGGCTTGATTTATAAAAATGCCATCAGGGCGTTGTCGGACTTGAAGTCCTAAAAAGAACGTCAACTCGCCCATCATGCTCATTTTGAATTGGGATTTCATGGTGTTCTCAAACTCTTGGCACATCTCGGGCTTTGTAGACGCAAAGATAATGTCATCCACGTATATCTGAACGATAATTAAATCTTTACCTGACCTCTTGAGAAACAGAGTGGGATCGATTGTACCTTTCTTGTAGCCAACTCCGAGTAAGTAATCAGTGAGCGTTTCGTACCATGCCCTCGGAGCTTGCTTGAGACCGTAAAGTGCCTTGTCCAAGATGTAGACGTGATTCGGGAAGCGAGAATCGACGAACCCTTCCGGTTGTTCTACGTACACTTCTTCTTGAAGAACTCCATTCAAGAAGGCACATTTGACGTCCATCTGATAGACAGTCATGTTTTTGTGTGCAGCATACGCTAGGAAGATTCGGATTGCTTCGATTCGGGCTACTGGCGCGTATGTCTCATCGTAGTCGATACCCTCTTGTTGGCGATAACCCTTGGCGACCAGGCGAGCTTTGTTCCGGATGATGAGATTATTCTCGTCGGTTTTGTTCCGGAGTATCCACTTGAGGCCTATGATAGTCTTTCCCCATGGTCGTTCTACCAAGCGCCAAACTTTGTTTCTCTCGAATTCGGCCAGCTCATCTTGCATGGCGATCACCCAGTCGGGATCGGTGAGAGCTTGCCAAACATCCGTTGGTTCAAATTCGCTTAAGAACCCGCCGAATAGAATCAGATTTTCAGTGTGCTTCGCGGATCGAGTGGTTACAGGTTGTGAGGGACTCCCGATGATCTGGGAGGGGGGATGATCTTTTGTCCACCTGCGAGTGTGAGGGTGAGTGACATAAGTTTGTCTGTTGTTGGTGGCGTCGTTCTCATCTTGCACGGCAAAGACCTCTTGCTGGTTTCTACTTGATGATCCGGCCGTTGGATTATTCTGCGGTGATGCCTCCAACCGGGGCTCACACACTACCTGAGCATAAGTTCTCTGAGCTGAGCTAGGTGAAGGTAGTGGAGCATCTTCTGGGATGGGAGCAAGAGCAGGTTGAGGAGTCGGCTCTTGGAAGGGTTCCGGTGAGGCAGATGAAGAGATTTTAGGGGGAGAAACCGCAGTAGATTCCGGAGACACTGAGTTTGTTGATGTACTTGTAGATGGCTCAGTGATGAAGGCATCGGAAGTCACGGAAGTAGAAGTAGAACCAGCATAAGCAGGAACTACAATCGGACCCGTGATTGTGGGTAGATCATAATCTGCGAGGTCTAAGAAGTCTAGAGCAGAAAAGTTAGTGGAAGAATCTGTGCTCGGTGGTGCGGTGAACAGTTCAGGAAAAGCTGCATTTACATTACTTGAACTAGCCACAGAATAGGTTTCGGTTTCAGAGAAATCAACATTTGAGCTTTCCAGGATGGTTCGGGTCCGTTTGTTGAAAACCCTATAAGCCTTAGAGTTATGTGAGTATCCGATGAAGATAGACTCATCAGACTTGGGTTCAAACTTTCCCAAATCATCCCGGTCGTTTAAAACATAGCATTCACATCCAAAGACTCGAAAGTAATCGATGTTAGGCTTACGCTGTTCGACCATCTCGTAGGCGGTTTTACCGGTCCGCTTGACGATCAGAGTCCGATTCTGCGTGTAGCATGCTGTTGATACTGCTTCAGCCCAAAATGATTGAGGAACTCCAGAATGAGCCATCATGGATCTCGCCGCTTCAACCAACGTCCGGTTCTTCCTTTCTACTACCCCATTTTGCTGAGGTGTGCGCACTGCTGAGAAGTTGTGAGAGATTCCCACGTCTTCAAGAAAGGATTGCAATTTTGCATTGCGAAACTCGGTTCCGTTGTCACTTCTCAACTTCTTCACTCGGCGACCCAAGAGAACTTGAATTCGCTTGATGAAGGCAATGATTCGATCGGCAGCGTCAGACTTGGCTCGCAGGAATTCAACCCATGTGAACCTACAGAACTCATCAACGAGAACTAACATGTATTTCTTTCTGGCTAAGCTCTCGGTTCTGGTAGGTCCACAAAGATCCATGTGAATCATGTCAAGGGGACTTTTGCTACTTGTATCCATCCTCGGTGGATGAGAGCTTCGTGTCATCTTTCCTTGTTCGCAAGCAGGACACAATGTATCCTTGGAAAGGCGAGTCTCCGGTAGCCCCTTGACGAGATTTTTCGAAACCAGCTTGTTCATGTCTTTGAAATTCTGATGGCAGAGTCGTCGATGCCGTAACCAACTGTCCTCCTTTGAAGCCTTTGCGAGCAGACAGATTGCATTCCTTGGATCAGATATTGCTGCAAACTGAGGGTGAGTCTGAGGGATTGAACGGAAGACGGTGGAGTAAAGATTGCCATTCCTTCGTGCACTGAGGATGACGTTGTTATCTTCATCATTCACGTTGCTTCCGTATTGAAATTGCTTCACCCAGTATCCGTTGTCGCAGAACTGGCTGGAGCTGAACATGTTGAAACCCAACCCCTCGACATACCTTACATCTTTAATGATGTATTTCCCATAACCCACCATTGGCCTAAGCGTCTTGTCGGCTGTTTTAACATATCCCTCGAACCTTTCAACATAGTCGAAAAGGAAGGATCTCTGACCAGTCATGTGTCTATATGCGCCGGAGTCGAAGTACCACACATGACTGACCTGCAAGACACTTAAGCTTGTTTAGGGACCCATTGCCAAATGGGTTCCTGTGGGTTAGATACAGATAAATCTGTCGGTGAGGTCCCCTTTTCGGATTTCTCCTTAGGCTGAGGAGACTTCACTGACGAGGAGGATTTTCCTTTTCCTCTTTTTCTTCCCCTTCTCTTTCGGGATTTGACATTAGAATTGGGAGTATAGAAAGAGTTAGGCACACCATAACGCAGGAAATTATCAAACATAAAGCACATGTCATTGCGAAAAGTATTAAAAGCATCGTTCAAGTTGCGATTAGAATTAACAGACATGTTCACATTCTTTCTTACACTAGGTGGAACATAGCCTAAACCCGCATGGCTAGGACTGTGTTTCTTAGGGAAAGCAGAAAAAGAGTTGTTCCTCCCATGATGATCCTTTCTTGGTGGCTTCACATTCGGTCCACCATCTTTCCTCCTCGCATCTGCATGAAAAGCACGGTGTGAGTTAGAAGACGGTATTGTGGGAATGGAGTTACCACCTTTTCCAGATGACTTTTTAGAAAATTTAGGTTTAGTGGAATTGAAAGGTTGATTTGGTTGTAACTGAGATGTCTCACCCACTTCAAAGGAACTTGAATGAAATTCAAGACTTTTAATGGGTTTGACTGAGTTACGAGCATCGTTAGACTTTGAATGCTTTTTCTGGAGTCCTTTGGGTGCGTGTGGCTTAACTGACTTACCCTTGTCAGTACCTACACATTTTTTACCCTCCGGGATACTTTTCTCAGAAATAGGAGCTCGTGACTCAGTAGATTTCTCAGGTTTGACAACAACAGATTTTGGCTTCTTTGGAATAAAGCCTGAAGGATCATCATCCTCATCTAAAAACACCTTCATATCATATTCAACATTTGGGTCCTGGACAGTCTTGGGTTCAGCTATCCTATGGTGTGAGTTAGGGGGTTCATCATCATCTGACATTATGGAGTAATAGTCCTCAGTATCTAAGACAGGTTTGGGTTGGGGAGTGACTATTGGATGGTTGAGGATTGGAGCAGTCATATCATCAACTGAGTTAGAAAGGTAGAGCTTTTCAAGATTCATTACCTTCCTTTTTAAAATGGAGTTGGATACCCGTTGGTTGGTTAAAGATTGGCGATACGTTATCCTTTCATCATGATCAAGTTCTTTCAAAAGTTCAAAGTTAATATCTAGGATAACGTATCGAGCCTGAAGATTTGCAACCTTGATTTGAAAATTAATGAAGGCTGAGGTTGCAGTCTCACATTCTGAAGAAAGCCTAATTCTTTCGGCATTTGCCTCAAGCAAGTCTTTCTCCAGATTGCGAACCAGGGAAACTTTCTCCGACAAAATGACCTTCAGATTCAGGATCTGATGTTGACATGCATCCAAATCCAAGGCTTTTAACCTAAGAGCAAACACCTCCTTTTCTAGCTTGACTAGGTCGGGACTCTTAGTTGCGGAAGAATCCTCGGGTGGGATAACTAAGGTCTCCTCTGAAAGTTCCATTTCCCTAGTCTCATAGCTTGAGTTGAGATCTGTGTAGTTGATGGGAGGCATTGCTACTCTAGGGGTTCTGGCCTTAATGCCTTCCCAGGTGGGTTTAGAGTTGGTTGGATCACTAGCCGGAACAAAGATTGGTCTATTTGGAGGGGGACTAGTGGGAGGACTACTAGAGGTACTGTTGGTTGGACTGATGGTTCTAGTTATGGTCTCACCGTTTATGACTTCGGTGTATGTGACAGTCTGCCTAACAAATTCCTCGGTCACATGTCCTCCTACTATGGCAGGTTTGGGTTTGGAGGCTGCCATATCCTCAAAGTTGTATAGATGAGAAGGTGCTTTATCTAAAACATGGTTTTCAGACAGACCTAGGCCGGGTTTAGCTTTGTAAAAGGGATTCTTTTTGGCATGCTGAGTGAGGATACTTAAAGTCTGTTCAGATTGTCCTCTTTTAAAATTGTTGTCCTCAAGCTCTTGTATTTTTGAAAACAACCGAGTTCTTTCTTCCGAAAGCAACTGGAATTTGATGTTGAGCTCCCCATGGTTACTGTTAAGTTCCTCATGGGCCTTTTGAAGACAACTAAGTTTGTTTGCTAAATTGGACTCTCTAATCCCAGACTCAAGTGTTTCACGGTTATAGACTATGGTCAAATCCTCGAGAGAGTCTTTATAAATCGCACTGTCGATTCTAAATTTCGTGACAAGAGTCCTCTCCGATTGGAGACATCTCTCCAATTCACAAATTTTAGATTCCAACATTGCCACAGTGTCAGTTATATCAGGGATAGAGGATACCTCAGACGGATCTATGTCCTGATAAGTGCTTGGTCCAACGGCTACCGATCCTTCAAAGTCAGCCATCAAGCAGGGACCTTGCACCAAGTGATCTTCCTCGTCTGAACTCTCCTCTTCACATACCCAGTTCTCTTTATCTACCATCAAGGCCACCCCTTTTTCTTTCTTCCTCATCAGTGAGGCCTTCCGCTCAAAGTACGCAGCATCCTTGTACTTTACGGAGCAATCTCGAGCGTAGTGTCCCAACTTTCCACACTTATAACAAGTGGTAGTCGGACTTGCGGTTTGTTGAGGAGTGGGGTTCTGGGTTATGGGACCCTGGGGAGGATTTGCCCGTTGAATTCCTTGATCATTGGGAATCGGTTGATCTTCCCTTTGAATCTGCTTAGAACTGTTTCCCCTGGAATCGCCTTCGTGGTAGATGCCTTTCCCGTGATTCACTCTCTCATCTTGCCTTTGATCACTCCTGTTCTGATCATACCCGTATCCTGGCCCTTGATCTAGCCTTCCGCTCTCATATCTCGCTCCATATCCACTCTCATATCCCTGTCGTTCAATATACCCAGATTCCGGAGTGTATTGCCTCAAGCTGTTCCGGTAGTTGATGTCTGAGACTTGTCCTCTCCAATCTCCTTGACTACCTTGACCTCCTTGATAGTCGAGATAAGTGTTGTCTCTCCTCGGCTGATCTCTATATCTGCCTTGATCTTCTTTGAACCTTCCCTGGTTGCTCCTATAACCTCCTTGATCGTATGCTGGCATACCCCCTTGCTGATAGCTTCCTCTCCCTTGATTTCTGTACTGACTCCTTTCAGGTTGGTAATTACCTCCTCTACCTTGCCCCATTCTTCCTCCGTTGGGAAAACCGGATCCTCGTCCACGGTTGTAACCACGATTTGCGTTCAATCGTTGTACGCTGTGTGAAATGAGGGCAAGGGACTCATTCACATGGAAGAGTTCATCATCAGAGATGGAAATAATCACCGGTTCGTCGGGATGTTGTACGCTTGAGCCATAGTTCGGGTTGAACTCTTGACTGTATTCTTCAGGATAGTACTGGGGAGAGACGCTGTTGTATGGCATTGGTTGGACGGGAGCAGTGTTTGGTCCTCCAAAAGGCACGGCCGACAATGCCAGAGGATCAACTGCTCTCTTGGAGCGTCCGCCGGTGATGAAATCTTCGTGTTGTACCATCATACTGAACAGGTCATGTAGACCCAAAGTTCCCAGATTCTGGCTAAGCTGGATGTTGATGGCCATGTTTTGCCATTCTTGGTTGAGATTCTTCAAGAATTTCACGTTCACTTCATACTTTGATTTCTCAACCCCGAGCCGTCTCAAGTCGTTTACGAAGGCGTTCAGTCTTTGATAAGACTCAATGAGGGATTCGTTTTCCCTAGCTTTGAAGCCTTCGTAGGCATTGAGTGCACTTTCCTTCTGACTCTCCACAGCAGAGTCGCCTCCCTGCATCTGTTGTTCAATTTCCAACCAAACGTCTCGTGCGTTTGTCAGACTATCCACTCTAGCGTACATATCGTTCGGGAGAGCCATGATCAGGAGGGTTAGTGCACGCTTGTCAATGAGATGTCGGGCTCTTTGTTCGGGATTGAACATCTCAACAGGCTTCTCGACCACGTATGCCGGAAGTTCGGGACATGTATCGGTTTTAGGTACAGCGGCAACGGTGACGGTCGGTCGGATAGGTCCTTCTCGAATGGACTTCATCAGGTTTTCATCAAGTAGGTCGAGGAAGTGAATCATCCTGCGTCTCCATTATTGGTACTCGCCCATCACCAGGACGGGAGGGCGAGTTTCGGAACCTATCCCAAGGATTTCCTTCGACATTTAAAAACTGAGACCTCCTCGTACGATTCGCTTGGCTTAAAACAGAAGAAAGGTTTTTTGAAGAACGGGAATTTTGAGCGCCTCGGGACACAAAAAGCTTGGAAAAAGTAAAGGGTTTTGAAAGCAAGATTAGTGTCGGATTTGAGAAACAAAACTACAAGAGTTTCGGCTCAAAGAGGCGAAATCCGACTTGGAAACAGATGTTTTCCGATTTGGATTTGGCTCAAAATAGCTGGATGCGGAAAACAGCCTTTTCCGATTCGGAAAATACAGTTTTCCTATTCGGAAAAGTTTGGGTGCGGAAAAAAGGGAAATTTGGAAAAGAGACTTTTCAGGAGCAAGACCCCAAGTCAGAGACTCGTTCTCCGATTCGGAAAACAGTGTTTTCCGATTCGGAAAAGGAGAGTTCTCCGATTCGGAGAAGATGCAATTTCCAACTCGGAAAATTTGAGCTGAAATTTCAGCTCTTGTTTTCCGATGCGGAAAACCTGCACAGAAAACTCCGAAAAATTTCTTAAAAACGCTTAAAACCTCTTAAAAATCACTGTTTAGACCCCCAAATTGTAGAAAAAAGCTTAGAAATCATTGGGGAATCACTTAACACTTAATTTTACCCTTTTAAAACCACCTTTTGGATTGAAAACCCAAAAGTTTTGAAAAACCCAAAACTTAAAAACCTTTTAAAACCTTATCAAGAATCAAAAACAAAAACCAAGGAATCAACAAGGTTGGCTCTGATACCAATTGTGGTCCCAAAAACAATGAAGTAGATGAAGAAATGGATGGAAATCCTAAATGTGTGATTGAAATCAATAAGAAGCTTGAATAAACTTAACAATGGAGGAATGTTGCCCGAAAAGGTAATATGATTCAATCCAAGAAAAACCCTAACATCTCTTACCTTTTATAGGTAAGAGAAAGTTACACAAAAGTACGATAAAGGCCCCCGAGGTTACACACCTCTAAACAAGGGCAATAAAACTGTAAATTGTTTACAAGGTAAATCAAACTAACTATTGAAAGCATGTAAAGATAGTGAATTCTGACTCTTCACAACAAAGAGGTCCTACAATTCTATCTTTCTCTACCTCACCCGAGTTCACAGCTGATTTAAGAGTTAAGTATTGCCATGAGGTCGTGAAAGATATAGAAAGCCAGGTAGGCTTCTATAAGAATAGTGGGAAGTATCTAATCATGAAAGAGACTTATTCTCTAAAACTGGAAACGGGTCAGTCCGTTAAACATCATCTTCTAGAAATGAGGAGGCTCTTTAAGAGTTTGTCACGCATGGGTTACAAGATGGTTCAGGAGGAACTAGTACATATCATGTGGTTCTCTCTCACAGACGAGATACGTACCACAGCTAGTGAGTACATGGGAGAGCCAAAGATGGACGTGGCAAAGTTTCATGAGGATATTTTGGCCAGTTTGGAGCCAAGACCTACAGCAGGCGCTGAACTCATGGACAGCGATTGGATTGACGAGCTGGGATATCTGAGTTGCCCAGAATATGATAGCAAGGATATTTGTGCTCACTCGATGGATATCGACCAGCTAGATATCGGTTTACCCGATACACCAGGTATCTTTATGATAGACTGTTTGATCACTTCTTATGAATCATGGGTACTTGATACAGGCAGTGGTAACCACATTTGTAATCGTTTACAGGGGTTCAAAAGAAGGGAGACATTGAGGAAGGATCGTTCGAACCTACGAGTCGGTGAAGGCACGATGCTTGTAGCTGAAGCCGTGGGATCTTACAATCTTAGTTTACCCTTGGGTCTAGTTTTGGAACTTGAAAATTGTTACTATGTTCCTAAGATGATCAAAAACGTTATTTCTTTCGATTTACTTGTAGACCAATGTTTTTAATATAAATATGATTACAAACTTATTTCTTGCTTTAAAAATGATATATTTTATTTCAAAGCAACACCGTCTAATGGTCTATACTTGTTAAATCTACAAGAAAATAAAGAAGTCTATCATATAAGCAAGAAACGCATAGAACAACTCCAAAAAGGAGGGCTTCTGGGGTCTTTCGATAAGGATAATGAAAGAGCAAATGAATTGTTAGGAATAATACATACAGATGTGTGTGGACCTTTCAGTCATGAAGCTAGGGGAGGATACCGGTACTTCATCACTTTTACTAACGATTTTTGTAGGTATGGTTATGTCTATCTTATAAGACTTAAATCTGAAGCCTTTGAAAGATTTAAGGAATTTCAGAATGAAGTACAAAACCAACTTGACAGAAAGATTAAGTTTCTGCGGTTGGATCGAGGTGGGGAATACCTTAGTCAGGAATTTGACAATCATTTGATGGAATGTGGGATTGTCTCACAACTCACACCTCCGTATACACCTTAGATGAATGGTGTGTCATAAAGGAGGAATCGTACATTACTTGATATGGTACGATCAATGATGTGTTATTCCTTGCTACCAGTATCATTTTGGGGACACACGCTCGAAACAGCGGCCCACATACTGAACATAGTGCCGACTAAATCGGTAGAAAAGACCCTGTATGAGATTTGGATGGGTAAAAAGCCTAAACTGTCTTTTCTAAAGATTTGGGATTGTGAGGTATATGTCAAACGACCAACCTCTGAAAAGCTCAAACCCAAATCAGACAAGTGCATTTTCGTAGGTTATCCCAAGGCTACTGTGGGATACTACTTCTATAATCCTACCGAGAACACAATCTTTGTGGCTCAGAATGGAGAATTTCTGGAGGATAAGTTTCTCAGCACGGAGAATACCAGAAATGATGTAGATCTACAAGAAGTAGAAGAAGATGTCACTTTACCGATAGTTGAGCTAGTTACTTAACAAGAATCTGTTGAGACTCAACCGGAAAAGGTTGAGGAAGTGCAAACACAGAACCTTCGCAGATCCACTAGGGTAAGGCAAGAACCAGATAGGTATCTTGGGTTCCTAGTCTCCCAGGATGAAGGAGACTTGAATGAACCAACATCCTATGGAGAAGCTGTATCAGGCAGTGAGTCTGAACAATGGCAGGAAGCCATGGAGGCTGAGATGCAGTCCATGTACAACAACCAAGTATGGGAGTTGACAGATTTACCCCAACACTGTAGGCTGTTGGACGTAAATGGGTTTTCAAGAAGAAAACTGACATGGACGGAAATGTGCACACTTTTAAAGCTAGACTGGTAGCAAAAGGTTTCACACAAAGTCATGGTATCGACTATGATGAAACTTTTTCACCAGTAGCAATGTTAAAATCCATTAGGATTCTGATGTCCATTTCAACATACTTCAACTATGAGATTTGGCAGATGGATGTAAAGACGGCCTTCCTGAATGGGAAGTTAACAGAGGACGTCTATATGCAACAACCGGGAGGTTTTGTAGATCCAAAGAATCCTAATAAAGTGTGGAGATTGGTAAAATCCATATATGGTTTAAAGCAGGCATCTAGGAGCTGGAACTTACACTTTCATGTACGAATCAAAGAATTTGGTTTTGCTAAAAGTGAGTTTGAGCCATGTGTTTACACAAAGTTCAGTGGGAGCGTAGTAACCTTCTTGGTCTTATATTTAAATGATATTCTACTCATTGGAAATGACGTACGAACTTTACAGAGTGTAAAGGCTTGGTTAAGCAAGTGTTTCCAAATGAAAGACCTTGGGGAAGCCACCTATATACTTGGTATAAAGATCTATAGAAACAAATCTAGACGGCTTATCGGGCTTAGTCAAGGTACATACATTGACAAAATCCTGAAACGATTCAGGATGGATGAATCCAAGAAAGGGTTTAGTCCAATGCAGCATGGCATAGTGCTAAGCAAAGCACAATGTCCTGTATCTAGTGAAGATCTGGACAAAATGAAATCGGTTCCATATGCTTCTGCAATTGGATCGATCATGTATGCCATGTTATGTACAAGGCCTGATGTTGCTTACTCAATAAGTGTTACGTGCAGATACCAGCAGAACCCAGGTGAAGCCCATTGGGTGGCTGTCAAGAACATTCTCAAATATATTAGACGAACTAAAGAAATGTTCTTGGTCTTTGGAGGATCTGAGGATGAGATTAGCGTCACAGGATATACTGACGCTAGTTTCCAGACCGACAGAGATGATTTTAAATCACAGTCAGGTTACGTATTCACCCTAAACGTGGAAGAGCTCGAAGCAGGACACCATAGCAGATTCCACTACAGAGGCATAGTACATTGCAGCATCAGATGCATCAAAGGAAGTTGTCTGGCTCAGAAACTTTATCTCGGATCTAAGAGTTGTAGCTAGTATCTCTAGACCCGTAGATATCTATTGTGATAACTCTGGAGCTGTAAGCAAAAGAGCCTAGAGAACATCACAAGTCGAGACATGTACTCAGGAAGTATCACCTCATCCGAGAGATCATTGGAAGAGGAGACGTGAGAATATGCAAGATTCCAACGAACGAGAATGTCGCAGATCCGCTAACGAAGCCGCTAGCTAGAACAAAGCATGAAGGCCATGCTAGTTCCATAGGAATGCAGTACTTGGATACTAGTAGTTAGTTTGTGTTATCGATTATTAATATAATATTTTGAAACATTGTAAGAATTTATTTCACAATGTGTTTGAAATAAGGAGATATTATTATTCAAGAAATGTTTCAAAGATTATCCATGATTTTTGCTAAATCTAAATGTCCATAGCTACTTATTGAGGTGGGAACCTTATTAAGGTTATAACGCTATTATGAATGTTTTATATACAGTTGATATGATTAAAACATTCATAGATACTTATCAGAGTGTGTGAGTATTGGAAGTGACCGGTTTCAAGTATGCTTCATGGAGCCTATGTCATGAGCATTGACTTGATGATAGGTTGTCCTTAGACCTTAGATATCTGGTCTGTGAGCATGAGGAGTACTGTACTCTTAGCACGTCCTAACGTTGCACCGTAATTGGGTGGCCATAAGGAGCGTGACTAGATGCAAGCAGTCAATATGGAATTTACACCTCCTTTATAGGAGAGATATTTCCAGGCCCCCTGATGATTGAGATTGGCAGAAATGCGTGGTCACGCTCGGATAGAATAACATTTGTTATTTGGAAAGTTCCGTTACTGCAGGCAATCAAGATCAGTATCAGGAAATACTTGAGTTTACGATTGAAAAATCTCAGCTCCATGTCTAAAACTCATTTTAGAAATACCGTGTGTAAAAGGAATGAACCTGTGTACAATTCAAATATGAATCGTATTTGTGGATATAAGAGATCTTATAACCTAGTTAACCTAAGTATCTGGCTAGGGACCTCCTTAGGCTAATGGTGACATTTAAGTTACTTGTCTGGCACAAGTGGGAGTCTGAAAGGATTATGTGCAATACAGTAATTGGGGTTACCATGTCCAATGTTATAAGGCACTAGTGGGTTACACTGCTACACACCCCGATTCGAGATCATTTGGACTATAAGTGTGAGAAATAATTAATTAAGTTTAATTATTAAAAGAGAGAAACAATAAATAATAAATCGTTTATTTATTATTTATTAATTAAATATAATTATTAATTATTAACAGTTTGTTAAATTAAGATAATTATTAGAGATTTATATTTGGGTTAGGTTTTCCAATGAACACTACCTTATTTAATTTTATAAATAAAGGCTTGATCTGATTCATTAGTTGCTTGATCACCAAGAAAACCCAAACTCTCTCTCTCTCTCTCTCTCTCTATATATATATATATATATATCTCTTTGGCTCCGGCCACACACACACACACACAACCGGAGTTCGTTTTTTAGATCAATCCAAGGCGGTCTAGCAGCCATTGTCAAGGTGGTGAAGTAGTGGTGTATCCCTCACTAGCCTCCGGAGTCGTTTTTGGTATCATCAAAGGTAAAATTGAAAAACCCTCTCGATATAGTATTTGATTAGTTATGGTTGGATATCTATGGGGATAGTAGGTTTTTATTCCGTTGCGTTATCTGTTTTTAGTCTACAAATCCCAACACAAACTGCTTTGGATACCATTCTTATTCTTTTCTTGCAGTTTGTAGAACCACACGACAGCTTCTGAATACATCTGTTCAGGACCGGATGTTCAAATATACGTTTTCTAATTATCTGTTTCAGAACTCATGCAGAATCCAGTCTCGTGATTAAATCTTTTATTTCCCGATGAAATAAACCAGGTTAGTCGTTTCGATAATGTTAAGGGGCTGAACTTGTATAATTTGTGAACTTGGAAGTTCAGGGGGTGGAAATGACAAGTTCCTAATCTCAATTGATCAGGGACTAGTCTTGCCATTTTTCAAAACTTCATGTTCATAGACCTAAATTGAAAATTTTCCAAACTAACAAGTTCAGGGGGTGTTTTGTAATTCTTTCAAAACTCAAGTCCAGGGGTTATTCTGTCATTTCTTGATAGTTGAGTGTTGAGAGAGACACAAGGAGAACGTATCAGATAACTTATCAACACAACTGATACGTTGACTGAAATTATAAAAGCATGATTTTTGAGTTTGAAAAATATCAGTTTCAAAATATCCATCACCTTCTCTCTCTCTCTCTCTCTCTCAACTGCTCGATTCCCGGCTGTTTGATTCCCGGCTTCCGCGAGCGTTCGTTATTGCTCCGTTTCTCGATTGAGTCTTTGATTCCCAGCTTCCCCGAGCATTCGTTATTGCTCCGTTTCTCGATCCGATTACCTCCACACATTCCTGGTAACATCACGAACTCTTCTATGCATTTAATTCCATCATACGACTACGTTTCGTGATCCGATTGAAGCCTAAAAGCTTCGAACGGAACCTGAAACCCATAAGTCCTTGGATTGGGGTTTCGAGACATTAGATCCGTCCAAAATTGATTCTAAACTAGTTTATATTGATAATGTATTGCTTATTACTAGTTCTAGGCTTAAACATTACTTGTTTTTGACTGATTTGAGGCCCGAAATATCAACAGCCTTGAAGTCCCGCATAGGCATTCAAAAGTCCTGAATCGACCCTGTTGAATGTTCTTGATTCGGGACACATGGTGTTCTTGACTCCCGTTGGGAGACTTGAATAATCCCGATTCGGGATTTTCATGTTTCCCAACTCGAATCTTATGTGTTGGTATTTTTCCATTTCAATATTGTACATGTAATCTGATTCGAGATTTATTGAACCCCGAATCGGGATTGGCTCTCCTCATGACTCGGTCTTAACAAATCCCGAATCGGGATTTGTGCATAGACCAACTCGGGACTTGAACCAATGCCGATTCGGTGTTCACTAAAGCCCGATTCGGGACTCTAAATAGTGTACTAAGTGTTTGATCAAACCTGATTCACGATTCTCTTTACACCGAATCAGTCTTGATAAATCCCGATTCGGGATTCTTCTGAGACTGATTCGGAGTTTACAGAATCCCATCTTAGATTTTGTTCAAACACTTGTTCAACATATCGAGGGTTCTAAATTGACTAACTTGTTTTGTGTTTTTATCAGAAATGGCAAACCAACAGAACCACCCTCCATCTCCGATCAACAACGAGGCTGACCGAGCCTTGATTGCTCCGGAATTGATTCGTCCCATATTCTTCAACAACGAGTATGGGGATCTGAACAACCTTGAGGTGCAGCACTCCATCATTCGAGAAATCCTACGTGCACAGCCTATCGCCTACGCCATGAGAGCCACTGCCGAAGTGCCCGAGATTTACTTACAATAGTTTCTAGGCCACGTCTGTACTCGAGACTTGGCTTGGCATCTTCTTGATTATCGGACACGTAGATGAAACCGAACTGGTCGTCAACATGGAGGACCTCCTACGACTTCTACACCTCCCAACAGCTACAAACGATGGCCACGAGGATTTCGACCCTCTCGTTTCTGGACCGATCTTGTTCAGCGAGATCCTCGCTCTTGGAGTCACCAGTGAAGTGAACGGCGTATCACAGGTGACTCAGAGTATGCTGCCTCCCTTTTGGTCATAGATGTTCAATCTGCTGAACCGATGCTTGTCCTCAAAGACAAAGGGGATGGACAAGGGGACGATGCAGTTCTGGCATATACCGGCCATTACGAGATGCCCATTCCAGTACACGTTCTGAACACGGCGGACCAGCGAGCAGCTAGTGTCATTAGTTATAGGGAGAACTTAGGGTTAGAAGCCATACCTATGGACCTTCCCGAACCGGAAGGTCCTCCCCAAGGTACGTGACCCGTCCCTTCTAGCCCTCGTGTCTTACATGCGGGGCACCGAGGCCCCACTGGGGGAGCTTCTGGCTCGGGTGTGCTGAGTGTTGACGTGAGGGAAAACCTAGGTAGAGTTATACGAAGATCCGCCACCGCTCACGCCGAAACTTCATCTACTGCTACTTCCCCTACCGAGACACGTCTACAACTTCTTAGACGCTGCATGCTATAGGATCCACATCTACTGACGCCGAGAGTAAAGGATACATACCTCATCGTCGTCCTCCCACGCCATTCCATGTGATCCTGGAGGTTTCTAAACAATCTTCTTCATCTCGCCAGGCGGGTGATGCCACGAAAGCATCCCCACAAGAACAAGCCCGTGCGCCATAACCGCCTCACAAGGCGACAACCTCCAGACAACCAGGAGATCCTTCCAGTGATACGGAAGGTAGTTCATCCGAGAAGACGACCTCGGATGCGGATCCCAAAGGAGGAAAAGGCGAAAGAGCCTTAGATGATGTTTCCACTTCCTCGTTCAACTCTGAACGATCTGAGCAGCTACATGACTACTCAGGTACGGAGGACCTCACTCTCAATAGGGAAGATGATCACGATGATGTGGTGGAATCCTGGATGGACCTATAAGAAGGTGAATGATTTGAGGGTGAAAGCAAGGGCCCAGAGCGAAAAGAGGCCGAAGGTGAAGTGGCTCATCAGGATGAAGCGGTGATAGAAACCGTTAACGAGGCCGGAGAGGTAGAGGCCCATCCTTGGCATCTAGATACCGGAACCCAACCAAACCGAAGTCTATCCTCCACAGAGGCATCCTATACTGAGGCTAGTCAGCAAATGCTCCGCCTGCAACCACCGACAATTCCAGATGAGATTCCTGGCTATATCTCCGAACAGGAACATCAGCTCGTGATCGCTGCGTTCACGAACCAGATAGATGCTATAACTGAGCAAGTAGGCCAGAGGGATGCGATGATCGCAGCCAGGGATCAACAGATTGAGATTGTGCAGCTTCGTATCTACGAACTTGAGGCCACGTGCCGGTAGGGATGTAAGTGAGCCGAGCTACTCGTGAGCTACTCGAGCTCGGATCGTTAAAAGCTCTAAACAAGCCTAGCTTAAACGAGCTCGAGCCCGAGCTCCAGCCTAGTTTAAGGCTCATTTATTAAACGAGCCCGAGCTCGAGCTCTGTATACGAAACTCGTTAGAGCTCGCGAGCTTATACAAGCTTATATATACATATGTATATCTTATATTTTCTTATTGTATATTACAATTACATATTTACATATACATTATATTATTTATATTTCTTTAAAATTGACTTTCTCAAATTGATAATGATTCTCTCACTCCACGGCCCTACATCTTCTCAATTGATTTCCAATTCCCAAAATCTTTTCCAATTTTCCCTCTCATTCTCTCAAATCTGATAAACGATTATACAAATTTTCAAACCCTAGTTTTTTATTGCAGGTTAGACAATTGAAGTATGAATCGAACTCTTGGTTATTCGATCACTGGTTTTTATCAGTTATCACTTATTTTGATTATCGATTTTTGATCATTGGTTTTGAACTTTTGATTACAGGTTAGTTTTCAGTTTGTTTATAAGTTATCAAACTCACTGATTATTATCTTCCAAAGGTTAGTCAATCGAACTCCTAATTTTCTTTACTGATTCATCTTCCTAGTAGAAACCTAACCCATTCATATTTTCAATTTTGAAAAAAAATACAGAAGGTTCTGTTGGTTAAAGAAATAGAAGGTTCATATGGTTAAAAAAACACATAAATCATTCATCTCTGGTTTGTATGTTGTATATTTTACACTTTTAATCCTTATACACAAAAGATGATGTTGGATACAATCCGATTTTGCATCCAACAATCTCCCCCTTTGGATTCGAGATCACAAAAAGAATTAGGCAAACATCTTCAAGAAAGCAACAACACTTTAAACACCAAATATAAGCCTTCTTGAACAATAAGCTTCCGTAATAATCTTCACGAATCATCCAATCTTGACACAAGACGCTTTAACAAACTTTGAACACGAAGCTTTAGCGAATCGAGATATCTTCAAACAATCACCAAACTTCAAACATCTCTCGCAAACATCTATTGTCATATCTCGTAATCTTCTCTTTGATTTGACATTTCGGAACCATCTCCCCAAAGTATCTTCAAAAAACATTTCTCAACTTTACATTTCTAAACCATCTCCCCCTTTTTGATGAAATATGAAATAATCATCAAAATCTAGAAAAGTATGATCAGATAACTCGTCTCGTAAAGATACAAAAATGTGAACAAACTACCAAGGAAACCAAAAACCATCTCACATAACCATCTCCACCATGTTACTCCAGAATTCCCCTTTTTCCTCCAAAGAAATACCGTCAATTCTCTAAAGTAATCCGAATCTTTTCAAATTCAGATTTAACTGGGAAAATCTTGAAACAACACATGAATCAGTTGGAATGCCTGTGAGAAGCACAAAGCAACTCAGTACAACAAATGCACTATATAAAGAGCTTTAGTGATGATCACTCCCCATGGCTTCCGTTCAATCATCGCAAACACTAAAAGTATTCCTATGAACGTTCCGATAAAGAAACGAATTCCTTGTGTGTATTTGTGATGAAAGAAAATAGCATCAAGTGCTTTCATAAGGCTCAAAATGTGAAAACATTTCACGACTCGATGTGTAGAAATTAAGTTCGAAGGCAGGGCAGCTTCCTTCTGTTTCAATATCGAGTTTCCAAATGAAAACCTGATAGATTATGTGCTGCGTCCTCGTGATGAAATGAAACATCTCCTTGTTAAGAAGGAAATGAGTAGCTAGGGGGGTAAAAATGAGAGTCGGCATTGGGCTTTGCCTTGTTTCAATATCGGTCACCAAAGAATGTAAACCAACAGATTATGTGGTTGCCCGGCTTAGAAAAGGTTGGTGCAGAGTTTTATATTTCTTTTAACTCTGTTCTCACACCCTCCAATTCTTTTAAGCATCCTCACTTCTAACCAATCTCTCATATTACATTTTTCCGCTCAATCACTATGAGAATAACTCGACCACCTGAGTTATCTCCCCCACTCTTTGATGGAGACCCCTCACTCATTTCTCAAGGATAACTTCTTGGGTAGGATTACCGGTTCTGGAAATCCATAGAAGTTCTGTTAAGCTCACACATCCCATGAAATAAGTCTCCTAAACATGAAAGTAGAATGATTCATCGGGTGAATCAATGAGCCAATATGAAGCAAGCTCGAACAAATATATATGATTCATCATATGATGTGAGATATATTCTTGAAAAGCTTTGGTGTACACAAAATGAATGAATGTTATCTATACGATCAAGATATAGATATGGCAATGAAGAACGTATTTGATCAAAGAAACGATGAAGTACAAATAGGAAGATAGCAAGCGAGTGTATTACCACCGAAAAATATTATCATATAGAGACGTGGTAATAACTAAGTCAAAAGAAGCTAAACCGGTGTGTATGAATACTTGTAAAGTATATGAAAAGATAATACGCAAGTATTAATCTTTGGAAACACACGGTTAGAAAATATCCGTCAACTCATCATGATATGAAAACATGGAAAATCACACTTCTAGTTCGAAAAATCATTTGAGAATCGAGAAGTGAGTTTGAACATTTAAAACAATTTTTCATATCTGAAAGTTGTTCATCTTTCAAATGTGTAAGCATGTAAGCTTATTTGAACTCTCCCCCTAAAAAGAATATCACTTTAAGAACTCCCCCTCAAATGGATAATCTGCAAAACAAAGTTGAAATTGGTATTCATTGAAAATGAATCCTTCGATGTTAGTCAGATAATATCCAATCCAGAATAATTAAGCAACTCTCCCTTGAATTAAGATACGAAACAGATTTAAGTTGGAGTAAGCATGCCAAGCTTGGTAACCAAAAAGTTAAAACGCTTTTCATCTAAAGGTTTAGTGAAAAGGTCAGCAAGTTGGTAATCTGTTTGAACAAAGAACATTTTGATATTACCTTTCTCCACATTATCTTTGATAAAGTGATACCGGATGTCGATGTGTTTGGTCTTGGAATGTTGAACCGGATTTGACGTGATCGCAATGGCGCTTTCCGAATCACAGTAGATAGGGACTCTCTTCAACTTGTAACCATAGTCTAATAGTTGTGTCTTCATCCAAAGCACTTGCGAACAACAACTCGCGGCGGCAACATATTCTGCTTCGGCCGTAGAAGTGGATATGCAATTTTGCTTTTTCGAAGTCCAACTAACAAGTTTATCACCTAAAAACTGACACGATCCAGAAGTGCTTTTCCTATCCAGTTTACATCCACCATAATCTGAATCTGTAAAAGATATTAGCTCAAAACTAGAATCTTTCGGATACCAAAGACCCATCTCGGGAGTACCTTTGAGATACCGTAAGATCCTTTTAACTGCCGCAAGGTGTGACTCTTTAGGATTAGCTTGAAACCGAGCACAAAAACATGTGGCGAACATAATGTCCGGTCTAGTCGCAGTGAGGTACAAAAGAAAACCAATCATGCTTCTGTAAATCTTTTGATCAACGGATTTACCGGCTAAATCAGGACCCAAAAGATTTCCAGTTGTCATTGGTGTTTTAATTGGAGAACAATCAGTCATGTTAATCTTTTTCAACATATCTTTAATATATTTTGACTGATTTATAAAAATGCCATCCGAGTTTTGTTTTACTTGAATTCCTAAAAAGAAATTCAATTCACCCATCATGCTCATTTCAAACTCGATCTCCATGATTTTAGAAAACTGTGTACACATCTCTGGATTAGTAGAACCGAAAATAATGTCGTCAACATAAATTTGAACTAAAAGCAAGTCATCACCTTCTTTCTTCAGAAAAAGAGTAGTATCGATCATACCTCGTTTGAATCCTTTGGATAAGAGATGATTAGTCAGAGTTTCATACCATGCTCTTGGAGCTTGTTTTAGACCATAAAATGCTTTGTCCAAGATGCATACATGATCAGGAAAATCTGGATCGACGAACCCTTCAGGTTGCTCTATATAGACCTCTTCATGCAAGACTCCATTCAAGAACGCAGATTTGACATCCATTTGAAATACCTTGATGTTCTTGTGAGCCGCATAGGCTAGAAAGATTCGAATTGCCTCGATCCGCGCTACCGGTGCAAAAGTCTCATCGTAGTCAATACCTTTTTGTTGAGAGTAACCTTTAGCACCCAAGCGCGCCTTGTTTCTGACAATCAGTCTGGATTCATCCTTCTTATTTCTGAAGATCCACTTGGTTTTAATGATTGATTTATCTTGCGGTCTCAGAACCAAGCGATACACTTTGTTTCTTTTAAACTGTGGAAGCTCTTCTTGCATTGCTAAAAGCCAATCAGAATCGTCTAAGGCTTGAGAGACATTCTCTGGTTCAATTTTGCTCAAGACACTTTTGTATAGGCAGTAATTTGCAGATGCAAATCACGTTTTAACACCATCATTGACATCACCAATCACATTGTAGAGTGGATGTGCTCTAGTCCATTTCAACTGAGCAGGAGGAATTGCAAGATCATCTAGATTGTTCTGACTATCATTTTCATCAATGATTGCAGGAATCTCTGATTGATCATCGGGGGTTGACTCTGATTGCTCAACACTTGGAACTGGTATAGCCTGATCAGAGTTTGAAGTAGAACAAATATTCTTCGATGGTCTAGAATCATTCACGCTTGAAGGTTCTGGGACATCGTGAATATCAACTCTTGGATTTCTGGAAAGAATGAGATCTTCATTATCTGCACAAATATCCAGAAAAGCATCCATAAACAGTAAATCGAGTTCTGAACTATTTGGATCAGAAATAGAATCAGAAGTCATAGTAGAAGCTTGACTATGAATTCCGAGTTCTGAACTGCTATGTTCAGAAGTCATTGACACGGTTTCATCAAAGGTCACATAAACGGTTTCCATAACCATCTTGGTTCTTATGTTGTAGACCCGAAAAGTCTTCGACGTTAGCGAATAACCAAGAAAGTATCCCTCGTCGGCTTTCATGTCAAACTTACCAAGATTGTCACGGTTGTTAAGAATGTAGCACCTACAACCAAAAACATGAAAAAATTTGACATTAGGAACTCGATGGTTGATTATATGATAAGGAGTTTTCTTGAAGCGCTTGTTGATGATGGTTCGGTTTTGTGTAAAACAAGCCGTTGAAACAGCTTCGGCCCAAAAGGTTAGAGGTAATCCGGAGTAAGCTAGCAACGTTCGTGCCGCTTCCACTAAGTTTGTTGTTTTAGTCAAAGTTGGTAATCCGAGATCACAAGTTGGTAATCAAAGTGAAGACGAAGGCAAAGTCAAAGAGGTCAAGAAAGTCAAAGCTTGCTTTATTGTTTTAGTCCTTTAATAGTTTGTTTGTAATAGTTTTGCTTACTTAGGGTTGAATGTGTAATTGTTCAATAGTGTGAGGGTTGTAAGTGTTTGGGTATAAATACCCAAAGTGAGTTCATTTGTTAGTTACGTACTTCATTGTAAATTGAGATTGAGTTGATAGCTTTGGAGCTTAAGTGTGTGTGTTCTTGGTGTAACTAGTGTGTATAACCAATTCATCAAGAATCAATGATATTTGGCTATCCAATTCATTCTCTACTTGTTGCATGTTGATTAGAATTTGAATCTGGAACTACAGATGAATTAGTATTTCATTTGGGTAGAAGGTTTTGTTGAATTGTATAAATTTAGTACTAGTAGACTAGTAGTCAAACTAGTTTTGTTTCCGCTTTTGGAAGTAGTATTATTGTGTTCGACTATTAGTATACTATATTTGTCTTTCTACCTAATTTTTCAGCATCATTGTATTGGTTTTTTAATAAGGATGGTAGGAGAAACAAATCCAGTCAGTCCTATGCAAGGTTGTACATCGAATCAACCACATGTAGGTGAAACTGAAACCGGTGTAGGTGTCGATAATCAACCAATCAATGAGGAGAACATTCCAGCTAATAACATGGCAAGTGATCAAAATGAAGGTAGGGAAGGAAATACTCAAACTGGTGTTGGTGTAGATAAAGTGGAACTAAAGCGTAAATGCCAAAAGACTTCGGTTGTGTGGGAGGAATTTGTCGAGGTGACTCTACCAAATGGCAAACAGAAAGCTGAGTGCATTCATTACGAGACACGATTGGCTAAAGCTGGAACCGGAACTACGAACGACATATAAACGGCATCTGGAAAGTTGTGCAAAGCGCAAACAATACCAACGAACCCAACATTTGCTTAATTTTCAATCGGAAACTTTTAATGGAGATAATAAGTCGCATCCGTTTAATGCACTGGATACAAAGTATGATTCTAACAAGGCGAGAGAAGCAATAGCTTATTGGATAATGGGTACCGAGCAACCGTTCACTGTCGTGGAGGACGATCTGTACACGTGCATGATGAAAAGGGGTGGTCCTATGTTTCAGAAGATAAGCAGGGCTACAGCAAAGGCAGATTGTATAAAAGTGTATGAGCATGAGAGGAAAAAGTTGAAAGGTCTTACAAAAACCGCCTCAAAAATTAGCTTAACCACCGATTGTTGGAAGTCGAGTCATCAAAAGATTGAGTATGTGGTCATCACAGGGCACTTTATTGATCAAAACTGGAGGTATTACTCTATTACAGAGATTTTGTCAAACTTATTCGCTTTAGCCTTTAGCTTATAAATCTCGTTTGAGTCCTATAAGTCTTTTGTTCTCACAAATTGCATAAACGAGTTCTAAGTTTTGTTCATGTGCCTCCTCCTCTTACCGGGCTCAATAATGCTGATGGCATTTATAAATGCTTAATGGAGTGGGAAATTGAGGAGAAGATTTTCTCCATATCTGTAGATAATGCCGCTTACAGTGACCGGGCCGTTAATACTTTGAAAACCAACTTTAGTAAAGTGAAGAAACTTCCATGCGGTGTTAGATTGTTCGATGTGAGGTGTTGTGCACATATACTAAATATTCTAGCCAAAGATGGCCTTTCAAAGATCCATCACGTTATTGAAGAAGTTCGTGAAGCTGTGAAGTATATTAATCATTCTGAGGCACGACGTTAAACATTCTCAAATGCTGCACACCAACTTCAAGTACATGATAGAAAACTATTGGTTGATGTCCCAACAAGGTGGAACTCAACCTACGACATGTTGTCTCTTGCTCTCAAGTTTAAAGATGTCTTCCCAAGGTTTATGTCTAATATGAATATAAATATTTTTGTAAATCTTTGAACTTACGATGTGTCTTTTCTAAGTTCTATGTTTGTCTTAGATATGCCGATGATAACACCAAAATTATACATCTTTTGGTTATGCTTAATTGAATGAATTCGCCCCATTTCTCAACCATTTCTGGTCTAAATACTCACACTTGGGACTTATTCTTACTTTTATAGGTTTTGGAGGCCGTGGAACGGAAAAGTACGGAAAAAGGCGAGAAAACGTGAAAATTGCACAAAGTCAATCCAGTAGCCATTTCGCGTCCGCGAAGTTTCAAGTCTGCCGCCGCCAAGTTCGTCAAAGTTGAAATCCAGGGTTTAACCTAAGTGTTTCGCGCCGCGAGGATGCCGCTTGGCGATCGCGAAATGGGCTCCGAGTCTCTCCTTTTAAATACTGGCCTCCTCCTTTAGTTGACATAGAGCAAAATTTGTGTGTAGTTCTGAGTTCTTTAGTGTTAGAGAGAGAGGGGGTTATTATGCCGATACGCTGCGGGGTTTGATTCTCGATCATCCGTCGTTGTACTGTCGGTATAATGTCTGTTTCTACTCTCTTGTTTTCTGACTCTATTATCTTTAGTGAGTAGTTTTCAGTAGTGATACTTATTATGGTTGATGAACCTTGTGGATGATGATTTTATGATTTAATGTTTGTTGGTTTGTTTTTGGTTCATTGAATGTACGCTATGGTTCCGATGTGATTCATATTGTTTGGTTATTTGAACTCGTTGGTTGGGTGTATCCGTTGGACCAAGATAGATAGACTCCGATAGGTTAATCAACCTTTCTTGACCTTCCCTTCGTAACCCAAAGAGTTGTGTTAGGTGGTTACTCGGACCGAGAGCGACCAGGTAGTAGAATACCGTGCAATAGAGATAGGATTGGGTGACTGGTACTATATTGCCTGACAAACAGTCTATGTATTGGGACTAGGAGGACCAAAAACCTAGTTGACAATAACCAAAACAACAAAACCTTTGGCCTGTTTAAATCATCCACTTGGGGAATCACTATACCATGATAAGTACTACTGTTTTCATTCATATAGTTTTACATAATCTTTTATTTGCTTTCTTTGTTTCTTAGTTAATTTAGTTGTCTTTTTATTAATTAAACCTTTTTCATAAACCCCCCCCCCAAAGCTTTAGGTTAATTAAACTAGTCAAGATTAATACTCTACATAAACTTGACCGTTCCCAGTGGTAGATACGATACCTGGACTTTCCTACACTATATTACTCACGATCAGGTACGCTTGCCTGTGAATGTGGTAAGATAGTGGCTAGGCATTAGAGGTTAAAACTTGTTCCGCTTTTTATATACGTTAATTACCGTATCAAGTTTTTGGCGCCGTTGCCGGGGAACGGTAGTTGTTAGATTTTAGTCTTTATTAGTTTTCTTAATCGATCCTTGTGAGGGATTCTTTCGCTTGCAAGTTTTTCGCTTTCTAGTTTAGTTAGTTATTCTTATTTCTTTGTTTCCCGCAAGTTGCCCGTAATCGTTTGTTAAGTTGTCAGGATGGCAGACGATCAACCCATGTAGGATAAGCGATCTGAAGTACAGTTCACCTCGAGATCCGCAATCAAAAAGAAAGATGGTAAGATGGTGTAAATCAACAAAGGACTGATAAAAATGATCAACACCATATCATTTGACGGAGAACCAAGCGGAAATCCTTATCAACACCTTGAATCGTTCGAGGACATCTGTGATCTATTCAATACTAGGGAGGATGAGATAAAACTTCGAATATTTTCCTTTACTTTGACAGATAAGGCAAAAGACTGGTTTAAAAAATTACCCCCAAGATCCCTCACAACCTGGGACGATTTAAAATCCGCCTTTTTGTCAAGGTACTTTCCCATTTCCAGGGTTAACAAAATAAAAGCTGAAATACGAAACTTTAAACAAGGAAAAGACAACCTTGTGAAAGCTTGGGAAAGGTATAACGATTTGTTCTTAATATTTCCAAACCACGGTATTGATGATAAGGAGATGATGGATATTTTTTACACTGGGTTGACTAACGATTCTCGATTAAGGTTAGACTCATCTTGTGGAGGTATTTTTCCATATAAGTTAGTGAAAGAAGCACGTAAACTCTTGGACAACATGGAAGAACATTATCTGGATTGGTCCACTGATGAGGAACAAGAGGAGAACCAACCAGCGCATCTAAATGAAATTTCATCATCCGATAAGCACGCTCATCCAACAGAGGACTGCACTTGGAAGCCAACTCCTCTTTCGCAACCGGAGCCACATAACGGAATAATCTAACGATTGTTCCGTCAATTCACACAGGAACAAGTAGCACAGACCAGTTCCTCCGAGATGTCAAGGAAGCATTTCCTCATGTGGAGATAGACGCACAAGCTGAATGTTTACCACCACGAGAGGAGGTAAGGTAGTTGTCGGACCACCTATGCCCCAAACTTACCAAATTCCTAATTTGCAGGTTGTCGAACCGGAGGTCGAATTACCATCACGCCCGAAAAAAGAAGTCAGGGAGGAAACAGTCAGGCCAAAGGAGTCTGCAACACCACATCTGCCTACACGAGTGCCATATCCTGCACGACTGCGAAAAGAGAAGAAAGAGGCCCAATATCGTAAGTTTATTGAACTGATAAAGCGAGAAGATATTATTGTGCCTCTTGTGGACTTGATTGCAGATGTGCCGAGTAACGCAAGATTTCTCAAGGAGTTGGTGGCTAATAAGGCAAGGATGGGAGCAGAAGAAATAGCATTCTTGAATGCCGAATGCTCAGCCACACTATCCGATACCCTCAAAAAGGGTGATCCAGGGAGTTTCATCATCCCTTGCTATTTTGGTAAAAGTGTTTCATGTAGGGCCCTAGCAGACCTAGAAGCCAGTATAAACCTAATGGTGTTATCCTTTTACCAAAAACTGGGATTAAAAGATCTAAAAATCACACGAATGACTATACAACTAGCCGATAGATCCATAAAATAACCTGTAGGAATAGCTGAGGATGTCACGGTGCGGGTAGACAAGTTTGTTTTCCCCGCCGACTTTGTGATCTTGGACATAAAGTGCGAGGTTAAAGTTCCTCTAATCCTTGGTCGTCCGTTTCTTAACACGGCCAGTGCCGTTATTCATGTTGCCAAAAGAGAACTTAGTCTAGGAATTGGTGAAGACCGAATCATTATTTCCATTGACGGGACTCTAGACTGTGATAAATCTATAAATAATCTAAGACAGCATAGATGACTTCACTGAACCATTTGAATTAGAGCTTAATGATCATCTGTTTGAATCAGGTGAATTGGAAGAAAGCTTCTCCATTGAGAAAAGATGGGATGAAACCATGGAGAGAGAAAAAGAGGAATTCGAGGAGTTAAAGTAGGAAGATAAGGTTAGGGTGAGGACCTCTTTGGAGGAACCATCAAATTTGGATTTAAAGGACCTGCCCGAACACCTCGAGTACTAGTTTCTTGAAGGTAACAATTCTCTCCCATTAATTATTTCTGCCTTGCTAACAGCCAATGAAAAAGAAAAAGCTTATTGCGGTTTTGAAAAAACACAAAAAGGCGTTAGCTTGGAAAATCTCGGACATTCCCGGAATAAGCCCTTCTTTTTGTACGCATAAAATTTTAATGGAAGATAATTTCAAACCGCGCGTGCAAAAACAAAGTAGGCTTAATCCGAAAATGCAAGAGGTTGTAAAAAAGGAGGTTATCAAACTACTTGATACCGGGATCATCTACCCTATTTCTGATAGTCCGTTGGTGAGCCCCGTTCAGGTGGTTCCCAAAAAGGGAGGACTCACGGTTTTCACAAATGATAACAATGAGTTAATGCCCACCCGTACTGTCACCGGGTGGAGAGTTTGCATAGATTATAGGAAGCTGAATGATGCCAATAGAAAAGACCATTTCTCTTTACCCTTCATAGACCAAATGCTTGAACGATTGGCGGGAAATGAGTGCTATTGCTTCCTGGATGGATTTTCGAGATATTTTCAAATCCCCATTGATCCCAAGGACCAAGAGAAAACGACCTATACCTGTCCCTTTGGAACATTTACCTATAGGCGTATGCCTTTTGGGTTATGCAATGCACCCGCTACTTTTCAGCGATGCATGACGGCCATTTTTCAGCACATGATAGAGGATTGTATGGAGGTCTTTATGGATGATTTCTCTGTTTTCGGTAATTCTTTTGATGGTTGTTTAGACAGCTTAGACAGGGTCTTAGCTCTATGCGAGGAGTCTCATTTGGTTCTCAACTGGGAGAAATGCTACTTTATGGTAAGAGAAGGTATAGTTCTTGGGCACAAAATCTCAAAAGATGGTCTGGAAGAGGATAAAGCTAAGATAGACACCATATCAAAGCTTCCTCCACCTACAAACATAAAAGGGGTTCGAAGTTTCTTAGGTCATGCCGGATTTTATAGGAGATTTATTCAGGATTTTTCAAAAATAACCCGACCTCTAACTAAACTTCTTGAAAAAGATGCACCTTTCATTTTGATGAAAAGTGCATTTCTGCGTTTGAAACCTTGAAACATCATTTGACTAATGCCCCTATTATGGTCCCCCCGATTGGGATCAACCTTTTGAGATTATGTGCGATGCGAGTGATTATGCCGTTGGTGCAGTTCTTGGGCAACGTATAAACAATCATTTTCAACCGATTTGCTATGCGAGTCGAACTCTGAATGATGCCCAAGAAAACTACACCACGACTGAAAAGGAGCTTCTAGCGGTCGTTTTTACCATTGAGAAGTTCCGATCCTATCTTGTGTTCTCCAAAATTATAATGTACACGGATCACTCTACCCTTAAATACCTCTTTGCTAAGCCAGATGCTAAGCCCAGACTCATACGATGGATACTTTTGTTGCAAGAGTTTGATATAGAGGTAAGTGTTGGATGCAAAATCGGATTGTATTCGAGATCACAAGTTGGTGCTCAAAGTGAAGACAAAGGCAAAGTCAAAGTGGTTAATAAAGTCAAAGCTTGCTTTATTGTTTTAGTCCTTTAATTGTTCTTTTGTAATAGTTTGTAATAGTTAGGGTAGAAAGTGTAAATGTTGTGAAGTGTGAGGGTTGTAAGTGTTTGGGTATAAATACCCAAAGTGAGTTCATTTGTTAGTAACGTGCTTTATTGTAAATGAGATTGAGTTGAGTTAGTTGAGAGCTTAAGTGTGTGTGTTCTTGGTGTAAATAGTGTGTGTAAACATTTCATCAAGAATCAATGACATTTGGCTATCCAATTCATTCTCTACTTGTTGCATGATGATTAGAACTTGAATCTGGAACTACAAGTGGTATCAGAGCTGGAAATTCGCTGAAATTTGGTATGATTTCTTGAGTTTTTTATGTTTTTTTGAAGTTGGGGTATTTTGAGGTTTGATATATTCTTCTTTTGATCATTGTTTGCATGTGAATTTGATTGTATATGGTTAAAATGATGTTTTACTGTGTTTGTGAGTGATTTTGAGTCAAATTTTGGTGTTTTGAGCAGTAATTTTTGAGTTTTTTTACCTTCTGCTCGGTTTTTGCTATGTTTTCCGAATTGGTGTTCATATAATCCGAATCGGAATATTCATAAATTCCGAATTCGAATATTCAAAAATTCCGAATCGGAAAATATTTGGACTCGGAAAATTTTTTTGGACTCAAAATTGTTAGTTGGATCTGATCTTACTCATTTTCCGACTTGGTATTAATCAAATTCCGATTCGGAAAACATCATTTCCCGATTCGGAATTTGACCAAATACCAACTCGAAATTTATCTCGGAACTCTGTCAAAAATTTTTCTCCGATTCGGAAAACTACATATTCCGATTCGGAAAATGTGAAAAATTCCGATTCGGAATTTAGTGTTTCCCGAATCGGATTAGTTTAAGATTAAAAAAAAAGGTGGAAACTTTCTTAGACTTCTTATCTGATTTTACGTAAACTTTCTTAGACTTCTTATCTGATTTTACGGTGGAAAACTTAAGTCATTTTTAAGAAGGTCATTTTTTCCCGAAAAATGTCGATTTTTCCAAGATTTTGGTGATTTCCGAGAGGTTGATTTTTTTGGACTATTCTTTCAATTTCGGAGTCAAAATCAACTTTCAAATTTTTGAAAAATATTTTTTCTCGGGATTTCACTATTCATCGGTTGACTTTTTGGTTGACTTTTTGACTTTTGTCACTAACATTTTCCTTGATCAAAAGAAGTGTTCAGATTAGTTACAGATCCTCAGATTTGCATACCTCCAATCGTTCAGAAGAAATCGTTCAGTTTTCAGTGAATTTTCGATCATTTTCAAGTTCTGTGAAGATGTCTAGATATCTATTGAGTATGGGTTCGAAGTCGAAGCCTCCGGTTCTTCAGATTGGCGAGTATCCTCAATGGCGTGTGAGGATGATACAGTTTCTCAACAACATCGATAAGACACTCATGGTGAGCATCCAAGAAGGTCCGATTAAGCCGTACATTGATATTCCGGGTACACCCGACACTGCCACTACTCCTGCAGTTGAACCAAGACGTGTGTTCAAACTCTTTCGGCATTACAATGAGCTTGAAAAGGTTAGAGCTGAACTTGATGACAAAGCTCTTACTTTACTCATGATGGCGATTCCGAACGATTTGTTTAATCGTGTTGATAGTGTAATGACCACAGTTTAAAAGATTAGTTCTAAAGTTAGTCACTCGTTAAAATGACCAAGTTTGAAAAGAATTTCAGAGTTAGGGGTGAAAAGTGACATTTCTGCTTAATGTTTGAAAGTTGGGCTTATACCAAAAATGGTATGGGCTTAGCCTTTTAGCCCATACTATTTAAGGCATAAACCTAGGGTTTTTACCATTTTGGGGAAAACATAGTTGAGTGATTAGTGTGTGTTGTGGAAATCAAGTTTAGAGCCATTCTTCATCTTCGGGGGCGGGATTTTGTCGTTCGAGGTAAGATTCGTTGCTCATTAAGTGTAGGATTGTTGGTAAAGGGTGTATAATTGCTTTGGGATTAGTTTGGGTGCATTTGGATTGAGTTAGAATCGATTTTTGATCGATTTAGAGCTGTTTCCGGAACTGTTCGCGTTTTCCGAATCGGAATTCATATTTTTCGAATAGGAATTTATGTTTTCCGGATCGGAAAATCATATTTTCCGAATCCGAATTTATGTTTTCCGAATCGGAAAATATGTGGTGTTTTCTAAGGTGTTTTGTTTCGTCATGCCTTTCCCGAATTGGAAACCTACGTTTTCCGAATCGGGAAATTGGCTAGTTAAGTCGTCATTTTGACTTCGTTACCTTTAGAATTCGGAAAATATTGGTTGGGGTTTTTCCGAATCGGAAATGGCCATTTTCCGAATCGGAAAATGGTGGGTTTTCCGAATCGGAAAATGGTGGGTTTTCCGAGTCGAGTTTTGGAAGGTTTCGTCATTAGGGTTATCCTAGTTGTGGGTTTTCTAAGTGCGAATCACTAATGCCTTAGGAATTTATACGGATACCAGGAGATAGAGTAAATAGCGAGATAAGCTCAGGTGAGTTCCCTTGCCTGAAAATGAATGGACTGCCTTACTGTTTTTAAACATATCCATTCGATTTGCAAATGTTTTGATGATGATATTAATGTGATTTTGTGAAAATATAAATGGTTGTGAATGCTATATTGATGATCATCATATGCATGCTGTTTTAATTTTGCGGAATTGCATCGTGAGTAATGTGTACCATGGGACCGTACATCCCTGGGAGGTTTAGTGGTGTGAGGCACGGACTACGTCCGTCACTCCTTAAATGAGAATCTGGGAGATCCGGCCACGTAAGGTTGATTGTGGGATGGTGCGAGGCACGGACTACGTCCGTCACTCCTTAATTGTGAATCTGAGAGATCCGGCCATCCGGTTTGTTGTGTTGTGACTTTATTACTCATGACGCTTTCCTGGTACCTTGTGATATCTGATTTTACGGCCAGCGGGCCGGAACTCTATCTTAAACTGTTTTTAGGGAATTCACTAGACCTTTCGGTCTAACCCTCGTTTTCAAAATCTAAAACCTTTTCAGGAAAAGATCGTATTGCGAGAGGGAAGGAGAAGGTAAACGTCTAGCGTAGCTCTACCGGTAGAAGTTAGTACTTTATCCTAAATTAGAATCTCAGCTGTGGAGGGTTGTTCCGCATGCACTACTTAACCTGTACCTTTTGATTTGAGAATTCTTATTATTGCGTATTAGATCACTGGGAATTTATACTATGCTTTGTTATTATTGGATGGGTTTTGGGTTGTTACAGATAGTAGAAATACGGCAAAAGAGTTGTGGAATAAGTTGGAAAAACAGTTTCAAGGGACGGAAAGATCAATACAAGGGAAGCTAAACCAAGCAATCAGAGCTTATGAAGGCTTTAAGGCTTTAGAGGGAAAAACACTTGTTGATTCTTACAGTCGATTAAACATCATTTTGAATGATCTGAGAAGAAATGGAATGCAAAAGTCTACTTCCGAGATAAACTTCAAGTTCTTGAAAAATCTCAATCCGGAATGGGATCACTACTCAGTTAATCTTCAGATGTACAAGAACTTGGCGGAAGAAGACTTACATGATCTATATTCCATTCTTAGTCAACATGAAGTGAAGGTCAAAGATATTGTGTAATAACCTGAATTCTAGGTTAGATTATCGGTTAACTTTAACTGTGACTTTGTGTGTAAGGCTTTTTAAGTGGAGGGGCTAATTGTGTAAGTTCTTGGAAAGTTGTGTGTTTGTTGGGTTTTAAGCTTGTTAATGGGCTTGGCCTTGCAAGCCCAGGGTATTTAAAGGAGGAAAAACTAGGGTTTTGTCATTTTGGGGAATGAAGCAAGTGTGTGAAGTGTGTGTTTTGGGAGTGTGATGGGATTCATGTTTTCCACATTCATGTTTTCCACATTGGGATTCATGTTTTCCACATTCATGTTTTCCACATCGGGATTCATGATTCCCGGATTGGGATTTTCTATTGAGGTTTTGGTTCCCAATGCCCTTCCCGAATGGAAATCTATGATTTCCGAGTCGGGAATTCGGCTAAGTTAAACCGTTATTTTGACCTTGCCGTTTTCCTCATCCGTTTCCCTCATTGGGATTATTTATTGAGTTTTCCTCATTGAGTTTCCCTCATTGAGTTTTCCTCATCCGTTTCCCTCATTGGGTTTATTTGTTGAGTTTTCCTCATTGGGATTATTTATTGAGTTTTCCTCATTGAGTTTCCCTCATTGAGTTTTCCTCATCCGTTTCCCTCATTGGGTTTATTTGTTGAGTTTTCCTCATTGGGATTATTTATTGAGTTTTCCTCATTGAGTTTCCCTCATTGAGTTTTCCTCATCCGTTTCCCTCATTGGGTTTATTTGTTGAGTTTTCCTCATTGGGATTATTTATTGAGTTTTCCTCATTGAGTTTCCCTCATTGAGTTTTCCTCATCCGTTTCCCTCATTGGGTTTATTTGTTGAGTTTTCCTCATTGGGTTTATTTGTTGAGTTTCCCTCATTGGGATTATTTATAGAGTCCCTCATTGAGTTTCCCTCATTGGGTTTATTTGTTGAGTTTCCCTCATTGGGTTTCCCTCATTGTTGCTATCACTCCATGCAACCCTTGCTACCTCGTTATCATTTCATGTGGGAGCAATTGGCATATCGGGTGTCATTTCATGTAACCATAGCCTTATCAGTTTATGTGAAATCGGCTATCGTCTTGAGTAGGCTTGGTTATCGTTTCAGGCTGTCATTTCTTGTGAATCTGTTCCTCATCACGAGTGAGTTTGCGTATCATTTTAGGTGATGTTAATCTATCATGCCGTGTATCATCTCTTGAGGCCGTGGTACCTTGTCGTCATTTCTTGAGATATCAGTTCATGGAAAAGCCTAAATCGTATTCATTTCTTGAAAACCCTAGTTGGTTATCCGAGGAACCCTAGTCTGTTATTCCATGTTGATTCAGGTCGGATGATGATGAGAGCTAAGTTTTGGTAACTAGGAAAGAATCTTCCTAGTGGGTTAGTATGATCTGATTGAGATTTGTGTTGTAGGTGCGGATAAGGCAGAGCGTAGCTCAGTTGGGGCAGGATCAGGTGAGTTCCCTTGCCTGAAATGAATGGATTGGTTTTACAGTTTTTAAATATATCCATTCGGTTTGTGAAATGCTTTGACGATGGTTATACATTGATTTACGTGATGAATGAGATGAACTGATAATTACATTTATGCATGCTTAAAATGGTAATGACTTGATGACTTGACTGATGTGTTGCACTATGGACACTGGGTACCTTGGAACCTCGCGTTCCTTGGGAGTTTACCATTTGGTCTGATACGCCACTTGGGGGTACCTTGGGACTACGTCCCTTGGGAGTTATTGTCAGGTGACCTGGACTGGGCCTGGACGGTGTTTTTCTTTGTCCGCACACATTCAGTGGTTTTTGAACTGATTTTACGGCCAGCGGGCCGGAACTGTTGTTTAAACTGTTTTGAGGGAATTCACTAGACCTTTCGGTCTAACCCTCGTTTTCAAAATCTAAAACCTTTTCAGGGAAAGATCGAGTTGCTAGAGGCAAAGAGATGTTGAGCGCTTAGAGTAGCGTGGTCAGTCAGGAGTTATGATTCTTATCCTTTTAGAAATCTCAGCTGTGGAGGGTTCGTTCCGCATGCACTCTTAACTATTGTACCTTTTGAGAAAAAGATTTTTATGTTATTGCGAATTAGATCACTGGGATTTATTATTGTTAAGTTGGTTTTATTGCCTGGGTTTTGGGGCGTTACATATTGTGACAAAGCAGAAGAGCATTACTGATTCTTTGGGTCTTCTAACTGAAAAGAACAAGAGTGTGCTCTCTACTGCTAGTTCAAAGAAGAAAAGTCATTCAAAGGCCTTAGTCACCGAGTTGTCTGATTCTGATTCGGAAACTGTTGAGGATGATAGCTCAGAATCTGATGTTGATTTGAAGAGAGTTGCGGATAAACTTGCTCTTTTGTCTAGTTCCATTCACAAAAGGTATGGGAAGAAGAAGTTCTATTCTAAACCTAAGTTCGAGAGCTACAAAAGAAACAAGTACAAGCCAAAAAAATATGAGAAAAGGCCGGAGAGGAAGAGTTATGAAAAAGGCAACCCGGATGAGAAGGGAAATGTATGTTTCAATTGTGGCAAACCATGCCATTTTGTCAAAGTGTGTAAAGCGCCGAAAGTAAGGGATTTTGACTACAACTCTAAGAAGGCTCAACTTGCTAAACGCAAGAGTGAACGTAAAGTCTTGATGGCGGAAGAGGAATATTGGTATGATGATACTTTTGACGATGAGGACTCTGCTCATTTCACACAAGTTCATTACAATCTCATGGCAAGTGTGGAAGAAACCATCAACCTTAACAAAGAGACCGAAGAAACAAATGAGGTAAGTCAAAATCCTTCTGACTCGGATTTGTCTGATGATGATGAAAGTTCTTTAGAAGAACAGTTTTTAAGTTTAAAAAGTGAATTTGATGACTTGAAGGAAAAGATTAAGTTCGAAAGAGCTCGAGTCATTGAATTCAGTAATGAATGTGAGTTATATAAATCTTTAGCTGATGATCGTGAGCTTGAAAAGGCTGAGATTAGGAAGGAGAAAGCCAAACTAGAATCTGAAAAAGCTGAATATATGATCAAATATGAAGTGTGTTTTCAAGATAGATCTGAGGCGTATGCCAAGATAAAACAGTTGGAGGACCTTAATATCAAAAGAGGTCACACTCAACAGACGCTTAAGCTTTTGACAGATAATCTAAAAGATACTAGGTTTTACAATCCGAAAATGGGGTTAGGTTTACCTGAAATTGATGTTTTAAAGAAAGCCCCTAAAGGTCTTTATCAGTTTGATAACTTAAGTTTTCCAAAATTAAATGAGACCTTTGTAAAATCTGGTAGTTCATTATCTGATTCTTCCGATAAAGGTAAAGAAAAAGTTGTTGATGACTCAAGTGATAGTTTTTCAGATTTAAAGCCAAAGAGAAAGAATAACTTTGATTTCACATGTGATTTTCAATATGATGATTTAAATCAAAGTTATAAAACAAGAAAACCCGAGGTTTCTCATACTCAGTGTGTTTCTTTGTACTCTCAAGATGTAAAGTCTTTTTCAACTGAATCTGAAAAGCTTAGTAAAGGCATTGAAAATGAGTCAAAGACTACTGAATCTACTCCTAAATCTGAAGATAAGTCAAGTGAACTTGAAAAAGAAACAAATTGTGAAAATCTTTCTGAGTTTATTCAAGTTAATAATCTTTCAGAAAATAAAAGCGTTTCTGATTATGAGTCTGATTCTGATTCTGATGACACCAAACCATGTTTTGATTCTGATAATGATGATGATATCGAAGAGGGTTTTGAAGAGGAAAAGATAAATTTTATTTCTAACCCCATGTTTGAGTCTCAAGATACTCCACCTTGTTTTGATCAACGTATTAAGCATGAAGTGACTGATTTAATAACATATGATGTTATTGACAAAGATGGTTATCTTGTGTACAAAAGTTTAGATAGTATGGTTGAAGGTGATATTCTTAAATCAGAACTCAAACTATCAGATGTGGAATTTGGTCCTGTTTTTGAAAAATCAAAGTCTGGTACACAAAATAAACCAAATGTTGTCAATGTTTCAAGTGATGGTGGAATTTCCAAAGATGAGAAATCCTCGTGTACTTTGACAAACTCTGAAACTTGTTCAATTAATTTTGATGCAAGTACTTTTGAGGTAGGAAGTACTTCTTGTGCTACACTTTGAAACATCTTCAAAAGATTCATCTGATGTATGTTCAGTTCCTAAGACACCTATTAACTCAAGTTCTTCTGATTCTACAGATTTAAAAAGTTTTAAACGACATGGCCTAGGGTGGAAGAAGAAAGATTCAAAGAAGAAAAAGCATTTTGCTACAAATGAGAGTTTTGTTAAAAAGTCGCTCTTTGACAATGCATATAAATGTAATATGAATGTTAGATTCAATAAGTGTCAAAACTCATTTGAGTCTGCTTTGATGTTTTTTGCTATGTAACGTTTGCATTGTACTCATTGTGGTGATAATTCTTTTTCTTTGAACTCTAGGGATGTTAAAAAGAAGAGATCTAGTGGTGTTTCTCATGATAAATCTCATGCTTACTCGTTTGATCATCATGCTAAAGTGTTTAGTGCTAAAAAGAAAAATCTTTCGAAAGCAAAAGATAAATTAGTTGATGTGAAATTTGTGTGCAAATGGATTCCTAAATATTTATTGAATGCACAAATTTCAAAGTCTGGTATAAACTGTAAGATCTTAGGTTCATCTTCTGATTTGTTAAAGATGTATGAGACTAACAAGAAAGGACTCATTTGGATATGGGTTCCCAAGATGAACTACCATGTTTCTACAGGCCAGGCATATGTGGTATGTCGATTCCGGTTGTTCAAGACATATGACTGGCTACAAGGAGTTGTTGCACAATTTTGTGGAACGACCAGGAGGAACAGTTAGTTTTAGGAATAAGACGACAGGGGTCATCAAAGGTTACGTCATTGTTACAAATGGTAAGGTATCCATAAAGAAGGTACTTTATGTTGAGGGGTTAACTCATAATCTTTTTAGTGCAAGTCAGTTTTGTGATGGTTATAACATTGTTCTATTTTCCATCGTTAACTGTCTTATCATTAATAGTGATGGTGTTGAGATTTTTGAAGGGAGACGGTTTTACAATCTCTATGTGGTTGACTTTCCGGTGATAGATTCTTCGAAACCAATTTGTTTGTTTTCAAAGGCAACAAAAGGCGAAAGTTGGCTATGACATAGAAGATTTTCTCATCAGAATTTCTCAGATATTAGCAAACTTGCTAATGGTGGATTGGTGAAAGGTCTTCCAAAGATGACATTTGATAGAAATTCTTTATCTCCGGCTTGTCAAATGGGAAAGATGAAGAGAAGTTCTCACAAGTCAAAGACAGAATCTTCATGTCAATCACCACTCGAAATGATCCACATGGACTTATGCGGATCGATGAGAATTCAATCAATTAGTGGAAAGAAGTACATTCTAGTTATGGTTGATGAATACTCACGATACACGTGGCTAGAATTTCTGAGAATGAAATCTGAAGCTCCCGAGTTGATCATAAAGTTTATCAAGAGGATCCAAGTTCTTTTGCAACTTCCAGTTCGAAAGATTAGGAGTGATAATGACACTGAATTTAAAAAAGCTACCTTAGATGCTTATCTAACATCTGTTGGTATTTCTCATAATTTTTCAGGTGCTTATACTCCACAACAAAATGGAGTTGTAGAAAGACGAAACCAAACCTTAGTTGAAGCGGCACGAACGATGCTAGCTTATTCCGGATTACCTCTTACCTTTTGGGCCGAAGCTGTTTCAACCACTTGTTTTACTCAGAATCGAACCATCATCACTAAGCACTTCAAGAAAACTCCTTATCATATAATTAACCGTAGAGTTCCTAATGTCAAATTTTTTCATGTTTTTGGTTGTAGGTGTTACATTCTTAACAACCGTGACAATATTGGTAAGTTTGACAAGAAAGCCGACGAGGGATACTTTCTTGGTTATTCGCTAACGTCGAAGACTTTTCGGGTCTACAACAAAAGAACCAAGATGGTTATGGAAACCGTTTATGTGACCTTTGATGAAACCGTGTCAATGACTTCTGAACATAGGAGTTCAGAACTCGGAATTACTAGTCAAGCTTCTACTACGACTTCTGATTCTATTTCTGATCCAAATAGTTCAGAACTCGATTTACTGTTTATGGATGCTTTTCTGGATATTTGTGCAGATAATGAAGATCTCATTCTTTCCAGAAATCCAAGAGTTGATATTCACGATGTCCTAGCACCTTCAAGCGTAAATGATTCCGGACCATCGGAGAATATTTGTTCTACCTCTAACTCTGATCAGGCTATTCCAGTTCCATCAGAGATTCCTGCAATCAGAGTTAACCCCCCATGATCAATCAGAGATTCCTGCAATCATTGATGAAAATGATAGTCAGAACAATCTAGATGATCTTGCAATCCTTCCTGCTCAGTTGAAATGGACAAGAGCACATCCATTATACAACGTGATTGGTGATGTCAATGATGGTGTTAAAACGCGATCTGCATCTGCAAATTACTGCCTATACAAAAGTTTCTTGAGCGTAATTGAACCAAAGAATGTCTCTCAAGCATTAGAAGATTCTGATTGGCTATTAGCGATGCAAGAAGAGCTTCTACAATTCAAGAGAAACAAAGTATATCGCTTGGTTCCGAGACCGCAAGATAAATCAATCATTAAAACCAAGTGGATCTTCATAAATAAGAAAGATGAATCCGAAGTGATTGTCAGAAACAAGGCGCGATTGGTTGCTAAAGGTTACTCTCAATAAGAAGGTATTGACTATGATGAGACTTTTGCACTGGTAGCGAGGATCGAGGCAATTCGAATCTTTCTAGCCTATGCAGCTCATAAGAACATCAAGGTATTTCAAATGGATATCAAATCTACGTTCTTGAATGGAGTCTTGCATGAAGAGGTCTATATTGAGCAACTTGAAGGGTTCGTCGATCCAGATATTCCTGATCATGTATGCATCTTGGACAAAGCATTGTATGGTTTAAAACAAGCTCCAAGAGCATGGTATGAAACTCTGACTAATCATCTCTTATCCAAAGGATTCAAACGAGGTATGATCGATACTACTCTTTTCTGAAGAAAGAAGGTGATGACTTGCTTTTAGTTCAAATTTATGTTGATGACATTATTTTCGGTTCTACTAATCCGGAGATGTGTACAAAGTTTTCTAAAATCATGGAGACCGAATTTGAAATGAGCATGATGGGTGAATTGAATTTCTTTTTAGGAATTCAAGTCAAACAAAACCCTGGTGGCATCTTTATAAATCAGTCAAGATATATTAAAGATATGTTGAAAAAGTTTAAAATGACTGATTGTTCTCTAATTAAAACACCAATGCCAACTGGAAATCTTTTGGGTCCTGAGTTAGCCTGTAAATCTGTTGATCAAAAGATTTACAGAAGCATGATTGGTTCTCTTTTGTACCTCACTGCGACTAGAACTGTTGGATGCAAAATCGGATTGTATCCGAGATCACAAGTTGGTGCTCAAAGTGAAGACAAAGTCAAAGTCAAAGTGGTCTACAAAAGTCAAAGCTTGCTTTAATTGTTTTAGTGCTTTATATGTACTTTGTAATAGTTTTGCTTACTTAGGGTAGATTGTGTAATTGTTCAATAGTGTGAGGGTTGTAAGTGTTTGGGTATAAATACCCAAAGTGAGTTCATTTGTTGGTTACGTACTTCATTGTAAATGAGATTGAGTTGAGAGAGTTTGAGAGCTTTAGTGTGTGTGTTCTTGGTGTGTATAGTGTGTGTAATCAACTTCATCCAAGATCAATAACATTTGGCTCCTCAATTCACTCTCTACTTGTTGCATGTTGATTAGAACTTGAATCTGGAACTACAAGTGGTATCAGAGCTGGAAATTCATTGAAATTGTCTTCAGATTAGCTATAGATTCTCAGATTTGCATACCTCCAGAACTTCAGAAGAAATCTATCAGTTTCAGTGAATTTTCGATCATTTTCAAGTTCTACAAAGATGTCTAGAGATCTATTGAGTATGGGTTCGAAGTCGAAGCCTCCGGTTCTTCAGATTGGCGAGTACCCTCAATGGCGTGTGAGGATGATTCAGTTTCTCAACAATATCGATAAGACACTCATGGTGAGCATCCAAGAAGGTCCGATTAGGCCGTACGTTGATGTTCCGGGTACACCCGAGACTGCCACTACTTGCGCAATTGAACCAAGACGTGTGTTCAAACTCTTTCGTCATTTCAATGAGGTTGAAAAGATTAGAGCTGAACTTGATGAAAAAGCTCTTACTTTACTCACGATGGCGATTCCGAACGATTTGTTTAATCGTGTTGATAGTAGAAATACGGCAAAAGAGTTGTGGGATGAGTTGGAAAAACAGTTTCAAGGAACGGAAAGATCAATACAAGCGAAGTTAAACCAAGCAATCGGAGCTTACGAAGGCTTTAAGGCTTTAGAGGGAGAAACACTTGCTGATTCTTACAGTCGGTTCAACATTATTTTGAATGATCTGAGGAGAAATGGAATGTAAAAGTCTACTTCCGAGATTAACTTCAAGTTCTTGAAAAATCTCAATCCAGAATGGGATCACTACTCCGTTAATCTTCAAATGAACAAGAACTTGGCGGAAGAAGACTTACATGATCTATATTCCATTCTTAGTCAACATGAAGTGAAGGTCAAAGATATTGTGACCAAACAAAAGAGCATTACTGATTCTTTGGCTCTTCTAACTGAAAAGAACAAGAGTGTGCTCTCCTGTGCTAGTTCAAAGAAGAAAAGTCATTCAAAGGCTTTAGTCACCGAGTTGTCTGATTCTGATTCAGAAACTGTTGAGGATGATAGCTCAGAATCTGATTTTGATTTGAAGAGAGTTGCGGATAAACTTGCTCTTTTGTCTAGTTCCATTCACAAAAGGTATCGGAAGAAGAAGTTCTATTCTAAACCCAAGTTCGAGCGCTACAAAAGAGACAAGTACAAGCCAAAGGAATATGAGAAAAGGCCGGAGAGGAAGAATTATGAAAAAGGCATGACAGATGAGAATGGAAATGTATGTTTCAATTGTGGCAAACCAGGCCCTTTTGTCAAAGATTGTAGAGCGCCGAAAGTTAGGGATTTTGACTACTACTCTAAGAAGGCTCAACTTGCTAAACGCAAGAGTGAAGGTAAAGTCTTGATGGCGGAAGAGGAATATTGGTATCATACTTCTGATGATGAGGACTCTGCTCATTTCACACAAGTTCACTACAATCTCATGGCGAGTGTGGAAGAAACCATCAACCTTCACAAAGAGACCGAAGCATCAAATGAAGTAAGTCAAACTCCTTCTGACTTGGATCTGTCTGATAATGATTAATGCTCTTTAGAAGAACAGTTTTTAATTTTAAAAACTGAATTTGATGACTTGAAGGAAAAGATTAAATACGAAAGAGCTCGAGTCATTGAATTCAGTAATGAATGTGAGTTATATAAATGTTTAGCTGATGATCGTGAGCTTGAAAAAGCTGAGATTAGGAAAGAGAAAGCCAAACTAGAATCTCAAATTTATGAGATGAAGAGTGCTTTAGTAAATTTGGAGTCTGAAAAAGCTGAATATATGATCAAATATGAAGTTTGTTTTCAAGATAGATCTGAGGCTTATGCCAAGATAAAACAATTGGAGGATCTTAATATTAAAAGAGGTCAGACTCAACAGACGCTTAAGCTTTTGACAAATAATCTAAAGGATACTAGATTTTACAATCCGAAAATGGGGTTAGGTTTACCTGAAATTGATGTTTTAAAGGAATCCCCTAAAGGTCTTTATCAGTTTGATAACTTAAGTTTTCCAAAATTAAATGAGACCTTTGTAAAATCTGGTAGTTCATTATCTGATTCTTCGGATATAGGTAAAGAAAATGTTGTTGGTGACTCAAGTGATAGTTTTTCAGATTCAAAGCCAAAAAGAAAGAATAACTTTGATTTCACATGTGATTTTCAATATGATGATTTAAATCAAAGTTATCAAACAAGAAAACCCGAGTTTTCTCATACTAAGTGTGTTTCTTTGTATTCTCAAGATGTAAAGTCTTTTTCAACTGAATCTGAAAGCTTAATAAATATATTGAAAATGAGTCAACAACTACTGAATGTACTCCTAAATCTGAAGATAAGACAAGTGAACTTGAAAAAGAAATGGATTGTGCAAATCTTTCTGAGTTTATACAAGTTAATACTCTTTCAGAAAATAAAAGCGTTTCTGATTATGAGTTTGATTCTGATTTTGATGAGACCAAACCATGTTTTGATTCTGATAATGATGATGACATCAAAGCGGGTGTTGAGGAAGAAAAGATAAATTTTATTTCTAACCCCATGTTTGAGTCTCAAGATACTCCACCTTGTTTTGATCAAAGTAGTAAGCCTGAAGTGACTGATTTAATTACATATGCTGTTATTGACAACGATGGTTATCTTGTGTACAAAAGTTTAGACAGTATGGTTGAAGGTGATATCCTTAAATCAGAACTCAAACTACCAGATGTGGAATTTGGTCCCGTTTTTGAAAAATCAAAGTCTAGTACACAAGATAAACCAAATGTTGTCAATGTTTCAAGTGATAGTGGAATTTCCAAAGATGAGAAATCATTGTACTTTCATGTTTAGGAAACTTATTTCACGAGATGTGTGAGCTTAATAGAACTTCTATGGATTTCCAGAACCGGCAATCATACCCAAGAAGTTATCCTTGAGAAATGAGTGAGGGGTCTACATCAAAGAGTGGGGGAGACAACTCAGGTGGTCGAGTTATTCTCATAGTGATTGAGCGGAAAAATGTTATATGAGAGATTGGTTAGAAGTGAGGATGTTTAAAAGAATTGGAGGGTGTGAGAACAGAGTTAAAAGAAACATAATACTCTGCACCAACCACTTCTAAGCCGGGCAACCACATAATCTATCGGTTCACGCTCTTTGGTGACCGATATTGAAACAAGGCAAAGCCCAATGCCGACTCTCGTTTTTACCCCACTAGCTACTCATTTCCTTCTTAACAAGGAGATGTTTCATTTCATCACGGGGACGCAGCACATACTCTATCAGGTTTTCATTTGGAAAATCGATATTGAAACAGAAGGAAGCTGCCCTGCCTTCTAGCTTCATTTCTACACATCGAGTCGTGAAATGTTTTCACATTTTGAGCCTTATGAAAGCACTTGATGCTATTTTCTTTCATCACAAATACAGACAAGGAATTCGTTTCTTTGTCGGAACGTTCATAGTGATACTTTTAGTGTTTGCGATGATTGAACGGAAGCCCTGGGGAGTGATCATCACTAAAGCTCTTTATATAGTGCATTTGTTGTACTGAGTTGCTTTGTGCTTCTCACAGGCATTTCATCTGATTCATGTGTTGTTTCAGGATTTTCCCACTTAAATCTGAATTTGCAAAGTTCGGATTATTTTATGGAATTGACGGTTGTTTCTTTGGTATGAAAAGGGGAATTCTGGAGTAACAAGGTGGAGATTGTTATGTGAGATGGTTTTTGATTTTCTTGGTGGTTTGTTCACATGTTTGTATCTTTACGAGATGAGTTGTCTGATCATACATTTCTATAGTTTTGATGATTATTTCATATTTCATCAAAAAGGGGGAGATGGTTTAGAAATGTTTTTGAAGATACTTTGGGGAGATGGATCTGAAATGTAATGTCGAGAAATGATTCTTGAAGATACTTTGAGGAAGTCGAGAGATCCTTACAAGATACTTCAAGATGATCAAGATTGTTTGAAGATTCTTCGTTCGTTAAAGCTTTGTGTTCAAAGTTTGTTAAAGCTTCATGAAGATGTGGATGATTCTTGAAGATTATTATCGAAGCTTATTGTTCAAGAAAGTTTATATTTGGTGTTTAAAGTGTCGATGCTTTCTTGAAGACGTTTGCTTAATTCTTTTTGTGATCTCGAATCCAAAGGGGGAGATTGTTGGATGCAAAATCGGATTGTATCCGAGATCACAAATTGGTGCTCAAAGTGAAGACAAAAGGCAAAGTCAAAGTGGTCTACAAAAGTCAAAGCTTGCTTTAAATGTTTTAGTGCTTTATATGTACTTTGTAATAGTTTTGCTTACTTAGGGTAGATTGTGTAATTGTTCAATAGTGTGAGGGTTGTAAGTGATTGGGTATAAATACCCAAAGTGAGTTCATTTGTTGGTTACGTACTTCATTGTAAATGAGATTGAGTTGAGAGAGTTTGAGAGCTTTAGTGTGTGTGTTCTTGGTGTGTATAGTGTGTGTAATCAATTTCATCCAAGATCAATAACATTTGGCTCCTCAATTCATTCTCTACTTGTTGCATGTTGATTAGAACTTGAATCTGGAACTACAAGAACGAATATTATGTTCTCAACATGTTTTTGTGCTAGGTTTCAAGCTAATCCTAAAGACTCACACCTTGCGGCAGTCAAAAGGTGTTGGACCTCTTTGTTGTGAAGAGTCAGAAAACCTATCTTTATTGCTTTCGTAATTTGATTTCCTAGATTGTAATCAGTTAACTTTTGTAGTGCCCTTGTTTAGAGGTTTGGAACCTCGGGGGCCATTTGTGACAATATTGCTATTTGCCTCTTACATATTTAAGGAAAGAGATGTATTAGGGTTTTATGATGAATGCTTAATCACTTGGTATTTTTACTCTATATTGCTATATCTTAAAACCTCCATTGATGCTCTTATGAAGCTTGGTGTTCATCATTTTTCTCTTGATTTCAATCCATTTCTCCTACATTTCTTGTTTATTGGGACAACAAAAGGATTTTACGGTATCATCAAGAGGATTTCTACCAAGAGGATTTCTACCAAGAGTTCAACCCGAACCTTGGATCGAGCGTACAACTCTCCTCAATATCATCAAGAGGATTTCTACCAAGAGTTCAACCCGAACCTTGGATCGAGCGTACAACATCCCGATGATCCTTTGATCATTACCATCTCTGATGAGGAACTCTACAATGTAAATGAGTCTCTTGCTCTCATTTCCCACAACGTGCAAAAGTTGAATGCAAATCGTGGATTTAACAGACCACGGGGATCTGGATTTCCAAGTGGAGGAAGAATGATGCAAGGAAGGGGAGGTCATTACCAGCCGGATAGAGCTCAGTACGGGAATCAAGGCAGAGGTAGCTATCAACTAGGGGAAAGGATGCAATCTTATGATCAAGGAAGTTATCGCAACAATCAAGGGAGGTACCGAGAAGATCAAGGGAGGTACCGAGAAGATCAAGGGAGATACCGAGAAGATCATGGCAGGTACAGAGAAGAACAAGGCAGGTTCAGAGATCAATCTAGAAGAGACAACACATACCTGGACTATCAAGGAGGACAAGGGTATCAAGGAGATTGGAGAGGTCAAGTCTCCGACATCAACTACCAAAGAAGCTTGAAGCATTACACTCCTGAGTCTGGGTATATCGATTGTCATGGGTATGAAGGCGGATATGGAGGAAGGTATGAGAATGGAAGAATTGATCAAGGACCAGGCTATGGGTTTGAGCAGAATAGGAATGACAACAGGGCAGACGAGAGAATAGATCGCAGGAAAGGAAGCTTCAACGGAGGTGATTCCCGGGGAAACAGTTCCAGGCAAGCTCAGAGGGAAGGTCAACAGGTTCAAGCTGACCAAGGAGTTCAACGTCAAATCATCCCCAGGTTCCCATAACCCAGAACCCCACTCCTCAACAAGCCGCTAGTCCCACTACCACTTGCTAGAAGTGTGGTAAGTTGGGACACTACGCCAGAGATTGCTCCGTCAAGTACAAGGATGCCGCCTATTTTGAGAAGAAGGCCGCTCTAATGAGGAAGAAGGAGAAAGGGGTTGCTTTGTTGGTTGATGAAGAGAACTGGGTGTGTGAAGAGGAGAGCTCAGACGAGGATGATCATTTTGTGAAGGGTCTATGCTTGATGGCTGACTTCGAGGGATCAGAAGCCGTTGGACCAAGCACTTATCAAGACATTGATCTGTATGAGGTATCCTCTATTCCAGATATAACTGATACTGTGGCAATGTTGGAATCTAAAATTTGTGATTTAGAGAGATGTCTCCAATCGGAGAGGACTCTCGTCACGAAATTTAGAATCGACAGTGCCATTTATAAAAGCTCTCTCGAGGATTTGACTATAGTTTATAATCGTGAAACACTTGAGTCTGGCATTAGAGAGTCCAATTTATCAAACAAACTTGGTTGTCTTCAACAAGCCCATGAGGAACTTAATAGTGATCATGGGGAGCTCAACAATAAAGTCCAGTTACTTTCGGAAGAAAGAACTCGGTTGTTTTCAAAAATCCAAGAGCTTGAGGACAACAACTTCAAAAGAGGACAATCTGAACAGACTTTAAGTATCCTCACTCAGCATGCCAAAAAGAATCCTTTTTATAAAGCCAAACCCGGCCTAGGTCTATCTGAAAACCATGTTTTAGACAAAGCACCTTCTCAACTATACAATTTTGAGGATATGGCCGCCTCCAAGCCCAAACCTGTCCTAGTAGGAGGACATGTGACCGAGGAAATCGTTAGACAGACTGTCACATATACCGTAGTAATAAACGATGAGATCGTCACTAGAACCACCAGTCCGTCGAACAGTACCTCTGGTAGTCCACCCACTAGCACCCCTCCTAATAGACCAATATTTGTTCCGGCTAGTGATCCGACCAACTCTGAACCTACATGGGAAGGCAATAAGGCCAGAACCCCTAGAGTAGCAATGCCCCCCATCAACTATACTGATCTGAACTCAAGCTATGATACTAGGGAAATGGAGTTTTCAGAGGAGACCTTAGTTATCCCACCCGAGGATCCTTCCGCAGCTAAGAGTCCCGACCTAGTCAATCTAGAAAAGGAGGTGTTTGCTTTTATGTTAAAAGCCATGGATTTGGATACATGTCAACATCAGATCTTGAATCTGAAAGTAATTGTTTCGGAGAAAGACACCTTGGTTCGCACTCTGGAAAAAGACTTGCTCGAGGCCAATGCCGAGAGAATTAGGCTTTCTTCAGAGTGTGAGACCGCAACCTCGGCTTTTACTGATTTCCAAATCAAGGTTGCGGATCTTCAAACTCGATACGTTCTCCTAGATATCCATTTTGAACTTTTAAAAGAAATTGATCATGATGAAAGGATAATGTATCGCCGATCTTTAACCAACCAACTTGTGTCTAACTCCATTTTGAAAAGGAAAGTTATGAATCTTGAAAACCTTTACTTTTCAGACTCAGTTGACGATAAGACTGCTCCAATCCTTGACCATCCGGTAGCCAATCTCCAACCCAAACCTGTCATAGATCTTGAGAACCATTGCTCCATAGTCTCGGATGATGATGAACCCCCTAACTCACACCACAGGGTAGCTGAACCCGAGACTGTCCATGATCCAAATATTGAATATGATATGAAGGTGTTTTTAGATGAAGGTGATGATCCTTCAGGCTTTATTCCAAAGAAGCCAAAACCTGTTGTTGTCAAATCTGAGAAGCCTACTAAATCACGAGCTCCTATTTCTGAGAAAAGTAACCCTAAGGGTGAAAAATGTGTTGGTACTGACAAGGGTAAGTCAGTTAAGCCTCACGCACCCAAAGGACTCCAGAAAAAGCATTCAAGGTCTAACGATGCTCGTAACTCAGTCAAGCCCATTAAAAGTCTTGACTTTCATTCAAGTACCTTTGAAGTGGGTGAGACTTCTCAGTTAAAACCCAATCAACCTTTCTATTCCACAAAACCTAAATTTTCTAAAATATCATCTTGAAAAAGTGGCAACTCCATTCCCACAAAGCCGTCCTCTAACTCACACCGTGCTTTTCATGCAGATGCGAGGAGGAAAGATGGTGGATAGAATGTGAAGCCACCAAGAAAGGATCATCATGGAAGGAACAACTCTTTTTCTGCTTTCCCTAAGAAGCATAGTCCTAGCCGTGCGGGTTTAGGCTATGCTCCACCTAGTGTAGGAATGAATTCGAACATGTCTGTTAATTGTAATCACAACTTAAACGATGCCTTTAATACTTTTCGCAATGACATGTGCTTTATGTTTGATAATTTCCTGCGTTATGGGGTGTCTAACTCTTTCAATGCTCCTCAATCTAATGTCAAATCCCGAAAGAGAAGGGGAAGAAAAAGAGGGAAAGCTAAGTCCTCTTCGTCAGTGAAGTCCCCTCCGCCTAAGGAGAAATCCGAAAAGGGGACTACACCGACTGATTTATCTGTCTCTAACCCAAAGGAACCCATTTGGCAATGGGTCCCTAAACAAGCTTAGTCTGTCCTGCAGGTCAGTCATGTGTGGTACTTCGATTCCGGCGCATATAGACACATGACTGGTCAGAGATCCTTCCTTTTCGAATATGTTGAAAGGTTTGACGAATATGTTAAAACCGCCGACAAGACACTGTGACAACCCTCCACTTCCCACCTCAGGTCAGTAAAACTTTAACTGAATAACCGAAGCCAGACAGTATTTTAATACTGTCATTTTGTCAAAAACAATATTGTATGACAACATTTATTGTGAAAAGGCTAGATAAGTGCCTTTTACGATTATTGAGTCGCCACTATAGTCGGTATGCAAAACCGACTGACTGTTATCAGCAGGTCCCGATTCCGACCACTAGACCGTCGAATTAAATTTTTATTGACCCAAAATATTAAAAATATTAATTTCTAATAATTTCCTTAATAAAAATACGAAAAACTGCTTTCGTTACGCAAAAATCGCAAAAACGCGCGTTTTCGGTAACGACTTCCAATTTTAGCAGCTTTTTACACCCAATACTACAAAATTCAATTAAGCCCAGTAAATGGCTTATTGAGATCAGCCATATTATTATTAGAGACAAATATTCTCTCCTCACATGGTTCAAATTAAAGCAAGAAACATTGATAAGAATCTAACCAATACATACATCACCAACTTACACACACTAACATCAACTCATCTCTCAACTCACCACCTCTCTCCCTCTCTTTTCCCTCTCCCAAAACCGGCCACAAGGCCATGGTTTTGGCATCTCCCCTCTCCCAAATCCAAGTATAAATACACACTCACCTCTTCTCATTTCATTTGCCAAATTTCACTCTCTCTCCCTCTAACTTCTCACTAGAAATTTCTCTCTAGTTTTCTTCTAGCTTTCTTCATACACTTCTCCTATTCTTGAAGACATTCATCAATCTTCAAGAACACATTCAAGGTAAATATGATGATCTTCATCAATCTTCTTCTCTAAATCATCATCTCCCAATGTTGTGAGATGGAAGTAACATAAAAACTCTTAATTATTTTGAATGATCAACCAAATAAGTTGGGTAGTTTGAATGATCTTCAAAACTCTTAATTATTGTTTATAATTCTTATTCATCCTTTAAATTCTTGTTCATATACTACTATGTATAATCTTGTACATTTTAATTCAAGTACTTCTTTTCTTTTATACAAACAATCCACCATACTTTGGTGTAGATGAAATCACTAGTCAAATACCCTTTCTTTGCTAAGCAATAAGTGAGTTGATGACTAGTGATTCCTATCTTCTTATGATCATCCATCACCTTGTATGGGGTATGGATGATTTCATATAGCCAAATACCCTTTTCTTTGCTTGGATCATCAAAAATTCAAGCAATAAGTGAGTTGATGGCTTATGATTATAATCTAGATGTTTAATTTGGTATATATGTAAATGCATGTGTAAATGTGTTTTAAGAAGTTGATATTCCTTCAAACACATCTGGACTTGAGCTTTGGTAAAGAGAATTCATCATAAGAGTTAATAAACAAAAGAAATCTTGTGTTATACAAAAACTAGTCTAAATTTTGTTCAACAGATTCTGGACAGATTCGGACCCGACTTTGAGAGGCCATAACTCCTTCATAAAATGTTCAAATGACATGATTCTTTTTTTTAAAATCAAGTTCATTGAGTTATCTTTCAAACCCCACTGGCCGTTTGCAAAAATTCAAAGTTTCGGACCCTCAAACAGTCCGTACAAAAAGGTTGCGCAACAGCTCTAGTTGCTGTCACTATTTTAATAAACCTTCTGTTTGAGGATCTTAATCTTTTTCAAAAATTATGAAATTTGGTCAGTAAATAGTAAACTCATATGGCTAAAACATATTAAAATTTCGTGATTTTAGGAGTTGTGGATCATACCCAAATGCTTGCCCCAAACAGTCTCCGAATCTGTCAAGAATTGTTAAAAACTGAAAAGTGTTATTTTATGTAAACTAGTATTTTTCTAAAAACACCCTTGAGAAGAATAAATTGTTGGACATAAAAAGACTATATAAGGAATAAGTTGAGGTAGAATTAATATAAAACACACATGCATGACCATATACCAACTATCACGTTTCGGTTATAATCGTAAGAGCACGTATTTATCAACAATCGTTATAAAAACTAACATTTCGTTCGCGCGTATAATTTTATTTTAACTAAAGGAACTTAATTTGGGTCAAGGAACTTATTAAAATACTTATTATCACTAGGTCGGAATTCGGTGGAACCTCGCTAATTTGGGACTCTCGAACTTGTAACTCGGTGAGTTATTCACGGCCCTTTTTTACGTTTTTACATTTTTGGGGTGAAAAGCATGATAAAACTACCGGTTGATTAAACTTTTAAAACGATTTATTTGTGGAACGATTTTGTGGAACGATATGTTTTTGGAACGATTTTTGTGGCTATGGTATGCATACTTATCTAGATTAATTGGGTGTTTTTCTTATCGCAAGTCCTCGTACACACTACTAAGTCTAATTCACTGCGGTGGACCGAGTAATCAATGGTAGCGCTATCGGGTTGGCAACCCCACCTTTCGTACCCCGCTTGCAACGGGGTTGGTAACGATAACGATTGGTGTTTAATTACTTTTTGTGGAACGATTGTTGTGTCATGTTGCGATAAGCATGGCATTGCGGGGCAAAAACTATGCTTCTAGGAGATTAGTAGTGGCTCGTTAATCTATTGTGAGTAAGTATTGCATGATAAGTACCATATGCCGGGATCTTGTGGGGTACGCACATGATCCAACTATTAAGCTTATTGCTTGAACTTATTATCTCCGGTATTATTTTTGGAACGCGAACTATATGAATGTGTGTTGTAAACCCGTGAACTCACCAACTATGACGATAGTTGACTTTTTAACTCTCATGCTTTTCAGGCGATCCAAAGTAAGAAGAACGAAATGCACGTGTGTTACACCTTCATGCATATCAAGACTAAATTTCCTTTCCGTTGTAGTTCAATTTTCCTTGTAATAATTTTAAGACTTTAACGTGATGTAATAGTGTAGACTTAACTATTTTGATATGCTATGGTGTTATTGTCTATACTTTGAGTTGTGCTACTTTGCGCTGTTACATTCCGTGTTTCCGCTTTAGCGGGGTGTGACAGACTTGGTATCAGAGCCAAGGCTATAGAGAATAAAGATTTTCTAGTAAGAAAATCGAGTACTATAGCCATCAAAATATAACAACGGAAAGATGAACTTTTTCAAAAATCTATTTTTGCACGCTTCTAAAGTAATGAACCCGAGAGTCGCTTCATTGGGTCTTAATTAAACAAAGCCTGGCCAACTATGTTTAGTTAAGAGGCAATAATGCGAAGCTAGGGGAAAGTTACGATGGAAGTGTGAAAAACGAAAACTTTTCTTGCATGGCATATTGCATGAGTGACCACGATACCCGGACTAGATAAAACGACACTATTGCGTTATTACACTATTGCGTTATTACACTATTGCGTTAATACACTATCGCGTTAATGCACTATTGCGATAATAATAGGAAGTCACTATTGAACTTATTATTAATAATTAAATATAAACACTTTAGTCACCATGACATCGAACGGCGGATGGATCTCCGAAGAAGAGGAGGACCCCTCGGAAAACTCGGGGTCGGACATGGAAGCGGCAAGCGAAGATGCCTCCGATGACTCAAACCCAAATCCCCCCGTGATTGATGCACCCCAACCTCTACCCGGAAAGCCTGCACCCGAACCGGTACCCCCTAGACCACGCACTAGGGAAACCGCTAGGAAACGAGTTCTTCCTCCCATACGTAGTGGTGTCGCCATCCCTCGTGACCCCTACGCCGGACCCTCCCACATCCTTCCGGGAGTTCCAATTCCACGAAACTTAGAACTCTCGATCGAAGACGCTCGTAGGATGAACATTATGGAGGATAGGATAGAAAGGTTCCAAGAGAGGATGAATAGGCAAGCTCAAGCCTTGCGCGCCTTGACCGATTTAGCCCAGTTTCTGGAGCAAGGTACTACGGGAGCCATAGAGAGGGCGGTGGCAGCGGGACGTCTGGCTAGGAAGGTGGAGCTACGGAGTCGGGCAGTGACCATCTTCACGGTCATGATGATTGTTGGGCTCGTGATCCTTGTGTTTCTCAACCTTTAGTAAACCTTTATGATGTATTTCCAATTTCTCTATCGCTTATGTAATGGATGTAATCGAATGGCGTAATAACGCCAAATTTTGGAATAATATGATATTAAGTTTTATGAATGTTATCCTTGTTTATCGTAACCAACTCGATTGTATAAACTCTTCCAAATGCAACCTTAATTCAATTCATCTCTTTTAAACATTGTAGAACTATGACAACTCGAAACACAAGAAGCACTGGATCAACGCCAAATAATCAAACCCCGGACATTGCCCAACTCGTAGCCCAACAAGTCCAAAATGCCATCCCCAATATTGTCACACAAGTGACTGCTGGTATCGACAACCGTCGAAGGAGTGGTGGAGATCAGAGTGGTGAAGGAGGTAGTGGTAGTAATCAGGGATGCACTTACAAGACTTTTATGTCTTGCAAACCCAAGGAATTCCACGGCAAAGAAGGGGCCGTAGGACTACTTTCCTGGTTTGATAGCATGGAGTCTGTACTCCATATAAGCAAGTGCTCCGATAACCGCAAGGTGGAATATGCGGCGTGTCAACTACAAGGCAGGGCTTTGACTTGGTGGAATATCCAAGTACAAACCCGAGGCCGGGAAGCAGCATACAACTTATCGTGGGAAGACTTCAAGAAATTGCTGATAGAAGAATACTGCCCAAAAAGCAAACTACAAAAGCTTGAGGCTGAATTCTGGAACCATTCCATGAAAAACATGGACGTGGACAAGTACACGGCACGTTTCCATGAACTTGCTCAACTTGTACCACACATGGTTACTCCAGAGGAGAAGAAATTGATAGGTATATTTGGGGACTAGCGCCCGAAATCCGAAGGATGGTTACCTCGGCTAACCCAACCACCATCCAGAGTGCTGTAGTCTTGGCTAACCGTTTAGCTAATGACGTAGTCCGATCAGGGACTGGAACTAAGAGTAGCATGAGAGGCAAAAGGAAGTTGGAAGGACAGTCAGGAAGAAGGCCTAGTAGTGGGTCGAGCCAAAGTACGCACTCACTAAAGAACTATGTGGCAAAGACACAGGACCAAGGAACCTATAAGGGATCCTACCTAGAATGCAAGAAGTGCAACCGTCACCATTGGGAAACTGTCTTTATTGTGAGAAGTGTAAACAACTAGGGCATTCCACACAATACTGCAGGAAGGGGGAAGGAGCACCTAGTGAAGGAAGGAAGTGTTTTGAATGCGGAAGCCCAAACCACTTCAAGAATAAGTGTCCTAAGATAGGACAGGGGTCTAGAAATACCATGGATGGAAGTCAGGGTAGTCGCACCAATACTGTGAACCAGGGAACTCAGGCTCGAGGTAGAGCTTTCGTGATAGGGACTGAAGAAGCACGTCAGGATCCCCGTGTGATAACAGGTACGTTTCTTATAAACGACCATTATGCATCAGTCATTTTTGACTCTGGAGCTGATAGAAGCTTTGTGTCCCTAGGATTTAGACCACTAATCCCCTTAGCCTCCGAAAGCTTAGATGAGGTTTATTCAATAGAACTAGCAGATGGACGAGAACTTAAGGCTCGCGATGTACTTCTAAATTGCACGTTAAGTTTAGCCAACGAATTGTTTAGCATAGATCTTATACCAATCGAGCTAGGAAGCTTTGATGCAGTTGTAGGCATGGATTGGCTGTCACAAAATAGGGCAACGATAGGGTGCTATGAGAAGACTGTTAGGATACAACTTCCGGATGGTAGAACCCTTGTAATAGAAGGAGAGAGACCCAACAGAAGTTTAGGAATAGTTTCGTGTATGAAGGCTCATAGTTATCTAAGGAAGAGATACATAGCATTCTTAGTTCAAGTGGTAGGAAAGAAACCCGAAGCGAAGAAACTCGAGGATATTCCAGTAGTACGAAGCTATCCTGAAGTGTTTCCGGACGAGCTACCCGGATTACCTCCGACGAGACAAGTCGAATTCCGAATCGACTTAATTCCTGGAGCGGCTCCTGTTGCTAAGGCACCTTACCGCCTAGTGCCAGCCGAGATGCGGGAATTGTCCAACCAAATACAAGAATTGCTGGACAAGGGATTTATTCAGCCGAGTTCATCACCTTGGGGAGCCCCTGTATTATTTGTCAAGAAGAAGGACGGATCGCTTAGGATGTGCATAGATTATAGGGAACTGAACAAGTTGACCATCAAGAATCGTTATCCTCTCCCTAGGATAGACGACCTGTTCGATCAACTTCAAGGTGCCAGTTTCTTCTCTAAGATCGATCTCCGATCCGGTTACCACCAAGTAAGAGTCCACGAGGAGGATGTTCCAAAAACAGCGTTCAGAACACGCTATGGACATTATGAGTTTATGGTTATGCCTTTCGGACTCACGAATGCCCCCGCCGTGTTTATGGACCTGATGAATAGGATTTGCAGGCCATACCTAGATAAGTTTGTAATCGTATTTATCGATGACATACTCATCTACTCTCAAAGTAGAGAGGAGCACGAGCAGCACCTGAAGGTAGTACTTGAGCTACTTAGGGACCAGAATTGTACGCCAAATTCTCAAAGTGCGAATTTTGGATCCGGGAGGTACATTTTCTTGGTCATGTAGTTAGAGAGGAAGGAATTCTTGTGGACCCAGCAAAGATTGAAGCCATTGCAAAATGGGAGACCCCGAAGACCCCAACGGAAATCCGCCAATTTTTAGGATTGGCATGATACTACAGAAGGTTCATTGAAGGTTTCTCGAAGATCGCACAACCTCTGACAATGCTGACTCAGAAGGACAAGAGGTTCGATTGGGGTCAACGGCAAGAGGACGCCTTTCAACTTTTGAAGCAAAAGCTATGCAACGCACCAGTTCTGGCCCTACCCCAAGGGACAGAGGACTTCGTTGTGTATTGTGACGCTTCACGCCAAGGATTAGGATGTGTGCTGATGCAAAGGGATAAGGTCATAGCCTATGCATCTAGACAACTTAAGAACCACGAACAGAACTACACTACTCATGACTTAGAATTGGGAGCAGTAGTCTTTGCACTTAAGATTTGGAGACACTATTTGTATGAAACTAAGTGTACGGTGTTCATGGACCATAAGAGTCTACAGCACATCCTAGACCAAAAGATGTTGAACATGAGGCAACGTAGATGGGTAGAATTGCTTAGTGATTACGACTGTGAGATCAAGTATCACCCGGGCAAGGCTAATGTAGTGGCTGATGCCTTAAGTCGTAAGGAAAGGGCGAAACCCTTACGAGTACGAGCCTTGGAAATGCTTGTACACACCAGCTTGAAAGAGGATATCCTAAAGGCTCAGGAAGAGGCCTTACGAGAGGATAGAGTGAAAGATGAAACTCTCCACAACCTAGAGGGAAGGTTTGACCTTAAGACCGACGGCGTACGGTACTTTAAGGGGAGAGTTTGGGTACCGAAGACTGGCAACCTGAGGGGATTAATCCTAAAGGAAGCACACGAGTCGCGGTATTCCATTCATCCAGGGGCAGATAAGATGTATAAGGATCTGAAGGAATATTATTGGTGGCCAGGAATGAAGAAGGATGTAGCATCGTATGTGGGACGATGTTTGACTTGTTCCAAGGTCAAAGCTGAGAATCAGAAACCGTCGGGTCTGTTACAACAACCCGGGATCCCTGAATGGAAATGGGAACGGATTTCTATGGACTTAGTCACTAAATTGCCCAAAACTGCTAAAGGGCATGATACGATCTGGGTAATAGTAGACCGTCTAACAAAGTCAGCTCATTTTCTTCCAATCCGAGAAGACTATAAGATGGATAAGCTTGCGCGAATCTATATTAAGGAAGTAGTGACCCGCCATGGAGTGCCAATCTCCATTATCTCAGATCGAGATAGCCGTTTTACATCACGACTCTGGCAATCATTGCAGAAATCCTTAGGATCCCAGTTGGATTGGAGCACGGCATATCATCCTCAGACCGATGGCCAAAGTGAAAGGACCATCCAAACCTTAGAAGATATGTTGCGCGTGTGTGTCATAGACTTTGGAGGAAATTGGGACGATCATTTACCACTAGTAGAATTTTCCTACAACAATAGCTATCACACTAGCATCCAATGTGCCCCCTATGAAGCCTTGTACGGCCGAAAATGTCGGTCTCCGCTCAGCTGGGTAGAAGTTGGAGATAGCCAACTGACAGGACCCGAGTTAATCCAGGAAACAACTGACAAAATTGGCTTGACTAGGGATAGGCTTAAGGCTGCTAGAGATCGTCAGAAAAGTTATGCTGACAACCGTAGGAAACCATTGGAATTCCAAGTGGGAGATAGAGTACTTTTAAAGGTTTCCCCTTGGAAAGGGCTAGTACGATTCGGCAAAAGAGGAAAGTTAAGCCCTAGGTACGTTGGACCTTTCGAAATCATCGAAAGAGTCGGCCCAGTTGCTTACAAGCTTAGGCTACCTGAGGAAATGAGTGAGATTCATAACACTTTCCACGTGTCTAATCTCAAGAAGTGTATAACCGATGAATCTCAAGTTATTCCACTAGAGGAAGTCTTTGTGGACAAGTCCCTCTGCTTCGTTGAGGAACCTATAGAAATTCTTGACAAAGAGGTCAAGAAGCTCAAAAGGAGCAAGATCCCGATTGTTAAGGTACATTGGAAGTCCAGACGTGGACCAGAGTACACTTGGGAACGTGAGGACTACATGACGAAGAAGTACCCTCAACTCTTTACTTGATTAGGTGGGGAAGTAACAACAAATGAATTTCGGGACGAAATTCTTTTAACCGGGGGAGACTGTGACAACCCTCCACTTCCCACCTCAGGTCAGTAAAACTTTAACTGAATAACCGAAGCCAGACAGTATTTTAATACTGTCATTTTGTCAAAAACAATATTGTATGACAACATTTATTGTGAAAAGGCTAGATAAGTGCCTTTTACGATTATTGAGTCGCCACTATAGTCGGTATGCAAAACCGACTGACTGTTATCAGCAGGTCCCGATTCCGACCACTAGACCGTCGAATTAAATTTTTATTGACCCAAAATATTAAAAATATTAATTTCTAATAAGTTCCATAATAAAAATACGAAAAACTGCTTTCGTTACGCAAAAATCGCAAAAACGCGCGTTTTCGGTAACAGCTTCCAATTTTAGCAGCTTTTTACACCCAATACTACAAAATTCAATTAAACCCATTAAATGGCTTATTGAGATCAGCCATATTATTATTAGAGACAAATATTCTCTCCTCACATGGTTCAAATTAAAGCAAGAAACATTGATAAGAATCTAACCAATACATACATCACCAACTTACACACACTAACATCAACTCATCTCTCAACTCACCACCTCTCTCCCTCTCTCTTTCCCTCTCCCAAAACCGGCCACAAGGCCATGGTTTTGGCATCTCCCCTCTCCCAAATCCAAGTATAAATACACACTCACCTCTTCTCATTTCATTTGCCAAATTTCACTCTCTCTCTCTAACTTCTCACTAGAAATTTCTCTCTAGTTTTCTTCTAGCTTTCTTCATACACTTCTCCTATTCTTGAAGACATTCATCAATCTTCAAGAACACATTCAAGGTAAATATGATGATCTTCATCAATCTTCTTCTCTAAATCATCATCTCCCAATGTTGTGAGATGGAAGTAACTTGCATTTAAGCAAGGAAAACATCTATGATCAACCAAATAAGTTGGGTAGTTTGAATGATCTTCAAAACTCTTAATTATTGTTTATAACTCTTATTCATCCTTTAAATTCTTGTTCATATACTACTATGTATAATCTTGTACATTTTAATTCAAGTACTTCTTTTCTTTTATACAAACAATCCACCATACTTTGGTGTAGATGAAATCACTAGTCAAATACCCTTTCTTTGCTAAGCAATAAGTGAGTTGATGACTAGTGATTCCTATCTTCTTATGATCATCCATCACCTTGTATGGGGTATGGATGATTTCATATAGCCAAATACCCTTTTCTTTGCTTGGATCATCAAAAATTCAAGCAATAAGTGAGTTGATGGCTTATGATTATAATCTAGATGTTTAATTTGGTATATATGTAAATGCATGTGTAAATGTGTTTTAAGAAGTTGATATTCCTTCAAACACATCTGGACTTGAGCTTTGGTAAAGAGAAATCATCATAAGAGTTAATAAACAAAAGAAATCTTGTGTTATACAAAAACTAGTCTAAATTTTGTCCAACAGATTCTGGACAGATTCGGACCCAACTTTGAGAGGCCATAACTCCTTCATAAAATGTTCAAATGACATGATTCTTTTTTTTAAAATCAAGTTCATTGAGTTATCTTTCAAACCCCACTGGCCGTTTGCAAAAATTCAAAGTTTCGGACCCCCAAACAGTCCGTACAAAAAGGTTGCGCAACAGCTCTAGTTGCTGTCACTATTTTAATAAACCTTCTGTTTGAGGATCTTAATCTTTTTCAATAATTATGAAATTTGGTCTGTAAATAGTAAACTCATATGGCTAAAACATATTAAAATTTCGTGATTTTAGGAGTTGTGGATCATACCCAAATGCTTGCCCCAAACAGCCTCCGAATCTGTCAAGAATTGTTAAAAACTGAAAAGTGTTATTTTATGTAAACTAGTATTTTTCTAAAAACACCGTTGAGAAGAATAAATTGTTGGACATAAAAAGACTATATAAAAAATAAGTTGAGGTAGAATTAATATAAAACACACATGCATGACCATATACCAAATATCACGTTTCGGTTATAATCGTAAGAGCACGTATTTATCAACAATCGTTATAAAAACTAACATTTCGTTCGCGCGTATAATTTTATTTTAACTAAAGGAACTTAATTTGGGTCAAGGAACTTATTAAAATACTTATTATCACTAGGTTGGAATTCGGTGGAACCTCGCTAATTTGGGACTCTCGAACTTGTAACTCGGTGAGTTATTCACGGCCCCTTTTTACGTTTTTACATTTTTGGGGTGAAAAGCATGATAAAACTACCGGTTGATTAAACTTTTAAAACGATTTATTTGTGGAACGATTTTGTGGAACGATATGTTTTTGGAACGATTTTTGTGGCTATGGTATGCATACTTATCTAGATTAATTGGGTGTTTTTCTTATCGCAAGTCCTCGTACACACTACTAAGTCTAATTCACTGCGGTGGACCGAGTAATCAATGGTTAGCGCTATCGGGTTGGCAACCCCACCTTTCGTACCCCGCTTGCAACGGGGTTGGTAACGATAACGATTGGTGTTTAATTACTTTTTGTGGAACGATTGTTGTGTCATGTTGCGATAAGCATGGCATTGCGGGGCAAAAACTATGCTTCTAGGAGATTAGTAGTGGCTCGTTAATCTATTGTGAGTAAGTATTGCATGATAAGTACCATATGCCGGGATCTTGCGGGGTACGCACATGATCCAACTATTAAGCTTATTGCTTGAACTTATTATCTCCGGTATTATTTTTGGAACGCGAACTATATGAATGTGTGTTGTAAACCCGTGAACTCACCAACTATGACGATAGTTGACTTTTTAACTCTCATGCTTTTCAGGCGAACCGAAGTAAGAAGAATAAGATGCACGTGTGTTTAACCATCATGCATATCAATATCAAATTTCCTTTCCGTTGTAGTTTAATTTTCCTTGTAATAATTTTAAGACTTTAACGTGATGTAATAGTGTAGACTTAACTATTTTGATATGCTATGGTGTTATTGTCTATACTTTGAGTTGTGTTACTTTGCACTGTTACATTCCGTGTTTCCGCTTTAGCGGCGTGTGACAGACACCTAAGCCAATGGTGGGTTATGGGAAAATTACGGATGGGAGATACATCATCAAAGATGTAAGGTATGTCGAGGGGTTAGGGTACAACATGTTTAGCTCCAGTCAGTTCTACGACAACGGATACTGGGTGAAGCAATTTCAATACGGCAGCGATGTGAATGATGAAGACAGCAACGTCGTCCTTAGTGCACGGAGGAACGACAATCTTTACTCCACTGTCTTCCGTTCAATCCCTCAGACACACCCACAGTTTGAAGCATTTTCTGATCCGAGGAATGCAATCTGTTTGCTCGCAAAGGCATCAAAGGAGGACAGTTGGTTGTGGCATCGAAGACTCTGCCATCAGAGTTTCAAAAACATGAACAAGCTGGTTTCGAGAAACCTCGTCAAGGGACTTCCGGAGACTCGACTTTCCAAGGATACATTGTGCCCTGCCTGCGAACAAGGAAAGATGACGAGAAGCTCTTTATCGACCGAGGATGGACACGAATAGCAAGAGTCCCCTTGACATGATTCACATGGATCTATGTGGACCTACAAGAACCGAGAGCCTAGCCAGAAAGAAGTACATGCTAGTTCTCGTTGATGAGTTCTCTAGGTTCACCTGGCTTGAATTCCTACCAGCCAAGTCTGACGCTGCCAATCGAATCATTGCCTTCATCAAGCGGATTCAAGTTCTCTTGGGTCGCCGAGTGAAGAAGTTGAGAAGTGACAACGGAACCGAGTTTCGCAATGCAAAGCTACAATCCTTTCTTGAAGACGTGGGAATCTCTCACAACTTCTCAGCCGTGCGCACTCCTCAACAAAATGGGGTAGTGGAAAGGAAGAACCGGACGTTAGTCCAAGCGGCGAGATCCATGATGGCTCATTTTGGAGTTCCACAATCATTTTGGGCTGAAGCAGTATCAACAGCATGCTACACGCAGAATCGAACCTTGATAGTTAAGCGGACCGGTAAAACCGCCTACGAGATGGTCGAACAGCGTAAGCCTAACATCGATTACTTTAGAGTTTTTGGATGTAAATGCTATGTTTTAAACGACCGAGACGATTTGGGAAAGTTTGAACCTAAGTCTGATGAGTCTATCTTCATCGGATACTCACATAACTCAAAGGCTTATAGGGTTTTCAACAAACGGACCCGAACCATCCTGGAAAGCTCAAATGTTGATTTTTCCGAAACCGAAACTTATTCTGTTGCAAGTCCAAGTAATGTAGATGCCACATTTCCTGAACTGTTCACCACACCACCGAGCACAGATTCTTCCACTACCTTTTCTGCTTTAGACTTTTTAGACCTCGCAGATTATGATCTACCCACACTCACGGGTCCGATTGTAGTTCCTGCTCATGCTGGTTCAACATCTACTTACGTGACATCCGATGCCTTCATCACTGAACCTTCTTCAAGCACATCCACAAACTCAGTGACACCAGAGTCGGCGGTCTCTCCCCCTGAAACCTCATCCGCTGCCACACCGGAACCCGTCCGAGAACAGACCCCACACCCTGTTCTTGCACCTATCCCGGAAGAAGCTCCGCTACCCTCACCCAATTCAGCTCAGAGAACTTATGCTCAGGTAGTGCGTGAGCCCCGGTTGGAGGCAGCACCGCCGAATAATCTGGAAGCCGGGTCATCGAGTAGAAACCAGCGAGAGGTCTTTGCCGTGCAAGATGAGAACGACGCCACCAACAACCAACAAGCTTATGTCACTCTTCCATACACTCGAAAGTGGACACGAGATAATCTCCCCTCCCAGAACATCGGGAGTCCCTCACAACCTGTATAGACGAGATCTTCCAAGAAATGAGAAAATCTGCTTCTATTCGGAGGGTTCCTTAGTGAGTTCGAACCTTCGGATGTTTCCCAAGCTCTCACTGATCCTGACTGGGTTTTAGCAATGCAAGAAGAGCTTGCGGAATTCGAGAGAAACAAAGTTTGGCGTTTGGTAACCAGACCGTGGGGAAAGTCAATAATTAGCCTGAAGTGGATTTTCCGGAACAAGAAAGACGAGAATGACCAGAGGTTATCGCCAGCAAAGAGGGTTGGTTGCCAAAGGTTATCCGGAACAAAGCCCGATTGGTTGCCCGATTGGTTGGTTATCCGGAACAAAGCCCGATTGGTTGGTTATCCGGAACAAAGCCCGATTGGTTGCCAAAGGTTATCGCCAGCAAGAGGGTATCGATTACGATGAGACGTTTGCGCCCGTAGCACGGATCGAGGCAATTCGGATCTTCCTTGCGTATGTGTTGTCCCAAATAACAATGAAAATAAGAAGAAATGGATGGAAATCATGATTGAATCATAAAAGCTTGAAGAAAGATCATCAATGGTGTTTTTGCCCAAAAAGGATAATATGAAATCAATACCAAAAACCCTAAACATCCTTTACCTTTTATAGGTAGAAGGAAGTTACACAATATGTCAACAAAGGCCCCCGAGGTTCCAAACCTCAAATAGGGGCACTAACAGAAGATAATGTTTACAAACAAAGGAAGTTAAACTAGAAAGCAAGTAAGATAGTGTTTTCTGACTCTTCACAACAAAGAGGTCCTACAATCTCCCCCTTTGTGAAGAAGTCAGAAAGGTGGTGGAAGCTCCAGAGCTGGCTCCCACTTGGACATCTGCAAGTATTCCTCCCACTCGCCGATGATCCTAGCTCTCATCTGCATCGCAGCCTCGACTCGCCTGTACATCAACCGTTCTTTGAGCTTCCTCTCAATCAATCTCATCGCCTCCAGTAGCTTTCCCTTCCCGTCTATGATCCTCCGTCCAGGTATCTGGTCAGCCAGTAGTCTACTCTGCATCCCGTTGTAGACATAAAGAAGGGTCCCGTCGCAGAACTTGGAGAGCTCGCCAAAACTCATAAACCTGTGCTCCTTCTTCTTCCGAGTCAAATAGAGAACCCCGTGCTCAGGTATACTGGTTGGCATATAAGGAGTGTAAGCATCAATACCAGGAACGAGCAGGTTTGGTCTGAGCAGGTTGACCTTCGGCTGGCGGCTTTCAATTGCAAGCTGGTAGTCCGTCACTCTCGCGAGAGTGATTGCGTGACGGACGTACTTCTTCAATATCTCTGTGCCGTCTCTGTAGTGCTCTGGTCGGAGAATCGGGCCTTGGAGGTACTTGATGAGCGTGAGAAGGTCTTCTAGATGCACCCGATCCAAATCAGCTTCCGTGAACGACCAGTCTTGAAGCTCACCTCGTGGAACGCCGGTCCCGTACATGCGGACATCGTACTCAAGGAATAACTGATGGCCATGTCTGTAGGGGCGCACTGCAGTTACCTTGGTGAACCGACGTCGAATCCTTTGGCGTCCATGAGTGGCCCAGTTGCACATTCGCTGATGCACGTAAGCTGTCCTTCGTCTCTTGGTCTTGATGTGCGAGATCTCGAAGTAGACCTTTCGGGACCAGGCGTGCAGCTTCTCTTGTTGGTAGATGCGGGTGAACGATTCCTCAAGGAATGGACGGAAGATGACTGAATGGTTCCAGTTGAGCTGGATGACGGTTGGAGCGGCGGTTTCGGGATCAGTAGAATGAATAGTTCGTGGAGCGTCTGGAGTGGGAAAAACAAAAGCTGAAGTGAGGTTGGTGTAGTCAGAATCCCGGACAATGTCGTCCCCCTTCTGGTATATCCTGAGACTCTGAGCAAGTGACCGCAAGATCTTCCGGGCTGCTTCCGAAATCTGGAACTCTGAAGGATCCGTCGGTGCTGCTTCTGGGGAAACTGTACTGACTCCCCTTCCGGGATCCGCTCGTATCGCCAACTCCCCATGTCAGGAATATCCTCCGTGTCTGAATCGACATAGGGAGCGTCGGTGGCAGCAGACTCTGTACGAGCACTCGAGGGGGCGGCCGCGGAAGCTGGAGCTGGAGTGGAACCGGAACCAGAGGCAGAATGGAGGTCGGTGCGAGGCCTTTTGGAAGAAGCCTGCACCTCCCCCTCATGAGGACCCGGTGCCGAGTCATCAGGGTCATCATGCCTCCTTTTGGAAGGCTGAGCCTGAGACCGACACATGGCCTCTAGTTCCCGGACGCGCTGCTGTAGGATCTCGATCTGGGCTTCCTGATCTCTGACTTGGGCGGAGAGGCGGTCGTTCTGAGTCGTGTATGAAGAAATGACGAACGCATGTTCCGTCTCAGTAACGTAGCCCGGTATCGGAGGTAGTTCGCCCGAAGTCGGAGGGGCGAGCCTGAGGACGTCTTCGGTCTAACGGGGGATCGGAGTCTCGGATGATGGGGCTGCCTCAGAGTTTTCCCTTGATCCGCCGTTTGAGCTTGTATAGCTCCGCATCCCGGTCTTCTTGAAGCTTTCGTGACGCCTCAAGATCTGCCAGTCGTTTCCTCTCCGTCTCGGCCAAGGCTTTCTCAAGTGCGTCGACCCGCGCATCTCGAGCCCGGTTGGCTTCCTCCACCGCGAGTAACCTGCTTTGGACGACTTTTAGGATGTCGTCCGAATCCGTCGGACCTAAAAGTCCCGTTGGTGCAGGGGTGGTTTTAAGGATTCCACCCGAATCCGTCAGGCCTAAAAGCCCCGTTGTTGCGTGAGCATCTTTAGAGACTTTGCTCGAGTCTGTTGGACCCTGTCCCGGAAGTACAACACCCGGTGCCACTTGGGCTCCAGTTGACGAGAAGAGTCCTATTGAGGTGCTCTCTCGGCCTGACGTCACCGCTGGAATGATGTTGACGGTGTCAGGGCTTCCGGTAGATCCTCGAAGGGCGTCACTCGACGCACCGACTCTCCCCGTTCTGGCCTCGCCACTTGGGCGGGCTGATGATGCTCCAAGTAGTGTCCTATCCAAGTGAACGACTTGAAAAGTCTCGGTGAGTGGCTCTAGGACGACTGGTGCACGGAAAGAAGTCGAGAGACGGGGCGGTTCCTCTCTCGTTTCAATACCAACAGACTCCAAGTGAGTGGTTGGTGGAAGTTGAGCTAAGTCCCCGTGTAAAGATGAAACGACCATCTGTTGAGAGATGGCCGAGTGGTCGGTTGGGGCGTGCAAATGCGCTAGTTGGCGGCTAGCGTCTTGACCAGACACCGTAGGGTGCCCGGTCTCAGTGTGGGTTGCCTCTCTGATGGATGGACTTGAGGTAAGGGAAGCTTCCGTTTCTAACCTGTGCGGCTCTACTTCTTCATCCGCATTCTCTAATTGAGCCCAAAGCTCCCCTAATTGGACCTCAACATCTGCGGTCTCTTTTTCTCTTCTCTCTCTCTCTCCTTTTCTCCCCTCTCTCTCTCTTCTTCCTCACTATCATATCTCCCCCAGCCGGTAGCAACCTCGGCCTCACCTTCTTCCTCATGACCGACGGTTCTATCATCCGAGGCTAGATCGCCTGCTAGTACTGGATCTCCGGAGATCCTGTCGTCATTGAAGGAAGAGGTGGCTTCATCCACATCGATCACCTGGGCCTTTCCGCCCTTCGCTGGTTCAGATAACTGGAACTCGGAGTCTGATCCGTAATCCACCTGCTTTGATTCGGTGGCCTCGTCATCGGGCTCACGACGGTCCGAAGGAGTATGTTCTGGAGACTCATGACCGTCGGAGTCATTGCCGGAAGGATCGCCGGAGGGTTCTGCTGCTTGAGTCGCACCGGCCGCTGCAAGTGGTGGTGAGGGCAAGTGTGCTTGTTCTTGTGGGGAAGCTTCCACTTCCTCACCCGTTGGTTCAGGTTGTTGCGGCGGTGTTGGCGATCGGCGTTCTTCCGATGACGAGTGTACGGGGGATTGATGGAGGACCCCATGTACTGTTTCACCCTGAGTCTGCTCATGATCTCGAAGGGAGATGTTTCCTCCACTACGGTAGGTGTACGGGCACGAGTGGCTCGGTTCCGAATCATCGTTTGATAGGCTCCAGCTCGAGACGTGTGTGGAGGACGTACCAACGATTCTACCCTCTCCTCCCCTTACGGCAACGCTCATCACTCCCGAGCCAGAAGCTCCCCCACTGGAACTCTGGCCCGCCGTGCCTGAGGCACGACCTCTAGAAGGGACGGGTTGCACGTCTTGGGCAAGGCTCCTCGGTTCTGAGGAGTCCGTAGACGTGTCTTCTAATCCTATTGACACTCGGTACAACCTAACACTCATAGCCCTACGGTCCGCCATGTTGAGCACGTTCTCGGGGATCGCCATCTCAACCTGTCCAGGGCGCATGTTCTTCTTGTTGGCGCGGCCAATCTGTATGCTTTCGAAGCGGAGATGTCTGGATCGGCGTCTGACTTCGCGGTTCTGATCCATGTGATCACGAATGAGCAAGCTGAAGAACCGCATCCACGGGATGGATGTATGGCGAGTCCTGCTAGGTCCAGCTCTTACGTCGTTAATCATGTCTGCCCAAAGCTGTTGGGCAAAGTCTATCCGTCGTCCATAAGCAACAGCATGGATGACGTGCCAGAAGTGGGTGGAGGCTTTGTCCACGCCATGTGTCTTTGATGAGAGCGTCCGGTTGAGAATGTTGAAGAATGAGTACCAAATCGGAGGCAGCATCCCTTGAGCGACTTGGGAAATCCCTTTTGGTCGGTTGTTTGCAGTGAAGTGGACCCCGAGAACGAGTACTTCGCTGAAGAGCTCGGGTCCAGAAACCAGAGGGTCGAACGGGGCCTCAGGAGTGGCGGCCGGTAGACGAAGGACTCGACGGAGATCCTCCACAGTAATGACTAGGTCAGTGTTGTCCACCCGGCCGATGATGGTTGGTACGCCGTTCTGGTTCTCGACACGCGAAGTGTGCCAGAACTGTTGCAGATAGATCATAGGAATCTGAGCAGTGGCTTGCATCGCGTATGCAAGGGGATGCGCCCGAAGGATCTCAAGGACCACATCGTCTTGGACAGTGAAGTTCGCCAGGTCGACGAACCCGTTGTTCTGGATGATCTGATCGATGTTGGCCGGGTCGATAAGAGCTCGGTCAGCAGCATTTCCGGCAGGAGAAGTGGGAGCAATAGGTTGATCAGCCATTTCTATAAAATAAGTTAAGTGTTAGTAAGAATGCAGCGTGAAAAGACTATACCCTCGACTAGACGCGAGTCGGAAAAAACTAGAAAACCCAAAAATGAGTGTTTCGTATTTTCTGAGTCGAAAAACGAGCAAACCTCGAGGGGAGGTTTTCCGATTCGGAAAAGGTGATTTTCCGAGTCGGAGAACACTCAACACTTAGATAAAAGAGCATACAATTAAACACAAGTTTTCCGATTCGGAAAAGATGGTTTTCCGAATCGGGAAACTCCAACACTTAGAGAAATTTCAAACACATAAAGAGGTTGGTTTTCCGAATCGGAAAATGTGATACTTAGAAAAATTTTGAAAAGCATCTTGGCTCACACACGAGTCGGAAAACCTTGGAAACCCATACGGTTAATTCCATGTTTTCCGAGTCGGAAAAGATAAGCTTAAAAACGAGAACCAAGATGCATTCGGAAAACCTGATAATCCGAATCGGATTTATCTGGTTTTCCGAATCGGAAAACAACACGAACGGTTATCGTCTTTGGATGCGGAAAACTTGAATGTTCAAGTTTTCCGATTCGGAAAACTTGAACATTCAAGTTTTCCGATTCGGAAAACCGAAACCGTTCACCTTCCAGATCCAAAAACCACCCAAAAACCGTCGATTTAACATTCTAAACTAACTACAAATGATCTAGAACGATTAACAACAAGTTTAGAAGCATAATGGGATCGATCTAGCACCCCGAAATCCCATTCCAAGAAGTTTGGGTTTCGGGTAAGTTTTGAAAAGTTTAGGCCTCGATCCAGACCTTAAAACAACAGATTTAGATGTTATAACTATATAAGGATTGATCGTTTACTTACCAGGAATCCGAATATGTAATTTGTTTGACGATCGGAGCACAAACAAGCAAAAACCGAAATCGAGCGCGAAGTGGGTATCGGGAGAGTTCAGAGAGAGGAAAAGATGAAAATTTGAAAATTGTGAAGATTAATCTCTTAAAACCGGTTTATATATTTTTACCGAAAAACACTGTGTTTGGGTTAAAAACACTGTGTTTGGCTCTCCTGATGACTCTTTTAACCCGACTTTCACCTATTGGCAAAAACCACCCCTGGACTAGAAGTTTCAAGAAACTTACAAAGTAGTCCCTGAACATGTAGTTGAAAGAAGTTTCAAAACAGACCCTGGACTACAAGTTTCACCAAAGTGCAAAACGAGTCCCTGAACTTTAAGAATCAGAAAGTGGCAAAGTTT